>OX336423.1:0-1482792 GCA_946903255.1 Schistosoma spindalis | reverse complement strand
ATGACGGCACCGATACCATAGTCAGAAGCGTCTGCGGCAACAACGATTTCCAGCGAGGGATCAAAATATGTAAGGAGTAGATCCGATGTTAATAATGACTTTACTTTGTCAAAACATTTTTGGCACTTACTGGACCAGTCCCATCTTACATTATTGGATAATAATTGGTTCATGGGTGCTCGGAGGCGATGCAATTGTGGCAAAAAGTTACTGTAATAACTGATAAGACCAAGGAATGAACGCAGAGTTGCTACATTAGATGGAGGTGGCATATTTTGGATAGCTCGTACATTTTCCGGATCTGGGCGTCGTCCATTTTTATCGAAAACAAAACCAAGATATTTCACAGAGTCCATGAAAAATGTACACTTCTCTTCTTTTAGGTAGAATCCATACTCAGATATTTTGGTTAAAACAGCATCGAGTCGATCGAATAACTCGGACTTACTGGAACCTGTAACGATTACGTCATCTAAATAGACAGCGACTCCTGGCAAATTTGCCAACATAGTGTCCATTATTTGTTGAAAAATAGCTGGTGCTGGTTTTACACCAAAAGGTAAACGCTTATATTGGTAAAGGCCTCTGTGAGTGTTAATCGTCAGTAGTGGTTGGGAGGCTGGATCAACTGCTATTTGGAGATATGCATCAGCAAGGTCAATCTTAGCAAAATACTTTCCTCCATTTAGTTTGATGAATAAATCTTCCTGTATGGGAAGTGGATACGTGTGATCTTCTAGGGCATTATTCAGACCAGTGGAAAAGTCAGCACACATGCGAACAGTCCCATTTGCCTTTTTCACGACCACTATGGGGGCAGCCCACGGTGAATAATTTACTGGCTGGATGACACCTAGCGCTTCTAATCTGTCCAGTTCCTGGTCAACGACTGGCAGAGCAGCATAAGGCACTGGTCGTTTCGGTCTGAAAATTGGCTTTGCATTTTGCTTCAGTGACAAGGATACTTTGGTGAACTTACAACAGCCCAGTTTGTTTTGAAATACACCTGCATGCTTTTGTCGCAGATGATTTATGCGAGATGTGGACGACATTTGAGAAGAAACAGAAGACTTTGTTGTGGACATAACACTGGCACAAATTACATGAGGTTCTGAAGTTTTACGCGAGCATACTTTGTCTGAGGTATTTGATTTGGAATCATTGTGAGGACATGTTACATCGGAGGAATTTGATTTGGAATCATTGTGAGAACATATTAGATCGGAGGTATTCGATTTAACATCATCATGAGAACACATTACATTGGAAGCATTTGATTCAGAAAGATTATGAGAGCATGTTTCATCAGAAGCATTTAATTCATGAATATCAAGAGAACATGATACATCGGAGGCATTTGATTTAGAAATATCATCAGGAATTTTGATAGACTCAAAGGAAGCATTTTGAGAACATACCTCATTTAATAATTTATTCAAGGTATCAACCTTCTCAATCCAGTCTAATCCTAATAAATCTAAATCGTGCCGATTTGTAAGATAACAGACATCGGTGAACTTATGTCCCATGAATTTAACGTTGCATGTGACTTCTCCTGTCAACTTCACTATATCTCCTGAAGCATTGCGAGCAACATGTTCTGTTGGTCGGATGCGTGGACATCCCAGCTTACGCCATGTGTTTTTGGAAATCAGTGTAACATCAGAAGCAGTGTCCAATTGAAGACGTATGGGTTTTTCATTTACTAATAAGTTTACATACTTCCGCTTACTTTGAAAACCAACTTTGAAGGCTGCGAACGTGCTTTTGATTTGACTCTGTGGTGGTTGCTTCGCATTTCCACTACGACATTTAGACTTACGTTTATTTGATGAGCAATGACCTTCTTTATGACCAATGCGATGACATTTGCGGCATTTGTGATTCTTGAACGGACATAGTTTCGCAAAATGCCATGCTCCGCAGAACCAACATGGTGATGGGGGTTTGACAGAAGGTAGTTGTGTGCTTGTAGTGTTCTGTTTGGACAATTTCGAGGATCTGAGAGCATTAACTGAACCAAAATCGGAAGGTTTAGCCTTCTGTTGCACCATCGCGGTATCATGCTTGAGATTTACCAACCTCTGACACTCGGTTGTGACCATTTGTAGTGTCATATTCGGTTCCTGTTCAATGCGTGCTAACATCCTGGTACGGACATCTGCATCTTCTGCATTCTTTAAACCACATATAAAAATCAAGCATTTGAATTGGTCAGCTGTAATCTCGTTTATTTTGAACAGTTCGCATTCTCGATTTACTTTACCAGCATATGTGAGATAATCATCATCTGGGGATTTCGATATTTGGAAACATCGATAGCGAGTATTAAATAATGAAGATTGTTCGCCGAAAATGTCAGATAAAATTTGGACTGTCTCTTTGAAAGATACATCTCGTGGATTTCGTGGCAGGATGAAATTCACATATTTGTTGTATTCACGTGTTCCGAGTCTTCTCAGGAGTAGGCGAACTTTAGCTGCGTCATCAAGATTTGAGCATTCCACACGGAATATGTCTTCGCAACGATGAAACCAGGAATTGAAAATGATACCAGATTCAGGATCATAATGGAATTCACAAATAGAATTCGTGATGCATTCATACTTATCTGATTGATAAGTTGTGGATGAATGTAATGACAGCTTCTGCATCAGTGCATCTAAAAGCTTCATTTGATTTGCATCATTTTGCGCTTGCTGAATTTGTAGAATAGTTTTAAGGTCGTCCAAGGATACAGACATTTTGTTCTGGATCAATCAATATAGAAAAAAAAAAATCTCCGTCGCCACTTTGTTATGACCTTGATTTGTCTACCCACTTTTTGGTGCCGAGGATACTTGTCTAATCTAGATTTCGACCTTGATGCGATAGGGTGATCAGCTTAACCTTGAGACTAGTACGCGTGAGTTCGAGATGGGGTAGAGAGAAGAAAACTATTCTGTCACCTGATTGGTGGGCAAGCACACGAATGAGAGAAGACAAGACAACTGGAACACTACTCGATCTATTTCCCTGACCACTGAACTCACCGGATTTACTGAATTCAGATTAGTGTAAAAAGGTACATGAATAAATAAGTGAATAACCCGATCGCAACGTACAATAATTAGGAAAAATGCAATTATGTCCAAAGCTGGGAATTAGAGTAGAAAATAGGGTGCAAAATAATATGTTTAAATTACAATAGCTTCGGAACAGAAAAGAGTATGGCAGTGAATGATACATCGAACGAAAACTTATGTTCTGTAGAATAGATTAGGGACAAAAATAAATGTCAATGTTTTACAAGCTTTGAATAAAATGAAATAACGTCCCGAAAAATAGCCTTCGTAGTTTGTCAGGGCTTCTTGTTTCCCGGTTCACATCACAAGCCCTACAGGATCTACTGAAGGAAGAAGAAACTACTATGGAGGATAACTGGAAAGGTATCAAAAAAGCATTAACTTCAACGTGTCAAGAGTTTCTGGGCCCCAAGAAGCATTATCACAAGGAATGAATCTCTATAGAAACACTGAACAGGATCAAAGAATGGAAGAACAAGAAGACAGCAATTAACAACGGCCGAACACGAGCAGAGAAAGTTCAAGCACAAGCTGAGTACATAGAAGCAAACAAGCAAGTGAAGAAGAGCATTAGAGCCGACAAGCAGAAATACGTGGAAGAACTAGCAACGCCGGCGGAGAAAGCTGCAAGAGAAGGAAATATGAGACAGCTTTACGATACAACGAAGAAACTAGCAGGGAAATATAGTAAAGCAGAGAGATCAGTCAAAGACAAAGAAGGAAGACCAATAACTGAGATTCAACAACAGCGGAACAGATGGGCAGAGTACTTTGAGGAACTCATGAATAGGCCGGCTCCAATGAATCCACCGGAAATCGAAGCAGCACACACAGATCTTCCTATATATGTCAATCCACCAACGCCGGAAGAAATCAGAATGGCCATCAGACAAATGATGCAGCAGGACCTGACAATATACCAGCTGAAGCACTGAAGTCAGACATCGAAGTAACTACGAACGTGCTTCATCTTCTATTCAAGAAGATTTGGGAGGAGAAACAAGTGCCACAGACAGACTTCAAAGAAGGACACCTCATCAAGATTCCAAAGAAAGGAAATCTGAGGAAGTGTGAAAACTAAAGAGGCATTATACTACTGTCAATACCAGGAAAAGTCTTCAACAGAGTGTTACTGAACAAGATAAAAGACTCAATAGACACTCAACTTCGAGATCAACAAGCTGGATTCCGTAAGGATCGGTCGTGCACAGACCAGATTGCGACACTACGGATCATCGTCGAACAATCAATTGAGTGGAACTCGTCACTGTACATTATGAGAAGGCATTTGACAGTGTAGATAGGAGAACGTTACGGAAAATTCTTCGACACTACGGAGTTCCTGAGAAGATTGTCAACATTATCCGGAACTCATACGATGGACTACAGTGCAAAGTAGTGCATGGAGGACAGCTGACAGATGCATTCCAAGTAAGGACCGGAGTCAGACAAGGCTGTCTACTCTCTCCCTTCCTGTTCCTTCTGGTGGTCGACTGGATTATGAAGACCTCGACATCTGAGGGAAACTGCGGCATACGATGGACAGCTCAGAACCAATTAGACGACTTGGACTTCGCAGATGACCTAGCCCTCCTATCGCACACACACGAACAAATGCAGATAAAGACAGCCAGTGTAGCAGCAGACTCTGCATCAGTAGGCCTCAACATACACAGGGAGAAAACCAAGGTCCTCAAACACAACACGGAGTACAGTAATCCATTCACTCTTGATGACGAAAATCTGGAAGATGTGGAATCCTTCACATACCTGGGAAGCATCGTCGATAAACAAGGAGGTTCAAATGCAGACGTCAAGGCGAGGATTGGCAAAGCTAGAGCGGCATTCCTTCAACTGAAGAACATATGGAACTCAAAACAACTTTCAACCAATATCAAAGTCAGAATCTTCAATACGAACGTCAAGGCAGTTCTAATGTACGGAGCTGAGACGTGGTGAACTACAGTAACCATCATTACAAAGGTACAAGTATTTATAAATAGTTGTCTACACAAGATACTCAACATCCATTTACCGGATATCATCAACAACAGCCTTCTGTAGGAGAGAACAAACCAACTTCCAGACGAAGAGGAAATTAGAAAAAGACGATGGAAATGGATAGAACATACATTACGCATATCATCAAACTGCACCACGAGACAAGCGCTAACTTGCAACCCTGAAGAGAAATGGAAAAGAGGAAGAACAAAGAACACATTATGTCGGGAAATAGAAGCAGATATGAAAAGGATGAATAAGAACTGGAAAGAGCTGGAAAGGATTGCGCATGACAGGGTTGGATAGAGAATGCTGATGAGCGGTCTATGCTCTTTCACGAGGAGTAACAGGCGTAAGTAAGTAAGTAAGTATGTTTCGCTTTTCTTCGATCTTCTTCATCGTCTGCCGCCCGACATTTCTCTTTCGACTGGTAATACATATTACTTATATCTGTAGACATCAGTAAGTAGCACACACCACAATAATAGTGATGAACTTTCAAGTAAGAAAATATTCTAATAAACCTTTCAGATTGTAGTAAGCTACCTTAGATCTGAAACAAAAAAGTGATTTTGGTAAAGCCACTTATTTTAGAAAAAAGATTTTGACTTTTATTCAGAAGAATTGACAGATGAACACATCAATGTACAGCCTATATTAGATGAAGTAAATTAAGAAGTTAGACTGTACTATATATAAGTCAAATTATAGTGAACACGAACACGGGTGGGGGTGGTGTTATCTGATATAATTCCCTTATATATTCGTAAGAATAGTGTTTGTGGTCTAAATCATGAACTGATCTTAAAGGAAGAAGTAATGAACAATGTTTCCTTGTTTTTATGAAACTTCTTGGAAGTACTTATCCACGATCCTATGACATGGAATCAAACCAAAAACATTCAATTTGTTGCGTCAGTCCTTAATCTATGGATGGATCACCGATTCTTCATAAACTGGTGTATATGTCCAGCTTTGTTTAGAGAATTATTAGAAACAATAATGTAATTAGAGTTAAAACTGTTTGAGAATTTATATGATAACAGTTATCAGTTTTATTAGTAAAACAAACGTCTAACTCATTAGTTTAAATCAACAAAAGTTAACATTTATAACGGAGAATCAATGTTAAAAGGAAGAAAAAAAACCAAAGAAACAGAACGCAAACAAGAGACTGATCAACTACAGTCCAAAATAACAATGAGAAGAATCAAGTGAACGATATCAAGTGAATTTAAAACTTCATCTTATTACACAATCAAGTGGCTATCAGGATTCAGTAGCTAGGTGGATGACGAGATGGTATCTTAAGTGAACGGTACTGAATTGGAGTCCTGGAGTAAGTATCAACACTGAGATGCACGTACATTCAGCTGACGAGTTCTAAATAGGGCGAAACGCGCGTCCTGGATTGCTCTGCTACCCAATATCCATCTTTGCTTATAGTGCTTGTGACTTAAGGCTATATCGAGGCAATCAGCACAGTATGTACATATGTCAATAAGGGACTGACCAATTTCAGTCTTAAACATCAATGCGATGATCCAAGTAAAATAATTCCAGGTGAATCATAGAATGTTGGTCCACTATTATTAAGATGATAAAAGTTTTACATAAGACTAACAAAGTATCTCAGTATGATATCTTTTCCTTACATTATGTACATAAGTACTCTGGTTAATCGATTACAATCGATAATTGTCTATTGTGTAACGGAATAGATATTCTCAATTGTACATGTATCATTTTTATATTTTCACATTTAATATAGACACTTATAAAACATACATTCATCTAACGAGTCATAAGTAGGACGAAAGGGGTATCCTGGTTTCTCCTGCTAATCACTATCCATCATTGTTATATCGAGACAATCCGTACAACATGCACATATGCCAACAATAGACTGATCAATTACAGTTCTAAATAGCCATGGGAGGATACTAGTAAAACAATACCAAGTGAACAAATAGAATAATTACAAATTTATTACATAACTGAAGAGAGAATAGATTAATTTGATTAGAACAATCATGTTTACTTTTTTTGCTACATGATAGATAATGTTTATCATAAATATTAAACTCATTTAAAAGGGGGTGTCTTATTGAAACCCCCCCTCCTATCACCACCTCCATCACCACCACCACCACCACCACTAAAAAAAGGAACATCTTTAAAGAAAAATGTATTCCACTCAAAATAGCCCATATCTATTTGGTTAATAGAATCTCTAGAGAGTAAATATGAAATAAGGTCTACACATCCTACAATGCATTAGGTAAAATATGATTTGGATTAGATTTATCCTTGTTTTAAAAAATACCCAACAACAACAACAACAACAACAATATTTAAGGGATAGATAGATCTTTTTACACTTGGTTAACTTTATATTAAACTTGTTTAATAACACAGTTGTTGTTGTTGTTGTTGTTGTAGTTACCTTCTATGGTCTCCAAGGATTCATTGGTAACACAGTCATATCATCATTGATTAACATGTGGATAAATTAACCGTTAGATACTATTTTATAACATGTGGATAATATATCATTTTACTATAATATATTACATATACACATATGATTATTACACATATAAATCTGTATAGAACATACAAAATGAAATGTATTTCTACTACATTCTAATTAAACCTTTTTTTAGGCTTTTAAGTAGTATTTTATTTGTTGCAGGTATGTGGTGTGTGTGTGTGTGTGCTTATTATATCGATATAAGTAGTATATAACGATAGTCAAAAAGAGAATGTCTGACAGCAAAAGTTAAAGAAAATCAAGGAAGTAAGAATGACAACAGAAAGTAATTGGTATGGAAATACAGGAACACTGATGTCTGAGTTGATTGATTGATTAATTGATTGATTGACACTTTGTAAATGAAGAATATACTATGATATTCTGTAATTTTATGCTGAAATACATTCGATTGTCCTCATTTATGTGTTCTCATTTATTACAGTATTATAATATCCACCTAATTAAAGTATGTTTTGGTTTAATTTAGTATAACATTCATTATATAGAAGTCACTTGTATGAATTTAGTTAATAAGTTACCATTTAGTGGAAGTGTCTTTTTCATGGAAACGTTAAGAAAGTTTCTTAGAAGATATACATGAAGACAAACGTAAATTGATCAATTTCTACCCCAAAAAGAGATATTCATGGTAAAAGATCTTATAGTTGATTCAATTCAATTCATAAGAGGAACACGCAGTTACCTAATTCATAATTTCATTTATTCCTATATGTACTAATCATTATTTAATGTAAACATGCACCAATATTATTTCACTGAACTTGATGGTGAATAGAATGGTCTAATTTGTATTTGTCATTAGCTGAAAAGGATGTATCTCAAAATATTACTAAAGACAACTTTGTATTCCATCTACGGTTAATGTACATAATCTATCAGTTTTGGTTATCCGCTAATTTGTTTAGATTGCCTGGAGACTGTAGTTCTATCTTGGATACATACTCCTTCACGAAACTTGCTTACCACCATACTTTATTGAAAAATTTTAAAAAATGAATTAATCAATCTAAGCAAAAGGATTTTTGAGTGATACAGACAATGTATACAACTTAGGTTTACAATTCAGTGATAACTTCTTACAAACTACTTACTTACTTACTTACTTACTTACTTACTTACTTACTTACTTACTTACTTACTTACTTACTTACTTACGCCTGTTACTTCTCGCGAAGGAGCATAGACCGTTCACCAGCATTCTCTATCCAACCCTGTTCTGGACAATCCTTTCCATCTGTTTCCAGTTCTTATTCATCCCTTTCATATCCGCTTCTATTTCCCGACGTAATGTGTTCTTTGGCCTTCCTCTTTTCCATTTCCCTCCAGGGTTGCAAGTTAGCGCTTGTCTCGTGGTGCAGTTTGATGATATGCGTAATGTATGTTCTATCCATTTCTATCGTCTTTTCCTAATTTCCTCTTCATCTGGAAGTTGGTTTGTTCTCTCCCATAGAATGCTGTTGCTGATGGTATTCGGTCAATGGATGTTGAGTATCATGCGTAGACAGCTATTCATAAATACTTGTACCTTCTTACAAACTAAGATAGTACATATATCAGAAAAAGGCTTATCAAGTAATTAACCACTTGATAATTCGATATCTTTCTAACAATTATTTAAACATTTAAATCAGTTGAATAAGTTAGTTCTTATGATAACTCTATAGCTCAATGGATAAAGCATTAGGATTCAAGGTAAAAGGTATTCAATACAATTAGTAGAGTAAATTTCATTACTTAAGATTCAAGAATACTCGATTGATAATTTCCAAATAGGATTAAATTTGACTTCTATATTACTTAACAAACCGTAATCCATCGGTTATTTAAGCCTTAATGTTAGTTTAAGAGGTTTAATTTAGTTACATTTTAGTAACTGACCTGAATAAGTAGTAGCCAAGTGGTAGAATATTCAACTTTATATTTCCATATTATGATTTGTAAGGTTTTTATACGTTTACTTACATATTGGAGCTGTTTCAACTCAATTTTTTGATTCACTTGATATTGTGTTATTTGGATCTTCCCATTGATGTTTAGGACTGAAATTATTCAGTCTCTTATTGACATATGTGCATACTATGCGTTCGAGTCCCAGAGTGAACATCAACTCTGAGATACAGGTAAATCCAGCCGACGAGTCCCAAATAGGACGAAACGCGCGTCAAACTGGATTCCGCTGCTAGCCACTATCCATCTTTGCTCAATTTTTTAAAATTAATTCGAAGCAATTCTGTTACATACAGAGTTAATATGAAGAGAATCTATAAACGTTCATACAAATTGATTCATACTAAAATTTACTTTACATGTCTGTTTGATGGAATTGCGTCATTTTGCCTTCCTAATTTATTTATAATGATTTCGAGATCATGAACCAATTGATGTTAGATCATCTTAGAAAACCTGGAAGCACTGGACAGTCGTTTCATCCTATTGTGGGACTACTCAGCAGTGCGCATTCACGACTTCGCTCGCAAGATTCGAACCCAAGGCCTTCAGTCTCACGAATGAACGCTTAATCTACTGGACCACTGAGCTGACCGGCATCCAATGGTGTTCATTTCTAACCTCAACCAATCTATGAAGTTTTGTGACCATCTTCCATCGTACTGAGGTAGATACCTGTTTCTATCCGACACAGATTAGCTCCACTGGTTACGACTTCTCACCAGAACCCCGAGAATTTTCTCACGGAGCTAGTTAATAGTAAGCACATGGTAATTTTTAGCTTAAAGGTGGTCTAACATCAATCGGTTCATGATCTAAATCAAAAAACTTAACAATCTCCATAACCCCTAAACTGATATACTGAATTTATTAGGAAAGAGTTTTTGTGGAGATTGTAGTAAGTTAGTAGTTGAGTTCACTATTTAGACCACAATGTACAACTCGTAATTACTGGACGGACGTCTTACATTAGTATGGGACTTTACAGCAATACACATCCACGATATTTCTCACTGGGCTCGAACTCAGGACTATTAAAGTAAGACAAACATGATAAGGCTGGAGGTTTCGAATCTCGCCAGTGGGTTCGCTAACCACATACCCAACCCTCCTTCCTTATCCGTACTTATGACCAGCAGTAGCCCAGAGGGGCTCGCGGCGGAGTTTACCACCAGTATAAGTTTAATAAATCAAATATATTTTAATGATAACATTGTTTTTAATGCTTGTGTTGATGATGATGTCATTTAGAAGAACGATGAAAGCTTTATCATTAAACCATCCAGTTCAGAGAACAAACCTCTACCAAAGTCATTCACTTCAGTTACAAATCTTCATCACTATCTCATTATCATCAAATTTAATCCATTTTCATTTCACATAGAATAATTTTTCTTTGAGAAGGGGGGGGGGTGGTGGTGAGTTTATTCATTGATGAAAAACAACAAACTGAAATGATTTATTGATTCATTAAGGAAACTCAATAGAACAACCAATTGTCACTAAGATCATTTGAAATGATAACAAGAAAGGTCTAATGTAAACATAAGAATTAATTTATCATATATGAATAATTATTTACTACTCAGTGAATAGTTTAATCTTACATATAAATTTGAATGGATCATATTTGGAAATAGGATTATGTAATAAGCTAAGAATATGATCATGGAATAATAAGTAAAACAAAATGATATCTATCTAGTGGGGGAAAAAAAAGATTAATGCATATGAACTGCCACTTCATCCCCCCCCCCTAGACTCTACCCTTCCCTTTCCCCTTCCCCCCCTTCAATCCAATTTAATTCATATCGTCAGTGGAACAGAGCTTTGTCGAAAAGAATCCTTTGCTTATACACATCATAAATCTTATTTTTTGACGTATAGTTTCTAGTGGAAACAATTGAGTATACATTTTTTTGTTTGGTTTTTTAAAAAAAAAACAAAAAAACAATGGTCTCATTTATTATCAGACAGTTTAATCCTACAATTCTAAACTATCAGTAGAAATTACTTTATATATATTTTCTGAATAACTTGAATATATTGGGAAATCACCAGGCTGTGTAACATTGATTCATTGATAATACCAATCAATGATTCTACTAGTTACTTACTTACATGCTTACTTATGTTGGTTACCTCCAATAGAGCATAGGCCACTGACGAGCATTCTCTAATTCACTCTGTCCTGGACCTTCCTATCTAGTTCTATCGTAATTTTGTTCATTTCTTTCATTTCTGTCTCCATTTCTCGGTGTGATGTGTTCTTTAATCTTCCTCTTCTCCTTTAGTCTTGAAGATCCTAAATGAGGGCTTGCCTTGTGATGTAGTTGGGTGCTTTCCTCAATGTATGTCCTATCCACATCCCTCGCTTCTTCCTGATTTCGTTCTCTGCTACAATCTGGTTTTGATCTCTCCTAGAGTTGGTTGTTGCTGATAGTGTCTGACCAACGGATCTGAAATATTATCCGTAGACAGTTAAATGTTCTGGATGGTGGTTTTCGTAGTTATCCAAGTGATTATACTAGTTACCTAATTTTATTATTTAAAAACCGACTAGAGTAATTAGTAAGGTGACCAATTGTTCGAATCAATCCCCACACATCTCATACAGGAAGTTTGAAATATTACCAAAATCTATCGTAATACAAAACAATGAAAATAATTAATAAATTTAATTGGTATCATGCTGACAATGTGTTCAATGTATGTCAATTCAACCACACTGGGTGTATGAGCACTAAACCATTGAAATTTCAGTACAATCAAACAAGGACAAATATTATTATCGGTATGGAGTTGTAGAGATTGTCAAGTTTTGAAGTGAAATCACGAATCGATTGATATTAGACTACCATTGAAAACCTGAAAGCATTAAACTGCCGTTTCGTCCAAGTATGGAACTCTTCAGCAGTGCGTATCCACTATCCCGCTTGTCGGATTCGAACCCAGTGTAGTCAACGAGAGCACGAGTGGGAACAATCGAATGTATTAGGCAACAACTTACAGCACTTGTTAATAAAATATAACAACCATATAGTAAATCGTTAATTTGCAAAATAACAATCCATCATATCAAACTGAACTCTTCCTGTTGCAAACATCAATCGATTGTCTGATATTTCATTGTTCATAAGTTTCCATACAAATTTTATTGTGTTCCCACCCTTCATTTCTTGATCTTCTTTCATCTTCTGCTGCCAGACATTACGTTTCAAAAACTCGCGTCATATACTACTTATGTCTACATAAGTAGCACACAGCATACCGGGACTTTAGGACCCCGTGTGCAGGATAACTCATGTATCATTTATGTTAACTCGTCAGTCTCATTTTTTGTGCTACTCATATGCTGTTTTTCTTGTATTGTATGTACATGAAAATTTTTTGACAAAGTCTTTGTACAGTTTTTAAAGACTTGTTGTATGTTTACTGTCTGCGTACACACATTTATCATAATTCTTTTAATCATATCAGTATAAACTATGTTTCTATAAGCAAAGATGGATAATGTATTGCTGTGGAACCCCGGACGCGCGTTTCATCCTATTTGTTACTCAACAGCTGAATTTACTGGATGTAGGTAAGTGGATAACGCGATGACGTTTGAAGCGAACAGTACTGGGCTTGAGTCTTAGAGTAAACATCAAGTCTAAGATGCTGGCACATTCATCTGACGAGTTCCAAATGAGATAAAACGCACGTCATAAATTCCATTACTAGCCATTATTTATCATTGTTTATAAAAGTTGTGACCAAAGGCGATAGCGTTACAGTCCGCAAAGGATGCACTTGTGACAATAAGAGACTAATCGATTACAGTCCTAAACATCAAGGGGAAGATACACGTGAACGACACCATTTGAATTTATTTCTTTGCATGATTAACTGAATAAAATGAAATTATGGGAAATAAATAATATCAATGATTAAGATCATGAGTTAGTTGAAGCTAGACCACCATGGAAAACCTGGAAGTACTGGACGACTGTTTCGTCCTCTCGTGGGACCCCTCAGCTGTGCGCATCCACGACATCGCCCCCTGCGAGATTCGAACCCAGGACCTACTAGTTTCGCGCGCGAGCACTTAACCACTAGACCACTGAACTGGCCGGGATCTAATGGTGTTAATGTCTAACTTCAACTAATCCACGAAATTGAGTGACACATCCACCATTGTGTTCAGTGAGTTACTATCCCACAACAGAACTGGTTGAACTCCACTGGTCACTACTTCTTGCTAGAACTCCAGGATATACCTCTTGAAGCCAGTCACTAGTTATCATGTGTTGATTATTGTCAGAAACGGGTTTTGTGGAGTCCCATTATTGGACGAAGCGGCCGACCAATGCTTCTAGGTTTTCTATGGTGGTCTAGCTTCAACTGACTCATGATCTTAATGATTGAATTCACTACAATCTCCACAAAAAAGACCCTTCTAAAAATAGATAATAGTTGAACTCATGAGTCAATTAGAGCTAGATCACCATTTCAGGATATTTAAGATTACTAATATATATATTGTCTTATTTAAGGGAGGTGTTAAATCTCTTTACAAATTAGTTGAATGATAATATTGTTTTAACAAAACGCTAATATCTATGAATATTCATTAGTTTCTATGCATTTTGTCTATTGTTCAACTAATACTTTCTCCAATTTTCGTCTGTCTTCTTATTTACAACTTGAGAAGATTCTAACATTGACAGTGCTCAAGTCATATATAGTATATTAAGGAAAAACAACAACAACAACAACAACAATAACAACAAGAAGAACAACAACAATCAAAAATGTATGTTTTATCTCACCCACTACTTACCTTATCCGACATTCTTGTTGTTTTTTTGTTTTTCAGTAGCCATCTCTGATCAACTAAATGCTCATACAATAAACATTATAATAATTCATCTTGTTACTCTTTTTTTATCTAAATCCATGTAACCTTATGACAATTGATACATTTTCCAACAAAAAAAGAGAAGAAAAAAAAAGAATAAAGGATCAGAAACATAACCATATGGAACTATATTTATCAAATAAACAAAAAATATCTTTCATTTTGTATCCATCTTTTAAAACAACTATGGATAACAATAAATATAAGTCAGTCAGTCAGTCAGTCAGTCAGTCAGTAACAACGTGGAACTTTGTACGTACGTACGTACATCAGTTCGAGTTGCCATACCAACCACATTAGCACAGAGATTCAGTTATCGATTCAAATCCCATAGTGGTAGAGGTATTGAAAGTATAAGTAGTGATAGGGAACATTAAGGTTTGATGATGTTATTTAAGGAGTATAATCCAGTGGAGTAAATTTGGAAAGAAAATAAAAGACATGAAGAATACAGAAGATTAGAGTTTGAGAGAACACAGCGAGTGGATGCACCTGCTCCATTGCAAACGATTTTCAGCCATATCATTCAAGATCTCTAATCATCGGTTGCTATCGTCTCGCGGACCCCAACCAGATAGTCTACACCTACCAACATGACTCAGTGTACTTGTTAGTGACTTCATGGATTTGTGCCATATTTTGGTTTGGCCGCCCCTAGCTTTCTTCCATCTTACTCCTACACCAGAAAACATATATAATATAAGTAGTAATAAGTAGTATAAAGTTGATCTTAAGACATGAATTGTCCAACAAACTGATTGAACATTTGAAATGAATAAATATTTAGAATTGATAAACTAATATTATTGATTAAAAGTGATCTTGTTACATTCTTATTCATACCCTTTTATTATATTGTATACATAATTGAGACTAGTCTAACTGTGATTTGTTTATAATTTGGAATGTTTTGAACAAATAGAATCAGATCATGTGATTATCTGTAAATTTGGAACATTCAAAATACAATGAAAGTATATTAATCAACAAATGAGTATTTCCGATGTTTCGTAACTTAGTATAAGCCACTTCTTCAGAATAAATAAATGAAAAAGTAAATAACAAATTTTCAGTATTGAGTGTTTGTGGAGATTATTAAGTTTTTGATTGAGATCATGAATCAACTGATGTTAGACCACTGTTAGAAACCTGTAATCACTGGACGGCCATCTCGTTCTAGTATGGGACACCTCAGTGGCAGTGCTCATCCACGATCCTGCTCCTCGCGAGATTCGAACCCAGGGCGTTCAATCTCGCGCGCGAACGCTTAACCTACTGGATCAACTGGACCAACAGTGGTCTAACATTAGTTGATTCATGATCTCAATTAAAAAAAAATAATAACAAATTCGTTTGGTTATACATTCTGAATAATAATTCTATGTAGTTTTGGACATCTATGATAGTAATACGAAAAAATAATTCATAAGAACCTTTGTCAAACGTTTTATAAATAACTTGACAAGATTTCAATGCTTCTATGGTAAAAGATGGAAAAGGATCAAGAAGAATTTCAATAATCGAACACTTTATGTTCACAGTTTAGTCAAATCAAGAAGATACTACTATTAAAATCATCTACAAATTAAGTAAAAGGCCACCAAGTATAATTCGATTTCATCTTCTCAGTAATGCTGATGCATTAAGTTTATATCTGAACAAAATGTAGAATTAATTCACTTGATATTGTTTTACTGGAATCTTCCCATTGATGTTTAGGACTGCGATTGATCAGTCTCTCATATTGGCATATGTGCATACTGTGCGTATGCCTAGATATTACCTTAATTTACAAGCATTATAAGCAAAGATGGATAGTGGCTAGCAGTGGAATCCAGTTTGACGCGCGTTTCGTCCTAAACATCAATGGGAAGATTCAAATAAAACAATATCAAGTGAATTAAACTTCACTCCATTGCACAAGCAAGTGGCTATAAGGACTCAGTAGCTAAGTGGATAACGCGATGGCGTTTCAAGCGGACGGTACTGGGTTTGAGTCCCGGAGTGAACATCAACTCTGAGATGCAGGTACATGCAGCTGACGAGTCTCAAATAGGACGAAACACGTGTCAAACTGAATTCCACTGCTGGCCACTATCCATCTTTGCTTAAAAAGTAGAATTGTTTGCCCAAAAGAAATTGATATAACCGTGATCTTAACAACGTCTTATGTTTCTTTCTTTCTTTCTTTCTTCTTCTTCTTCATACTTTTCTTTCTTCAAAGCCAACTGTTTCCCCTTCTATCTCCTTTATTAACCTTTTATCCTTAACTATTTTGATTACGTTTTATCATAATTGAAACATCTTGATTTATCATTCTACCTTACTGTAACCATGTGTAACAGGATTTTATTATCACTATTACTGTAATTATTGTAATTACTATCATCTTGATAAATAAATATTGATATTTTCCACATTGTAAATGAACTCGCTGTAAAACGGACTCTTATTGGAATAAAATTTTTTTTGGTTGGATTTATCCGTAATGTTACCATGTAAGCCTAATGTATCGCCCAGCGTTCATTTAATCCTAGAATTTGTCAGATCATAATGTATTCTTTATTAAATAACTAGATTATACTGTGAATTTTGCTCTAGTTGTGATGTTTATTCGCCATGTCCGACTGTGTTACACTGTACGTTCATTTCACTCTGGGATGATATCGCAAATCATGGTGAAAACAGTACTGAATGAGAATACATTTTACACTAACATTACACGAACTGTAGCATTTTAGCACACTGAAACATTAAATTAGGTAGCTACACCAAAAAAAAATAAGGTGAAAAGACAAAGAACGTGGAAAGCCGACCGCTATTGCTTACAAAGATGGCGGATATAATAATTCCTGCGTCATTCTGATTAGTTGCTAAGCCGACTGCCATGTTTACGAAATCGAGTTGCGTTTAATAGCAGTCTCAATAGATAGACATTATGAATTATGAGGTTTATAATTAAAATAGTCTTAGTGATTAAATGCTTCATAATTTTATTACTGCACCAGTTAAAGTTTGTTTTCCCTGAAAAAGATTTGATCAATTTTTCGGATAGTAACATAGATTTCAATGGCGAAACCATAATTTATGAACCACTTATAAATGAATCTTAAGTGACCTTGCGAATCATTAGCCAATTAGGGAACGGTTAGTAAACAGTGAAAATATATTAATACAAAATTAAAGGATTAAAGTGGATACACTACTTCTACATAGTTCAGAAACTTGGTAATGTGAGAAAGAGGTTCAGAGGTTTTATAATCGTAATGTATACGATAGAGGAACTCATCCATATAGCTACATAATAGTAGGCCTCTTTCAGCCTCGACTACATAGCTTCAATATTATTGATGTGTACTTCGATTGTGTAATCTTGTCATTTTTATTACGCATATATCTCTACAATACTCATACCATTGAACAGCCGAAACTTCAGTAACATGTGTAAATGTTGCGGCGAATGTTACTTGTGGTTAAATTATTCAATTCGCAACAATTACCACCATTTGCCTTAGTTTCAATTTGGATTGAGATAAAAAGTTCTTATTCTAATAGACTTCTTCCTCCAACACATATTACATCGTAAAACAACATTATCACTGTAGTCTGCTTAAGGTATATATGTCATTTGATTCTCACAATCACAAATAAAAGAACTTCTTATTAGTTCCACTTATTGTAGTCACTCAATTATCACGTCTTCTTTAAAATGCTTTGTGAACCGATCGTACGTAAGCATCAGGTATTGAAATTGGCTCCATGACCATGAAATCTCACAGACTCTTCTGATTGGTTCATTCATAAAAGATACTCTCGCCTAATCTTGTACTGGCATAACAACTAAGTGTATTTGTTTCTTCCCTCATTTATATAATAATATTTGATTAGTTTGATATTGATTAGTTTTATTTATGTTTCTCTCTTGACAACAATTTTGTTTTTGAGTTTTTCATTTGATATTTTTTTCTAGACTATTTTTAGTTTATTTAATCAAGTGATTTATCACTTATTTACTTACTTACGTCTGCTACTTCTCGTGAAGGAGTATAGACCGCTTACCAGCATTCAGTTATCCAACCTCGTCCTAAGCAAAAGTGATTTATAGTGAATCATTAATTTTCATTAGATTATTTAATTGCATCATTTTAGATTGGGGTAATTGAGATTTTTTCTGTTGTCATTAAATAGTTTGTATATTTCAAAATAAATTGTTGCCAACTCACTTTAATTTATCTAATGGTTCAATGATGATGATGATGATGATGATTTGGATGATGATGATGATGATGATTTGGATGATGATGCTTTGGATGTTGATGATGATGATGCTTTGGATGATGATGATGATGATGCTTTGGATGATGATAATGATGATGATGATGATGATGATGATGTTGATGATGATTTGGATGATGATGATGATGATGATTTGGATGATGATGATGATGATGATGATGATGATGATGATGATGATGATGATGATGATGATGATGATGATGATGATGATGATGATGATGATGATGATGATGATGATGATGATGATGATGATGATGATGATGATGATGATGATGATTTGGATGATGATGATGATGATGATGATGATGATGATGATGATGATGATGATGATGATGATGATGATGATGATGATGATGATGATGATGATGATGATGATTTGGATGATGATGATGATGATGATGATTTGGATGATGATGATGATGATGATGATGATGATGATGATTTGGATGATGATGATGATGATGATGATGATGATGATTTGGATGATGATGATGATTTGGATGATGATGATGATGATGATGATGATGATGATGATGATTTGGATGATTTGGATGATTTGGATGATGATGATGATTTGGATGATGATGATGATTTGGATGATGATGATGATGATGATTTGGATGATGATGATGATGATGATGATGATGTTGATGATGATGATGATGATGATGATTTGGATGATGATGATGATGAGTGTTGTTACTATTTCAAAGAGAAGCCTTAAATCACTATTTAAAGGTGTTAAAAGTTGGTTGATATGTAAAAAGTTCAAGTTTGCTGAGAGGTTTCTATGCAGGTGATCATAAATTTGTCGAATTAGATCAGAATATAATTTATGTACATTGATATGACTTTGTGAATATTCCCCTACTTACTAGATCGAAATAAGGATTATAAAGCAGTTTGAATAAAAAAGAGCTATGATTCACGGTTGATGGATAGGGTTAGGATTTAGATTTAGGGTTTTCATTACGAATTGACATAATCTAAAATGACAAAATGCTATTTAGCTAAATGGATCAGTGAATTTCGTGCCAAAATCCATGACTTGTTATCTCAATTCTCATTGGTTGGCTTATAATTTAAAATCTCGCCTTTCTTTTGTTTTCAAATGAACTTCATTTAGTTATGTTAAACCACTATTAACTGGTTCATATTGAGTGTTGTGAATGTGAACAAGAAACATGAATCCCACGAGCGGGATCGTGGATGCACACTGCTGAGGAGTCCCACAATAGGACGAAATGGCTGTCCAGTGCTTCCAGGTTTTAAATGGTCGTCTAACATCAATCGGTTCATGATCTTAATCAAAAACAGGACAATCTCTACAATCCTTAAACTGATATTTTTAAACTACTGAGATTTCAGAGTTATAGTAGTTTCGTATGACAATACTATGTTTGATATAGCATCATTTATTCTACAAGACTGAAATAAAGTTTCAACTCATAGTAAGATATAGTCACTGAAGTATACTTTTTGTTTCATTATAATACACAGCTAATTGTAATCAAGTTCAACCAAATCTGATATAAGACAATAATAAACTGAAGTCAATGGATGTGGATTGTGCAGTATCATGAAGTAAGTGAAGTTAGGCATGTACAATGTTCAGTGGTGTAGACGTATTTGATTTAAGTACTCACTGGAATACAAGGCGTACGTTTTGTTTTATTGGTGATACACTGACTGGATATACTTTGATCCCAGGGGTAAAATATGCAGTGAAAGTCAAAGTTTGTTTGATCAACATCAGTTTTTAATGTAACTTATAAGATGACATGAATCGTTCATTGAAGTTGGTTACATAAATATTTTAAAGAGTGATAAACCTATGAAGATAAGTCTTAAGAAATAAGTCATGTAATAGTAGTTGTATAAAAATGACTCATTCGTAAGTTAAACAAATTGAAGCTCAATTACATAGTATGGAAGTAATATGGAATATACAATGAATGGTATAAAGTACAATGTCAGACAGTCGACTGAGGAGAACTGAGGTTATTAGAGTATATTTGAAATATCTAAAACCATGTTTCTTCTTTTTAGTGCTTACATATTAGTTATGATCTTAATACAAATCCATTCGTTCAAATAACTAGTCTTACTGCCTAGTTTAATGTATATGAATTAGAACAATCTATTACTTGATCATTATTTACATAATCAATCCCTTTCATAACAGATAAGTTCGAATCTCGCGAGTCAGAGTCGTGGATTCATACTGCCTAGGATTCTCACAATAGGACAAAATGGTCATCCAGTCCTTTCAAGTTTTCCATGATAGTCTAACTTCAATTAACTCATAATCCCAACTATTAAGATAGGTGATTGTTCATTATATATACTAAAACATATAAACATTATGTCCTAATATGACTTTTATCCTAATCATTTAATTGTAAACTCAATTGTATATAGATACTATAATACAATTTCATTAGTCTCTGTAAAAATAAACCTAAATCTTTAAAAACAAAAGTTTATCAATCAGTGATCAAATAGACCAATTAATATTGTCAGATCAGTTTTCCTCTCTCTCTCTCTCTCATGAAACTTTCCTTTAAAAGAAAAAAAGATATTTTTTCACCACCTCCACCACCAGCACCACCACCACCACCCCTACCGCCATCACCATCCACACCACCAACGCCATCACCACCACCACCACCCCTACCGCCATCACCATCCACACCACCACCGCCATCACCACCACCACCACCCCTACCGCCATCACCATCCTCACCACCACCACCATGTTCTATTTTTCATTAATGATGTTATATTCCCCTAGTTCTCAGTTTATGATAATTTATATTGATCATTTTATTTTCAGGTCATATAATTTTTTTTTTGTTTTATTAAAATGATAATGACAGATAGATATACTACTGAAATGAATTAATTGAATGAAATGAAATGAATAAATAAATAAAAAAAAACATCATGCATCATTATCATACGGAAATTCCATTTAGTTGAATATATGTAAATCATTTAAATTAGAAATTAAATGTAAAATAAGATAGAATCATTACAATAATAAGAATAATAAGACGACGAAGACAATTATCATTGCCAAGGCAAACATTGTAAACAAGCAAACAAACCAATCACACTGTTAATATTACTAGGCTACAATACTTCCTTTTTAAGTAGATAATATAGATATTGTATTAGATTTAAGAATATATAATGAAATGAAAGTCATTTTGACCTGAATCTCATTCAATTTGTATGTTAAGATTGTGTATTAGATATAAATTGTTCTTTCTAGGTATAGTTTATTTCATTTGATGAATATAGAATAAGTTCTTGATAAACAACACTTCTGATGATGACGCAGAGTATTTGGGAATGATGATGGTAAATCAGTTGATGAATACCGATTACCACGGCGTGTAATGCTGACGTTCAGTCCGACTCGTGAATGCTTACCTCTAGACCACTGAATCAGCATCCAGCAGTGTTAATATCAAACTTGAATTCACTTTTTGGCATAACTTCAATAATTAATTCAATCTTTTCATACAATATGCTTATCACTGTCCACATTTACTTTCAACCAAATTTATACCTGAACGAGGGTTTATGGAGATTGTAATAATTTAATAGTTCAATTTATGAGTCGATTAAGCTAAACTACCATTTAAAATCCATAAGTATTGGCCGGCCATTTCGTGCTAGTATGGAAATCCTAAACAGTATATATCTATGATCCAGCACTTAAGAATCGAACACAGGACGTTCGGTTTCACGTGCGAACGCTTAACCATTGTACTGGCACCCATCGGTGTTACTGTCTGTTATAACTTATAGCATGCGTGCTCTGTTAATGGAAAACGTAAGGACACCTCCAATTAGGGAGCACTGACTTATCGATCGGATCAGTAACGCGTAAAACCTGTGCGAGCAGTCTAGAGTAATTATTGGTCTTGTTTTCTGTCTAGCCCATCCAGTTAAGTCAAGAACACCAATCTCAGTTTCTGAGATATGAATCATTTATTGCAAACATACATGGTTTATATACCAACCAGACAGACCACACTGTACCATGAAATAAGAAACAACATTTGTACAAACACTAGGCAAATGTGGCTGTGAGTGTTGGAGGTAGGAATTAATAGATTGGGTATAACGCAAGAACGGTAAGTCGTATAATAATAGTTCATAGGTCAAAATGAAGCTTATAATAGGAGGAATAAGAGTAGTCTAGTTATTTAACAATTATACGATAAAAATATACGAATAGTATTGGTCCATAAATGGATCCCAAAAGTTACCACTGATTATACATATCGGGACATAACATTGTTTGACTTCAAACAATGCACGACATTGCGCCGCTATCCATCATTTTATTTATTGAATAACTGCCTCACAATAAACACGGTGAACAATTGAGTTCAACGGTGTCTGTTGTGAAGCAATTACTTACTGAAGACAATCGTGGACGGTAGCGCAATATTTTGGATTGATTTAAGTTAGACATTATCACTATTTGATAGTGAATCAATGGTTGATATGCTTATGAAGTTGAGCAAAATCCCATGGCCTAGGTTTGAATCCCATATGCGGTATGGCCATACTAAGATAAAACAACTGTCTATTGATTCCAGGTTTTTGTATAGTAATCTAACTTTAATTAACTCATAAACTCAACCAAAATAGTCAAATTTTAACAAATCAATAAAATATAAGTCTCAATAGTTTGAGCATATAGCCATAGATACTAATCCACCATATCTCCAATTATATTTCATATTAATATCATTTTAGGAGACATTTATATCGAATTCTAAATTATAAAACAATTGATTTAAGAATGAAAAATAAAAAAAAGAAGTGAAATGAAGAGAAAGTTTCCTCTTTCTTCTTGTTCTTCTTCTTCTTGTTCTCCTTCCTCTTCTTCTTCCTCTCCTCCTTCTTCTTCTTCTTCTTTTCTCCATCTCCATCTCCTTGTCCTCTCTCTTCTTCTTCTTTTTCTCTTTCTTCTTCTTCTCAAAAACACCCGTTGAAATGATAGTTTTTCTTTAGTTCTCCTCTATTTTATGATGATGATGGTGATCAGTAGTTTTGTTTATTGGAGTCATTATTATGGTCATTAATAATAAATTCACATTTTCAATCATCAATTCATTTTAATGATTTCGTGTATTAGTCTAATAAATAGAGTAAAAAAAAATAATAAAAAAAAAAAAAAAATAAAAAAAAATTTATTTTTCTAGAAAATGTGATTTATTCGATAAAAAAAAAAGAAAAGAAAAGAACCAAAAAAGAAAAGTGGGATAGATCAATGTTAAGTTCTAATTCATTGAATAACTTCTGTTCATTTGTCTTCTTCATCAGATGAGGATTATTTGTTATTGATGAATTAGTTGTTGCGATTAAGTTAGAAGAGAAGTTCTCATCATTTGAAATCCTCAAGGTTAAAAAAGAAGAAGAAGAAGAAAAAGAAGAACAAAGAACACATTACACCGAGAAATGAAGACAGACATGAGAAGAATGAATAAGAATTCGATAAAAGTAGAAAAGAAGACCTAGACCAAAGTGGGTTGGATAACGCTAGTCGGTGACCGTTATCCCATTGGGGGTCACATATGTTAATAAGTAAGTAAGTAAGCTAATGATTTATTGATTTGTTACAACATCATAAGTAATTAATAGGTTTTTATACCTTTATAGAATATGATTATTTGTTATTGATTATTGTGTTATCAGTGTTTTACACAGTATATGATCCTATAATCAGTTATCCCAGTACTGTTATGGTGTATTGTGCTAAAGTCGACAGACTTACACATAGTATGTATCATCAGTAGAAAGTGAACTGTTTGGCAACAGATGGTTGGGATCCTCAAAGAATAAACATATAAGAACAAAGAATCATTGGTGTGGAAACAAAAGAACAATGAAGTCTAAGATGATTGATTAACATTTTACAAATTCAGTATTAACTGTATAGTTGTCAGATTCTACTAAGAGCATTTGTAATATTGTGTTGATATTTATACAATTATTTTAACACATAAATATTGGTACAAGGAGGCACCAAATATATATGCGCCACACAAATCTCATTTGATATGTGTGAGGGCTATGATACTGTCCGGGTTCCCAAACCGAAGCAGCTGGTTTTCTTAGGGGGCCACATCCCAAGCCTTCGACCAGAAGGTCTGATCCACAAGGCAATGGAGCATCGTAAGAGGATGCAGTCCCATGGTAGCCGGTGAACAACGATTGGTTCATACGCCATTTGTTCCCGTAGGATACTGGAGTTCATGTCCATCCTTAGTTTGTGATCCGGTTAAAGCGTCGGACATTCGCTTCTCATCCTCTCATTTTCGTAAACAACACCCCCGCCACGAGGAGGCAGTGAGTAGGACTTTCCTGGCAGAGGCTATATACGTGTGGCCATGTGAGAGCATTTCGAGAGGGAGACCGGACTCTCCCTACTCTCGGCCGTACCAGGGCATTTGGGGGCTGCCAGGGCATTTATCCTGAATTGTGTTCTCATTCACTATACTACCTCAAATCCTCTACTGAATAATAAAGGATCCGTGTTTATCTGAAAATTCTGAGAATTTTCAGGTTGTACTAAAATTATCATCTCAATCAAACTAGCTTGTATAAGTCAACGTAGATATTGATAAAAGTGAACATATTCTATAAACAGTATATACAACTAAATTGTTAAGATCCTTTTATTGAAAGGAAATGATACTTTTCAAGGCAGTAGATACAAACTATTTGAGTTGTAATATCTTCATATTCAGTTATAATTAACAACATCTGTGAATACAGATATACGATAGATTGTGTATTGTAGAGTTAAGAATAGTGAAATACGGTTCTGAGATGGTGGAGAAGATTTGTAGCTCAGGTGGATGATTTTGATGGAGTTTTGTTCTGTGAGCTGGATGGTTTGGTCGTGGAGCTTTCATCGTTCTTCTGAACGACATCATCATTACAAACTTCAGATAGAAGTGTGAAGTGTTCGAATTTCTCCATATGCGTCTCACAGCTTGTTCTGTGCACCTCGATGTTGATTGGTTCTTACTGACCTTATGGGGAGAAATTCGAACACTTTACTTCTATCTGAAGTTTGTGCTCATGATGTCGTTCAGAAGAACAATGAAAGCTCTACGACCAAACCATCCAGCTCAGAGAACAAAACTCCATCAGAAATACGGTTCAAAACGACAAGTCGAAAATACATTTAAGTGTGTACAACTTGATTTTATTGTCAAATTCTGAAAAGTATGCAAACAGATTGAATGTTATCACTTGTAAGTATGAAAGCAAATATCAGATTGTCAACATGTAAACATTACTTGATTACACTCTCTACTCATGTCATCTAACTTCCTGTTCCCATTTTTCATACCTAGATATTGTTATATAAGAGTTTATTAAGGAGTAATTACTTGGACCGACGTTTGTATCCATGTTTGTCCAAACTCTAACTCAAAATAGATTAACCATAATTATCATCATAGATAAGGTAGAATTACTTTCAAGACTATGAAACTACGAAACAAGATAGATGAATTGAAATATGAGATTTCTGACGATAATTAAATGTTGAAATGGTAATGACATCTAATTCAAAAACACTTCATTTCACTGGTAGTATATAGATGGTTGTTATCCTAGAGATATGAAAATAATAACATTCTTCCTTATATAGATGATCTTTTCACGTTTACTGTAGTACTGTAGTGAACGCCAACACAAATGAGGAGACAATCGAATGTATTTGATAACAAATTACAGAACTAGCTAGTAAAATCTAACAATCATATAAGTAAATGTTCAATTTACTAAATGTTCATCAACTGTCTCCAAATAACTCAGACTTCGTTTGTTCTTGTATTTGCATACAAATTGCATTCTTTCTTCATTTTTTATTGCTCGATCTTCTTGTCTCTCTTTCTGCTGCTGTCAGATATTCTATTCAAAACTACACGTTATATACTACTTATATCTACATATAAGTAGCACACACTAAAGTACAATATATTTGTTATTTAATTCAATAGTTATATTTATCCATTTTAAACATCTTTTTAAATAATGCTTTATTATATTTATTCACATTATTGTTTCATAATATTAGTAAAATTAAATCAACTTATTTCACTGGTTGAAATCATGAATCCATTGAAGCTAGACCACCATGGAAAACCTGGAAGCACTGGACGGCCGTGACTGACTTCAAGAGATACTCCTGAAGTTCTAGTGAGAAGCCGTTACCAGTGGAGTTCAACCAGGTCTGTTGTGAGATATCAGCTCACTGAAGACAATGGTGTACGGTGGTGCAACTTCGTGGATTGGTTGAAGTTAGACATTAACACCGTTGGATGCCGGCTCAGTGGTCTAGTTGGTTAAGCGCCTGGCGCGAGATTGATAGGTCCTGGGTTCGAATCTCGCGAGGAGCGGGATCGTGGATGCGCACTGCTGAGGAGTCCCATACTAGAACGAAACGTCCGTCCAGTGCTTCCAGGTTTTCCATGGTGGTGGTCTAGCTTCAATGGATTCATGATTTCAACCAGTGAAATTTCTAAAATCTCCACACAATCCCTTCTGATAAATCAACTCATAGTTGTAAAAAAAATGTACAAATTGTTTTCTTTCTTATGTACTTACTTACTTACATCTGTTAATCTTTGTGGAAGAGTATACACCGTCAACTATCATAGATATTCTATGTCAAATTAGTAATGTTTACATGATTCAATAAGATATTGACAATAATTACAAACTGATCATTATTAAATGTTAATCATATCACTTTATCAAAATGAAAACTGATTTTTGTTTCTACCGAAGAGAAACATGTGTCAATTAGTTTGGTTGGTTGGTTGGTTGGTCGGTCGATCGGTCGGTTGGTTGCTTGGTTGGTTGGTTGCTTGATTGGTTGGTTGGTTGGTTAGTCGGTCGGTCGGTCGGTCGGTTGGTTGGTTGGTTGGTTGTTTCCTTGGAATTTCAATTCAACTATGATATATAGATGACATTTTTAATGAATGAATACAGCTTGTCCGACATTCCGAAATCATTCATTGTACTGTTATAATAATAATCTTTAAACTATGAATAGAAAACATTGTCAATTATAATTAGTGTTATATTATGGAATATTGAAAAGTAATTAGTCTACTGTATAGAAACTATTTACCATATTCATTTATGAATTGCCTTACTAGAAATAACTGTCAATTTTTATTGTTTTATTATATATTTTGGGAAAGTATGAAATCTATCTAACACTTTTTAATGATCCTATTGATGATTAGTATGTTTTCTTCCATATACAGATAATGTATCATTACATTATATTGTAGTATGTGTTACTTATATCAATATAAGTAGTAGATAACACTAGTGAAGATTAGAATATCTGATAGTCAAAGGTCGAAGGAGGGAAGAACGAGAACAGAAAGTAATGCAGGAATATTGAAATCTAAGACGATTGACTGATATTTACAAGCAGGGACAGTCAAGTTTGAAATAATTGATTGACATATTGTCAATGAAGTATGCTTTTTTAACTGTATAGTTCTTAGATTTTATAAAGTTATAGCAACTCCCATTCGCTTGCCTGTTTGCCTTTCGGCAAAACTATTTCATGCTTCACTTATCGCATCTGTAATCTTGGATATCTGTGTGTGGTCCCATAATAAACGTATTCAATACTTCGTATTCGCCTTCTGATTAATATACCATTGGAGCGTTATTTAGTGACGATTACCGAGACGAACTGTATACGGAGTTTAAGGAATAAATCGAACACCGACCATCAAAAGTGCATCTGTAATTTTATGTTGAAATACATTCGACTGTAGCCAATTGTGTTATTCTTTAGTAATAAAATGAGTGAAAAGTCGATTATAGGTTTTTCTTTTTTAGATGATAGTTGAATGGAGACATCATGGTATACAGTGTAATACTGATGTGATGTCGCATAGAGAGCTTATTCTTATCTTAGATATTACCCCTAGAATCTATATAACATATAAATTACAACGGATCTTGAAGATGTACGAAATTAAAGCTTTTTATAAAACAACCAAAACTCTAAGAAGCGCTTTAATTAAAATTAATGATAAGATTTCATTTATAACCACACAATATAGTATCCACAGAATCGGTTGAGTAGATTGGAATGCCTTATACATTGGATAGTCTTCCTGTTAGGTCGTCACCAGTTTCAACGGAAACTGAGGTTACACAAAACGATCTAAAAATCCTTTAAGATAAAGAAATCTACAAATTAAGTCAGCAATAGCAGTATATGCAGTATATATCAATAATCACCAAAATGATATTAAAAATCTTCAGGATGAGTTTGTGGAATTTACTAAGTATTTGTTTTACATTATGAACCCATCAGTCACAATTGATTGATCACTGGGTGGTGACCCATGTCATGCGTGTCTAGTCCTTATTATTAGGTGCAGATCGAATGCTGTCGATCATGTTGCAATGTGGCCACCAGTCTAGGTGATTCGACACTGTGGGCACTATGTTGAGATTAGAAGGTGGTTGGAGGTAGTCAACAGGATACCATAAACCCGGATAGCTCAGTGGTAACGTCTCTGACTGTGAAGCTGGGTGACACGGGATCGAATCCACCAGGGAGCACCGGCTCCCTCAAAGATTACAGGTACACCTTGTTGACGAGTGCCAAGTAGCACGAAACCCGGATCCAGGGTTTCCTGTCGACTACCTCCAACCACCCTCTAGTTATCCTAAAATATTTGGATAAATTTAAATGGGTCAATTTTAAGATTTTAGATAAATTCAATGTTTTCATGATCAATGGACATATTCAAACACAAACACAAACACACACACACACACAGAGAGATCAAAACTAAAGTTTAACTCTTCAATATGCATGATTAAATAATAACATTTAAATGATGACAATTCATGGGGAAACAACAAGGAAAAGTTGATGACTATAAATTTCATTCAATAAATTAACCGAAAAATGTTTTCTGTTAAATTGGTAATGGAATTCAACATGAATTGATTATAACATTGTTGTCATGGTTACATGGAAAAATAAATTTTTCGTTAAAATTAAGTTGTAAATAACACGAGAGTTTTTGAATTGAAAAAAAAAACCAATAGGATACTATTGATACGATTGGGAAGCAATAAACAACTGTTTCGTCCTGATGTAAGACTCATCAATAATTAGTATCTGTTATAACTTGTAGCATGCGTGCTCTGTTAATGGAAAACGTGAGGACACCTCCAATTAGAGAGCACTGACTTATTGATCGGATCAGTGACGCGTAAAACCTGTGCGAGCAGTCTAGAGTAATTATTGGTCTTGCTTTTTGCCTAGCCCATCTAGTTAAGCCATGAACACCAATCTCAGTTTCTGAGATATTAATCATTTACTTCAAACATAGGTGGTTTATATACCAACCAGACAGACCACACATCGTACCATAAAATAGGAAATGACATTTGTACAAATTTTTGTCAAATGTGGCTGTGAATGTGAAAGGTAGTAATTCATAGACTTGGCATAATTCAATAATGGTAAATCGTATTCACAAGACAAGCCCCCATATGGAATCCTCAAGGTCGAAGGAGGAGAGGAAGACCAAAGAATACATTACGCCGGAAAATGGAGATAGATATGAGAAAAATGAACAACAATTGGATGGAACTAGAAAAGAAGGCCCAGGACAGAGTGGGTTGGAGAATACTGGTCGGCGGCCTATGCTCCATTGGGAGTAACAGGCGTAAGTAAGTAAGTAAGTAAATCGTATAGTGATATTTCATAGATCAAAATAAAGCTCATAATGAGAGAAACACAAATATGCATAGTTTTGTTATTTAACAATTATACGATAAAAATATACATATAGTATTGATCCATAAATGGATCCGAAAAGTTACCATTCATTATGCTTATAGGGACCTAACAATATCCATGATTCTTCTAAGTGGTAAACGAAAAAAACTCTGTATCTATCAACAAACGCTTAACATTTAGACCATTGAGTCATGATTCAATGGTATAATGGTTTGATAAAGATCAGTTCTATATTTAACGTATGAACGTTATGAGCATTTATATTTTTTGTGAATTAGAGGTAAACGTAGCATTTAAATTATTTCAGCATCGAATCTTCTGTAATTCTTTAAAATCTTTTAACGGACCGTACTACCAATGGATGAAACAGTTTTTATACACCGATAGTATTGTAGATGGCTCAGCAGGCCGGTGGAGCACGGGTGTAAACGTCCCAGGTGCCGGGTGAAGGTCGAATGTTGGTTCCCTCACCAGGACAAAGGAGCTATGGAGGTTAGCGCGCCGCAGATTCGACATTTTGACGGAGAGCGTAGCACAGACTGCAGAAAAGAAGAATGTTGCACGGAGAGCATGAAACACCGCAAGAACGACTGCTTTTAAGGGGGGGGTGAGTGTGGTGTGTACTACTTATGTAAACATAAGTGGTATATGACGTGATTCGTGAACAGAATGTCTGGCAGCAGAGAGACAAGATGATCAAACAGTAAAGAATGAAAACAGAATGCAATCTGTATGCGAATGCAAGAACAAAGGAAGTCTGAGTTATTTTGAGACAATTGATGGACATTTTACAGATTGACCATTTAATATATGGTTGTTAGATTTTAATAACAAGTACTGTAATTAGTTGTCAAATACATTCGGTTGTCCCCATTGGTGTTCTTGTTCACAACAGTTGTAATAGTAGTAGTACTAGTGTTTGTATTAAAAGAAATAATAGTAGAAGTAGTAGTAGTATCGGTTGTATTAGTAGTATCACTAGTAGTGATGTGTGCGCTACTTCTATCGATAAAAGTAGTATATGACGTGAGTTCAATACGTAGTGTCTGGCAGCAGAAGATGTGGGAAGATGAAGAAAGGAAGAGCGGGAACATGATGAATTTTGTATGAAAATGCATGAATAATGAAATGTCACACAATCGATAGATGTTTGCAACAGGAACAGTTCAGTTTGATATGAGGGATTGATATTCTGCAAATTATCGATTCTACAAACGGTTGTTAGATTTTACTAACTAATTCTGTAATTAGTTGTCAAATACATTCGATTGTCCCTATTGGTGTTCTTGTTCGCTACGGTGCTATATCCAGTCAAATATCTATATTGTTCAGGAACTGTGAAAATTGAAAAAAATCAACACTTACACCCATATGAATAAGTTTCAGATATATAAACATTCTACATATTGGAATCTACAGGGATAACGTTCTCTGATAGTCTGTATTAGAAAGTATCTCAAACAAATTTGATATTTCAATTCACATGGTATTGTTTGCTTGTATCTTCCGATTGATGTTTAGATTGGCAATCGAGCAGTCTCTTGTTGGTATATGTGTATCCTATAAGGATTGTATCGATATAGCAATGGTAGATAGTGACTAGCAATGGAATCCAGTTTGATGTGTGTTTCATCTTATTCGGAACTTGTCAACTGGATGTACCTATATCTCAGTGTTGATATTCACTCCAGGATTCGAACCCAGTACCATTGGTTTCAAATGACATTTTGTTATCCACTAAGCTACTGATTCATGATAACTACATTCTAGCTATTTGATATTTAACATTTTGATGAAAGTAACGTCTACATGATCATAATTAAATCTTAAGTTAATCAATTGATTTCTTATTTGATATAAATGTTAGTTTGTTTATGAAGTTCTACAGTGAATAATTCATTTATTTATGTTTACTATTTGAAAGTTTTATTCACTTACCATATTGTTTATTCATTTCAAATTGAATGATTAATTGAATATGACTTGAATCATAAACGTCATAATGAATTCCCTCATAATGTAGGAACAATTAAGTATATTGTTCATGTACATAACTTATCCCTTACTTACTTACTCACCTACTTACTTACTTATTTACTTACTTAGTGCTGTTATCCCTCGTAAAGGAGCATATATTCTGATATTTGGTCATCGCTGATTGTTGTGCCGGAAAAATGCTGATCACGTATACTTGGAATAAAGGATCTCTGCAATTCTCACAACGCAAAAGTAAGAACACAAGACTGGTATAAGTGAAGATATATTAGCCTCAAAACACTATGATGATGATGATTTGGATGATGATGATGATGATGATGATGATGATGATGATGATGATGATGATGATGATGATGATGATGATGATGATGATGATGATGATGATGATGTGTGGATGATGATGATGATGATGATGATGATGATGATGATGATGATGATGATGATGATGATGATTGATGATGATGATGATGATGATGATGATGATGATGATGATGATGATGATGATGTGAATGATGATGATGATGATGATGATGATGATTGATGATGATGATGATGATGATGATGATGATGATGATGATGATGATGATGATGATGATGATGATGATGATGATGATTATGATGATGATGATGATGATGATGATGATGATGATGATGATGATGATGATGATGATGATGATGATGATGATGATGATGATGATGATGTGATGATGATGATGATGATGATGATGATGATGATGATGATGATGATGATGATGATGATGTGGATGATGGTGATGATGATGATGATGATGATGATGATGATGATGATGATGATGATGATGATGATGATGATGATGATGATGATGATGATGATGATGATGATGATGATGATGATGATGATGATGATGATGATGATGATGATGATGATGATGATGATGATGATGATGATGATGATGATGATGATGATGATGATGATGATGATGATGATGATGATGATGATGATGATGATGATGATGATGATGATGATGATGATGATGATGATGATGATGATGATGATGATGATGATGATGATGATGATGATGATGATGATGATGATGATGATGATGATGATGATGATGATGATGATGATGATGATGATGACGACGACGACGACGACGATAATAATAATAGTGATGATGAATAGAATTCAAATTGAATAAATCAATCAAATATTGACTTTTCTTCCCATCATATCAATTTTCAATGGGTTGACAGTTGACTAAGTTTAATGTTAAAGAATAGTATGCTGGTTTCAATGTACTGAATACTTTGTTAGTTTTATGACTGTATTTCGATGATAAACTCTTGAAAATCATAGGGTTTTTGATAAGTGTTTAACATTACAGTTGGCTTCCTTAAACTGATCTTGAAAAAATTATTTGCTGCTAACTCATTAGTCTAAAGATTGAGCGCTTACGGCGAGAATCGAATTCTTGAGTTCAATCCCAGATGATGTGATGAATGAACACTACTGAAGTGAAACAGTAGTCATGTGGTTTCTGATTTTCACTTGTTGTTTAATGTGATTTAATTCATGATCTCACTGATATTCAATAACGTTCATAACCATTCTTCAGTATTGACAATTATTATGCCACTCCTCATTAGTGTAAACATTTGACGTATTTTTGTTCATGAAATGTATTAATGTTGTAAACACTGAATGTGTCTTAATTCTGGGATTATTCGAATCTCTGACGAATTCAATCATTTGTGATAATAGTAGTACAAGTTTTTATAGAGATTGTAGAATTTCTGGTAATTGGTATCTTGAATGGTTTATAGATAGACCATGATTCAAATTAAGAGGCATAAGGTAGCTGTTTCATTTATGTGTGTAGCACAAGAACTAAAAGTCTGGACATTCAATCTGTCACACAACCGTACAATATTTAGACTATTGAATCTTTATATAATGCTTGTTCATGTCTCATTCCAGTCATTCCACATTACTGCTCAGTCATCTTCAATTGCCTGTAAAGGATAACTTTCAACATTAGGGAATATTGAACACTACTGGTTATGGCCTCTCACTAAGACATCAGGGAATCGCACCCTAATGTCAGTCATAAGTAAACATATAACTATAATCATCAAATCGTAAAACGTTTTATAGATTTACACAGTTATTAATATGCCAGAAAAAAGATGACAAATACCGTGAAACTTTAGAATGTGTGTTTAGGTAGAAAATATTTTCAGACAGATATCACATTTATTCAAGTCAGTTTTTACATACCTCTTCCCATTGTTATTTATGAATGAAATGGATCAATCTCTTGACGAAATCTCAGCACGGATACAAAAGGCTCGACTAGCTTTTGCCAACTTGCGTCATTTGTGGCGTAGGCGAGATATCCGTCTATCAACCAAAGGACGTGTTTACTGCGCAGCAGTTCGTTCCGTCCTATTTTATGGCAGTGAAACATGGCCGGTAAGAGTAGAGGATATTCGTAGGTTACTAGTATTTGATCATAGATGTCTTCGAAACATTGCTCGTATATCCTGGGACCACCGAGTAAGTAACTCAGTTGTTATGAAACGGGTACTAGGTAAGGATGGCAAATCAATTGAGGAAGTAGTGAAACTCAATCATTTGAGATGGCTGGGACATGTGCTGCGCATGCCCGACCACCGACTGCCCCGACGTGCTATGTTTTATGGTGTAGGAGTAGGTTGGAAGAAATCTAGGGGCGGCCAGACCAAAACATGGCACAAATCCATGAAGTCACTGACAAGTGGACTGAGCTATGTTGGTAGGTGTAGACTACCTGGTTGGGGACCGCGAGACGATAGCAACCGATGGTTAGAGACCTTGAATGACATGGCTCAAAATCGTTTGCAATGGCGCAGGTGCATCCACTCTCTGTGTTCCCCCAAATTTTATTCTTCTGAATTGTTCATGTCCTTTATTTTCTTTCCAAATTCATTCCACTGGATTATACCTCTTTAAATAACATCATCAAACCTTAATGTTCCCTATCACTACTTGTACTTTCACTACCTCTACTACTACAGGATTTGAATCGATAACTGAATCTCTGTGCTAATGTGGTAGATATGGCAACTCGAACTGATGTACGTAGGTACGTAAAAAGTTCCACGTTGTTACTGACTGACTGACTGACTTGTTGGCATATGAGGATAACACTATAGCGTTTGAAACGAATGGTACTAGGTTCGAATCTCGGAGTGAATATCAACATTGAGATCCATGTACATCCAGCTGACGAATCCCAAATAGAATGAAACGCGCATCATGAATTCTACTACTAACCACTATCCGTATCTGCTTAAAAAGCTTATGACTTAAGAATACATTAAGTGAATCTACACAGGATGTACATATGCCAACATGAGACTGATCAATTGCACTCCTAAACAACACCAACTAGGTATTTTTTTTTAGTTGTATCCTTTACAGCATTCGAGTTTCAAGGAGGTTTTTTTTCTTAAACATTCTACAGTCTTATTGAAGTTTTTCTTTATTTGTGACATGGTTACCATCCTTAAAATAACTCAACTGTTTATTGATTCATCTGCCAACGTCTTTTCTTCTTCTTCTTCGTCTTCTTCTTCTTCTTCTTCTTCTTCTTCTTCGTCTTCTTCATGTGTATAATACTCGTCTAAACTATTTGAAGTGTAAGAAAAATATGAAATAGAATAAATTTGTCGTCAATCATTCCCATAGTTGCTATTCCATTCAATCATATATGTATAAAGAACTGATTTACTCAAGTGTCAATTTCATGGAACAGAAGAAATGATTAATATTTATAAAAAAATATAAAAAAATTTTTATTGATTATTATTTTGATGAAATTTATTATTTTCAGTGGTTAAGATCATTTGAAGCTAGACCACCATGGAAAACGTGGAAGCATTGGACAACCATTTCGTTCTATTGTGGGGCTCCTCAGTGGTAGTGCGTATACACATCTTTGCCCACTGCAAGATTCGAACCCAGGATTTACTGGTTTCGTGTGCAAGCACTTAACCACTAGACTACTGAGCTAGCCGGAATCTGACGGTGTTATTGTCTAACTTCAACTAATTCACGAAATTGAGTGACATATCCACGATTGTGTTCAGTAAGTTACTATCTCACAACAGACCTAGTTGAACTCTACTGGTCACTACTTCTCACTAAACTCATGATCATAACCATTGAAATTACTACAATCCCTTCTGTAATTTATTATTATTGAAATTAGAAATCGATCTAAGTAAAACTTACTTACGCCTGTTACTTTTCGTCGAGGAGTATATATACCAACCATTAGGATTCTCCATCAATATCTATGTTAGGCAATTCTTATCAATTTGCTATTCATTCTTTACTTGTAGGCTTCTAATTCTTCAAGAAGTGTGTTATTTAACTATTTTGTTTATTTTTGTTTCCCTTCAAGAACTCAAGTTTGGTGAGTTCCATTTCCATTGTCTTTTTTTTAAATTTACATTTGTTCTCTATCTCAGTAGGTTGTTGCTAATGAGTTACGTTAAAATCCTAACTAAGATTGTTAATGATATTTCAACAATCTTCGTAACCCATTGATAACTTTATTATCAATCAAAAATACCATACTGTCATCAGAATTGATTACCTCAAGTGATGTTCGTTAGGGCTGTCCACTCTCTACACTCTTGTTTAACTTTGTCGTTGATATGCTTTTAGAGATAACACTTTCTATATCTGACGTTCCAAGGGTTGAAGTTTTACCGAAAGATTCACTTGTTGACTTAGAATATATAAATGACATAGTTCTATTTGGTGAAGACTGACAAACTGCAGAGTCTGCTGACCACTTTAAGCAACAATGCAGGCATGTTCGCCATGCGATTTTCTCCCTTGAAATGCAAAATGTTGCTTCAGGATTGGGTTGCACCGCCACCCGAACTAGTGATAGGGAGTGAAGTTACTGACAGGTGGACTGAGCTATGTTGGTAGTTATAGACTACCTGGTTGGGGTCCGCGGGACGATAGCAACCGATGGTTAGAGATCTTGAATGATATGGCTGAAAATCGTTTGCAATGGCGCAGGTGCATCCACTCTCTGTGTTCCCCCAAATTTTATTCTTCTGAATTGTTCATGTCCTTTATTTTCTTTCCATATTCATTCCACTGGATTATACCTCTTTAAATAACATCATCAAACCTTAATGTTCCCTATCACTACTTATACTTTCACTACCTCTACTACTACAGGATTTGAATCGATAACTGAATCTCTGTGCTAATGTGGTAGATATGGCAACTCGAACTGATGTACGTAGGTACGTAAAAAGTTCCACGTTGTTACTGACTGACTGACTGACTGACTGACTATCATTTCAAAAATTTGTTGTTACCAATGATTGGAACTCGAATACTCAATGAACAAAGTAAGAGTATAACTGAACTCAGAGCACGAATAAATAATTCACTGACATTTGAATAAAAGCCTAATGTATTTAAATTGGAATTTGAACAATAACACCGGAATACAAGCATATCAATCGGACCAGCATCAAATGTAATGAAATTTGTATCTTCAATTCAACCACTAGTCACAGACCATCTAATAAAAGCGCAGTTTGATTAAGATGGTGGTTGAAGGTAGTCAACAGGAAATCCTGAATCCGGGTTTCGTGCTATTTAGCACTCTTCAGCAAGGTGTACCTGTAGTCTTGAGGGAACTGCTGCTCCCTGACGGATTCGATTCCGTGTCACTCAGCTTCATGATCAGAGATGTTACCACTTGGCTATCGGGACCACAATTGACCTTCTGTAGGATTGAGATGTATTCGCCACTGATTGTTCACTGGGTGGTGATTAGTGTCATATGTATCAGGTCGTTCTTAGTGCACCAGTTCCCTGAATAAAACAGGTAAAACTTACTGACGAGTGCCAAATACCATGAAACCTATGTCCAGGGTTCTCTGATAACTACCTGCAACCACCATCTTATCTCAACATAGTGCACGCAATGTCGAGTCACCTAGACAAGTAACCACATTACAACTTGGTCGATAGCATTCGATCTACACCAAGAACAACCAAACACACATGACATTGATCATCACTCATTGATCAGTCATTTGTATAGTTTGAATACAAGGGAAGCCCTCAAGGCCAAAGGAGGAGAAGAGGAAGACCAAAGAACACATTACACCAAGAAATGAAGACAGATATGAGAAGAAGGAAGGATAACAATTGGATAGAACTAGAAAGGAGGAACCAGGACAGATTTGATTGGAGAATGCTAGTCTGAGGCCTATGCTCCATTTGGGATCACAGGTTTACATAAGTAAGTTCATCAAAACACAGTTGAAAACTTCATATTGCCGAAGTGAAATACATTAGATGCTTAATTAAAATAGACTTTGGCTGAAAATATATTTTTTCCCAATTTAAAGACTAAAACGGAACAATTACAAGAAATGATGCACGAAACATATATTTCCCAATTGACATAATCTTATCAATAATGTATGATCAGATAGGCCTACACAATTGTAAATGAAGTTATAGATTTATAAACAGATTGACTGACTATATTGTCATAATATTGATTGATAAGATTATTCAACTGTCATCTTCAATGAGATTAGAATTGGATCAAGTAGGAAATATAATATGGTAGAACTCTTTCTTGGCAAACCAAAATTGGATGAAACCATAATATATAGACGATCGGTGAATGATGCTAGAATGACTTTGAGTACCCTAGACCAATGGAGCTAGTCTGTTTCGGGTAGAGATAGGTATCTACGTTAGTAAAATGGAAAATGGTCGATCAATTCTATGGATTGGTTGAGATTACAAATTAACACCGTTGGGATGCCGACACAGTGTTCTAGAGGTTCAGAGTGCGCGTGCGTGACCAATGGTTCTGGATTCGAATCCCACGAGCGACATCGTGGATGTGCACTTTTGAGTAGTACCATACTAAAACGAAATGACCATCCAGTGTTTTCAGGTTTTCAATGGCAGTTCAACTGGCCTGGTGTTCCGGCAACATCGGTCAGACTGTTTTGCGCCCTCCATGGCCGGTGACGACTGATCCACCAAATGAAGCGGGAGTCCGCAAGGAACTCCAACTCTTGAAACGTCACAAATCACCGGGCTCAGACGACTTACCTCCGGCTCTTTTTACAGATGGTGGTGACTTTCTGACTAAGGGACTGACGACGTTGTTTACAAAGGTCTAGGAACTAGAGAGTGTATCAATGTCATGGAATGAGTCGATAGTTGTCCCTATCTTTAAAAAGATTTCATGTCGTTCCTGTAATAACTATCAGGGGATAAAGTAACATCAGCTGATCAAGTCACTAAATTCTGATTTGATCCATGTTGTTAGGAGCGGACTATGTGATTGACATCCACGTGACTATCGTAATCAATGGTTAGAGACTCTATGTGACAAGGCTTAGAATCGATAACAATGATGTAGGAGTATACACTATTTGTCTTTCCTTAAACCATGAGAATAAACTTAGTTTATATCTTTCATTCGACAATCTTTTTTTTACTACCATTGAAGTAACTGCTTCTGTGAATTTGACGTTCATCTTGTTGTGCTGATGAGGTATAACAAGTTGGTCCGATGCCTGATCCTACGTTGTAATTAACTAACTAACTAACTAACTAACTGCCTGACTGACTGACTAAAATAACTAATGAAATCACACAATACGAACAGTTATTCTAACAGTTTTTTTCTTCGCATTTCTGCTTCAATTAATTTACACTACTTAAATATTACTTATTTATACTTGGCAAAAATTAAACAAAAAAGAAAACGTTTTAGAGTTTGCTCAAGTATAAGAACTATTGATGAAACATTTATTTTTAGCAATCAATTTCAATCAATGAAAGAGTTATTTGAACCTTCCATATGCTCTTTAAGTGAGATACATATCTGACAAGTAGTATGAATACGAAAATGAGAGGACGGAAAGCGAATGTCCAGCGCTTTAACCGGATTCCAAACTAATGGTGCACATGGACTCCAGGATCTTGAAGAAACAAATGGAGTATGAACCAATCGTTGGTCAGCGGCTACCATGGGACTGCATCTTCTTACGATGCTCCACTGCCTTATGGGTCAGACGTTCACTTCGAAGGCTCGAAGTGTGGCTTCCTAAGAAAACCACCTGCAGTATCACAGCCCTCACACAAATCAATTGAGATTCGTATGGCGCATATGTATTTGGTGCCTCCTTGTACCAATATCTATGTGTTAAAATAAATAAATAAATAAATGAGTAATTGGACTAAGGCAATACATGTTGAATTGTATGCTCTTTAATGTAGACTTAATAAAGTACTACAAAAGACAAATGTTCAATGTTACCTCTAACTTTAAACATTCATTTTGGAAATGAAAAGAAGTAAAGTTTCTATGATGCTCACCGGATAATATTCAATTATTGCACAAGAATGAATCTAATTTACTTCAATGTTGAGAATATGAAAGTAACAATAGGAGGCCATCATAATGATTATTTCACGTGAATACATTTTGTGGAATTGTATTGATTAGACAAATACTTACTTACATTTGTTACTTTTCGTCGAGGAGTATAGGCTGCCCACCAGCACTGTTCATCCAATCCTATTCTGGGCAAACCTTTCCAATTGTTATTCATCCTTTTCATATCTGGTTTCCCTTCCTGACGTAATATGTTCTTTGATCTTCCTGTTTTCTACTTCCCTTAGACAAATGTCATAGATTTCTTATCTATAGTCAATGGATATTTAGTGAAAGAGACCACTGGTGAGGATAACCGATTTTATTCCATCATTTCCATACCAATCGCTTTGTGTTTTTGTTCTTTACTTCTCAATCTTTTTTGACATTCTACTGTCAGAAATTCTATTCCCCACTAATGTTATATACTACTTATATCGACATAAGTCACACACATCACTGATTCAGTTCATTTCTCATAAGATTGAATAGACTGACGTAATCGTGGAATGACATTAGGTTTTATGAATGTAGTTAAAAGTAACTGGAAAATAATATAGAAGCACAAAGTTGGTTGAAGATTTCTAATCGGCAGTCTATACATCAATATGAGTAATAGATTTATTTAAGCAATCATATAAGTAAGTATGCTCAATGTTGTTCAAGTTCCGATTACATAAGAAAGAGAAAGAAGCCTACAATAGTTTCGCGATTCATTTCAAATGATACATTCATTCTTATTATTATTCAATTTCTGTTTAACCTAAAGGCAAATATTGTTTGCATCATAATAGAAACTTGAATGTATATATATATATATATATATATATATATATATATATATATATATATATATATATATATATATATATATATATATATATATATTAAACAATAATATATATTTGATGTTGCCTAAAGCTAAACTACTTGGAATAGTTAACACTAACATTAGTATATAAATAAGAAGATAAAAGTACCGTTTCTTTGATATAGCCAAATCATTGATTTAATCTCAAAGAAGAGCCGTACATTCTAGTTGATTGCCTAAAAGCAATCGTTGGTCACTGGCTACTATAGAACTGTATCTCCTTACGATGCTCCGCTGCCTTGTGGATCAAACGATTAAATTGAAGGCTCGGGATGTGGCCCCCTAAGAAAATCACCTGCTTCGGTTTAGGCACCCAGGCAGTATTACAGCCCTCACACATATCCAATGAGATTTGTGTGGCGAATATGTATTTGGTGCCTCTTTGTACCAATATCTATGTGTTAAAATCCAGCGTGGAAAACAATACTTCATCAAAATTATTATTAAATAATCATTTAGATAAAGTGTCCCAAATCATGAGAAAGATAATATTTCACTACTGTTTATTTGTGACAAGTAATGAATTCAGATATTGTAACGGTAACCAAATGATTCAAGTCACCATTCTAGAGGTTGTGAGTTTCAATGTTCAGAAGCAGACGATTCATTATCAATGTTATAAATTTCATCAATATTTTCAACTACGTGAACATATAACATTGTGTTGTAAGGCTCAACAATAATATGGGATACTTATAGTGAAGGAACGGCCGAAAATGTATTGATTATTCGATCAGGGTACTCGTCACGAGTACAATCTTTGTCTTCCTTTAAACTATGAGATTAAAATCGCTTTATATCTTTCTTTCTTCCTGTACTATATCCTTATATGCAATCTTTCATTTACATATTACCATCACTGAATTAACTGCTTCTATGAATTCGGTGTTCATCTTGTAATGCTAATGAGGTATGACAACTTGAACACATATACATGTGTCGGATCCTACGTTGTAACCGACTGACTATCTCTTTATTTATTATGATTAAAGTATTGATATTAATGATGATGAGCATTGTTATATTACTTATTGATTAGATTAAGAAAGCTATCAGATCACAAGTGGTGTGTCTGTTAAAAAAAACACAAGAGAACAATTATACGTACATACATATACTATGAACTGATCCCATAATAGTAATCAAGGCTTTCTTTCTCCAGTTCTTTAATTCTTCCAATAAATCTTCAATGTGGTCATTACGTCCTGTGAAAGTTAGGCGCCTTAACCGGGTTGGCGGACACGAAGAGTCCACCTAGGTAAGTTAGAAAGCCCTGATTCCAAACCAACGGTGCGCATGGGATACAGGATCCAGAGGGAACAAATGGCGTATGAACCTATTGTTGATCACTGGCTACCATGTGACTGCATTCTCTGATGTTGCTCTACTGCCTTTCGGATTAGAACTTTAGATCGAAGGCTCCGTGTGTGGCCCCCTAAGAAAATCACGTGCATTGGTTTGGGCAGCCGGTCAGAAGCCATACCCCTTTGTACCAATATTTATGTCTTCAAATGTGTACATAAATTGAAATATTCCATAGCTTTTTACTATGCTTTGAATGAGAATATTTAAGCAAATTACTTACTATTTAGAATTAAACTTAAAGAAGACGAAACCGATGTTTTTAAAACATTCTCCCTGTTCCAAATCAATCAACACTAAATTAAGAGCTGAGATTATGTTTTCACAATAATCAAATGGACAAATCACTCTACTTATAGATAAAATAAAAAATAACTTCACAATTGATTGATCACTCGGTGTCAATTAATGCCATATGTATTAGGTCCTTGTTAGTGCAGATCGGATGCTATCGATCAAGTTACAATCTAGCCACCAATTCAAGTGACTCGACATTACGTACACTATGTTGAGATAAGATGATGGTTAGAGGTAGTCATCAAGAAATTTTGGACATAAATTTCGTGTTATTTGGCACCCGTCAGTAAAGTGTATCTATAATATTGAAGGGACTTTATCTTCCAGACAAATTCGATTCCATATCATCCAGCTTCATGATCACAGAGATTATCATTGAGCTATCTGGACCGTGACTGACCTCCTGTAGGACTGAGATGTATTTAAAATTGATTAATCACGAGTTGGTGATCAGTGTTATGTATATCAAGTCCTTCTGAGTAAAGATCGAATCCTATCGACCAAGTTTCAGTATGGTCAGCAATATACTTCTGTACGCTAATAACTGATATTTTTTCATGAACATTTCAGATTTTGTAATTACACAAGATATTCAGTATTTTCACTATGACATAGTAACTATTTAAGTCGTTATGCTTACATATCTATCTCACTATATTACTTATTAAGGGTAAAGTCAGAAGATAGCCAGTCAGTCAGTCTTGAGTGCTGTTAGAGGTATAAGGGAGGTTATCACTTCCTGGTTGCCTACACCGTGGAAGGGCTCTGCTGGAGGTACCTGAAAAGGAAACTGGATTAGAGATGGTCTTAGTGACCTGAGAGCGTGACTGCAGTCCCCAAGGGACAGCTGCTTGAGGTCGGTCACACACGACCTTTTTATGAGAAATTTTTGTGTTAGCTCCGTACTTGTTGATGCCTTACCACCGGAGACGGATATCCGTGGGATAAGGCGAGGTGCGCATTTTTTAGGGTCGATCTTTTCTAACCCCTCCCCTTCTTTTGGGAAGGCAGCATCACTGTTATGCTGGTTGTCTGAAGGAAACACTTTACTACTGTCACACCTCTGTACAGTCAGCAGTACGACTTCACCTTTGGACATTGGATTTTTTTGCTTTTAGACTTACCGTTCTTCAACCGACCTGTCTGGCATGGTAGGACCTTGAGGAACGGTTGTTCCAGCCAGTATATCTCAGTTGCTTCATCACGATAGGCAAGCCCGACCACCACGTCAAGGTAGCAACAACGGTCAGGGTCTGAAGATAGAATATACAACAAATACAAACCAAACACTTTACTAAATTATTGCTTGTTTTCTTTTCATAATAAGCTAATCTAATGGTTGAATTGTTTGTTGTTTTTTTTTTTTGTTTAAAGTAGCATGTTTTTTTGTATCTGAATGTTTCCATCTCTAATTACTTTAGTGGCCTATGGTCTGACTCCAATTGGATTGTATGAATGAATGTTATGGAAATATACATGTCGCCAATCCTTCTATAATACAATTAAAAATAAATCAAATATGAAAATGAATTCTGTATACATCTATTTCATACAATCGTTGGTGCAGAAAAAAAAAAGAAAAAAAAAGAACGATGATAGAAATGAAGCAAAGAGAAGAGAATGAAAGCGTAATGACAAGAAAGTGGAGAAGGGTAGATAAGCCAATTTGATTTAATCAAGTGTTAATCAAACATGTGATAAGTAATGGGATGAGAGGTGTACACACACCTATGCGCTCATATAAAAAAACACTGAAGGTTGACAAGTGAATAATGAACAAGGTCAGAATGTGTGACTCAAGTAGAATGAGGGAATTGATGTGCCCAGAAGTTGGAATAATCTCTATGGCCATCCAGAGCACTATAAGACACATCTAATCAAGTACGCTTTTGAATTCACAATTCAATCTCAATGGATCATCATTGAAAACTTGAAAGAATTGGATGACTAATTCATTCTAGGTTAAAACAACTCAACAGTTTACATCCTTGATTCCTTGCACAGGACTCGAACATACATATGAGTTATTCCATAATATCTAACAATATCATTATAAATAAAGACAATAATTTAACAGGAAAAAACGAAAAACAAACAAACAACCACACACACGCACACACACACACATTAAAGATATGGATTACATAGTGATAATATGATTAGAAATCATATCAAAATGGTTATTTTCATTATTCATTTTATTATAGATCATTAATTGATTTATCTGTAACTAGGTGAACTGAAAAAAAAAAGTGTTTTTTTTTTAGTTTTTTTAATGATCATGTTATTATTATCATTATTTAATGCGCTCTTTTAGTCAATGAAATTAGACGACTTGGACTTCGCAGATGACCTAGCCCTCCTATCACATACACACGAACAAATGCAGATAAAGACAGCCAGCATAGCAGCAGTCTCTGCATCAGTAGGCCTCAACATACACAAAGGGAAAACCAAGGTCCTCAAACACAACACGGAGAACAGCAATCCAATCACTCTTGATGGCGAAACTCTGGAAGACGTGGAATCCTTCACATACCTGGGAAGCATCGTCGATAAACAAGGAGGTTCAGATGCAGACGTCAAGGTGAGGATTGGCAAAGCAATGGCCGCATTCCTTCAACTGAAGAACATATGGAACTCAAAACAACTTTCAACCAATATCAAAGTCACAATCTTCAATACGAACGTCAAGGCAGTTCTAATGTACGGAGCTGAAACTTGGAGAACTACAACAACCACCATCAAGAAGGTACAGGTGTTTATTAATAGCTGTCTACGCATGATACTCAACATCCATTGGCCGGATACCATCAGCAACAGCCTAGTGTGGGAGAGAACCAACCAGCTTCCACCTGAAGAGGAAATTAGGAAAAGACGATGGAAATGGATAGGACATACATTGAGGAAATCATCAAACTGCATTACGAGACAAGCGCTAACCTGGAATCCTGAAGGGAAGAGGAAAATAGGAAGGCCAAAGAATACATTACGTCGGGAAATAGAAGCAGATATGAAAAAGATGAATAAGAACTGGAAAGAGCTTGAAAGGATTGCCCATGACAGGGTTGGATGGAGAATGCTGATGAGCGGCCTATGCTCCTTCACGAGGAGTAACAGGCGTAAGTAAGTAAGTAAGTAAGTAAGTAAGTTTAGTCAATGAATAATTGAGATAAGAACAATTGAATTGAATGTGATATTAACTTAATTAAGTAGGATAGTAACAATAAGTAACATGATTTAATCATTGAATTCATGAGTTCATTAAAGCTAGATCACTATGAAAAAGTTGGAAGTACTGGACGGTCGTTTCGTTTTACTATAGGACTCTTGAGCAATGAGTATTTATGATCCCACCAGATTTTTCATAGTGATCTAGTTTCAATTGACTCATCATCTTAACTATTAAAATTACTATAATATCAACATATGCTCAATAGTGATGATTTCCAACAGGTATATCCTGAAGTTCTAGTGAGTAGCACTGAGCAACGGAGTTCAACCGTGTCTATAGTGAGATAATAACTCATTGAAGACAATGATGGATGTGTCACTCAATTTCGTAGATTAGTTCAAGTTAGACATTAACACCGTCAGATTCCTGCTCAGTGATTTGGTGGGTAGGCGTTCCTGGGTTCGAACCTTGCAAGGCAAGATCGTGGATGCACGTTGTTGAAGAGTCTCATACTAGGACAAACTGACCGTCGAGTGCTTCCAGATTTTCCATGTTGGTCTAGCTTCAATAGACTCATGAATTCAAAACATAATTAAGTTATTTAATATCGTTATTAACAAGGGTTTAGATTAACTAAATTTCCTTTCCTGCTGTTGTCCTATTGTAATCACCCAACTTAATAGTTTTGGAAATTACATTACTCGACAACTATTCAAATCAGAACATGGTTGAACAGGAACATAATTGTATTCTAAATAAAAAGAATTGAATGGAAGTAAGAATCACAATAAGAAAAATGGTAATGTATTGATAAGTTTTACATAAGAATATTTTAGAATCTTCTAGAAGACTCCACTAGAGTTGAATGTTTACGAACTAGCCAATTGAAATACCCTAACCTAATCTATATCTGACTAACACAGATATGATATCATAGGCTGTTTAGAAAAGATGAATCGTGGCTAGAGGTGTAATGAAATGACGCGTATTTTGTTCTATTTTGTTGTCTTCGGCCAATCAAAAACAATAATGAATGGACAAAACCTTATTTAAATAACGATATGATTATCAAATCCGTTGAATGTTTAAGTAAATGTCTGAGATTAGCAGCTCAATTCATTCTGAATGATACTAAGTTTCAGTCTCAATATAAGCTGACTAGCTCAATGAATAAGGTATTGAGATTTGAAATGAAAGATATCAGTTCCAGTATCAATGCGGAGATCAATGCTGATTGAAGTAAAAAAGACTGATGGTCCTAAATAGCGAAAAACATGATAACTGCTACTCAAAAAAACGAACTATTAGTCGTTTCACTTTGGTGTTTTACATAGTCAATACGTTTCTAGTAATTTATATAGAATATATATTATAAAGCATAACTTTGGCTTTCATGTTCATCTTTACAGACGCGTATATAGCCTCTGCCAGGGAAGTCCTACTCACTGCCTTCTCGCACCATGGGTGTTGTTTATGAAAATGAGAGGACGATAAGCGAATGTCCGGCACTTCAACCAATGGTGAACATGGGCTGGCTCCAGTATCTTGAAGGAACAAATGGCGTATGAACAAATCGTTGGTCACCTGCTACCATGGGACTGCATCTCTTTACGATGCTCCACTGCATTGTGGGTCAGACGTTCACTTCAAAGGCTCGAGGTGTGTCCTCCTAAGAAAACCACCTGCAGTATCACAGCCCTCACACAAATCAATTGAGATTCGTATGGCGCATATGTATTTGGTGCCTCCTTGTACCAATACCTATGTGTTAAAATAAAATAAAATAAATAATCTTTCCATATGAGTAAATCAAACACTTCATCGTTCAGCCTCCATGCTATGCATTGATCAGTTGATTTGCTCCTAGAACAGTTAAACGCATTGTTTGTTTACTGCATTCACTTTAAGTATGTTTACAAAATCATGTTCATGGGTCGTTTCACAGTTATAGAATGAAAAGCATTATGCTTATGTTTATTGAATATTTCAACAAATATACTAGAATTCATTCTAGTTTTCTGCAGTATCTTTATTGAGATCTTGTAAAATATGAGAATATTTAGTCTTGAGAGGAAATATGTTCATGAGCTATCGTCCTCTTAATTATCCAAAACCTTTTATATAGAAGAATTGGCCATATAATTTATTTTTAAAAGTATTTCATAGAAATTTCGCAACTTTGGTTATGGCCCCCAAATGCCATGGTACGCCTGAGAGTGGGAAGAGTCCGCTCTCCCTCACCAAATCCCCTCACATGGCCACGCGTATACAGCCTCTGAAAAGGAAGTCATACTCACTGCCTCCTCGTGGCGGGGGTGTTGTTTACAAAGTTGAGAGGATGAAAATCGAATGTCCGGCACTTTAACCGGACCCCAAACCAATGGTGCACGTGAGCTCCAGTATCCTGAGGGAACAAATGGCGTATGAACTAATCGTTGGTCATCGGCTACCATGGGAATACATCTTCTTACGATGCTGCACTACGTCGTGGATCAGACCTTTAGGTCGAAGGTTCGAGGTGTAGTCCCCTAAGAAAACCACCTGCTTCGGTTTGAGCACCCGGTCAGTATCGCAGCCCTCAAACATATCAAATGAGGTCTGTGTGGCGTATATGTATTTGGTGTCTCCTTGTACCAACATCTATGTGTTAAAATAAAATAAAATAAAAATAGAAACTTTGGTTATGAATTATTTTCATTCATGAATTTAGAAAGTTTTCATATGAATATCAATAATGCAAACTGATTGACGTTTTTGAGGAATATTTGTTTTTTTACGGGATGGGATTACCAGTCACATATCCTACCCTTCTATGTTACCCGAGCCTGTGAACGGTAGTAGTTCTAAAAGAACCGAGAGATAAGTTCTAACTTGAAATCTTGAAGGAAAACGGTCAACAGGAAGGTCATGAAAAGAATGAATAACAACTAGAAACAAATGAGAAAGGATTGATTAGATGAACAGTACTGATTGCCAGCTTATTACTTCTCCGCTACAAAATGTAATAGGCATAAGTAATGTAAACGGAATACTATTTAAATAATATTCTAATTAGATTTTCATTAAACTTAGCTATCAAATTACTGTGATTAATTTTTTTAAAAAAGAATCTGGTTAATTAAATGTGTACCTATTCAATCGTGTGATAATAAACAATTACAAATCAAGCGTATAAGAATTTAATGTAAATGGAACGGTTCATATGATGATTGAAAAACACAGATCCTTTAAAACAACCAAAACCACCACCACCACAACAACAACAACAACAACCACAACCACCACCACCACAACAACAACAACACAAAACATAAGAAAATCAGTAGTATTCAATAGAAAATGTTTGTTTTTACCATTTAATCTATTCTCAATCATCTAAATAATCAGTTCTGCCTGTGTCTTTACGTGATTAAAACAATAAATTGAGTTTATAATAGTGTGTATATGCAATGGTTTCATCATTTCTTGATCTCGCTCTCTCTTTCTCTCTCTCTCTCTCTTTCTAGTATATTTTTGGTAACTAAATTATTCTGTTCATTATGTAACCATGGTGATGATATAAGCCAAAAGGAACATGAATACATGAATTGGTTTTTTTTTTAGGGACAAATTATTTGCTACTAGAACAAACAATGAAGTTTTTTTATCATAATAATGTAAGGTGTATTTTTTGAATTCAGATTGAATTGAATGATCTTGAATAATTACTAGAAGGATACATTGTTCATTGATTCATTTACTTGGTATTTTACGTAAGTGCTTAATCGGTTTGTTTAGACTTATTTAGTTACTTACGTCTGCATCTCCCTATGAAACATAGGTCGCCAACCAGTATTCCCCAATCCACTCTGTCCTGGACTCTACTTGCTAGCTCTATCCAATTGTTGTTCATTCTTCTGATTTCTATCTAGATTTCTCGGTGTAATGTATTCTTTGGTTTTCCTTTGGGCATTCAAGGCTTGCCTTGTGACGTAGTTATGTGATTTCCTCAATATGTATCCTATCCACTTCCAGCGCTTCTTCTTGATTTCTTCCTCCTCTGGAATCTGGTTTGTTCTCTCCTACATTAGGCTGTGGCTGATCGTGTCTGACCAAGGGATCAGAAGTGTTTCCCGTAAACAACTATTAATAAAAATAGTTGTTTTGGGTTCCAGATGTTCTTCAATTGTAAATATGCTGCTCTTCACATCTGCATCAGTTCCGCCGTACCTGTTTAGACTATTATCTACTATTTACAAAGACGTAACATCAATAAAAGGATAAAATTTCAAACAAAACATTGAATTGAGTTAAACGATTTCTTATTTAGTCATCAAGCAGATTAAGGTTTACTTTTCATTATGAAGACAACTACAGTGAACTTGATAAGGTTAATCAGTGATATAAATAATCCATTGATCAATAAAGGTTCTTTGTGGCTTTAATTTTGCTAATTCAACAAAGAGGCTATTAAAAGTGAATATATGATTATTATTATTGTTATTACCTTTATTCAATATTATAGCGTTGATCCAAAATAGAATTCTAAAGACAAAGTATTTCAACAACTTTCTGTTTCTTACTTCTTGATCGATCCTGACGAATGATCACCAGTTAGATGTTAGCAGTTCAGGAATCGACATCTGATTAATGTATATACTTTTCGATGCATGTTGTCAGCAACCATAATATCTCGAATTAGGCTCTTTTGTAACTTATACAGTAAAAGGTTGTACACATTTAATAAACGTACCTGAATAGATTATATAATGAATTGACAGATACTTACTGACTTACTTACTTTCGCCTGTTACTCCTCATGAAGGAGCATAGGCCGCTCAACAGCATTCTTCATCCAACCCTGTTATGGACAATCCTTTCCAGCTTTTTCCAGTTCTTATTCATCCCTTTCATATCCGTTTCTATGTCCCGATGTAATGTGTTCTTTGGCCTTCCTCTTTTCCTCTTCCCTTCAGGATTCCAAGTTAGCGCTTGTCTCGTAATGCAGATAACTTGTTTAAATATCTAGATGGAAGGAAAAATTAGCTCAGATATTCAAGTAAGCCGCCTTGATAGCAAAACACCAATATATTTTCAAAAATTTTCACCAAGAAGAAGAAAAGTGACTTGCACCACTAGACATCAGTTATTTCAATCAACTGACCCCTTACATACATTCACTAATTGAATCCTTAGCTTGTAGTTACAGTCAATCCTATGCAAACCAAAGGATGAAATAACAAAAGAAGATAAATCGAACATCATCTACAAAATAAATTGTGTCAACTGCGACAAACACTACATCGGACAAAGCGGACGCCCCCTTCACATGCGCTTACATGAACATCAATTAGCAGTCAAACGGCATGATATCTCCTCACTTATATCGATACACATGGACAACTGCGGACACACATTCGATTGGAAAAATGTGGAAATCGTGGACAGAGGAAATTCTAAAAACACAAGAGAATTTTTAGAAGCCTGGCACTCAGGTCAATCAGCAATCAACAAACATATTGAAATCGATCCGATTTATCAACCAATCAGGAAAGTTATACACAAATATAGGAACAAGAATCAAACCAATAGGAGACACAATCAAAACAAAAAGTAAACAATGACAAATTTAAGGTCAATAAGAACCAATCAACATCGAGGTGCACAGAACAAGCTGTGAAACGCATATGGAGAAATTCGAACACTTCACTTCTATCTGAAGTTTGTGCTGATGATGTCGTTCAGAAGAACAATGAAAGCTCCACGACCAAACCATCCAGCTCAGAGAACAAAACTCCATCAAAAAAAAAGTTACTTGTCTACTTACACTACTAGCAATAAAATCACAACAAGTAATCCATCTATGTTAGAGACCTAGACTACATTAGTAATCCTACACAATTATACTTTTCTCATATATATATACATATATATATACAATATATTCATCTAATGTTATCTATCCTGGATACCATTCAATAAACCAGTCAAGTACTCATTTTACCAAAATGTTTCTAATTCTTTTTTCCCCATAATTAGTTTTAACCACATTGTTTAATGTAGATAATGATAAAACACAATACACAGGAAATCATTATTATTACTATCGAGTTTAATTATGTGTTCAGTGTGTGTGTGTGAGAGAGAGTGTGTGTGTGTGTGTGTAATAATAACATAGAAGGGACGTTTAAGTGATTATCTCTCTTCTATATGAAGTAGTATTGAATTCACTATTGAAAATTATTCCGTCCCTACTGAATATTATTGTTAATCAATAATGATCTAACATAAAAAAGGATATCACTGTTATCAGTTTGAATTATAAAGTTTTTGATTGAGATTATGAACCGATTGATGTTAGATCACCATTGAAAACCTGGAAGCACTAGACGGCCGTTTCATCCTCAGCAGTGAGCATCCACGACCATGCCCACAGGATTCGAACGTAGGGTCTTCAGTCTTACGAGCGATTGCTTAACCTACTGAACCATTGAGCCGGCATCCAATGGTGTTAATGTCTATCCTCAACTAATCCATGAAGTTGCGGGATCATCTTCCATTGTACTGAGATAGATAACTGACTCTACCTGACACAGATTAGCTCCATTGGTCACGGCTTCTCACCAGAACTCCGAGAATTTTCTCACGAAGCTAGTCATTAGTGAGCTTATTGTAATTATCAGTTTAGACGTTGTGGAGATTATCAAGTTTTTGATTGAGATCATGTATTATTACTATTATTATTAAGAACTGATCTAAGTTAAATAACCATTGAGAACCTAAGAGAATTGGATTCCCATTTTGTTCTAGTGACTATTCAATATTTCAAAACTGAGGATTAAAAGTAGGACATCTGGTATATCTTGTAAACGCTTAATCTCCAGATGCTTGAGACAGGTTCAAATGTCTTACAGGTTTAACTATAATCGATACATAATAATAGTATTTGATGTACACGTTGGAATGTATTGGCTGCCATTGTCGCATTCATTCACTTCACTATACAATATGATATTAGTGAAATCTTTTATCGCATTAAAACTTTGAAGAGTCTATTTCATAGCTAAGTAAAAGGGAAAAATGGCTAGTGTTAAGGCATAAAAGCCAACACTATCACAATTGAAAACACATTACACGTTTGTATAGAATAGATGAAAACTGGTTCACAATAAAGCCTAGTATATAGCTTCATTTCATTTGAAACTCGTCAGCTGAATGTTCCTTTGTCTTAAAGTTGATGTTCACTCCAGAGCTTGAACCCAATACGTTATTTAGTTAACTTTGGAGTTCTTATAACCCACTAAATAGAAATCACTTGATCGCATTTTTCGTCATTATATGCTAGTTGTTTCTATGAATGATAACTATAATGAGAATTTCCAACAGTTTAAAAATGTGATTAACCCACTGTTGACAGTTTTGACTTCATTTCGATTAATCCATTTGTATTTCATTTCTATTGTATTATAATAACTATGTGGTGTGTGTGCTACTTATATCAACATAAGTAGTATATGACGTTAGTCAGGAACAAAATGTCTGGCAATAGACAGAAAAAGACAATCGAACAGAATGCAAAAACAAGGAAGTCTGAGTCATTTTAAAACAATTGATGGACATTTTGCAAATTAAGCATTTACTTATATGATTGTAAGATTTTATGAACAAGTCTAGTAATTTCCTGTTGAATACATTCGATTGTTCCCCCACTTGTGTTCTTATTCACCAACAACCATATCAAGTATAATTCAGTTTTCAATGATTTTATACTACTACTACTACTACTACTACTACTACTACCACTACTACTACTACCACTACTACTAATACCACTACTACTTCTACTACTACTACTATTACTACTACTACTACTACTACTACTACTACCACTACTACTACTACCACTACTACTACTACCACTAGTACTTCTACTACTACTACTATTACTACTACTACTACTTCTACTACTACTACTACTACTACTACTACGTTTTGTTTAAGCGAAATGATACCCTATTTTTCTTCTTGTTCTTCTTTCTTGATAAGCAATTCATGAATGTAATTTACATTTGAAGAATCACTACATACACCTACTAAACAGTTAGATAGTATCCTTTATGAATTGAATGGTAAACTACATGGGAAATATTTTTAAAATGTCATAATAAACTGTTGGATAGTGCGATAAAAGATCTTCTATTGTGACGTGTCAGAAAAGGAAAAAAAAGGGAAAAGAAAACGTTCTTTTCTCTCTCTCTCTCTCTTTATCTCCATGATGGGTATAAACAATCGATCTATCAGTGATAATAAGAAATGAATGAAAATTATTGATCATATAAGCTGATCTTTAAGTAAAACATGGACAGTTTTTTTTTGATAAAAAAAAACACATAGATCGGAATGCGTTATGGGTTACTTACTATTTTGGATAGAGAAATCAGGTTATAATTGTTGAGGTTTAGCATTTAGTTAATGACCGTTTTGGTTGTAATAGTATCAGTGAGCATTCACGATCCTGAATGAAGGAATTGAATTTAGGATATTCGATCTCGTGCGAGAACGTTTGACATCTAGATAGTTATGAACCGAAGACAATGAAAGGTGTTTGTGGATTATCATGAACTAACTAAAGTGAAACACTAACACCGTTGGATGTCAGCATAATAGGTATTCTCGTGCAAGACTGAATATCCTGAGTTGGATTAAAACGTGTGAGATTGTGGATTCATATTACTGAAGAGTACCATACTACTACGATAGGGCCGTCCAGTACTTCCAGATATTCAATATTAGTCTAACATTGATTGGTTCATGATTTGAATAATCTTCAGTAATTGTTGCAATATTTGAAAATACTTTCACAGTCTCTTTAGAAATGACACAACAACTTCCTATCCCTTCATTAGTTAATTTCTACACTTCTTCAAATATACATTCATTTAATTCAGAAGAAGTAAAATACACACATACAAACATACCATTCAACTATTTCCCCCTAAATACCTTAACTTCATCTATCTTTTTATAAAAGAAATCATTAACTATCCTCTAAATCTAATCCAATTTACTTACATCAGAAATGATTCATGTTCATGGGAAATGTTTTAGCGTGGTGTCGAATCGCGCTTGATTATGAACACCACTACAGGAAGACTACGTGCCAATTAATCAATAAAATCCCCATAGGCCAAAATCAGAAGACATATGATGGCTGTAGTCGAAATATATTTGCTGGCGATCTCATGGTATCGAAAGAATACCAAGATCGTGCCAAAGGAGTACAAGTGGGATCGACAGGAGAAAGTACATGCGTAGAGTCATAAACCGCGCTGAAGTAATGGAGTTCAATGGAAGGCCAAAATGGCTGTCATTAAAACAGTTAAGCAAACGGGCACAGTAAAACAATCACTGGTACAATTTGGTTATAATAATAATTGTTTTCATCGAACCAATCGCGTTCTGTTGACAAAAGTAGGTCATTACAATGTAATGAAAATGATCTTTTGTTAATGAATTATCTTTTAAAAAGAATTTGTTCGTAATAATTGATGAGATCATTAATTGTATATTATAAGCTCTACTTAGCCTATATTGAAATATACTAAGTAGTTCATGTATGTTCTATGGTAGATTGATATATCTTAAATGATGTTTAAGAAAAAAGAGCAGATATACAAAAGAAAATGAAATAACTACAACAACGACAACAACAACAACAAAGCTGTACTGATTTATTTGTTTCAGGGTTTCTCATAAGTTGACGAGTCCCAAATAGGACGAAATACACGTCAAACTGGATTCCACTGCTAGCCATTATTCATCTTCGCTTGTAAAGTTTGTAACTTCAAAAAATATCAAGGCAGTCCGCATAGTACACACATATGGCAACATGAGACTAATCAATTGCAGTTCTAAATAACAATCGGAAGTTACAAGTAAACAACACCACTTGATCAGTTTAGGGGTTATGGAGATTGTTAAGATTTTGATTAAGATCATGAACCGATTTATGTTAGACCACCAATGAAAACCTGAAAACATTGGACGGTTGTCTCATCCTATTTTGGGACTGAAGGCCCTGAGTTCGAATCCCTTGAGACGAGGTCTTGAATGCGCATTGCTGAGAATTTCCAATTTCGGGAAAAGTGAAAATTCTCTCATGTTTATAGTATACATACCTACGGGAAATGATTATTAAATAAATCTACTAACTGCAATGTTTGAGGTTACCAAAACTAACATTATGCAATACATAATTCATTTTCTTTAAAATTATCTTCATCAGAAATAGTCTCCATATGTTAATAGAGGTCATATGAACGATTGATTACATTAGTCATTACAACAATATTCAAAGTAACACTTATGGTTTGTTATTCATTTCAGAGAATCAGGGAAATCTATTTTGTATTTATAGCTACTTAGAAGTCTTGAAGTACAGAAAGAAAATCTCTTGAATCTTAAAATATATCTGTATATTCCACAATATCTGTCACTGAACTGAATCTAATCTTTACTGTCAATCGGTAGTGAAAATACCAGATCAGTTCCGAATGATATCGGCTAATGATATACATGCCAATAACAGTCATGTATAAGTTGGTTTAACAAACTGCTAGTAAGATTTATAGATGATAGTAGAATACATTAGGTACCGTGTCAACACAATCAAGTATAGAAAATATACTTCTGATCACTTGAAAACGATCGTAAAAATTGGAAAGGTATGAATAAGAATAATTATTTATTTATATTGTGGTGTGTACTACTTAAAACAAACAGATATGAGTAGTATGTATCAAAACGTGGAATTACGGTTACTAACTGATTGAAGAGAAGCATGAGGATAAAAGAAAGAAAGGTAAAAGCAGTCTAACTCACAAAAAATGAAAGAATGTTTACTTATAAGAGACAATTCAAGGAAGATGTGGAAATGGTGTATTGAATAAATAGTTTTCATATTGTTTAATACAGCAAATTGCCTTATATCACTCGAAACTTTATTCGTTTCAATAGCTCTGTGATCACTTACAGGATGACGCGAAATTTGTTTGGTAAAAAGATGACGATACAGTTACATCCAGCTGACGAGTCCCACAGAGGACGAAATCCACCTCTTCGAATCAATAAAAGTGATAACAGTTTATCAAGTTTAAGAACTTACAATGTTTTATACTGTTGATTAAGTTCAAATGAGTTAGATAAATATTCAAAGAATCTACATTTTGTGACATTTTACAAAAGCCAATAATCTTAATGCTCGAAATGCATAGATTCACCTAGTAATCATTCATTAGATCGTGGAGAAGATTTGTAGTTCAAATGGATGATTTCAATGGAATTTTATTCAATGAATAAACCATCCAACTCAAAGAATAAAACTCCATCAAAATCATTTTGAATTTGTTTTTTTCTTGGAATATTGTCATCGATCCTGACAAGAACAGTTCACAGTTCAGTAATTGATATGTGAATAATGTTCATTCATTTCAATGCATTTTGCTAGCAATCATGATGTCTTCGTTTAGGCTCGTTTGTAAACACACTTGAATAGATTATGAAATGGATTGAAATAATGATCTGCTGAAACATCTAAATAGTAGAAACAGGTAGTTCAAATATTCAATCAGGCCACCTTCGATTAAGGTGATAATATCAAATCCATAAATCGTCTTTAGTCAATATACTTGAGGTGGGGATAACTTGGTTCTAGTTCTATGGGAGAATCAAAATTTCGAGAACAACTAATGGGACACAATGATTGGAATTGAAAAAACAAAAACTGTTTCAATATTGAACTATTAAATTGTTGTATTATCGGCGAGACTCTAATTTAGGGAGGATCTTTGAACGAATTTTGAGTGACCTTGAGAATAATAGCCAATCAGAAGAGAGCTAGTATAACGTAGAAATATATTCGAAGAAACTAATGGATTACAGTGAATATACTTCTTTTACATGATTTAAAAACTTATCAAGGTTTGCTAAAATTTCAGATGTTTTGAAATCATATTGTATACGGTATAAAAAGTCATAAATTCCAAGTACCTGTCGAGTATATTTACGGAAATGCTACTTACACAATCCTACTTTATACTACGTCCCTTGTTGTATTTTCGCTTTCTCACTGCCGTTTTATCTGTCTGCACGATACATCCTACTCCTCCGAATGATTGGTGTACAAGTGTTATTTTAGTCGCACGGCAGTACTCTTACCACTGGACTGCTGAATTTTCATAAACAACTGCAAACGCCGCAGCCAGTGTTACTGGTGTATTTATTACCCAATTTGCAACTCTTATCATAATCTGATTCAGTTTCAGTAGCAATCGAGCAAAGAAAGTCCCCGTTCTAGCAGACTTTCTCCTCCAACATGAAGGACAACGAAATATAATCTCACCACGGTTATTTGCACACTTTACTGCAGTCATTTGATAACCTCAGTCTCACGTACAAGAACTTTTTAGTAATCCTATCCCTTGTAGCCTCTCAATAATCACCCCTTCTCTAAAATCCGCTGTAAACCGATTATATGTGAGCATCAGGTGTTAAACTTGGCTCTGTAACCTTTGAACGGCTCAAACGTTTCTGATTGGCTCGTCCCTAAATTAGAGTCTCGCCTTATTATCTTTTCGTTTTAAATGCTGCATAGAGCAATGGTTTAAAGAAATTCTAAAAAGATTGGACAAGAAATTTTACATATTACCGATAGCAAACAAATTTAGTAAAGAGATTATGATCTACAAGGATAGTGTAGTATGGGTTACTTATATCCACGCAAGTAGTATATGATGATGGTTAGACATAGAATGTATTTCGGTAGAAGGTTGATGAAGAAAGAACAGGAACGAAACACAATCTGAGACAATGGATTGATGTTTACAATAGGAACAGTCAAGTTTGATATGATGGATTGATATTTTGCAAATTAACAATTGACTAAATATGGTTCTCAGATTTTATTAAGATGCTCTGTAATTATGTGCCTGAATACATTCGATTGTTCCCCTCACCCGTGTTCTGTTCACTACAATAGCTTTGTTATATCCTGATTAGTTAAGATAGTATGAAACTGTTAAGTTATGCCCTGAATAGGTCTTAAATTAGATAGTTAGTTTCCTGATCTATAACAGTTGGAATATTATTTTCAACAGCCACTATATTCTATGAATACTTCATTAGTTTTGTTGAAAGTTGTATGAATTGTAGACAATCTGAATTCTACAAGAGTTATCAATTCCTTTAAGATTCCAGTTACGTTGATTCTGATAAGTACCAATCAACATACAGTCTAATAACTTTGTTATTTTTGCTGATTATCTTCAAACCACGTATTCTCATAACTACAATATATTGTTCTAATGCACATTCTCTTTTCTTTTCACGCAATATCACTTGTAATAACTGTGAACTATGCGTTATTCACAGCAACATACAATTCGTAATGAAGCTAATCCAAATAACTTGTAGCTTTGTGCCCTATTTAACTATGACATAATGATATCGACAGTTAGAGAACGGTGAATTATCAACAGGATCAGTGCCGCATAAACCCATAAGAGCAGTCTAGAGTTCTTATCGGTCCTGCTGCCTCCAAATGCCCTGGTATGGCAGAGAGTGGGGAGAGTCCGCTCTCCCTCTCAAAATGCTCTTACATGGCCACGCGTATATAGCCTCTGCCATGGAAGTCCTACTCACATCGTACCATAAAATAGAAAAATAACGTTAATACAAGTTTTATCCAAAAGTGATTGTGAATCTGGAAGATAGTGATTGATAGACTGGGGATAACTTAAGATTAGTAAATGGTATAATATTAGTTCGCAGATCAAAATGAAGCTCATAATAAGAGGAATATGAGTTGTTTAGTTAATTAATAATTATACGATAAAAGTATACGTATACTGTTAGTGGAAAAAATAGATTTCGAATAGTTACCATACAGAAGAGCAAGAACAACCTTACAACTTTACAACAGGTTGTAAGCAGCTGACGAGAACCTACAAAATAAAATGAGCCCATGTTATTTTGCTAGAATCTTTGTTCATACTCTTTTCAAATTGATAAAGGGAACTATGTGTATGAAGTTCCCATTCATTATCCTTCTCGGGATATAACAGTGATGTGTTTATATATGATTTGTTTCTTTAAGTAACAAGTAGTTTATTCATAAACAAAGTGAATTTGAAATTGAAACTGTTCACAGTTTCAATATGTTAACTTGGCTTATATTAGATTCTGTTTGATCGGGTCATAATAACAGGAAATCAGTCATATGATCTTTCTCTCTCTCTCTCTCTCTCTCTGTCTGTTTCCAGCTAGTCCAATTATTGATTCGTTAACTAAATTGCCTGTAGGATTGGTGATTAATTTTCTAAAAAAACATCGTCCAACATAGCAACAGAATGAAGGAATTCTCATATGTACATCACTTAGTGATAGATGAAATACAAAACCAGAATAATAATAGAGGGGGATAATTAATGAGAGAAAAAAATACTATAAACAATATCTTTTATATGATAGACTCAATAGTTGCAAGTTGCACTGCTCATCCCATTATATCAGTTGTTCAGCACAAAGCAAATGGTAAACTGTTCGATCTGATAGTTGACAATACATACAATCAGTTACTAGTAACTTTAAATTGAAGATTTATGTCAAAGCCAATATACTAATCATGCTTTATCAAGTTCACTTATTATCTAACCTAAATGGAATTTATATCAAATACATTGTAATGTGTATTGATAAAAGTCCTCAATGGCTAAAAGTGAGGAGAGTTAGCTATTCATGTTTAAATACTTTCAGTAGACAGCCACTACCAGGGAAGTCCTATTCACGAGTGTTGTTTAGAAAATTCAGAGGACAAAAAGTGAATGTCCAGGGCTTTAATCGATTTTAAGGATACATATGATCCACCTGGAAGAGTTGAAAAATCCTGATTCCAAACGAATGAGTCACATGATCTCCAGGATCTTAAAGAAACAAACAGCGTATGAACTAATTATTGGTTACTGACTATCATGTGACTGTATCTCCTAACATTGTTCCATTGTCATATAGATCAAAAACCATTACAAGCTGTATGAATCACATATGAAATGACATTAGTGAGAACTTAATAACACGAAATAAAAATGACTGCTGTTCAAACGTTTTTCCGGTAAAATATCAAAGAGAACTAACGTTTGTCGGTCCACAATAAAAGTGACTATCTTTCAAACTTTAGTCATGATAATAAAATAGAAAACAAATTGTTCTACTATGAATATGATGCATTTTAAAAATCAGTAAAACGATTGTATGATTCTTTGAAAGCGAAGTCTCTTACAAGCCATCAGATAAATATCATCTTTTAATAGTTGAATTCGTGAGTCAATTAAAACTAGACAACCGTGGAAAATTTGAAAGAACTGGAAAGTCGTTTCATCTTTGTGTGGAGCTCCTCAGTAGTGTGCAACCACGATTCCTCTCGTGGCACTCGAACCCGAGACCTATCGTTCTGGTTCGCGAACGCTTAACCATTAGACCACTGAATCGGTATTGAACAGTGTAAACGTCTAACTTTACCCAATATCATTCTATTATATACAGAACCGATGATATTAAAAGCAAACAAGGCAAATATAATGTCGCCTATTAAATGAGTGTTGATTATGTCATCGAGAATGACAATGAAAGTTTCGCAATTAAACAACTCAGCTCAAACAGCATAAATCAACCATATCTCTTAGGTTTACTCTATAGAACAGAATCCAAATCGTGAATATTTTCATTACTTCATGGAATTTATATAATCGATATTCATAACATAGAGTTCGTGTACAAAATCGATGATCTTGTGTTCGATTCCTGAAAACGGAGTAGTGTGTATTTACCAATGAAGAGTTTCCTAATAGAACAAAATAACTTCCAGGCTATTCTGGTTTTCACTTGTACAACTTGAAACATTCCACACTGTTTACTTCCAAATTAATGCTATAAGCAGTATCAAAAATTATATTACACTAAGGAATTCCCTGCACCATTTCTGAAATGTTACTACAAATTCAAATCAAACGGTACTAGGTTCCATTTCTAGGATGCAGATCCATCCAACGGATGATGAAACATGCATCCTAGATAACACTGCTAGCGATCATTAAAGCATCTAGATATATATGGCTACCATCAGATTGATTCATAATTTGGTCATGATTTTTAGTCAGAACACAAAGTTTGATAGGGCTATCTGTTATTGAAGGAGTTATACATGAATAAAACATTATTTACTCATCTGTACCATTTTTCCCCTTCATATACACGATATGAATAGTTGGTGAATAAAGTAATCAAGACTTTTGAATCATTTGGATATTCTTACTGTGGTGTATGCTACTTATGTAGACATAAGTAGTATATGACGTGAGTACTGAACAGAATGTTTGGCAACAGAGAGACGAGAAGATCGAACAATAAAGAATGCAATTTGTATGGAAATGCAAGAACAAAGGAAGTCTGAGTCATTTGAGACAAGTGATGGACATTCTGCAAATTGAGCATTTCATATATGGTTCTCAGATTTTATTGAGATGCTCTGTAATTTGCTGTTAAATACATTCCATCGTTCCCTACTGGTGTTCTGTTCACTACATTACTATCATCTAACAAATGGAGATTATTTCAAATATGATCACAGTTATAAACATTTTAAAGACTTCATTACCGATTCTATGTGAAGTGTTACAGTCATCCATGGTGACAAGAGTCATTTACGAGTATATCAATTCAAATTAACTAACAGTCAGTATATTGCTTATTAAGTATACTGTCTCTTTCAGTATACTAAATAACAAATTGATGACAATCAAACTCACCATATCTGAACCAGTTCGATGCATCACTAATATTAAATGAATGTAATACCATAAACTTTAGAGAATATCAAACTGTCTTCATAAGTAAAATGGATACGATAATTGTGTATTACTGTAGTAAACGAGAACACAATTGAGGATAATCGGATGTATTTGAATGGCAAACTACATACAGAATGTCTTAGTAAAATCTTAGAACCATACAGTAAATTCTTCCTCTACAAAATGTCAATCAATTGTCTCATACTTCATTGTTCCTTCATTTCCACATCAATCATTCTCTATTCCCATTTTCTTCTCTGCCTCAAAATATTTCACTTTCGATTAATGATACATACTACTTATATCACTTGACATCAATAGCATACATCACGCACACTACAACTACATTGCACAATGAATTAACTGTGTTCTGGTTCGCGAGGTGACTATTCTAGTTCTATCGACCCCAATACCGTTCCCCAAATCTCCAAATAGATCAGAACACAACCATTAGACGAAAATTGTTTATGGGGCCGGAGAAGAAAATAATAATCTACAGACACATGTATATTTATACAGTTAGGACTACCATAAATATTGACCAATAGGGAAATGACACGTTGGAAGCATTATTGACCAATGGGGAAATGACACTATTTCTCATTCAGGAATGGCATTAGATAATTTCTGGGGTATTTTCTGAATACCCCAACAAACTGAGATCTAAAACAATCTTTGTGCAGATAACTAATTTTAGATATTATACGTTGTTGAGATGGTCGAAAAGATTTGTAGCTCAGCTGGATGATTTTGATGGTGTTTTGTTCTCTGAGCTGGATGGTATCGTCGTGCAGTTTTCATCGTTCTCCTGAATGACGTCATCATCAGTACAAACTTCAGATAGAAGTGTAAAGTGTTCGAATTTCTCCAATTTATCAACCGATCAGGAAAATTATGCACAAATATCAGAACAAGAATCAAACCAATAGAAGACATAACCAAAACAAAAAAGTAAACAATAACAAATTTAAGGTCAATAAGAACCAATCAACATTGAGGTGTACAAAACAAGCTGTGAAACGCATATGGAGAAATTCGAACACTTCACACTTCTATCTGAAGTTTGTACTGATCATGATGATGATATCGTTCAGAAGAAGAATGATGAAAGCTCCACGACCAAACCATCCAGCTCAGAGAACAAATCTCCATCAAAATTATACGGTTTATTTTTGTGATAACAAGTCATATTTACATATATATATATATACCCCCCTCACACACACACACCCATACATACACCATATTCTTCAAGTTTCACTAATTCAATTGAATAAACTAATGAATGTCAGCTAGATTGACCTCATTTAATTTAATAAACGATCTGAATAAATTTGATATGTACCTATAAACAGATGATCATTCCATTAAATATGCAAAATCAATTTAATTGAATAATTGGTATATAAGAGTTGATAATAATAATAATAATTAAGTCAAAAAGTTTCATTCTCAACACTATAGAATGTATTGGTTAACGGTCAAATTATACTTAGGTATTTACTGATATCTGTTACCCCTGATGAATGAGAATAGGTCACCCAGCAACACTCTCTATTCAACCCTGCCTTAGGGTTTGTTTAAATTTTTGGGTGTATTTTGATCAGTCTTTATGAGTATATATATATATATATATATATATATATATATATATATATATGTAGATTGAATCAGTACAACTAATATATAACACAAGTTTTAAAGAAGAGATAGACTGTCGCTATCTGAAATAAGTGGCCAGTGAAATTCCACTGAGCACTAGCCAAATCATCCGGCAGTTTTTTCATTGAATATCTAACAAATCATCGATCCTCGTCAAGGTCAGGGACCACCAACGCGCATCAGTTAATCGTACGCCATGAACTGTCCCATGCGGTAGTAGTCTTACTTTCGCTTGTATCTACTTTAACTAATATATTTCTGTAATAACATCCTCTGTGTTGTACAGTCTTCAAAGCATCTATAGTACCTTGATACGTCAATGAGGTAATCCATGTAAGGTACTGACCACGAAGTGTGATTTTAACGTTAGCTAGTTTGTCACACCACTCACGTCTAACTCAAGTAAGCCTCCAATCATTTCGACATAGATCATCTACGTTGGTGATCTACAATATATTACGAATTGAATTGGATGATATAAGAGTTGAGCTTTGATGTGATGATCAACAATAATATCCAGGTACATATAATTAATTTGTAAAGATTATATTAGACACTTTATAAGAAACGTTCCTTTCGAGCTTTGTATACAGTTACTTACATATGTTTTCACTATTGAATTATATTTCTTAGGTTATAAGTTTATTTTTAACAAATTATATCATACCATTCACTGAACAGTCTGAAAGTATTATTTTTAATACGTTTGACTATCAGATATATATACTTATAGTAGTTGAATTCGTGAGTCGATTACAGCTAGAACACCATAAGAAACCTGGAAGCACTTGACGTCAGTTTCGTCCTAGTATGAGACTCCTCAGCAGGGCACATTCAATGGTTCAGTTGTCTAGAAGTCAAGCGTTCACCTGCGAAACCGAAAGTCTTGAGTTCGAGTCCCACGTGCAAGGACGGTCATTCAATGCTTTGAGGTTTTCCATGGTGGTCTAGCTTTAAATGACTCATTAATTAAGTTAACTATAAAAGAGATTGTACAGCTTAACTAAGTGATGTAGCTGAACAGGAAAGCTTACTTCAATATCATCATTGGTTACTTTCATTATCGGATATTTATATAACGTAAAATGCACTATCTAGAACACTATCATGTTTTATAAGAATCAAAACATAAGAAAGTGGAAAAATACCTGAAACATTTAAATTGTGTCATAAAATCATTATAAACAAAGATGGATAGTGGCTAGCAGTGGAATCCAGGCCTCGCGTTTCGTCCTATTTGGGACTCGTCAGCTGGATGTGTCATACAATGTCTTGATGAATATCGTATGTTCAGTATATAAAGTTTATTTTGGTTATTGTATTATTGGTTGGTGTTATCCTAGCAAGATGTTATTTTTCTACGGGATGAGATTAACAACCCCATGCCCAACCTTCTTCCTTTCCCCAAGTTTGTGATCAGCAGTAACTCTAGAAGATCTATAGACGAAATTATTCGTTACATTTAAAAATGAGCCTATTTTCCATTTATTTTACAAATCGAACTTACCTTTTAGTCTATGAAATTCAAGAAAAGTTGATTGGTTATAAGATGGCTTTATGCATCAAATATAAGCTCTATTGGATAAAGCAAGTTAACTTATAGAAGTAGATTGTTGTAAACCAGATAATTGAATGTTCCGATTGATATTTAGGATTGTAATTGATCATTCAATTATAGGATGAAACGGACGTTCTGGATTCCGCTGATAGCCATTATCCATCTATGCTTAGAATGCTTGTAAATTAAGGCGATATCAAGGTAATAATCATATTATGTACATATGCCAATAAGAGACTGATCAATTGAAGTTCTAAAAATCAACGGGAAGATTCAAGTAAACCATATCAAGTAAATTAAACTTCACCCCATTGCATAAGCAAGTAGTTATCAGGACTCATTAATTAAGTGTCGTTTGAAGTCAAGATTACTCGGTTCGAGCGCTGAAGTGAACAACAACTCTGTAATGCAGATACATTCGGTTGATGAGTCCTAAATAGGACGAAATGCACGTCTTGTATTCTACTGCTGGCCACTAACTATCTTCACCTAAAAATAACTTTATGTATCAATATATTAAAAAAAAAACAACATTTTCGAATCAAGATAGATATGAACTAGCAAACCAATGACAATAGTACAGTATTGTACTATGTATCCTCATATCTGATAATATATAAACCTTCCGGTTAGCATTCAATAATGTATAATCCCAAGTGTACATTTGTTCCAATTTTATTGAATTATCATTCCCTTCAAGTAGTGATATATATCATCACCTACCTTTATTTCAGTATTTCATTCATGTATCATTTCCTTTACAAATGAATGTTTGATTATACTCAATCAATAATGTTATATTACATTAGAATAAGTCATGTTAATACAGTTTCTATACTTAATTCTTAATACAAAACTGAAGTATTTTCTAGTTTATTTTGAATCGTTTTAAACCTGGCATAGTAACTTGTTTTTATGATTATTCATAGTAATAATAATAAATAATAACGTCATCAGACCACCTATTATGTTCATTCATTTAAATAATCACATAGATACAATGTAAAGAGAGAGAGAGAGAGAGAGAGAGAAAAGAAACACAATGAATAGGGTATATGACAGATTGAAACTTTTGTAATACTCATTTGTTTTAGGATTTCTCATAAATTAAAATGATATCCGTTTCCTTGTATCCATATTTGAGATTTGGATAATGAGTTATGTTCAGAAGGGATTTTGTGAAGATTGTAGTGTAATTTCAATGGTTAAGATCATGAGTTAGTTGAAGCTAGAACACCATGGAAAACCTGAAAGCAATGGAAGGCCTTTTCATCCTATTATGGGGCTCCTCAGTGGTAGTGTGCATCCACGTCCTCACTCTCTGCAAGATTCGAATCCAGAACCTACTGCAATCGTGTGCAAGCACTTAACCACTAGACCAGTGAGCTGGCCAGCATGTAATGGTGTTATTGTCTAACTTCAACTAATCCACGAAATTGAGCAACACATCCATCATTGTGTTCAGTGAGTTACTATCTCACACTACGGATGAGCAGTATTGAGGAGTCTCACAATAGGACAAAACGGTGGTCCAGTGCTTCCAGGTTTTCAATGGTGGCCTAGCTTCAACTGACTCATGATCTTAACCATTGTCATGACTTATGTGTTAAAAGTAAATGATGAAAAACTAAATAGCTAACGATTGTAATGCGAAATGACGTAATAAAGTTGTATTACAATTTTGTTTTGTTTTTCTTTTTAAAGTAAACAAATTTGTTTGTTGTACAATGTTTTTTTATACTGTTGTGTTAGTTACTATGTTAAGTTCTTATCATTGATTGTAGACTCCGGGTAGATCAATTTATTCATTCTTAATAGTTGAGATCATGAATCGATTGAAGCTAAACCATCATGGAAAACTTGAAAGCCTTGGATAACCGTTTCGTCTTACCGTGAGACTGTGGGATGTGTCAATCAATTTGAACTTAAACATTAACACCGTTGGATTCCGGCTCAGTTGTCTAATGATTAAGCTCTGACCTGCGAAAGTGATAAGTCCTGAATTCGAATCTTGTGGGGTAGGGTCGTTGATGAGCAGTTCTGATGAAACGGGCGTCCAGAGCTTCCCCCTTCTGATATTATTCACTCTTCTTGAGTCACATTTTCACTTTGTTCATTATTTACTCATTAACCATGACTGTTTTTATATGAGCGTATATGTGTGTGTGCATTTGTTATCTTAATCATCATATATCTTTCACGTATTTCCGTCTAACTAAAAATATCGATTAAAGCTTGGTTAAATCGAGTTGGCACACATGCCTTCTCCACCGAGTATCATTTTATCTCGCTTCGTTCCTTTGATCATTTGCCTAGATCAATGATTGTACAAAGTGTACGTATTCAAATATCCATTCTCGTATTTGACTTAATATAATTCCGATATACATTAAAGCGGAATAAGTCGATAATAATATACGAGAATAGGTAAGATGTATATTTCGATAACAACAATTCGTACAGTCCAATTAAAGTCAGAGATAGAAACAAAATACTTACGGTATAAAGTTTATTACTCAACTATTCTACGTCTAATAAAGGAAGAGTTCTACCGATCAAATGTTGTTTTAATACTATAAAAAAAGACAATTCATCTTTATACTGACGATTGTAATCTATGTTATTTGTTTCTATTCACTGAGATATAACAAAAAATTTATTTAAATAGGGATAGTGGCTAGCAGTGGAATCCGGAACCTCCGTTTTGTCCTATTTGGGACTTGTCAGCTGGATGTACCTGCACCTCAGAGTTGATGTTCACTCTGGGGCTCGAACTTAGTAACGTTCTCTTCAAACGCTATCGCTTTATGATCTAGTAAATAAATGAAGGTAAAGGCGAGGATTGTCAAAGCAATGGCCGCATTCGTTCAATTCAAAAACATATGGAACTCAAAACAACTTTCAACCAATATCAAATTCCCAATCTTCAATACTAACGTCAAGGCAGTTCTACTGTACAGAGCTGAAACTTGGAGAACTACTACAACTACCATCAAAGAGGTACAATTATTTATGAATAGATATCTACGCAAGATAGAATAGTTTTAGGATTTAATGGTCAAGTCAAAGGTGAAATTATCATTGATGAATTAACCAATAAGATTTCAAGAGAATAGATTATAGATTTGAGCACAAGATTCATTCAGTTGTTTGGTTTAAATCGGATGTTGATATTATACTTGATTTGAATTTGTGCCTATCAGTTGTTTGAAGTTGATGATTTCAACTAGAACTCCGCCTGTAGTTCTCCTAGAGTTACTGCCGGTCCCAAGCCCGGATAAAGGAGGAGGTTTGGGCATGGGATTAGTGTCCCCATCCTGTAGAAAACTAACTCGCTAAAAATACGCTAACCAGTAAAAATAATGCAGACAAAGACAGCCAGCATAACAGCAGTCTCCGCATCAGTAGCCCTCAACATACACAAAGGGAAAACCAAGGTCCTCAAACACAACACGGAGAACATCAATTCAATCACTCTTGATGGTGAAACTCTGGAAGATGTGGAATCCTTCACATACCTGGGAAGCATCGTCGATAAACAAGGAGGTTCAGATGCAGATGTAAAGGCGAGGATTGACAAAGCAAGGACGAACATATGGAACTCAAAACAACTTTCAACCAATATCAAAGTCACAATCTTCAATACGAACGTCAAGGCAGTTCTACTGTACGGAGCTGAAACTTGGAGAACTACAACAACCACCATCAAGAAGGTACAGGTATTTATTAATAGCTGTCTACGCATGATACTCAACATCCATTGACCGGATACCATCAGCAACAGCCTACTGTGGGAGAGAACAAACCAGCTTCCCGATGAAGAGGAAATTAGAAAGAGACGATGGAAATGGATAGGACATACAATGAGGAAATCATCAAACTGCATCACGAGGCAAGTGCTAATTTGGAATCCTGAAGGGAATCGGTAAAGAGAAAGATCAAAGAACACTTTATGTCGGGAAATAGAAGCGCATATAAAAAGGATGAATAAGAACTGGAAACAGCTGGAAAGGATATCCAAAGACAGAGTTAGATGGAAAATTCTGGTAAGCGAGGAGGAACAGGCATAAGTAAGTAATTAAATATTATAAAACAAGAAAAAAAACAGTTAAAAATGAATGAATGAAAAAGAAATCTTAATTTTTATATTTAGCACCTAATCAAAATTCAAAATCATTGAACTCGTTGTCATGGCAACATATTACAGTAATCAATGAAATTTATAAAACTATTATTATCATTATTACATCATTTATTTTTATGACAAAAATGCAGGTAAATTCAATTTTATAAAAGAAAAACAAAAAAAAAAAAGTAGAAAAAAACTTTCATGTTTAATGGTTATTAATAAAGTTGACCGATTTCATTTGAATGATTCTTTTCATTTTCTTTGTTAGTTTTATTTTTGTTATTGATGAAATCAATGACCTGTAATTGTTTCGTTTTTATATTTTACTACTTAATATCTACTACTTAATACTTGATTAGTAAAAGGTATATGAGTAAAAGCAACCAATTTGATCTATACTCTTCCCTTTGAGGTCGATTTCTGTTTTGTATCCACAACGACACTGAAGTAAGTAAGTAAGTAAGTAAGTAAGTAAGTAAGTAAGTAAGTAAGTAAGTAAGTAAGTAAGTAAGTAAGTAAGTAGTATTTGATTTGATAATCACGCAATATAAACTACCATAATAAAAAAAAGAAAAAAAAGAGAAATGAAGATAAAGTATAAAATAAAAAAAGAAGTTCACTTAAATTATAAAAAGGAAATTAAATTGAATGTAATGAAAGTTTATTGTGTTATATTTGAGTTTGTCACAAGTTGGAGAATATGTGTTATGTTTGGTCGTCGCAATTGTTATATCTGATCATCGCTGATTGCTGTGCTAGAAAAACACTGATCACTTATACACGGAACGAGGGACTTCTTCAATTCCCACGATTCGAAACTAAGAATACAAAGACTGGTATAAGTGAAGAATTATTGGCTCCAAAACACTATGACGAAGACGATGATAATGATGATGATGATGATGATGATGATGATGATGATGATGATGATGATGATGATGATGATGATGATGATGATGATGATGATGATGATGATGATAGTCTAAAATACACTGGTTTATATATTGATTGTACACCCATTTTGATTAAGAATTAGAATGAAATCGCATCCATGAAAAATACTTACAACGATAACAAATCATATGCTGAGTATAGTTCATAATCAATGAAGTACAAGAATGTTGTATATTATACAGAAGAAAAAGATCATACTGGGAAAATAAAACCAAATACTTCACTAGATGGTCATCACATTGAATCAAAACGCATGTAATGATGAATAAAACTCATATTGAGTAAATCAATCGAATATTGATTTTTCTTCCCATCATATCACCTCCCGTTTTTTTGAAGATCTGGAGTTGATATCCGCATTTTAAATTTTCTGAGTTTATCCTCCCCCCCCCCCACGAAACAGTGTTGAATCCTCACATACCCAAGTTAAAATCAATTTGACTTTATTTAAAATATATTTGTCGCAGTGAACAGAGAATCGACTGAAAATGACTAAGTGGAGAGGGTGAACGACGCTTGACATGAGGTCATAAAAGTTTGATTCTTCGGAAATATTATGACCAAATTTATTGAGAACATCACTAGTAAATAGTGGATCGCTATGGTAATCACCGTCCATCAAAACTGAATCAGGTTCTTGATTATTATTTGATACATATAACATATGTTCTGGCAAAGCAAGGGAATCTCGATTAGATTTGTCAGGAACCTCTATCGCAGAATGATGAGCTTCATTTAGTGCAGCCGCATTCAGTGTACTGCACGATTTGTTTTCTGTTTCATGGGCGGTTACTGCGACACTTCCATGAACATTTGACAGGGCGTCTTTTTGTGAGCTGGATACATCATCGTCTGTACATGCTGTTTCAGGGATAATGGAGTTTGGATCCATTACCGGGAATGTTTCTAAGTGGGGAGTACTGGATCACCGAGCGGATCTTGAGTGACAGCTGTTTCGTTTGAAGTACGGGTTATCGAGGATTCATCGAGCCTGCAATTATTATCCAGCTCAGTGTGCAGTTGAGAAATCAGTCCATTCACTTCCGTCGCATCTCCAACGCATGAGTGATTCAGTAGCTGTGTGCGTAAATTTACTAATAAGTCCAACTGTCGCTCGAATAGCAGCTGTAATCGATCGGAAGGCAGAGTTATTTTTCTTTTTACCTTGTCGTCAATTGTTAGAATTGAAAAGAGAGCTATCACGGGTTCACGTAGTCTGTGAACGAGAACGAGATTCGATGACCAACGACCAGTAAGCTAACTATTGACGCGTCCCATCCCCAGCTATCTAGAGGGAGAAGTCCACAATTGAAATGAGAAGTGTATTCTGCAACAACAATCAGAAAAACGAGCGAGATTAGTAGAAAATACACTAGTTCATATATTGATTGTACACCCATTTTGATTAGGAATTAGAATGAAATCATATATATGAAAATTACTCAGAGTTATCACAAATCACATAGAGAACATAGTTCAGGTCAATGGAATATAAGAATATCGTATATTATACAGAAGAAAAAGATCATACAGGGAAAACAAAGCTGAATACTACATTGAGTAATCATTACATTGAATCAAAACGGATGTAATGTTGAATCATAACTCATAATGAGTAAATCCATCGAAAACGGACATTTCTTCCCATCATATCAGTATGTTAGTTACAATGAAGCAAATGAACAATCAGCTGAAGATAACTAATTTATTGTTTAAATTCATTTGGTTATGTTTTACTTGTATCTTTCCATTGATACTTAGAACTGCAATTGATCCGTTTCATATTGTAATATATGCATCTTGTGCGAATTGCAAGTTCCAAGCATTATAAACAAAGATGGTTGGTGGATATTAGTGGAATCTGCCCCCAAATGCTCTCGTATGGCCGAGAGTTGGAAGAGTTGGCTCTCCCTCTCGAAATGCTCTCACACGGCCGCGCGTATATAGCTTCTACCAGAGAAGTCCTACTCACTGCCTCCTCGTGTCGAGGGTGTTGTCTACGAAAATGAGAGGACGAAAAGTGAATGTCTGACTCGTTAACCGGATCCAAAACCAATGGTGCACATGGGCTACAGTATCCTGAGGGAACAAATAGCATATGAACCAATCGTAGGTCACCGGCTACCATGAGACTGCGCCTCCTTACGATGCTTCATTGCCTTGTGGATCAGATCTTCAGGTCGAAGGCTCGGGGTGTGACCCCCTAAGACAACCACCTGGTTCGGTTTGGGCACCCGGTCAGTATCTCTGCCCTCATACATATCTAATGAAATCTATGTGGTGCATATGTATTTGGTACATCCTTGTACCAATATCTATGTGTTAAAATAAAATAAAAAATAAATAGTGAAATCTAGTTTGACAAACGTTTCGTCCTGTTTAAGATTCATCAGTTGAATGTAACTGTATACAAAATTACAGAATATCTGTCTTAAATATATATGAATGCAAACATTAAATACTATTGTCTTATACATTTTGTATGATTGTTTCAATTCACAATATCATATTTATTTCCTATTCTATTTTCTTCAATTTGATCTATTTAGTCTTCATCTACAAAGCACTCCATTTCTAATTGTTACTATATACTACTTATATCATTAGACATAAGTAGTATACACCACAATAGTAGTTTAATTTCATTGTTATGCCTATTTTACCATTATCCTATTCATAAACATCTTGAAAGTAATTATCTTTATGTGTATTTAATGTCATTCGGATTAATCATGAATATACTTAATTGGAATGAATTAGTTTGCCATATTATATTGATGATCTAGTCATTAATAGTAGCCGATTAGATAGATTATCTTATCTATTAAATTGTTATAAAAAATTTATTATCTTACTGTTTAGAATAGGGTAATTATAAGCTTAGGTAGTCTATGTTGACTAGTTCAATTGAGAAAATATCCAAGTACTGAACTGTTGCTGTCTTGTAAGGAAAAAGAAATAGGGTGAACTGAATAATAACTTAACTTTGTTGATATGCACATATCTCAGTCAGTCAGTCAGTCAGGTACAACGTAGGACCAGGCACATATGTATATCGATACAAGTTGCCATACCTCACTCATTAGCACAGCAAGATGAACACCGGATTCATAGACGTAGTTACTTCAATGATAGTAATATATGAAATAAAGATTATGTATAAGGATACAGTACAGGAAGAAACAATTAGTTCGTAGAAAGAAAGATATGAAGCGATTTAAATCTCATAATTTAAAGGCAAGACAGAGAGTGTATACACCGACGCCACTGTGATCGATTCTAAGCCATGTCCTCCACAGTTTTCAACCATTGGTTACGATAGTCACACGAACCCCAACCAAGTAGTCTGAATCTACCAATATGGCTCAGAGTAGAAGTTAATGAATTCAAGCACTGATGCCACGTTTTGGTTTAGCCGCCGCTGACATTCTTTCAACCATCCCCAACAATAGTCAGCATTGCACGTCGTGGCAATCAGTGTTCAGGTATACGCAACATATATTTAGCAAATTTGGAATAGAAAATGTATATTTCGAATCTTTCTTGGTTAACATATTAGTCGAAAATACCCATAAATGATTTTACATCAAAGTGTAATCTTTAGAAAATTACTAAAAACCAGGAAGCAATCGATAAATGGTTCGTTTGATTACAGGACATGTCAAAATTTCTCATCCAAGTACTCATCGAGAATGGAGTTGGTTTTACTACAATAAGTACAATAAAAGTCCTAAAATTGCCACAAATCCCCCAAATACTGATAATAAAAGCGTGTTCACTAGTAACTAGTTTCGCGTTTTAGTGCCGGGATTTCCAATCAAACACAATGACTGGTGGAGTACAGCAATGTTAGATGTGCTCAGCTACTTATTAAAGAAAGTGGAAGATTATTGTGCAACTTCGTGAAATCATTGAAGTTTATTATGTTTTAAACTTGAAGTGTTCGCAGCCGGAACTGCAAGTTCAATCCCGATGTGGTCGTGGGTTAGCATATATGAGTAATCTTATACTAGAAAAATAACAGTTACCCAGTGCTTTTTGGTCTATAGTGTTTTTCTAGCAATGATTAGTACGCGATGTAAAACTATGAGAAGTTAATAATCTTAAAATAACTCATGAAATGAAATAAAATAGTTCATATTTCATGACATGATTGCGACGCCTACTAACCGACATGAAGAAGTATACGCTACCCACCAGCATTCTCAAACCAACTATGTTATAGTCAGCTCTTCCAAGTTCTTTCCATTTGTTATTCATCCTTTTTATGTCTGCTTTCAATTCTTGATGCAGTGTGTTCATTGGCTTTCATCTTTTTCGTTTCCTTTCAGAATTTCAAGTTAGCGTTTGCTTAATGATGCAGTTTGATGATGTATGTCCTACCCACCATCTTCAACGTCTTTTCCTAAATTCCTTTTCAGTTAGTGATTAGTTTATTTACTGGCATAGTAGGTTGTTGCCGATGGTATCCGGTCAACGGACATTCAGTATCTTGTATAAACAACTGTGCCTTAATCATTATGGTTCTGGTTGTTGGCGAATTTTCATCTCCTTACATTGGGACTATTTTGATTTTCATGTTAAGATTATTACTTTAATATTGATTGACAGTTGTTTTAAGTTCTATATATTCTTCAACTGTTCTCATGTTATTCTTACTTTTCCAATTCTTGCTTTTATATCAGCATTGGATCCTTCTTGTTCATCGATGATACTGCCGAAGTTTCCATCTCTTCCAAAGCTTTTCTACTTCATAATATACTAAGATAATAATTTACATTTAATGTTTACATAAAAATCAAACCAAAACGTGGCATCAGTGCTTGAAGTCACTAACTTCTGGTCTGAGCCATGTTGGTAGATGCAGACTACTTGGTTGGGGTCGGCGTGACTTTCGTAACCAATGGTTGGAGACTCTTGGTGACATGGCTCAGAATCGATCACAATGGCGTCGGTGAATACACTCTCTGTCTTCCTTTTAACTAAAAGATTAGAATCGCTTCATATCTTCCTTTCTACGAACTGATTCTATCTTCCTGTACTATATCCTTATATGCAATCTTCCTCCTAGGTTTTACCAGCACTGAATTAACTACTTCTATGAATCCGATGTTCATCTTGTTGTGCTAATGCGGTATGGTAACTTGGACCGATGCATATACGTGCCTGGTTCTACGTTGCAGATGACTGACTGACTGACTGAATACCTAAATGCATTCACTTTGCTGAATAGGTTTATCCTTTCATAAACTCTGTTGATCTTTTTCATAATTTATTACATAACACCATCAGATACCAGATAGTTTTGAAATAATAAATTCTGATTTTACTTTTATGAAATAAAAAAACGATCAGAACACAAATGATTTATATTAGTGAAACATGGATGAAATTAGTTGCTAACCGAGTGTTTCGTTATTATCTAATGTTTAGCTCCTTGATATACCATGTACACAACTTGAGCATTCGGGCGTCAGAATCCTTCAAGTCTCAAATAAGAAGATCGAAGACAAGTGGGAAAGAATGCTACTACAAATGATACATAACTATCAGGTATTTATAGTTTTTTTAGTAAAAATGCAATCATCATTATAGTTATCACATCTGCATACAGAGGGTTATTAAGATTTGTCTAATAGGGAAGTTACACTCTGAGATTCTTCCAAAAAAAAAATGATTGGATGGAAAGTCTTTGATTTTTTTTTTTGAGCCTCTTAGAGCTTCGTCCATTTCACCTGTAGGGTTTTTGTGAAGATTTTTTAGAAATTTCAATAATTGAAATCATTAGTCAATTGAAGTTAGACCACCATGAAGAACCTGAGAGCACTGAACGGCTGTTTCGTCTTAGTAAGGGATTCTTTAGTAGTTCGTATCCACGATCCCGCTCCCCCTCAAGTTTCGAATTCTGGACTTATCAGTCTCGCGTGAGAGCGCTTAACCATTAGACCACTGAGCCAGTATGCAATGGTGTTCAACTAATCCACGAAGCTACGCCACCGTATTAAGCTGTTACATTATATCCTATTTGGTAGATTGTATTTCATCGGAAATTTCTTGGATTGAATAAATGTTATCATTTTCACTGAGTTACTGTTTGGAATGTAAATTGAACATTCTTAGTTATTACAAAAATATATCTCGATAGTCTATATGTATTACCTATAATGAACTCATGTCCATATCTAGGTTTACTTAAGGTTGTTCAACATATAACATTAAAAGCACCTTCAGGTTGAAGATTTTTCATTTCTGCTGCAATTTGAATGACTCTCCTGATCTCCCACATTATACAAGAATTCCATGTACCTAAATTAATGTTCGATCTAATTATCAGAAAAAGCATCAATCTGGTGACATCCGAATGAATTTGGCTTTCACTATAACTCTTCTAAATGAAGACCTTCTAACTGTTAGGACAGAATTTAAATGGTTTGAATTATTTTTTTCTTTCTGGTTAGCGTTTTATAAGCGAGTTCGTTTTCTACGGAATAAAATGACTAACCCTATGGTCAACCCTCCTCTCATTATCCGAGCATGGGACCAGCACTATCCCAAGGGGGGGGGGCTCCAGGCGGAATTAGATTAATCGTTTATATTAATAAAAGCCTATATTTTAATGTAATATAATCTTCATTTGATCATAAATTGATGAATACTATTTCTTTTTTGTTTGTCTATTGTTCATTAACATTGCATGATACAACTTTTATATGTCAATTAAAGAAACAAAGAAAAAAAATCAAACATATAATTTACCTTATATTCTAGTTTGACCCCATTTCATTTCCTGGATACAAAGTCTAAGTTCTATTTTATCGTATAAAGTAAATGATCTATGCAAAAATTAATGGAAATTTTGATGCTATTTCTAGTTGTACACTGACAGAGAAAAAAAAACTCATAATTCAAATTAAGTTAGATCATCAATGAAAACTTGGAAACACTGAATGGATGTTTCGTCCCAGTATGGAACTTTTCTACAGAATATGCATCATGACTCTAAACGTGGATCTCTAACACAAGATCGTTAGTCTCAAAGCGCCAACCCTTAACCTCTAAATTACTAAACCTACATACAACTTTAATCGATTCATGATATTACACAATCCTTCATTAATTGTCTGAAGTGGTGATGTGAACCGGGAAACAAGAAGCCCTGACAAACTACGAAGGCTATTTTTCGGAACATTATTTCATTTTATTCAAAGCTTGTAAAACACATTAACGTTTATTTTTGTCCCTAATCTATTCTACAGAACATAAACTTTCGTTCGATGTATCATTCACTGCCATACGTTTTTCTGTTCCGAAGCTATTGTAATTTAAACATATTATTTTGCACCCTATTTTCTACTCTAATTCCCAGTTTTGGACATAATTGTATTTTTCCTAATTATTGTACGTTGCGATCGGGTTATTCACTTATTTATTCATGTACCTTTTTACACTGATCTGAATTCAGTGAATTCAGTGAGTTCAGTGGTCAGGGAAATAGATCGAGTAGTGTTCCAGTTGTCTTGTCTTCTCTCATTCGTGTGCTTGCCCACCAATCAGGTGACAGAATAGTTTTCTTCTCTCTACCCCATCTCGAACTCACGCGTACTAGTCTCAAGGTTAAGCTGATCAGCCTATCGCATCAAGGTCGAAATCTAGATTAGACAAGTATCCTCGGCACCAAAAAGTGGGTAGACAAATCAAGGTCATAACAAAGTGGCGACGGAGATTTTTTTTATATTGATTGATCCAAAACAAAATGTCTGTATCCTTGGACGACCTTAAAACTATTCTACAAATTCAGCAAGCGCAAAATGATGCAAATCAAATGAAGCTTTTAGATGCACTGATGCAGAAGCTGTCATTACATTCATCCACAACTTATCAATCAGATAAGTATGAATGCATCACAAATTCTATTTGTGAATTCCATTATGATCCTGAATCTGGTATCATTTTCAATTCCTGGTTTCATCGTTGCGAAGACATATTCCGTGTGGAATGCTCAAATCTTGATGACGCAGCTAAAGTTCGCCTACTCCTGAGAAGACTCGGAACACGTGAATACAACAAATATGTGAATTTCATCCTGCCACGAAATCCACGAGATGTATCTTTCAAAGAGACAGTCCAAATTTTATCTGACATTTTCGGCGAACAATCTTCATTATTTAATACTCGCTATCGATGTTTCCAAATATCGAAATCCCCAGATGATGATTATCTCACATATGCTGGTAAAGTAAATCGAGAATGCGAACTGTTCAAAATAAACGAGATTACAGCTGACCAATTCAAATGCTTGATTTTTATATGTGGTTTAAAGAATGCAGAAGATGCAGATGTCCGTACCAGGATGTTAGCACGCATTGAACAGGAACCGAATATGACACTACAAATGGTCACAACCGAGTGTCAGAGGTTGGTAAATCTCAAGCATGATACCGCGATGGTGCAACAGAAGGCTAAACCTTCCGATTTTGGTTCAATTAATGCTCTCAGATCCTCGAAATTGTCCAAACAGAACACTACAACCACACAACTACCTTCTGTCAAACCCCCATCACCATGTTGGTTCTGCGGAGCATGGCATTTTGCGAAACTATGTCCGTTCAAGAATCACAAATGCCGCAAATGTCATCGCATTGGTCATAAAGAAGGTCATTGCTCATCAAATAAACGTAAGTCTAAATGTCGTAGTGGAAATGCGAAGCAACCACCACAGAGTCAAATTAAAAGCACGTTCGCAGCCTTCAAAGTTGGTTTTCAAAGTAAGCGGAAGTACGTAAACTTATTAGTAAATGAAAAACCCATACGTCTTCAATTGGACACTGCTTCTGATGTTACACTGATTTCCAAAAACACATGGCGTAAGCTGGGATGTCCACGCATCCGACCAACAGAACATGTTGCTCGCAATGCTTCAGGAGATATAGTGAAGTTGACAGGAGAAGTCACATGCAACGTTAAATTCATGGGACATAAGTTCACCGATGTCTGTTATCTTACAAATCGGCACGATTTAGATTTATTAGGATTAGACTGGATTGAGAAGGTTGATACCTTGAATAAATTATTAAATGAGGTATGTTCTCAAAATGCTTCCTTTGAGTCTATCAAAATTCCTGATGATATTTCTAAATCAAATGCCTCCGATGTATCATGTTCTTTTGATATTCATGAATTAAATGCTTCTGATGAAACATGTTCTCATAATCTTTCTGAATCAAATGCTTCTAATGTAATGTGTTCTCTTGATGATGTTAAATCGAATTCCTCCGATGAAACATGTCCTCACAATGATTCCCAATCAAATGCCTCAGACAAAGTATGCTCGCGTAAAACTTCAGAACCTCATGTAATTTGTGCCAATGTTATGTCCACACCAAAGTCTTCTGTTCCTTTTCAAATGCCGAAGATATCTCCAAAGAAACCTTGGTCGTGTGTACAAATTAATTTTGCTGGCCCATTTCAGGGTACATATTTCCTCATTTGTGTCGATGCTTATTCAAAATGGTCGGAGATTATCCCTATGAACCAGGTCACTTCGCAAGACACTATTATGGAATTACGGCAGTTATTCTCCCGTTTTGGAGTCCCAAATATCCTTGTGTCGGATAACGGCACTCAGTTTACTTCGTCCATCTTCTCAGATTTCTGCAAGAGATTTGGAGTCAATCATGTTCGTTCACCTCCATATCATCCACAATCGAATGGTCAAGCCGAAAGGTTTGTGGATACCTTTAAGAGAGCGCTACTGAAGGCAAAAGGGGAGGGGAAGATAAAGGAAATTCTTAATGATTTTCTATTTGTCTACAGAACAACTCCAAACCCGTCAGCACCAAATCAAATGTCTCCAGCAGAAATTATGTTTGGCAGAAAAGTTAAAACTGCTCTCGATGCAATAAAACCAGAGCGAAATCTCATAGGAAGGAGAAACCGAAAGATGGAAATCCAATTTAATCGCCATCATGGGGCGGAAAATAGAATCTTCCAAAACAACCAAACAGTATACGTCCGTGATTTCAGATACTCACCTCCACAATGGACCAGTGGACGCATACTTAAGAGACGGGGAAATGTAATGTATGTGGTGGAAGTTGAAGGTCAAAAGTGGACACGTCATGTTAACCACATACTGGAAAATTCTGGTACTGCACAGAAAACCGAGAAACTGAGTTCAATGTGGCAAATCTTCTTGGACAGTTTCGATATTAAAAGTTCAACGACTCACAAAACTGTGCATCCGGAACAAGATCCTATTAGGAGATCGTTACGAAAACGCAGAAGACCAGATGTTCTACAAGTGAACCCAAAGAAAAGAGCATACGTTTCTGAGGGGAGATATCAATGATGATATCTTAACTATTACTTGTAAATAGTGACTAATCATTTTTCTTTTTTTTTATTTATTCCAGTTGGTCAAATTAGTCACGCTTACACGGATCGCAACGTAAACCGTTTTCACTTATGCACTCAGTTGAATGGCAGTTATAACACTTTTTTTTGTCAAGGGGGAAGATGATGTGAACCGGGAAACAAGAAGCCCTGACAAACTACGAAGGCTATTTTTCGGAACATTATTTCATTTTATTCAAAGCTTGTAAAACACATTAACGTTTATTTTTGTCCCTAATCTATTCTACAGAACATAAACTTTCGTTCGATGTATCATTCACTGCCATACGTTTTTCTGTTCCGAAGCTATTGTAATTTAAACATATTATTTTGCACCCTATTTTCTACTCTAATTCCCAGTTTTGGACATAATTGTATTTTTCCTAATTATTGTACGTTGCGATCGGGTTATTCACTTATTTATTCATGTACCTTTTTTACACTGATCTGAATTCAGTGAATTCAGTAAATCCAGTGAGTTCAGTGGTCAGGGAAATAGATCGAGTAGTGTTCCAGTTGTCTTGTCTTCTCTCATTCGTGTGCTTGCCCACCAATCAGGTGACAGGATAGTTTTCTTCTCTCTACCCCATCTCGAACTCACGCGTACTAGTCTCAAGGTTAAGCTGATCAGCCTATCGCATCAAGGTCGAAATCTAGATTAGACAAGTATCCTCGGCACCAAAAAGTGGGTAGACAAATCAAGGTCATAACAAGTGGATAACTATCTCCCCCCCCAGACACAGATTAAACACCACTGGTCACGATTTCTCACTAGGACTTTAAGAAAATCATCTTAAAACTATTCTTTAGTGAGTACATGATCATTATTCGAATTGAGATTTATGAAGATTGTAGTTATATTAGTAATAGTTGAATATTTGATTGAGATCATCAATCGACTTATGTTAGACCACCGTTGGAAATCTGGAATCACTGGACGGCCGTTTCATCCTAGTATGCGACTCCTCGGCAGTGCGCATCCACGATCCAGCTCGCAGGATTCGAACCCAGGGCCTTCAGTCTCGCGCGTGAACGCTTAACCTACTGGACCACTGAGCTGGCCGGCATCCAATGGTGTTAGTGTCTAACATCAACCAATCACGATCTGGTAACAGATATAATACCTAGCCTTTTTATTCAGCAAAATGAACAATTGAATTCCGTGACAAAATCTGAAACCTGTTTTCTTTAATCTGATTGGTACGTCCATGAATTATAGTCTCCGCCGTACAATTTTCTATGTTTGAAGTTATGTATTTCAATTGATAAATTCATTGAATAGGTCCTTCAAATTATTCTTATGGTCATTATTGTATCAATCAGAATTAATTATGGTAGATTTCATCAATGAGAATACATTTAAAGGATAAATAGCTTGTAAACATCAATAATAGATCCGTTTGTTACATTAAAATGATCCAGTGTTTTGATAGATATGGTGTTGTAGTGTCTGTTATTATGTTAAGCCCATGTATACCTTATTCTAGCTTTCGGACAGCTCATTCAATTCATTCTACTTGAATCAAATTCTAACCTTGTTAATTATTCGCTTATCAATATCTTCACTGTTCTTATATGAGCGCGTGTCCTTATAAATATTGATTAACGCTTGGTTAAACGGGAGTTGGCTTACCCGCCAACTCCACTGAGCGTCGTTTCTCTTCTCTCTGTTCCATCTGCTTCATATACAGGGGAGTTGGCTTACCAGCCATCTCCACTGCGCATCATTTTTGCTTCGCTTTCTTCTCTTCGCATCGTTTCCCCGTTCGTTTATCTGATCAACGACCATACATGTATCCACAAATCCATTCTCGTTATCTGACTTATTTAATTTCGTTACTGACTAACGCGATTTAAGTCAATGATTATATACGAGGATAGGCTCATATATATTTCTACAACGATCATTCACACGATCTACTTGGAGTCAGATCACGGGCCATTAAAGTGTGTTATAGCAATGTAACAAATCAAATTGATATATATGAATTTAATACAAACTTGGTAATTTAATAGTTGAATTTAATTGAAGCTAGACCACCATACAAAGCCTGGAAGCATTGGATGATCGTTTCGTCTTAGCATGGGACTCCTCATCAGTGGGCATCCATGATCCCGCCATGCGAGATTTGAAACTTAGAATATACTTGTGTTAGACAGCTGAATATGGGCCTACAGTTTGAAAACAGATCAATGATACAACTATGCTGATTTCTATAATACAAATATAAATCAACAGATTATACACTTTTAAGCAATCAATCCCAATGAAACCCTATATGTGTGATTAAACTAGAATAGTCTACAATAACAAGGTGAAGTGTACCATCATACAGTGCCCCAACCATACGCGATATATATATATGTATATCTAATCAGATTATCACACCATATCAACTCGACGAGATACTAGATTATTTTTCTGTGACATTACATAGTAAGGAAGATGTGGTATAGAAGATATAGTTTTGAAAAATATGGATTCCTATGGTCAAAACAATTGAAGATTATTAGGGAACTATAATTCTAAGGTGAGACGAATATTGAATAAACCTACTTAATTGCGAACGTATTTGAGCCACATCGACTAAGGAATCGAATCCAAGACCTTCGGTAATAACATTATTAGTAATAATTATAATGATTGGGTTCGATAATAGTAACCACATCATGCACTGATATCCTTGTGCTTCAGTAAAACGAATACCCTCAACTAAAGAAAAGCATCATCGATGGAAATGAAGTAATAGAGAACGGATCTAGCTTGCAATTAGATATTAAAACCGTTGGATGTCGGCTCAGTGGTCTAGACATTAAGCGTTCGCGTTCGAAACCGATAGGTCCTGGGTTCGAATCTCACGAGGACATCTGTTCAAGCTTTATCAAGAAGACTGTCATGTTAATCATACGTTAGAGACTTCATTTTATAAATATAACCTGTGAATTAGTATTTAGCCTATAATGAATAGAAACATAGAAGAACATCTGGAACTCAAAACAATTAGCAACCAACACCAAAGTCGGAATTTTCAATACAAATGTGAAGACAGTTCTACTGTATGAAGCGGAAACCTGGAAAACTACGAAATCCATCATCCAATAGATAAAGTTGTTTATTAACGCAAAATACTTCAGATCCGCTGGCCGGACACTATAAGCAACAACCTACTGTGGGAGAGAACAAATCAGATCTCAGTGGAGGAAGAATTCAGGAAGAAACGCTGGAAGTGGATAGGACACACGTTGAGGAAAGCACCGAACTGCGTCACATGACAGGCCCTCATATGGAATCCTCAATGTCGAAGGAGGAGAGGAAGACCAAAGAACACATTACTCCGAGAAATGGAGACAGACATGAAAAAAATGAACAAGAATTGGATGGAACTAGAAAAGAAGGCCCAGGACAGAGTGGGTTGGAGAATGCTGGTCAGTGGCCTATGCTCCATTGGGAGAAACAGGCGTAAGTAAGTAAGTAAGTAAGTATAATAAATAGAAATAAGTTTTAAGAACAACTACTTAAGCGTTTTAAGTTTCACCTTGAATTCAACCATATTGATTCTGATTTTGTAGATGAATGTTTAAGGATAAGGAACATTTTCATTTAGTTAGTCTATGGACATTGAGTAAACATTCACTATTGTAATAAATTGTCTATCATCAGCTTTGTAGTTTAATAGAATATATCTGACTTTATATTTACATTGGAATCGGTCAACTATAGACTATAGTCATGATATGGTAAAGAATTAGAACATTCAGAAATTCCATTACAAACAGTAAAACATAATATACATCTGGCAAGACTCTAATTTATGGACGAGCCAATTAGAAACGTTTGAGGGATTTCAAGCTCACGGAGCCAATTTCAGTACTTGATTCACACATACGGTTGGTTCATAGAGGATTTTAGAGAAAGCGTGATAATTGAGCGGTTACAACAAATGGAACTAGTAAGAAGTTCCTTTATTTGTGATTGTGGGGATCAACTGACTTATAGACATTGAACAGACCACCGTGATGATGATGTCTTTCAATGTTAGATTTATTGAAGGAGGAAATCTGCTAAAATCAGATTTTTCGCTCGATCCAGATTGAGACTAAGGCAAATAATGATAATTGTTGCCATTTAGATAATAAAAGCACAAGTTAAATTGGCTGCATCTGGGTAATATGATATATACGAGTGATTGCAGAGCGTACAGATGTCTACATAGACTTGATTATGTGCATTGTGTCGTTATCCATAAGCGTCAATTTGTGTGTCCAACAACAGAAGTGCACATAAACAATTTCGAAGCTATATCATTGTGGCTGAAAGACTTTTTCAACCATAACATGGCTCCAGAAGCTTATTATTATGGAGCCATATAGACGATTTCTTGTACTGTATGCATTACGATTTCTAAACCTTTGAACCTCTTTCTAACATTGACAAGTTTTTGAACCATGTAAAAGAAATGTATATTTTAAAACTATAACAACTGTTTTCGGATTGGCCAATATTTCTCAAGGTCACATACAAAGGTCATCAATAAATTATAGTTTCGCCACAAATTTCGGGATATTTAATGTGCCATAAGATGGTACTAATATACATATCCACAAATTTTTTTTTGTTATGATTGGCGCTTACTATCACGGCTCCAATTCTAATAAACTGTTATTAAGTTTCAATCTCCTAAGAAACTAAATATCTTTGAAGTAATATCATCATGTATTATCAGTATAGATGGATAGTGGAATTCAGGATGCGCATTTCGTCCTGTGTGATACTCCTCAGATGGATGTAAATGCATCTAAAATTTAATGTTTAATGCAGGACTCGGAATATAATTCTGTTTGCTTCATACGCTATCGCATTATCCACTAAGCTACTGAGTCCTAATAGTCACTTGCTTGTGCAATGGGTTGACATCTTAAATTCACTTGATATTGTTCACTTGAATTTATTAGTTGACGAGTCCCAGATAGGACGAGACGCGCGTCCTGAATTCCACTATCCATCTATACTAGCCATCATCCATCTTTGCAATATCAAGGAAATCTGTACAGTATGTACATATGCAACTATGAGGCTGATCAATTGTAGTCTTAAACATCAATACTAAGCAAATTTTATATCGTTATGTTTTCAAGTAGAGACACTACATCTAACTCAGGGTCGGAAAAATGAAAACTTCTCAGATGCGACAAAAATGATCTTGGTGGTCTAGTTACAGTATTCCGAAAACAGGCAATGGGTTTTAAGGGTTACTCAAGCCCTAAGGCTTCAGGCTGGGTTATTTCGTTTACTACCCTACATATGTGTTGTATGTAGTATAAGCTATTCGACTATGTAGAGCTGAAGGTCTCATATAAAAGTGGAGGTTCGCCCTTGGTATTATGGACGGTTCAGCATTGCCTTGGTACGTTTCACTGACTGTTCATGAACAAAATTGGTTTTCTGGTTAACCGATTTCATTCATACTGGTGGTTGTATTTCAGTGTTCTTGAGAGCCATTGTCATTTGGACATTCTAAGGCATGTCACCATTGCTAACATTAATGAATTTGACTGTGGTGTAAGCGGAATAAGTCAACTATGGCCAGTTCGTGCTGTGCATAATTGATTCACACGATCATTCACTAGAATAACTTATACATGTTTATGTGAATGTGTGCTTGATACCTGTTTGGTTACTCCACAGGATTGAGTTGTACAACTCAGATTGTAGCATTAAAGTCTATATGGTGTCTGATCCTCCTATGAAGCGGGATTGAGTTGTATTGCTCAAATTATAAAATTTAAGCCTGGGTGGTGTTTGGCTCTCCTGTTAAACAGAATTAAGCTGTATTGTTTTGGGTTGTCATGTGAAAGTCTGAATGGTATCTGGTTCCTGTGAAAACCAACAACAAGGGTATATTATATTAACTATGTTATCATTGATACAAACCTCGGAATAACATAATTAATTGACAAGAAATACTTTAAAATATAATAAAATAAATCAAAAGGTAAATGAACTCTTATATTGACAATTTAATTACACATATGCACACACATACACACACATACATTTATATACATTATAGATGATATACACAGATACATAAATGTTTATCATTATCTTTCTCTATTTATTTACGAACATAGATAGATAGATAGATAGATAGATAGATAGATAGATAGATAGATAGATAGATCTGTGGATAGATAGATAGATAGATAGATAGATAGATAGATAGATAGATAGATAGATAGATAGATAGATAGATAGATAGATAGATAGATCTGTGGATAGATAGATAGATAGATAGATAGATAGATAGATAGATAGATAGATAGATAGATAGATAGATAGATAGATAGATAGATAGATAGATAGATAGATAGATAGATAGATAGATAGATAGATAGATAGATAGATAGATAGATAGATAGATAGATAGATAGATAGATAGATAGATAGATAGATAGATAGATAGATAGATAGATAGATAGATAGATAGATAGATAGATAGATAGATAGATAGATAGATAGATCTGTGGATAGATAGATAGATAGATAGATAGATAGATAGATAGATAGATAGATAGATAGATAGATAGATAGATAGATAGATAGATAGATAGATAGATAGATAGATAGATAGATAGATAGATAGATAGATAGATAGATAGATAGATAGATAGATAGATAGATAGATAGATAGATAGATAGATAGATAGATAGATAGATAGATAGATAGATAGATAGATAGATAGATAGATAGATAGATAGATAGATAGATAGATAGATAGATAGATAGATAGATAGATATAGATAGATAGATAGATAGATAGATAGATAGATAGATAGATAGATAGATAGATAGATAGATAGATAGATAGATAGATAGATCTGTGGATAGATAGATAGATAGATAGATAGATCTGATAGATAGATAGATAGATAGATAGATAGATAGATAGATAGATAGATAGATAGATAGATAGATCTGTGGATAGATAGATAGATAGATAGATAGATAGATAGATAGATAGATAGATAGATAGATCTGTGGATAGATAGATAGATAGATAGATAGATAGATAGATAGATAGATAGATAGATAGATAGATAGATAGATCTGTGGATAGATAGATAGATAGATAGATAGATAGATAGATAGATAGATAGATAGATAGATAGATAGATAGATTGCATAACTTCAATGGAATAGAATTCAATCATGCCAAAGATTGTTTATTGATTGATTGATTGATTTGGAAAAATAAATAAACAAACAAACAAAAAATCAATAAAAAATAGTTATCAAAATTATTATTGTTATTATTATTAATTGTAAAAAATAGTTCATTTATGATTAAAAATCTTCCAGTTAATTATGTAATATATACAGATTATTGATCGTTTTAGGTGAGTGGGGTGTGTGGGAAAATATAAGAATGTTATTTCCCATTATATCATTAAATCAATTTAAAAGGGTGGTGGTGAGAAAGAATAGAGGGGGGATAGGGGGGAGGGAAAGAGGAGATATAGAAACATACACACACACAAACACACACAAAACAAACAAACATTCTCATTGATAAACTAGTTAATTTTCATTTGTACATTGTTGTAAATCAATTGTTTTAGCTGGAATTATTATAATTGATGATGAATCAACAATACATTTTGAAATAGATGATAAATGATCATTATGATATAAATGATTAGTTGTTAAAGGAATTAATGAACATGTTGATGACATATGATATTGATTTATTGAATTTGGGCATAAATTCATTGTTGTTGGCCTATATTCAATTAATGTTGGTGTTAATTCAATAGTAGATGATTTTACAATAGAATTATGTAAATTAGGATGAATAGATAATAATGATATAGGATTATGTGTTGTAATATCACATGTTATAGGGATAAGAGTTGAATGAGTTGAAAAATTTGTTTCAGATATTGTTAAACTGGATGTAGAATGTTTCATATTTGTTTCATTTAATGTATTATGCAATCTGTAATGTAAAAATGAATGAATGAATGAATGATTATTTATATTTATAAAAGTTCTAATGAACGGAAACACAGAGAGGGGGGAAGGGGAGAAAGCCCTCCCCCCCCCCAACATGTTAATCAATCGTTTTAGAGTTTATTGTTCTTTATTTCTACAAGAATTACTCTTTATTCTTGTTGTCTTTTCTTTGATATACTTAATTTTCTATCATTAAGTATTTCACTTTCTACTGATAATACATACTACTTATATCTGTCGATATCGGTAACATACACCATATGAGTAATTTAATTGATATTATAAAGGAATTAAACTAATTTTCACAAGATCTTTAAATATACTCTCAAGGTGAATATTCATATTCATGTTGAAATGATCTCAACTGGATGGCCATGTTATCCCAGTATGCTCATCTAGGACCTCGACGTAGGGGATTCGAACCCTGGACCTATACTAAGGTCTATTGAATCCTTAGCCATACTAATTTTCAAATCCTGTTTGTTCTCACTGTAAGCCTACCCTGGTAGGTTTAGTTCATTATCCAGAGTGATGAGTTTTCAAATTGTCTTTTCATATTATTTGCTTTAATATACTTGTCTCTTCTTACTCTCCATTTCTAGCCAATTTAACCTAGTAATTTTTTTCTATCAAGGTTGGAATAAATTAATGTTATTCAACGAGTCTATTATCATTATAAGTATTCTAAATCAAAGAAATCCTATATGTCAGAAGGAGTTTTGTGGAGATTGTAGTAATTTCGATGATTAAGATCTCACAGGGGGCGAGATCGTGGATGCGCACTGCTGAGGAGTCCCATAATTGGACGAAACTGTTGTCCATCACTTCCAGGTTTTCCATGGTGGTCTAGCTTCAATTGACTTATGATCTTAATCATTGAAAAATTCTATATCGTTTATTACATAATTTACAAAATGTCAATTAATCATCTTAAACTTGACTATTCTTTTTGCAAGTACCAGTCAATCATCTCAGACTTTAATGTTCCTGCATTTTCATACCAATTACTTCCTGGTTCCGTTGTTTCCTCATCAATCCGCTTGACATTCCACTGTCAAATATTCTATTGTTGACTGACATTATATACTACTTATGTCGATATAAGTAGCACACATACAGTAGTATAACATTAAAACAAATTGAATAATTCAATATAGTAAGGCAACAATGTAATTATTTTCATTGACATATTTAATGTCACCAGAGAATGTATGTTCAATTAAAACTTGAAGATCATGAACGTCTTATTAACCGATGGGAGATACAATCAAAACAATGAATTAAACAATGACAAATTTAAGGTTAACAAGAACCAAATAACATCCTGATCTACAGGACAAGTTGTGAGCTATATGTGGAGAAATTAGAACACTTCATTTGTATTTAAAGTTCGTACTAATGATGTCATTCAGAAGAACGATGGAAGCTTCACGACTAAATCATCCAGCTCAGAGAACAAAACTCTATCAAAATCATCCATCTCAGATAAAAATCTTCTCGATACATACAATTAATCCTCCAGTTTAACAATTCAATTTCTTTTTGTTATTTCCCGATAAACATAATGAATGGTAACTTTTGGGATCCATTTATGGACCAATATTATACGTATACTTTTATTGCATAATTGTTAAATACCTAAACTGTTCATATTCAAATCCCTCTTATTATAAGCTTTATTTTGACCTACGGACTATTACTATACGATTTACCATTCTTGAATTATACCCAGTCTATCAATCACTATCTCCCACATTCACAATCTCTTTTACATAGAACTTAAAGAAATGATGTTATCTATGTTGTGGTTTGATGCGGTCTTTTTGTTCGGTATATAAACTCAGTATGTTTGAAGTACATGATTCATATAGTGGAGGCTGCGATTGATGTTCTCGACTTAACTGATCGGGCAAGGCGGGAAACAGGACCGATACATACTCTAGACTGCTCGCACGGGTCTTACACGTCATTAGTCTGATCGATAATTCACTGCTCTCTAATTGGTGGTATCATCACGTTATACATTAACAGGGAACACAGGACACAAGTTATAACGCTTTTTATTAAAACTGGTATATATCTATTGTAGAAGGGGAAAGGTATCCAACCCTAGATTGATTAAAGTTAGACATTGACACCTTTGAATTTCGAATCACTGGTCTACAGATTAAGCGTTCGCGTACGAGATCGATATGTCCTGAGTTCGAGCCACGCTGAGAAGATAGTAGATACACATTGCAGAAGAGTATCATACTAGGACATGATGGACGTCCAGTACTCCCAGAATTTCCATAGTGGTCTAATTTTAACACTCAGAGATGTGTTTCGTGGAGATTGTAGTAATTAATTAATTGAATTCATGAGTCCATTAAAACTAGATCACCATGAAATATCTGAAAGCTTTAGTCAGCGGTTTCATCCTCGTATCGAACTTTTCATCAGTACCATATCCACGATTCTACCCAACGAGATTCGAACTTAGAACTTATCAGTCTACTGTCCAAACACTTAACTTTTATAATCATTGATCCAACATTCAATAATGGTCTAACTTCAATGAATTCATGAATTCAAGTAAATTAATATACATAGATATTCATAGAAACTTTATATCATACTTACATAGTCTGATTGGATTGTGGTAATGATCCATTTAATTTATTCATATTTACACATAGATCATGATTAGATTGTATTAGAAATTTATCTTTATCATGAATTAATGGAATATTTGGTAAATTGATTGATTGATGATGTTTTATATAAAGAATAATAAGAATTATACAAATAATAATAATAATAGACCCTATCAGTATGACAATCATAATCCATCCAAAGTTCCTTTTGAAATAAGAATAATTTGAGTTGAATAAAGAATCTGAAATGAAAAGTATAATAATATTAAATGTTTATATAGAATGAAGAAAGTGCTAAGTTTTGAAGTGATCACGAGTTCACTTAATCTGCGAATAAGAAACAAGACTCAGTGACCAAAAGCCAGTAACCTAGCTATTGTATGCGTCCCACCTGGCGTCCAAGCTTAGGATGTGAAGTACATCCTGCAACAACCAGAAAACGAGCGATCACAACACACACAATTGAAAACGTATATATATATATATATATAATCGATATTGCCATGGAGCTTCTTAACATTTAATCGATAAATTCGTCGATCAACTATGTGCGTGGGTGGTAAGAAATGTCCACACATACATCTGCATACAAGCTCCACAAAGATAAAATTACAAACTATGAGTTTTTGGGGGATCTATCTTCCCCAACAGAAAGTAAATAACAACTAGACAAAGTAATGTTAGTTTACTTATAGAAACTTGAATACATACATATGCAACACACTTCGTCAATCGGTTTATATGAAAGACGGGATACTGCTCCGGGTGCTCAAACTGAAGTAAATAGTTTTCTAAGGAGACCTGTCATCAAGCCTTTAACCTAGAAGTCTAATCCACAAGGTAGTTTAGCAACGTTAAGAGATGCATTCTCATGTTAGATAGCAATCAACATTAGGTTCATAAGACATTTATTCCCTAAGGATTCTGGTAGCTGATATGCACCACTGGTTTCGAATCATGGATTTTTAACTAACCTATATGGACCATCTGTGTCTACTAAGCCGGTTAAAGTACCGGACATTTGTCCTTTTAGTTTCGTAAATAACACCGCCTTCACGAGAAGTCAGTGAGTAGGTCTTCCCTGGAGTGACTGTATGCGAATGGTCATGTGAGAGAATTTCGAGGGGAAGAGCGCCTCTCCTCACCTTTGACCGTATCCGGACATTTTGGGACAATTAGTGGTAAATCTTTTACGGAATAACCTGTATGCATTGGAATAAATCGATACCATCTTTATTCCAAATCGGCGAATTCAATGTATTTATTTCATTTCACACGTTGGGTTCAAATTATGTTGAGTGATTATGGAATAACATGACAAATATTCTAAAACATTAATCCGTATCTAACTTTATCAGTTTGTTAAACGTCATATTTTATTCATCTCATTATGAGTTAATATCGGATGGGTTTTGTGGATATTATAGTAATTTCAATGGGTAAAATCATGAGTCAGTTGAAGCTAGACCACTATGGAAAACCTGGAAGTACTGGACGACCGTTTCGTCCTGGTGTGGGACTGTTCAGCAATGCGCATCCACGACCTCGCCCCCTGCGAGATTTGAACCCAGGACCTACTGGTTGTTAACCACAAACCTCATTATCATTGATTCTAATTGAACTATATTTAGCAAAGATCATTTTCTTCGATTCGTTGCATTTTTCACAAAGTGTTTGTCACATAATGTGCTCCAGTAGATACGATAACTATTCGAATGTATTATTATGAAAATTCATTTGATAGTTACTGAATTATCATTAAACTGAAATCGAATTCGCGTGTTTCGTCCTATTTGGGACTCGTCAGATGGATGTACTTGCATCTCATAGTTGATGTTCACCTCAGAATTCTAACCCAATACAGTTTATGCCAAACGTCATAGTGTTATCTCCTTAGCTATAGAGTGCTGATCGTCAATTGCTTGTGGAATAGAGTGAAGTTTAAATCCACTTCATATTGTTTATTCGAATCTTTACATTGATTTCACAGCTAGCCATTATCTATCTTTGCTTAAAAAGCTTGTGACTTCAGGTAATATCGAGGCAATCTGTACAGGATGCACATATGCCAATATAAGACTGATCGATTGTAGTCTTAAACATCAATGAAGAGATTCAACTAAACAATATAAACCGAATTTAAACTTCACTACTCAAGCATCTGGCTATCAGGACTCTTTAACTAAATGGATAACACGATTGTGTTCAAAGCGAATTGTTCTGTGTTCGAGTCTTAGAGTGAACATCAACTCTGAGATGCATGTACATACAGTTGACGGGTAAAAAATAACACGAAACGTGAGTCCTGATATTCCACTAATTTCCAATATCTATCTTTGCTTATAATAGTTGTGTCTTAAGACTATATCATTGCAGTCCGCATAGAATGCACATATGTCATTATGTAGCCTTAAACATCAATGGAAAGATTCAAGGAAACAATATCGATTGAATTTAAATACATAGGTCTCCTTAATTTCATTTTATGGTTTTTATTTCTAGGGTGATGTAACTAAATGATTCTTTGCTTATTTTCATTCTGAAAAGGATTACTTCACTGATATCATTGAAAATCATACAAACTTTATATAATTCCTGCAAAGAACCTTCATTCAACTTCATTACTATTGGAACTTTACTTTTCTCGATAAGGTGACTTAACAATTATAATAGATTATATGAATAACTAATAACTAGGTCATATGATCATCTTGGAACTTAATCAACAGATTACTATAGCGACTATAGAATAAACAGAATAGTATAAAGTACTGATGTTCTCATCTGTTAATAATGTCAGTTAACCATATATACCAGATACAGACTTGAACCTTATCCTGAGAATAGATTTTCAATATTAATCATGTTAATTAGTTATAAGAAATCATACTTTCAGTGAATAATTTTTCTTCATGACAAATGTCTGTTTGATTTCGTACACATATCCATATACGATAAGCAATATGTTGATCTTTCTGAAATTTCACACCAAGATATGATTGGTTATTATGTTCACCGTGAATTGTTTGATTTGAAACATTGTCATCTAGAAAATATGAGAAATAATAATCAAAAAATTGGTTGATGTAACATTATATATATATATATAGAAGAAATTTATGGCGTTTAAAGCGATCGGTACTGGGTTCGAGTCCCGGAGAGAACATCAACTCTGAGATATAGGTACATTAGGCTGATGAGTTTGAAATAGGACGAAACACACTTTAAACTGGATTCCACTGATGATATAGCTTGTGAATTCAAGTAATATCGAGTCAGTCCGTACAGAATGTACATATGCTAACAAGAGACTGATAAAATGGAGTCCTCAATAATAATTGGAAGATACAAATAAATAACATTAAGTGAATAAGAATTTATATGATTCTTCGGTATTGTATAATTCGTTTGCCATTACTTATTGTTAATATCATTTAATGAATAAACATTGTACACTATACAATCGGTTTACTTTGATAAATCATTTTGTTATTATATTGTTAGTAATTAAGTAAGGTTTTGAACAAACGAATATAAGTACCTTATTCCCTTTCATACTTAAATATACTATGTTGAATGCTACTGATATTGACAGATATAAGTAGTATGTAACATCAATCAAAAGTGAATTAGCTACAGACAAACGGTTAAGAAAATCGAAGAAAAGAAAACGACAGCAGAATATGATTCATGCGGAAACGAAGGAATTATAAACTTTGAGATGATTGATTGATATTTTGCTAATGAAATATTTAATGTATCAATTCACTTGATGTCATTTTACTTGATTCTTCCCATTGTAATTTAAGACTGCAATTGATCAGTCTCTTGTTGACATATGTTCAAAGATGAATCGTGGTTGAGTGTTTCGTCCTATTTGGGACTCGTCAGCTATATGTACCTGCATTTCAGAGTTAATGATCTCTCCGGAACTCGAAATCAGTACCGTTCACTTTAAACGCCATCTACTCTGTGATGCATTCACATCTGGCTGACGAGCTCAAATAGGACGAAACCCTAATCCTGTATTCCACTGTTTGCCACTATCCATCTTTATTTACTACATGATTCTGTATGTTTGTCTCCATTGATGTTCTCGTTCAATACGTTCTTTATAATGATATCATCCAATTCTTACAGGATTAACAACAAACTACCACAATTCAATGAAGTATATAATCGAATCAAACTTACTTTGGGTTAAATTATGTAATATCCATGATTGTTTATAATTATATTTTGATTTTTTCATTACTTTCAATGGATTTGGATCATCTGAATTCGCTTGAGCATATTCTATTTTACTACCACCACCACCATCAACATCATCATCATCAACATTAACATCATCGTCATCAAGATTATGTTGTATTACAGTTTTATTTGTTTTTACATGATTACGTAATTGTAATTTAGAATCGATACGACCTCCAATATTATTGATTAATGGATATGTTTCAATGTAATCGATTGAAATATCTTTATTTTTTGATAATATTAATTGATCATGATCAATTGATGATTGACATGTATCTATAAATGTTGACCAATTTATATGATTGACTTGTAAGTAGTCAGTTTTGATACAAAATAATTTTGAATCATTTCTATGTGAAAAGTTTAATTGAATGAAATTATTTTGATTGTAATTTATATTTAATCTTGGGAAGATAAGTTCTAAATGAAATCAATATAATAATAATAATAATAATAATAATTAAAATGATACCATACAATACAATACAATACTTAAACTGTTAAGATATTCATATAATCAATAAAGGAGGGGGTTTGTGGTGATTTAATAGTTGTATTCATGAGTTAATCAAACATAGAACACTATGGAAAACGTTAGAGCACTCGATGACCGTTTCTTCTAAATATAAGATTCCTCAGTTGCGGAGAGCATCTACAATCCCACTACGTGAGATTCGAACTGAGGACCTATCACCTTCATGCGCGAGCGATTAATCATTAGACCAATGAGCCGGTCGGTATCCAATGCTGTTATTGTATTAATTCACCCAATCCACGAAATTGAGCGACACATCTACCATTATCTTCAGTGAATTACTATCCCACAACAAGCCCGGTTGAACTCCATTAGTCACTGCTTTTCATTAGATCTCCAGGAAATACCTCTTGAAAATCGTCACTAGTGAGAAAATGTTGATTAACATCAGAAGGATTTTTGTTAATTGTATAGTAATTTCAATAGTTGAGATGATGAGTCAATTGAACTTAGACCGCTATAGAAAACCTGGAAGAACTGGACAGTCGTTTTGTCCTACTGTGAGAGTCTTCAGTAGTGCGCATCCATATCTATGTAATTGTATAACTTTAACCAATCAACAAAATCGCGCCACCATCCACCATTGTTTTTTCAGTAAGTTATTATTTCAAGACAAATCTTGGTTTAAACCTCGTTATGAAGTTCCATACTAGAACGAAATGATTGTCTGATGCTTTCATAATACTCTTCTTTGAATATTTACTTCTAAATGTTTCTTTTCAAAACAAAAGAATCAGTTTGAAATCATTTCACTTGTCTGCAACCACTACTACTACTACTACTACTACTACTACTACTACTACTACTACTACTACTACTACTACTACTACTACTACTACTACTACTATAACAATTTTGATGACATGTCTATTGTTTAATAAAGTCTAAATTGATTTGAAATCATTAACTGAATGACTATTCAGTCTTAAGTAGATTGAAATCAATATGAGATTAGTTGACAACATAAAAAAAAATCACAAAAATAATTCCCTAGAGACTAATTTAAAAAGGAATAACTTAAACTATTGTCAATTGGAAAATGTTCACTTCAATCCTAATTAAACAAAATAAAATAAAAAAAATTTTTTATTTTTGGTATTTATACTCATTCATATGACACTGATAAATAGGTCTATCAATTATGTAATTTTACTTCTAAGGTGTTTGTAAAATTAAAATTTTTCCCGGTTTTAAAAAAAAACAAACAAAAAAATTTCATACACACACATGCACTTGACTGAAATTAGTATCAGAAGGGGTTTTGTGGAGATTGTAGTAATTTCAATGAATAAGATCATGAGTCAGTTGAAGCTAGACCGCCACCATGGAAAACTTGGAAACACTGGACGGCCGTTTCGTCCTATTGGGGGACTCCTTAGTGGCAGTGCGCATCCACGACCTCATTGCCTGCGAGATTCAAACCCAGGACCTATCGGTCTCGCGCGTGAACGATCAACTTCTAGACCACTGAGCTGGCCGGCATCCAACGGTGTTAATGTCTAACTTCAACTAATCCATGAAATTGAGTGACACATCCACCATAGTGTTCAGTGAGTTACTATCTCACAACAGACCTAGTTGAACTCCACTAGTCACTACTTCTCACTAGAACTCCAGGATATATCTCTTGAAGCCAGTCACTAGTGAGCATATGTTGATTATTATCAGAAGGGGTTTTGTGGAGTTTGTAGTAATTTCAATGATTAAGATCATGGATGTGGGCTTAGTGGTCTAGTGGTTAAGTGCTCGCGCGCGATATTAGTAGGTCCTGGGTTCGGATCTCGCAGGGGGCGAGGTCGTGGATGCGCACTGCCACTAAGGAGTCCCATAATAGGACGAAACGGCCGTCCAGTGCTTCCAAATTTTCCATGGTGGCGGTCTAGCTTCAACTGACTCATGATCTTAATCATTAAAATTAGTATATATAAATAGTAAACAAATTTGTAATTCATAAGCATGGATATACCTATTAGATATTAGTGTTGATTGAAGTTATTATATTACATTATACGGCCACATATATTCGACCATTGATAGGGAAGTCTTACTTACTGACTTCTCGCAAAAGTGGGTGTTATTTACGAAATTGAGAGGATGTAAAGCGAATGTATGGCACTTGAACCAAGTTAGTGGACACTGATGTTTTAACTAAAGGAGTTGGAAAACTCTGATTACAAACCTGTGGTGCACATAGGATTCAGGATCCAAAGGAAACATAATGGCGTATGTACCAATTGTTGGTTAGCATCTACCATCAACCTGCATCTCCTCAAGTTGCTCCACTGTCTTGTGTATCAGAACTTTAAGTAGAAGGCTCCAGATGTGGCCCCTCTAAGGAAACTGTGTATTTCTGTCTAAGCACCTGGGCAGTATCACAGCCCACATACAAATAAAGTGACTTCCTATACTTCAACAATATCATTTGAATTCCTCAATATGGATCAGTACAATACTCAGTGTTTTTTTATAGACTGATAACGTTTTTTTAGTCTGACTAGTTCATGATATCTCCTAACCAATTCCTACACTAGCTAATATCGTGGGTAGAGGTAGAGTATGATTAAGTATACTTAAGGTACAAACACATCCAATCGATTAACCACAACTTTAGTAAGATATAAATTAGGTTAATGAAAATAGTTTTTTCTCGATTCTATTAACTATGGAGATTACTGACGAGTCTGAAACTGGGACAAAACAGTCATCTAGCATTTCTTGATTTTCATTGTAATTTAACCAATTCAATTCAATGATGGAATCAAGTAAATCTGTCTGTAATGTAAAGTTCAATAATTCAATAACACAATTCAATAATTCACCTTTAGTAGTAATTGTATATTCTTTAGATAATTTACCATGTCCCAAATCATTTTTTCCATAAATTACAAAAGTGTAAATGGTATTCGGTGTTAAACCTGATAAACAATGAAAAACAAACAAACGAAAACAAATTAGATTATAAGTTTCATGTAAATGATATTTCAACAAGAGATTTCTTCATCTTATAAACATGTAACTTAGTAAAATAATCATACAATCGGTGTCAACATGTCCTGTCGGTTCCATTCATGGTATTCAAAATGTAGATTTACATGTATCTAGGAGGGAAATATCACTGATATGACAGAATTCATAGTCATGCGATAGAACGGTTTCTTTAAATTCAGTTGAAGAATTACGGATATTCATCGAAAGGTCGACAATCAAGTAAAAAGAAATAACAGGGTATAATATCTAGGTCTTCTTAAAGAGTTGGGAAAAATCCAACAAAAAGTTAAACAATGAAAGCTTTAAGATCAACATGAACCAATCAACATTGTGATGAAATTCAAACACTTCGTTTCTATCTAAATTTTGTCTTTCAGAAGAATGATAAAGTCTCCACAACAAATCTTCTTCATCATTTCGAAATTGGAATTTTGAAGAGATCTATACTGTCCAACTTATTAAAACTAGTGTCACATTAAGACAAGTTACCTCTTACCTATTCTCCATTTTACTGAGGTTTTTACGCTGATCTTTGCTCATAATGCTTGTAAATTAAGGCAATATCGAGGCAATACGCACAGTATGCACATATGCCAATAAGAGACTGATCAATGGCAGTCCTAAACATCAATGAGAAGATTCAAGTAAAACAATATCAAGTGAATTAAACTTCACCCCACTGCACAAGCAAGTGGCTATCAGGACTCAGTAGCTAGGTGGATAACGCGATGGCGTTTGAAGCGGACGGTACTGGGTTCAAGTCCCATTGAGTACATGAATCAAAATGAAGATTTGAAAAAGTGGTTAACTGAATTCAAATAGTAACTGTGCAAAATTACAATATTGCGAAGGGAAGGAGGAGTGAGTGATTTATTATTTATGATCTAACAAATAAATAAAGGTAAAGGCGAGGATTGTCAAAGCAAGGACAGAATTCCTTCAATCGCAGAACATATGGAACTCGAAACAATTTTCAACCAATATCAAAGTCAGAATCTTCAATACCAACGTCAAGGCAGTTCTATTGTACGGAGCTGAAACGTGGAGAACTACAACAACCACCATCAAGAAGGTACAGGTATTTATCAATAGCTGTCGACGCATGATACTCAACATCCATTGGCCGGATACCATCAGCAACAGCCTTCTGTGGGAAAGGAAATTAGGAAAAGACGATGGAAATCAATAGGACATATATTACGCGAATCATCAAACTGCATCACGAGGCAAGCGCTAACTTTGAATAGTGAAGGGAATTGGAAAAGAGGAAAGCCGAAGAACACATTATGTCGGGAAACAGAATCAGATATGAAAAGGATGAATAAGAAGTGGGAAGAGATGGAAAGGATTGTTTGAGACAGAGTTGGATAGAGAATGCTGTTGAGCAGCCTATGCTCCTTCACGAGGAGTAACAGGCGTAAATAAATAAATCAATAAATAAATAAAGATGTTCATTATTGATGTCAATATCATTCATTGAAATTGAATTCATTTACTGAAAGCAGACGTAGCGGCAACTGCAAGGATACTCCAAACTCTCTTCAGAAAGATCTGGGATGAGGAACAGGTACCAAAAGACTGGAAAGAAGGACTTCTGGTCAAAATACAAAAGAAAGGCGATCTCAGCAACTGTGACAACTACAGGGGAATCACTCTTCTTTGAATACCAGGAAAAGTCTTCAACAGGGTATTGTTAAACAGGATGAAGGACTCCGTAGACGCCCAACTTCGAGACCAACAGGCAGGATTCCGTAAGGATAGATCGTGCACAAACCAAATCGCAACTCTACGGATCATTGTGCAACAATCAATTGAATGGAATTCATCACTCTATATCAAATTCATCGACTACGAAAAAGCATTTGATAGCGTGGACAGAACAACATTATGGAAGCTTCTTCGACACTACGGCGTGCCTCAGAAGATAGTCAATATCATACAGAATTCCAATGATGGATTAAACTGCAAAATCGTTCATGGAGGACAGTTGACAAAGTCGTTCGAAGTAAAGACCGATGTCAGGCAAGGTTGCTTACTCTCACCCTTTCTCTTTCTCCTGGTGATCGACTGGATCATGAAGACGTCAATATCTGAAGAGAAGCACGGGATACAGTGGACAGCTAGGATGCAGTTGGATGATCTAGACGTCGCAGATGATCTGGCTATTCTATCGCATACGCAACAACAAATGCAGGAGAAGACAACTAGTGTAGCTACAGCTTCAGCAGCAATAGGTCTCAATATACACAAAGGGAAAAGTAAGATTCTGCGATATAACACAGCATGTAACAATCCAATCACAATTGACGGAGAAGCTTTGGAAGATGTAAAAACCTTTACATATTTGGGCAGTATCATCGATGAACACGGTGGATCTGATGCAGATGTGAAGGCACAGATTGGCAAAGCAAGAGCAGCATATTTACAACTGAAGAATATCTGGAACTCAAAACAATTGGCAACCAACACCAAAGTCAGAATTTTCAATACAAATGTGAAGACAGTTCTACTGTATGAAGCGGAAACCTGGAAAACTACGAAATCCATCATCCAATAGATACAGGTGTTTATTAACAGTTGTCTACGCAAAATACTTCAGATCCGTTGGCCGGACACTATTAGCAACAGCGTACTGTGGGAGAGAACAAATCAGATCTCAGTGGAGGAAGAAATCAGGAAGAAACGCTGGAAGTGGATAGGACACACATTGAGGAAAGCACCGAACTGCGTCACAAGACAAGCCCTCACATGGAATCCTCAAGGTCGGAGGAGGAGAGGAAGACCAAAGAACACATTACTCCGAGAAATTGAGGTAGATATGAGAAAAATGAACAAGAATTGGATGGTACTAGAAAAGAAGGCCCAGGACAGAGTGGGTCGGTTGGAGAATGGTTGTCGGCGACCTATGCTCCATTGGGAGTAACAGGCGTAAGTAAGTAAGTAAGTAAGTCAGACATTTTGTATTTAGTTTAGATAGAACGTTTCTATGTGATAGACTAGTGAAATAAACTATGTACCATATAGGAAAACTGAAATAAGTTAGTTCAATGATAAAATACATAATATTCATTAATAACAAACCTGATATTTGACATTGTTGATATATTGGTAATCTTGGTACATGATTGATTAACATTGATTTAGGTAGATTATTTCCAGTAACTGATTGATCTTTATGAAAAACTTTTAAAAATTGTATAACAATCGTTTGTTCATAACCACCATCAAATCCAGGAATCCAACCAAGTGTTAATTTATCCCATGTAATTTCTATTACTTCAATGTTTTTTGGAGTTTCAGGTGTACCTATATTGTAGTTTATATATAATAAAGAATAGAGAAAGATTGTATTTAATTTAAACAAGATGTTATTAGGAAATGGACTGGTATCAAATATATTTACATTCATTTACTATGATAGGTCTTTGTTGCAAATCTCGCAAGGTAAGATCGTGGATGTGCACTACTGAAGAGTCCTACAGTAGGACAAAACGACTGTCCAGTGCTTCCATGTTTTTTATGGTGATTTAGTTTCAATTTGTTCATCATCTCAACTATTAAAAGTACTATAATGTCCACAAAACTCCTACTGATGTTAATCAACATTTTCTCACTAGTGACGATTTCCAAGTGGTATTTCCTGGAGTTCCTGTGAGAAGCAGTGATCAATTGAGTTGTGAGATAGTAACTTACTAAAGACAATGATAAATTTGTCACTCAAATTCGTGGATTAGTTGAAGTTAGACATTAACACCATTGGATACTGACCGACTCATTGGTCTAATGGTCAATCGCTAGCGCGTGAAGCCCACATGTCCTCGGTTCGAATCTCACGAAGTGGGATCGTAGATGTTCACTGACACTGATGATTCCCATCGCTTCTAGGTTTCCCATGTTGGTCTAGTTTCATTTGACTCATCATCTCAACTATAAAAATTACTATAATATCTAAAAAAAAAACCTTCGGATATAAATCATCTTCACCTGAATAGTTCAATTACGTTTAATCTGAAAACAGCTACTCTTATAATAAAGCTTTAATAAATAAACACTTTGATTACAATAGTATTTAAGGACATAATGACTAGATCAAATTAAAGAATAGTAGATATTGTTTTAATCTAATTTAAGTGGGGATTATCTTTACAACTCTTCATTAAAATCACTTCCTTTTATAATCACCTCATTCATCTCAAGTTGAATTCATAATTATATACAGAGATTGTATTAGAGATTGTTGAGTTACAATATGAGATTATGAACTGATTAATGTTAGATCAGCATTTAAAAGCAATGGATAGACGTCTAACATTGATCGGTATATGATCTTAATCCAAACTAAACCATCTTCACAACCATATATTGATAATTATCATACGTTGACTAGTGAATAGTTGTGAGAAGTAAATCTCGAAATGTTAATGGGAATTTATGACTAGTGGAGTTTAATCCGTTTTGGGTGTGAGACGTTTACTCACCGAAAAAAATAAAAGATGGTGGTGAAATATCATGGATTGACTAAACTTAGACATTACGATAATCGGATGTCGGCTAAGTAGTTTAGATGTTAAGGGTTCGCACGTGAAACTGAAGGTTCTGGGTTTGAATCTCATGTGCCTGATCATCAATGCGCACTGTTAAGGAGTTCCATAGTAGCAAGAAACGGCCATCAAGTGTCCCCAGATTTTCAAAGGTGATCTAACATTGATCACTTGATGATCTGTTTTTCAAAGTTGATTAATAGGTAAGCGTTCACTAAGCAAGATAAACCATCGTTTGAGAAAATGTTAGAGAAGAAAAACATTTTGAATAAAGTTAAACGTTTACTGATCAATCAATTCATACAGTCTATATGATTATGTCATTAATGAATATAAGGCTTCGAATGACATATTGGGATACAAGTCGAATGAACTGGGGGGAATATAGTACCGCCTATGACCAGTTTATTGAAGACATATAGGTTTGCAAATCTCTCACCATTACTATTCTTTTCTCCCAATCCATGTCGTCCCATGATATCTTCATATCCGGTGTTATCCATTCCAACCTTATTGAATAAACTAAGACAATGTTTTCATAGTGAGTCTAATAATTTATGAAAGACCATTGGGCAACGCTTAAATGACCTAAGAATGTTCACCTATTTACTATAGTCAAGTGAGGGTTATAGATTAATGGGAAGAATTAAGTTTACAAATCACCATTGAACGTTAGAAATAGTATCATTAATCATGTAGAAATCAGTCATCTAATTTCTAATTTTCCAAATATGAATGTAAGTTTGGTTATGTTTGCATAGAAATAACAAGTGGAAAGTAGAAACGGATAAGATATGAATATATATACCCTTATTTTAGTATTTGATGCTTGATTTTAGTAAAAGATCGATAGCATTTGATCTGCACTAGTAATAAGGATTAGACACGAATGACATTGGTCACCACCCAGTGATCAGTCAATTGTGATTACATCTCAGTCTTATAGGAGGTCGGTCGCGGCCCGGATAGCTCAGTGGTAACGTTTCTGACTGTGAAGCTGGGTGACACGGGATCGATTCCGTCAGGGAGCACCAGTTCTCTCAAAAAACACAGGTACACCTTACTGACGAGTGCCTAGTAGCACGAAACCCGGGTGAAGGTCTTCCTGTCGACTACGTCCAACCACCATTTAATCTCAACATAGTGCCCTCAATGTCGAGTCACCTAGACTGGTGGCTACATTGCAACATGATCGATAGCATTTGATCTGCATTAATAATAAGGACTAGACACGCATGAAATTGTTCACTACCCAGTGAAAAGATCATTTAATTTAGCCGGTATATTATGATTAACTCCGCCTGGAGCTTTTCTAGGGCTACTGCTGATCCCGAAACCGGATGAAAAAGGAGGGTTTGGCATGGAGTTAGCGATCCCATCCCGTAGAAAACTAACTTGCTAAAAAACGCTAACCAGAAAAAAATTATTCAAAACATTTAAACTCTGCCCTTGGAGTTAGAAGGTATTCATTTATAAGAGTTATGACACCTCATGATGAAAGGCGAATTCCTTCGGAAGCCAAGAGGCTGATGCTCTTACTGACAACCAGATCAACCATTTATTTAGATGCATGGAATGCTAGTACAATGTGGTGGATCGAGAGAGTTTTCCAAAAATCATCTCAGACTTCATTGTTCTTTTTTTGTTTCCTCATCAATCCTTCTCTGTTCTCCTTCTCTTCCCTTCGATCTTCTTAACCTTCTGCTACCTGGCATTTCACTTTCAACTGATGACACATACTCCATATTTCATTTCGTTTCATATATAATACATTAATTCTTGAAGTATTGTATACTATTTGCTGTTATAACTCTTTAATAAAGCCGTTCGTTGTAGAAATGCTCATCATTATTCCTTAATCTAAAAAAATTATATTCCAAACGGAAACTTGTATGTATCGTTGTCTTTTTATCAATATTCAATGGGGGACTAGTTTAATGTGTACGCTTTACAGATTGATATCAGTCAATGTATCCATGAAAATGTTTTCATTGAAATTAGCGTGTATATTCCTCATACAAGGAAGAAACAATTGCAAAGATTCCTCTGGATTCTTGAAGAGCAAATATGTCCTCAAAAATATACTTCGGGTTGATAGTGTTGATTACATTAGTGAAAATCACAAATAGATAATCTAATGACACAGATCATTGTTAAGTGGCATATATAAACTACTGTATTACAAATACATTTTATTTTATATATCCACAGGTTGATTGTAATCTTTGGCTCTGATATTGATGTACTTCCATTTACATTTTTATCCATGTTGTTTTCAGTCTAATGTTACTGAATGGTTGTCTCTGAAAACCATGTTGAAGTTAGAGCCCCCATTTGATCTCATTCCAACCGTCCTCCAAAGCAGTTTTCTCTTCTTTCAGTAGATCTTGTAAGGCTTATAACGTGTTGTTGAGAGTTATCTTGAATTCATTGAGTTTGTCAGTTTGTTGAAGGAGGGCTTTTTGAACCATTGTAATGTTATTTCTCCAGTTGTGCAGTACATCTCTAGCTTCAGTATCATCTTGGCCACAACCAGGTGGTGATCTGGATCTATGTTAGCTCCTCTTCTGCTTTTCTCGCCTTCCATTGACCTTCTAAATACTTAAGTGATGTGAATATGATCTATCTGGGTTTTTTTACTGTGGTCCAGTGAGACCCGTGCAGATTTGTGTATGTGTTTGTGTGAGAAAATTGTGCCACCTATTACCAATTTGTTGAATGCACATAAATTTTTAGATTTGTCACCATTTTCATTCCTTTCTCCCAGTTTGTACATTTCGTCCTATGATATCTTCATATACGGTGTCGTCCATTTCGATTTTGGCGTTCAGATCACCCATCACGATATTCAGGTCCTTTTCTGAGCAGTTCGCTATGATCGATTGGAGCCTCACATAAACCTGACATTTATCATTATCTTTGATATCATTGAAGGGTGCATACCACAGAATAACATTTATTGTAATCCCTTCCCTTTTTGTTTTGAAGGATGCTTTGATGATCCTGGATACATTAGATTCCATCGTATATGTACTTTTGGCACATCTTTGGACAGCATTAGTGCAGCTTCCTGTGTGTTCAATGTAGTTTTGTTTTTCATGACCGGAGTACAACATAAACTTCAAATGCAACCTTTTCTGTCAAGCTCTTGTTTATTGGGTTTCACTAATATAAGTGAGAATTAAAACCAAAGTGTACCTTATAATGGAATGAGTTTAAACCGTGGAAAACCTAGAGGCACTGAACAACCATGTGGAGTCATGATCCTGCACACGGGATTCTAACCAGGGACCTATTAATCTCATGCGTGAACATTTACACTGTATACAACTTTATGTCTAACTTTAACCAATCCCCAATATTCTGACACCGTGAATGTACACTGTTGTAAAGTACCATCCTCAACTGAGATGGCCATCTATTGCTTGTAGGTTTTATATGATGGTCTAGTTTGAATTAACTCATGAATTCAACTATTAAATTACTATAATCTCCAGAAAAAACTATCTTCTGATAATAATCATTATGTACTGACTAGTAAGTTGTTTCAAGATGTAGTTCTTAAAGGTCTAGTTAAACATATTTGACCAATAAAATTCAATCAGATCGATTATGAGATCATAATTCACTAAAAAACAATAGTAGACCAACATACAATTTCATAAATCAATCAAACTGGATGTTTTGATCGTGGAGTTTTCATCAACTTCATGATATCATTCAGAAAAAAACGATGAAAGTATAGCAACTCACGTTCAATTGAGTTTGCCCTCATCTAATTCGTTTAAGCCCTTTTGTTAATCTATTAAACGGACAAGGTTATCTGTACTTTAACAACTTATTCTATTTTTGTTATTGTTATGCTTGTATGAATAAGTATGCTTGAACATTGTTGACTGCCCACGAATATATTCATCCCACTAACCTTATTATTATTCGCTTAATCGATTCGATAGTCCATTCACTTTTCTATATATATACATGTATATTTAACACTCTACACATTTTCCACACATTCCCATACATTCTCACACAATCACGGTTTGCTGACTCATTCGCCTCTCTGCTCTGTGGTTTGAGTTGCCTGCTAATAAAACTGTAATAGCTGCTTCTCTTTGCCTTCTGATTTCAACTACCGTTGGGGTTTATACGATAACGGTTACGAGGGTGATTGGTCAACGAAGCACAGCCACTACAAAAGCTCTACGACTAAATCATCCAGCTCAGAGAATAAAATTCCATCATTAAAATCATCTATCTGAGCTTTAAAAACAAAAAAAAAAATAAAAAACCATCTTCTCCACCATCTGATCATTAAAGAATAGTTCACTTACTATAATTTTGTAATAATATAATACATTGTTGACAACCTTCATTATTTATAATAGAAGATAAATAAACACCATATTTAATCATAGAATTTAATTGATTCATAATTAATTGAGTTAAATATAATGATGAATCATCATAGATCATATTCATAGTAACATAATAATTTTTTAAAATTGTTTTCACTTTATTTCCTGTTAATAATTTAATAAAAAACTGTTGAGTTTTATTTATATATTGATTATATTTATGCATAGCAACTAAATGTAATTGATCATTAGGTATTTGTTGATGACATAATAATGATTTGATAGATTGATTTTTATAAATTTGATTTAAATATATATTAAATGTTTCCATAGTTATATAATACCATCTAATTTGATTAGGGGGTGGATTAGCTTTAAAAAAACATGTGAATTTATTTGTATAATTTGTTAATATTGATTTTTTTTTAATGATTGTTGAATTGATTAAATGTTGATTTAATTGTTGTAATGATTGTTGATATGGTATTATTTGTTTTATAATAGATTGATGTAATAGAATAGGTGGATCTAAAGATTTAAATGTAAAAGAAAAAAAGAAATACAATTAGGGGGGTTTTATAAGAAGTTTTGTGGATTATGAGTTCATTGAAGCTAGATTGATTGATGATAATAATAGATGTATAGTTTAATTTTGTAGATGAATGAACACCATTGGATGCTAGTTAGCTCAATGATCTAGTGGTTAATCGATCACGTATGAGACTGATAGATACTGGATTCGAATCTCATGAGTCAGGATCGTGGATGAACAGTATTGAAGAGTCCCATAATAGGACAAAATGGCCATCTAGTGCTATCAAGTTTTCTATGGTGGTCTAACTTCAATTGACTCATGATCTCAACTATTGAAACTAGACGTTTGTTTGTAAATGAAAGAAGTAAAGAAAACGATAATATGAGTCATTTGAAGCTAGACCACCATGGAAAACTTGGAAGCACTGAACGGCCGTTTCGTCCTATTATGGGACTCCTCAGCAGTGCCGGCTCAGTGGTCTAGTGGTTAGGCACTCGCGCGCAAAACCAGTAGGTCCTCGGTTCGAATCCCACGAGGTGGGGTCGTGCATACACACTGCCACTGAGGAGTCCCACAATCGGGCGAAACGGATGTCTAGTACTTCCAGGTTTTCCATGGTGATCTAGCTTTAACTAACTCATGATCTAACCATTGAAATTACTACAATCTCCACAAAACCCCTTCTGATAATAAAACGATATTACGCAATGTAAATGGACTATCATATGTATTTTAAAACAAAATGATTGAAAAATGAACATTGATATGTTTATTACGATGAGAAAATAAATTATATACTGAATACAACTTCAAAAGTTATGTTTGTTTAAAGGTGTAGTAGCTTAGCTTCCTTAACCAATCACCTTGATAACCATTATTATATAATTCCCCAACGGTTTTAGAAATCAGTTGGCAATAAGACACGGCGACTACACAAATCCTAAATCTACAATCATGTCGAGCGAATTCGATGCAGAATGGTGAATGCATACTTAAGCGAGAGAATACAAAAGCATATTTATGGTCAAGTCGAATAAAGCGCAGCTATATACATAGGGAACAGAATGATTCATCGAAGTATAATTTAAGCGATTAACATTTTAGCTAAACAGAGAGTTGTATGTAGACTGTCATTTGATCAATCCTACACATTTATACAGACAAGATAGCGTTCATAATGGTACTGTTACTGTTACTATTAATAAACGTCCTTATTTATAGACGACCTTTAAGCGACACTAGACTGACCTTGAAAGTATCCACTCTAATAACTAGGACTAAATGAATGTTATAAACCTCTGTGTGTGTGTGTGTGTGTGTGTGTGTGTGTGTGAAATTACAATTATGATTTACAAATTGATCATTACAGTTAGAAATTAGATTTAAGGTTTACATTACGAACTGATATGAACTATAATACCAAATTTAAATCAATTAGTCCCTTCTATGTGATGATAGATTAGCGCAATACATTTCGAACAATCTGATCACACATATTACATACTTGTTAAGAGCATTTATATATATAAAAATAAAAGGTCAACTAGACTGGAAATGAGGTAAGAGGAGATAAGGATAATAATAATGAGTAATAATAATAATAATAATAATAATAATAATAATAATCTGAACTTATTATCCAGAGTGATTAGGTTTTGAATTGTGTTCAAATTATTATTTTTATGATTGAGATCATGAACCGATTGATGTTAGATCACCATTGAAAACCTGGAACCACTGGACTACTCAACAGTGCGCATCTACGATCCCGCTGGCAGGATTCGAACCCAAGGCCTTTAGTCTCGCGCGCAAATGCTTAACCTACTGAATCACTGAGCTGGACGGCATCCAACGGTGTTAATGTCTAACCTCAACCAACCCACGAAGTTTTGTGACCATCTTCCATTGTACTGAGGTAGACACCTGTTTCTACGCAAAACGGATTAGCTCCACTGGTCACGACTTCTCACCAGAACTCCGAGAATTTTCTCACGACGCTAGTCACTAGTGAGCACATTGTAATCATCAATTTAAGTGTTGCGGTGATTGTCAAGTTTTTGATTGAGATCAATGATTATTATTACTCTTATTATTATTATCCTTATGATATGAAAAGGATGAATAAGAACTGGAAAGAGCTGGAAAGGATTGCCTAGGACAGGGTTGAATGGAGAATGCTGGTGAGTGGCCTATGCTCCTTCACGAGGAGTAACAGGCGTAAGTAAGTAAGTTATCTCCTCTTACCTCAGTTCCAGTCTAGTTGACCCATTATTTTTATATATATAAATGCTCTTAACAAGTATGTAATGTGGGTGATCAGATTGTTCGAAATGTATTGCGCTAATCTATCATTATATAGTGCTGATTATCTTCGTCTTCTTATAATACCAAAACATAAATGAATAAGTGAATTTCGCGCCATATTTTCTTATATCTGATTGGTTTGTTCATAAATTATAATCTTACCAATCTTAGATATGATAAACATACTCAATCTATTTATTTATATACATACTCTATATGAGTCCTAAAAAGGAAAGTTAAAGAAACTATTTGACATTTAGATAAATTATTAATCAATCGATTTCTTTTTTCTTTTTTTTCTTTTTTTTTTTTTTCTGTTTATAATCTAAGAGTCATTTAGTTGCTAAATGGACTTAAGTTTGTTTCCTTTTTCTTTATTTATATTCTTGATATTAATGATTAATGAATAGATTAAATACAAAATAATTTAAACCATAGTTACTATTGATGAATCAATAAAAATATCTACTTTTAAAGGTAAATTGTTAATGTACTCTTAAGTGGCATTATGATTAAGTTTAATAAAAGAAGAAATAAGAGAGAATAATATAGAGAAAAAGAAGCAGATATGAATAGGATGTATAACAATTGGAAAGATCTGGAAAAGATTGCTTAGGATAAGGTTGGATAGAGAATACTGGTGAGCAGTTTATGCTCCTTCACGAACAGTAACAGGCGTAAGTAAGTAAGTAGAGAATAATATAAATGAAATCATTAAAAGATATAAAGAATAATAGATGATATTAGTATGCTACTAATATCGATAGATATAAGTAGTATGTATCATTAATAGAAAGTGAAATAACTGAAAGTAGAAAGTTAAGACGATTGAAGAAAAGAGAATAAGAACAGTGAATGATTTGTGGAGAAATGAAAGAACAATGAAGTTTAAGACAATTTTGTAAATAAAGTATTTACTGTATGATTCTCAGATTTTACTAAGCGATTCTATAACTATTTGTATCCACATACATTTAGTTGTCCCTATTAGTGTTCATTTTCACTATAATATATCTGAATACAAATTCTTGTGTTTGATCAATCTTAGAAAACTGTAAGTTTATTCAAAGAAATGATTGCATAAGCAATTAGCTATCAAGACTCAGTAGCTAAGTGGATAACGCGATAGCGTTAGAGGCGAATGGTACTGGGTTCGAATCCCAGAGTGAACATCAACTCTGAGATGCAAGTACATTTAGCTGAGGAGTCCCAAATAGGATTCCACTGTTCAGGGACAATATTAACTATGGGTTCTTAGAATTGATTGTACCTAAAATTATAAGTCCAAATGTAATAAACTTAAACTTTTCACTTCTATAGAAATACATACACGAACAAGAAAAGAAAAGCCAAAGAAACAAAATTTTATGAAAGTTTGGAAAAAAAAATTTTAAATTTCCTCTAAATTGCTCGGTTACTGTTATTTACTTATTTACTATTTATTTGAACATAGTGTAGGAAACAGAAAGGTAAAACTAGAAATAATTCTTTCAGTTAAAGAAGTTACGGTCACTTTTTATGAAGAAAGTAAAAGAAGGATACAGTATGATCTCCACTAGCTTCTATTCTGAGCCATATCTGATAACGTCGCTAGCCACTGTGTCACACCATCTCTCGGACCCCAGCCAGGGAGTTGTGAAGATCTAATAGAAACCAGTCATGTGCACCTTTCTTTCGTACCACAACATGATGTCATACACTGACCACCTCTCCGCTTTTTCCAACCAGTCCCAGAGTCGGCAAATAATGCACGACAAGTAATTCTCTGGGACGACATTCATAGAGGATGTCTAAGCTACTGAAGTCGATGTTTCAAGATGGTGACACCAATTTCATTATCGTCTCTGTGCCCGAACACACGATGCCGAACCTCTGCATTACTAACATGATGTTGTCACTGAATGTCAGCAATCCTTCAGAGACAACGATGATCAAACACAGAGAGTCGTCTAACATCCTCAACTCGGAGAGGCCAGGTTTCACAAGCATAAAGCAAAACTGCTCTCACTGATGCGTTGTAGATCTGACCTTTTACAGCTAGACTAATATCACGAAAGCGCCAAAGATGACCCGGATTGGCATAACCCGCTCTGGCTTTCACTATACCTGGATCGATCTCATCACTCACACCACCACCAGCACTTATGCAGCTACCTAGATACACGAACTTCTAGACTACTTCTATCTGCTCACCATCCAGAGTGAGTACAGGATTAGAATCCTGCCAATCTTGTAAAAGTACTTTGCACTTAGAAGGTGTGAAGCATATATCAAACGTACGGACATTAATTGCCTACTGATTAAGTGCGGATTGCATGGCTTGAACATTGTCACACAGTAAGACAATATCATCCGCATACTCAAGTTCAAGAAGTCTTTCTCCAGACAACAGATCCACACCGCTATCACTTACATCCATCAGAGCTGTTTCCAGAATGTTATCGATGGCTCGATTACTGTAACCAGACAAAGTAGAAAACAATTATTCAATCAATTTTCTACAGATCACGTAACATACATTAAATTCAGATGAATTCATTCTTGATTATATTCAGTGGATAAATGCACATGTGATGATAATTCAATCCCAAGAAATCAACTTAGACTTGACCGTTTATGGAAGAAGAAGAAGAAGCAAAACAAATCTAATCTTGTTTTACAAAACATTGAATAAACTATCTTTTACATTGGTTGAAGCAATTCAATATGCAGCAACTCCTAGTTACAGTATCCGTAACTCTCTGTCATTAGTGAGGTGATAACCATTTTAAATTATCTTTTTTTGGATTATGGAATGATTTACTACAGTCTGTTCTTGAGATAAAGTCACTTTTAACCTTTTGTTCACTGGATCGATGCTTATTGTTCCTCTGGAAATCCCGTAAATGAACTTACTTCTGTTAGTATATCACATTCCACAAGTGAGATTAATGGTTTTCATTAATCAGTCCACCAATTGATCCTCCCTACCTGTTAATAATTTACACTCACATCGACTCTGATAACCTTAACTGAATTGAATGATATCTAACTCAAAGATTACGCAATGAAATAACCTGACACATTGATTATAGTTGACCTGACTGGATCTGTCATAGTATGTATCACTTCAGTTGTTCTGTACTCTCAGTTTCTATTTTATTTTCTCTAATTGTAGACGATCCGTTATGTCATGGGAAATGATCTATGATACACCGTTCATACATCAATAGAATATCCATTTAAAAAAGAATGGAAGAGTTCTCGGTCGGTAATTTGCATTGTTGTAATACATGTGCAAAAGGTACAATTTGAACAATTTTTTTGAGTTAAGAACACTTCAAGCGACTTAATATCACATATCTGTCCTTTGAAGTTCATGGTCCTCAAATGCCCTGATACGGCCGAGGGTGAGGAGAGTCAGCTGTCTATCTCAAAATGCTCTTACATGGTCACGCGTATACAGTCACTACCACAGAAGTCCTACTCACCGCCTTTTCAAGGCATTGCTGTTGTTTACGAAATCGAGAGGACGAAAAGCGAATGTATGGCGTTTTACCCGGGTCGGTGTATATGGAGAATCCACCTATGGGAGTTGTAAAACCAATGGTGCACATGAAATACAGGATTCTAAGGGAATAAATGGCGTATGTACCAATTGTTTGACATTAACACCATTAGATGCCGGCCAGCTCAGTGGTCTAGTTGGTTAAGCGCCTGACGCCGAGACTGTAAGGTTCTGGTTTCGAATCTCGCGAGGGGCGGGATCGTGGATGCGCAATGCTGAGGAGTCCCACACTAGGACGAAACGGCCGTGTAGTGCTTCCAGATTTTCCATGGTGATCTAGCTTCAATGGACTCATGATTTCAACCAGTGAAATCATCTTTCTCTACAGAATTAACGTGATAACAATTAAAGATCATATATTATTACAATATTATTTCAGATTAGTATGATCGTCTTTACTAGCATGTATATCCTTAACTGGGTAAGGGATAGAACACTTTTAGTCTTCATATTAAACACTATTTGTCAAGTATTCAGTTGACAACAAATTCTTCTTATATTTCTAAATTTCAATCAATTCGTATTACATCACAACAATAGAATATTATTAAGATCTATATAATTGAGAGTATGAATCAATTGATGCTAGACCACTATGGAAAACCTGGAAACACTGGATAGCCATTTCGTCCTATTGTGGGACTCCTCAGTCACAATGAGCATCCATAATCCCTCTTTGTAAGATTCAAATTCATATAGTTATTGATAATTCCAATTAGTTTTAGACATCTAAGAAATTTATTCTTAGAAACTAAACTTTACAAATTAAACAAGTGGTCATGGAAACATAAAATTAACAGAATAATATATTGAACTTAGAAACACACACACACACACACACACACACTTTATAGCTGTTGTTAATAAAGAAAACATGTTTTACATACATTTTAAAATTATATGTACCGGGTTTGAATATTCATAACCGAAATTATTGATTGCTTGACATGTATAACTACCTTCATTCATAATATAAAATGATTGACATTTAATTTGTATATTATTAAATGTATCATTATAACCCCAGATTAATTCACTTGTTGTTTCCCATGTATATGAACCAGTTTCATATTCAATACATTTAACAGTAGTTAAAATTTTTCTCCATGAACAATGAATCTGAAGAAATAAAAACACAATCAAATAAGTAATATAAGAAGTTTTTGTAATGAAATGGTTGAATCATTAGGCAACTAACTCGATCTAGTATAGGACTCCTTATTAGTGAGCATCCGCGACATCACCTCATGAGATTTGAACCTATCAGTGTCGTAGGCGAACGCTTGACATTTAAACCACTGAGCTGGCATCCAGTGGTGTTAATGTCTAACTTCAACCAATTCACGAAATTACGTTCCGTCTATCATTATCTTCAAAGAGTTAAAATCATACGACAGACCTGGTTGAACTCCACTGATCACGGTTTCTTACTAGAACTCCAGGAAATACTTCTAGAATCCAGGCACTAGTGAACACATGATGATTATCATCAAAAGAGTGATTTTGTGGGGATTTTCGTAATTTAATCACAAAATTAATGTGTTTGTAATGTCCTAATTCATAGATAATATTGAGTTTTCTGATGTTTCTTAACTAAACATCAGTTGGTTCTTTGGAAATTATGATAAACCTTGGTAATGATAACTATAAACTTATATTTCAAGTGATCGTTCGAACAAAATAAACATTTCCAGGATAAAAGAACGTTTCGAAGACACCTATGATCAAATACTAGTAACCTACAAATATCCTCTAGTCTTATCGGCCATGTTTCACTGTCATAAAGTAGAACGAAACGAACTGCTGCTCAGTAAATACATCCTTCGGTCGGGGAATTCTCAACATAGAGTATCTCAACACGTTTCTTTATCTATCCTGATGATAAATATTGAGTGATCACCTCTAAGATGTTAGCAGTTTAGGAAGTGACATCTGATTAATGTATATTCTTTTCGATGCATATTAACAGCAACCATGATATCTCGGATTGAGCTCTTTTCTAACTTGCACAACGAAATGTAGTACACTTTTCACAAGTTAACCTGAATAGATTATGTGATTAATAGCCATAATGACATATTCAGACAAACAAAATTAGATTACTAGTTAAAACATCTAGATGGCAGGGGCAAGTATCCCAGATGTTCAAGCAAGCTGTAAAATCACTGAATGTTCAACAGATCGTCGATCGTTGTTGTGGTCAAATACAACCAACGTGCATCAGTTAATCGTATGCTATTGACTGAAGTATGAGGTAGTCGTTTCTCTATCTTCTCAGCATTCATTCTTTCTAATACATTTCTATGATAACATTGTTTGTGTTATACGGTCTCCAAAGCAACCATAGTACATTGATATGTCAAAGGGGTAATTCACGTTAGATGCTGACCGTGAGATGTGACTTGGAAGTTAGCTGGTTCATCATACTATCCCCGTCTAACTCGAGTAGAGCTTCAATCATTCGACATAAATCATCTATGTTAGTGATCTATCCTGTGATTATTATATTTATATCACCAAAATACAGAATCAACTATGTGAATTGATCAAAAAACAAAACATTCATTCATATGAACTTACATCATTTGAGGTTCTTAACGTAACAGAATTCATCGTAGTTGATGTTGTATGAATAATAGAATTATCATGAAACCAATTAATTTGTGGTGCAGGTTTACCATGAGCAACACAACGAAGATATGGTGTAGGCATTGAATTAAATGATGGATTTAATATATTATCAATATTTGGTTCTTCAATTATTTGTGGTTCTTCTAAACAATAGAATGAAAAGAATAATCAACTACTATAGTAATAAGTTTAACATGAATTGATATACGGTTACGTACAATACTTATCTACAATCCAATATTGATGGATTGTTTCACATGTTAATGATTATCTAATCATTGTAACTCAGTGAGTGGTGTGTTTTGCTGTATGGAGAGAAATGCTGCAAGTTCACACTTCTATTTAAACATCTACGATTGACGGATTCAGACTCGGATAAAAAAAATATTCATTCCATGGTGTGTGTGTGTTACTTATATCCACATAAGTAGTATCCAAAACTAGTCAAGAATAGAATGATTGGCAGCAAAAAGTCGAGAATATCGAGGAGTAAGGAAAGAGAACAGATAGTAATGAGTATGGAAATACAAGAACAATAAAGTCTTAGACGATTGATTGATATTTACAAAGGAATATCTAAGTTTGAGACAATTGATTAGTATTTTGCAAATGAAGTATTTACTGTATTGGTCTTAGATTTTACTAAGATGTTCTATATCCCAATCATAAATAAGATATGAATTCTGGGAACCTATTTCGCTAATATCAGTAGTATATTGTATTAATAATCTGTAATATAGTTCACTTTCTTGTAGTATGTTTTTAAGGAATGAACTAAATCAAATATTATCTATGAAGATAGAATTATTTTGCAAGACAACATGTAATAAACATCAATCAAGATCGAACATAACTGTTACCATAAATGTAACTAAGTCACTGAATAACGATAGAATCATTGAAAATTAGGAAGTGATAAAAGTCTTAAATGTGAACCAATCGATGTCAAATCATCACTTACTTACTTACGCCTGTTATTCCCAATGGAGCATAGGCCGCCGACCATCATTCTCCAACCGACCCACTTTGTCCTAGGCCTTATTTTCTAGTCCCATCCAATTCTTGTTCATTTTTCTCATATCTATCTCCATTTCTCAGAGTAATGTGTTGTTTGGTCTTCCTCTCCTCCTCCGACCTTGAGGATTCCATGTGAGGGCTTGTCTTGTGACGCAGTTCGGTGCTTTCCTCAATGTGTGTCCTATCCACTTCCATCGCTTCTTCCTGATTTCTTCCTCCACTGGGATCTGATTTGTTCTCTCCCACAGTAGGTTGTTGCTAATAGTGTCCGGCCAACGGATCTGAAGTATTCTCCGTAGACAACTGTTAATAAACACTTGTACCTTTTGGATAATGGATTTCGTAGTTTTCCAGGTTTCCGCTCCATACAGTAGAACTGTCTTCAACTTTGTATTGAAAATTCTGACTTTGGTGTTGGTTGCTAATTGTTTTGAGTTCCAGATATTCTTCAGTTGTAAATATGCTGCTCTTGCTTTGCCAATCTGTGCCTTCACATCTGCATCAGATCCACCGTGTTCATCGATGATACTGCCCAAATATGTAAAGGCTTTTACATCTTCCAAAGCTTCTCCGTCAATTGTGATTGGATTGGTGCATGCTGTGTTGTATCGAAGAATCTTACTTTTCCCTTTGTGTATATTGAGACCTATTGCTGCTGAAGCTGCAGCTACACTGGTTGTCTTCTCCTGCATTTGTTGTTGCGTATGTGATAGAATAGCCAGATCATCTTCGAAGTCAAGATCATCCAATTGCATCCTAGCTGTCCACTGTATCCCGTGCATCCCTTCAGATATCGACGTCTTCACCAGGAGAATCATTATGAAGACAATATTAGGCTAATAAATTTTGCATAAAACCCTTGGTGATGAAGAGTTATCTCAGGCAAGGAGGTAATAGCTATCAAATGTTTTCTTGATTCTCATTTGTTGACCAACTAATGTCAGTCTGTGTTAAAAACAATAGCATTGAGAAATGGAGACAGATATGAGAGGAGAATGAACTAGAAATGAAAGGTTCAGACCAGAATGGATTTGAGAATACTGGTCGTCAGTCAACTCTCTACTGGGAGTAACAGGCGTAAGGAAGTAAGGAAATGACAAATTCCTTATCGTATTACTATGTTCAGCTCATCAAACATACTTTGTAAAGTAAATATATTAACCATATGTCATGGAATGATTAATGCAACTATATAATGTATTACCAATATGCTTACCTTGTACTGTAATACTAACTGGATCACTTATTGCATTACCATTATCATTTTGTACTAGACAATAATATAAACCATCAACAAATGTATCCGTTAAATTAATCAATAATTGATCTTCATATTCTGATAATTTTGGTTTAAATGGTATTGGAGTAATTAAATCTTTTGATTTTATTGTTTTACAAGAATTTGGACTCCATAACCATTCAATAGAAGGAATTGGAAGTCCAGGGACTATAAGAAATAGGTTAAAAGACAAATATAAATATACATATATATATCTTGTCTCGTTCATTGAATATTCAGGGTACTTTCAGTACTGTATGTGTAATTATTACCTTGTTCTATACATTACTGACTCACTTACTTACTCCTGTTACTCGTCGTCGAGGAGCATAGGTCGTTCACTGACACTCTCTATCCTAAAAGATCATTTCGAGTTGTTTGAAATTGTTGTTTATCCTTATCATGTCTGATTATAATTACCGACATAGTGTATTATTTGTCGTTCTTCTTTTCTGTTTCCATTTAAAGACTCCATGTTGAGAGTAGGCTCATGATTTAGTTGGATGATTTCCGTAGTGCACATTCCATTAACTCCCAAATTCTGTTTTTCAATGTCTTCTTCTTTTGAAAGCTGGTTTGTTTTGTTTTTTTTTCATAGTAGGTTGTTGTTGTTGATGATGATATCCGATCAACGGTCATTCAATATCTTGTGTAGAAAATTGTTTATAACTACTTGTACACTTTTGATGACAGCTATAGTACTTTTTCAAGTTTTAGATCTGTACAGTAGGATGATTTTGAAGTTTGTACTGAAGATTGTGACTTTGATATTACTTGATAGTTGTTTTGTGTTCCATATGTTCTATAATTGTAGGAATACGGTCATTGCGTTGACAATCCTCACCGGTACATTTGCATCAGAACATCCTTGTTCATCCATGATTCTGACCAGGTACGTGAAAGTCTTCAAACCTTACAGAGCTTCTCCATCACGTGTGATTGAGTTGCTGTTTTCCGTGTTGCATTTGAAGATCTTGCCATTGTGTTATCGAACATATAGTACAGCGTCCGATTCGCAGAATGTCCTACTTTCAACGGCATATGACGAAACTATGTTTTGTAAAATGTTCATAAAAAAATATAATAATAGATTGACTGATGTTAGACAACCTTTGAAAACCTGGAATCACTAGACGGCCATTTCATCCTATTATGGGACTCTTCAGTATCAGTGCGCACGGGATTCGAACCCAGAGCCTTCAGTCTCGCATGCAAACGTTAAACTTTAGACCGCTGTCTCAGTATCCAACGATGTTAATATCTAACTTCAAATAATCCACGAAATTTTGTGACCATCTTCCATTGTCTGACATAGATACTTGTCCCTACCTGATGTGGCTAAGCTCCACTGACCACGACATCTCATTAGAACTCCGAGAATTCCCTCAGGAAACTAGTCACTATGGAGTAATTCTCAATATGAGGTTGTGATGATTGTTATGTTTTTGATTGAGATCATGAATCAATTGATGTTAGATAACCATTGAAAACAATTTAGGTGATGAGTTATATCTTTAAAATGTCAAACAAGTATATCTTTAATGAAACAAACAGTTTAGTTATATACAAAATTTTCATAACTTACGTTTAGTATTCAGATTACATTTTAATATTACAGTTATGTTTTCATCAGTTTGCAAATTTGAAATTTTGTGGATTGTTGGTTTACCAGGTGAATCTACGTTAATGAAGAAAAAAAGAAAAGTAACATACTATAAGTTAGATTATTTTTTTAATCAAAATCTAGTAGCTAAGTAAACAATGTGATGATGTTTGAAGTGACAAGTACTGGGTTCGAGTTCTGTAGAGAATATGAACTTTGAAATGTCGGTATGTCTAGCTGACAAGTTTTAAATAGAACGAAACGTGCTTTCTGCATTCCACTACTAGGCCAGTATCAATCTTTTCAAGATGTTCATTATCTGGGACAATACAGTTTTTTTAAACTGTTAGTTCACTGAAAGAATTCGTTTACATAGTCTAAATGAGTTCACATCACTCAAGTTTCCATTATTTGAATGTTTCATAGTGGTGCAATATTCAGAAACAGACAAATACGAATGATAAAAGCTCAATAAACAGTCGATCTACATATCTATCCCATAGTAGGTAAGTATCAGCACTGATAGTTTAATAATAATAAATTTGACTTTGACAATAAGTAATGAAGGGTTAAATCTTCATCAGATACATTAAAACTATTCAGATTATGAACAGATCTGAATGATGAATACTAATTTGTAACAAGCTAAGATAAAGGTACCCACCGAAATCGTGACCAGTGGAGCTAATCCGTGTCGGGTAGAGACAGGTATCTACCTCAGTACGATGGAAGATGGTCGCGCAATTTCGTGGATTGGTTGATGTTAGACACTAACACCATTGGATGCTGGCTCAGTGGTCGAGTATGTTAAGCGTTCGCGCGCGAGACTGAAGGCCCTGGGTTCGAATACCGCGCGCGGGATCGTGGATGCGCACTGCTGAGGAGTCCCATACTAGGACGAAACGGCCGTCCAGTGCTTCCAGGTTTCCAACGGTGGTCTAACATCAGTCGATTCATGATCTCAATCAAAAGTTTACTTCCTTATTGTGTTCGATTTCATAAGATGGAGATAAGGTATACAACTTTGACCGCTCAATCACAAAATCAGAAGACAGCAGAAAGCTGGAGAACTATTTGTCGGGTAAAATTTCAAAATGTACAGAAAAGCATGGATGTCTATAAATATTAGCGTTTATTATAATATCAATATACTTTAGCCAATCTGCATAGAGGCATGTTATGCTACCGTCTAATCGTAACATGCTACGTTGATATTCTAGAAAACTCCACCGCGTCTTGATTGGATGGAAGTTTTTCGAATCCTTTAGAGCCACTGGAGCCTTCATCGAAGTTCTTGGAAACCGTCCTTACACTCTGACAGTTAAAATAAACGATGAACGAATAATTCACTTCCTTTTTCAGAACTCTAAGATAAATTTATGTTCAAATTTCTATTAACTACTGATATGGTTTGTTCTACTAGAAATGAAACAAATACGAAGGAGTGTAATTCATTTCAAAGAAGATAATAATTTATAGAAGTTATATAATATACTCTTGTGGGCCAGGGTAATTTCTCATTGGTTTTCGAGAGAACCAGATACCATTCAGACTTTCACGTGACAACCCAAAACAGTACAGCTCAACCCAGTTTAACAGGAGAGCCAAACACCACCCAGGCTTAAATTTTATAACCTGAACAATACAGCTCGACCCCGCTTCACAGGAGGATCAGACACCGTATAGGCTTTAACGCTACAATCTGAATAGTACACATCAATCCTATGGTGCAACCAAACAGGTATCAAGCACCCTGGTAGAACATCTGCACCATTCATATACACATTCACATAAACATGTATATTTATTCCGATCAATGATCGTGTGAATCAATTATGCACAGCACGAACAGGCCATAGTTGACCTATTCCGCTTACACGACAGTTAAACTCAATAATGTTAACAATGACGACATGCCTTACAATGTCCCAATGACAATGACCCTCGGGAACACTGTAAAGCAACCACCAAATACGAAGTAATGTAATTCATTTCAAAGAAGATAATAATTTAATTTTGTGTTATTTCTTTCAAACTTTTCTGTTTTTGTCTTATTGTCAACTATATAAACTTTATCATATGATACCCTGAAAGTGTTAATTTCTTGTTTAACAGATTATTCTAATGAAGATCGGTATTATTAAATATATACATGTATGTGAATAAAGTAATATTCGAAGAAACAAACAACCTATTACACAAGTTAGTAGCCATCTGAACGGTACTGGGTTCGAGTCTCGGAGTGAATATCAACTCGAAGATGCAAGTGCATCCAGCTGACAAGTCCGTAAACGGAACAAAACGAGCTTTTTAGATTTGATTGCTAGTCATTATCCATCATTGCACATATGTTAACAAGAGACTGATCACTTTCATTCCTAAATAACAATCGGTAGGTACAAGTAAAACAACTCTAAGTGACTTTAAAATTCACCCCATTGTATGAGCTAGTGGTTGTCACGACTCACTAGATAAGCGGATAACTCATTGACTTTTGAAGCGAATGGTACTGGGTTTGAGTCTCGGAATGAACATCAACTCTAAATTGCTGGTAAATCCAGCTGACAAGTCCCTAAAACGGAATGGAACAAGATTCCTGGATTCCACTGTTATTCACCATACATCTTTGCTTAGAATGCTTGCAATATTGAGGTAATACATACAATACGCACATATGCCGATAAAAGACTGATCAATGGTAACCCTATACAACAATAAGAAGATTCGAAAAACAACAATACAAGAATGAATTGAAACTTTGTCAAACATTAAACTGAGTCAGATCATGAGTTAAGGATACAGGCTGATGTGAATAACCTGATGATCAAGTTTCCATTTTCATTATTAATCATAAAACGATCCATAATCTGTTTATCTTAGTTTTGTTTTATAATTCTGATTGCCCGTTTCATGCTAGTTTAAAATAAAATGAAGCTCTTGAGTTTCGCTAGTCTAAGTCTTATTGAAGCGACTGAGATCTATAACATCCAACTTCAAAAATCTTTGGAGATCGAGTTCATGACTGTAGTTTCTTGAGTGTATAACAACAAATTTTCAACTATTTTGTATTGTATATTCACTTGATGTTGTTTAAATTGTTATTTAAGAATACAATTGATCAGTTTCTTATTGGCATATGTGTACGCTATGCGAACTTCTTCCATATTGTCTTAAGGCCATAAGCTATATAAGCGAATATACCTAGTGATTAGTAGTGGAATCTAGAACATGTGGTTCATCCTATTTATACTGTGAGTTGAAGAATACTGATCCATGTCATAAGCTCCATTGGGAGTAACAGGTACAAGCAAGTAAGTAAGTAAGTAAGTAATTGTTAAATCTTAATAAAGTACAATCCTTTATAAAATTACAATAAAGTTAAAATCATAAGTCCATTGAAACTAAACCATCATGGAAAAACTTGAAATCATTAGACGGTTGTTTCGTCCTATTGTAGGACTCCTCAACAGTACGTATCCATGACCTCGCTTTTTTTCCCCCCCCCACCTCCACAAAACCTTTGATAAGATTATATTAATAAACTTACAATAAACTAATAATTGTGTTTCACTTTCTCTACGATAAACAAATGGTTCATTATTTTTTAATTGAATTGTATTCTCAGCTACACATACATAAATTCCAGCATCATCTATTGTAATGGAATTAATTTGAAGTATTGGACTTAACCAATGTAATCTATCATTACTTATATTAGAATTAGATGAATATTTAGATATACTATGAATTGTTTTGAATAGATCATTATTATAAATATACTTGGATTGAATTAAATGTGATGAGATCTTATTGGATTTTCGATACCAGAATATATTGATTGGTGGTGGATTTGAAATAGCATCACATAATAAACGAACTGATTCACTATGATGTACATAAACAACATCAGTTGTTTTAATTATGGGAGCAACTAAAACAAAACAAAACAAAAAAAGGGAAGTCCTATAAATGGAATCACTAAAAGGTTAACAACAAAATCATTAAATGAGAACAGCAATCCAATCACTCTTGATGGCGAAACTCTGGAAGATGTGGAATCCTTCACATACCTGGGAAGCATCGTCGATAAACAAGGAGGTTCAGATGCAGATGTCAAGGCGAGGATTGGCAAAGCTAGAGTGGCATTCCTTCAACTGAAGAACATATGGAACTCAAAACAACTTTCAACCAATATCAAAGTCAGAATCTTCAATACGAACGTCAAAGCAGTTCTACTGTACGGAGCTGAAACTTGGAGAACTACAACAACCACCATCAAGAAGGTACAGGTATTTATTAATAGCTGTCTACGCATGATACTCAACATCCATTGGCCGGATACCATCAGCAACAGCCTTTTGTGGGAGAGAACCAACCAGCTTCCAGCTGAAGAGGAAATTAGGAAAAGACGATGGAAATGGATAGGACATACATTGAGGAAATCATCAAACTGCATTACGAGACAAGCGCTAACTTGGAATCCTGAAGGGAAGCGGAAATGAGGAAAGCCAAAGAACACATTACGTCGGGAAATAGAAGCAGATATGAAAAAGATGAATAAGAACTGGAAAGAGCTTGAAAGGATTGCCCAGGACAGGGTTGGATGGAGAATGCTTGTGAGCGGCCTATGCTCCTTCACGAGGAGTAACAGGCGTAAGTAAGTAAGTAAGTAAAATCATTAAATAATCAAATAGACATAATGAGACTCAGATGAACAACATTTTGAGCAACGCTGAAGTAACTATGAGAATGGACACCTATTGATTAAGATCAAATGATGGTTATTAACCAGTTAGAATTATGATTTATAGTTGATGATTAAGGTTGGAAATTACATTTGAAGTTTTCATCATGAACTGGTATCCGATATAATACCGAGTCTTTATTTAACTAAATGGATGGATGAATTTCGCGCGAAAAATTGATGACTCGTTATCTTATATCTGATTGGTTCATTCATATATTATAGTGTCACCTTTAGACATCTAATGACTTAAAATGTATACTTTTATATATAACATAGAGCATACATACATATTGATTAAGCTATTTGCCTCTTTTCAGTATATAAGTAGTTAATTCTTACAAGTTATGTAAAAACTGTTATTTCAAAAGATCCTGCTTTCGTTAATTTCATAATGTTTAATAGACTTGTTTTTAACCTACAATAAACTTGGCAGCCTACTATCCGTCTTCCTTCTTCTTCTGGTGGTCAACTGAATTTTTAAGACTTCCACATTTAAAGGAAAGCATGAAATACACTGGGCAATTCGGAAGATTTGATCTTCGCAGATGAATTAACCCTTCTATCCCGTACACACGAACAAATGCAGATGAAGACAACTAGTGTAGTAGAAGTCTCTGAATCAGTGGGCCTCAATATATACAAAGGTAAAGCAAGCTCCTTAAATAGAACACGGTGAATATCAAGTCAATCATACTTGATGGAGAAACTCTGGAACAGGTGGAAACGTTCATATACCTGGTCAGCATCATCAATGAACAAGTATAATCTGATGCATATGTATAGGCGAGGATTGTCAAAGCAAACGCCGTATTCCTACAATTGAACAATATATAGAACTGAAAACAACTGTCAACTAATACCAAAATCACAATCTTTAATACGAATATCAAGACAGTTTCACTATACGGAGCTGAAACTTAAAGAACGACGACAACCATTATCAAAAATGTACACAAGATACTCAATATTCGTTGACCAGATATCATCATCAACAACACCAACAACAACCTACTGTGAAAGACAACGAACTACCTTCCAAATGAAGAGAAAACTAAGAAAAAACGTTAAAAGTGGATAGAACATACATTACGGAAATCACTAAACCGCATCATGAGGCAATTCCTCACATAGAGTCTTAAATGGAAATGGAAAAGAACAAGATCAAATAACCTGATAAGGATGAATAGCAATTGAAAACAACTGGAAATAATCATTTAGGACAAAGTTGAATGGAGTATGCCAGTCAACGATCTATGCTCTTCGACCAAATGTAACAAATGCAAATTAATCTAAACAACTTGACATTGTATTTCAATAGAATTCATTATATATATATATATAACACTTACAATAAAATTCAATGATTAATGATTTTTCTATACTTCCCATTATATTATTCGCTGTACATGTTACATTTATTGTCCAATTATTTTTGGAAACTTTACCCAATTCATCTTTGATTAGAATTTTATTGAATATCGCTGAATTTAATTGTTCTGTTTCTTTCAATAGATTTTCAATAGAAGAACAACAACAACAAGAAGAAGAAGATAAAAATGAATGAAAAGAAAACAATACTACTGATAAATATAGACTAGTGGTTAAGTGTTCACACACGAAACTAATAAGTCTTAGATTTGAATGTCGTGAGGCGCAATCATAGATGTGCACTGCCGCTGAAGAATCTCACAATAGGACGAAACGGCCGCCCAGTATTTTCAAGTTTTCTATAATGGTTTAGTTTCAATTGACTCATGATCTCAATTATTAAAATTACTATAATATCTACAAAATCTTCTCTAATATTAATGAACATATGCTTACTAGTGACTCGTTTCAAGAGGTATTTCCTATAGTTCCAGTTAGAATCAGTGACTACTGAAGTTGAATTGGTTCTGTTGTGAGATAGTAACTCACAGAAGATAATGGTGGATGTGTTGTTCTACCTAGTGGATTGGTTGAAGTTAGACATTAACAACGTTGGATGCCGACTCAATGGTCTAGTGGTTAAGCGTTCGGGCGGGAGACCGATATATCTTGGGTTTGAGTGTGACGTGTGGAAACGTGGATGCACACTGCAGAAGTGTCCTATACTAGGATGAAACGGCCGTCCAGTGCTTTCAGGTTTTTTATAGTGATCTAGCTTTAATTGACTCAGGAATTGCAATATTACATTCGTTTTTGTATTTTAGGTGTCATATATTGCTAGGTATTCCTTGAGTTCTCTGGATGTCAACAAGAGAAACAAGTTTTTTTATATAAACAAACTCCTTTATGTATATAAGAGAAGAGAGAACTTGACTTCAAAATGGAGTTTTTGTGTTCCCCCAAAAATCTATGAAACGATTACACATCAGTGTTCATATAGTATGTACATGAACTTGTACAAGATGAGGGAATCAAGTTAGTCCATTTGACAATGTGAAGTACATTTCAATTTGAAGTTAATATGTGTTATATACAGTTGCATAATAGAAAACTTAAGTATATATTACAGAGTTTTGTTCTCTGAGCTGGATGGTTTGATCGTGAAGGTTTCATCGTTCTTCTGAACGAGATCATCAGCAGAAACTTCAGACTTCTATCTGAAGTTTGTGCTGATAATGTCATACAGAAAAACGATGAAAGTTCTACAACCAAAACCATCCATCTCAGAGAACGAAACTCCATCAAAATCATCCACCTGAGCTATAAATCTTCTCCACCATTACATAGTTATTACATAATTTTCATTACATACTTGATATTCTTTGACCATATTGATCTATCCAATATATAGATGGTTTAGGATTACCTATAGCATGACAAACAGTAGTACTTGGTTCTTCATATAAAACAATCCAAGGTTCATTGGAAAACTGTAAAATGACTGGAGCATCTGAAATTATATTAGTAAACAATAAAAAAGTGGTAATAGATTATTAAAACTTTGATTCGTAAACATTTAAAGTATAACGAAGGTTTATGTTATATCCGAACGAGAAATAAATGCATGGTAACCGCCAGGAATTACTTATGAACCATTATCATCTAAATATTGTCAATGTATAACCATTAAGTAACTCCGCCTGGAGTCCCTTCCGGGGGGCTACTGCCGGTCTCAAGCCCGGATAAAGGAGTAGGGTTGAGCATGGGGTTAGCGACCCCATCCCGTAGAAAACTAACTCGCTAAAAAACGCTAACCAGAAAAAATTATTCAAACTATTTAAACTCTGCCCTGGGAGTCAGGAGGTCTTCGTTTAGAAGAAATATGATGCCTCATGATAAAAGCCGAGTTTCTTCGGAAGTCACGAGGCCGATGCCCCTTCTGACAAACAGAGCAACCATTTATTTAGGTACATGGAATGCTCGCACAATGTGGGAGACTGGGAGAGTTTTCCAAATTGCTGCAGAAATGAGGAGATGCAATTTAGAGGTGCTTGGGATCAGTGAAACACATTGAACGCAAGTTGGACAGCAACGACTAGCTTCAGGGGAGCTGCTGTTATACTCCGGACATGAAGAAGAAAATGCCCCACATACACAAGGAGTTGCATTGATGCTGTCCAAACAAGCACAAAATGCACTTATAGGATGGGAATCTCATGGACCAAGGATCATCAAAGCCTCCTTCAAAACAAAGAAAACGGGGATTACAATGAACGTCATCCAATGCTACGCGCCTACCAACGACTACAATGAAGACGCTAAAGATCAATTCTACGATAGGCTGCAGTCAATCGTCGAGAAGTGCCCAACAAAGGACCTGACTAATCTGATGGGAGACCTAAATGCCAAGGTTGGAATTGACAACACCGGATATAAAGACATCATGGGACGACACGGAGTCGGAGAAAGGAACGAAAATGGTGAGAGATTTGCAAATCTATGTGCCTTCAATAAACTGGTCATAGGCGGGACTATATTCCCACATAAACGCATCCACAAAACCACATGGACTTCACCGGATCACACCACACAAAACCAAATCGACCATATCTGCATCAACAAAAAGTTCAGGAGGACGATGGAGGACGTGAGAACCAAGAGAGGAGCTGATACAGCATCAGATCATCACTTGCTGGTCGCCAAAATGAAATTGAAAGTCAAGAGCCACTGGACAACGGGGAGGACACTATCACAAAAGTTTAATACGGCTCTCCTTCAGGATAATGACAAACTCAATAAATTCAAGATAACCCTCAGCAATAAGTTCCAAGCCTTTCATGATCTACTCAATGGAGAAGGAACTACTATGGAGAGCAACTGGAAAGAGATAAAAGAGGCAATCACTTCAACATATCATGAGGTTCTGGGCCAAAAGAAGCACCATCACAAGGATTGGATCACGGTCAATACACTGGATAAGATTCAAGAAAGGAGGAACAAGAAAGCAGCAATCAATACCAGTCGAACATGAGCAGAAAAAGCCAAGGCACAGGCTGAATACACATAAGTAAACAAGCAAGTGAAGAGGAGCATCAGAACTGACAAACGTAAATATGTGGAAGATTTGGCAATGACGGCGGAAAAGGCTGCCAGAGAAGGAAACATGAGACAACTGTATGAAACAACAAAGAAACTCTCCGGAACTCACCGTAAACCAGAACGACCAGTGAAAAGCAAGGAAGGCAAGATAATCACCAACATTGAAGAAGAACGAAACAGGTGGGTAGAACACTTCAAAGAACTCTTGAATCGACCAGCCCCACTGAACCCACCCAACATCGAAGCAGCACTCACGGACCTCCCAATTGATGTTGGCGCACCGACAATTGAAGAAATCAGCATGGCTATCAGACAAATCAAGAGTGGCAAAGCAGCAGGACTAGACAGCATTCCAGCAGAGGCACTGAAAGCAGACGTGGCGGCAACTGCAAGGATACTCCAAACTCTCTTCAGAAAGATCTGGGATGAGGAACAGGTACCAAAAGACTGGAAAGAAGGACTTCTGGTCAAAATACAAAAGAAAGGCGATCTCAGCAACTGTGACAACTACAGGGGAATCACTCTTCTTTCAATACCAGGAAAAGTCTTCAACAGGGTATTGTTAAACAGGATGAAGGACTCCGTAGACGCCCAACTTCGAGACCGACAGGCAGGATTCCGTAAGGATAGATCGTGCACAGACCAAATCGCAACTCTACGGATCATTGTGGAACAATCAATTGAATGGAATTCATCACTCTATATCAACTTCATCGACCACGAAAAAGCATTTGATAGCGTGGACAGAACAACTCTATGGAAGCTTCTTCGACACTACGGCGTGCCTCAGAAGATAGTCAATATCATACAGAATTCCTACGATGGATTAAACTGCAAAATCGTTCATGGAGGACGGTTGACAAAATCGTTCGAAGTAAAGACCGATGTCAGGCAAGGTTGCTTACTCTCACCCTTTCTCTTCCTCCTGGTGATCGACTGGATCATGAAGACGTCAATATCTGAAGGGAAGCACGGGATACAGTGGACAGCTAGGATGCAATTGGATGATCTAGACTTCGCAGATGATCTGGCTCTTCTATCGCATACGCAACAACAAATGCAGGAGAAGACAACCAGTGTAGCTGCAGCTTCGGCAGCAATAGGTCTCAATATACACAAAGGGAAAAGCAAGATTCTTCGATACAACGCAGCATGCATCAATCCAATCACAATTGACGGAGAAGCTTTGGAAGATGTAAAAGCCTTTACATATTTGGGCAGTATCATCTATGAACACGGTGGATCCAATGCAGATGTGAAGGCACGGATTGGCAAAGCAAGAGCAGCATATTTACAACTGAAGAATATCTGGAACTCAAAACAATTGGCAACCAACACCAAAGTCAGAATTTTCAATACAAATGTGAAGACAGTTCTACTGTATGAAGCGGAAACCTGGAAAACTACGAAATCCATCATCCAGAAGATACAAGTGTTTATTAACAGTTGTCTACGGAGAATACTTCAGATCCGTTGGCCGGACACTAATAGCAACAACCTACTGTGGGAGAGAACAAATCAGATCCCAGTGGAGGAAGAAATCAGGAAGAAGCGATGGAAGTGGATAGGACACACATTGAGGAGAGCACCGAACTGCGTCACAAGACAAGCCCTCATATGGAATCTTCAAGGTCGGAGGAGGAGAGGAAGACCAAACAATACATTACTCTGAGAAATGGAGATAGATATGAGAAAAATGAACAAGAATTGGATGGAACTATAAAAGAAGGCAGTGTGGGACAGAGTGGGTTGGAGAATGCTGGTCGGCGGCCTATGCTCCATTAGGAATAACAGGCGTAAGTAAAGTAATAACCATTAAGTAACAGTATTATAGATATATTGATATTCCTTTTGTTTATAAGATTCCATTTGATCTATTGACTACTACTATACAACTTACTATCCTTAAGTTATTCCCAATCTATTAGTTACAGTCTCTCATAATCCCAGTCACTATTTGGGCTTGATCTTCTACAAATGTTACATTCTGTACTGTGATATGGTTTGTTTGTATATAAACCGAGTATATCTGAAAAATATGATTTGTATAGCGGAGGTTGATATTGGTATTCTGAACTCAACTAGCTGGGTAAGGCAAGTATCTACTATTTTGGTAGATCATCAAGAACTCAGAGTTTAATCTGGACCGCTCATAATGGTTTTAGGCGTCATTGGTTTGATCAGTAAGTCGATGTTCTAATTGATGATTGTATCACATGATATATTAACCAGGATATCTGTAACTTGTTGTCAAATATATTCGATTGTCCCCATTGGTGTTCTTGTTCACTACATTTGGTGTCGCTGCCAACCAAGAGTGGGGAAAGGTGATGTTCTGAGGATGCCGTTGAGGGACTGGAGCTAGGGTGCAGGTTGGGGCAGTCTGGTGCGGAGAGGTGGCGTCTGGTGGATTGTTCTGGAAGGGCGGCGTTGGCTGTAGTAGGTGCCGTCGACGGAGAGGAGCGGTGTGACGTGCGGCTGATGGGTGGACATCGGATGTAGATAGCTCAGCAGGCCGGTGTGGCACGGGTGTAGACATTCCAGGTGCCGTGTGGAGGCCGCATGTTGGTTCCCCAGCAGGTCGAAAAAGTCATGGACGTCAGCGCGCCGCAGACCCGCCATTTCGATGGAGGGTGTAGCACAGACTACAGAAAAGAAGAGTGTGGCACGGCGGGCATGAACCACCGTAAGAACGACTGTTTTTAAAGGGGAGACGAGTGTAGTGTGTGTTACTTATGTAGACATAAGTAGTATATAACGTGAGTCGTGAACAGAATGTCTTTAAAGACATTTGTATGAAAATGTAAGAACAAAGGAATTCTGAGTCATTTCAGACAATTGATGGACATTTTGCAAATTGAGCATTCAATATATGGTTGTTAGATTTTACTACCTAGTTCCGTAAATTGTTGTTAAATACATTCGTTTGTCCCCATTGGTGTTCTTGTTCACTACAATCGTACTTAACAGATTTGATCCCATGTTACCCAACTTTACAGTCAGACACGTTACCATTAGGCTATCCGGGATGCGATCAACCTTTTATAGGATTGAGATGTATTTACAGTGGATTAATCACTAAGTGGTGATCAATCAAAGTATTATACTTTAAATTGCAAGTTACAATTCGTTGATTATGTAACAGTTATATGACCGTTTGATAAATCTTTGATACCATCTTATCAATTGTTTGTTCAGAGTTAAAATATGTTCATTTTGATTATCTTATTTTTCAATCTGTTGATACTTTATGTCAGATGAAGAAGAAAAATGCAGATTAGATCAATCAAAAGGTTTAAAAAAAAACCATTGGAATTCACTTAAGTCTATGTTTATAATGAAAGAAAATATAAGTGGTTACGTAAATTTACTGATATACTTTATTTTATTCAGATCATGAACCGATTGATGTTAGACTACCATTGAAAACCTGGAAGCACTAGACGGCCGTTTTATCGTGGATGCGCACTACTGAGGAGTCCCACAATAGGACGAAACGGCCGTCCAGCGCTTCCAGGTTTTCAATGGTGGTTTAACATCAATCGGTTCATGATCTCAATCAAAAACTTGAAAATCTCCATAACACCTAAATTGATGATATACATTTGTTTTCATCTTATTTCTTATGTTTAAGTGGTTTGAATTAGTTTTTCTGCTTGGCATTTTTTTAGCGAATGAGTTTTTTACAGGATGGGGTCGCTGACCCAATGCTCAAACCTTCTCTTTTGTCCGGGATTGAAACCGGCAGTAGCTCAAGAGGGCCTCCAGGCAGAGGAAGAATTCAGGAAGAAGCGCTGGAAGTGGATAGGACAGAATTTGAGGAAAGCATACAACTGCGTCACAGAGCAACTCCTCATCACTTGGAATCCTCAACGCCAAAGGGAAAGAAATAGACTAAAGAACACATTACGCCGAGAAATGGAGATATACATGAGAAAAATGAACAAAAATTGGATAGGACTGGAAAGGAAGGTCCAGGACAGAGTGCTTTCGAGAATGCTTGGCGGAGGCCTATGCTTTATTAAGATTAACAGGCTAAGTAAGTAGGTAAATATTTCTTAAGTTCATCGACGATAAAAAACTAAACAAACTGGGTTAAAAGGAAGGATATAATCATTTTTACATGTAAAATGTAGGAGAATCAGTAATGTAGTGAACAAGAACACAAGTGAGGACAATCAAATGTATTTGAATACAAAATTACAGAGGATCTTGGTAAGATCTGAGAATCATATAGTAAATGGTTCAATTGCAAAATATCAATCAATCGTCTTAGACTTCATTATTAGTTTATTTCCTAATGAATCACTCTCCATTCTTGCTCTCTTGTCTTCGATCTTCTTAACCTTCTGCTACTAGACATTCCACTACTTATATCTGTCAACATCAGTAGCACATACCACAGTAGTAGTAGTAGTAGTAGTAGTAGTAGTAGTAGTAGTAGTAGTAGTAGTAGTAGAAGTAATTTGTATAAAATATGCTAAGCAATAATCAATGCTTATTAGTTTCATTATACTAGAATGATGAATAACATAAAAAACGTAAATTACATTGAAATTCTTTACATGTAAAGTGCTAAGAAGTAATTAACCATGTAGGTTTGCAATTTGATTACATAACACAAAAGACACTGTCTTTATTGACTTGTTTTTCTATCTTTCATAATGACATCTACATAAGATTGAATAACGTTTTTTTTTCGTTGGACAAATGCAAGAATTTGTCAATTATATTCAGTTCAAGCCCTAACTTGGAATCCTGAAGATGAGAGGGAAAGAGGAAGGCCAAAGAACAGATTATGTCGGAAATCAGTAATAGATATGGAAAAGATGAATAACAACTGGAAAGAACTGGAAAGGATTGCCTAGGACAGGGTTAGATAGAGAATGCTAGTGAGCAGCCTATGCTCCTTCATGAGGAGTAACAGGCGTAAGTAAGTAAGTAATTCAATATCGTATATGAATTACTTATGAAGAAGCTTTTAAAAATGATCATTCTACGATGTATTCCACTAATCAAGATTTTTATCAGAATGGGTTTTGTGGAGATTAGTTAAAGTTAGACATTAACACCGTTGGATGCCGGCCAGCTCAGTGGTCTAGTGGTTATGTTCTCGCGCGCGAAACTAGCAGGTCCTTGGCTGGAATCTCGCAGGGGGCGAGGTCGTGGATGCGCACTGCTGAGGAGTCCCACAATAGGACGAAACGGCCGTCCAATGCTTCCAGGTTTTCCATGGTGCTCTAGCTTCAACTGACTCATGATCTTAATCATTGTAATCAAGATTTGAAATATTTGCGATTTGTATTCTGCACATATTCTGTGCCCACTCTCTATCTTCCCTTAAATTATGAGACTAAAATAACTTCATATCATTCTTTCTACCAACTAATTCTTTCTTCCTGTACTATCTCCTTGTAGAAAATCTTCCTTGTATATATTACATCATGGAGTTAACTACTTCTATGAATCCGGTGTTCATCTTGCTTTGCTAATGAAGTATGGTAACTTGAACCGATGGGTATATATGCCAGGTCTTACATTGTAACTGACTGCACATATTCTCTAAAGTATGTTTTCCATGGTTGACTACAGTAGTTTTCATGAACATTAATTATTTAATAGGTTGATAGTTTGTGTAATGAGAAAACAAAAAGTAATTATAAAACTTACATCTTACAGAGATTCTATATGGTTCTGATATACTTGAACCTATTCTATTCACAGCTTTACATACAATTTGCATACCATCATGTGACCGGGATACCTTCAATCGAAAATGACTAGATGTGTTTCCATAAGGAATATTTGTTGGAAAATACACTGATGACTTGGTGTTCTACAACGAAGATGAAAAAAGATTCAAGTGATCGACTTGCAAATAAACCACTAGTAGTGAAATATTCACCATTGTTATACTAAACATGATACTCTGATATTGCTATAGTTTACACCACGGACTGAACTGAAGTGGATAAACAGTGAATATCAGAAAGTACTGAAGAGATTACTAGTCTTAATGTGGTGTTCCTTTATGATATGTTTCCTCAATCGAACCGAGAATTGAATCCAGGATCGTTGACAAGCACTCAACCCATTGATTAAGACTACTCACCAATATCCAAGAAATTCCATTTTGAATTTAGTCTCTGGTGAGTATGGTTGAAATGTCATAGCGTTTCCTGGTTGTCAATTTTTTTTAATCTAAATGACAACCTTTTGTTTGTGCAAATTCAACATTCTCCATAGCTTTTGAATTGTCATTGAACTATGATATTTTCTTATAACTATCTTAGTAAAAAGGTTATGAAAAACACTCATATACAACTTGAATTCAATAGTTGAATTCATGAGTCAATTGAAGCTAGACCATCATGGAAAACCTGGAAGCACTGAACGATCGTTTAGTTTTAGTATGGGACACCTCAATAGTGCACATCCACGATCTCGCTCGCAGGATTCGAACCCAGGATAAACTCACCAATGATAAACTGAAACGCTAAACACCACATTAACTTTCTTTGAACTTGTATGACTGTGTCTTGTTTATTCACCAATCACAATTTTATGTTCATTATAAAACATTATTTGCCTTGTTGACTCATTTTTCCTATCCTCTAGTTACTGTTCGGTATGTTATTTATGTCCCTGTTTTGATAGACTGTATTGTTTATTTTGTATACTGTGCTAATTTATGTTTTAGAAAACGCTTACTTGTTCTTACTTTGGCTAAATCAAGACTGTGTGCTCGACGGTCCAGAAAATAACTTAGAGTTACGCTTGTAGGAGATTATTTCCCACACCCAGTATCTTCGGTCTTGTGCGCAAGTGGAGCAGTTTCGTGAATTGTTTGAAGTTAAGCATTAACACCATCGGATGTCAGTTCAGTGATCTAGAGCTTAAGCGTTTGCGTTCGAATCTGTTAAGCGGGATCGTGAATGAGCACTGCTGAGGTGTCCCGTAATAGGATGAAACATCCGTCCGTTGCTCCCAGGTTTTTCATGGTGGTCTAGCTTTAATTGGCTACTAAATTACTATATAATATCCATAAAACCCCTCTCTGTTTATCAGTAAAACTAATCTATTGCTGACTGAATATTGATAACATTGAATGAAATGAGGCTAAAATAAATTTCCATACAGAGATAGGTAAGACTATAATTTATGGATGATTTAATCAGATTTGGGATAACAGATCTTGGATTTTAGCTGAAAATTCATTCATTCAATTGTGTAAATGGAGTTTTAGCACTTAAACTGATGTCAGTTCGTGATGAAAAAACCGAAGTCTAATTCCTTACCATAATCATAGACTGGTAATAAGTTGGACACTCTTAAAGTGTGTGCTCATTAATGTTTAAGACTACAATTGATCAATCTCTTATTGACATATGTACATACTATGCGGATTACCTTGATATTGCCTTAAGTTACAAGTTTTATATGCAAAGATGAATAGTGCATAGCAGTGAGATCAAGGATGCACGTTTCATCCTATTTAGTACTGGTCAACTGGATGTACCTGTATCTCAAGTCTCAGTAGCTAAGTTGAGAAGATGGTAAAGTTTGAAGTGAACGGTAATAGGTTCAAATCCCAGAGTGAACATCAACTCTAGAATACTAGTACATCTATCTGATTAGTCTAAATTAGGACATAACACGTATCCTGTATTCCACTGCTAGTCGCTATAAAGTAAATTCAATGTAAATAGGTTACTTACTTCACTTATCTTGAATGAATCTTTTATATTATAATTGATATTATTGAATGTTTCTAATTTCATTGAAGTTATAGTTGTATTTTGTATTGGAAGAAATGACCAAACTATTTGAGGTGGAGGTAATCCTTTATCACTTTGACATAATAAATTAAGATAATCCCCTTCAATAAAATTAGATTCTTTATTGGATTCAAATAAGTTTTCATTAGTAATTTGTATGTTTACTGTAATAGAAGGTTTGGCTGGTGGTGCTAAAAATGTCGAATGTTAACAAATGTGATTATCTCTTTGAAATATTACTGGAGACAAGTAAAACAAAAAAAAGAACTTCTTTTCAACTATATAGACCAGTTGAATTCACTTGATATTGTTTGTTTGAATCTTCCCTTTGATGTTTAGGACTGCAATTGATCAGACTTTTATATTGGCATATGTGTATCCTGTACGAATTGACTCGTTATTGGCACTAATTCACAAGCATTATAAGCAAAGATGGATAGTGGTTAGTAGTGGAATCCAGAAGCGAATTTCGTCCCACTTGGGACTTTTTAGCTGGATGTACCTGCATTTCAGGGTTGATCTTTAGTTTGGGGTCCGAGCTCAATACGGTTCGCTTCAAACACCATCGTGTTATCCATGCTTGTGAATTAGTGCCAATAACGAGGCAATACGCATAGTATACACATATGCCAATAAAAAACTGATCAATTATAGTCCTTAACATCAATAGGAAGATTCAAACAAACAAGACTAAGTGAATTTAAACTTTATCTCATTGCATGAGCAGCTGGATATCAGGACTCAGCAGCTAATTAAATAACACGGTGGCGCTTGAAACGAAAGGTTCTGAGTTCGAGTCCCAGGGTGGACATCAACTCTGAGATGCAATTACATCCAGCTGACGAGTTCCAAATAGGACGAAACGCGCGTTCTGAACTCCACTACTCGTCACTATCCTTCTTTACATATTTACCAGCATTTACATATTACCCCTTGATAGTTTAGGATGAGATTTTATAACGTCTCAAAACTGATTATTGTGATTGTTATTTTAGTTCTTATGCTTCTTGATTCTTGTAACGAACATACTTTTTCTCATTCTCTCGATCTTTCCCATGTCAATTTTCATTCAATTCTCAGTACAGGGTGTGATTTCGTTTAAGTCCTTTCCTCTTGATTTCAGAATTTCGAGCTTAGACGTGCTTTTGTGATGTGGTCTGATGATTTCCGCATTGTATGTCTCACCCAACTCAAGTGGATTTGAATGATCTCTTAATTATTTGAATGCCGATTCATTCTCTCACATAGTAAGTTGTTGCTGATGGCGTCTGCTCAACGGATGTTTAGTATCATGTGTAGAAAACTATTTATAAATACTCGTACATCTTTGATAATGGTTATGATAGTTCAGAACTATATTTGCGTTTGTATTGAAAATAGTGACTTCAATGTTGACTGAGAGACAGTTGTTTTGATTGGCATAAATTCTTCAGTTGTAGGAATGCTGCTGTTGGATTGATAATAAGTTTATTCACATTTACATCAGATCCTCCTTGTTTTTCAACGATTTTGACCAGGTGCATGGACATTTCCACATCTTCCAGAACATCTCCATCAACAGTGATTTGGCTGTTGTTCTCCATATTGTAATGAAGGATCTTACTTCTTCCTATGTGTATTTTGAGGTCTATTGCAACAGAGGCTGCTGTCACACTGGCTGATTTCGGCTAATATTTGTTGTTGTGTATTGGATAGAAGAGCTAAGTTATCTGTAAAGATCAAATTATCTATCTGACTTTAAGCTGTCCTCTAAGATGTGTTTTTCACCATGTCGTAATGCTGTTTTTTCAGTCGCTTAGTGATTATTTAGCTTCTGTTTCGTTTTAAACAGGCTGATTATTATTAGTATTAAAATGATAGATACAAATAGCATCGCCTGAGTGTTAGTTATTCATCGATTATCAGATCAAGTGCACACATATATACTTGGCTTAAAGTCACACTTCATTTGTGAGGGGTTGTTGGTTGAATCAATAAGTTATCCAAACTGTTGAAGGATTCAGACGTCTGACATAGTACGTGAAAGGTGAACACCTTAGTAACGGATACAATACAAAGTTGTTTCATTTATGTTTATTCTTTATTTTTATGATATCTATGTTATAGATAGATAAGTTTATAATTTCACATATTAGTAGTATAAAAATAAACGAGATTTAGATTGATTTTGTTTTAAAATGTATCTCCCTTCAATGAAACAGTAAAATTATTTATGAGAGGAGATTCTGAACTTTTATCATAATATCCCCCCAAATGCCCTGTTACAGTCGAGGATGGGGAGAGTTTGCTATCTCTCTCTCTCTCTCTCTCTTTCCAAATGCTCTCACATGGCTACGTGTATACAGCTATTATCAGCAAAATCCTACTCACTGCCTTCTCGTAACATGGTTGTGGTTTATGAAATTGAATGGATAAAAAGTGAATATCTGGCCCTTTAATTGGGTAATAAAATACCTAGAGTCCATATAGGGGAATTGAAAAACCCGGATTTCAAACCAATGATTCACAAGGGCTGTAGGATCTTGAAGGAACAAATAATGAATGAACCAAACGTTTTTAAATGTTCACTATGGAATCGCATCATATCACATTGTTCCACTGTTTTGTGAATTAGATATTTAAATCCAAGTCTCCAGGTGTGTCCTCCCCCCTCCCAAGAAAGCCACCAGCTTTGACCTAAGTACCCAGATACTATCACAGAGTACACATAAATCAAATGATTTATGTAGTGCATATGTATTCAGTGCCCCCCCCCCTTTGTACTAATATTTATATATTCAAACAAATGATTACTTGATTGACTTACTTTGAACAATTAAATATCGATTCATTGTTACTGTTTTAACACCAGCTAACATTGCACATTGATAATTACCACTATGATATAATTGAACATTAGTTATGATTAAAATACCATTTGAATAAACTTGTATATCAATTAAATGAATTTGTTCTCTAATTATAAATTGAATAAATAAAATATAAAATTATTTTATTAAATTCACTAAGATGAATTCATTACAATGAATGTTTAAGGACTGAATATTAATACAATTACAAAAAATGAATACCTTCAATAGATTATGGTATAATCTGATGCAGATGTGAAGGCACGGATTGGCAAAGCAAGAGCAGCATATTTACAACTGAAGAATATCTGGAACTCAAAACAATTGGCAACCAACACCAAAGTCAGAATTTTCAATACAAATGTGAAGACAGTTCTACTGTATGGGGTGGAAACCTGGAAAACTACGAAATCCATCATCCAAAAGATACAGGTGTTTATTAACAGTTGTCTACGGAGAATACTTCAGATCCGTTGGCCGGACACTATAAGCAACAACCTACTATGGGAGAGAACAAATCAGATCTCAGTGGAGGAAGAAATCAGGAAGAAGCGATGGAAGTGGATAGGACACACATTGAGGAAAGCACCGACCTGTGTCACAACACAAGCCCTCATATGGAATCCTCAAGGTCGAAGGAAGAGAGGAAGATCAAAGAATACATTACGCCGAGAAATGGAGATAGATATGAGAAAAATGAACAAGAATTGGATGGAACTTGAAAAGAAGGCAGTGTGGGACAGAGTGGGTTGGACAATGCTGCTCGGCGGCCTATGCTCCATTGGGAGTAACAGGCGTAAATAAGTAAGTAAGTAAGTAATGGTATAATCTACACAATGGTATGTACTACTGATATTCATAAATATAAGTAGTGTGTATCATGAATTGAAAGTTAAATGTTCGATAATAGAAGGTTAAGTAGAGAATGATTGTTGTGAACATTAAAGTCTGACACAACTGATTGATGTATGGTTCTTAGATTTTACTTAGATATTCTGTAATAGTGTATTTAAATATATTCGATTGTTCTCACTTATATTGTCTGTTTATCACAATATCAGGTATCAGGATATGGGATATTGAAACTTTTCAATAAGTAACGTAAATGTGTCTTGAACACATCTCTTGTGGTTACCTTATTGAAAGTGAAATACTGATGAACTGATCAACTAAATTTATAATTCTGATCCTATAGTTACATGAAAACTATTTGTTGTCTCAAACTTCAATATGAGATCATCTAATTTATCCGATTTATCAAAAACTGAAAGGTGAAAGAACACACCGCGTCGAGAATTAGAAGCAGATATCAAAAGGATGAATACCAAGTGGGAAGGATTGTCCAGAACATTGATGGATGGAGAACACTATTGGGCCGCCTATGTTCCTTCACGAGGGGTAACATACGTAAGTGAGTAAGTAATTCACCTATCCAATTTCAGATCTATACTGATATGTAACATATGGTCGATTGTAATGAACAAGAACACCGATGGGGACAATCGAATATATTTGTACACATAATTACAAAGCATCTCAATAAAATCTGAGAACCATATATAGTCAATCGTTAATTTGCAAAATATCAATCCATCATCTCAAACTTGACTATTCTTGTTGCAAAGATCAATCCATCGTCTCAGATTTCATTGTTCATGCTTGATTATACAAATTGCGTTCCGTTACCGTTTTTTCCTTATCGATCTTCTACTGAAATACATTCTATACACGACCATAGTTATATACTACTTATATGGATATAAGTAATCCACGCCACAGATAAGCTCTTATTAAATTAAAGTAATTAATAATAAATTCTGATTGGTAATAATATGAATAAAGTTCAGGAAGTTTATCTTGAACATATCCATCATTGAGAAAGCTGAAGGAATAAACAATCTAAAGATGATTCCATAAATGGCTTATTCAAATGTTTGTTGTTGTATCTTATCTGAAATCGATGTTCATAAGGTGTACTTTTTTTTCAAGGAAAGTCTCGTAAACTGTAGTTTCGTCTTTGAAATTGTCCCAATGAATCTGGATGGATATACATATTTTATAAATATTTATAGAAGTTAAAATAGTTGTTCATCTACAGTGTCTTAACTTCCACCTACACTTTATTTCAACTCCTCCTGGAGCAACTCTAAAACTACTGCCGGTCCCATGTTCGGAGCAAGTGGTTTTTTTACAGAGCCTTTGACCTAATAGTCGAAACTGCAAGATAGTGGAATAAAGTCAGGAGATGTAGTCCCACGGTAGACGGTGACCGACAATTCATACATGCGCTTTCTATTCCTGGAACCCATGTTCACTATTAGTATGTAATGAGGGTTTTTCAACTGTCCTTGGTAGACTTTCCGTGTCTAACAACTCAATTAAAGCGTCAGACATTCACTTTTTGTCCTCTTAGGTTTATAAACAACACCCGTGTTGTGTGAAGGCAGAGGATAGGACTTCCATTCGAGTAGCGGTATACGCGTGAAATTAGAAGTAACATCAATTGACTACTGACTAGGAAAAATTAAAAGAAATGTTAGGCCTCAAATGAGATAAGAATGTACGCGTGCTTCTATCAGGCTTAAATTCCTAATACATCAAAGCGTTTGACAGCATAGGGTTGTGGAGATTACGTTTTTCATTGAGAACATGAACCGATTGATGTTAGACCACCACTGAGAACCAGGAAGCATTAGACGGTCGTTTCGTCTTATGTTAGGACTCAGCAATGCGCATACACGATCGCGCCCGCGAGATTCGAACACAGGGCATTCAGGCTCGCACGCAAACGATAACGCCTGAACCACAGAATCGTCATCCAACGGTGTTAATATCTAACCTCAAACAATCTACGAAATTTTGCGACCATCTTCCATTGTACTGAGGTAGATACCTATCTCTACCTGATAAAGATTAGCTCCACTGTTCAGGATCTCAATCAAAAACATAATAATTTCCACAACCTCATAATGAGAATTACTATGTGCTCACTAGTGACTAGATTCGTAAGGGGATTCTCGGAGTTCTAGTGAGAAGTGACTAGTGGAGCTAGTCCATATCAGGTAGTGACGGGTATCCATCTCCGACAATGGAAGATGTTCGCACGATTTCGTGGATTATTTAGAATTAGATATTAACATCGTTAAATACTAAGACAGTGGTCTAGGGTTTAACGTTTGCGCGCGAGACTGAAGGCCCTGGGTTCGAACCCTGTGATCGAGATCATGAATGCGCACTGGCACTGATGAGTCTCACGATAGGACGAAAAGGCCGTCTAGTTCTTTCAGGTTTTCAGTGGTGGTCTGTCATCAATCAGTTCATGATCTCAATTTAAAGCATTTGAAGTGAACATATATTTTATGTGTATTCAAAATTTATTTATCTATCTAAAACAAAATTTTAAATACGAAGATAGAAGGTGGCTACTAGTAAAATCCTGGACGTGAGTTTCGTCCTATTTGGGACTCGTCAGTTGGGGATATGCCTGTATCTCAGAGTTGATGTTCACTCCAGGAGTCGAGTACAGTATCGTTTTCTTCAAACACCATCACGTTATTCACTTAGCTATATTATTAACTTTATCAGAATCTTTACTACATTATGATACACGTATTTATTTCTAATCACTATCGTAGATATTATAAGTATGTTAATAGCTGATACATTTTCTGTTCTCTTTAATAGATCCAATAAATTGTACTCTTCCATAATACAGTATACAATAAAGTGTATATCTTTTTAAATCGAATATATTTCTACACTTTCCCTTAGTAACAAACATCATAGTTTCTATGCAAAATATGAATCTTTAAATATCTACCTCATCAAATTGAATAATTTATTCATTAAGAAAAAAACAACATATAAGGGAATGATTAAAACATAATTCATTTCCTACTTTTAATAAAATTAATTTGTCTCAACTCAAATATAACTTTGATATTATAAATAAAAAGCCAATAGATCAGTAGAGTGGAGTGGAGTGGAGTGGGGTGGAGTGGAGTAGAATGGAATGGGGTGGGATGTGGTGAAGTGGAGTGGAGTGGAGTAGGGTGTATATATTTGTATAACATTCCGAAATAAATGAAATGGAATATATATGTATATACTGAGATGTAAAAAGTGACAATCCAATGTTGTATTTTGTATTACAAAAAACAAAACAAAACATTTTAAATATATTGACTTGGTATTGTTTATTTGGATTATTCTATTGATGTTTAAGACTGTAATTGATCAGTTGATGAGTTTTAATTAGAACGAAATGCGTGTCATGGATTCCATGATCAGTTACTATACATTATTGCTTAGAAGACTTTTGAAGTAAGACAATATTGAAGTATTACACATAGTATACACATATATCAATAAGAAATTGATCAATTGGAGTTTTGAACATCAATGGGAACATACAAGCGAACAACACCGAATGAATTGATCTAATTTGGGTTTTTAATCAGTGTCTTATTAGCATATGTGCATACCGTGCGGTTTGCCTTGATATTGCCTTAATTTATAGGCATTCTAAGCAAAGATGGATGGTGGCTAGTAGTGGAATCCACAACGCTCGTTCCGTTATATGTATCTGCATCTCACAGTTGATGTTCACTTTAGGATTAGAACCAAATACCATTCACTTCAAACACAATCGTGTTATCCGCTTAGATACTGAATCCTGATAACTAAATGGATAAGATGATGATATTTGAACTGAAAGATACTTAATTCCAGTCCTGGAATACTATCGGTCAGAGTTTTTTGCTACCTTAAAAACTATACTTTCTAGAAATTTTGTTTTAATGTAAAATCATTGTCAAAAATACTTTTTACTTATCTTATATATGAACTCAAATGAATGAATAGATTCATGTTGAAATATTCAACTTCGCTTTCATTCAAAGTTATCTGTGTCTTCGCGACTTCAATAGACTTTGGACACTGCACAATAGTTAAACTGATTTAAAAAGCAAAGCATTTTAAGCTTTTTGCTGAATCGGTTGATGTTAGACCACCATTTAAAACTTGGAAGCACTGAACGGCGGTTTCGTTCTTTTGTGAGACTTCTTAGCAGTGCGCATCCAGGATCTCGCCCGCACTACTTCGTGGATTGGTTGAGGTTAGATAATAAATCAGTTGGATGCCGGATCAGTGGTCTAGAGGTTAGGCGTTTGAGCGCATGACTAAAGTGCTTTGGTTGGAATCCTGGATGCGCTCTGCTAAGGAGTCAGATACTACGACGAAACGATCATCGAATGCTTCTAGGTTTCCGTTTGTGATCTCAATCGAAAGCATAAGATTTAGTTGTATTTGTGTACAGTTTCAGTAATCATTTTGTTTGGAATATGGGAACATTATAATGATTTGATACCAGAAAAAAAAGGTTTTGCTTATCTACTTCACTTCAAGAGAACTTTTGTCTAAATTTGATCGAATAGTTTCACAGTATTCTGACACTGAACTTAAATAACAATGTCCATTAGGCACTTCAAACTTTATTAAAGTGTTGGATTTATGTTTACCTCCAACTGTTTTCAGTTTTTGAGTATGTCTCTCCAGACAAACAGAAGATGTAGCTATGAGATCACTGGTTTCTCCAATGATTCTTAACTTATTCATGCCTTTTTTGAGAACAAGTTCAATCTCAATGTACCCCCTTTCATCAAACGTTTCGTTAAGATAGGTATATGACTCTTTTGTTACTATAAAATGAGATAGCTTAGACGATCTAATTAAACATGTTTACATCATTTAAGACAACATCAAGTTCACTAGGGAGTTGAAGTCTATTGAACGCAAATGACCTTTACTAGACGATTTAGGTGAAAGGAGATATAATGATTATTTAAAAATAAATATATTCCAAAAGCCGACATCTTCAAGGAAATTTTTAGATTTTAGGTCAGCATATCCATACTGTACCAAAAGTGACGGTGGTCAAGAATTTGATAACCAGTGTTCAAAAACGTGTCACTGAACTAAATGATATAGAAATGGAAATAAATCTAGATATATTCGTTCTGATGATGAATGTGAGGACGGCCCACGAGTGAATTTGAGGAAGCCCTAAGAAGCTCAGAAATAGCTGAAAATATCCCACCTAATCATCTTTTCAGAGAATATTCCAGGATCTCCACGTGTAGCTTCCGTATTGAACAAATCCTAATAACCCCTTGTATGAGGATTGGATGACTATAATGATTATTTCGGTTTTACTCAAAAAAACTATAAATACTTGACATTTTTATACCATAATTGACATTGTTTTGGAATAGCATCCCTTTCACTTGTATTCTGTCTTCTTATTTACTACTTAGGAAGTTTCTAGCGTTCGAGTGCTCAAGTGATACGCAATGTATTAAGAATGAGGATCTAAACGATATTAATACAAAGAATTATATCCAAAGGAACAAGTTAACACAGTGGCATTTCAAAAGAGATCAGAACGATCTAAACACTTCTTTCGAACAAATAATGATCTGAGATCAAAATTAATATAAATCATTGATCGAATACACAAAGAGGAACAATGGAATTGTGTTTATGAAATGAAATTTAATGACTGTAATACCATATGTGTAGGTGAAATATTAAGGCAATTGAATGTGAAGGTGAATGAACACAAACTACTGTTAAATCACATTCCTAAATTCTAAGATAATGTAAGAAAACTCGAGAACAAATATGCAATAACATTACACTCTATAGAATTGGATCATATAGCACAAGAATCCTTCAATAAGGCGTTATCTTTTACAAAGAAAGACTAACATCTGAAGCCTTACACATATGGGCTAATCCAAACAGGAGAGATGAAATACAATTAACTGTCCCATAGCAACTAATAATTAATAAGTAAACCTGAACTCTTTATTTCATCATTTGAATAACAGCAATTACATTCAACTATTCTAATCCATTGTCTTATCTGAATATATTAGAAAGAACGAAACGGTTGTCTAGTGATTCCAGGTATTCCATGCTTGTCTCGCTTCAATTGACTCAAGATCTCAATTATTGAAATGATCTGAATATGAATACAAACATTGATTGATAAATACATTTGTCCTTTTTGAATTCATTCCTTTATCTTACTTATTTATCTTCATTGTTTCTATGCATGTTGTGACATATTTGATTCATATGACATAAGAAAATTATATGTCTCTCTCTTGAATTCTACCGACCAGTGAAATTGCTTCTCATATCAATTACATATATACACACAATGTGTTATCTTAACACACTTTTCATTGCACATCACATATCTCTTACATAATACTTTAAACATTATTAACGTTGATTGACTGACCTATTCAGTATTCAGTTAATAATAGAACCATGTACTTCAATTCACTTAGTGTAGTTTTTTTTGTATATCTTCCAATTGTTATTTAGGACTGCAATTGATCAGTCTCTTATTAGCATATGTGCATCCTGTGCGGATTGCCTCGGTATGGCCCTAATTCACAAGCCATTTCAACGAAGATGTATACTAGCTAGTAATGGAATCCAGTTTGATGCGCGTTTCATCCTATTTGGGACTTATCAGTTAGATATATCTGCATCTCAAAGTTGATGTTCTCTCCGGCACTCGAACTCAGTACAGTTCGCTTCAAACGCCATCACGTTATCCACTTATCTATTGAGTCTTGACAGCCACTTGCTTGTACAATCGGGTGAAGTTTAAATTCAATTGATGCTGTTTTTTCTTGTATCTTACGATTGTTATTTATGACTGCAAATGATTATTCTCATGTTGGCATAAGTGTATCTTGTACAGATTGCCTCGATATTGCCTTAAGTCAAAAGCTTTTCAAACAACGATGGATAGTGGCTAGATACATCTAGCTGACAAATCTCAAGTAGGACAAATCGCCCCTCTAACTGGATTCCACTGCTAGCCACTATCTATCTTCACTCAAATGAAAATTATTTCTATCATAATTATCCAATCAGAAATATGGATATATTCATCAAAGTAAAATTGTTTGCCGTATTGACAATTAAATGTAGATTTGAACCCTGAATCTACCAGTCTCGCGCGTAATCACTTAATAACTAGATTACTGAGCTGGCATCCAACGGTGTTAATGTCTAACTTCAACTAATCCACGAAATAGAATAACACATCCACCATTATCTTCAGTGAGTTATTATATTAAAACAGACCTGGTTGAACCCCACTGGTTACTCCTTTTTACTAGAACTACAGGATATACCTCTTGAAACCAGTCATTAGTGAGCATATGTTGCATAATATCAGGTTTTCCATGGTGGTTTAGCTTCAACTGACTCATGATCTTAAACATTGAAATTACTACAATATCCACGAAATCCTTCTGATATTAAAGAACTATAAATGTTTCAACAACGTACATCTTATTTTTACTGTATCATAAACTGATTTCATGTATATAATCAATGTAATCTAAAATGTACTAAACAATTAAGATCATAAACTATTCATTAATGTAAATTCACAACCATCTTCTAAATCAAATCCATTAATTACAGATCTTCTTACAAGAGTTAAATCCTGATACTGTAGTAAACAAGAACATTAGTGGGGACAATCGAATGTCACTAGTTGAAATTGTTATATCAGAGCAAAGATTAAATCACGAGTAATTTCTGAGACATTAATTGACTAATATTACCTATATATTCTTACGGTATAACTATTCATTAGTTAGGTTATGTATATTTATATTCCCCTTATCATAAGCTTCACTTTGACCTATAATTTATCACTGTACGATTTACTGTCCCTAAATTATGTTCAGTTTATTAATCGCTGTCTCCCACATTCACAGCCACTTTTTGGCCTATTTGTGTACATATGTTAATTTCTATTTTATGGTACGTTGTGGTCTGCCTGATTGATATATAAACCAAGTATGTCTGAAATAAATGATTTGGTTCGATTTTGGTTGATTCGGAAGCTGGTATTGTGTTCTGGACTCAAGAGGACGAGTTAGAAGGACGTAGGACCCAATAGGACGCTAGACTGCTCAGACCGATTGAACGTCATTGGTCTTGTCATAGTGCGAATATTCGTATAAGCCGTATTCTGATTGGTGTACAAGTCACGTGATCGTAAGCCGGACATCAAATCATAACAGAAATTATGAGTAAAGTGCAATTTCTAAAATCTACACAAAACCCTTTTCTGATAATAGTCGAATGTATTTAGGCATATAATTACAGAGCATCTCAATAAAATCTGAGAACCATATATAGTAAATCGTGAATTTGCAAAATATCAATCCATCATATCAAACTTGACTGTTCCTGTTGCAAACATTAATCGATTGTCTCAGATTTTATTGTTCATGAATTTTCATACCAAATGTGTAACGTTTTTTTTCCTTATTGATCTTCTACTGAAATACATTGTATGCCTGACCATTGTTATATACTTCTTGCGTGGATGTAAGTAACCCACACCACACTCGTCCCCCCTTTAAAGCATTTGTTCTTGCGGCGGTTCATGCCCGCCGTGCAAAATTCTTCTTTTCTGCAGTCCGTGCTACACCCTCCGTCAAAATGTCGAGTCTGCGGCGCGCTGGCCTCAGTTTCTCCGTCGACCTGTCAGGGTACCAACATCCGACATCCGCCCGGCACCTGGGACGTTTAACACCCGTGCCACACCGGCCTGCTGAGCCATCTACAACAGATGTTCCCCCAGCAGCCGTACGTCCCACCGCTCCTCTTTGTCGACAGCACCTACTACAGCCAACGCCTTCCCGTCAGAACACTCCACTCGACGCCACCACTCCAATCGACGCCACCACTCCACACCAGACTGCCACAACTAGCACCTCAGCTCCAGGCCCGCGACGGCGCCCGCTGAACAGCACCCTTTCCCTCTCTCGATTGGCAGCGTTACTAAATGTAGTGAACTAAAACACCAATGGGGACAATCGAACATATTTGTGCACATAATTACAGAGCATCTCAATAAAATCTGAGAACCATATATAGTAAATCGTGAATTTGCAAAATATTAATCCATCATCACAAACTTGACTGTTGGTGTTGCAAACATTAATCGATTGTCTCAGATTTTATTGTTCATGAATTTTCATACCAATTGCGTTTCGTCTCGTTCTCGTTCTTTCCTCATCGACCTTCTACTGAAAAACATTCTATGCCTAATCACCGTTATATACTACTTATGTGGATATAAGCAACCCATACCACAATACTATTGTACTATCATTAATGTGTTGTTTCCCTATAATTAGCTCATAATGTTCACTATAAAGTTTAATGATAGTAAATATACTTTACAAAATTAACTTACTTGCATGTTACATTAGGTTTACAAACAGCTAATTCAATCGTTTCCATCATAGTTTCGTTCATAGATGAATCATTTCGATGAGATAATGATAATGCTTTGATATTATTATTATTATTATTCTTCATGATAATCATTGGTGTAAAGTACCATATAATGAAATTTGTGTTATGATCTGGTATACAATGTAATGTGATTTGTTCACCTTGTGTAACTGTATGATTATAAGTAGTATATTGTGCATTTTTCATAATGTCTGATGTTGTTGATAACGAAGATTGAACTAGTTTATCAGCATCTTGAATAAATAATGGAATAGAAATAAAAAGAAATCGAAATCAAGTTTAATTGTCAGGATAGAATTGTGAACGACCATTGAAAACCTAGAAGTGCTGGATGGTTGTTTCGTTCTATTTTGTGACTCCTCAGCAGTGAGCATCCACGATCCCGTATGCGCTATTTGAACTTAAGGCCTTCGGTCATAAACTCTAGACCACTACTGATCCGGTATATCTAACCTCAACAAATCCATTATACTGAAATAGATACCTATCTCTACCTGACATGGATTAGTTTCAGTGGTCATGACTTCTCACTAGAACTCTGAGAATTCCTTTACGATGTTAGTCACTCGTCAAGTATACGAAACGACTGTTCAGTACTTCCAGGATTTCAATAGTGGTCTAACATTAATCGAATAATGATCTTAATCCAATTTAATTTATTGAATATAAATTATGATGAAATCTATAACATAATAAACATTCAATACTGAATATTGACTGAAGTCAAGAAATAGATCAAAACAATCAATATACTGATTGACGTTTACAAAGTTTTTCTTTTGTCATATAATTATAGTAATATAATTTGGTTTCGGAGATGTACTATTCTACATGTTGTTGATAGGCCGTCAGAAAAGACAATGTTAGAAACCAACAACAAAAAAAATAATGTGTCAAGTTTAAGTCGAAGTTCTAACTGTGAAATGAACTTTTTAATAACTTCTTCTACAGTTACAGTTAAACATAGATCATCATGGATTGATTATGTTTGAAAATCGTGACAAATTCAATGACCTAAATTCATTCTTAAAGAACATTTGTTCTGGCAAGATTCTAAGTGTTGACGGATTTCATCTAATTTGTGCATTTATAAATGCTTAAGTTGATATGGTGAATATGATATAATTTATAACGTTTGTGGGATAATAGATAGCTAACAGGCTAGACAAAATGAATTTAGATGGATCGATTGTGGATATTATAGTAATTTTGATAGTTGAAATCATGAGTCATTTGAAGCTAGACAACTATAGAACACCTGGAAGGGGTGGATTACCATTTCGTCGTATTGCGGGACTCTTCAGAAATGCGTATTCACGATTCTGCCCTACGAGATTCAAATCCAGGACCTACTGGTCTCGCACGTGAATGCTTAACTTCTAGACCAAAAAATTTGTACTTTGTACAAATAGTTCAATCTAATTTGCGCCACAAACCATGTAGTACTAGCCGTCAGGTGAATATAATAAGTCAAGATTTTCAATGGAAATCCATGTTAGTATTAATAACAACTGGAAATAACTGCAAGTGGAAACAATAAGAAAACTTTAGTTGAACGTGCACATTCATTGAATTACAGTTCATTCCAGTTATTTATCAATAGATGTGTTTGATATGATTTCGACAACTTTGAAGCTAAAACCACTTAAACGATGAACAAATTGTGAGTTTAACAAAGTATTTGTGAAAAACAACTGTTTGATTTAATGATCTCCTTCAAATGTCATCGGTATTTTTCGAAATGCTTTCACATGGCTACGCGTATTCAGCTACTAGCATGAATATCCTACTCATTGCCTTCTCGCAAAAGGGGTGTTTTTTTTAACAAAATTGTAAGGAACAAAAGCGAATGGACGGTGTATTAACCAGGTTGGCGGACGTGGAGGGTCCACCTAAGGAAGTTGGGAAACGCTGATTTGAAACCAATGGTATACATGAGATCCATGATTCTGAAGGAACAAATGATGTATGAACCGTTCGTTGGTCACCGCCTGCCATACGAATGTATCTCCTGACATTGCACCACTATCTTGTGGATTAGACCCTTAAATCCAAAGCTTCAAGTGTGCCCCCTAACAAAATGACCTGCTTCAGTCTGGACACATAAGCAGTATCATAACCCATACACAAATCAAGTCACTTGCATGGCGCATATGTTGAGATTAGATGATGATTGGAGGTAATTCTAGACCCGGAATTCGTGTTAATAGGCACTAGTCAGCAAGGTGTACCTGTAATAATTTTAGGGAACTGGTGCTCCCCAACGGATTCCATCCCGTGTCACAGAGTTTCACAGTCAAAGACGTTACCTCTGGGTTACTCGAACCGTGACCGACCTCCTATAGCACTGAGATGTAATCAAAATTGATTGATCGCCGGATGGTGATCAATATATTGTGTGTCAATTACTTCTTAGTAAAGATCAAGCACAATTTCTCTCAAGATTACAAGTACACCTTACTGACGAATGCCAAATAACACGAATCCCAGGTCCAGTATTTCCCATTGACTACCTCCAATCATCATCTGATCTCAACATTTAAACTAGTGACCACATTGCAACTTGATCGATAGAACCACCGGACACCCATGTTATTGATCACTACCCAATAATCAATCAATTATAATGATGCATATGTATTCGTTGACCATTTTATACTAATATCTATATGTTCACATAAATAAAACCAAAAATTCTCAATTCAATTATTCATATATATTGGATACAATTCTATCAAAGATTCAATTTTATCTTAGGTCATATTCAATTTATTTAGTTAGTATACAACTGTTTGATAATATAAATTAACTTATAATAGAATATTCTATTGAAATGAATTAGATAAAAGAAGGTTATCTATCTTTATCAAGTCCTATGAATGGATGTATTAACAGATGATGTATAACAAGAAGTTCATTAAATCTCATGAGATTCATATTCAATTAGAACTTGATTTAGATCTATTCATCAATTAACTTTGTATATGAAACATTAATGTAAGGCTTGTAATAATATTCAATACAATATGTGTAATAAATAGATAGTTTAAATTATTATTAAGAATAATATAATTATAATAGTGAATTATTTAATCATAGAAGTTAAGATGAGAATAGTACTATTGAAATATTACTTATTATAGTAGTATTGTGGTGTGTACTACTTATGTAGACATAAGTAGTATATTGATATTGATATTATTATAAGCTTTATTCAACATTATATTTTTGGTACACTATTGAATTCTCAGCATAAAGTATTTCAACAAGTTTCCTTTTCTTATATCTTGATCGATCCTGATGATAAATATTGAGGGATGGCCAGTTAGATGTTAGGAGTTCGATAATCGACATCTGAATAATGTTCATTCGTTTCAATGCATATTGCAAACCACCATGATGTCTCTGGTTGTACCTTTTTGTTATCCGTACAGCGAAAGGTTGTAAACTTTTCATAAACGCGCAAGAAAAATGATAACTTGACGAAATATCTAGATGGGAGGAACAGGTACCCCAGATATTCAAGCAGGCTGCCGATACTTTTGTTGATAAGGAACAAAATTTCTGGCAGCAGAGAGAGAGACAAGAAGATTGAATAGTAAAGAACGACTATTGATTACAGGATTGTTAGATTTTACTAACTAGTTCTGTAATTTGTTTGTCAAATACATTCGATTGTTCCCCACACGTGATCTTGTTCACTACAGTATATAATAAGTATGGAGATTTGTGGAGAATGTATTCACCAATCGATTTAACCGAATACTAAATATCCTGATATTATTGATTAGTGTTATCAAATAAGACTCAATATCATTTGATGAGAACCGGTGCTTTCAACGTGGTATGGTCGCCGGAAAAGTGTTCTTCTGGGTGTTCTGGTCCATGATGTGGGCGTAGGTTCGAATCCCACCTCCGACACATAAAAGCCCCTAAATGCCCTGGTATGGCCGAGAGTGGGGTGGGCCGTTCACATTCTCGAAATGCTCTCACACGGCCATGCGTATAGAGCCTCTTCTAGGGAAGTCCTACTCAGTACCCTTCTCGTGGCATAACTGTTGTTTACGAAAATGAGAGGACAAAAAGCGAATGTCCAACGCTCTAACCGGATCCCAAACCAATGGTGCACATGGGCTGGCTCCAGTATCCTGAAGGAAAAAATGGCGTATGAACCAATCGTCGGTCACCGGCTACCATGGGACTGCATCTCCTCACGATGCTCCACTGCCTTATGGATCAGAGCTTTAGGTCAAAGGCTCCGAGTGTGGCCCCCTAAGTAAACCACCTGCTTCGGTTTGGGCACTTGGGCAGTATCACAGCCCTCACACATATCAAACGAGATCTGTGTGGAGCATATATGTTAGGTGCTTTCTTGTACCAATATTTATGTGTTCAAACAAAATAAAAAAAACAACATCATCTGCTTATCCTAAATTGATAAATGTATCTTCTACTAGGAGATCAATGCCTGAAAATTCAATCGACGAGAATGTTATTTTCAGAGGATAGTGTACAGCCTTTATGGATACCGCTTGAGATTGTGAAATCAGATAAAAGTTTTCTATAAGCTCTGATTCGATTGGTAGTGTTAAAGCAAAGAGCCTTCACATGGTTTATTCACTTTTCACTATCACAGAACCTATTTATCTACAGAGTCAAATGATGTTTTTAAAGTTAAAACGGACGTCAATAAGCATGCCTATATGATCTAAGCTAGTCTACTACTGAAAACTTGGAAGCACTAGACGATCGTTTCGTCCTAATATGGGACTCTTCCACATAAATTCAGCTATGAAAATATGACGTAATAATAAATATCTAAATGTTTATATTGATTATCCAAAATAGTTCAAACAGGAAACCAACAATATTCCATAGAAGTTGTCAAGAAAACTTATAAATGAGTGAGTGTGGTATCCTTGTAAAATCTTATCCAATACAATAATACATATAATGATAGTTTATAAGAACTTTCGTCTAAATTTGATCGATTAATTTCACAGTATTTGGGCGCTAAGTTGATGTGAGTCAGTCAGTCATCTACAACCTAAGACCATGCACATATATGCATCGGTCCAGGTTGCCATACCTCATTAGCACACCAAAACGAACATTGAAGTCACAGAAGTAGTTAATTCGATCGTAGTAATATATAAAAGAAGGATTAAATATAAGGATATAGTAAAGGAAGAAAGAATTAGCAGGTAGAAAGAAAGGAATAAAGTAATTTTAATCCCACGGTTTAAACGAAGACAAATAGTGTATACACCGACGCCGATTCTGTGCCATGTCACATAAAATCTCCAACCATTGGTTACGATAGTCACGCGGACCCTAACCACGTAGTCTGCATCTATCAACATGGCTCAGACTAGAAGTTATGAACTTAAAACACTGACTCCACGTTTTGACTTGGCCGCCACTAACTTTCTGACAACCATACTCAACACCGGTTTGCATTGTACGTCGTGGTAATTGGTGTTCAGGAGGATGTAACTCGTGAAGCAAACATCTCAGTCGATGAAGATTCACTACCTTATCTAATGATTTACTATCATACCCTAATATCCTACATCTAACCTCACTATTACATACCTGGTGATCCCAGTAGATGCCAACTCATTAGGTCTGATCAGACTTTCAAGATAATCAAAGTTCTCAACGAGTCCAACAACTGCACTCCCTATACTTAGTAAAGGTGTACATACAAGTTAGTCTTTAAGCAACAATAACAACCCATCCCAAACATTGTTGCATTATTGCCTAATACTAACAAAATATTCTGAATTTTATCACCGACCTATTCAGTAAACAATGAACCAGAGTACTACATACTCATTTATATTCAATAATTTAGATATTTGATTAAATTCCCTTGAAATAGTTTGAACCAGATTGTTCTTACCAGTGACTAGCTTCGTGATAAAATTCTCGGAATTCTGATTAGAAGTCGTGACCAGTGGAGCTAATCCGTTTCGGGTAGAAACAAGTGTCTATCTCAGTACAATGGAATATGGTCGGGCAACTTCGTGGATTGGTTGAGGTTAGACATTAATACCGTTGAATGCCTGCTCAGTAGTCCAGTAGGTTAAGCGTACGCCCTGGGTTCGAATCCTGTGAGCGAGATCGTGAGTGCGCACTGCTGAGTAGTCCCACAATAATACGAAATGGCCTTCCAGTTCTTTCAGGTTTTCAATGGTGATCTAACATCCATCAATTCATGATCTCAATCAAAAACTTGACAATCTCCACAACACCTAAATTGATAGTTATTTACGTTAAAAGAATTTAGATTTAGAGTTGAAGCATTATTTATTTTGGCCAAACAATCAATTCCTTTGTGTATTCTAATTATGTAACTCTAGAGTATTGACATTGAAAACATCTAAAATCTAATTAATTTCTTTTTCTTTATATTACTAACATCTAATTCTATTTCCTAAAATTAGGTAATTAGGCTTTGTGCGTGAATAGATATGATCTCACTAATAGATGATAATGATCTATTGATAGAATGCTATGAATATTAATTATTATTAATATATATATATGGATTAAACTTATCATAAAGCTGGATCATCATGAAAAATATAGTGGAACGCTGTTTCGTCCTAGTATGTGACTCATCAACAATGCGCATCCACGATTCCATCCCCCGTGAGATTCGAACTCAGATAATTATATACAATATTATTCATTCATTCTCAACAGGCTTTCATAGAATAAACAGTTTGACAATTTAATTGCTTTGCTTTTATGTTTAAAACTCTATTGGCTATAGTATCAGGAAATATATCCAACATACTGATAAGTATTATTGATTGTGGTTTGACAATTCAATATATCAATACTCCACTTCATTCTATCCCATTTGATTGATAATAGTTTAGATACAGTTATTTGAAAGTATTCATAGTAAGTAGTCCTGGAATTGTCTAATCCTATAAGACACTAAACAGTTTCAAGCTATAAAATTAGGTTTATTTATCAAAGAATAAAACTTGTCACTTTCCAAGTCATAAAAGATCTTAACAATTTTTCTATAGTAGTTATTTGTTTTACTCAATGGTTGTTATATCTTCCATTTAACTTTATTGAAATATCACTAATGAGACTATAATTTATGATAGACCATTGAATGACGTTAAAATGATCTTGAAAATGTCCACCAACTTGCTAGAGAGTAATAAGAAGGGGGGGTTTTGTGGAGATTATAATAATTTCAATGGTTAAGATCATGAGTCAGTTGAAGGGAACTTCCAGGTTTTCTATGGTGATGGCTAGAGTTAGGAATTAGATTTCATCACTAAGTGATATTGTACTGAACAAGAACACCAATGGAGATAATCGAATTACAGAACTAGTTAGTAAAATCTAACAACCATATAGTAAATCGTTAATTTGTAAAATATCAATCCATCATATCAAACTGGACTGTTCCTATTGCAAATATCAATCGATTGGCTGTCCTTTCATTGTTCATAAGTTTCTATACAAATTTCATTGTGTTCCCGCTCTACCTTTCTTGATCTTTCTCCGTCTTCAGCTGTGATATACTACTTATATTTACATAAGTAGCACACACCACAATATCAGATAAAACTGCAAAACGTTCTTTAATCAAATGGATAAATGAATTCTGCGCCAAATTCCAAGATATGTTATCTTATACCTGATTGGTTCGTCCATAGATTATAGTCTTGCCGTTGTAGTTTTAGTTTATCATGAATAGTTTCTCAGTTTTTCATCAATGTCTAGACTACTCTTATTGCTGGAATCACTGGTTTCTTAAATGTTACCTGATGAACAACATATTTTTAACTATACTAACCATAATCTAGCAAAACAGAATAAAAACTTAATTAAGAAAAGTCAATACAGAGGAGCTCGTACCTGATATACGAAGAAATACTGAAAAATGAATGACTGTTCATAGGACTTTATCAAGAACTATTTACTAAACGTGTCAACATGTATAAAATTGTATATAATGACTTAAAAACGATTATTCCTGTGAGGAAGACCCTCTGGTAAATTTGAGGAAGCCCTAAGAAGCTCTGAAAGAGCCGAAGATATTTCGTCCAATCATCTTTTTGGAGAATATTCCAGAATCTCAACGTGTAACTTTCCTATTGGACAAATGCTAATAACACCTTGTATGTAGATTGGATGACTATAATAATTATTACGGTTTTACTAAAAAAACTATAAATACTTGACAGTTTTGTACCATAATTGACACTGTTTTGGAATAGCATTCCTTTCACTTGTATTCTGTCTTCTTATTTACGACTTCGGGGGGTTCTAACGTTCGAGTGCTCAGGTTATACACAGCATAGCAAGAATCTAAGCCCTAGATACAACCATTCTACCGATCGTTCTTAACAAACATATCAGAAATTGTAACTAGATAATTGAAACTGTTTGTAAATGACTTCATTCATAAGATAACAAAATCATTTTTCATCTATGTGATGTAAAGATAGAAAATACAGTAGCAATAGGAGAGAAGTCAAACATCAAATGCAAATCATTTTAAATGAAAGAAACAATAACTCTGGATTCCATAATCATCTTTATCTCAACCACAAATCCAGTGAAGACGTAAAAGCGAGGATTGTCAAAACAAGGCCCACATTCCTACAATTGAAAAACATATAGAATTCAAAACAACTGACAACTAATATCAAAATCACAATCTTCAGCATGAACACTAACATAGTGCTACTGTACGGAACTGAAACGTGGAGAATTACTACAACAGTCATTAAATATGTACAGGTATTTATAGATAGTTATCTACGCATGATATTTAATATCCGTTGACCAGATACCATCAGCAACAATCTTCTATGAGGAAGGACAAACCAGGTTCCAACTGATGAGGAGATTAGGAAAAGACAATGAAAGTGATTAGGACATATATTATAGAAATCATCAAACTACATCACGAGGCAAGCCCTAACATGAAATCTTGAAGAGCCAAAGGTAAGAAGAAGGCCGAAAAACACATTACTTTGGTAAATGGAAGCAACTATGAATAGTAACTAGATAAAGTATAAAGATTTAACATACATCTATACATGATATGTACTTTATAATATCATTATTAAATTTCAATGATCAAGATCATGAGTCAGTTGAAGCTAGACCACCATGGAAAACCTGGAAGCACTGGAAGACCGTTTCGTCCTATTATGGGACTCCTCAACAGTGCGCATCCACGACCTCGCCTCCTGCGAGATTCGAACCCAGGACCTACTGGTTTCGCGCGGGTTCTAAATAGTAGGCTTCATAAATTCAACTTCCATTTGAATGATTATCATAATTTGTTAATAATAAAATTCAATAAGTGAATATTTTTTCAAATTTATTTGATCAATAATGAAAAATAAAAAAATAAAAATAAAAATAAAAAAAGTAAAAAAGAGAAACGTTTTCGTCTCAATTCCATCAAGTAACATAAATAGTAACTAAGCATGAAATTGTTAGTTCCAGCATGAACAATAAATGATTGAATAAAAGCAAAAAAGAAGTCTATTGCAAAAACATTCAATCAGTGAATGAATCTTATGGAAATACTAAAGTTAAATAAGTATAAATTGGTTGGAAGGTACGTAAACAATCGTTTTATTCTAATTGTAACTTGTCATTTAGATGTATCAGTACTAACTTTTACTTCTAATGGAGCATAGACCGCCGACCAGCATTCTCCAACCAACTCACTATGTCTTTGGCTTTCTTTTCTAGTTCCATACAATTCTTGTTCATTTTTCTCATGTCTATCTTCATTTGTCGGTGTAATGTGTTCTTTGGTCTTCCACTCCTCCTCCGACCTTGAGGATTCCATGTGAAGGCTTGTCTTGTGACTCAGTTCGGTGATTTTCTCAATGTGTATCCTAACCACTTCCAGCGTTTCTTCCTGATTTCTTCCTCCACTGAGATCTGATTTGTTCTCTGCCATAGTAAGTTGTTGCTAATAGTGTCCGGTCAACGGATCCGAAATATTTTGCGTAGACAACTATTAATAGACACCTGTATGTTCTGGATGATGGCTTTCGTAGTTTTCCAGGTTTCCGCCCTATACAGTAGAACTGTCTTGACATTTGTATTGAAAATTCTGACTTTGGTGTTGGTTACCAATTGTTTTCAGTTGAGACCTACTGCTGCTGAGGCTTCTGTTACACTGATGTAGCAGTACCATAACTTTAATATTCACTCTGTAATTCCGATTTAATACCAATCACCTTAAATTTTGACATATTATTGACATAGTTACAAAGTATCACAAACTAAATACAAAACATTGAGCATAGTAACAAAGAGGTAATCTGTTGTCTGGTTCATTGACTAACATTTATCAACTTGACTATGATCATATATACTTATTTATCAAAAGTTGACATTTAATCAAATCAAGAAAGAATAGTTGATTATCTACCGAATATAAATGAACTTTTACCGGTTATTTTGGAAGGTTCGATTTTTATTCTTACTTTATGAAATAGATGAGTTATGCATTGTCCAAGACATGTTTTTTTTTTGGTCAATCGTTGTGTTAGTTGCTAACAGGTTTAATCTAAGGATTCGTATTTTGTCATATTAATTACACTTAGGATGTATTTGCGAATTCGCAGAGAATAAATATGATTTAAATCCAATATGTCACCTAACAATCTGATCTAAGCATTTTCATAAACATTCATTCTTTTCAATGTAACATATCTATTCATATATATTTCTCAGGATCCTTACAGGTGTTAGGTAAGTATGGTAAATCAATTGATGAAGTAGTGAAACTTCATCAGTTGAGATGGCCGGAACATGTGTTACGTATACTTAAACACCGACTGCCCCGATGTGCGATGTTTTATAGTGTAGGAGTAGGTTGAAAGAAAGCTAGGGGTGGCAAGACCAAAACATGGCACAAATCCATGAAGTCACTGATAAGTGATCTGAACTATGTTGGTAGGTGTGGACTAACTGGTTGAGGTCCGCAAGATGATAGCAACCGATGAATAGAGATCTTGAATGACATGGCTCAAAATTGTTTGTAATGGCACAGGTGCATCCAAATTCTAATCTTCCGAAATGTTCATATCCCTTATTTTTTCTCTTTTCAAATTTATTTCACTGGATTATACTCCTTGAATAACATCTTCAAACCCTAATGTTTCCGATTATTGCTTGTATTTTTACTAGATCTACCACTATGGAATGTGAATAGACAATTCTATTTGTGTTCTAATGGGTATGGTGACTCGAACTGATGTACATACGAAGTTCTACATTGTCGCTGACTGACTGTTTACTCAGGATGGTATTTAGAAAGCTCTTATTTCAAAGGAAAACAATGGACTTACAGTACACATATAACATTCATCCATTAATTGTCAAGTGTAGTATACATGAGGATTAAAGAACTTATAAGATCATGTAATTCTAACCGCATAATAAACATTGAGATGTAGTTATTAATCAAAATTTACGTCGTCAGTATTTTTCAATCAATCCGACCGAATAATTTGAATATGCTCTAAGAAGTAACCATACACTGACAATGGTCATCATTCAGTGATAAGTTTTTCCCGAAACAATAGATATTGCTATACAGACACGACATGTAACGAAGTAGGGATGAGTAAAAACGTGTTATGCACTTGATGAAGGTTAACTAAATATTATAGATTTCAAATTATCATTGGTGTAAACTTTAATTTGATCAGAAATAATGAAACAACTAATGATTATCAGTATTGGAGTTGTGGAGATAAATTAAGTTTTTCACTGAAATACTGATAATTAACATGTGCTCACTAGTGACTAGCTTCGTGAGGGAATTCTCGGAGTTCTAGTGAGAAGCCGTGACCAGTGGAGCTAATCCGTGTCGGTTAGAGACAGGTATCTACCTCAGTACAATGGAAGATGGTCGCGCAATTTCGTGGATTGGTTGATGTTAGACACTAACACCAATAGACCCCGGCCAGCTCAGTGGTCGAGTAGGTTAAGCGTTCGCGCGCGAGACTGGAGGACCTGAGTTCGAATCCCGCAAGCGGGATCGTGGATGTGCACTGTTTAGGAATCTTACAATAGGACGAAACGGTTTTTCAGTGCTTCCAGGTTTTCAATGGTGGTCTAACATCAATCGGTTCATGATATCAGTCAAAAACTAATGATTATGTTCAAAGTACGAAAACTTCTAAAGTTTTCCTACATGACAGGGTCTTCAACAAGAAATAACACGAGTGAAGAATAATTTTATGAACAAACAAACAGTTCATTGTAGAGTGTTTATAATCATTCTAGACAACATCTTCAGTATCAGTATTAAATAGAAAAGGTAAACTATATAAAGGATCATAACTTTGATTGTTTTCCGACAGATGCATGTTATATAGTAGTAATTGTTAAATACTATTGTTTAATGAAATAAAAATTATATTCAGAATCAAATGTCTTAAATGATAAGATAGTTAATCAGATTATGTTTCGTGATGTTAAAGGTGATCAAATCAAAACGTGGTATCATCCCATAAAGTCATTGACTTCTTGTCTGAGCCATGTCAGTAAGTGTAAATTACTTGATTGAGGTCTGCTTAACTAACGTAACCGAGGGTTGAAGACTCTGTGTGACATGACTTAAAATTGATTACACTCTTTGTCTTCCCTTAAACTCTGAGATTAAAATTGCTTTATATCCTTCTGTCTATGTACTAATTCTTTCTTCCTGTACTATATCCTTATATCTAAACTTTCTTTTATATACTACAATGATTGAATAGCCTACTTCTCCGAATTTGGTGTTCATCTTGTTATGCTAATGAGGTATAACAACTTGGACCGATGCATATATGTGCCTGGTCCTACGTTGTAGCTGACTGACTGACATTTTAGTGATGTATTCATAATATCATACATATTTATTATACTAATTAATCTTTTGTCTATAAATGAATAGAGCTAGATCATGAAATGAAATCTAAATTATATGAGTATGAAAAAGATATTGAATATAATCTAAGCAAACGAAGTTTCTTTCATATAATTATTACATGAATAGTGATTGTGGTATGTGCTACTGATGTCCACAGATATAAGTAGTATACATCATCAATCGAAATTGAAATGTCTAAGTAAAGAAGATTAAAAAAAGATCAAAGAAAACTGGATGAGAACAAAGAATGATTGACGTGGAAACGATAGAACAATGAAGACTTTGACGATTGATCGACATGTGATTGTTCCCTTTTGTGTTCACATTCATTACAACACTATAGATATACATTTTTTGTCGAATCCTATAATAGAATAAAATGGTAGTTTAGTACCTCTAGGCTCTTAAATGGTTCTTTAATTTAGATTGATTATTGATCATTATAAGATGTATTGACATTGGGTTAAACTATTCTTTCATATCTTAAATAGTCTTATATAATGAAACTATTTTGTACAAAACATCATTAGTTCAATTTGTCCCTTCACGTCAAATATATGAAAATATACATTATTGTTTTTCAATACTGTCTAATAATAAACTGTATTCTACACATTTGATTTTACACAAAATTAATTAGATAACAGTATCTATATGCAACTTGTAACTTGGATAACTTTCCTGGTTCATGTACCTAAATTAATGGTTGCTATGATTGTCAGAAAGAGCATGAGTTTCATGACTTTCGAAAGAACTCGGTTTTCATCCAATAGAAGTCATAGAAGACTTTCTCACTCTTAGGTCAGAGTTTAAATGATTTAAATTATTTTTTCTCGTTAAAGTTTTTTTCTACAGGATGGGATCAGTAATCCCATGTTCAACTCTCCTCTTTTATTCAGTTTTGACACTGGCAGTACACCCGGAAGGGTTCCAGCTGGAGTACAGTATCTACATGCTAAAGAATACATCAACAATAATGGAGTATTACCTAGTTCATTATTGTTTATCTATCATAAAAACTACTTTCTTATAATAACAATTCAGAATTATTTCACATTACATTTATATCATTAGTAAACATGTTGAATAGTCACAATTGATTAATCACTGGGTGATGGGTGAGCAATGTCATGTGTGTCAAGTTCTTATTCGTGCAGATCGAATGCTATCGACTAAGTTGCAATATGGCTACCAGTCTAGGTGACTTGACATTGCGTGCACTATTGTCAGATTAGATGGTGGTTGGGGGGGGGAGTAGTCGAATAGTACATAGTTGAATAGTATTAATTACTTACCAGTATAATTTTGACCAGTAAATAATAATAAAGATATCCACATTATCCAAATGATTTGATCCATACAAATTAGGGTTTATCTTTATTTATACTCAATCAATACTAATATTACTATATGTATATATATATGTATGTATATGGAACAGATGTGTTGTATTTATGTCGTATATCTGATTGTATACCTTCATAAGTATCAAAATAGACTCCATGAATTGTCATATTTCATGACCACATTTACGATAAGCCTAATGATCTATTGATGTTTAATTTGTTTTAATAATAATAATGATGATAATAATCCATTGGTATTGTTGCTGGGTATGCTGGTCGGCGGCCTATGCTCCATTAGGAGTAACATGAGTAGGTAAGTAAGTAAGTAAGTAAGTAATTGTTGCTGGGTCATATGTAATTCATTTATTTAATTTATTAGAAAATCATATGTTTAAATATAAGATATGGGAAAATAAACTAGGCTTATGATTGGTTGAATTATTTGATTGGCTAATTATTGTAATAATAAATAACTAGGGATATATATGGTATGTGTATGTAAGTATGTATGTATGTACGTATGTATGTACGTGTGTAGGTAGGTAGGTATTTATGAAATGGATTTCAATGATCGGTGATGAGTTCGAGAACTGTCAGCTATGTGAAATAACATGCGATGGTGGAGATTTGTAGCTCAGGTGGATGATTTTGATGGAGTTTTGTTCTCTCAGCTGGATGTAATAGGAATAATAACGAGGCGGATTTGCATGCATATAGCATACAATTCTCTTTGAACCTAGCACACAACGACAGCATTATGCACTGTCCCATCGCCCTTGGTAGATCAGGCAACACGAACGTTACGAGAACACCATCTCAGGGCATACGACAGGCTAGGTACCCCACCGAAATAACATGCCAAAGGTATAAAAAAACATGATATGTGATGATATAGTATTGTGGTGAACGAGAACTCACAAGTAGGGACAATCGAATCTATTGAAATACAAAATAACAGAACTACTTAGTAAAATCTAAGAATCATACAAGGAATACTTCATTTACAAAATATCAATCCATCGTCTCAGACTTTACTGTTCCTGTTGTAAACATCAATCCATTGTCTCAGATTTCATTGTTCACGCATATCCATACCAATTGAGTTCCGTTCCTGTTCTTTCCTCATCGACCTTCTACTGAAATACATTCTATGCCTGACCACTGTCATATACTACTTGCGTGGATATAAGTAACCCACACCACAGGTATCCACAATCAAAGTTCACATCAGTGTCGCTCAAAGGTTGTTCATAAATTATAGTCTCATTGACATTTCACTTTCTATTGATGATATATACTACTTATATCTATTGACATGTGTAGCACACATCATTGTCACACGACTGTTATTTAAGTAATGTTTTAATAAAAATTATTCATTCTATCTTCCGTGAACTACCCTAAAAGTGTCAATTACTAATCATATAATACACTTTAAAAGATTTAAATGTCAAGAGATCCAATCACTGTCGAACCACTGATAATGTATGTAGACGAGAACTGAAATGGTTAGTATACACCATTCAATATGTCATAGTAATTTGAAAAATAGGAGAGTGAACTAAAAGTCATGATTACGTGGATAGGTACGAATACAGAATATCTTACTGAGACGAAATATCTCTGAAGTGAATTCTGGTTTTCAATGAATGTTTAACTAGGATCAGTCTAAGATGTAAATCATAAAATTCAACAAATTTAACAACTATCCGACGCTAATGTTACCCATTGATTAGTAACATTTCAAATATTACTTATATCTGTTGACATCCATAGCACACATCACATCATATAATGTGATATGGCCTATTCAACCAAAAGCTATTCATTATTAAGCATTAACTGTTGTTACTAACTGTTAATACTGTGGAATTGCAGCGAACAACAACATAGAATACAGAATGTCTTAGTAAAATCTAAGAATCATCCAGTAAATACTCTAATCAATTATCTCAAACTTTACTGTTCCTTTTTCATCTATCAGTTGATCGTTTCAGACTTTATTGTTCATTCGTTTCCACAACAATCATTCTATGTTGACGTTCACTAAAGAATAGATAGTGTTACCAATAAACAGATATTATGGTGTTCTCCGTTTAGTTTCTCGTCTTATAACATGGATGGATTTTATAACTCAGTTACTTTTGTTTGGTATAATATTTACAGTTACACTAAAGTACCATTCTGTATTATTTAAAAGGTCAATGAAGGTTTCACGAGTTAACTATTCAGTTCAAAGAGCATAGCATCGCCAAGAAGATAATTGACATATTGTTATAATTTGTGCCCTATGTTCTATTAATATATATAACGTAATGATACCGACAATTAAAGAACAGTGATTTATCGATCAAACCAATGATGCATATAACCCGTACGAGCAGTATGGCGTCTCAAATAAGATGAAATGTGCATCCCAGATTACACTGTTAGCCATTATCTATCTTTACTTATAATATTCATGGAGGTTTTGTAATCATTTCATAAATCATTTCTGCTAGATAAATAAAACATGTTAACAATCTGCTTACACTTTCTGAATGGTTCTTACGTTCTCAATAGGCTAATTATTCGTATAACTTTTCAAGCATTATTCTTACATTGTATTCTGTTGCTATTATTATTATTATTATTATTATTATTATTAGTAGTAGTAGTAGTAGTAGTAGTAGTAATAATAATAATAATAATAATAATAATAGTAGTAGTAGTAGTGTGCTGCGTGCTACTTATATTGATATAAGTAGTATATGACGCAAGTCAGGAATGTAATGTTTGGCAGCAGAAGATTGGGAAAATCACCAAAAGAAGAACGTAAATGCAAAGCAATTAGTATGGAAATGCTTGAACAATAAAGTCCGAGACAATTGTTGAACATTTTGTAAATTAAGTATTATAGTATGGTTTTTCTATTTTATCAAGTCATTCAGTCGTCCCCACTTGTGTTCTCCTTGATTTACAGTAGTAGTACTAGCTTTATTCAATATTATATTTTTAATACAATGTAGAATTCTCAGCATAAAGTATTCCAGCAAGTTTCCGATTCTTATTTCTTGATCGATTCTGATGACGAATATTGAGTAGTTGCCAGTGAGAAGTTACTAGTCCAGGGATGGACATCTGAATAATGTACATTCTTTTCTCTCCTTATTGTCAATAACCACGATATCTCTGATTGGGCAACGATAGGTTGTAAACTTTTCATAAAAGCACCTGGATAGGTTATACGATTAATAAACATAATGATGTATTAAAACAGATAAATTTAAATGATTATCAGAAGGGTTTTGTGGAGATTGTAGTATTTTCAATGGTTAAGATCATGAGTCAGTTGAAGCTAGACCACCATGGAAAACCTGGAAGCACTGGACGGCCGTTTCGTCCTATTATGGGACTCCTCAACAGTGCGCATTCACTACCTCGCCCATTGCGAGATTCGAACCCAGGACCTACTGGTCTTGCGCACGAGCACTTAACCACTAGACTACTAAGTCCGAGACTTGTTGAAATATCTAGATGAAAGGAACAGGTAGCCCAGATGTTCAAGCAGGTCGCCAAATTATGTATAACTGCATAAGTTGCCTTCATCTATATGAACACAGTATGCAAACTGAACAAGTTCCAATATAATCTTTCATTCAAAAAATATAACTTCAGATTGTGAATACTTTCCCATTGTGTTATATACAATCCATAATGTTGAAGTACTTTGAATATTTATTTCTCTGATGAAAGAATACAAATTCATAAATTTAATAGTTGAATTCATAAGTCAATTAAAGCTAGACCACCAAGGAGAACCTGTAAGCACTGGACGGCTGTTTTGTCTTAGTATGGGACTCCTCAACTGTGCACACCCATGATCCCATACGTGGGGTTCGAATCACGGACCCACATGCAAATAATTAACCTGTAGACAATTGAACAAGCATCCAATGCTGTTAATACCCAACTTCAACCAATCCACCATATTGCGCCATCATTAACCATTTTCTTCAATGAGTCACTACCTTGACAACTCTACTGATCACGACTTACATATATTCAACGATTAAATTACTACAATCTCTTAAACTCCTCACCTACCCCTCGTTTTCCACAAATCATTTGATTACCTTTTCAATAAATTTTAATTTATCCCAGTGATAATTATTTTCTAATTCAGTAATATAGTAAGCTGATTAATGAGACCAATTGTTCTAAACCAGAACATTTAAACATGAATGAACACAATGCGTAATACTGATGGTTGGGAGAAAGCTACGAGCGGCCAAAACCAAAACGTGGTATCAGTCCTTGAAGTCACTAACTTATAGTTTGAACCATATTGATAGATGCAGATTACTTGGTTTGGGTTCATGTGACAATCATAACCATAGGTTGGAGATTCTGTGAGACATAGCTCAGAATCGATCACAATGATGTAGGTGTATTCATTCTCTGTCTTCCCATAAACTGTGAGATTAAAATTGCTTTATATCCTTCTTTCTACCAACTAATTCTTCCTTTCTGTATTATATCATTATATGCAATCTATCTCATATATATTACCACCATTGAATTTCCTACTTCTGTGAATTCGGTGTTCGTTTTGCTGTGCTAATGAGGTATGACAACTTGGACCGATGTATATGTATGCCCGGTCCTACGTTTTGACTGACTTACTGAACGATAAAAAAGCCCGATCTTTGTTGCTACCTTGACGTACAGGTCGGGCTTGCCTATCGTGACGAAGCAACTGAGATATACTGGCTGGAACAACCGTTCCTCAAGGTCCTACCATGCCAGACAGGTTGGTTGAAGAACGGTAAGACTAAAAGCAACTAATACAAGGTCCGAAGGTGAAGTCGTACTGCTAACTGTACATGGGTGTGACAGCAGTAAGGTGTTTCCTTCAGACAATCAGCATAACAGCGATTCTGCCTTCCCACAAGGCGGTATGGGTTAGAAAAGGTCGATCCTAAAAATGCACACCTTGCTTTATCCCACGGGTATCCGTCTCCGGTGGTAAGGTCTCAACAAATAAGGAGCTGACACGAAAATTACTCACAGAAAGGTCGTGCGTGACCGACCTCAAGCAGCTGTCCCTTGGTCCTCGCGGGTCACTATGACCACGTCTAGTTCAATTTCTTTTTCAGGTACCTCTTGAAGAACCCTTTTACGATGTGGTCGATCGGGAAGTGATAACCACCCTCATACCTTTAACAGCCCATAAGACCACAGTTGACAATAATCTTCAGTCAATGATTTTCATTACCTCGTCAAAGTCTAATCAATTTTAGGTTATATTGAATATCTGTTATCATGAAAAAAAGCGAAATGTTAAATATAGTCAATTCTTTATATTATTGCTAGGTTGTATTCAATATTTTACTTCCGATAGTATTGATCTGTATCTGTCATAAGTGTCTATATTAAATATGAAAATATAAAAATGATAAATATGCAATTGAGAATGTCTATTCCGTTGCACAATAGACAATCATTGATTGTAATCGATTAACCAGAGTACTTATGTACATAATGTAAGGAAAACGTACCATGCTGAGATACTTTGTTAGTTTCCTGTAAAACCTGTATCATCTTAATATTGGCAGACAAACATTCTATCATTCACCGGGTATTGTTTTATTTGAATCTTTGCATTGATGTTTAAGACTGCAATTGATCAGTCCCTTATTGGCATATGTACCTACTGTGCGGATTGTCTCGATGTAGCCTTAAGTCACAAGCACTATAAGCAAAGATAGATATTGGCTAGCAGGACGCGCGTTTCGCCCTATTTGGGACTCGTCAGCTGGATGTATCTGATGTTCACTCTGGGATTCAAACACAGCACCGTTCGCATCAAACGCCATCTCGTTATCCACTTAGTTACTGAGTCCTGATAGCCAGTTGCTTGTGCAATCGAGTAAAGTTTTAATCATTTGATATTGTTTTACTTGAATCTTCCCATTGATGTTTAAGTCTGCAATTGATCAGTCTCTTATTGGCATATGCGAACATCAACTCTGAGATGCAGGTACATCCAGCTGATGAGTCCCAAATAGGACGAAACGAGCGTTGAACTGGATTTCACTGCTAACCAGTATCCATTTTTCCATATAAAACATCCTATCAGTTTACTTTTGAATATTAAGACCTATTTCAAATAACAATGTCTTTTATTAACATTGAAATTGAAAGTAAACGAATGTAAACATTCAATCATAATCTTACAATAATGATGATTTCTAGAAATTGTTATCAAATAGTCACTTGGTATTTTGATGATTTATGGTATTTTGTAAGCCTGTCTACTTATGGTGTGTGCTACTGATGTCAGCAGAAATGAGTAATATGTATCTTCAGTAGATAATGAAATACCTGACAGCAGAAGGTTACGAAGATCAAAAGAAAAACAAGGAGAAGTATGAATGATTGGTGAGTAAACAAAAGAACAATCAAGACTGAGATGATTGATTGACATTTTGTAAATGAAGTATTTATTGTATGGTTCTTAGATTTTACTAAGTGATTCTATAATTTTGATAAAATCATAAGTGAATTACTGAAATCAGAAAGTAGGTTTTACGGAGATTGTTGTAACTTAACAGTTGAATTTCTATAGTTGATTAAAGCTAAACCATCATAGAAAATCTGGAAGTACGCAAGATCAAGTGTCCTGGTTTCAAATCCCATGAACAGGATCGTAGATGTGTACAGCAGAAGAGTCTTATACAAGGACAAAAACGACCATTCAGTACTTCTAGGTTTTCTATGATGATCTTGTTTTAATTAACTCAAAGAATGATTATAACATTTGAAAATAGACTTCAATTAACTGATGCAAATAAAACTACCTAAGAGTATGGTTAACTTGAATCTTCTCATTGATGTTAACAGTTAACGTTTATCATTCTAACTCAATGAACATGAACTACTTATACATACTATTTGAAATATTCCCATCAAATGTTTTCCTTCTTCTAAATACGTTCTTCTTCTTCTTTTTCTTCTTGTTCTTGTTCTTGTTCTTGTTCTTCTTGTTCTTGTTCTTGTTCTTGTTCTTCTTCTTCTTCTTATTATTATTATTAATTATCCACACATTACATCTATCACTATATGTTGTTATAACAGGGATTGATTTCATTAAACATCATAGAAGAACAAACCTTTCAATCAATCAAAGATCGATAATGACTAGCAGTAGAATCGAGAATTCTGATTTTGTCTCATTTTACAGTCATAAATAACAATGAAATGATTTAAGTAAAACAACATCGAGTGATATTGAAACTTGGATTCATTTGTTCATTAGACTTTTATTCTATACATTGATCATCAAACATGTGATAGTGATCCGTTTACTATTTTTTTGACAAATTTAAGCTCTATGAATAAAATAGGAACAATCATATCATCAACATTATATTAAACTGATATGAAAAGAGGGGGAGGGAAGGGTGGTAGGCCAGGGGTTTGAAATGTCATCAATGAAGATGTAGTCATGTCATGAAAAATTTAAATAACCAGTATACGATTAAATTGTCTTGACAACTATTGTCAGTAAAGATTAACAGTTAGTGGTATTGCATCTATTCATTATTAGTATTGAATTAAGAAGTTAAAAGACATTATGTATTGATACTGTGAAAATTTCATGGTTAATATCTAAGTAAAATAGATGTGAAAATCAATCTATCTGGAACCATTCCAAAGTGACTGTTGGTTTGAAGTTCGAATAAAGAGTGAATGTTGAGATTGAGGTTAGTAATTCAATATGAAGAAACTCCTAGTTACAGTATCCGTAACACTCTGTCATTAATGAGGTGATACCATTTTAAATTATGCCCGAACACACGATGCCGAACCTCTGCATTACTAACATGGTGTTGCCACTGGATATCATCAATCCTTCAGAGACAACGATGATCAAACACAGAGAGTCGTCTAACATCCTCAACTCGGAGAGGCCAGGTTTCACAAGCATAAAGCAAAACTGCTCTCACTGATGCGTTGTAGATCTGACCTTTTACAGCTAGACTAATATCACGAAAGCGCCAAAGATGACCCGGATTGGCATAACCCGCTCTGGCTTTCACTATACCTGGATCGATCTCATCACTCACACCACCACCAGCACTTATGCAGCTACCTAGATACACGAACTTCTAGACTACTTCTATCTGCTCACCATCCAGAGTGAGTACAGGATTAGAATCCTGCCAGTCTTGTAGAAGAACTTTGCACTTCGAAGGTCCAAAGCACATACCATACCTACGACACTGATTGCCAACTGATTAAGTGCGGATTGCATGGCTTGAACATTCTCGCACAGTAAGACAATATCATCCGCATACTCAAGTTCAAGAAGTCTTTCTCCAGACAACAGATCCACACCGCTATCACTTACATCCATCAGAGCTGTTTCCAGAATGTTATCGATGGCTCGATTACTGTAACCAGACAAAGTAGAAAACAATTATTCAATCAATTTTCTACAGATTACGTAATATCCATTAAATTCAGATGAATTCATTCTTGATTATATTCAGTGGATAAATGCACATGTGATGATAATTCAATCCCAAGAAATCAACTTAGACTTGACCGTTTATGAAAGAAGAAGAAGAAGCAAAGCAAATCTAATCTTGTTTTACAAAACATTGAATAAACTATCTTTTACATTAGTTGAAGCAATTCAATATACAGCAACTCCTAGTTACAGTATCCGTAACTCTGTCATTAGTGGAGTGATAACCATTTTAAATTGTCTTTTTTTGGATTATGGAATGATTTACTACAATCTCCTCTTGAGATAAAGTCACTCTTATCCTTTTGTTCACTGGATCGATGCTTATTGTTCCTCTGAAAATCCCGTAAATGAACTTACTTCTGTTAGTATATCACATTCCACAAGTGAGAATAATGGTTTTCATTAATCAGTCCACCAATTGAACCTCCCTACCTGTTAATAATTTACACTCACATCGACTCTGATTACGTTAACTGAATTGAATGATATCTAACTCAAAGATTATGCAATGAAATAACCTGATACATTGATTATAGTTGACCTGACTGGATCTGTCATAGTATGTATCGCTTTAGTTGTTCTGTACTCTCAGTTTCTATTTTATTTAGAGAACAATGATTTATCGACCGAAGCAATTTCGTAGAAAACCCGTACGAGCTGTCCAAAGTCCTTATCGGTTCTACTTTCCGCCTAGCCATGCCTGTTAAATCTGGAACACCAACCTAAACCGCCATGATATGAATCATATATTTCAATCATATTGAATTTAAACACAAACCGAATAGATCATATCGTAACATAAAATAAGAAACAACATATCTACAAGTTCTAGCCGAATGGATTGTACGAATTTATTATTTATTTTGTTTTAACACATAGATATTGGTACAAGAAGGCATCAAATACATATGCGCGCACACGAATCTCAATTGATTTGTGTGAGGGCTGTGATACTGCCAGGGTGCCCGAACCGAAGCAGGTGGTTTACTTAGGGGGCCATATTCCGAGCCTTTGATCTGAACCTCTGACCCACAAGGCAGTGGAGCATCGTAAGGAGATGCAGTCCCATGATAGCCGATGACCAACGATTGGTTCATACTCCATTTGTTCCCTCAGGATACTGGAGTCAGCCCATGTGCACTATTAATTTGGGATCCTGTTAAAGCGCCTGTAACAGCTCATGTACTATTGTGCTTGTTCACATTTAATTCGGTTAAGTCATTTTATTAACCTAGTAACGAACTGAGTCATCCGTACAACAATTTATCTATATCATTGTATCCTTATTACTGTTGCGAATGTATGAACGTGTATGCTCGGCAAGCCTTACTGCCTACGCATTTATTCACACTACTAGCTTTACTATTAACCGCTTAATTGACTCGATGATTCATTCATTTCACTATGTATATATAAGTCCATGTTATTCATATTCATTACTCGATCGCTCGCTTGCCTGCCTGCCTTTCGGCACAACTATTTTATGCTTGCTTAACGCATCTGTAATTTTGGATATCTGTGTGTGGTCCCATAATAAACGTATTCAATACTTCGTATTCGCCTTCTGATTAATATACCGCTGGAGCATTATTTACTGACGGTTACCCAGACGAACTGTATACGGAGTTTAAGGAATATATCGAACACCGACTACCACACGCCGGAAATATTATGAAAGTACACATATATAATCATCGATTTAAATTGCTTTAATGAACAAATAAGTCAAATACGAGAATGGATTATCAAATACATATAATTTGTATATCCACTGATCTGAACAAGCAATTACAGGAACGAAGTGAAGTGAAACAAATGGACTCACAGCGGAGAAAACAAGTGAGCCAACTTCATTAAATCAACCGTTAATAGATATTCATAGTCATAGAAAAATAATTTACAGACATATGACGAGTAGGATAAAATGTACATACACAGATACACTTAATAAGGGAATAATTAAAAAGGTCAAACTGTTACTCAAGAAGAATGGAGAAATTGGCCTGTCCAGAAGTTAGAATAAAGTATATTAGGCTTAACATAATAACCGACACTACACACATGCAATAATACATAGGAATTGGTAGAATATATAGAAAGGGTCAAATTGAAGGCATTAGAATATCAGAAGTAAGTTTTCACTAAGAAAATAAAAAGAATCTTTCGTATTCAACAGTAAATTAAAGTAAAGATAAAGGTTATTTAGTCCTATTATGGAACTCCTCAATAATGCGCATCCCCGTTCTCGCGCGTCACACTTGAACCAGGAACCTATCGGTTACATACGCAAGCGATTAAGTTCTAGATCATATCTAACTTCAACCAATCGACAAAAGTTCACTACCGTCCAACACCAACTTCAGTGATTTACTATCTCACAAGTTCTATTCAATCATTGTGAAATATATTACTATTTCATAGCTTAGATTGAATCTACAACATTTTTCAAACAATTTTAAGATCATTCAACATAATTAAACAGTAACAAACATCGAATTAAACGAATATATCATTTCATTCCTATTGACTCATTCAAGTCTGAATACTTACTTACTTACTTACTTACGCCTGTTACTCCTCGTGAAGGACCATAGGCCGCTCACCAGCATTCTCCATCCAAGTCTGAATAAGGACTATAAAAAACTTGGGAAGAAACAACAACGACTCCGTTTATCAGTCGCTGTTGTTGTTGTTGTTAAAACACACTTTGTATTGAGAACATTGAGAACAAATACATTAAAGGAACATTATCCTTAAACTATGACACAAATACATCGTGTGTCTTTGATCTCTCTCTCTCTCTCCAAAATCTCTTTTTTGTATTACATCACTATTAATCCTCATTTGATTAGGAAATAGTTAATGTGTTATAATATTTATATTTAGATAAAATCCATTAATAAATTATCTTAGTAACAATTTTTTTGTTGTTTTGTATGTAAATGAATCTCCTAGTAACTACAGTTATGATGGATAAAAAAAAACTAAAAAAAAATATACTTGGTGAATAAATTCATTGATTTCAGAGAATAGAAATTGAAAACAACATTGAATGAGATTATAATGTATGAATGACCTTTGAGTGACGCCAGACTGACTTTGAGAGTGTCCACGAACAAAAAAAGAAGGTTATAAGCTTTGAGTGAGGAATCAGATGATTAAAGTTAGAAATTAGATTTAGGATTTTCATCACGAATTGACATCAGCTATAATGCCCAAAACTTTGTTTCCCGCTAAAATACGAGATCTGTTACCTTATACATGATTGGTTCGTCCATAAATGACAGTCTTGGCCAATATTGTTTGTTACATCACATTGGGATATGTTCTCATTTCTAAATACAAAGCAAGAGATAGTCATGACCTTCGAATCATAGTACGGTAAAATTGAAAATAAACAACACATTTTTGTTGCAAATACTGATAGTTATTTTGTCGTGGAATGGTTACACTGAGTGGTAGAAAGTCTACAATATCTCGCAAATAGGATGACGTATAATTCTCAAATGGCGGGTATATAAGATACAGGGTTTATCCAAACGAAACATGTTATAGAATAATAAATATGATATTGTTGAGTTTTTGACTGAGATCACCAGTAAATCAATGCTGGATCACCAATGAAAACCTGAAAGCACTCGACGGCCTTTTCGTCCTTGTATGGGATTTTTCGACAGTGCTCATCCATGACCCCATATGAAAGATTCAGACTCGTGACCTTCTGTTACATGAACGAACGCTTAAACCTCAAGATCACTTAGCTGGCACACAATGGTGTTGATGTCTAGCTTTAACCAATCCACGATACTGCGTAACTATCTTCCATTGTCTTCTATGGGTAACTGCCTCTCACTTGACATCGATTAGTTCCATCAGTCAGGGATTCTTATCATTTATGTACTGAACTAATAGGATGAAATTTAATGAAATAAAATTGGAACATTAAATATGGATATATATTTACATATTCAGAAGAGCTTTTAAGTAATGGTAGATTTGAGATCACTTGGTTTGAAATCTGTTGATTTAACACAAGCGAACAATTTACAAGGTTTAAAGTATTCATGATATCTTCTGGACAGTTTAAACAATCTCTACTATATATATCTTATCTCAAACGGCGATTCAAGATCATTTCTCTATCGAATTCAGCTGGAAACCCCTTGAAACGGACTAACTTTACAAATGATCATTTACAGATTTCCAAAAGTCCAATGTGAACTCCAGTCGTCTTTCACATGGTACATTTACACCAGCTGAAAATGTCTCGTATTTCACTTTTGACCCCAAATGCAGTGGTACAGCAGAAAGTAGGGAGAGCCAGCTCTCCATCTCTAAATGCTCTCACATGGCCATGAGTATGCAGTCACTGTATGGGAAGACCTACTCACTGCCATTTCGCAAAAGAGGTGTTGTTTACGAAATTGAGAGGACGAAAAGCGAATGTCCGGCACGTTTCTGCATACGGATGATCCACCTAGAGGAGTTAGAAAACTCTGATTTCAAACCGATGGTGCACATGGGCTACCAGGATCCTGAGGAGACATATGGTGTATGAACGAATTATTTGTCACCGGCTACCATGGGACTGTATCTCTTGACGTTGCTCTACTAACATGTGGATTAGACCTCTAAGTCAAAGGCTTGGGGGTGTGTCCCCTTAACAAAACCACCTGTTTCGGTTTAGGCACCCAGGCAGCATTTCAGCCCTCATACTAATCGAATGACTAAGTGTAGCGCATATCTGTTTGGTGCTTCCTTGTACCAGTACTTATGTGTTTGAATAAATAATTGATTAAAACTTAGTAATTACATGAGATCACTATTGGGTTAAACTATTTTAAGTTTATACATGTTCATACTGTACTATAAATAACCCCAGTTTCTTAAAATCAGTATGATTACATCTGATGATATAGTAAATGTTTTAAATTCACTTGGTATTGTTTTCGTTCACCAGGTTGCTGGTCCAATAGGGTGTTTGATATCTATGTGGTTACTCCACAGGATCGAGCTGTACTATTCAGATTGTAGTGTTAAAGCCTATATAGTGTCTGATTCTCCAATGAAGCGGGATTGATCTGTACTGCTCGGGTTATAAAATTTAAGTCCGGATGGTATCTGGCTCTCCAGTTAAACGGGATTGAGTTGTATTGTTTTGTGTTGTCACGTGAAAGTCTGGGTGGTATCTAGTTCTCCTGAAAATCAATGTAAAATTATCCTGTCCCACAAGGATATATTATATAACTTACTTACTGGTTAGCGTTTTTTTAGCGAGTTAGTTTTCTACGGGATGGGGTCGCTAACCCCATGCCCAACCCTCCTCCTTTATCCAGGCTTGGGACAGGCAGTAGCCCCCGGAAAGGGGCTCCAGGCGGAGTTATATTATATAACTATAACTATAATAGTATTGTTTACTTGAATCTTTCCACATGTCCCAATAATGTGTGGGCGAAAATTATAATGATTGATTGTCTGTTTAGTCAGCATGTAGATAATCTGATAGGTGTCAGATGAGTTATATATTCCCCTATCTTTATTCTTATTACTGACTTATTATTGATTTTTTCATTTTGTTGTGGAAATTTATTTACGTTGTGGTCAGACTAATCACGTGTTCTTGATCAGCTGAGTTGTGTTGAAATCTTGTAGAATAGACATTGGGAGGCAATCGAGTGGAGATATTTGTCTTAGGTAAATTAACATCTCATACACATGTAAACGTAGAAACCCAACTGTTATAACATTAGACAAGGTAAAATCCGAGAGTTATAACATTCAGAGTGAACATCAAATCTAGGATCCAGTTGCTTAATTACTTACTTACGCCTGTTACTCCTCGTGAAGGAGCATAGGCCGCTCACCAGCATTCTCCGTCCAACCCTGCCCTGGGCAATCCTTTCAAGCTCTTTCCAGTTCTTATTCATCTTTTTCATATCTGCTTCTATTTCCCGACGTAATGTGTTGTTTGGCCTTTCTATTTTCCGCTTCCCTTCAGGATTCCAAGTTAGCGCTTGTCTCGTAATGCAGTTTGATGATTTCCTCAATGTATGTCCTATCCAGGTGGAAGCTGGTTGGTTCTCTCCCACAAAAGGCTGTTGCTGATGGTATCCGGCCAATGGATGTTGAGTATCATGCGTAGACAGCTATTAATAAATACCTGTACCTTCTTGATGGTGGTTGTTGTAGTTCTCCAAGTTTCAGTTCCGTACAGTAGAACTGCCTTGCCGTTCGTATTGAAGATTCTGACTTTGATATTGGTTGAAAGTTGTTTTGAGTTCCATATGTTCGTCCTTGCTTTGTCAATACTCGCCTTTACGTCTGCATCTGAACCTCCTTGTTTATCGACGATGATTCCCAGATATGTGAAGGATTCCACATCTTCCAGAGTTTTGCCATCAAGAATGATTGGATTGCTATTATTCATATAAGATCAGACGTTATTTATCATATGGCAAATAGTTCTTTATTCAATGTGGGATATTTAATCGTATTATAGGAAATATATCTATTTCATTAAATCCATTGAATATTATGTAATCTGTGAATATATAGAATATTATTATTCATATATGTCTATCATATAAAGTTGTCCATATTATATAATCAGTCTTGAAATTTCAATATTATTTTAATGGAAATTGTTGCCAAGTAACAAAATGATCAATTCGTTTTCTCTTCTTCTTTTTTCTGTTTTTTTTCTTTTTTCTCTCTTTTTTGTTGTTTTAATCTTTGAAACTGTCTGAATTTATCCTTTGGTTATTTAGTTTTTTTTTTCTCTTTTTGATAAGGATTATATATATGTTGTTGTCATGTAAAGGAGATCTACTGTATTCCATTTATTCTACATTATATCACTTATATAAATATATGTTATGACACTTAATTTCTTTGATTCATTCAAATGAGACAATGAAAAGTCGGTACTTATCAAATTAGTGTAATGTATTTCAATTGGTAATTGTTCTAATTTAATCTTCCCATTTTTATGAAAGAAATGTCATTGATCAGTCACTTATTGGTATATGTGCATACTGTGCTGATTGAATCTATATAGCCTTAAATCACAAGTTTTTTTTTTAAACAAAGATAGATAGTAGCTAGTAGTGGAATTCAAGATGCTCATTTCGTCCTATTTGGGACACGTCAGTTGGATATATCTGCATTCTAGGGTTGATGTTTACTCTGAGACTTAAACCTAGTACCGTTCGATTCAAAAACCGTGGAGTTATTCACTTAGCTACTAAGTCCTGTTGTTTAAAAAAAAATGAACATTGGAATAGATAAATTGATAAGATAATGTGTTTTCAAGAATTGAAATCATGAGTCAGTTGAAGATAGACCATCATGGAAAACCTAGAAGCATTGGATGGCCGTTTCGTTCTATTGTGGGACTCCTCTAAATATCGATGCAATATATTTTATGAGGCGAATGTTTACCTTATAGGTTATTCTAGCCTATGGAAACATTAATATATTGATTCTTTTTGAATTAGATTTTAACCTTGTTAATTATTCGCTTATCAAGCATTACCTACCTTACTCATCATATGGCTGTAACTTATTTTTGGTTGACTATAAATATCGATCCACTCATGGTTACATCAAGTTGGCTCATTGGCCTTCTAAACTGTGCGTTCTCTTCGTTTCCTTCGCTCCGACTCTCTGATAGTTTGTTCAGATCAATGAATGAGTGAAATATACGTATTCAAAACTTCATTCGATTATTCACTAGAGCAAGTTAAGTTGATAATAATATACGAAGATTGGTGGCATGTATATTTCAATAGCAATCATCATACAATTGAACTGGAATAAAAAAAAAACGGACACTTATTCTTCCATCCAGACATTTCACTTTCTATTGATGATATATACTACTTATATCTGTTGACATCAGTAGTACACAACAAAAAGTCAATGAATTTATGAATATTATACAGCAAATTGTTATATAGTAGTTCTAGATTATTCATAATGTTTATAATTCTTAAGTTTTATGAGTTTATCATGGAAACTGATTTTATGGGATAGGAAGAGTCCGCTCTACCTCACCAAGTCCTCTCACATGACCACGCATCACGAGTGTTGTTTACGAAAATAAGAGGATGAAAAGCGAATGTCCAACGCTCTAACCGGATCCCAAACCAATGGTGCACATGGGCTGGCTCCAGTATCCTGAGGGAACAAATGGCGTATGAATCAATCGTTGGTCACCGGCTACCATGGGACTGCATCTCCTCACGATGCTCCACTGCCTTGTCGGTCAGATCTTCAGGTCGAAGGCTCGGGGCGTGGCTGCCTAAGAAAACCATCTGCTTCGGTTTGGGCACCCGTGCAATATCACAGCCCTTACACATATCAAATGAGATTTGTGTGGTGCATATATATATCTTCTCTAACTATAATGTGGTATCAAATAGTCTAATTTTGAAAACTGAAATCTATACCAATTAAAAGTAAAACATCAATCCCTAAGATGGTGATTTTTTGATGAAGTTTCATTTTCTCATTTAGTTGGTTTGATCATGGCGCTTTTCATCGTTCTTCTGAACAACATCATTAGCACAAACTCACAGAACTAAACGTAAGCCATATATAGACAAATTTGAACACTTCTTACTTACTTACTTACTTACTTACTTACTTACGCCTGTTACTCCCAATGGAGAATAGGCCGCCGACCAGCATTCTCCAACCCACTCTGTCCTGGGCCTTTTTTTCTAGTTCCATTCAATTCTTCTTCATTTTTCTCATGTCTATCTCCGTTTCTCGGTGTAATGTGTTGTTTGGTCTTCCTCTCCTCCTTCGACCTTGAGGATTCCATGTGAGGGCTTGTCTTGTGACGCAGTTCGGTGCTTTCCTTAATGTGTGTCCTATCCACCTCCAGCGCTTCATCCTGATTTCTTCCTCCACTGGGATCTGATTTGTTCTCTCTCACAGTAGGTTGTTGCTGATAGTGTCCGGCCAGCGGATCTGAAGTATTTTGCGTAGACAACTGTTAATAAACTCTTGTATCTTTTGGACGATGTATTTCGTAGTTTTCCAGGTTCCGGCCTCATACAGTATAACTGTTTTGACATTTGTATTGAAAATTCTGACTTTCGTGTTGGTTGCCAATTGTTTTGATTTCCAGATGTTCTTCAATTGTAAATATGCTGCTCTTGCTTTGCCAATCTGTGCCTTCACATCTGCATCAGATCCACCGTGTTCATCGATGATACTGCCCAAATATGTAAAGGTTTGTACATCTTCCAAAGCTTCTCCGTCAATTGTGATTGGATTGGTGCATGCTGTGTTATATCGCAGAATCTTGCTTTTCCCTTTGTGTATATTGAGACCTATTGCTGCTGAGGCTGCAGCTACACTGGTTGTCTTCTCCTGCATTTGTTGTTGCGTATGCGATAGAATAGCCAGATCATCTGCGAAGTCTAGATCATCCAATTGCATCCTAGCTATCCACTGTATCCCGTGCTTCCCTTCAGATATTGATGTCTTCATGATCCAGTCGATCACCAGGAGAAAGAGAAAGGGTGAGAGTAAGCAACCTTGCCTGACACCGGTCTTTACTTTGAACGACTTTGTCAATTGTCCTCCATGCACGTTGAACACTTCACTTCTACCTAATAATGTTATTCTAAAGAATGATGAAAACTTCACGACCAAACTATCCATCTCTTAGAACAAAACTTCATCAATCCTTATACATTACTATAACTTCAAATCCTTAATTTTACTAGAACACCCATTCTAATCAAATTTGATTTATTATTCATCTATAAATGGTATATTTATAATAAAGAATCTATTATTATTTTCGATTATTTCCTGTCATGGTATAGATAGATATAATGTAATTACAATAAATTGTAAAATACCATTACAAAATATATATTTTACCGCCTCACCACAACCACCCCACCCCACCCCGCCTCCGCCCCCGCCCCCATGTCCTTCACACGAACACACGTACACACACACACACCTTCATACACTATGAATGTATCTCTTTTTATTTTCTATATCATTCACTTAGTTTCATAGAATATTTTCATATGACCATTGTCAATTATATATCAGACAGTATAAATTTATATGGAAGATAAATGAAAAAAATAATTTTTTTTTTTGCTTTTTCTTTCTCTGATATCCATGTATAATATAAAGATTGATTAGGATCATTTCAATAAGTTGATAGTAAGATAAAGGTATTGAATGTTGAAATGTTTCCAACAGTTAGATTACTTATTGTCAAATAAGTCTATGAGACTAAAGTCTATATTTTATTGTTTAATTCAATTGAGATCCATTGAAATCTTAATAGTTGAATTCATGAGTTGATATAAGTTAGATCTGGAAGAATTGAATGGTTATTTCGTCCTAGCAGGAGACTGATTAGTTGTGTGCGTTCATGATGCTAAGACCTTCGATCTTGTACACGAAATCTTCATGTATGGTGGTTGTGCTATCATTCATTCATTGTACTGAGGTAGATACTTTTCTCTACTCGACAAGGATTGAACTCCACTGGTCAACTATTACAACAATCTCCACAAAAAAAAAAAAAACTCATTCTGATCAAGATTGGAAATTCACAGACTTTTTTGATGATTCGATTATAAATCCTGAATGAAAACCATATACTGTAGTAGCTTTCCATCATAGATAGCTATAAGCTAAACATATATTTATTGGTAGACCTTAAGAAGATGAAACATCATATATTTTCTTGACATGTTCTAAGTAATCTGAAATGGTTTATTAGTGAATTCTCAGTTATTCATTAACTCAGTTTGTAATCATAACACATAAACATGCTATCTTCATACTTTCGCTTGGCATTATGACTTGTCACTTGTATTGAAGCTTAAGAATTCATTAACCACAAATAGTTGTAAACATTTAATATTTGATTAAATGTTAAATGTCAGAACGGGGTTGTGGAAATTATTAGATTGTTGATTGATTTCATGAATCGATTAATGAGAGATCACCATTGAAAACCTTGAAGTATTGGACGGCCGTTTCGTCCTAATATGGGTCTCATCAACAATGATCGTCCACAATCCCTCTCACGACATTCAAACCTAGGACTTTCGATCTCGTGTACACAAACGCTCAACCTCTAGACTACTGCGTAGACATCTAACGGTAGTCAAGCAATCTCATGGATTGGTTAAAGTTAAATAATAATATAATCGAATGACAACTTAGTGGTTAGGCATTCTCACACAAAACCATAGATCCTAGCTTCAAGTCCCCCGTGCTGAACAGTCCCACTCTAGAACAAAACTGTCATCTAATGCGTCTAAATGTTCAATGGTGGTCTAACATCAATTGATTTATAAATGTTAAATGTTATGAAAAAGAAAAAGAAAACATCCAGTTAGATAAATTATTCTTACTTTAAAATACACATTATATAAATGTAATTTCTTATATCCATTTACAGTGTAACATTGATAAATCAGTTACATAATCTAAACGTTACAAAAAAAAAATAATAAGAACATACCTTTTCTTTGTATTTTAAATGTAGTTCGGAATGAATAGTTATTCCTTACAAATCAATACAGCGTGTGTGTGTGTGTGTGTGTGTGTGTGAAAATCTAAACGATTTTCAATAGCAAACATTATTCCAATTTATGAAAGTAGAAAGAAACAAAAGAAAAAAAAACCTATTTAACTAACTAAATGCAAAATATCCCTCTAGAGTAGTAGTATGTCAGCTAAAACAACTGTCTAATAAAGAGGGAGATAGAGAGAGAGAGATTGAGAGAAAGAGAGAGAGAGAGAGAGAGAGAGAGAGGAGAAACAGACGAATCTCGACAAGCAAATAGTTTTGATATTAGAATATCAATTATCTTCAAGGTAATTATTAGTAATTCAGTAGTATAATCATAAGAGCACGGTTTAGGCTATACTTACTTACTTACGCCTGTTACTCCTCGTGAAGGAGCATAGGCCGCTCACCAGCATTCTCCATCCAACCCTGTCATGGGCAATCCTTTCCAGGTCTTTCCAGTTCTTATTCATCCTTTTTATATCCGCTTCTATTTCCCGACGTATTGTGTTCTTTGGCCTTCCTCTTTTCCGCTTCCCTTCAGGATTCCAAGTTAGCGCTTGTCTCGTAATGCAGTTTGATGATTTGCGTAATGTATGTCCTATCCATTTCCATCGTCTTTTCCTAATTTCCTCTTCAGCTGGAAGTTGGCTCGTTCTCTCCCACAAAAGGTTGTTGCTGATGGTATCCGGTCAATGGATGTTGATTATCATGCGTAGACAGCTATTAATAAATACGTGTACCTTCTTGATGGTGGTTGTTGTAGTTCTCCAAGTTTCAGTTCCGTACAGTAGAACTGCCTTGACGTTCGTATTGAAGATTGTGACTTTGATATTGATTAACAGACAGTTGTTTTGAGTTCCATATGTTTTTGAATTGAAGGAATGCTGTCCTTGCTTTGCCAATCCTCACCTTGACGTCTGCATCTGAACCTCCTTGTTTATCGACGATGCTTCCCAGGTATGTGAAGGATTCCACTTTAGGCTATAAATTGAATATAAATATCAGAAGGGGTTTTTATGGATTTGATAATCATTTCATTAGTTGAGAGCATGAGTCGATTGAATGTAGACCAACATGGAAAATCTAGAAGAACTAGACGGCCGATTGAACTTATTAAAAGACCCCTTAGTGGTAGTGCGTATTTACGATTCCATCTCGTGAGGTTCGAACCCAGGAGCGTGAATGTTAAACCTCTACATCACTGAGCCGTCATACAACGGTGTTGATGTCTATAGATAATAATCGAAAGGAAAAAACAACTGATAACGCATAGATATATCTTAGCAACGGAAAACCACAATCTAGACGACGATTAAAATAAAGATTATCAATTTTTGTCATGATATCTTTTTAATAAACATGACTATGTTGAAAAATAAGTGTCTAAATAGTTTATGATATGGAGCAATTGTGTATTGATTTGATTAATTACATGTGTCTAAATGTTACATGCCTGGATTTCATCAGCCTAACTTAGTCAGTCAGGTACAACGTAGGACCACGCACATATATGTCCGTCGGTCCAAGTTGTCATACCTCATTAGCACAACAAAATGAACACCGGATTCATAGAAGTAGTTAAATCAATGGTGATAATATATAAAGTTTACATATAAGGATATAGTACAGAAAGAAAGAATTAGTTAGTAGAAAGGGAGATATGAAGAGATTTTTATCTCAGTTTAAGGGAAAACAGAGAGCGTATACACTTACGTCATTGTAATCGACTCTGAGTCATGTCACACAGAATCTCCAACCATTGGTTACGATAGTCATGTGAACCCCAACCAAGTAGTCTGCATCTACCAACATAGCTCAGACTAGAAGTTAATCACTTAAAACACTGATGCCAAGTTTTGATTCGGGTGCTCCTAACTTTCGTCCAACCGTCCCTAACACTAGTCAACATTGCGGGTCGTGGTAATCGGTGTACAGACCATCTCAGTTGGTGAACATTTACAGTGTCATCAACTGATTTACCATCATCATTCGCTAATACCTTGCATCTAACCTCATTATTATTTACCCGGTGATCTCATCAGATGCGAGCTATATTTCTGATAAGTCTTGTAATTCGAACGCTCATTTCGTTTCCTAAGCTATTCTTGAGACCCTCAAGCTAGAACTACACAGCAACCTGAACACGAGATAGAAGTCGCAGAGTATGCGAAAAAGTATTTTACTTCAAGGTTCATTTTTGTACAGAAAAACACGGGTAGCACACCACGTTGGTATTCTAGAAAGCTCCATCATGCTCTGATTGGCTAAAACTCTTCGGCTCCTTCAGGGCCTCCGGAGGCTCCGTTGCAGTTCTCGGAAAGCCGACTTGACAATTTCTAAGGCACCTGTGGTCAAATACTAATAGCTGACAAGTATCTTCTACACTTAATGATCACGTTCCGTTCTGAATAATAATCGGTATTGTGTTTTCCTAGTCCTTTACAATGGTAACGAGACTCTATAGAGCAAGAAGTTGTAATGTGATCAACTGGTTTTAAATGACCGGGCATCGTGTGTACTACGTTGTGATGTTTAATAATTTGCGAAACATTTTTTATTAATCCAACTTGTTTCAGTAGAATATTTATGAAAGTAAAGATCATTATGAGTTATGTAAAATATGAAAATAATAAGTGAAGAAATAAATCTCCGATTTTATAGTTAACAATAGAAAATGGTCTAGCTTCAATTGACTCATGATAATATCCACAAAACCCCCTTCTGATAATAATCAACATATGCTCACTAGTGACTGACTTCATGAGGTATTTCATGGAGTTCTAGTGAGAAGCAATGACCAGTGGAGTTCAACCGCGTCAGTTGTGAGATAGTAACTCATTGATGACAATGGTGGATGTGTTGCTCAATTTCGTGGATTAGTTGAAATTAGACATTAACACCGTTGGATGACAGCCAGTTCAATGGTCTAAAAGTTAAACACTTGCTCACGAAACTGATAGGTCCTGGATTCAAATATTGCAAGTCGCGATCGTGAGTGCGCACTGTTGAGGAGTCCCACAATAGGACGAAACGGTCACCCAGTGCCTCTAGGTTTCCCATAGTGGTCTAACATCAGTCGATTCATGATCTCAATCGAAAATTTTCGTTCTGTTTAATCAATTAACACTACTATCTTAGCTACATAAAAAGACTTGATAATGCTGCAGAGTATGAAAATTCTTTTTTGCTAATCTATATTTTTATAAATATCTCAATAAATATGTAAATAACAAATATTATATTGTTATGGTCTGGTATGTGCTACTGATGTCGACAGATATAAGTAGTATGTTTGATCAATCGAAAGTGAAATGTCTGGATGCAAATGGTTAAGATGGAATGAGAGAGAATGAGAACAGATAATGATTGATGTGGAAACGAAGGAATCATGAAGTCTGAGATGACTGATTAACATTTGGCAGAATGAAGTATTTACTGTATGGATCTCTGATTTTACTAAAATGTTCCGTAATTTTGTGCTCGAATACATTCGATTGTCCCCATTTATGTTCTTGTTCATTACAATCGTAATTTATAAATTAGAAGTTATTTAACTGAATTGATAAAGAAAACCATGCATATACTAATAGTAATCACGTGTTCATTAGTGTTTAGCTCCAAGATGCTAGTTCCAGGATTTCATGAATTGTCCAGTATATGCATGTTGGTTGTAAAGCTTGTGACTAATTGATTGATGTTAAACGCATACACCTTTAGATGTTCATTGAATGGTCTGGGTATCATGTGTTCACGTTAAAGACTAAAAATGATGAATTTCATCCCAGTTGTCGGAGTCACGAATGGGCATTGGTCAGACATCCTATGAGTGGACAGATAGCTGTTCAATGTTTACTGGTTTCCATGTTGTTTTTTTTTTTTCAAAAAAACTAAGATTATTCCGTGATAGTAACCAAGACAAATATACTATCTCCTGAAACCTTCCTAAAAAATAACAATATTACATATTTTAAGGAAAGATGAGTAGCGGCAAGCAGTGGAATTCACAAAGTGCGTTTTGCCCTATTTCTGACTCATCATTTAGATGTATCGGCATCCTAGAGTTGATGTTCACTCCGGTTCTCGGACCCAGTACCGTTCGCTTAAAACACCATCGCATCCTTCACTTACCTACCGACTCCTGATAGCCACCTGCATTCTTCTGAAACCTTCTTAAAGATATTACAATATTACATATTATTTACATCTTCTGCTTCTTGATTGATATCACTCGAAGTGAGAAAATACTAAAATTGTGATAAAGAAAGACACAAAAAAAATTGAGAGAAAAGAATGGATCATCATCTATACAACTAGAGTAATTGTATAAATGAAACCAAACGGAACTTGATTCATCACAAATTATGTTACTACTAACCAGACTGAATATAATAACAAGAATAATAATAATAATGAATATCATAGATAGTTTAATAATAGATTCTCTATTCATGATTAGTATGTAATTGAAATGTCAATTAAACTGATAGAAATCAGTTTTATGAAGATAGAAACATAAAGTAATACGTGTTTTATCATCAAGAATTTGATCTATGGTGAATTCAAATAGAACTTACTTATACTTACTTACTTACTTACTTACAACTGCTACTCATCGTGAAGGAGCATAGACCGCTCAACAGCATTCTCTATCCAATTCTGTCATGGGCAATCCTTTTCAGCTCGTTCCAATTGTTATTCATCCTTTTCATATCTGATTCTATTTCCCGACATAATGCGTTCTTTGACATTACTCTTTTCCGCCTCCCTTCACGATTTCATGTTAGGGCTTGTCTGGTGATACAGTTTGATGATTTCCTCAATGTATGTCCTATCCATTTCCATCGTCTTTTCCTAATTTCCTCTTCAGCTGGAAGCTGGTTGGTTCTCTCCCACAAAAGGCTGTTGCTGATGGTATCCGGCCAATCGATGTTGAGTATCATGCGTAGACAGCTGTTCATAAATACTTGTACCTACTTGATGTTGATTGTATTAGTTTTCCAAGTTTCACCTCCGTACAGTAGAATTGCCTTGATGTTCGTATTGGAGATTGTGATTTTGATATTGGTTGATAGTTGTTTAGAATTCCATATGTTCTCCAATTGTAGGAATGCGGTCCTTGCTTTTCCATTCCTCGCTTTTACGTCTGCATCTGAACTTCCTTGTTCATCGATGATGCTGCCCATGCATGTGTAGGATTCTTCACCTTCCAGAGTTTCGCTATCAAGTGTGATTGGACTGGTGTTCCCCGTGTTGTATTTAAGGGCCTTGGTTTTCCCCTTCAGTATGTTGAGGTCTACTGATGCAGAGATGACTGCGACACTGGCTGTCTTTATCTGCATTTGTTCGTGTGTATGCGATAGAAACGCTAGGTCATCTGCGAAGTCTAAATCGTCTAATTGGTTCTGAGCTGTCCATCTTATGCCGTGTTTTCCCTCAGATATCGAAGTCTTTATAATCCAGTCGACCACTAGAAGAAAGAGGAAGGGAGAGAGTATACAGTCTTGTCTGACTCCGTTCCTGACTTGGAACGCATTTGTCTGCTGTCCTACATGCACGACTTTGCACTGTAGTCGGTCGTGTGAGTTCCGGATTATGCTGAACATCTTCTCAGGAACTCCATAATGTCAAAGAAGTTTACATAACGTTCTCCTTCCTACACTGTCAAACGCCTTATCATAATCAATGAAGTTGATGTATTGTGACGAGTTCCACTCAACTGATTGTTCGACGATGATCCGTAGTGTCGCGATTTGGTCTGTGCACGACCGAACCTTAGGGGATCCAGCCTGTTGATCTCAAAGTTGGGTGTCTATTGCGTCGTTTATCCTGTTCAGCAACACTTTGTTAAAGACTTTTCCTGATACTAACAGTAGTGTGAACTTACTTATATACAACTATTATTCCTTGTGGAGAAGCATAGACTATTTAAGAGCATTCTCCATTCAATTGTGTACTGGGAAAACCCTTCAAATTCTTTTCAGTTGCTATTCATCCTTTCGATATCTTCTTCCAATTCCTAGTGCAATAAGTTATTTAGTCTTTCTCTTTTCTGTTTCTCTTCACGACTCCAAGTGAGAGCTTGCTTCATGGTGCAGTTTCATGATTCCCGTAATGTATGTTCCACCCACAACCTCCAACGTCTTTTCCTAATTTTCTCTTCAGTTGAAGGTTGGTTTGTTCCTTACCATGGTAGACAGTTGTTGATAGTATCCGGTCAACGCATCCAAGTATAGGTTGATAGACAAATCTTTATTAGTTTAATAAACTAGATTAAATAGTCAAACACAAATAACGGCAAGCAATAGAATTTAGGATGCACGTTACATTCTATTTAGAACTCATCAACTGGATGTATTTGCATGTCAGAGTTGATGTTCACTACAAGACTTAAAAATAGTATCGTTCACTTCAATAATACCAATACATTATCCATTTAGCTACCTAGTTCTGATAGTCATTTGTTTGTGCAATCGGGTAAAGTTTTAAATTCATTTGGTATTATTTACATGAATCTTCTTATTGATGTTTAGGACTGCAATTGATCAGTCTCTTATTGGCCTATTCATATCCTCTAATGAAATGCCTCGATATAACCTTAGGTGACAAGCATTATGTGCAAAGATGGATGGTGGATGGCAGTACTGATGATGAGGTTTGTTACTGATATGCTTTGATATCTTCTCAATAATAAATAGTGATGCCTGAAACTATGATAAGAAATATAGTCACTGTACTTTTGATGTAACGGGATTCATAGAAATTTGTATAATAGTTCATTATGTTATAACTTGTGGGTTTGTGTCCCTAACAATGTATAACGTAATAATATCGACAATTAGAGAACAGTGATTTATCAACCTAACCAATGATACATAAAACCCGTACGAGTTGTATAGGGTCCTTATCGGTCGTGCTTCCCAGCTAGTCAAATCAGTTAAGTCGAGAACATCAATCTCAGCCTCCACCATATGAATCATGTATTTTAAACATTCTGGGTTTATATACCAAACAAACAGACCGCATTACACCGCAAAATAGAGAACAGCATCTCTTCAAGTTCTATCCAAAAGTGGCTGTGAATGTTACTTACTTACTTACTTACTTACGCCTGTTACTCCCAATGGAGCATAGGCCGCCGACCAGCATTCTCCAACCCACTCTGTCCCACACTGCCTTCTTTTCTAGTTCCATCCAATTCTTGTTCATTTTTCTCATATCTATCTCCATTTCTCGGCGTAATGTATTCTTTGGTCTTCCTCTCTTCCTTCGACCTTGAGGATTCCATATGAGGGCTTGTCTTGTGACGCAGTTCGGTGCTTTCCTCAATGTGTGTCCTATCCACTTCCAGCGCTTCTTCCTGATTTCTTCCTCCACTGGGATCTGATTTGTTCTCTCCCACAGTACGCTTTTGCTAATAGTGTCCGGCCAACGGATCTGAAGTATTCTCCATAGACAACTGTTAATAAACACCTGTATCTTTTGGACGATGGATTTCGTAGTTTTCCAGGTTTCCGCCCCATACAGTAGAACTGTCTTGACATTTGTATTGAAAGTGCTGACTTTGGTGTTGGTTGCTAATTGTTTTGAGTCCCAGATATTCTTCAGTTGTAGATATGCTGCTCTTGCTTTGCCAATCCGTGCCTTCACATCTGCATCAGATCCACCGTGTTCATCGATGATACTGCCCAGATATGTAAAGGTTTTTACATCTTCCAAAGCTTCTCCGTCAATTGTGATTGGATTGGTGCATGCTGTGTTGTATCGAAGAATCTTGCTTTTCCCTTTGTGTATATTGAGACCTATTGCTGCTGAGGCTGCAGCTACACTGGTTGTCTTCTCCTGCATTTGTTGTTGTGTGTGCGATAGAAGAGCCAGATCATCTGCGAAGTCTAGATCATCCAATCGCATCCTAGCTATCCACTGTATCCCGTGCTACCCTTCAGATATTGATGTCTTCATGATCCAGTCGATCACCAGGAGAAAGAGAAAGGTAGAGAGTAAGCAACCTTGCCTGACACCGGTCTTTACTTCGAACGATTTTGTCAACTGTCCTCCATGAACGATCTTGCAGTTTAATCCATCATAGGAATTCTGTATGATATTGACTATCTCCTGAGGCACGCCGTAGTGTCGAAGAAGCTTCCATAATGTTGTTCTGTCCACGCTATCAAATGCTTTTTCGTAGTCGATGAAGTTGATATAGAGTGATGAATTCCATTCAATTGATTGTTCCACAATGATCCGTAGAGTTGCGATTTGGTCTGTGCACGATCTATCCTTACGGAATCCTGCCTGTTGGTCTCGAAGTTGGGCGTCTACGGAGTCCTTCATCCTGTTTAACAATACCCTGTTGAAGACTTTTCCCGGTATTGAAAGAAGAGTGATTCCCCTGTAGTTGTCACAGTTGCTGAAATCGCCTTTCTTTGGTATTTTGACTAGAAGTCCTTCTTTCCAGTCTTTTGGTACCTGTTCCTCATCCCAGATCTTTCTGAAGAGAGTTTGGAGTATCCTTGCATTCGCCGCTACCTCTGCTTTCAGTGCCTCTGCTGGAATGCTGTCTAGTCCTGCTGCTTTGCCACTCTTGATTTGTCTGATAGCCATGCTGATTTCTTCAATTGTCGGTGCGCCAACATCAATTGGGAGGTCCGTGAGTGCTGCTTCGATGTTGGGTGGGTTCAGTGGGGCTGGTCGATTCAAGTGTTCTACCCACCTGTTTCGCTGTTCTTCAATGTTGGTGATTATCTTGCCTTCCTTGCTTTTCACTGGTCGTTCTGGTTTACGGTGAGTTCCGGAGAGTTTCTTTGTTGTTTCATACAGTTGTCTCATGTTTCCTTCTCTGGCAGCCTTTTCCGCCGTCATTGCCAAATCTTCCACATATTTACGTTTGTCGGTTCTGATGCTCCTTTTCACTTGCTTGTTTACATCTGTGTATTCAGCTTGTGCCTTGACTTTTTCTGCTCATGTTCGACTGGTATTGATTGCTGCCTTCTTGTTCCTCCTTTCTTGAATCTTATCCAGTGTATCGACCGTGATCCAATCCTTGTGATGGTGCTTCTTTTGGCCCAGAACCTCATGACATGTTGAAGTGATTGCCTCTTTTATCTCTTTCCAGTTGCTCTCCATAGTAGTTCCTTCTCCATTGAGTAGATCATGAAAGGCTTGGAACTTATTGCTGAGGGTTATCTTGAATTTATTGAGTTTGTCATTATCCCGAAGAAGAGCCATATTAAATTTTTGTGATATTGTCCTCCCCGTTGTCCAGTGCCTCTTGAGTTTCAATTTCATCTTGGCGACCAGCAAGCAATGATTTGATGCTACATCAGCTCCTCTCTTGATTCTCATGTCCTCCATAAGTCCTCTTGAACTTTTTGTTGATGCAGATATGGTCGAATCGGTTCTGTGTGCTGTGATCCGGTGAAGTCCATGTGGTTTTGTGTATGCGTTTATGTGGGAATATAGTCCCGCCTATGACCAGTTTATTGAAGGCACATAGATTTGCAAATCTCTCACCATTTTCTTTCCTTTCTCCCAGTCCGTGTCGTCCCATGATCACTTCATATCCGGTGTTGTCAATTCCAACCTTGTCATTTAGGTCTCCCATCAGAATAGTCAGGTCCTTTGTTGGGCACTTCTCGACGATTGACTGCAGCCTATCGTAGAATTGATCTTTAGCGTCTTCGTTGTAGTCATTGGTAGGCACGTAGCATTGGATGACGTTCATTGTAATCCCCGTTTTCTTTGTTTTGAAGGAGGCTTTGATGATCCTTGGTCCATGAGATTCCCATCCTATAAGTGCATTTTGTGCTTGTTTGGACAGCATCAATGCAACTCCTTGTGTATGTGGGGCATTTTCTTGTTCATGTCCGGAGTATAACAGCAGCTCCTCTGAAGCTAGTCGTTGTTGTCCAACTTGCGTCCAATGTGTTTCACTGATCCCAAGCACCTCTAAATTGTATCTCCTCATTTCTGCAGCAATTTGGAAAACTCTCCCAGTCTCCCACATTGTGCGAGCATTCCATGTACCTAAATAAATGGTTGCTCTGGTTGTCAGAAGGGGCATCGGCCTCGTGACTTCCGAAGAAACTCGGCTTTCATCATGAAGCGTCATAATTCTTCTAAACGAAGACCTCCTGACTCCCAGGGCAGAGTTTAAATGGTTTGAATAATTTTTTCTGGTTAGCGTTTTTTTAGCGAGTTAGTTTTCTACGGGATGGGGTCGCTAACCCCATGCTCAACCCTCCTCCTTTATCCGGGCTTGGGACCGGCAGTAGCCCCCCGGAAGGGACTCCAGGCGGAGTTGGCTGTGAATGTGAGAGACTGTAATGAATAGACTGGGCATAACATAGGAGCAGTAAATCGTGTAATAGTAGTCTATGGGTCAAAATGAAGCTTATGATGTGAAGAACATGATTATAAATAGTTTAGTTATTTAACAATTACAATATAAAAATATACGTATACTATTACTCCAGCAATAGATTTCAAATGTTACCATTCACTATTCTTATCGGGATATAACTATTAGGATGCATGTATAGCCAACAAATGCCCTGGTACATCCGAGAGTGAGGTAAGTCAGCTTTCCATCTCTATATGCTCTCACATGACCACGTTCATACAACCACTGACAGAGAAGTCCTACTCATTGCCGTGTCACACCACGAATGTGCATCGATTAGCTACTTAACAATTATCTATAAATGTATCCCAAAAGTTACCATTCACTATTCACATCAGGTTTTCCATGGAGATCTAGCTTCAACTGACTCATGATCTTAATCATATATAATCATATATAAATGCTCTTAACAAGTATATGTGTGATCAGATTGTTCGAAATGTATTGCGCTAATATATCACATAGTTCTAATAACCTCCGTTTTCTTACTACATTATCAAAATTTATTAAAGGGACTAATTGCTTTACATTTACAATAGATCCAAGTATTAGTGAACTACTATGAATAGGTAATACGAATGTGGACGGCCGTTTCGTCCTATTACGGGACTCCTCAGCAGTGCGCATCCACGACCTCACTCCCTGCGACGTTCAAACTCAGGACCTACTAACTTCGCGCGCGAGCACTTAACCACTAGACCACTAAGCTGGATGGCATCCAACGGTGCTAATGTCTAACGTCAACTAATCCACGAAATTGAGTGACAAATCCACCATTGTCATCAGTGAGTTGCTACCTCACAACAGACCTGGTTGAACTCCACTGGTCTCTGCTTCTCACTAGAACTCTGGGATATACCTATTGAAGCCAGTCACTAATGAGTATTTGTTGTATTCTGGTGAAAAAGAATACCAACGAGAACATTACAGAACTAATTATCAAAATCTAATAACCATATAGTAAATGGTTAATTTGCAAAATATTAATCTATCATACCAAACTAGACTGTTCCTGTTTCTAACATCAATTCATTGTCTGACAATTCATTATTTATACGTTTTCATACAAATTCCATTGTGTTTCCACTCTTCCTTTCTTGATCTTCCCTTATTTTCTGCTGCTAGACATTACTTTTTCAACTTGTGTCATATACTACTTATTATATCAATATAAGTAGCGTACACCACAATATCATTTTATTTACATTTAAAAGTACATTATCTTTTTTTTTTCTAAAATTTTACATTAATTATCATCAATTGTTGATTAGGACACAGTTCGGTATACAACTATAAAAATCAATAATAAAAAAAAAGAAAAAAAAAAGAAAAAAGAAATTTATAATTTTTTTATATTTTTATGTTATAAAAGCCGCAAGTTTATCTAAATTTTAATATTAAAATATGATTTATTTCCTGTAATAATTAAAAAGGTGACAACAATTTCCTTGTAAGATTTTGTTTTTGTTTTTGTTTTTTTTCTCTTGATTAAACTTTTCTATGATTTGATTAGTTGATTTCCCTTTTTTTCTTTTTTTTTTTCTTTTTTCTTTTTTCTTTTTTTTCTTTCTTTTTTTTGTTGTTGTTGGTTAAATGAGTTCTGTTTTATGTTTCAATATCATGTTTATTTACATTTATTGATCATTTATATTTTATTATGTCGGTACTATCTTTGAATGGATTATAATTTATATGTTCATTATTTATTGATTTCTTATGAATTCCTTTTCTGATAAGAATCATTTCAAAAACAAAAAAAAACAAAAAAAAAGATTGTAAACTGAACTCATTAGTTTAATGAGCCTTCAATTATTTATAGAAAATGTAAAGTCACGAATTGGTGCAGCTAAAGAAGCATATTTACAAATTAAAGAACATTTACTACTTAAAAAATAAGGTCTGTCTGTTATATAAGATCAAAATCAGAATTTTCAATACTAAATGAGGAGGAAACATGAAGAATTATGAAGGCAATCATTGAAAAGATACAAGTTGTCTGCATGTAAAATACTTTGGAACCATTGATCAGACACTATTAGCAACAATCTACTGTGGGAGAGAACAAATCAGATTCCAGTGGAGGAAGAAATAAGGAAGAATCGTTGGAAATGGATAGAACATATATTGAGGAAACCACTCAACTGTGTTACAAAGCAACTCCTTATCACTTGGAATCTTAAAGGCCAGAAGAAAAGAGGAAGATCACAGAACACGTTAGGTCGAGAAATGGATACAAACATAAGAAGAATGAACAACAATTGGATAGAACTAGAAAGAACGGTTCAGGATAGTGTGAGTTGGAGAATGCCGATTGGTGGCCAATGCTTCATTGTGAGTAACAGACGTAAGTAAGTTATTCATGGACATATTGATTTTATGTTTTAATCGCTCTTCTGTCTGTGGTTTATTCTTTTGCGTCATCAATTTTGTTTCAAAAAATGTACATGATTATTTTTAGTTCAATATTTAACTCAATTAAATAGATTAGAACAGAAGTTAGTTTTATGATTTTCCAACATCTTTTCAAATATTATTTTCTTGGAAATTAATACATTACTAATACGGTGTCGACAGGTATAAGTAGTATATATCATCAATTGAAAGTGAAATGCCTAGTGGGACAGGAGATTAAGAAGATCGAAGAAAAGAGAATCGGAACAAAGAATGATTAGTGTGATTCGATGGTGGTTGGAGGTAGTCGACAAGAAACCCTGGACCCGGGTTTCGTGCTACTTGGCACTCGTCAGCAAGGTGTACCTGTAATCTTTAAGGGAACTGGTGCTCCCTGACGGAATCGATCCCGTGTCACCCAGCTTCACAGTCAGAGATGTTACCACTGAACTATCCAGGCCGCGACCGACCTCCTGTAGGACTGATCAATCAATTGTGATAAATAAGTCAAATAACGAGAATGAACTTTTGAATACATATATTTTGTATATGAAGCGACTGGAATAGAGAGGAGCTTCGGATTCGCTCGATATGCTTATAACTTTGTACTCTGTGCTATTCGCTAGTAAACTGTAGTTGCCGGCTTTTTATTACATTCTGATTTCAAATACCGTTGAGGTTTATATAGCAATGGTTACAAAGGTGATTGATAAACTAAGCAAAGTCACTACAATATAGTATATTAACTTCAATGAATTGTTTTATGTAATGCATCTTCTATTGAATCTATTGTAGGTATTGATTTAGTCAGTATCTAATGTATAATATCAGTAATTCATTCAGAACATAAATCGATAAAAAAAAACTAGACATTCATCAAAAACCTGGAAAACAATATGGTTGTCCATTTTGTCTTGATATGAGAATTCTCAACAAAACTTGGACCTATGATCTTGCGTGAATCTATATCATGTGGATCACGGAACCTTGTGAAATTCCTAATTATAATCAATTCACCATACTGATGGTTGATTATCATAAATTGTATTGATTAGGTATGAAATAGTTACTCAATGTTTCCCATTTTTCAATGATTATTTTAGTTGAATTGATTTATGATTTTAATAGCCTCCATGACTCTCCATTGATACTAATACAATAGTATTCATTAACCTTTCCATGATATTAACAGTAACCTAATCACACACAAAAAACATTTTTCCCCAGCTAATTACTTCCAGTTAGTTGTATAAGATAATTAGAGACAGAAGTAATTTACTTCAACTACTAGGAAAATAGCAAATGTTTTTGCTTCCGTTTCCTATGTTATGTATATATATATACATTCAATTATTTTGTGGGATTACAATGTCACTATATGTTATAAATAATCATATAGTTAGATCACCATGAAAATCCTACAGGCACTGGACGACCATTGCGTCTTAATATGAGACTCCTCAGCAGTACACATCCAAGACCTACAGTCTTATAAATTTATTGTTATACGTTAATTATTTACTTACTTACTACCATTGCAGCTTACGCCATCGACCAATATTCTTTAATCTACACTGTTTTGAACCATCCTTTCTAGTTCTATCCAGTTGTTGTGCATTCTTCTTATGTCTATCTCGATTTCTTAGTATAATGTGTTCTTTGATCTGAACGGTCGTCTCGTCCTATTGTGGGACTTCTTAGCAGTGCACATCCCCAACCCTGCCTCGCGGGACTCGAACCCAGGACCTAACAGTTACGCGCCAGGCGTTTAACCAACTAGACCACTGGGCTAGACGGTATCCAATGATGTTAATGTCTAACTTCAACTAATTCACGAAATTGAGTGACACATTCACCATTGTCATCAATGAGTTACTATCTCATAACTGACCCGGTTGAACTCCACTGGTCACTCCTTCTCACTAGAACTCTAGAAAATACCTCTTGAAGTCAATCACTAGTGAGAATATGTTGATTATTGACTCATGATGTTAATCATTGAAATTACTACAATCTCCACGAAACGCCTTCTGACAATAATCAACATATGCTCACTAGTGACTGGCTTCAACAAGTATATCCTGGAGTTCTAGTGAGAAGTAGTGACCGGTGGAGTTCAACCACGTCTGTTGTGGGATAGTAACTCACTGAAGACTATGGTGGATGTGTCGCTCAATTTCGTGGATTAGTTAAAGTTAGACCTTAACACCGTTGGATGCCGTCTCAGTGGTCCAGTGGTTAAGTGCTTGCGCGCGAATTTAGGGTGCGAGGTCGTGGATGCGCACTGCTGAAGAGTCCCGTAATAGGACGAAACGGCCGTCCAGTGCTTCCAGGTTTTCCATGGTGGTTAGCTTCAATTGACTCATGATCTCAAATATTGAAAATGAAGAATTTACTGTCTGATTCTTAGATTTTAGTGAGATGTTCTGTAACTTTATGTTCAAATACATTCGATTGTTCCCACTTGTGTTTTTGTTCACCACAACACATCTATTATTGTAGACCAGTTTAATCTGGATAAACGTTTTTTTGTTGAACTTGTTAATCTATGAAAGCTGTATACTTTTCTTTCTACTCTGTGTAATAAAATAAATTGAGATTGTCTGTCACAATAGACGATAAACTTCTTTATTCTTAATTGATTCATTATTGAGTGATGATCAATGGTTTCTTATCGACTACCTTCAACCACCGTTGTATTCCCTATTCGTTGTATGTAATCTCTTCAAAATTTTTAGTTTTGTTTAAGTCTAAAATGATTTTACAGAGGTTAAACTGAAATGACCTGAAAATAGTGATACTTTAAACAAGGAGGCCTAAAGCAACTGTTATTTGAGTGTATTTGGAGATCTTTTGGGAAATATAGAAGATAGGACAGGTATATACCTACAAAATTTATTTATTCATTAAAACAAATAAACATTGATACAAAGAGGCAACAAATAGATATGCTCCACATAAATCTCATTTGATTTGTGTGAGGGTTGGAATACTACTCGGGTCCCCAAACAGAAGCACGTTGTTTTCTTAGGGAGCTACTTCCTGAGTCTTCAACCTAAAGATCTAATCCACAAGGTAATGGAGCTACGCCGATGATCAATAATAGGTTCATACGCCATTTGTTTATTCAGAATACTGGAGTTCATGTGGACCGTTGATTTGTAATCTTAGTTTTCCAACTCCCTTAAGTGGATTCTTTGTGTCCACCAACCTGGTTAATTCACCAGACATTCGCTTTTTGTCCTTTCAACAGTAAAGTTGTGAAAATAAGAACAAAAAAAATGAAAATATTTACAAAACAATCTGTATTAATCAAAGATGGATAGTGACTAACAAAGGAATTCAGAACTCGTATTTCGTCTTATTTGAGACTCATCAGCTGAATGTATCTAAGATGATACAAGTAAAACAACACCAAGTGAATAAAAGAGTAAATGTTGATTGAAGTAAAAGTCTTCGAAGTTTGACCAAATTATCGATTATTAAGAATCAGTGGGATTTAAGAAACTGTTAGGATTTGAAAAGAGAGCTATACAAGTTCACTTAGATTGCGAACGAGATCGAGGATTCGGTGACCAAGGTCCAGTAAGCTAACTATTGACGCGTCCAAGCCCCGCTATCTAGAGTGAGAAGACCAAGCTTAGAATGGAGGTATATTCTGTAACAACCAGAAAACAAGCAACCTTCTTTACAAGACAATTTAAAACGTTTATATACAAATATATATACATCGATATTGCCAATTGTCAATTGACTACCATTGAAATATTTAACCATTTAATCGATAATTTCGTCAATCAACTATGTGCGTGGGCGGTAAGAAATGCCCACGTATACATCTGCATACAAGCTCCACAAGATAAAATTACAAACTATGAGTTGTTTGGGGGGGATCTATCGTCCCCAACAGAAATACATAGAATAGTAGTCTTAATATGAAAGTTTCGAAAAGTATCCTTAAGAATTAAATAAGTATCATCTTATATGGATTAGCTGATGTCTTAAAACTGTAGCTAAACATATTAGTTCACATCTTACATTTGATAATAATATAATATAGCGTTCACCGGAATTCTTCATCCAACTCTGTTATGGGCAAAATTTTCCAGTTAGTTCCAGTTGTTATTCATCTTTTTTTTGTTATCTTCTTCCAGTTCTTGACGCAGTGTGTTTTTGGACCTTTCTGTTTTTCATTTCTTTTCATGATTTCAAGCTAATGTTTTCATCGTGATATAGTTTGATGATTTCTACAAGGTATATCGTATCCATTTCCGACATCTTTTCTTAGTTTCCTCTTCAGCTAGAAGTTGGTTTGTTCTCTCCCACAATAAGATGTTGCTTATGGCATCTAGTCAACGGATAGTAAGTATCCTGTGTAGATAACTGTTTATAAATACTTATACCTTTTGAATGATGGTTCCACAACTCCATAGAATTATTTAAATATTAAAGAATATCAATAAGTGGGCTGTGTATATCTTATCCGTTACAAGTATTTACATGTAAATAAAGTAGAATAAGAAGAAAACGGTGACCATGAAGTGAACAAAACACTAATGGGGACATTCGAATGTATCTAACACCAAATTACGGAACTAGTTATTAAAATCTAACAACCATATATTAAATACTCAATTTGCAAATTGTTCATTGATTGTCTCAAAATGACTCAGACTTCCTTTGTTCTTGCATTCGCATACAAATTGCATTCTGTCTTCATTCTTTACAGTTCGATCTTCTTGTCTCTCTGCTGCCAGACATTCTGTTCAGTATTCACGTCATATACTACTTATGTCTACATGAGTAGCACACACCACACTCGTCCCCCCTTTGAAAGCAGTCGTTCTTGCGGTGGTTCATACTCGCCGTGCAACATTCTTCTTTTCTGCAGTTCGTCCTATACCCTCCGTCAAAATGTCGAATCTACGGCGCGCTGACCTCCATAGCTCCGTCGACCTGCAGGGGAACCAACATTCGACCTCTACACGGCACCTGGGACGTCTACACCCGTGCCACACCTGCCTGCTGAGCCATCTTCATCCAATGTTCCCTTAGAAGCCGCACGTCACACCGCTCCTTTCCGTCGACGGCACCCGCTACAAACAAAGCCGCCCCGTCAGAACAATTCACCAGACTGCCCCAACCTGCACCCCAGCTCCAGGCCCGCAACTGCCTCTTCTTTCTCCTTCTTGTTCTTCCTCCTCTTCTTCTTGCATTTTATAGACTATCAGATCTTAGTTTTATGAAATAGAATACAAGAAACTTAATTTAATCCACTTATGAATTATGAATAGAATCGAAGAGCTCATTCAAGGTTTAAAAACAAAAGTAGATTTTTAAATAAATCCAAATGAATATGAATAGTCTTTTGTTGAAAAGTTCACATATATTAAGTGAACATTTTTGAAATACTAGAAAGATTTAGAAGTAAAGATGAATAGTGGCTAATAGTGAAATACACGAAGCGTATTTTGTCCTATTTGGGACTTGTCAGATGAATGTACCGACATCTCAGAGTTGATGTTCACTTTGAGACTCGAACCCAATTACAAGTAAACAACATTGATTGAATTAGAAAGATTTGTTTATTAGTAATGTAAAGTGAGAATGAAAATTTAAAACCTTGACATAAGGGATATGGTGATATTACAAAAAAGCTGGGAAATATATACACTGTAGTATTTCGATGTAGGTAGAAACCTCTTACGATTTTGAGATGGTGGAGAAGATTTGTAGCTCAGGTGGATGATTTTGATGGAGTTTTGTTCTCTGAGCTGGATGGTTTGGTCGTGGAGCTTTCATCGTTCTTCTGAACGACATCATCAGCACAAACTTCAGATAAAACAAGAATCAAACCAATAGGAGACAAAACCAAGACAAAAAGGTAAACAATGACAAATTTAAGGTCAATAAGAACCAATCAACATCGAGGTGCACAGAACAAGCTGTGAAACGCATATGGAGAAATTCGAACACTTTACGCTTCTATCTGAAGTTTGTACTGATGATGTCGTTCAGAAGAACGATGAAAGCTCCACGACCAAACCATCCAGCTCAGAGAACAAAACTCCATCAGAAACCTTTTACACTACGTATAGACATAAAAGAAAGGTTTTGTTAAATATCTACACACTTATTTGCTTACTTACGCCTGTTACATCTCGTCCAGGAGTATATGCCATCCACCAGCACTCTCCATCCAACCCTGTCATAAGTAATTCTTCTCAATTAGTTCCATTTGCTATTCATCCTTTTTATATCTGCTTTCAATTCTCGATGCAGTGTGTTCATTGGCTTTCATCTTTTCCGTTTCCCTTCACGATTTCAAGTTAGGGCTTGACTTGTGCTGTAGTTCGTGATTGTAACATGAGATAGCTGTTACATATTAACATACCTTGGTTCAGTGAACAGAAATATGATAGATTGCCGGTATCATTTAACGTTTTCCAAAGTGTTCGTAGAGATATCCTGAGATTTACCACAACGCAACCTTGTCTCAACTAACTAATTAAAAAAAACTCAAAGCGGTGGAGAAGATTTGTATCTCAGGTGAATAATTTTGGTGGAGTTTTACTCTTTTAGCTGAATGACTTGGTAGTGGAACTTTCATGAATGTTGTGAACAACATTTTCAGCACAAACTTTAGGTAGAACTGAATTATTCAAATGACTCCAGACATCAACCATGAACCGGATCAAAGAGAGCAAACCATACTAAAGGTAGAAATAGTGACTGGACAAAAGTCAACAACAACCAATCAAAATCGAGTTCAACAGGACAAGTTGTGAGATATTTATGAAGAATTTCAACCACTTCAAATTTATCTAGAGTTTGCGCTGATGGTACTGTTCAGAAGTACAATGAAGACATCATAAACAAACCATCCAGCTTACAGCACTAATCTCCATCAAAAAGCTTTAAAGTCTCACCAACTAATTTAAAATCATTTTTAGTACCCTTTGTTCAACTTCAGCACGATTCAACTCCTTCATTCAACATAAACAAGCAATTCACTCTGAGAAACTTCTTTCTAAACACTACTATCTTTCATCTCTAGAACCTCACATTACAGTTAAACTGCAGTTGACTGCAAGGCGAAGTTTTAGATTATTGATTAGCTATAGAAAATCAATGATTAAAACTAGTGTTAGGTGGATCATTTTATTTAATACGAAACCCTGAACATACATCTCGTACCACGTTTCACTCCTCAGCATAAGATATATGATAAATCTTTGTAAAATGTGGACTGAAGTGTGCCATATATTAGCACCAACGACTAAGTGAAACGGTCATTGGTCATCAATGAGTAATCCATCCATGTAAGTAGTTCAGTTTGATGTCTCACATAGTGAGGTTAGGTATCATATGTTCAAATTACACAGGGATAATCATTCTCTTCAAAATAGCAGGTACGATTTCTGACACATTTCCAATGGGATGAAATATGAATTTACGATTATCTGTTGGTTAGCATCAAAGTATTAAACATTCGATATTTAATCATATTGATCAATAACAATCTCGTTACTATGGAACAAAATAAACATGACAATGGTCATCGTTAGATACTAGCTCAGTGATCTAGAAGTTAAACGTTCGCGCGCGAGACCGAAGGCTCTGGGTTCGACTCCAACGGGTGGGATCATCAATATGCACTGCTGAGGAGTCCCACATCAGGACAAAACAGCCGTCTAGTGCCTCCAGGTTTTCAATGGTGATTTAACATCAGTCGATTCACAATCTCAATAATCTCCATAACTCTATACTGATAACAGTAATTTCATAATACCTATAACCTAAATTTTACTTTAATGTTGATCACAACCACCAGTGAAAATCTGAAAGTACTAGACGTTCATTCTGTCCTAATATGGGACATTTCATCAGTGAGCATCTACGATCCTGAACGGGGGGCTCGAAGTCAAGACCTTCAATCACGAGCCCAAAACGTTTAACATCTAGATCGCTGAATTGCTATCCAACGTTGTCTTACATCAAACGATCCACAATATAAAGCGATTAAACAACCTCCATAACCATATCATCAATGTACAGTAAATAAATGATAATCATTATGAAATTCTGATATTTGGCATATCATTTTATGATTATGATGTAAGATAATCTTTATTTCTTGTATTGTTCTTTCTAAATCACTGGCAAATATTCATTTATCAACAATCTATTTACATGGTTACTTAAAATCCGGATGTACCGTATAAAATCAGCATTAAATTGTAATTGATTATGTAATTCAAGTTATCATTCAAATCACTGATATGTAATCTATGTCAATAGTTCTAAACAAAATTTTTAGATTGAATACAATTAGATCGAATAATGGATAATGCTGTAGCGTGGAGTTGAGTCGCGATTGACTATGGACACCACTACAAGAAGACTACGTGCCAATTAACCAATAAGATCCCCGTAGGCCAATATCAGAAGGCAGATGATGGCTATAGTCGAAATATATTTGTTAGCGATCTCGTGGTATCGAAAGAATACCGAGATCGTGCCAAAGGAGTACAAGCGTGGTTACTAAAAGTAACCAAGTTCAAAGTCAACTGGGGAGTAATGGCTGTCATTAGCACAGTTAAACAAACGAGCACAATAAAACAATCACTGGTACAATTGGTTATAATAATAATTGTTTTCATTAAACCAATCGCGTTCTCTTGATAAAGGTAAGTCACTACAATGCAATCACATCAGGCTTACCAGTTTAGTGGATCATGATCTGATTCCAATTAGATCGGATCTAATAGCTGTTTGAAATATACTCATGGTCAATCCTCGTAATATAATTATCGGCTTGATTCGAGTTAGTGAATAACGAAGAGAATAGATTTGGAATATGTATCTATTTCATACAATCGTTGATCCGGATAAACGATTAAAGAAACGAAATGATGCTCGGTGTAGAAGATATGTGAGCCAATTCCATTTAGTTAAGCGTTAATCAATATTTATAGTCACAAAGAAATAAGATAGAGATCTGAGATGAACAGGATAAGAAGTGAACACATACCAGATTGTTCCTTGTCGGTGTCCGTTTTCATTAAACTGAATAACTTACTGGCACAGCTTTCGTTATCAATCTGAACATCACCAAATAGGGGTGGTGTTCAACGGATTTTCTTCAGGTATTCGTTTACGCAAACAGAGACTCCGAATAAAAAGTGGTAAAGTGAAGAGGAGAGAATGAAACAAAACTAACCGAAGACGGTATCTGAGCCAAGTGTGAATCGATATTTATAGTCAAACAAAAATAATTTACAGACACATCATTGGCTCACGGGTGAACTCAAGGAAGCTTTGAAAAGCTCAGAAAGTGCCAAAGATATTCCATCCAGTCATCTTTTCGAAGAATATTCTAGAATCCCTATGTGTAACTTCTCTATTGAACAAATGCTAATAATCCTTTGTGTGAGGATTGGATAATTATAATGATGATTTCGTTTTTACTAAAAACTATAAATACTTGACAGTTTTGTATCATAATTGACATTGTTTTGGAATAGTATTTCTTTCATTTGTCAATCTGTCTTCTCATTTCCAACTTGGGAGTGTTCTAATGTTCAAGTGCTCACGTTTTACACGGTATAGTAAGAATCTAAGCTCTAGATATAACAGAACGACTTACTTGGATATCTTTCTCGGTCAATCGGAACATCATCAATATCTAAGTAAAATGGTAATTAAGTACTTTCTAAATGACAAAGAGCATCTGAATGAAAATTAAATCTCCATCAATTTGTAGGAGACATGTCTTAGTTATTCACAAGCTTGTTTCTATAATCCTTTCCTGTTAGTTCCAGTTGCTATTCATCCTTTTCATATCTGCTTCTAATTCTTAACACAGTGTGTTTTTTGACCTTCCGATTTTGCGTTTTCCTTCAAGATCTCAAGTTAGTGCTCTGACTGGAACAGTTTATTATATTCAAAGAAGAAAAATTCAATGGATCAAACTAAAGAGATAACCAATTTAGTTTCATTCAATGTTTGTGGCTAAATAATAGAACTATAAATTCAGCTTATATGCTCTACACAATAGCTAGACTAGATAAAATAGCTTGTTTAATAAAAGCACAGAATGAAGCTGGGTGATGGAAGGTTGAATCCATCAGAAATCATCGATTCTCAAGATTGCAGACATATCTATCTATTAGTATTAAACCTAGTCCTGAGGTTTTCTTTTGACTACCTGAATCCACCAACTTTCATCTCAACAGAGTGCATGCGATATGAAATCAGATACACTAGTGTCCACATAAGTTATGGAATACAACACTCACATCAAGATTACTCAAAATAGATATAATGGTTCGTGGCTAGTACTGAAATCCAGGACATGCTATTCATCTTATTTGGGACTCGTCAGTTAGATTTACGTACATCTCAGAGTCGATATTCACTCCAGGAATCGAATCTAGTATCATTCACTTCATTGCGTTATCCACTTTGCTACTGAGTCCTGATAGAAAGAAACATGCATCTTTGATTCAAACATATCCAGCTGACAAGTCCCAAATAAAATGAAACTCACAACCTTAGATTTCACTTCTAGCCACTATCCATCTTTGCTTATCATACTTATGAAGTAAGGCAATATCAAGTCAGTCTGCATAGTATGTACATATGTTAATAAGAGACTGATCAATTGCAATGAGTAGACACAAGTAAACAATACCAAGTGAATTTAAAGATTACTCGAACTAGTTAGAATTTAGGGTTAAGTAAGATATGAAGTAGTACCTATTAACGTTTTCCTGAAGTATGAAATGATAATACCACATACGTCTACTTCATAGAAGTTTGATGTTTTACATGCAGACCAAGTTAAAGCGTCGAATATTCACTTTTCGTCCTTTAAATTCCGTAAACAACAGTAATGCTGTGATAAGGCAGTGAGTAGGACTTTCCTTGTAGTGGTTGTATGCACGGTGGCCAAGTGAGAACATTTCGAGAGAAAGACCTGTCTCTCCCTCACTCTCAGCCATACCAGGGCATTTGGAGCTATACATGTATTCTAACATTAGCTAGAAAATATGTTAGTTGAAATACTTACTTACTTACTTATGCCTGTTACTCCTCGTGAAGGAGCATAGACCACTCACCAGCATTCTCTATCCAACGTTGTCTTTGGCAATCCTTTACAGCTCTTTCCAGTTCTTATTCATCCTTTTCATATCTGCTTCTATTTCCCGTTAGAATGTGTTCTTTGGCATTCCACTTTTTCACTTCCCTTCAAGATTCCAAGTTAGCGCTTGTCTCGTAATGCAGTTTGATGATTTCCTCAATGTATGTCCTATCCATTTCCATCGTCTTTTCCTAATTTCCTCTTCAGCTGGAAGCTGGTTGGTTCTCTCCCACAAAAGGCTGTTGCTGATGGTATCCGGCCAATGGATGTTGATTATCATGCGTAGACAGCTATTAATAAATACCTGTACCTTCTTGATGGTGGTTGTTGTAGTTCTCCAAGTTTCAGCTCCGTACAGTAGAACTGCCTTGACGTTCGTATTGAAGATTCTGACTTTGATATTGGTTGAAAGTTGTTTTGAGTTCCATATGTTCGTCCTTACTTTGTCAATACTCGCCTTGACGTCTGCATCTGAACCTCCTTGTTTATCGACGATGCTTCCCAGGTGTGTGAAGGATTCCACATCTTCCAGAGTTTTGCCATCAAGAGTGATTGGATTGCTGTTCTCCGTGTTGTGTTTGAGGACCTTGGTTTTCCCTTTGTGTATGTTGAGGCCTACTGATGCAGAGACTGCTGTTATGCTGGCTGTCTTTGTCTGCATTATTTTTACTGGTTAGCGTTTTTCTTTGGCGAGTTAATTTTCTACGGGATGGGGACGCTAACCCCATGCCCAACTCTCCTCCTTTATCCGGGCTTGGGACCGGCAGTAACTCTAGGAGAACTACAGGCGGAGTTCTAGTTGAAATCATCAACTTCAAACAACGGATAAGCACAAATTCAAATCAACTATAATACCAACATCCTATTTCAACCAAACAACTGAATGAATCTTGTGCTCAAATCTATAATCTATTTTCTTGAAATCTAATTGGTTAATTCATCAATGATAATTTCACCTTTGACTTGACCATTAAATCCTAAAACTATTCTAACCTAGATACTAAAATAATTTTAAAAATCTTTTTTCTTTGTTTTTTGTTTCTCTCTTTTTTTTCTCTTTTCTCTTCTAGAATTTAATTATTAATGAAGCGGTATAATTCATGCATTTACCGTCTAATTATAATTTGACATTATCACATTGTTACTAGGCATGTAAGACTAAACTGTTTAATTTTTCTTTTAAATTTTTGACACTTTTTTTCTGTTTTTTTCTTTTTTTTTTTTTTTTTAATGTAAATAACAAAATTCACGGAAGTTGATTATAAAAAAGAAAAAAAAAACAAAAAGAAAGTTTTCTTAGTTTATTCTTTAGAAAAGTTTTTTTCTTCTGCGTTTTTTTTTCTTTTTGATAATAGGAATATGAATATATGATGAATGGGTTTTGTACTACTGATGTTGACAGTTATAAGTAGTATGTATCATTAGTAGAAAGTAGAATAGCTGACGGTAGAAGGTGAAATAGATCGAAGAAAGTAGGAAGAGAATAAAAAATGATTAGTGTGGAAACAAAGGAACAATAAAATCTGAGATGATTAATTGACATTTTGCAGAACGAATGTTCTGTAAGTTGGTATACAGATGTATTTGGTTGTCACCACTTGTCTTATCATTCGCTATGGTAATACTGAATAATTGATAAGTCTATAAGACTATTAGTAATTAAGTACTTAATCTAAAGATTATGTATTACTTTCGTGCAAATTGAAAGCTGAGGACGAGGAGATATCTTCATTAGCCATTACCTTAATTGTGAAATCCAGGATAGTCATACCATCTGAGAGTATATCAATCATTGTGTTGACATCAATATGATCAGTCTTAAGATTTCCGCGCCTACTAAACATATTCCAATAGAAGCTGATCGAAAGTGTTATAATTGGTGGCGTTGTACACTATTCATATATAATGTAATGATATAGCCATTTAGAGGACAGTGATTTATCGACCGGACCAATGACGCGTAAAGCTGTACGAGCAGTCTAGAGTTTTCATTGATCATTCTCCTTGACTAGCCTTAACTGCCTGTTGATTCCTGAACAGCAATCTCAGCCTCTGCGATATAAATCATGTATTTTAAGCATACAAACCAAACAGACTACATCGTACAATAAATTGGAAAATCTAACCAAAAATGGCTTTGAATATGGGAGAGTGTAATAAATAGATTGGACATAATTCAAGAATGGTGGATAGGATATACATAGTGATTATCATCACAATTGAATTATCACTGGGTGGTGACCAATGTCATGCGTGTCTAGTCCTTATTATTAGTGCAGATCGAATGCTGACGAGTGCCAAGTAGTACGAAACCCGGGTCAGGCAAAGAAGTGAGGTCATGGTAGGTTACCATATTTCAATCTAATATAATCTAATATAAATTTCAGCATCATATCTAATAAATAACCATCATTACAAAGATTGTCTAGCATATAATTCTTTTGTTTTTGAATTTATCTCTTCGAATTCTATCACAATGCATAATATTTTGATCTACTATTACTTAATTACGCCCGGTACACCTCGTCGGGGAGCATAGGCTGTCCACCAGCATTCTCTATCCAACTCTATCCTGAACAATCTGTTCCACATGCTATTCATTCTTTTTTATGTCTGCTTCCAATTCTCAGTGCAATATGTTCTTTGGTCGTCTTCTTTTCCATTTCCTTTCACGATTCCAAGTTATTTTTTGCTTCATGATGCAGTTCGATGATTTCCTATCCACTTAAGATCTGCTTTTACATACATTAATTTTCTCAGTAAACTTTCCGTGACCATTGGTATTTTTACAACAAAATAATGTATTGAAAGTTTGCATTGAGATATGATATAATATGAAATGATTAACAATGATAAATGGAAAGAATAACACTGACAAAGATTATCAACAGTGACTGGCTTCAAGAGGTATTTCCTGGAGTTCTAATGAGGAGCAGTGATCAGTGAACTTCAACAGGGTCTGTTGTGACATTGTAACTCACTGATCACAATGGTGTATGTGTTGCTCAATTTCGTGAATTGGTTGATGTTAGATATTAACACCGTTAGATACCGGTCAACTGAGTGGTCTAGTGGTTAAGCACTCGCGCGCAAGACCCATATGTCCTGGGTTTGAATCTCGAGAGTCGAGATCATGGATGCGCGCTACTAAGGAGTCCCACGATAGGACCAAAACGGCCGTTCAGTGCTTCTGGCTTTTCCATGGTGGCCTAGCTTCATTTGACTCATGAATACAACAATAAAATTATTAACTGTATAAATATGTGTACAAGAACAGGTCAGAGAATAAAAAAACATGAAGGGTGGATGATGTAATAATTGAGTGATAATTTTAGAGGTAATGACGGTTTTGTACAAGATTCCTGGAATTGGAAAACTAATAAGATGGGTTGCGTCGAAAAATAGAATCAAATATGAAAAGAATGAACAACAACTTGAAAGAACCTGAAAGGATTGCCCAGGACAGGTTTGAATTGCAAGTGCTGATGGGCGGCCTATGCTCCTTCACGAGGAGTAACACGCGTAAGGAAGTACGGAATTAAGATGGGTTGCTTATTAATTGTACAGGATTTGAAGAGTTTACATAATTTAAGAGAATTGAGTCAATAGAAATGTGTGAGTGAAGAGGGGTATGCTTTAAATGTACATAATATATGAATTCCGTAATGGAGAAGCAAACTAAAACAAATTGTATTATTAAGGTAGTAAAAGGTTTTTATCTCATCTCCTTCATCAAACCAAAGAAAAGCATAATTTCTTCGTCCACTGATAATATTGATAGCTTGAGGAATGTTAATTGTATGCACAGTGTCAAGTAAATGCCGAGCTATTGCACTATTTTAAAGTCTTTATCCCTCAATTTCTTTAGAATATGCTTGCAAATGTGAACATTTTTAACCAAAACAATATATATAGGTACATCCAGTTGATGGGTCCCAAATACGACGAAACGAGCGTCCTGGATCTTAATACTAGCCGCTATCGATCTTTGAATACTTTTTTCTGGTTAGTGTTTTTTTGGCAAGTTAGTTTTCTAAGGGATGGGGTCGCTAACCCCATGCCCAACCCTCCTGCTCTGTCTGGGCTTGGGACTGGAAGTATCTCCCGTAGGGACTCCAGGCGGAGCATGCACCAATCCAATCACAATTTCGAAGATCCGAAAACCTTTACATATTTGGGCAGCATCATTGATGAACACGGTGGATCTGATGTGGATGTGAAAGCGCAGATCGGAAAAGCAAGGGCAGCATATCTACAACTGAAGAACATCTGGAAATCAAAACAACTGCCAACCAACACCAAGGACAAAATCTTCGATACAAATGTCAAGACAGTTCTACTGTATGGAGTGGAAACTTGGAGGAATACGTAACCATCATCCAGAAGATACAGGTGTTTATTAACAGTTGTCTACACAAAATAATTCGGATGCGTTGGCCGAACACTAATAGCAACAGCCTACTGCGGGATGGAACAAACCAGATCCCAGTGGAGGAAGAAATCAGAAAGAAGCGCTGGAAGTGAATACGACACACAATGAGGAAAGCACCAAACTGCATCACGAGACAAGCCCTCACATGGAATCCTCAAGGCCAAAAGAAAAGAAGAAGACCAGAGAACACATTACGCTGGGAAATGGAGATAGACATGAGAAAAATGGACAAGAATTGGATGAAACTAGAAAAGAAGGCCGAGGACAGAGTGGGTTGGTTGGAGAATGCTGGTCGGCGGCTTATGATTCATTAGAAGTAACAGGCGTAAGTAAGTAACTATCCATCTTTGCTTAAAAACATAATACGTCTTGAATGATTGAACCTCTTTTCAGCGGTTTCATTCCACAAGTTTTATAGTTACTTGAGTATACTTTTTCAAAATGATAAGCATTTATTTATAATTAAAATCATTGATCAATCAAAGTTGGATAACCACAAGATACTTAGAAGCACCAGATGACCTTTTCGCCTCAATAATGAAATACTGCATCAGTATGCATCCACATTCCTGTAGCTAGAAATCGTACATAGGACTTCAGTTTCAGATGTGAACGATTGTTCTTTGCATAAGTGAGTTAAAACCCAACGGTGCAAAAGTCAAACTATATCGGAATACGTTTGTTTGGTATGTGTCATCTGTGTACTACCACTGGATACATGATGAAAGTTTGTACCATGCTAAGAAGAGGTAAACGTATTATGTTTACACAATTCTATGTGTTTGGATTAGGTTTTATTTGAATTATCAGTAAGACTTTGGTTTAGTTATAATGTAACTATAGTACATAGTATGCATGCTACAGTTGTCATAGTATGGTAATCATTAGATGATTAAGTTGATATCAGTTTATGAAGTTATAGACTATTCGTTTAAATCATATTAATAATGATAAACATTGATTAGGTTAGATTAAACAAGACAACAGGAACTTATATAAGTTCAGAAATTATATTCTTCCGCATAATTAATTTAGTAGTATCATTATCTTCATAGGAATTCACTATTGTTTTGAGTAGTATTTCCTGTTACACTATTCAGTTTATTTTTTTTTTTTTATTTTTTTATTTCTTTGATTTTACCGACATTAAGTTATTCAATCATTTACAATGTTACTGTAAAGTATTGTGATAGCTCTGTTTTATATGAACACATTCAGAGTTTTACATTATTTTATATTTGTTTTCTCACTATTCATTGGACAAAATCAACAATGAACACAATGTGATGATACATTCACAACTAATATTAATGTTCACCAGGAAGACGTACATCCAATCGTTCCGCTCCGCTTCGTTGACAGTACTCGCTGACACTGCAGAGTACTTCCGCACTAGACTAATCCAACTAGCACTTTATCTACAGGCCCCGCGATGGTGTCCGTAGAATAGTACATTCTCCATCACCTGGTTGGTAGCGATACCAAGTGTAGTGAATGAGAACAATTAAATGCATTTGAATAACAAATTACAGAATTTCTTGACGTAATCTGAGAACCATACAGTGAATACTTCATTTGCAAAATGTCAATCAATCATATATAATTTGATTGTTCCTTCATTTCCACACCACCCACTCTCTGTTTTTGTTCTCTTCTCTTTGAACTCCTTAACCTTCTGCTGCCAGATATTTCATTTCCTATTGTTGATACATACTACTTATATTTGTTGACATCAGTAGCACACACCACTTATGGGGTAGTTAGATACTTCTTATTTCCAAGTATAAATGTAAATTAAAATGATTTTGGGTAATGACTAGTCTTGTGAATTAAGTTTGGTTCTGATTAAAGCTTATGCGCTAGTTGGAATTTCTTTCGTAGTATTGATATTCCCTCAGAAACTCGAACTTGATATCGATCGCTTTACGCTTCAAAGCCATATAAACAAGACTACTGATATGAAATCGTCACCGAATAGTTCTGTACTTGGATTTAATTTGTCATTACGTATACAGGTTGGTGTTTACCATTGTTCGTAGATGTTTACGATGTGATTATGTTTAGAACCGATCATGTGGACAATTCTGTTTAGATATTTTTTCTTACTGATGATGAATACATTTTGTAAAATAACATTAATATAAGCCAATTCAAAACATTATAGCAACTCTGATACAATCAATTTTGATTATGGTTAACGTTTGGTTAAGCTCTTTTATGAACTTACTTAACAGACGATATTATTCGAACAGTAACAATTCGTCTATTGCTTTGTACCATTATGATCACTATCTTATCTGTATAAACGTGTACGCTTAATCACATGGCAATCTAAGCACATCTCTCATCAGCTAAAATGTTGATAGCTTATAAATATTCCTTGATGATTCATTCTCTTTCCCATGTATATATTGTACTCGAATCCTATTATTAGCCTTTGCCTTGACTTACTGCGAGTCATTCGATTTGACTTGCATACACATACATCCTCCTCTCTGCCTAAAAAGTTCGTTTGTGATCTGCGCTGTCCGTTAATAAACTGTAGTTCCCTCTTCTTATTGCCTTCTGATTTCAAATGCCGTTGAGATTCAGATAATAACCTTTATCAAGGTGATCGATTAGAGAAGCTAAGCCACTACAATATATTTCGAATATTGACCTATTTTTACTGAAATCTTGAGTTTTGTTTGGCTTATAATCAATGATTTAAGAAATGTATTTAATTTGGTTTTGTTAAGTTAATAACGTGAATGTAGTGAGTTTGAATCCCGATATATGCAACAATACTTACGGGAATATCTAGCTGAGTATACCCCAAAATGGAAAACGATAAATAACATGTCTTGAATTTTACTTCTGGCTACCATCTGAATCTACTCATAAATAAAGAGAATCAGATGCCAACGTAAAGGCGAGGATTGGCAAACCAACTACCACATTACTACTAGTCACTAATCATCTTTGCTTACAGGATGCACATATGCCAATAAGAGACTGATCAATGGTAGTCTTAAATAACAATTAGAAGTTACAAGTCAGTCAGTTAGTCAGTCAGTTACAACATAGGATCAGACACGTTTATGCATCACTCCAAGTTGCCACACCTCATTAGCACAACAAGACGAACACCAGATTCATAGAAGCAGTTAACTCAATGGTGTAATATATAAAGGAAAACTTTTATGTAAGGATATAGTACAGAAAGGAAGAATTAGTCCGTAGAAAGAGAGATATGAAATTATTTTTAATCTCATAGTTTAAGGAAAGATAGTGTACACACACGAACGCCATTGTAATCGATTCTGAGTCATGTCATCCAGAGTCTCAATCCATTGGTTACAATAGTCATGCGGACCTCAACCAAGTAGCCTATATGTACCAACATGACTCAGACTACCAGTTAATGACTTCAAGTACTAAGGTTTGTCCGTCATTAACTTTCTACCAACAATTTCCAACACTAGTCAGCACTGTTCGTCACGATAATCGTTGTTCAGGTATAGGTAACACGTGGCCCAATTATCTTAGTCGATGAAGATTCACAACTTCATCAACTGATTTACCATCATTATTCCCTAATATCCTACATCTAATCTCACTATTACTTAATCGATGATCTTAGCAAATGCTTGGGATACAAGTGAACAACATCATCATAGACTGTTATTTTACATTTCTTATCCATAACTAATTTACATTTCATATCAAGTATGAATATTCCATTAGAAATCTAATATACATTAAGTTCATTTACTTTAATTAAGACAAAATATAAATCTAGGACATTGGAATGAATTTTTTTGTTTGTTTTTTTTTGTAATTTATTCATTCAACTATTTAAAAATCATTATTTCAAGTTGATATTAGTTGTCATGGTAACCATGATTTATTTAGTTGACAAGTATTATTTATGTAATAGTTTAGATGAGAAAGAAAAAATAAAGATCTCATCCCGACATTCGTTTATTTATTTATTTTTATAAATTTATGTAGACCACATATAAGGTAAATGGTCATGACGGCTAGGAGGATGGCGGGTGGGGGGGTTAGTTGTATACATTCGTGATATTCTTACTTTTCACTAAATCTTTGAATAATTCAATAACTCTGTTCTTTTTTTTTTTAAAAAAAAAACATAAAGATATTACTTAAATAAAATCATTAATTTTATAAATAAATTATGATCGGTATGGTATAAAAAGGTTTCTAACTGATATTCCATGTTATTAGATAGAATAGGGATTTGGGAGGGGGGAAGGAAATTTATTATAATTCAATAGTTAATATCATGAATCAATTAATACTAGACTATCATGGAATACCTGGAAGTATTGAATGACTGTTTCATCTTTGTATGAAACTCGTTGGAAATGTGAATTCACCACCCTTCCCTGTAGGATTCGGACCCTGGACCTATCAGTCTCGAAAAATGATAATCAATTAGTCATAGTCTTATTGTGGTGTATCCTACAGATGTTGCCAGATATAAGTAGTATATATTGGCAATCGAATGTGTATTAACTGGTAGCAGAAAATAAAGAAGATGGAATAAAGAGAACAAAAAAACAACGAAGTGTGTGACGATTGATTGAGATGATGCAAATGAACTAATTACTGTATGGATCACAGATTCTACTAAGAATTCTCGTTCATTATATTACTAAGCTTGGAAGGTATACTTTGATCCTAGTTCAAATTGTCTAACAAATAAATCTAAAGAGTTTATGAAATGTGTTTTTGATTCTCTCAGAAGATCGAATCTAAGTCTTGATTAAACGATATGCATGGAAACGTCAACATCTGAAGGGAAACACGGGATACAGTGGATATCTAGGATGCAATTGGATGATCTAGACTTCGCAGTTAACCTGGCTCTTCTATCGCAAACGCAACAACAAATGCAGGAGAAGACGATCAGTGTTGCAGCAGTCTCAGCAACAGTAGGTCTCAGTATACACAAAGGGAAAAGCAAGATTCTCCGATACAACACAGCATGCACCAATCCAATCACAATTGACGAAGAAGATTCGGAAGATATAAAAAGCTTTACATATTTGGACAGCGTCATTGATGAACACGGTGGATCTGATGCAGATGTGAACGTGCAGATCGGAAAAGCAAGAGCAGCATATTTACAATTGAAGAACTCGAACTCAAAACAACTATCAATCAACACCAATGTCAGAATTTTCAATACAAATGTCAAGACAGTTCTATGTATAGGGCGGAAACCTGGAGAACTACGAAAGCCATCATCCAGAAGATTCAGGTGTTTATTAACAGTTGTCTAAGCAAAATACTTTGTATACGTTGGCCAGACACCATTAGCAATAACCTACTATGGGAGAGAACAGACCAGATCCCAGTGGAGGAGGAAAATCAGGAAGAAACGCTGGAAGTGGATAGGACACACATTGAGGAAAGCACCGAACTGCGTCACGAGACAAGCCCTCACATGGAATCCTCAAGGCCAAAAGAAAAGAGGAAGACCAAAGAACATATTACGTCGGGAAATGGAGATAGACATGAGAAAAATGAAGAAGAATTGGATGGAACTAGAAAATAAGGCCCAGGACAGAGTGGGTTAAAGAATGCTGGTCGGTGACCTTTGCTTCATTAGAAATAACAGGCGTATGTAAATAAGTAAATAATGGAAACTATAATAGTTTGTCAATGAATAATTGACATAATGTTATCCGAAATGTATACAACTATAAGATACACAATACTCTCTAATTATACTGTCATTTTACTACATTTAGATTGTCGGTTTCCATTTCATTTATAGAAGTCATAACTATTTACACATAGGAGACCTAATCAAATCCTTCTCCTATAGTTTTTGAAAGCCGTCACTCACCTTCTTTCGTTTCTCCTAGCAAACTGGTCCAAGCTTTTTCAAGGAAAATAGACTTTTTGTAAATTAAATCATCAATTGATCTTAGCTAGATTACCATTGGAAACTAAGAAGTACTGAAAAGCTGTCTGATCTTATGTTGGGACTCTTCAACAATGCATATCCATAACTGCATTACGAGAATTGGGACCTATGCAGTCCCCGAATCGTCATTGAACAAAGTTAGATGAATATATCATCAGATACTAAGTTGATGATCTAGGAGTTCAGTACTTTCAGGTTTTCAATGATTGTCTAGCTTATATCGACTCATGAATGTAATTCACAAAATATTTCTTAGTCCATTAAATACAAGATAAATAATTATTTTTTGGTGTGTGCTACTGATGTCGACAAATATAAGTAGTATGTATCATTAATGGAAAGTGAAATACCTGGAGTTAGAACGTTAAGGAGTTTGAAGAGAAGAGAACGGGAACAGGGAATGATTAATGTGGAGACGAAAACACTCAAGCGGGGTAAATCGAATGTATTTGAATACACAATTATAGAACATCTTAGTGAAATCTGTGAATCATACAATAAATACTTCATATGTAAAATGTCAATTAGTCGTCTCTGACTGCATTGCTCTTTCATTTCCACATCAATTATTCTTTGTTTTCGTTCCATTTTCTTCGATTTTCTTAATCTTCTACCGCCAGGCATTTCACTTTTGATTGATATAACATACTACTTATATCTGTTGAAATCAGTAGGACACACCACTGTCTCACTAAATATCCTATATTACATATACGCCACATAAGTCACTTGAATTGTGTGTGGGCTTTGATGCTGCCGGGGGCCCAGACCGAAGCAGATGGTTTTCATAGAGGACCACACCTAGAGCCTTTGACCTAAAGGTCTGATCCACAAGGCGGTGGAGTGATGTAAAGACATGCAGTATCATGTTAACCGGTGACCAATAATTGGTTCATGTACAATATTGGTTTTGAAGCAGTGTTTTCCAACTCCTTTAGGTGCACTCCCCGTTTTCATCAACCCGGTTAAAGTGCTGAACATTTTGTAAACAACACCCGTGGTGCAAAAATGCAGTAAGTAGGATTTCCTTGTCAGTAGCTGTATACGCGTGGCCATGTGAGAGGATTTCGAGAGGGAGAGTGTGTGTGTGTGTGTGTGTGGACTTCCCCGACTTTTGTCCGTACTAGGGCATTTAAGGGGTAGAACAAATCATGTTTGAAATATATCATTTCACTGATATTCTGAATAAGTTACAAAACACTTAAATGAGACTGAAAATCTTCAGTTATTGTTATCTCATACACTATATCAAGCGATCAATAAACTAGAAATAAAAGTATTGGATCGTTAATATGCGGAGCGGAACTAATTAAACCATAATTAAAAATGTAAACGTATTCATAGATAGTTGTGTACGCAATATACTCAGTATCCATTGACCAGATACTATCAGCAACAGCCCTATATAGGAGAGAACAAACTAGCGCACAGCTGAAGTGGATATGACATAGATTACAGAAATTCATCAAACTGCATCACGAGGCAAGCTCTAACTTGAAAGCCTGAAGGGAAATGGAAAACAGGAAAGCCGAAGAACATACTACATTGTAATTCACTTGTTTTATGTAATGATATGTAATGATATCAACTTCAATGACTATAAGAAAGCATTTGATAGTGTAGATAGAAGAACTTTATAGAAACATCTTTGATACTATGGTGTTACTAGTTGAGAAAATCGTCAATAACATATGGAATTTATACCGTCGAACTACAATGCAAACTGGTACATGAAGAAAAACTGACAGAACCATTTCAATTAAAGACCGGAGTAAGACAAAGCTGTTTACTCTCTCCTTTCCTCTTTCTTCTAGTAGTTGACTGGATTATGAACGTAAACACGAAATACAATGGACAGCTCGGAAACAACTAGAAGATTTGGACTTAACGGATCACCTACCACTTCCATCCCATAGACACGAACAGATGTAGATAAAGACAACTAATGTAGCAGCAGCAGCAGCAGCATCTGCATCAGTGTGCCTTAACATTGACTAGGGAAAAACCACAACCTTCAAATACAGCTCAAAAAGCTGCAATTCAATCACACTTCATAGGAAAACTATGGAAGATTTGAAAACATTCATGTACCTGGTCAGTATTATTGATCAACACGAAGAATATAATGCAGACGTAAAGACAACGAATGGAAAAACAAGGACAGCATTTATACAGTTGAAGAATACATGGAACTCAAAGCAACTGTCAACCAATATCAAAGTGAGAATCTTTAATATGAACGTCACGACAGTTTTACTATACGGAGCTGAGACGTGGTGATCTACCACAACCATCATCAAAAATGTACAAGTATCTATGATACTGAATACCATCAGGAACAGCCTACTTTGGGAGAGTACAAACCAGCCTACAGCTGAAGAGGAAATTAGGAAAAAACGGTGGAAGTGGATTGGACAAACATTACAGAAATCATCAAATTTCATTACGAGACAAGCGCTAATATGTAATCCTGAATGGAAACCGAAAAGTGAAAGTTTGAAGAACACACTGCCCCGAGAACCGGAACAGATATGAAAAGGATGAATAAGAAAATTGGAAAGAGCTTGAAAGAATTGTTCATGACAGGGTTGAATAGAGAACGCTGGTGAGCGGCCCATGCTTCTCCATGAAAGGTAACTGGCGTAAGTAAGCTTACTAGGTAATAATTAGTTAGCTTATCATTTTTGGTTACTTAACATAAGAAGTTAAGAATTATTCTATTGACAAATGTTATTTATCAACTAATAAACTCGTTTAGTAGAACGTTTTTAATCTGTTGTCACATTATCATTATTGTTATAATTTGTGATTTGCCGGTTAGAGAGCAGCCTATTATCGATCGAAACAGTGAGCGTGCGAGCAGCCTAGAGTTCTGATTTGCCCTGCTTCCCTGTGTAGCCCAGTCAGTTGAGTCCAGAACACCAATCTCAGCCTCGGTGATATGAATCGTTATATTTCAAACATACACTGTTTATATACCAAACAAACAGACTACATCGTATCATAAATAGAAAGTAACATTTGTACAAGATTTAACCTTCAGGAAATGACACAAATAAATATTGACCAATAGGGAAATGACACATTGGAAGCATTATTGACCAATGGGGAAATGACACTATTTCTCATTCAGGAATAGCATTCGATAATTTCTGGGGTATTTTCTGAATACCCCAACAATTATGTGACTTGATATTTTATAAACCAGGAATAACTGGATAGCTGTTTCGTTCTCATATGGAACTCCTCAGCAGTGCCATATCCACGATCCCGTATATGTATATATACGAATCTGTCTAATGAATAAACAAACTAATCGTGTTTAAGATTAAAGTTGTATTAGCCTAAATGACAAACTATCATCGACACTATTACAATATTATTTACCTTGCTATTCATCTTAATTAATTGTATACTATTGTATAATTTAAACTCATTCACATCTAGATCGGATTCCATATTATTTATTACTAATAATTTTGGCTTATGATTGTAGGAAACAATCGTTTGAACGACGCCAAAGTGATCTTAAGAATGTTCTCCTAATAACTAAGACAAAAAGAGGATTATAAACCGGTGTGTTAGGAATTGGATCTATGACTTTTAGTTGATGGTTAAGTTTAGGAATTAGATTTCATGTTTTCATCATGAACTGACAACAGCTTTAATGCCCAAAACTCTATTCAGCTAAATAGATGAGTAAATTTCATGCCAAAATTCAATAGCTGTTATCTTATACCGTGATTGGTTTCGTCCATAAATTATAGTCTTGTGGAGGCCCTTTGAGTTTGTCGGCGGTGGCAGGATCATCACAGATTTTGTGGGGCCCTTTTGTTTTGTCATCATTTAGATCGGACGATGTTGTCGAAGGGCTCTACACTTTAGTGGCCCATGATCTGACTCCAAATAGATCGTATGAATGATCGTTGTAGAAATATATATGCGCCATATCCTCGTATATAATCATTGACTTAAATCGCGTTAGTTAATAACGGAATTAAATAAGTCAAATGACGAGAATGGAGTTTCGAATGCATATATTTCGTATAATTGTTGATTACACAAACGAACGGAGGAATGATGCAAAGATGAGAAAGCGAAGCAAAAATGATACGCAGTGGAGATGGCGGGTAAGCCAACTCCCCGTTAACCAAGCGTTGATCAATATTTATAGGCATACAAAAATAAATTACAGACATGTGATGAGTAACGGGATAAGAAGTGTACATACGCCTACACGCTCATACAAAGACAGTCAAGATATTGATAAGCGAATAATTAACAAGGATTAGAATGTGACTCAAGTAGAATGAATAGAATGGGCTGTCCAAATGTTAGAATAATAAGGTATTTGGGCTTAACATAATGACAGACACTACAGTCTCGTCACAGAATTATTGACAATTTTGAAATGATAAACAAAATAAAGAAAAAAATATTAATAAATTTTGAATATGAAACATTCTATGATCCCGTGAATGGGATCATAGATGAGCACTATCACTGAGGAGTCTTATACTAGGACGAAACAGTTATCTTGTACTTTCAGGTTGTTCATAATAGTCTAGATTGAATCAACTCATGAATTCAACTATTATAAAATAACAATTTAAAAAGAAAATAACACGTATGTATTCATATTTATTCATTGACTGCTTGAATATCTGGTCTACTCGGATTTGTTATATAACGATGTGAATAATGAATGGTTACGTTTGGGATCCATTTATGGATCCTGATATTCTTCTTATTATCAGCGTCATTTTGACCTATGAACTATTATTATAGGATTTACCATTCTTGATTTATGCTCAGTCTATTCATTACAATCTCCTACATTCACAACCACTATTGGCTAGATCTTCGTACAAATGTGTATTTTCTATTTTATGGTTACATAATGATTCATATCTTCGAGACTGGAGATTGGTGTTTCTGAACTTAATTGATTGACCTAGGCAGGAAACACGATAGATAAGTACTTTAAACTGCTCACATAAGTTTTATGCATTATTGATTCGATCGATAATTCACAGCTGTCTAATTCTTTGTATCATCATATTATACATTAACAGGGCACATAAGCTACAAGTTATAACAATTTTATTAACTAAGATAGAAATTAACTCTTCCTGTAGATGTTCTAGGTCTACTATCAGTCTACGTAAGCCTAGGTACAGTAGGAAGGTTGGATATGTGATCGTTAACCTAATCCCATAGAAACCAATCATAGGAACATCAACAAAACATTAACCAGTAAGGTAGAAATGAAACCAGATTCATACTAATCTATTGAATATCTATATATTCACAGTTATAATTATTCATTGTATACACCTGTTTTATTTTGGCACCATATTGATGGATAATTTGAATATGAATAAATATAAAATAATGATAAATGATTGTCTTGAAACAAGTTTAAATGTATTCCGACAACATATGTCTCTTTTAATTACCATCTGTATTTAATATAACTCTAATCTTGTGTCGGTTACTATTATGTAAAGTTCAATAAAAAACTTAATCTTGTTTCTGGACAGAGCAATCTATTCACATTCTATTTAAATCCTGTGCTAGACTTGTTTCTACATGAGTATATTTGTGTGTACAGTTCTTATCCTATTCATTACATAACATCTGTAACTGATTTATTGATTAATGGGTTGATTTAAAGAGAATTGATTCACTTCTTCTACTTTGCTTCGTTTTCCATGATTGCCAGTTGAAATCAATAATGAGTGCAGGAATTATACATTATATCAAATCCATTCTCGTATTTGGTTTAATTGAATTCCGCTATTCACTAAGGTGATTGAAATCGATGTATATATTACAAGAATAGTCAAGATGTATAATATTTCGACAGTAATCATTCAATCATGATGATTTGTTTGGTCTAATTGGAGTAGGATCTTAAGCCACACACACAAAAAAAAACGTTGATTAATCTAATATCTTGTTTACTGTGATAAGTAGTATTGATGATATCTTTGAAAATTATTCAATGTTGTTTGTCTTACATTGTTCCTACGCCATTCCTTCCACTCTTTTGTATATTGTTTTATACTACTTATTTATATTCAGTAAGCAGTTGTATTGCCAGAAAGTTTGAAACTCGTGTTTGTAACGCAAGTTGTGGTGTAATATTCTGTTATGTTCACATATAATTATAACGTTTATTGTACTTATCATTGTATTTATCATTATAATTACTGTACCTTAATCACTGTAGTGGTTACCACAGTTTTGTGCATTTGTTTAAACTCAACAGTTTCCATATTGTTTTGCTCGTGATTCGGGTTTCGATTGTTCATAAACTGTTATCAAATTTAGACATAGGTATCAACTGTCCTTTGTACTATCGTATGTTGTAATTATTCTTTATGTTACTGTTACAGAAAGCCTTTTTATTTCATACTTGAAGGACGTGTTTAAACGCCTCAGAAACCTTAAAAGCTTAGGTTTGTAACTAAATTTTGTGTATTATTCAATAAAGAACCGCTATGGTAGACAAATTATTGTTTTGGGAACTTCGGTTTTCCGAGTACCTTAATCGGATGACCTGGACGCTTCGATAGAGATAACATTCAGTTACATAATTTTAAAATGTTGGTTATTATAAAGTTGAATATATACATTGATTGATGGATATAAGTAGTAATATCATGAACACGGATACAATAATTTCTGTATGGAGATCATATTGATCATATCTATGATATAATCAAAGATGTATTTGATGTTATGCCTTGATAAATATAAATATAAATTAATATGGAATGATCATTTGTTTAGGAGATAATGTAACATGTTTCACAACACTTTGTCTTTATCAATTATTTCTGATCAATAGATTGCTGTTTCATTCAAGTATGAAACGTTTCAGCGGTGCACATTCAGAACCCAATACGTGGAACTCGTATATAGAACATTCCATCTCTAACAAACTCTTCGTATTTGGACGATTGAGTTAGCATATGACGGTGCTGATGTTTAACTTTAACCAATCCATGAAGCGCGTTTCGCCCCATTTAGGACTCGTCAGATGAATGTACCTGCATCTGAGTTGATGTTCACTTTGGGGCTCAAACCCAGTACTGTTCGTTTCAAACGCCATCACGTTATCCATTTAGCTACTGAGTCTCGATAACCACTTGCTTGGCCAAGGGAGTGATTTGTAAATACACTTGGTATTGTTTGTTTGAATCTTTCCGTTGATGTTGTAGGGCCAGTGGAATTCCACTGAGCCCTAGCCAAATCATCCGGCAGTTGGATCATTGAATATCGAACAAATCATCGATCCTCGTCAATGTCAAGGACAGCCAATGCGCAACAGTTAGTCGTACGCCATGGACTGGCCCATGCGTCAGTGGTCATACTTTCGTTTGTATCTACTTTAACTAATATACCTCCGTAAAAACGTCTTCTGTGTTGTACAGTCTTCAAAGCATCTATACTACCTTGATACGTCAATGGGGTAGTCCACGTATGGTGCTGACCACGAGGTGTAACTTCGACGCTAGCTGGTTCGTCACTCCATTCCCGTCTAACTCGACTAAGCCTCTAATCATTTCGACATAGATCATCTACGTTGGTGAACTACAATGTTTAGGACTGCAATTGAGGAAGACACGCCCGGAGCTTTTGACCTGAAGCTCTGATCCATAAGACAGTGCATCAACGTCAGAAGATGCAGTCTTTACTTATATGGGTGCGTCCCCAGTATCCACCAACCCGATTAAAGCGCCAAATATTCGCTTTCCGCCTCCTCTATGGTTCGAAAAGGCAGTGAGTAGGACTTTCCTAACAATGGCTGTATGCATATGGATATAGAAGAGCATTTGGAGATGGATAGCTGACTCTCTTCACTCTCGGCTTCACCATGGCATATGAGAGCCCTCTAGTCCTTTCAAACAATGCATTTCACTGAAAATCCTAATGTAAGATGATGGTCAACATCATTTTATTTGGTTATCATGATCAGACATTGATAAATTATGAACAGATAATTTATCACGATCGTTGTAAACGTCTGATCTATTCAAGGAATAGTAACTTAATAATATTCTGAAACATATAGCATAATGTTTTCTGTCGTCTAACACATGGAAATGCTGAGGGAAACAAAACATGGAAGCTGGAAACATTTATTTTGGATCGATTCTTAAACTATTTTTGTTAAGAAGTAATATCATCCACATAATCAGTAGAGTAAGGCATTAATACCGTCAATTTCTGGTTCAGTGGCCTAGAAATGATGCTTTCGTGCATGACTAATTGTTCTTTGTTCGAGTCTTGCATATGAGATCATGGATATACACTGCTGAGGAGTCCCATACTAGAACAAATTTATTTTATTTATTTATTTATTTTAACACATAGATATTGGTACACGGAGGTACCAAATACATATGCGTCACACAGATCTCATTTGATATGTGTGAGGGCTGTGATACTGCCCGGATTCCTAAACCGAAGCAGGTGGTTTTCTTAGGGGGCTACATCCCGAGCCTTCGACTTGAATGTCTAACCCACAAGGCAGCGGAGCATCGTAAGGAGATGCAGTCCCATGGTAGCCAGCCGCTGACTAACGATCGGTTCATACGCCATTTGTTCCCTCAGGATATTGGAGTCAGACCATGTGCACAATTAGTTTGGGATCCGGTTAAAGCACCGGACATTCGCTTTTCGTCCTCTCATTTTCGTAAACAACAGGTATGCCACGAGAAGGCAGTGATTAGAACTTCCCTGGTAGAAGCTATATACGCGCAGCCGTGTGAGAGCATTTCGAGAGGGAGAGTGGACTCTCCACACTCTCGGCCGTACCAGGGCATTTGGGGGCATACTAGAACAAAACAATCGTTCAGTGCTTGCGGATTTTTAATTTTGACCTAATATTGATCATTTCATGATCTCAATAAAAAAATAATCATAAAAAATCAATAATTCATCAAATGAACATCAAAATGTCAATTAGTTTGATCACTATTTTGAATAGTTTGACATGACAAAGTTATGGAATCGGAATAGTCCACTGTTAACGACTCAAGCTGTGAAGTTGAATAACATGAGTTCGAATCCGACGCGGAGTAGAAGATCCATTAATATATTGTAGACATACCTTGTTGATGTATAGTAACTAGCAGAAAACTTAAATTGACCAATGTTTCCTATCAACTAATTCCATGTACAATTTCTGCTAATCTCTTAGCATAAACCGGTGTACAATGTCAACCATGTGCCTATCAAGGAATTAGTGTAAAACATACAACTGAACATTCTCAGTGGTTTATGATCAAATAAGCTAGAAATCATTGAAAATCGAATGCTTAAACTTATGCCCGTTAGGAAAATCACTAACATGGGTCGATACAATAAAGTATGTTTCTAGTTTAGATTTTACAGATCCCAAACAAACAATGTACATTTGAATAAATTGTGTGTGTGTGCGACTCTAAGCAGAGTTGAATGATGTAAAGGAATGGAAGTGAGAATATGTATTTTGTTCCAATTTAGACTAATCGGTTGGATGTACCTGGAAACCAAAGTTGATTTTAACTTCGAAACTAGAACTTAGTACCGTTAGCTTCAAACGTCATCGTATTATCCTTTTAGCTGCTGTATTTGGATAACCATTGTGTTGTGTAATGAGGTGAATATTAATTGATATATTAGTTAGTTATTAGTTACGACTGTTACTCCTCGTGGAGGAGTATAGACTGCCCACCAGCACTCGCCATTCAACCCTGTTCTAGGTAGTCCTTTCAAACTCTTCCCAGTTGTTATTCATATTTTTCATATCTGATTCTACTTCTCAGTGTAATATGTTCTTTGACCTTCCTCTTTTACTCTTCCCTTTAGGATTCCAAGTTAGCCCTTGTTTCGTGATGCAGTTTGGTGATTACTGTAATGTGTGTCCTATCCATTTCCATTGTCTTACCTTAGTTTCCTCATCAGTTGGAAGTTGGTTTGTTCGCTCCCACAGTAGGCTGTTGCTGATGGTATCCGGCCAATGGATGTTGAGTATCTTGTGTAGACAACTATTTATAAATACTTATACCTTCTTAATGATGGCCGTGTTAGTTCTTTTGTCTTGACGTTCGTATTCGAGATTGTGACTTTGATATTGATTGTCAGTTATTTTGATTTCCATATGTTCTTCAATTGTAGTAATGCGGCCCTTTTTTTTCCGATCCCAATTCATATATATATATATATATATATATATATATATATATATATATATATATATATATATATATATATATATATATATATATATATATATATATATATAGTTCAATAAACATTTCATTCAATTTCATGATGATATAGCTGCTTATATACATATGAGTATGTTCAAATTAACTTATTTAACAGACAGAATCATTGGTACAACAACAGAAACAACAAGTTATCTATACCATTGTATTTGTATTATTATTACGTTTGTATGAACATGTATGCTTGAGCATTGCTTACCGCCAACGTACTTATTCATTCTGTTAGTCGGTTGAGTGATTCAATGGCGCATTCATTTTCCTATACATTTCCTGTACATTTTAATCCTGTCCATTGAACACCCTCACTCGATTGCTTGCTTGCTCTTCGACACTCGTATATCATTCTTCCTTCGTGTACCTATGGTTTCCCTTATTTGTGTGTCACACAATAATAAACTTAATCAACGCTTCATATTGATCTTCCAATTTTGTGAGGACATCCCGCGGTTGAACTTGATGAAAACTGTAAGAAGCTCAAAAAGAATCGAATATATTCCATCCAATCATCTTTTGGAAGAATATTCTGCAATCTTTATGTGTAGCTTTTCTATTGGATAAATTGTAAAACCCCCTGTATGCGGATTGGATGAAAATTAATGATGATTTCAGTTTTACTGAAAAAAATATAAATACTTGAGAACTTGTAACATAATCGACACTGTTTTGGAATAGCATTCTTTTCATTTGTCTTCAGTTTTCTCATTTGTGACTTGAGGAGTTCTAGTGTTCAAGTGCTTAATTTATAGGTGGTATGTTAAGAATCTAACAGATCTATACATCGTTGGGTTAGATATCTAGTGTCAGCTATTTGGAGGAGCAACATACAAAGTCTAATGAACTATATCAAATGCTGACTACCATAATGGTTTTCATTCAAATACAACTTAAATTGATATTTTACATTAATCTACTCTTGAACAAACCTTGACTATTTTATTACCTGTTATTTTGATGTAGTTTTGTTCTATGAGTTGGATGTTTTGGTCGTGAAGCTTTCGATTGTTCTTCTAAACGACATCATCAGTGTCAAACTTCAAATAGAAGTGAAGTGTAGACGGTGGTTGGAGGTAGTCGACAGGAAACGCTGGACACGGGTTTCGTGCTATTTCGCACTCGTCAGCAAGGTGTATTTGTAATCTTTGAGGGAAGTGGTGCTCCCTGGCGGATTGGACCCTGTGTCACCCAGCTTCATAGTCAGAGACGTTACCACTGAGCTATGCGGGCCGTGACCGACCTCCTGTAGGACTGAGATGTAATCACAATTGATTGATCACTGGGTTGTTGGTGAGCAATGTCATGCGTGTCTAGTCCTTATTATTAGTGTAAATCGAATGCTATCAAAGTGAAGTGTTCGAATTACTCCACATATATAGTTCACAATTTGTCTTATAGATCTTGAAGTTGATTAGTTCTTGTTTTGTTTGATATTAAACAGACCAATCTGTTGACCATATTTATGGAGAATTTTAAACACTTCACTTCTATTTGAAGTTTATCACTGATGATATCGTTTAGAAGAACAATCGAAAGTTCCACAATCAAATTATCCAGCTTAGATAACAAAAAACTTCATCGAAATCATCCAACTGAACTATAAATCTTCTTCAGTATTTTATTACCGTTTTATAGGATCCATTGAACATGTAAATCATCATCAAAAGAAGATCATTCAATGTTTATTCTTTTCTTCTTTTCTTTTTATTTTTTTTTTAAAAAAAATAATAATCCAAAAGAAAGAAAAATGTATTTGTACAGCTCATTATATAGTAAGGTAAGTTATTCTATAGAAAATATATATCAAATATAAAAGCACATAAATACATCACTGAGCTTATTGTATTTAAAGGAAGTGATCAATATATAGTAGCCACATAGAAACAAAATATACTTTTTGTTTTTTTTTTCATTGTTAATAATCAATAATTTCAGGGGGGAGGGAGGGAGGGAGGGATATAATCTCGATGAGACTATAATTTATAAACAACCTTTGAGCGACACTGAACTGATTTTCAGACTGTTCAGCTAATAATCAAGATCAAATGACAATTATGAACCTGTTTAAGGAATTAAATTGAAGGTTTTTCATCACCAACTTACATCAGCTATAATGCCAAAATGGTATTCAGCCATATGGATGAATGGATTTCGCGCCAAAATCCATTATCTATAATCTTATACATGATTGATTCGTCTATAAATTATAGTCTTTACCATAATCTGTACAATAGTTGAATAGATACAACATTTAACAGAAGATTCATATTCTAACATTCAATAGGTTATAAGGCATTATTTGTTTATGTATTCATAAGTGAATAGAACCTTAGATGTAAATAGAATGAAGAGAAATAACTGAAAAGTGTACATTATGAATGATAAACGGTGTCATAACCCCTCCCCCCCCAAAAAAAAGAAACAAAGCAAATCATTACCATTTTAATGTATGAACAAAGATGATAATGTTTAGTTATTTGTTTAGTCAAACTAGTAGACAGTCGTCGGTTTCCAATGTGGAAATAGATTTACATTCTAATCAAACTAATCATACATATATACTTGATCTGATTTATATTGTAATCTTATAGAATAAACACTGGGAAAGAGTCTACTGTAACTATTCATCTATACAAAATACTATGGATCCATTGATTCAACACCATGAAGAACATTCAACTATGGGAAAGAACAAATCAAATTCCATCGAAGAAAGAAATCATTCAACAACAAAAAAACACACGCTAGAAATGGATAGGACACAGATAGAAGAAAGCAATCAACTATATCATAAGGCAAATTCTAAATACCAAAAAAGACCATTATATCTAGAAATCAAGATAAACATAAAATGAATAAACAAGAAAGAAAGAAAGAAAGAAAGAAAGAAAGAAAGAAAGGAAAGCCTATGACAGAGTAGATTATAGAATGCTACTTGGCAAATAAATGAAATATCCTTTTCATGTTAAAAACAAACATAACTTCAACTATATCCTTTTAACATATTGATTATTTATTTTTGTTACTATGCAAATGTTGGTTTAAATAATGGCATAATTAATAAGATGACAATAGTTGCTATCATAGCAATCAATAAAAATAACCAAAATAACATACGATCTACAATAACAGCTAAAATACGCCATTCATTAATAATATCCATAATGGATTGTTCATAATATTGTTTATAATATAAATTTAATAAATAAATTTCAATAAATTTTTGTTGTTTTTCTGTTTTTTTTAAAATTTTTGTTAATTTTTTTAAGAAATCATTCAATTCTTCATAATGATTTATACTACTATAATAAGTAGTATGTTTTTGTTTATTAAAAGAATTCAGTAGTATTGAATGATGATCATCTATAAGATGATTTGTAGATTGTGTATATGTTATATATTGATGATCATAAGACATTTCACATTGTTTATATTGTGAATTTGAATTATGTTTTATAGAAGTGGATTGTTGATTTTCATTGTCCACTAATTGAACAACATGTATAGTTTTAGGTTCATTCATGGATGGTGGACAATTCAATGTATTCATCATCTCCTTCTTCTTCATCTTCATCTTCTTCATCTTCTTCTTCATCATCATCTTGATAGATTCATATTGTTCATGATCATCTTGTTGTTCAATGAAGTTTTCTTTATCATTTTTCCTTGATGATAATCTTTGTTCTTTAGTTTGTAGATTAGTATTAATAACATCAGATGGTAAATAATGATTAGAATATGATAAATATGAATCATTATATTGATTATTTTGATTATTTAAATTATGATCAAGTTGATCTAAAATCAATTTTGTTTGTTTTATTAATTTGATTGATTGATCCTGTTTTATTTGATATTGATATACAATATTTAAACATAATAATTTAGCAATAAAATTAAAAAATATTTTTTTTATATATTTTGGTACAGGTTGACGATTAGATCCAGTATGATGTAAATGTAATACTAATACAGTTAATATAATGGATAATGATGTCATTGTCATGGTAACTGTAAGGTAAACACCTGGGAAAAAAAAAAGAATAATGAATACAATATATAGGTCAGTCAGTCAGCTGCAACGTAGGACCAGGCACGTATATGCATCGGTCCAAGTTGCCATACCGCATTAGCACAACAAGATGAACACCGGATTCATAGAGGTAGTTAATTCAGTGGTGGTAATATATAGAAGAAAGACTGTGTATAAGGAGATAGTAAAGGAAGAAAGAATTAGTTCCTAGACAGATATGAAGCGATTTTAATCTCTTAATTTAAAGGAAAACAGAGAGTGTATACACCGACGCCATTGTGATCGATTCTGAGCCATGTCACCAAGAGTCTCCAACCATTGGTTACGATAGTCACGCGGACCCCAACCAGGCAGTCTGAATCTCCCAACATGGCTCAGACCAGAAGTTAGTGACTTCAAGCACTGATGCCACGTTTTAGTTTGGCCGCCCCTAACTTTCTTCCAATTATCCCCTGCACTAGTCAGCATTACGCGTCGTGGTAATCGGTGTTCAGGCATACGTAACACGTGGCCCAACCATCTCAGTCGATGAAGATTCATAACCTCATCAACTGATTTACCATCATTCCCTAATACCCTGCGTCTAACCTCACTATTACTTACCCGGTGATCCCAGCAGATACCCGCAATATTTCTAAGGCACCTGTGGTCAAATACTAGTAACTTACGAATATCTTCCACTCTTAAAGGCCATGTTTCGCAGCCGTATAGAAGGACGGAACGAACTGACGCGCAGTATACTCGTCCCTTAATTGATAGACGGATATCTCGCCTTCGCCATAGATGACGTAAGTCGGCAAAGGCCAAGTGAGCTTTTCGAATCGGTGCTGAGATTTCGTCAGACACCAACCCATTAGGGCTGATCAGACTTCCAAGATACAATATATAGGTACTACAGTATAGTTTGTATCTTTAAAAGAACCAGCTGCCAAAATGAATTGATACGGCCGAAAGTGGTGGGAGGTCAGCTCTTCTTCTCGAAATGCTCTCAAATCGCCACGTGTATGTATACAGCCACTTAAAGAGAATTCCTACTCACTACGTTTTCGCAGTATCAGTGTTACTTATGAAATTAAGAAAACGGAAAGCAGATATCTGGCGCTTCAACCGGGTCAGTAGATGTGGAGGGTCTGCCTAGGGAAGTTCGAATGGTGCACATGGGCTCCAGGATCCTGAAGGAACGAATGGTGTATGAACTAATTATTGGTCACCGGCTACCATGTGACGTTCCTCCAATGCCTTGTGAATCAAACTTTTAGATCAAAGGCTCTGGGTGTGTCTCTCTAATAAAATCACCTGCTCCGGTTTTGATACCCGGGTAGTATTCCTGCTATCACATAAATCGAATGATGTGATACATATGTATTTGGTGCATCCTTGTATCACTACAATCTATCTATACAATTATAAATATGAATGTACAGCATTGGTAAATGATATCATCATAAAGATCATCGTTGAGACTATAATTTATGAACAACACTAGACTCACCTTAAGAGTGTCCACTTAATGACTAGGACTAAATGAAGGTTATAAACCAGTGTGAGGAGTTACAATTAATATTTACAGTTGATAGTTACGGATTAGCAATTAGATTTCAAGTTTTCATCACCAACTTACATCAGCTATAATGCTGAAAAGTCTATTGAGCTAAATGCATAAGTGAATTTCGCGCCAAAACCCTAGACCTGTTATCTTATACGTGATTAGTTTCGTCCATAAATTATAGTCTCGCCTCTTATGGTTTATAGTCGAATTGTAATCATTAATTACTATTCTCTTATATACTATACTATTTAACAATAAGGGGCTATAGTTCAATTGTTACTTCATCTTATACAGAACTAAACAACACGTTTCTTTTAATCTCCAACGGTGAAGTGAAATATAACATTCTCTTTTGATATGACTATAAGATATTTATTTATTTATTTTAACACATAGATATTGGTACACGGAACTCCGCCTGGAGTCCCTTTCCGGGGGCTACTGCTGGTCCCAAGCCCGGATAAAGGAGGAGGGTTGGGCATGGGGTTAGCGACCCCACCCCGTAGAAAACTAACTCGCTAAAAAAACGCTAACCAGAAAAATTATTCAAACCATTTAAACTCTGCCCTGGGAGTCAGAAGGTCTTCGTTTAGAAGAATTATGACTCCTCATGATGAAAGCCGAGTTTCTTCGGAAGTCACGAGGCCGATGCCCCTTCTGACAAACAGAGCAACCATTTACTTAGGTACATGGAATGCCCGCACAATGTGGGAGACTGGGAGAGTTTTCCAAATTGCTGCAGAAATGAGGAGATACAATTTAGAGGTGCTTGGGATCAGTGAAACACATTGGACGCAAGTTGGACAACAACGACTAGCTTCAGGGGAGCTGCTGTTATACTCCGGACATGAACAAGAAAATGCCCCACATACACAAGGAGTTGCATTGATGCTGTCCAAACAAGCACAAAATGCACTTATAGGATGGGAATCTCATGGACCAAGGATCATCAAAGCCTCCTTCAAAACAAAGAAAACGGGGATTACAATGAACGTCATCCAATGCTACGCGCCTACCAATGACTACAACGAAGACGCTAAAGATCAATTCTACGATAGGCTGCAGTCAATCGTCGAGAAGTGCCCAACAAAGGACCTGACTATTCTGATGGGAGACCTAAATGCCAAGGTTGGAATTGACAACACCGGATATAAAGACATCATGGGATGACACGGACTGGGAGAAAGGAACGAACATGGTGAGAGATTTGCAAATCTATGTGCATTCAATAATCTGGTCATAGGCGGGACTATATTCCCACATAAACGCATCCACAAAACCACATGGACTTCACCGGATCACACCACACAAAACCAAATCGACCATATCTGCATCAACAAAAAGTTCAGGAGGACGATGGAGGACGTGAGAACAAAGAGAGGAGCTGATATAGCATCAGATCATCACTTGCTGGTCTCCAAGATGGAATTGAAACTCAAGAGGCACTGGACAACGGGGAGGACAATATCACAAAAATTTAATATGGCTCTTCTTCGGGATACTGACAAACTCAATAAATTCAAGATAACCCTCAGCAATAAGTTCCAAGCCTTTCATGATCTACTCAATGGAGAAGGAACTACTATGGAGAGCAACTGGAAAGAGATAAAAGAGGCAATCACTTCAACATGTCATGAGGTTCTGGGCCAAAAGAAGCACCATCACAAGGATTGGATCACGGTCAATACACTGGATAAGATTCAAGAAAGGAGGAACAAGAAGGCAGCAATCAATACCAGTCGAACATGAGCAGAAAAAGCCAAGGCACAGGCTGAATACACATAAGTAAACAAGCAAGTGAAGAGGAGCATCAGAACTGACAAACGTAAATATGTGGAAGATTTGGCAATGACGGCGGAAAAGGCTGCCAGAGAAGGAAACATGAGACAACTGTATGACACAACAAAGAAACTCTCCGGAACTCACCGTAAACCAGAACGACCAGTGAAAAGCAAGGAAGGCAAGATAATCACCAACATTGAAGAAGAACGAAACAGGTGGGTAGAACACTTCAAAGAACTCTTGAATCGACCAGCCCCACTGAACCCACCCAACATCGAAGCAGCACTCACGGACCTCCCAATTGATGTTGGCGCACCGACAATTGAAGAAATCAGCATGGCTATCAGACAAATCAAGAGTGGCAAAGCAGCAGGACTAGACAGCATTCCAGCAGAGGCACTGAAAGCAGACGTAGCAGCAACTGCAAGGATACTCCAAACTCTCTTCAGAAAGATCTGGGATGAGGAACAGGTACCAAAAGACTGGAAAGAAGGATTTCTAGTCAAAATACCAAAGAAAGGCGATCTCAGCAACTGTGACAACTACAGGGGAATCACTCTTCTTTCAATACCAGGAAAAGTCTTCAACAGGGTATTGTTAAACAGGATGAAGGACTCCGTAGACGCCCAACTTCGAGACCAACAGGCAGGATTCCGTAAGCCTCAATATACACAAAAGGAAAAGCAAGATTCTCGGATACAACACAGCATGCACCAATCCAATCACAGTTGACGGAGAAGCTTTGGAAGATGTAAAAACCTTTACATATCTGGGCAGCATCATCGATGAACACGGTGGATCTGATGCAGATGTGAAGGCACGGATTAGCAAAGCAAGAGCAGCATATTTACAATTGAAGAATATCTGGAACTCAAAACAATTAGCAACCAACACCAAAGTCAGAATTTTCAATACAAATGTGAAGACAGTTCTACTGTATGAAGCGGAAACCTGGAAAACTACGAAATCCATCGTCCAAAAGATACAGGTGTTTATTAACAGTTGTCTACGCAAAATACTTCAGATCCGTTGGCCGGACACTATTAGCAACAGCGTACTGTGTGAGAGAACAAATCAGATCCCAGTGGAGGATGAAATCAGGAAGAAACGCTGGAAGTGGATAGGACACACATTGAGGAAAGCACCGAACTGCGTCACATGACAAGTCCTCACATGGAATCCTCAAGTTCGGAGGAGGAGAGGAAGGCCAAACAACACATTACTCTGAGAAATGGAGATAGATATGAGAAAAATGAACAAGAATTGGATGGAACTAGTAAAGAAGGCCCAGGACAGAGTGGGTCGGTTGGAGAATGCTGGTCGGCGGCCTATGCTCCATTGGGAGTAACAGGCGTAAGTAAGTAAGTAAGTATTGGTACACGGAGGTACCAAATACATATGCGTCACACAGATCTCATTTGATATGTGTGAGGGCTATGATACTGCCCGGATTCCTAAACCGAAGCAGGTGGTTTTCTTAGGGGGCTACATCATGAGCCTTCGACCTGAATGTCTAACCCACAATGCAGTGGAGCATCGTAAGGAGATGCAGTCCCATGGTAGCCAGCCGCTGACTAACGATTGGTTCATACGCCATTTGTTCCCTCAGGATATTGGAGTCAGACCATGTGCACAATTAGTTTGAGATCCGGTTAAAGCACCGGACATTCGCTTTTCGTCCTCTCATTTTCGTAAACAACAGTTATGCCACGAGAAGGCAGTGAGTAGAACTTCCCTGGTAGAAGCTATATACATGTGGCCATGTGAGAGCATTTTGAGAGGGAGAGCGGACTCTCTACACTCTCGGCCGTACCACATCATTTGAGGGCAAGTGTAAGATAAAACACATTATAATTCTGATATAATGACTGTTCAACGTATCAGATTACATGCGTGAAAGCTTTAAATGACACTTCAAATGATAGAATCAATAAATAATTGTATTGAAAAGTTTAAGCTATATATGCAAAGGGAATATGTTCAACAGCTTCATTTACCTTGGCCAACTTCTCTGGTAATTAATAAATTGTAAATATAATTAAAGAATAATCTAACTTTACAAGTGTATTTTCAACCTTTCTTTGTTAAATATAATTGTAATTTAATAGTTGAATTCCATAATATGGAAAACGTTGAAGTACTAGAAGGTCGTTTCTTCCTAGTATGGGACTTCTCAGCAGTGCTTAGCCGTGATCCCGCTGGCGGGATTCGAACACAGGACCTTCAATCTCGCTTGAGAACACCTAACTAGTTAATTTAATCTTCTATGAAACATTTCATAAAATTCTAACTTGTACTATTATTTCTCTCAGCCTATCTGATCCATATTTGTCCTGATATTTGATCTTATATTTTCATTAAAAGTATAATCTGATTCAAGTTAGCAATATATATATATATATATATATATATATATTAGTCATCTCAATATTTACAATCCCAAATTCTCATGCTGGTGATTAGTCGGATTGTTGATGAAGGTATATAATAGTAGAACTTGAAGAGAATTTATTGAAATGAATCTTCTATTATATATGTTAATGTTTTATCAAATATTTCCTAGTTTCATTTGAGTTACTGATAATCGTAAATAAGTAGTATAAATATTTATTATTCATTTTTAGTTTGAATTTTTCATGATTAAATAAAAGGTTAGATATTAACATCTTTGGATGCCGTTCTCACGTATGATTGAAGGTGCTGTGTTTTGAATCCCACAAGAACAATCGTGTATGCTCACTGCTATTGATTAATTCCAGAATAGGATGAAACGACTGTCAAATACTTTCAGATTTTCAATGATCGTCTCACATCAATCCATACAAGATCTCAATAATTAATAATAAAAAATGTTAACATTATGATTAATCTATAATGTATCACTTACCAATTAAAGGTACAAATTCACTAGTTGCTGGCATATTCTCTGCAATCAATAACATAAATACACTAAATGCTAATAGTACAGTAATACCAAGTGTAATTTTTTCACCAGAATCTGGTGGTAACCAAAAACTTACTAAACTTAATACTGTTAACCATAAACATGGAAATATGATATTAAATAAATAATAAAGTGTACGTCGACGCATATAAATTGTAAAACGTAAATCAGGATATGGTTCATTACAGCATGGATAAAATATCTAAATAGAATAGAGAAATACAAATAACATGATATTGATTAAGTTATTCTAGATTATAATGAAATGAACAATAATAATTTATAAAGTGATCAATTTATATTGATTTCATTCTATTTTAAAATATAATTGATTTATATAGAAACTAATTTAATCACCATAGTAACTAAGAATTATGAAACATAAAGTATTGATTTAATATGTTATTCATAGTGATAACACATTACTAGTGATGTGTTGAATTCGTCTGCGGTGGCGGTCTCACCAATTTAATGGCTCGAGATCTGACTCCAAATAGATCATATGAATGTTTGTTATCGCCTATCGTATATAATCATAGGCTTAAATCATGTTAGTTAATAACGGAATTATATAAGTCAAATAACGAGAATGTAACTTTGGATACATATATTTTGTATATGAAGCGAATGGAATAAAACGAGATGGCGGGTAAGCCAACTCCCCTTTAGTCAAGCGTTAATCAATATTTATAAGCATACAAAAGTAAGTTACAGACATGTGATAAGTAGTGGGATAAGAAGTGTACACACGTCTAAGCGCTCATATAAAAACAGTCAAGATCGATAAGCGAATAATTAACAAGGTTAGAATGTAACTCAAGTAGAATGAATAGAATAGGCTGTCCGGAAGTAAGAATAAGGTATTTGGGCTTAACATAGTAACAGACACTACAGATTTACATTTGTATCTGAAGAGGCTTTGTAGAGATTGTAGTTATTTCAATAGTTGAGATGATGAGTCAATTGAAGCTAGATCATCATGGAAAACCTGGTAGCACTGGACGGTCGTTTCATTCTATTATAGAACTCCTCAGTTGTGCACATCCACTATCGTACTCCGCAAGATTCGAACCCTGAGCTATCAGTCTTGAGTGCGAATACTTAACCTTTAGACCACTGAGCTGGCATACACGATGGTCTAACTTCAATTGACTCATGAATTTATTTGTTAAATTACTAGAGTCTCCAGAAAACCCCTCTCTGAAGATAAAATACTGTTTAATAGCTCGACATCTGAACTGAGTTAGATCGTATGATTGATAGTTATCGACATAGACATATCGTCAATCCTCGTATATAATTATCGACTTAATCTATGTTAGTGAATAATGGAATTAAATAAGCCAAATATGAGAATGAATTTAGAATATGTATATTTCATACAATCGTTGATCCAGACTCACTGACTCATTCACTAGCTTACTCTTCGGCACTCGCATATCATTCATGCTTCGCGTACCTGTGGTTTTCGTCTTCTGATCTATACATTTATTTATTTATTTAAACACATGAATATTGGTACAAGAAGACATCACAATTGATTGATCACCGGGTGGTGAACAATGTCACGCGTGTCTAGTCCTTATTATTAGTGAAGATCAAATTCTATCGACTATGTTGCAATGTGGCCACCACTCTAGGTGACTCGACTCCCCGTCGATTACCTCCAACCACCATCTTATCTTACAATAGTGCCCTCAGTGTCGAGTCACGCATGACATTGGTCACCACCCAGTGATCAATCAATTGTGATTACATGTCAATCCTACAGGAGGTCGATCGCGGACCGTATAGCTCAGTGGTAACGTCTCTGACTGTGAAGCTGGGTGACACAGGATGAAATCCGTCAGAGAGCACCAGTTCGCACAAAGATTACAGGTACACCTTGCTGACGAGTGCCAAATAGCACGAAACCCATGTCCAGCGTTTCCTGTCGACTACCTCCAACCACCATCTAATCTAACAAGAAGGCATCAAATGAATATGCACCACACAAATCATGTCTATGACGTATTTTTGGTCTGACTATAAATAATGGATAACACTTAATTACATGGAGTCGGCTAACACACCTTCTCCATCGCGCATCATTTCGATTCATCCCTCTGATTACCTATGCAGATCAGTGAATGTACAAAATATACGAGGATAGACGACACACATATATAGTTCAATAGAAATCATTGGTATAATCCAAATGGAATCAGATTTCGGTTTATTAATAACCAATGCATTGACAAACATCAACATATATATATATATATATATATATATATATATATATATCAATGTTCTAATAATATAGACATAGATCCATTAATATAGTAAGTATATAAAACTCTATACCTCATGTCTTTCTACAACAACTTTAAGTAGATCCCATTCACCATTTTCAACATAATTCGATGTATCTACTTCATCATGTCTAAAACAACAACAACAAAAAAAATAGGAACAAGTAACAAATCTAATCTCTATTGAAAGAATAGAATCTGAATAAAGAATACCTCTTTTGGTTCCGATCTGTATTTCATTTATTCATAGAACTAGACATTCAATGATTAGGTTCATACTTCATAGACATTAACTAATCTTCCTTACTTACTTACTTACTTACGCCTGTTACTCCCGAATGAAGCATAGGTTACTAACCAGCATTCTGCAATCAACCCATTCTGTCATAGGCCTTCCTTTCCAGTTCTATCCAATGCTTGTTCCTTCTTATGTATGTCTCCATTTCTCAGCGTAATGTGTTCTTTGGTCTTTCTCTTTTCCTTTGACCTTAAGGATCTTATGTGGGGACTTGTCTTGTGACACAGTTGTGTGCTTTCCTCAATATGTGTCCTATGAACTACCAGCGGTTCTTCCTGAATACTTCCTCCACTGGGATCTGGTTTGTTCTCTCCCATCGTAGTTTATTGCTGATAGTATAGTGTCCGGGCAACGGATCCGAAGTATTTTGCATAGACAACTTTTGTTGAACACTTGTATCTTCTGAATGATGGCTTTCGTAGTTCTCCAGGTTTCCGCCCCATACAGTAGAACTGTGTTGATATTCGTATTGAAAATGGTGACTTTGGTGTTGGTTGCCAATTGTTTTGAATTCGAGTTCTTCAGTTGTAAATATGCTGCTCTTGCTTTGCAGATCTGCACGTTCACATCTGCATCAGATCCACCGTTTTCATCACTGATGTTACCCAGATGTGTAAGGGTTTTTACATCTTCCAAATCTTCTTCGTCAATTGTGATTGGATTGGTGCATGCTGTGTTGTATCGGAGAATCTTGCTTTTCCCTTTGTCTATATTGAGACCTACTGTTGCTGAGGCTGCTGCAACACTGATCGTCTTCTCCCGCATTTGTTGTTGCGTTTGCGATAGAAGAGCCAGGTTAACTGCAAAGTCTAGATCATCCAACTGCATCCTAGATGTCCACTGTATCCCGTGTTTCCCTTCAGATATTGACGTCTTCATGATCTAGTCGATCACCAGGAGAAAGAGAAAGGGTGAGAGTAAGCAACCTTGCCTGACACCGGTCTTTACTTCGAACGACTTTGTTAACTGTCCTCCATGAACAATTTTGCATACTAACTACTCAGTATTGTTTATTCTAGTTCTCATTTAATGATAGTGTTTATACGATACTAATCTGTCTGTGATAATAATATGAAAAGTTAATTGCTGAAATGAAACAAGATATGATTGTGTTTTACTTGAACACTGCTTACTTGCTTAATTACGCCAGTTACTACTCATTGAGGAGCATAAGTCTCTCACCAGCATTCTTTATCCAACATTGTTGTGGGCAATCCCTTCCAGTTGTTATTCATCCTTTTTATGTTTTCTTTCAATTCTTTGGCCTCCCTCTTTTCTGTTTCCCTTCAGAATTCCAAGTTAGTGCTTGCTTCATGATGCAGTTCGACGATTTCCACAATGTTTGTCCTATTCATTTCTATTGTCTTCTCTTAATTCTCTCTTCATCAGGAAGCTGGTTTGTTCTCTTACACAATAGACTGTATGCTGATAATATACGGTTAATCGAAATGGATTACATTGTGTAGACAACTGTTTATAAATTCTTGTATTTCTTTGGTGATAGTTGTAATAATTCTCCAAGTTACACCATACTGTTGAGCTTAAATTGTCATCAATCAATATGGGTGAGATTTGAAATCGCACAAAGTTAACGATTGTACTACATTTGACCGTGATTGTTTGTAAATCAATATTCAAGCAAGAACTTATTCACAATTTGTATCTTTCCTTTCCTTTCACATAGAATATAAACTCATATATAGTTGTATAATTGAAAATGTGATTCCATATTTGATGTCATTGGTAATTTGAATGTCAGAACTTTAGTGTCAATAGTACGACTATAATTAATGAACGAACATAACTTAGTCTTAATTTACAATTAAGACGAATGGTGGCTAACGTGGGCTCTAGGATGTGCTTTTCATCCTATCTGACACTCGTATTCATCCTAAGACTCGAACCCAGAACTGTTCGCTTCAAACACCATTACATTAATTAATTAGCTACTGAGTTCAAATAGATACTGACTTATCCAACGTAGTGGACGCTTAATTCATTTTTATTGGTCAGTCTTATTTGGCTTGTGCGCATCTAGTAACGATTGCCTTGATATTGTTAATAATTAAACTTTACTCCATTAAGCAAACTAGTGGCTAAAGCTTGAAGCTAAAAGTATTGGGTTTGATTCCAGAAATGAATGTTATCGATGTAATATATCCAATTTAAGAATTTCAAATAGGACAAAACGCGCCATTTGAATTCCATTGCTAACCATCTACCGTCTCGCCATACAGTAAATTTTTGTGACTTAATGGTAATATCAAGGCGATCCACACAAGATGAATATATGCCAATCAAAGAATGATCGATTGCAGTCTCATACATTAATAGGAAGTTCCAAATAACTAAAACAATGAACTAAGATTAACCTTAGACTTGAAACACCTTTTACAATACATTATGACTATTAAGTCATTAATATTCAGCTTAAACAGATCAATTTTTGAAACAATAAATTTACAATCAATAGGGGTTTCTGTGGATATTATAGTAATTTCAGTAATTGAATTTATGAGCCAATTGAAGCTAGACCATCATAGAACACCTGGAAGCACTGAACGGCCGTTTCGTCTTATTGTGGGGCTCCTCTGCAGTGTGCATCCGCGACCTTGGCCCCCCTGCAACATTCGAACCCAGGACCCAGTAACTTCGCACGCGATCACTTAACTACTAAACCACTGAACTAGTTGGTATCTAATGGTGTTAATGCCTAACTTCAACCAATTCACGAAATTGAGTGACACATCCACCATTGTCATCAGTGAGTTACTATCTTACAACAAACCCTATTGAACTCCACTGGTCACTGCATCTCATTATAACTTCAGGATATACCCCCCTGAAGCTAGTCACTAGTGAGCATATGTTGATTATTATCAAAAGGGATTTTTGTGGATATTATAGTAATTTCATTAGTTAAGATTATGAGTCCATTAAAGCTAGACCATTATATAAAGCACTAGACAATCGTTTAGTTACTAACCTTTTAATTACATTCACTTGCCAACCATCATATGTCCATGAACCAAATTTCATAGTACATGATTGATCATCAAATGGAAAATAGGTAATATCAATTTTACAAGTTGATCGTAATTTAGCTGGTGGTGGCCAAAATACATTTCCATTAAATTGTACCATTGCTTTACTTTGCATATAATCTGTTTTATAATCATCTGCACTAAAATAATAAAAAATAATATAAAAATGTTTTAAGATATGATTTCACAATTGATTGATCACTGAGTGGTGGGTGAGCAATGTTATGCGTGTCTAGTCCTTATTATTAGTACAGATCGAATGCTATCGATCATGTTGCAATGTGGCAACCAGTCTAGGTGACTCGACACTGCAGGCACTATTGTGAGATTAGATGATGGTTTGTTTTTGAACTATATTAGAACTTATCAATGAAGGGTTGTGAAGATTAATAAGTTTTTTGATTGAGATCATGAATGGATTGATGTTAGACTATTAGTGAAAACTTGGAAGCATTGAACGGCTGTTTCGTCCTATTGTGGGACTCCTCAGCAGTGCTCATGGTGAAATCCGAGTTCCATCGGAAGTCACGAGGCTGATGCCCCTTCTGACAACCAAGGCGATCAATAATTTAGATACATGGAATGCTGCAGTTTATAAATAGTGTACAGGAGAATATTATAATTTAATGAATACGTTTTGTAGTTTTAATATAAAATAATAGAATGGTAGTAGCTAGATGAACTTATTATAACGATATACCGAAGTGATATGTGTTGAGATAAGATGGTTGTTGGAGCTATTCATCAAGAAACTCTGAACCTCCAACCATCGTCTTATCTCAGCATAATACATTGAATGTCGAGTCAACTGGACTGGTGGCCACATTGCAAATTGGTAGGTAGCATTCGATTTGCACTATGAAGGACCTGACGCACATGACATTGATCACCACTCAATCATCAATCAATGGTAAAAGTAATGCGTATTCACATGACTAGATCCTTAATGTGAACCGTCAAATGAATTTATATCAAAGACAAGATAGGTAGCCTGTAAAATATGCTCCTTTATCATTCCAACAATGGATTTCACCATTTATTCAACTGTGTGCCCGAACCACTCAACAGTGCACTTGTGCAACTTGAAATTTAAAGTTGAATATATATCATTATAAGCAGAGACGGATGGTAGCTAGCAATGGTATCCACGAAGAGAGTTTTGTCCTGTTCGGAACTCATCAGTACAATACGCCTGCACTGTACAATCAACATTCACTCTGAGACTTGAACGTAGTGCTGTTTAATTCAAATGCCATCGTGTTATTCACTTAGCTATCAAGTCCAAATAACCCCTAGCTTGTACAAAGAGATAATTTTTCATTTATATGCATTAATGATAGTCATCATCATTATCTGAGGATTTAAAGACAGTCAGACAGTCTGGAGGTACCTGAAAAAGAAATTGGATTAGAGGTGGTCATAGTGACCTGAGAACGTGACCGCAGTGCCCAAGGGACAGCTGCTCGAGGTCGGTCACGCACGACCATTTTTTTGTGTTAGCTCCGTATTTGTTGAGACCTTACCACCGGAGACGGATATCTGTGGGATAAGGTGAGGTGTGCATTTTTAGAATCGACGTTTTCTAACCCCACCCATCCTTGTGGGAAGACAGAATCGCTGTTATGCTGGTTGTCTGAAGGAAACACCTTACTGCTGTCACACCTCTGTACAGTCAGCAGTACGACTTCGCCTTCGGACCTTGGATTTGTTGCTTTTAGACTTACCGCTCTTCAATCAACCTGTCTTGCATGATAGGATCTTGAGGAACGATTGTTCTAGCCAGTATAGTTCAGTTGCTTCATCACGATAGGCAAGCCCGACCACCACGTCAAAGTAGCAACAATAGTCAGAACTTACAGATACCATCGAGGCAATTCGCCCAAAATGTACAAATACCAATAAGTGACTGGTCAATTACTAGCCTAAACAACAATGTAAAGTGATTGATCTCTGGTAGTACCATTTCTGATGGATCTAGTTATTCAATGAATTGTATTTTCAATTTAAATCTAACCATCATTATCAATATAGTTTTACATATTGATAATTGATCAATTTTATTTCATTTATTTGATATACATTATATAATCAATTACCTATTATATAATACAATATCTGGTAACCATAATTTTTGACATGGAATTCTTATTCTTGAAAGATTATTATAATCTTGAGGATTCCATGTAAGTCTTTCATCAACCCATTCCTATAAGGAAAGAAAAAAGCAAGCAAGCAAACAAACAAAGAATATATATAATTATATCTGAACTGTGTGATGATGATGTCGTTCAAAAGAACAGTGAAAGCTCCACGACCAAATCATCCGGTTCAGAGAATAAAACTCAATCAAAATCATTTAGTTATTGAATATAATCTTTCATTAAGATCAATCATAATGTACCTGATTAGTATAAAGGAGATCCTTGAGTTTATTTTTTCTGATTAGAATTTTTGAGAGAACAAATCAGATTCCAGCAGAGTAAGAAATTAAGAAGAAGTGCTGGAAGTGTATCGTACACATTCAGGAAAGCAGTCAACTGCGTCACAAGGCGAGCCCTCACTTGGACTCCTCAAGGTCAAAGGGGAAGAGGAAGAATAAAGAACACACTAAAAACACACAAATGAAGACAGACATGAGAAGAATGAACAAAAATTGGATAGGACTAGAAAAGAAGATTCAGGACAGAGTGTGTTGGAGAATACTGGTCGGTGACCTCTGCTCCATCGGAGTATCAGACATACGTCAGTAAGTAAGTAAGTAAGTAAGTAAGTAAGTAAGATCTTTGAATTTAACGTATGATACTAGACTTATCTCGTGTTGTTTAAAACATGGCAAGTAACTTAATATGTTATATGATGTTCATGTTTAAGTTTTCATGCTAGATGGAATAGGGACCATGTTATGTCTTTATGGCCCGCTAGTTATCATGTGATATACTCGCCAATCAAAATATGACTTATTCGCTCTTATACTGTACTAAACCAATGACGTCCGACCGGTCTGACCAGCTTAGCGTTCTATTGGTTGGTTACTCGCCTAGCCCGTCCAGTTGAATTCAGAATGCCAACAACAGACTCCGCTATGCGAATCATTTATTTCAGGCTTACTAGGTTTATATACCAGACAAACATACCGCAATGCACTGTAAAACAGGAAATAACATTCGCACAAAATATAGACAAAGGTGACTGTGAACATGGGAGACAGTAATTAATAAACTGAGTATAACTTAAGAACAGTAAATCGTACAATAATAATATCTAGGTCAAAACGAACCTTATAATAAGGGGTATATATATAATTTTAAAAATATTACATGTAAACATTGATGCAAGGAGGAACCAAATGGATATTCACCACATAAATCATTCGATTTATGTGAGGGCTGGAATACTGCCTGGATGCCTAAACTCAAGCAGATGGTTTTCTTTGGAGCCCCACCCAAATCCTTCAACCTAAGGGTCTGATCCACAAGGATGTGGACCAACGTTAGGAGATGTAGTCACATGGTAGCCGGTGCCATTAATATGTTCGTACGTTATTTATTTCTGCAGGATAGTGTGGTTCATATTTACCATTGGTATGGAATCAAGGTCTTGCAACTCCCTTAGGTGGATCCTTCATATCCACCAACCCTGTTAAAGCACTGGATATTCGCTTTCCGTCTTTTTAATTTCGTAAACAACAATAATGCCGCGAGAAAGTAGTGAGTAGGACTTCCTTGGCAGTGATTGTATGCATGTGACCATATGAGAGCATTTTGAGGTAGAGAGATTACTATCCCCACTCCTAGGCCGTTTCGGGTCAAATAATTGGTAAATAATGTTAAATGTTTGATTTTTTTTCATCAAGATATCTTCTACAAAACATCTCTAGTCAATGATAGAACACAATAAATCTAAACAATCAGTCTTTAAATAACAATTCGGACGTAGTATTGAGGAATGAAATCGTAGTACAACAGAACAATTGTTATGTATCTCTAAGTTACACAGAATTAAAGGTGGTCGGTGACCTATGCTCAATTGGAGGTAATAGGTGTAAGTAAGTAGAGCAAATAGAGCTTTATACAGGACAACCAACACTTCAAAGAATGAACGATAGATCCTCTTTACATTTACACAGAATCGGGTTTACAGATTAGGTTGTATCGAATGTGATGCATTTGCCTGTAATATCGGCTAGTGACAATGAACATATAAACTACACATTTGTCATAATTCCTAAATGTATCTGAACTCAACAGAAAAAAATTCCTGATTATCCTTCCAAATTTGAACCATGTATCTAAACAACCATATATATATATGTATATATAACTGCTTTTGAGATGGTGGAGAAGATTTATAGCTCAGGTGGATGATTTTGATGTAGTTTTGTTCTCTGAGCTGGATGGTTTGATCGTGTAGCTTTCATCGTTCTTCTGAACGACATCATCAGCACAAACTTCAGATAGAAGTGTGCTGATGATGTCGTTCAGAAGAACGATGAAAGCTACACGATCAAACCATCCAGCTCAGAGAACAAAACTACATCAAAATATATAACTGCTATTCATTATTTACATTGTCAACACAAACACATACATAAAACTTCCAATCATCCTTCATATTATAAATATTTCTAGGACATATACTGTAGTGAATAAGAACACGATGGGGGAACAGTTCAACATATTTGAACACGAAATTATAGAACATCTGAGAATTATACCGTAAATACTTCATTGACAAACTATCCTTCAATTGTCTCAAACTTGAATGTTTCTTTTGCAAATATTAGTTCATCGTTTCATTGTTCCTACTATCTTCATATCCATTACTTTCTGTTCCTGTTCTTTCCCTATCGACCTTCTACTGAAATACATTTTATTAATCACTATCAATATATACTACTTATGTGGATATAAGTAGCTCACACCACAATACTAGTACACATGATGATATCACGTATAGAGTCATATAACAACAACAACAACAACAAGAATTAATACAATCAAATAAGGCGTCACTATTGAATGAGTGAGATTCTATAGAAAAAAACACACTATTCATTTCTATTAAACAACTCCCTATTCCCTTTCTTTTCAGTTATTATTAATTTTGGTAATTATTTCTTATCACAAGGGGGGGGGGCTTGTGAATAATTATAGTAAATTTTAATAGTTGAATTCATGAGTCAATTAAAGTTAGACCACCATGGAAAACCTGAAGGCAATAGATGGTTGTTTCGTCCTAGAATGGGACTCCTCATTTGATTTAGCTTAAATATTCAATTACTTCCCTAAGCTTATATATATATATTACTTACATATGAAAGCAAAAGTAATAGTAACTTATGTTATTACAATAAGTCAGTTATAGCATTTGATCAAATATCAATACATTATGCACGATATTTTGCAGTTTATTATTACTAAGATGTAAACAATTGTTTATCTATTCAGTACTCATGGAAAAGCATACACAAGAAATTTTTGTGTTAGTTAAATAAAGATGAATAGTGGCTAACAGTGGAACTCGTTAGCTGGATATAACTGCATCTCAGATTTGATATTCACTTTGGGACTCGAACACAGTACTGTTCCCTTCAAACGCGAACGTGTTATCCACTTAGCTATTGAGTCTGATAGCCACTTGCTTGTGCAATGAGGTGAAGTTTAATTCACTTGATATTGTTTTATTTGAATCTTCCCATTGTTATTTAGGAATGAAATTGATCAATCTCTTGCTGCCATATGTGCATACTGTGCGGACTTCCTTGATATTGCCTTAAGTCACAAGTATTATAAGCACAAGCGAGTGGCTAACAGGATTTTGCAAATACGTGGATAACCCAATGACATTTGGATCGAAAGATACGGGGTTCGAGTGCTAGTGCCTACATAAACTCTGGAATGGAAGTATATCTAGTTAACGAGTCCCAAATAGGACGAAACGCGCTTCCTGGATTCAATTGCTAGACACTATCCATATTTGCTTAGAATGCTTGTGAATTAAGGCAATATCGAGGCAATACGCACAGGATATACATATGCCAACAAGAGACTGATCAATTGCAGTCTTAAACATTAATGAGAAGATACGTATAAACAACAACAAGTGAATTTTGTGTTAGTTGTTTGTATCTACCTATTGATGTTCAAGATTGCAACTGAACATTCTTTTATTGGTATATGTGCACAAGCTAGTGGATATCAGGACTTAGTAGCTAAGTCGATAACGTGATGTTGGTAGGAGCAAAGGATACGGGGTTCGAGTCCTGGAGTGATCACTAACTGTGGGATGCAGGTATATGTAGCTGATGAGTCTTAAATAGGATGGAATGCGCGTTCCTGTTTCCACTGCTAGCCTCCATCTATACACAACAAATGATTAGTTCTTCGAATTTATAATAGCTATTTTTTGAAATAACTTTAATTTGTGAATAGATCATTACAATACATGTCAGTTAAAGTTAAACAGCCAATTAACTGATTAATTTTTCTTTACAAAACCAACGAGTCTAATGACATCACGGGTTATTTCACTTATAATTTACAAATAAATTTTCTATTTCTTGAGATCATGAACCAATCATTGAAAAAAAACTGGAAGCCTTGAGTAGACGTTTCGTCCCAGTGTATGGCTCTTCAACATTACACATAGGATTATTCGCAAACAAATTTAAAGTGTATGGCATTTTATCGTTTATTATAAATAACAAATAACTACATAAATCTTTGAATAGATCAGTTAAAAGAAGCTTATTAGTAAACTTCAGAGAATAGAACATATCACTATGTAATTAAAAAGAAACTAAATGGAGTTGAGTAATGTCGTTTAACTACTATGATAACTTTATAAGATTTCCTTTCAGCATAGAGTAATATGATACAAAACAGTAGACATTAGTAGACATTTATATAATGGCATACAGTTATGATAGACTATAAAGACTAGTTTGTAGACATCATTGAACTATGTAATTAACGTCATGAACCAATTGCAGTTGGATAACCAAATAATATTAGTCATCAAATAAATAGTTAATCATCCCTAAACTATGAAACAAGATGGATCCAGTTTCACAATTGGTTGATCACTGGGTGGTGAGTGATCAATATCTAGGGTGTCAAGTCCTTATTGGCGCAGATCGAATGCTATCGACCATGTTGCAATGTGGCCACCAGATTAGATGACTCGACACTGCGTGCACTATTCTGAGATTAGATGGTGGTTGGAGGTAGTCAATAGGAAACTCTGAACCCGAGTCAGGGAGCACCAGTTTCCTCAAGATTACAGGTACACGTTGATAACGAGTGCTAAGTAGCACGAAACCTGGGTCCAGAGTTTTTTGTCGACTACCTCCAACCACCATTTAATGAAATGGTCATATCTCCATCCATAGATTGAATTAAGACTTTATAATTGTTTTAATTTGATCAATATTAACATTTCATTTACTCAGTCAGTCATACGTAACTTAAAAATTGATAAACATGTTGTCGTATCTCAAAACAGATCCTAAATTAATATTAGTTAAGGACTCCAACGAAGATAGTCCACACCTATTAACGCAGCTTATCCCAATAGTTGAGGACTTCAACGATGTATGTCACTTCTTAGTTTTGCAAATTCCACCTCTCTACCAACCCACATATGCAGCAAAAAGCATTGCTCAGTGAAGTAGGCGGTGGCTGGCTATAGGTAACGGATGTTCCATTTACCTCAACAGATTCACCATCTTACCAATCGGTTTGCCATATTTACTTAGAACCCTATGCCTAACCCCGGCACTTCTCTCCCACTGTTCCCAAAATACAAAATTGGTGCTTCTAAGAGATCTATGATCGAATACTAGTAACCTAAAACTATTCTCTATTCTCATTAACTATGGGACATACCCATAAAGTAAGATGGAGAGAGTGTTTATGTAGTATGCCAATACTTTGGTATTTTAGATCGATAGATCGTCTACATCTCAAGTGTCACGAGTTCGTAACGGCCAATAAAGCCTTTTGAACCTACACCAAAATTTCTTCAGATCATCACCCATCAGAAATGATGAAACTCTTAAAGTAAATGAAATAGTTGACACATTGGATTGATTCACTCCTTATCAACAACTTTTTGAATTCCTATCTGAACATATTCACTGCAACATTCAAAACTTGATTAGTTCCCATCTTTTTTTCTAAACAACTCATAATAAAATTGTCAAATAAACTACTTGTTCGTATTCAAGTACACATAACTTACATACTTACTTAAGTAAGTAACTCCGACTGGAGCCCCTTTAAGGCTACTGCCTGTCCCCATCCCGAATAAAGGAGGAGGGTTGGGCATGGAGTTAGCGACTCCATCCCGTAAAAAACGTAACTCGCTGAAAAAACGCTAACCGAAAAAAATGATTCAAAGTACACGTAAATGGAGTTTAAAAATTGAAAGTAATACTAACCACTACTGTTCTCAATATTGAAAGAAATTTATCTAAACTAAACAGAATAGATCTGTCTATATGCTTTCCTTTCGAAGAAATTCAAATTTCATCAATTTGCATCAATACAATTGAACATTCACTGTGGAGTTGATGAAATCTTATTTAAATGAATGTTTAGTAATTATAAAGGCTATTTAATCTACCCCATTTCTCTTTCTTCTGATGACTAACTAGATTATGAAGACCTGAGTGAAAGCACAGAATAAAACGGACAACTCGGAACCAACTGAAAAATTTGGACTTCAAAGATAAACTACCACTTCTAGCCCATACATAACAACAAATGCAAATGAAGACAACTAGTGTAACAGCAGCCTTTACAATAGTAGACCTCATCATATTCAAAGGATAAATCAAGATCCTCAAATGCAACATTGAGAATATCAACACAATCACACTTGATGGAGAAACTCTGGAAGAAGTGGAACGTTTTACATATCTGAATAGCATCGTCGATAAACAAGAAGAGCGTTATGAAGACGTAAAGGGAACGATTAGTGAACTGAGGGCTGCTTTCCTACAGTTCAAGAACATATGGAACTCAAAACAACTATCAACTAATATCAAAGTCGGAATCTTCAATACGAACATCAAAACAGTCCTATTGTATGCAGCTTAAACTTGGAGAACTATTACAACTATCACCAAAGAAATACAAGAATTTATAAACAGTTGTCTACACAAGATAACTCCGCCTGTAGCTCTTCCAGAGTTACTGCCGGTCCCAAGCCCGGGTAAAGGAGGAGGGTTGGGCATGGGGTTAGCGTCCCCATCCCGTAGAAACCTAACTTGCTAAAAAAACGCTAACCAGAAAAAATAACTCAAACCATTTAAACCCTGCCCTGGGAGTTAGAGGTAATATGACGCTTCATGGTGAAAGCCGAGTTCCTTCGGAAGCCACGAGGCCGATGCCCCTTCTAACAACCAGAGCAACAATTTTTATAGGTATATGGAACGTCCGGACAATGTGGGAGACCGGGAAGACCAGTCAAATAGCAACGGAAATGAGGAGATACAACTTGGCAGTACTGGGAATCAGTGAAACCCATTGGACCCAAGCTGGACAACAAAGGCTAAATACGGGAGAGATGCTGCTATACTCCGGTCACGAAGAGGAAAATGCTCCACACACTCAGGGAGTTGCTCTAATGCTATCCAAAGTAGCACGAAATGCACTTGTAGGATGGGAATCTCACGGATCCAGAATCATCAAAGCATCATTCAAAACAAAGAAGGAGGGGATCACAATGAATATTATCCAGTGTTATGCATCCACCAATGATAGCAACGAAGACATCAAAGATCAATTCTGTGAGAGGCTGCAGTCAACCATAGAGAAGTGCCCAAGAAAGGACCTCACCATTTTGATGGGGATCTAAACTCAAAAGTCGGAATAAACAACACCGGATGTGAAGATATCATGGGAAAACATGGACTAGGAGAGAGAGAGAGAGAGAGAGAGAGGAAAATGGGGAAAGATTTGCGAATCTCTGTGCATTCAACAAATTGGTCATATGCGGCACAATATTCCCACACAAACGTATACATAAAGCTACATGGATCTCACCGGACCACACCTCAGGGAACCAGATAGGTCATATTTGCATCAACAAAAAGTTCCGAAGGACAATGGAAGATGTGAGAACCAGAAGAGGGGCTGACATAGCTTCAGATCACCATCTGGTTGTGGCCACTTTAAAACTGAAGCTAAAGAAGAACTGGACAACTGGACAAACAGCACTACAAAGGTTCAATACAACCTTTCTTCGAGATACTGACAAACTCAATAAATTCAAGATAGCTCTCAACAACAGCTACCAAGCCTTACAGGATCTACTGAAGGAAGAAGAAACTACTATGGAGGACAACTGGAAAGGTATCAAAGAAGCATTAACTTCAACGTGTCAAAAGGTTTTAGGCCTCAAGAAGCATCATCATAAGGAATGGATCTCTATAGAAACACTGGACTGGATCAAAGAAAGGAAGAACAAGAAGACGGCAATTAATAACAGCCGAACACGAACAGAGAAGGTTCAAGCACAAGCTGAGCACATAGAAACGAACAAGCTAGTGAAGAAGAGCATTAGAACCGGCAAGCAGAAATACGTGGAAGAACTAGCAACGACGGCGGAAAAAGCTTCAAGAGAAGGAAATATGAAACAGCTTTACGATACGACGAAGAAGCTTGCAGAGAAATACAGTAAACCAGAGAGACCAGTCAAAGACAAAGAAGGAAGACCAATCACTGAGATTCAACAACAGCGCAACAGATGGGCAGAGTACTTCGAGGAACTCCTGAACAGACCGGCTCCAATGAATCCACCGGACATCGAAGCAGCACACACAGATCTTCCTATAAATGTCAATCCACCAACGACAGAAGAAATCAGAATGGCCATCAGACAAATCAAGAGCGGGAAAGCAGCAGGACCTGACAATATACCAGCTGAAGCGTTGAAGTCAGACATCAAAGTAACTACAAGCATGCTTCATCTTCTATTCAAGAAGATTTGGGAGGAGGAACAAGTGTCCGATGGATTGGAAAGAAGGACACCTCATCAAGATTCCAAAGAAAGGAGATCTGAGCAAGTGTGAAAACTACAGAGGCATTACACTACTGTCAATACCGGGTAAAGTCTTCAACAGAGTGTTACTGAACAGGATGAAAGGCGCAGTTGACGCTCAACTTCGAGATCAACAAGCTGGATTCCGTAAGGACCGGTCGTGCACAGACCAGATTGCGACACTACGGATCATCGTCGAACAATCAATTGAGTGGAACTCGTCACTCTACATCAACTTCATTGATTATGAGAAGGCATTTGACAGTGTAGATAGGAGGACGTTATGGAAACTTCTTCGACACTACGGAGTTCCTGAGAAGATTGTCAACATTATCCGGAACTCATACGACGGACTACAGTGCAAAGTAGTGCATGGAGGACAGCTGACAGACGCATTCCAAGTAAGGACCGGAGTAAGACAAGGCTGTCTACTCTCTCCCTTCCTGTTTCTTCTGGTGGTCGACTGGATTATAAAGACCTCGACATCTGAGAGAAACTACGGCATACGATGGACAGCTCAGAACCAAATAGACGATTTGGACTCCGCAGATGACCTAGCCCTCCTACCGCATACCTGCGAAACAAATGCAGATAAAGATAGCCAGCATAGCAGCAGTCTCTGCATCAGTAGGCCTCAACATACACAAAGGGAAAACCAAGGTCCTCAAACACAACACGGAGAACAGCAATCCAATCACTCTTGATGGCGAAACTCTGGAAGACGTGGAATCCTTTACATACCTGGGAAGCATCATCGATAAACAAGGAGGTTCAGATGCAGACGTCAAGGCGAGGATTGGCAAAGCTAGAGCGGCATTCCTTCAATTGAAGAACATATGGAACTCAAAACAACTTTCAACCAATATCAAAGTCAGAATCTTCAATACGAACGTCAAGGCAGTTCTACTGTACGGAGCTGAAACTTGAAGAACTACAACAACCACCATCAAGAAGGTACAGGTATTTATTAATAGCTGTCTACGCATGATACTCAACATCCATTGGCCGGATACCATCAGCAACAACCTTTTGTGGGAGAGAACCAACCAGCTTCCCAATGAAGAGGAAATTAGGAAAAGACGATGGAAATGGATAGGACATACATTGAGGAAATCATCAAACTGCATTACGAGACAAGCGCTAATTTGGAATCCTGAAGGGAAGCGGAAAAGAGGAAGGCCAAAGAACACATTACGTCGGGAAATAGAAGCAGACATGAAAAAGATGAATAAGAACTGGAAAGAGCTTGAAAGGATTGCCGAGGACAGGGTTGGATGGAGAATGCTGGTGAGCGGCCTATGCTCCTTCACGAGGAGTAACAGGCGTAAGTAAGTAAGTAAGTGTCTACACAAGATATTCAATTTCGGTTAACCGCATATTATCAGCATACAGTCTATTGTGTAGAAGAACAAACCAGCTTCCTGATGAAGAGCAAATTAAGAAAGAACTAATGAAGTAAATAGGACATATACTACGAAAACCATCACACTCTATCATGAAGCAAGCAAAATGTACCTGTATTCTTTGAGAGAACTGGTGCTCCCTGGTGGATTTGATCCCGTGTTACCCAGCTTCACAGTTACCACTGAGCTAAACCGGCCGCAACCGACCTCCTGTAGGACTGAGATGTAATCACAATTGATTGATCACTGGGTGGTGATCAATCAATTGAGAATACGTCTATTTTCTGCAACCACATTTACTGACTATCATGACATTCGAATTTTAATATTCCTCTTAAAATTGACTGGATAATATAAACATTATTCATCATGTGGTGTGTGCTACTGATATCGATAAATATAAGTAGTATATGTTATTAAACGAAAGTAAAGTGCCTGGCGGCAGAAGGTTAAAAAGATCGGAGAAAAGAGAATTTGAACAAAGAATGATTGCTATAGAGATGAAGGAACAGTGAAGTTTGAGATGATTGATTAATATTTTGCAAATCCAGTATTTACTGTATAGTTCTTAGATGTTACTAAGATATTCTTCAAGGTTGTGTTTGAATACATTCAGTTGTTCCCATTGGTGTTCTCGTTCACTACAGTGCCTAGGAATGTCGTATGAAATTGTTTTTTTTTTTGTAAAAATCCTGAAAATCAATTTGTTCTAAGACTTATCAAGTAACAACTTATTCATAAGTGTTATAACTATGTATGAGTAAAATGGTCCTGATGTTGTTCCATTGACTATTAGATTACACCTTAAGGTCGAAGGCTCCGGGTATGGCCTCCTAAGAAAACAATATGTATCGGTCTACGCACCCGAGTAGTATCACAGCTTTTGAGACAAATCAATGACAACTGCTACTGGCCTCATTATTAATGGTGCCACCATATACCAGTATTTATGTGTTCGAATATATAATAAATAAATATGTATATCGTTTATATCAAGAGATACAAATTAATCAGTCTCATATGACAGATGAGGGAATATTCTCTGTGTTGCTATTTACTTACTTACCTACTTACTTACTTACACCTATTACCCCTTCCAGAGGAGTATAGGCTCTCTGTTATTTAGTCACTAGTTTTCACTAAATCAGAATGGTAACAAGTAATGGAACCAGCCCCCCCCTTTAAAAAATCGCGTGTTTTGTCACATATCAACAGTAATATAAACTATTGCATATATTGACACATCAATTGACAGATTCACATACATCTGATTCACTAGTCCCATATAGAAAAAAGCTAGATTCCTGGATTCCTTAAATGGCTACCATTAAATCTGCTTAATTTCGTTTTTCACAATTAAAAAAACTAAAGAAAACTAAACAAAAAACATTAATATCAGAAGGGGTTTGGTGGATATTGTAGTAATCTCAATGGTTAAGATCATAAATCAGTTGAAGCTAGATCACCGTGGAAAACTTGGAAGCACTGGACTGCCATTTCGTCCAATTATGGGACTCCTCAGCAGTGCGCATCCACGACCTCGCCCCCTACGAGATCCGAACCCACGACCTACTAATTTCGCGCGCGAGCACTCAACCACTACACCACTGAGCTGGCCGGCATCCAACGGTGTTATTGTCTAACTTCAACTAATCCACCATTGTCTTCAGTGAGTTACTATCTCACAACAGGCCTGGTTGGACTCCACTGGTCACTACTTTTCACTAGAACTCCAGAATATACATTAACACTAAATTCAAATAAAACAGGAGTTTACTGTTTACCTGTTCAATCCATACATTTAATGTAAGTACCTGATTTACTTCATCCTATAAAACAAAGAAACAAAAAGTAAACTTAATCTATAGTTACATTGTGAATAAAGATTTTTTAAGCTCGAATTAATGACTAACATTGACGATAGAAAAATGGAGAGACATGTAACTTTGTTAGCCTTTGACATTTGATGCTGACTATATTAGTTTTAATGGACTCATCTAGCTGAAGGCGCTCGGTCATGCATCCGTATCAGATCACGAATGGGTACACTGTGCTCAACTTCTCCTACAAGCTATAATTAGTTTAGATCGTTCATTAGATGGTGGTTGGAGGTAGTTGACAGGAAACCCTGGACCCGGGTTTCGTGCTACTTGGCACTCGTCAGTAAGGTGTACCTGTAACCGCAGTGTCGAGTCACCTAGATTGGTAGCCACATTACGACATGGTTGATAGCATTCGATCTGCACATTGGTCACCACCCAGTGATCAGTCAATTGTGATTAGATCGTTCATTTCACAATATATTGATAGTCTATCAGATATATCACTGAGCTTCTTTGCTTTGGTAGTTATTTAGCACTCTACCCAATAAATTGGTTTTAACTTAAGTTAAATATTTAATCGTTGAATTCATAGGTTGATTAAAGCTAGACCACCATGAAAAACCTGGAAGAATTATGACGGCCGTTTCGTCCTAGTATGGAACTCAGCAGTAAGCATCCATGATCCCACGAACCTAGGACCTTTGGCTTTGCACTAGAACACTTAACCTCCAGACCACTGAGATGGCCACCAATTGTGTTAATGTCTAACATTAACCCATACATGGAATTGCGCCACAGTCCACCATTGTCTTCAATCGGCAACTACTTCACAACAGACACATTCGATCTTTACTGGTCACGGCTTCTCACTAAATAATTATACAGAATTCTATCTCACTAACTAAATATGTTGTGCTTACTATCAAATCAGAACATCTTCAATTATGGTCACTTTGCCATAAGTTTCTTTGATCTTTACAGACATGTAATCGATATTAAATTCAACCTATTTCCTCTAGCGTCAAGTTTATGACTGTCTGTACATATAAATCCGATATGTAAATCATTATATATATCTCTTAATGAATTCTACTTGTATTCAACTTGTAATTTGAAATAAGTATAGGCATGTAGTGTCAGTTACTACGTTCAGCTCATATACCTTATTCTAACTTTCGAACGGGCCAATTTATTCATTCTTCCTGAGTAACGTGTTAACCATGTCAATTGTTCACATGTCAACCCTGACTACTTTTATATGAGCTTATGTGTGTGTGTGTACACTTCTTATCCTATTCAGAACAGATCTGTAGCTTATTTCTATGTGACTATAAATATTGATTAATGCTTGGTTAATTGGGAGTTGGCTCACTTGCCTTCTCCACTGCACAAATCTGTCAATTAATGAAAATTACACATATAAACCATTATAAGTCTGATGAATTATCTAGAAGATAAACAGTCAAAGGACTTTTCGTCCTAATGTGAGACTTATGTACATGGGACTCGAGCACAGGACCTTCAGTTTCAGGGGCTCGAACACTGAATCTCTAGACCACTGGGCTGGTATCCAAACGTGTTAACGTCTACCTTTGTTATTATTGTGATTATTAATATTAACTTTATTCAATATTATATTTTTGGTACAATATAAAATTCTCAGCACGATGTATTTCAAGTTTTTTTTTCTTATTTTTTGATCGGTCTTTGAGATAAATGTTGAATGGTCGCCAGTTATGTGTTAGTAGTTTAGGAATCAACTTCCGAATAATTTATCTTCTTTTCGATGTATATTGCCAGCAACCAAGAATTCTCTGATTGGGCTGTTTTGTAACTTGTACAGCAAAATGCGGTAAACATTTCTCAAACTCAACTGAATAGGTTATGAAACTAATAGGTATAATGATGTATTAAGACAAACAAACAAGAAAACAGATAACTTGTTGAAATATCTAGATGGCAGGATCAGGTAGCCCAGATATTCAGGCAGACCGCCTTGGATCAATGTATGATTTTGCGTAACACTTCATCCATTGTCTTAAGTGAATAACTATCTCACACTCGGCACAGATTCAGTCAGTCAGTAACAATGTAGAACTTCATCAGTTCGAGTTGACATATCACATTAGTACAGAGATGCAGTTGTCAATTCATATTGGACAGATTGGATTACACTATTCATGACTTCTCATCAGAACTTTAATACTTTCAGGTTTACAATAGTAATCTAGCTTCAATGGACTTGTGAATTCAACTTTGAAAAGACTATAATTACCATAAATCCCCTAAATTTCTAGCATGAAAATGTTTCAACCAATCAGAGTAAAGTAATAGAATATAAACAAATGAAATCAACCAATCAGAAAATAGGGAAATGTTTTTTAATCATAACGATGAAAATCAATCAGTAAGATATTTTTGTTAGTGATTTCCTAGAAAGATTTAATCATCAAACATATCTAACTCTCAATGATTAAGATCATGAGTCAGTTGAAGCTAGATCAGCATGGAAAAGCTGGAAGCAATGGACGGCCGTTTCATCCAATTGTGGGACTCCTCGGCAGTGCACATCGACGACCTCGCCCCCTACGAGATTCCAACCCAGGACCTATCAGTCTCGCAACAGGCGCTTAACCAACTAGACCACTGAGCCGGCATTCAACTATTGAAATTACCAATTCTCCACAAAACCCCTTCTAATAAAAAGAAATAATTGACGAAACTATAGTTTATGGACTAACCAATCAGATTAGGGATAACAGGTCTTGAATTTCGGCGCAAAATTCATTAACCCATTTAGCTAAAATAGAGTTTTTTGGCATTATAGCTAATATCAGTTCATGATGAAAATCCTAAACCTAATACTTAACCTTAACCATCAACTGTAAATGATAATTTGAATAACTTCAAACAGGTTTATAACCCTGGTTATTAAGTGGATACTCTCAAATTCATTCTAGCGTCCCTCAAATATCGTTCATAAATTATAGTCTCATCATTGATTCAATTTCGTTTATAAACTGTGATATTTAAAAATGGATTTAGATTACTCGTAAGGAAGAGTTTAGTTGGAAGTTATGTTAAAGACACATTACTATAGTAAGAGTGTAAATAAATTGAATACACTGAATATTGTATATTTGTGTACTACGTAAAAGAACATTCTATAACATTAATTGTGATATGACTTCAAAGAGTCAGAAACAAACAATTACATGATGAGTAAACGTTAATCAGTATAAAATGAATAAAGCTCAGTTAATAAAATAAGATTAGTGATCTGGAACATCATCGATGAACGAGGAGGTTTAGATGTAGACTTAAAGTTGAGGATTGTAAAAGGAAGAATAGCATTCCTACAATTGAAGGACATATGAAACTCAAAACAACTGTCTGTCAACCAATATCAAAGTCAAAATCTTCAATACGAACGTCAAGGCAGTTCTACTGTACGGAGCTGAAACGTGGAGAACTAATACAACCATCATCAAGAAGGTACAAGTATTTATCAATAGCTGTCTACGCATGATACTCAACATCCATTGGCCGGATACCACCCGCAACAGCTTTCTGTGGAAAAGAACAAACCAGCTACCATTTGAAGAGAAAATTACTAAAAGACGATGGAAACGGATAGGACACACATTACAGAAATCACCAAACTGCATCACGAGACAAGCCCTAACTTGGAATCGTGAAGGGAAGAGGAAAAGAGGAAGGCCAAAGAACATATTCCATCGAGAAATAGAATCAGATATGAAAAGGATAAATAACAACTAGAAAGTAGTTGAAAGGATTTCCCATGACAGAGTTGGATGGCGAGTGCTGGTGGGTGGCGTATGCTCCTCCACGAGGAGTAACAGGTGCAAATAATTAATCTGTAAGATAGTCGAAATAAATAGATATTGTGATGTAATAAATGCAAGAGAGTTTAAAAAGTGTTTCCAAATGCAACAAAGGAATATTTCTCTTCAAAGTATGCAAAGATTAACAACTATCTCCCTTTGAACTGATAAATTAAGTTTTCGACGGTTGATAGTTAGGGCTTCAGTAATCTTTAAAAGATTATTCTTCACATTTGAAGATTCCAAGACATCGACCTGATGTCTTGTGTCCAAAAAATGCTTAAACTTGTTCTTCCTCTAAGACTTTTTAGAACATGTTTAAAATATCTAACATATTCTCTTTCTTCTATTCTGCCTATGTATCTGCTTTGGTAGGTAAATGTTAACTTATAAACATAGTTGATGGTAACATGAAAGTGATGGTTTTTAACCTTTGGTCGAGTTATTGAACATATTACTTAATATAGAAATAATACTTTACCGGCTGGGTAAGTTCTGGCTAGTACAGTGTTAGGCCTTCTGATGATTGTGCTTCCAGCATAAGATAAATTTATTTACACTCTTACTATACTGTATTAATGTGTCGTCAACATAACTTCTAACTGATGTAAACCCATTATGCAATTACAGTTTTGTAAACATCAAAGGTTATAAGCGGTTGATGAGAACCAAACGAAATAGAATGAATTCATGCTTATTTATTTATTTATTTTAACACATAGATATCGGTACAAGAAGGCACCAAATACATATGCGCCACACAAATCTCATTTGATATGTGTGAGGGCTGTGATACTGCCCGGGTGCCCAAACCGAAGCAGGTGGTTTTCTTAGGGGGCCACACCCCGAGCCTTCAACCTAATCGTTTGATCCACAAGGCAGTGGAGCATCGTGAGGAGATGCAGTCCCATGGTAGCCGGTGACCAACGATTGGTTCATACGCCATTTGTTCCCGCAGGATACTGGAGCCCATGTGCACCATTGATTTGGGATCCGGTTATAGCGCCGGACATTCGCTTTTCGTCCTCTCATTTTCGTAAACAACACCCCCGCCACGAGAAGGCAGTGAGTAGGACTTCCCTGGCAGGGGCTGTATACGCGTGGCCATGTGAGAGCATTTCGAGAGGAGGAGCGGACTCCCCCCACTCTCGGCCATACCAGGGCTAGAATCTTTGTTCTTATCAACTAACTTTATTATTATTATTATTATTATTATTATTATTATTATGAACGAATGAATAGATTTCAAGCTATCATCAGTAGTGAAATGAAGTTATTAAGTTTCTCCTTAAACTTTGTTTTTCTCTATTTATTGATCATTAGGTTTTCAACTTTAAGAAGAGACAGATAATGGTTAGTAATAGAATCCAGGACACGCTATTTATCCTATTTGAGACTCGTCATTTGGATGTACCTGTATCCTAGAGTCTATGTTTACTCTGAGAGTCGAAACCTGTACCTTTCTTGTCAACCGCCATCACGTTATTCACTTAGCTATTAAGTGCAGATGGTCAATAGCTTGTGCACATATGTCAATAGAAAACTGATCAATTGTAGTCCCAAACAAACAATGCAAAAATCAATTAACATATATTTAATAATTTCAGTAGTTGAAAACATGAGTCAATTGAAGCTAAATCATCATGAAAAACCTGGAAGCACTGTACGGCCGTTTTGTTCTCGTATGGAACTCCTCAGCAATGAGAATCCAGGATCCTAACTGATAGGTCCTGGGTTCGAAACACGCGGGGGGGAGGGGGGTCGCGATTGTGAATGCGCACTTCTGTCCAATACTAGACGAAACGGCCATCCAGTGCTTCCAGGTTTTTCACGATGGTCTAGCTTCAATTGACTGTTATTGATGGGTCTATTTGAAATTTTTGCTGATGACATCGTTCAGAAGAACGACGAACGCTCCACGACCAAACCATCCAGCTCAAAGAACAAAACTCCATCAAAAAGGTCCATATTGTATTCAACATATGGTATCAACTTTCGTAGGATTTAAATATTTACACTGTAGAATCCCTTTATACATTTTGTGACCTAAATCTATTTCTTACTTAAATCTAATGAATTACATGTTGATGAAGAGCTTACACTTGTGTGATAGCTGAGGTGACTTATATTTTTGACATTCAACATATTGTATATTATTCAGTTATTTTCTCATGATATCAGGAATAATTGTGTCTCTCAATTTCATGGATTAGTTGAAGTTAGACAATAACACCGTTGGATGCCGGCTCAGTGATCTAATGATTAAGCGCTGGCGTGCGAGACTGATAGGTCCTGGGTTCGAATGTGCACTGCTGAGGAGTCCCACAATACAACGAAATGGCCTTCCAGTGCTTCCAGGTTTTCCATGGTGGTCTAGCTTTAATCGACTCATAAATACAACTATTGAAAATATCAGGAAATCTTCATGATACTATGATATATACTGCTTATATTGACAGATATAAATAGTATGTATCAGTAATCGAAAATGGGATACCAACCAGAATAATATTGAATTGAAGAGTACAGGATGAGAAACAGAAAATGATTAGAATAACAACAACTTTGAAAGATTCATGAAGTATATGAAGGATGACTGATGGATGTATTTAATGTGTTTACTAACATTTTTCAGTAATTTTTGAACTTGGGAACTATTAATTAGTTATTAAAGATTGTCGCCCTTACTTTCAATAGGAAATGATCCAGGATTTAAAGCATTATTGAATTTTAAAAAGAATCTCACTGACTACCAGACCGTAACCAATAAACAAGGTGACCAATCGCTTAGTAAGATAAAGACTGATGTCATGTTTTCCTAGCCTTTAGCATTCATCGAATACCATTGATCAGCTGTAAGAGCTAGACAAACATACTTTGGAGATAAGTACAAAGACTAAAAACTTTAATGCTAACATTTCATAATGTAAAGTTGGTTTGAAGCGTGTTCGAATCTTACAAAATGCCTCGATTCCCAAAAGATTTCAAGTACAGCTTTGTATCAATGACTCTTACGCCAGATAATATGTCTTCAAATCTCAAAAGAAAAAGAAAAAAAAGAAGACCATCACATTCTTTAAGGTTACCGATCATCTAAACTGATAATAACCAACCTTTATCTGTACATGATCAACAAATTGAATCATCCATATCATTCATCTACACATCATTTGTATAATGTCAAGTCAACTCATCTTGTTCTAATATAAATCTTAATTATTTTCATTATATATTCGAAACACTGACCTAATTCACTACTTCTTTTGTCTATATAATGCATCTAATTAAAACTCTTATTTAGGCGTAAAACAATTGTTGTAGAGTTTAATCAACTATGTTGCGGAAAATAAAAACAACGTTAAAAACCGAATTGACTGGATAGTTCATCATTGATTGATCACTGGGTGGTTGGTGAGTAATGTCATGTATGTCAAGTCCTTCTTTGTGAAGATCGAATTCTATCGAACAAGTTGCAATGTGATCACTAGTCTATGGGATTCGAAACTGTGTGCACTATGTCTAAGTAAGATGGTGGTTGGAGGTAATCAACAGGAAACCCCGGAGACGGGTTTCATGCTATTTGACACTCTTCAGCAAGGTGTATTTGTAATTGATGTGTGGGCGACAATGATGATAATTGGTTGTCTGCTTAGTCAGACATATAGACAGTCTGTCAGGTGTCAAAAAAGTTATATATTCCCTTATCCTTATTATTGTGACACACACTTAGTATTGATCGTTCATTGTTGTGGATTATGTTAGTTTTGGGTGTGAAAATATATTTACGATTTAGTCAATCTAATTATGTGTTCTTGATCTGAGTTGTGTTGACTTCCTGTAGAATAGACAATGGGAGGGATCTAGTGTAGATAATCGTTTAAGCGTTATGACATTAGACGAAGTAATACCGAGCGTTATAACTGTAATCTTGATGGAACTATTGCTCTCTGACGGTTTCCATTCCGTGTCACCCTGCTTCACAGTAAGAGACGTTACCACTGGGCTATCCAGGCCGCTACTGACCTCTTGTAGGAATGAGATGTATTCACAATTGACTGATCACTGGGTGGTGGGTGAGTAATGTCATGTGTGTCAGTTTCTTCCTAGTGAAGATCGAATGCTATCGATCAACTTGCAATGTGGCCACTAGTCTAGACTAGTTAGTTATTTCATCCTGCTTTGTGATTCCTGACCAATATGGAACCAAGGATTGGAGGTCAGTATGTTCAGTTCTTGAGATGGTCCATTTCTTAGAATCAAGTAGATTATATTTTCAGCTTCAGTCAATTTATGATGATCACTTAGACATATTGATTATACCAGTATTGCAGCATATGCTACTTAAATTGGTAGATACAAGTAGTATGTGACAGGTCACCATTGTAAAACTGTGAGCATTGGACGACCGTTTTATTTTAGTATGGGACATCATCTTTAGTCTTGAGCGCGAACGCTTAACCTACAGACCACTAAGCCGTATCCAAACGTGTTAATGTCTAACTACAACCAATTCACAATAATGCGCAACTATCTTCGATTGTATGAAGTAGATGCTTGTCTCTATCTGACACGGATTGAACTCCACTGGCCACGAATTCTCATTAGAATTCCGAGAATTACCTTACAAAGCCAGTCACTAGTAAGCACATGGTAATTTTCAGTGTGTGGTTGTGAAGATTGTTGAGTTTTTGATTGAGATCATGAATCGCTCAATATGCACTGTTGAGGAGTCACATACTAAGACGAAACAACAATTCAGTGATTCCTTGAACGTGAACACTTAACCTATTGACCAGTGAGTCGGCTCGTAAATTCAGCTATAAAAATACTACAATCTTCACTAATTCACACACTGATAATAATCATGTGCTCACTAGTAATTAGCATCATGATGAATTTCTTGAGGTTCCCGCGAGAACACATGACCAGTGAAGTTCAACCATGTCACATGTGAGACAGTTACCCAACTCAAACAATGGATAAAGAGCTTTGTAATATCATGAATTGACTAACGTTAAACACTAACACTATTGTGTACCGAATCAGTGATCAAGAGGTTAAGCGGAGTGTGCACTGACAAGAAGTTTCATACTATAACGAAACAGCAGTCTAATGTTCTCAAGTTCAGCTTAGATTGACTCGTGAATTCAATTTTTTTTTATAGTAAACGAAGAATAACTCCCTTTAACTAGTAAAGATAGATGATTATTAGACTTTAAAAAACAACCTTCTATAGTCTTTATTCAATTTCAAAAAAACTACTTCATTGATATATCAGTCTGTATCCATTCATTAACATAAAATTTAACTAACCGTGATTATTAATTAAACGAATGTAGGGTATTTTTCTTTAATAAAGACCGATAAGTATTGTTTGTTTGCAGAAGAAACTCAAATGAAAGCTTTCGTCGTTCTTTTGAACAACCTCATCAGCACAAACTGACGATGTTGTTTAGAAGAACGATGAAAGCTCCATGACAAAACTATTTAGCATAGAGAATAAAACTTCATCAAAACCACCTACATGAGCTATAAATCTTCTCCATCATCTATACAGGGAAAAACTTGTTCAAAATCTTTATAACTTGAAGATGGCTTTTCATTATCGTTAATTAACTATATGAAATATAACGAGATTAGGATTAATTAAGTCACACACATTTATCCATTATTGATTAACTATGATTGATCTAAAGAATCAGAGGATCTCAGATAAAACTGAAACCTTGAAAATGTCTACCTACTAACCTAGGACTATTTAAGTGTTAGAAAGCAGTATGAAGAATAAGGATTATGATATACAGTTGGGGTTATGAATTAGATTAACGGTTTTTTCATGACAAACTGACATTAGCTAAAATGCTAAAACTCTATTCGGACAAATCGGCGAGGGAATTCCGCGCCAAAATTCAAGATCTGTTAACTTAAATCTGATTGGTTCGTCTATAAATGATAGTCTCGCCCAACAAATGTATAGTACAACTTTCCACTAACAATAATATGATAATTAATCTATGTTATTGATATTGTGACCTTTTTTGCAGTTTACTGTTATTGAATGGTACTAATCATTTGATTTAAACCTATAAGTTTATGTCTAATATAATCATCCTAATTCTTATCACGTTTTATAAATTCCAAATACGTTTTTGACGGAGTTTTGTTCACTGAGCTGGATGGTTTCATCATGGAGCTTTCATCGTTCTTCAGAGAACAAAACTCCATCAAATCATCCACCTGAACTACAAATCTTCTCCACCATCTCCAAATATGTATATTTCTGGGGGATTTAAATCTATGATGAAACCTTTACTTAATTATTTACTTGCTTACTGCACACTATGTCATGGACCTTCCTTTCTGGTTCTATCCAATTGTTGGCTTTAAGGCTTCCAAGTGATGGCTTGCGTTATGGCAAATTTGGGCACTTTCCTCAATGGGTGTTTTATCCACTCCCAGTGGTTCTTCCTGATTTCTTCCTCCACTAGTATCTAGTTTGTTCTCTTCTACAGTAGGTTGTTGATGATAGTTTCTGAACAACGGATCCGAAATATTTTGCATAGACAACTGTTGTTGCCCTCTGAATGTACCTGTTGTATCTTCTAGATGATGTCTTTGATACTTCTCCATGTTTCCACCCCATAAATTAGAACTGTTTTGATATTTGTATTGAAAATTCTGACTTTGGTGTTGGTTGACAGATAGTTGTTTCGAGTTCCAGATGTTCTTCAATTGTAGATATGCTGTTCTTGCTTTGTTGATCCGCGCGTTCACATCTGCATCAGATACACTGTGTTCATCATATTATATTAGAAACTAAATAATGTAGTATGAATAGTATGACTTCTTGTCAAATGGTTCAGTGTAGTTAGCTAAAAACTCTAGGTTTACGTGTTGTGTTAGTAGTTACTTATCTAAAATCCTGAAGGAAGGAATGTCACTTATGGAATTGAAACACACATTACTATGTTTTATAATCTGAGTTATGACCACTAAGTGTTATATCTCGATAAGCATAATGAATGGTAACCTTTGGGAGGAGGGTTGGGCATGGGTGTAGCGTCCTCATCCTGTAGAAAACTAACTCGCTAAAAAACGCTTACCAGAATCACCTAAGGAACCAATGATTTGTAGTGTTTATAAGTATATGAATAAAAGAAATGCCATGAAATCAAAATGAAAATAACATTTATTTGAACAAGTTCTAATTATCAAAGCGAAGAAAATGTGTATAACTGTGATTAATAGTGGTATCCAGGATATGTGTTTCGTCCTATATAAGACTCGTTATATGAATATACCAGTAACCGCTTAGTATCGATGCATAAACTGTCCATACTAATGTCTATCCACTCGAACCCAGCGAGGATTTATTTTTACTTAGAAACAACTTAGCAGCCTGCTTGAACATCTGGGTTACCTGTTTCTATCATCTAGATATTTCAACAAATTATCTAATTTTGTTTGTTTTAATACACCATTATGTCTATTAATCGTATAATTTATTCAGATGTGTGTCACGACCTTTCGTTGTACAAGTTACAAAAGAGTCTAATCAGAGATATCGTAGTTTCTGGCGATATGCATTGAAAAGGATATACATTCATCAGATTTCGATTGAACCTCACCTGGAGCCCCTCTGGAGCCAATGCCGATCCCAAGCTCGGATAATGGAAGAGGATTGGACATTGGGTTAACGACACCACCCTGTAGAAAACTGACTGTCTAAAAAAAACTCTAATGCTAACCAGATGTCGAATAAATGAACTGGCTAGTGGCTAGCAATGGAATCCAGGATTCGCGTTTCGTCCTATTTTGGAACTCGTCAGTTGAATTAATAGTTTCTAAAAACCAATGAATCTACATTATAACTAGCTTATAAAACTCTTATATTATAAAGAATCATAAATGGTAATCCATTGAGAAAAATGTTTCAAGAATAAAGCAAGTAAGTACTAACCAATCAATTTTAATTATAATAATAAGTTCAATAGTGTAATGTGGGACAATGGAAACAAATTGGTTTATTCAAATAGTCCCCTCCCCCAACACACACACACACACACACACTTGTATACTCATATATAAACAGTCATCCATAAGGGAAATATGACAAATGTAGATCAAACTTATACATTAAATAAGTAACGATTTAAACTAGACCATAACACTTATCTATAGATGATTGACCTTATTTGTATATCATACACTTGTGTGAATCCCTTTAATTAACAATTAACCATTGGAAGGAGAGAGAAGAAAATGGAGCAACATAACTGTTTGAAAAAGGATTTTATAGATAATTTTTGTTTATAATTTTAATAGTTAAATTCATAAGTCTATTGAAGGTAAACTATCATGGAAAATTTGAATGAACTGGATGGTTGTTTCGTCTTAAAATGGAACTTCTCAGCAGTGCATATCCATTATTCCGAGTTCGAAACGAAGACCTTCAGTTTTGCACGCGAACAATTAACCTATAGAACACTAAGTAGGTGTCCGATATTGTTAATATCTACCTTCAACCACTCCACGATATCATATGCTCACTAATGATTAGCTTCAAGAGGTATTTTCTGGAGTTCTAATGAGAAGTCATGGCTAGTGTAGTTCAACCGTGTCTGTTGTAGAGGCACTTACTCATTGAAGACAATAGTGGATGGTAGTTCAATATCGTTAATTGTTTGAAATTAGATATTAACATCGTTGAAAGTTGACTTAGTGATATTGAGGTTAAGCGTCCTCGTGCGAGACTGAAGGTTCGAGTCTCGTGTGCAGTGTCGTGAATGTACACTGTTAAGGAGTCCTATACTAGCACGACACGGCAATCCAGTGCTTACAGGTTTTCCATGATGGCCAAGCTTTAATTGACTATTGATCTCAACTATTAAAATTTGTTTATTTATTATATTCAAGTTGAATGTTTATTATATTTAAACTACCACTTCAACATTTACTGAATCAATATTAATGAAAGGAAAGATCTAAGAAATAAGATGATTCACTTACAATGACCCACTTAACATATTGGATTGCTATTATTATGTATTAGTAACAAGATCTATTAAATATATAACGAATAATACTCTTGTAGTGAACAGAACACAAGCGGGGAACAATCGAATGTACTTGACAACAAATTACAGTACTTGTTAATCAAATCTCCACACCGGCACCTCAGCTCCAGGCCCGCAACGGCGTCCGCAGAACAGCACCCCTCCCCTCTCCTGATTGGCAGCGACAGCAAATGTAGTAAATAAGAACATGGGTGGGGACAATTGAATGTATTTGACAACAAATTACAGTACTTGTTAATCAAATCTAACAACCATATAAGTAAATGCTCAATTTGCAAAATCTCCATTGATTGTCTCAAAATGACTCAGACTTCCTTTGTTCTTGTATTTTCACACAAATTGTTGTCTGTCTTCATTCTTTACTGTTCGATCTTCTTGTCTCTCTCTCTGTTGCCAGACATTCTGTTCACAACTAGCATCATATACTACTTATGTCTATATAAGTAGCACACACCACACTGTGAATAGTTTTCATGGTTTGAACATACATTTTATTAATATTATCTATAAATGACTGAGACTAGAATTGTTTTATTCCGACGATCTTTAATCGACGCCAGTAAACTTGAAAAAAATTCACCTACCTAATGGAGTCTAAAATGGTTATAAATGAATGTGAATAATTAAAATCATGATTTAGGGTTAAGAATTAGAGCTAAGATTTTCATAGCCAACTGACTACATCTATAGTAACAAAATACTATGAATTTTGTGCTAAAATCCAAGATTTTCCATGTTAAATCTAATGGATTCACTCACAAATTATGAACATGCCCTTTAGATTCTTGTTATAACGTGTGGCCTGAATGCCCTGTTAATGTATACGTAATGGTACCGCCGATTAGAGAACAGTGAATTATCGATCGGACCAATGATACATGAACCTGTACGAGCGGTCTAATATCCTGCTTAGATTTGTCTGCCTGTTAAGTCCAGAAACACCAATCTCCAGCCTCAGCGATATGAATCATTTATTTCAAACATACTGGGTTTATATACCAATCAAACAGACCACAACGTAGCATTAAATACAAAATACACATTTCTATATGATTTAACCAAATGTTGCTGTGAATGTGAGAGATAGTACTTTTACTAAGTTTAACAATTCATTATGTTTATCTATACCTACTCTGTTGTATGCCCTGATGGTGTTCACATGATGCCTGATCTGCCAAGAAAGATAAGACAGTACATAACGGTATTGTTGTATGCTAAGTCGAAAGAGAATTGTATACTAAATGCATGCAAACCCTCCCGGTTATTGTTAGCCACTAGATACCCTAGTATGACCGAGGGTGGGGAGAGTAAGCAACCATTGACAAGGAAGTCTTACTCACGGCCATGTCACACCACGGGTGTGGTTTACGAAATTGAAAGGATGAAAAATGAATGTCCGGTACATTAACCAGGTTGATGGATATGGAGTATCCACTTAGGGGAGTTGAAAAACCCTGATTCCAAATCAATTGTGCATATAAGCTCCAAAATCCTAAGAAAACAAAAGACATATGAACCTATTATTGGTCACAGGATATCATAGAACTGCAGTTCCTGACATTACTCTACTGTCTTGTGAATTAAACCTTTAGATCGAAGGCTCAGAGTATTGCCCCCTACGAAATCCACCTGCGTCGGTTTAGACACCCGTGCAGTATCCTAGCCATCACACAAATCGAATGTGGTGGATATCTATTTGCTACCGTCTTGTACCCATATTTATGTATATATATAAATAAATCTATGAAAACATTAACAAGATGTTCATTATCATACTATTGAATATGATGTTGATAAAAGAAATGATCTAATATAAATTATTCACTATACAAGACAAGTTTGACAGCATTCAAACATACATAATCTATACTATATGATTAGTTATTGATACTTATAGTAAGTTACATTGACATATTCTATTTCAAAATGTATATGTTACACTATGATATTCATCTTCATTGTTTATCTAATTATGACAGTATACATAATTAAAACTTAATTATGTCTGCATTGAGAATACTGCATCGCAACTAAATTTCATCTAGTTATTGTCCAATCAACAACAACCATAACAACCACCACCACCATAACAACAACAACAACAACAAAAGAAAACAGCTTTTGGAAATGGATAGTTTAGATGGAATAGAAAAAAAAAACAACAAAAACAACGATACTGTTATAACTTTTAGCACTGTTCCCCCTAACAAGGTATATAACGTAAGGATACCGCCAATTATCGATCGGATTAATAATACATAAACCTGTACGATTGGTCTAATGTCCTGTTTAGATCTGTTTACCTGTTAAGTCCAGAACATCAATATCATCTTGGGTTACTATACATCAGTTAAACAGATCACATCGTATCATAAAGTGCAAAATACATAATTGTATAAGATTTGGCCAAAAGTGGCTGTGAATGTGGGAGAGAGTACTTGATAGACAGGGCATAAGTTAAGAATGGTAAATCGTAAAATGTTAAAATAACACTTATAATAAGAGGAACATAAATATGCATAGTTTAGCTACTTAATAATTATGTATAAATGGATCCCAGGTACCATTCATTATTCTTATCGGGATGAAACAGACACTGAAAAGTATAAATTGACTTCAGACAGTTATTAAATTCATTAATATACTCTGACTGTAAATCATATGAAGAAAATGATAAGTAAACTGGTAACAGACGCTAACTGATTAGTTTATCGTAAAATATCTATACAAATATAATTTCAAAAGTTTATATGATGAGTGAATTGAAACTAAACCACTATGGAAAATCTGGAAGCACTGGACGACTGTTTCATTCTGGTATGAGACTTCCCAGTAATGCGCAGCCATAATCCTGCACACGATACTCGGAGCCATAACTTTTAGTATTGCACACAAACGCTTCATTTGTAGATCACTAAGCCAACATCTAACAGTGTCAATATTTAATTTCAATCAACTCATCGTATTACTCAAACATGTTCCTTTGTTTTCTGTGGGTAATTGTCTCAAACACAGAACAACTGAACTTTGCTGATTATGAATTTTAATTAGAATTTTGAGAGGTTAAGTGTTCGCGCGCGAGACTAAAAGTCATAGAACGCGTTCTCACACACAGGTTTATGAATGCGAACCGCTGAGGAGCCTCATACTAAGACGAACCAACCGTCCAGTGCTTCCGTGACTTCAATGGGTGTCTAATTTAGATTGATTTGTGATTTTAATGAAACTTAACAATCTCCATAACTCTATTTTGATATACTGTAAGTATTGAAATTCCTGGTCAAAAACTGGGCTTTCGATCATTTATCTTATTTAATATATCAACTCATAATGATCATAAATGGGTCGGTTTGTACAAACAGATCTATATAAGCTGTTAATGAATAACGTAAACGTTTAAAGATCCCCATCATAATAAAAGATTAATATTTGAATATATTAGTCTTTTTAAATTTATCTTATTAATATCAGAAAAGGGTTTTTGTAGATATTATGGCAATTTAATAGTTGAAATCATAATTCAATTGAAGCTAGACCACCATGGAAAACCTGAAAGCACTGGGCTGGCTTCAAGAGGTACTTCCTGGAGTTGTAGTGGGAAACAGTGACCAGTGGAGTTCAACCGTGTCTGTTATGAGATGATAATTCACTGAAGACGATGGTTGATGTGTCGTTCAATTTCGTGGATTATTTAAAGTTAGAAATTAACACCATTGGAGGCCGACTCAATGGTTTAGTGGTCAAACTTTTAGTAGATTCTGAGTTCGAATATGACATGCAAGGTCGTGGATGCGCACAGGTGAGGGTTTCCACAATAGGACGAAACGGCTATTCAATGCTTCTGGGTTTTCCATAGTGGTCTAGATTCAATTGACTCGTGATCTCAACTATTAAATTTATCTTATTGTTTGAAATTGTACAGATTTGTGAAGTTTATTGACTTTATAACTTGTGCTACAGAAGTTTATCTATATAGACTTAAGTTTAAGACTAAGGATAACACTAAAGTTAAGATATAACACAATCAATTAAGTTTTGAAACAGAATAAACCACTTCGTTACTTTCTAATTAATTGGCTTTTTAACATGACTCTAGATTATTTATTTAACTCTTTCCTTAAACCTATGGATCATCTATAATTTAACTTTAGAAATATTTCCATAACTTTTGTTCCCTTCAAATTCCAGAGATCCCGCCCCTTGTGAGATTCGAACCCCGGACTTATCAGTCTCTTTACTGAAGAGTCCCATACTAGGACGAAATGGTCATTCAGTTCTTCCAGGTTTTCCATGGTGATCTATCTTCAATTGACTCATCATTTCAACTACTGAAATTACTAAAATCTCCACAAAACCCCTTCTGATAATTTTAAGCGAGACTAAAATTTATGAACGAACCAATCGCGTATAAGATAACAGGTCTCGGATTTTGGCGGGAAATTCATTCATTCATTCAGATAAATAGAGTTTTGGCAATTATAGTTAATATCAGTGCATGAAGTAAAGTCTAAATCTAATTTCCTACCTTAACTATCAACTATAAATCATAATTCTAATTCCTCACACTGGTTCATAACCCGCATTTGATTCTGGTTATTAGGTGGACACTCTTAACGTCACTTTATCGTCTCTCGAAAGTCATCCATAAATTATAGTCTCACCTAACTTATTAGATTGAAATGAAATTATAACAGTTGAGGATAAATGTCTCTCATCATATGATCATTAAAACATCAAATAACGACATTTATTTTCTTCTTTATGTATAAAAAGGCGAAACTAATCTATAAATCATATACAGATCAATGTTAACTACTCACTATTCAAAACCTACTTCATAAATGTAAGCAAAGATGCATAGTGACTAGTAATAGAATCCAGGATGGACGTTTCGTCCTATTTGGGATTCATCAGCTGATTGTATCCACATCTCATAGTTGACGTTCACTCTAGGACTCCAATCAAGTACCGTTCATATTAAAAGTCATAGAATTATTGGCGAGACTAATTTAGAGACGACCTTTGAACGAATTTTGAGTGACCTTGAGACTAATAGCCAATCAGAAGACACCTAGTGTAACGTAGAATTATATTCGAAGAAACTAATGGATTACAGTGAATATACTTCTTTTACATGATTTAAAAACTTATCAAGGTTTGCTAAAGTTTCCGATGTTTTGAAATCATATTGCATACGGTATAAAAAGTCATAAATTCCAAGTACCTGTCGAGTATTTTTACGGAAATGCTACTTGCACAATCCTACTTTATACTACGTCCCCTGTTGTATTTTCGCTTTCTCACTGCCGTTTTATCTGTCTGCACGATACATCCTACTCCTCCGAATGATTGGTGTACATGTGTTATTTTAGTTGCACGGCAGTACTCATACCACTGGACTGCTGAATTTTCATAAACAACTGCAAACGCCGCAGCCAGTGTTACTGGTGTATTTATTACTCAATTTGCAACTATTATTATAATCTGATTTAGTTTCAGTAGCAATCGAGCTAAGAAAGTCCCCGTTCTAGCAGACTTTCTCCTCCAACATGAAGGACAACGAAATATAATCTCACCACGGTTATTTGCACACTTTACTGCAGTCATTTGATAACCTCAGTCTCACGTACAAGAACATTTTAGTAATCCTATCCCTTGTAGCCTCTCAATAATCACCCCTTCTCTAAAATCCGCTGTAAACCGATCATTTGTGAGCATCAGGTGTTAAACTTGGCTCCGTGACCTTGAAACGGCTCAAACACTTCTGATTGGCTCGTCCCTAAATTAGAGTCTCGCCGAATTATTCACTTAGCTACTGAGTCTTGATAGTCACCTCCTTGTACAATAGGGTGAAGTTTTAAATTCTCTTATTGTATGATGAATATTACTAAACCAAATAGATATTAAATCGAATATTGTTGAGATATTGTATAATTTTGCTTATAGATTTTCAATATTATTAATGAATAGAACAATTATTATTATAACTTGTAATGTAATAATACCGCCAATTAGAGAATAGTAATTTATCGACCAGACTAATGACAATATAAAACCCGTACAAGCAGTCTAAAGTCTTTATCAATCGTTCTGCTTGCTTAACCCTGATTGTTGAGTCCAAAAAAACACGCCTTTCATAGCCTTTATGATATGATATAACAAATACTATCACTAATTTCAACCTTACAAATATGAAACATCAAAATGATTTTAAAGCATAAATTACATTAACGAGTTTTAAGGGTAAGTAAGACATGATTACATAATGTAAATTAGTAATATTGTAATATCGGTTACTATGTTAAGCTCAAATAACTTATTCTAGTTCCATTCTTGAACCAATTAGACGACTTGGACTTCGCAGATGACCTAGCCCTCCTATCACATACACACGAACAAATGCAGATAAAGACAGCCAGCATAGCTGCAGTCTCTGCATCAGTAGGCCTCAACATACACAAAGGGAAAACCAAGGTCCTCAAATACAACACGGAGAACAGCAATCCAATCACTCTTGATGGCGAAACTCTCGAAGACGTGGAATCCTTCACATACCTGGGAAGCATCGTCGATAAACAAGGAGGTTCAGATGCAGACGTCAAGGCGAGGATTGGCAAAGCTAGAGCGGCATTCCTTCAACTGAAGAACATATGGAACTCAAAACAACTTTCAACCAATATCAAAGTCAGAATCTTCAATACGAACGTCAAGGCAGTTCTACTGTACGGAGCTGAAACTTGGAGAACTACAACAACCACCATCAAGAAGGTACAGGTATTTATCAATGGCTGTCTACGCATGATACTCAACATCCATTGGCCGGATACCATCAGCAACAGCCTTTTGTGGGAGAGAACCAACCAGCTTCCAGCTGAAGAGGAAATTAGGAAAAGACGATGGAAATGGATAGGACATACATTGGGGAAATCATCAAACTGCATTACGAGACAAGCGCTAACTTGGAATCGTGAAGGGAAGCGGAAAAGAGGAAGGCCAAAGAACACATTACGTCGGGAAATAGAAGCAGATATGAAAAAGATGAATAAGAACTGGGAAGAGCTTGAAAGGATTGCCCAGGACAGGGTTGGATGGAGAATGCTGGTGAGCGGCCTATGGTCCTTCACGAGGAGTAACAGGCGTAAGTAAGTAAGTAAGTAAGTAGTTCCATTCTTGTTGAGTTACATTTTGAATTGGTTAATTATTCACTTATTAACCCTGATTGATTTTAATATAAGCGTATATGTGTATACACTTCTTATGTTAGTCAATGACATATCTATGGCAAATAAATACTGATTTAGTGACTCGTGATCTGACTCTAATTTGATCGTAATAATTGTATGAATGTTTACTATCACCTATCCTTGTATATAATCATTGACTTAAAACACGTTAGTTAATAACGGAATTAAATAAGTTAAATAATGAGAATGGAGTTTTGAATGCATATATTTCGTATAATTGTTGATTAGACAAAACGAACGGAGGAACGATGCAAAGATGAGAAAGTGAAGCTAAATTGGCGTGCGGTGGAGATGGCTGGTAAGCCAACTCCCATTTAACCAAGCGTTAATCAATATTTATAGTTACACGAAAAGAAGTTACAGACATGTGATGAGTAACGGGATAAGAAGTGTACATACGCCTACGCGCTCATATAAAGACGGTCAAGATATTGATAAGCGAATAATTAACAAGATCAGAATGTGACTCAAATAGAATGAATAGAATGAGCTGTCCGAAAGTTAGAATAATAAGGTATTTGGGCTTAACATAATGACAGACACTACACTGATCAACGCTTGCATTAAATAGAATTCGTTCACATGCCTTCTCTACTACATGTCGTTTTGCTTCTGTAAGGACCATCCACGAGTGAACTCCAGGAAGCTCTAGGAAGTTCAGAAAGATTCGAAGAGCTGCGCGTCATTTCGTTTAGTTTTTTTTTTTCTTGTATTCTCTTCATCCTTCTCATTTCCTGTCCAGATCAATGGGTGTACAAAGTGTATATATTCAAAAATACATTCTCATATTGGACTTATTTCATTCCATAATACATTAAAGTGGATTAAGTTGATAATTATATGCGAGAACAGTCAAGATATGCATGTCGACAACAATCATTCATACGATCTAATTGAAGTCAGATCTCCAGTCGATAACATCGTCCAATCTAATCGAAATCAAAATGAATGAGTCCTTCTAAAAAAAACTTTCAATGAAATTACATCAAGTATAATCAATAAGTTGCCTTAACTACTATTAATTTTCTTTTATATACATTGAAACATATGGTAAACTAAAATAATATTGACCAAATGGCATGTAAAATCAAAGATAAACCATTAGAAAAACATGTTAATAAACATAACAAAACAACAAACTCATCGATAGAAAAGATCCAACTAAAATTATTCAAATAAACAAATAACAAAGAATTGATAAGTAACTTCTTATAGACAAATCAATAATGGTATATGGTTATCTCTTTTCAAGACATAAATAAATGGAACGTTCATAGTATAATAAGATCTAGGATAGTTTCGACGAAAGAAATGCCTGTAAACATCATTTTACCATTTAAAGGTGATTCAAATAGCAGTTTATTGAAACAAAACATGTCTTACTCAACAAAGGTCATTATCAGGGGATGAACAAGGTTTATACTTCATTGAAGACCTAAAATACATGAAAATGATTGTGTCATATCCCACTGTGTTTACCAATTTAAATGTATGTGTGTGTGTGTGTGTGTGTGTGTGGTCACACATACATATGGAGGAGTAATCATGATCTCCAAAATAGTTGTAGAAACAAATAATCCAATAACAGTAGAGGATAAACATTCATCATCCATTAAAACAGGTCATAAGATTGATCTTAACTCGACTTTTGTGGTGTTGTACAAAAGTGTAAAAGGGCGTATATTAAGTTTAATAGTTGAGTTCATTAGCTGAGTTCAAGTTAGACCATTATGGAAAATCTAGAAGTATTGGATTGCGGTTTCATCCTAGTATGGAACACCTCTGCAGTGATCGAAAACAGGACCTATACTAAGGTTTATTGAAGCCTTAGCCATACAAAAATTCACCACCACCTCCTTCATGTATATTCATAAACAGTTTGTTCTCAACTTAAACCTAACCTGGTAATATTAATACATTATCCAAAGTGATGATCTACCTTGCCTTCCACTAGACTAGTTGACCTTCTGTTTTTGTATATAAATGTTCTTAACAAGTGTATATGTGATCAGATTGTTCGAAATATATTGCGCTAATCTGTCATCATATACTTCCTATTACAGTATTGAATCAGTCACAATCATTTTAAAGTGAAACATAAAAAATAGCTTAGCATATAACCTATACTACTTATAATTTACAAATAGTATGATGTAAAATGAAAAACGTAATAATGATTGATATGAAAAAAACCGATTTATACATGTAAGTACATAATACCTATGACTAAGTGGTCTAGAGGCGAAGAGCTCGCGCTCGAGGCTTAAGGTCCCACGAGCGAGATCGAGGATGAGCACTGTTGAGGAATCAAATACTAGAATGAAATGGCCATCTGGTCTTAATACTATGTAGAGTGTAGTCTGTATTAAACGTTAACAATTCATTTGATAGACGGACACAAAGATGATATACAGTTCAAAAATACTTATCTATTTATTGCTGGAGGTTAAGTTGTCAATCCATGAATTTACTTCAAATATCTGACTATGGATGAATTGAATAAGTCAGCTATTATTATATTTAATGGTTTTAAATTATAAACACATTTATTAGTTAGTTCTCTATGAACCTGAAAGAACTTGTCACAAATGTTTATCACTTCTATTTTTTCACAGTTTACGCCAATAAATGATAGTCTATAAAATGAAACTACAGGGTGTCTTTATAAGCAAGGATGGATAGTGGTTAGCAGTAGAATCCAGGACTCATGTTTCGTCCTATTCGAGATTCGTCAGTCGGATGTATTTGCATCTTAGAATTGATGTTCATTCTGGGACTGGAACCCACTACTACTCACTCCAAACTCCATCTTGTCATCCAATCAACTTCTTGTGCAATTCAGTGATGTTGAAATCCACTTTGTATTAATTGCTTGTACACTCCCATTGTTGTTAAGGTCTGCAATCAATCTGTCTATTGTTGGTATATGTACATTCTATGCGGAATGAGTCGATAATACAGTCATTAATAACAATGGGAAGATATAAACAATTAGTACCACAGGAATTTAAATGGTGTATTCCGAAAGTAGAAATGTTACCAGTTTTCAAATATTCTACCCCCCTCCACCCAAACGTACATTAAAAAAACAAAATGTATATTTTAAATAGTTTTGACTTTCCACCTGGCAACCTTTTGTTAATTTTGTTTAAGGAAGTAACTATCTCTCTATTGTGTTCAAAATGTATATTGTGTTGTGTTGTACAATGGAATACCATTTTTACTGTGATTAAATAATCACTGGGTGGTGATCAATGTCATATGTCTCCGGTCTTTCTTAATCCAGATCGAATTCTATTGACCAAGTTGTAATATGGTCATTAGTCTAGGTGACGACATTACGTGCACGATGTTTGAGATAAGATGGTAGTTGGAAGTAGTCAACAGGAAACTCTCCACTATCATACCATTGTTATTGTAATTAGATGAAAGAAACTTTACAATCTACTTGCATGTAACATTAGAAATTATTTTATACAAACAACTTTGCTTGTATGTTGCCATTGTTGTTTAGGATTGCAATTGATCAATCTCTTATTGGCATATATGCATACTGTTCGGACAGCTCCGATATTACCTTAAGTTATAAGTTTGATAAGCAAAGATGGATGGTGGTTAGCAGTGGAGTGAATATTACATCTAGGATGCAGGTATATCCAGCTGTATAGTCCCAAATGGAACAAAACACTCGTCCTAGATTCCATCGCTAGCCACTATCCTTGCTTCGCTTATAATTCTATATTTGTATGTTATACCTTTTTTTTTAACAAAGAATGTAAACTTTACCATTTTCTTGTGTCGTTCCTTTGAACTTATAACATTTAAAGCTAATAAGCATGTATTAAATAGAAGATTCTACCGTGTTAAATGCTAAGCTCAATTGTCAATAATGAAATCAACAATAAATCGGTTGTATTTTAATTTATTACTGATATATTACTATTATATTATTCAAGATATTGATTCAAAGTAAGCGAATAAATCATATCCAGCTGATGAGCCCTAAATAGGACGAAATCCGTGTCCTGAATTCCACTATTGTCCGCTATTTATTTACCTATCTACCTATCTATCTATCTATCTATCGGTAAATACTAGTTCCTTGAAGACATATGAACAAGGAATAATCAATAATTGTAGGTAATTAATTACCTTTAATAACCTATAATTATTGTAACAATAACATTTTAATTATCTTACTACATTCACATTATAGTTCGTTATTAACTTATTACATCTATTTTTATTCATCTATTATGTAATCTAGTATTATAATCTTCCTATTACATCAGTTTGGTTATGCCTTGTTCGCAATTCTCATGAACTGGATCATGGATGAGCACTTTCACTGAAGAGTCTTGTACTAGGACGAAGTGACCGTTCAATGTTTCCAAGTTTTCTATGATGGTCAATATCATATGTTATAATGATAGAAAAAAGTGACATGGCTACATTATTTCTGATCTTCTTATATGGATTATTTAACAAATAAATTAAAGCTAGATTACCAATCTTTAACAATAAACTATCTCTATAGCTGGTGTTCAGTCTTTTAGATAATCTCGAGTAAATCCATAATTCTACTAAGAGATTTAGGCTGCATCGAATACTCAGTCAACGGGATACTATTTATTAGATATAAGTGATATAGGAGAAATTAGCCTCTACAAGTTAACATCTCACAACAGATACTGTTGAATTCCACTGGTCACTGCTTCGCACTAGAACTCCAAGAAATACCTCTTGAAATCAGTCCCTATTGAGCATATGTTGATTAATACCAGAAAGGATTTTGCGAATATAATAGTATTTTAATGGTTGAGAGTATGAACCAATTGATGCTAGACCATTATGAAAACCTGGAAAGCATTGTATGGCCTTTCCATCCTGTTGTGGAACTCCTGAGAAGTGCGCACCCGCGATTCCGCCTTGCGAGATTCTAACGTGAGACCTGTCGATCTCACACGTCCAGACCACTGAATCGGTATCTAACGGTGTTAATATCTAACTTAAATCAATTCACAAAATTATGCGACATATCCACCTTTATATTTGGTTGGTTACTGTCTCACAAATTAGTTTGTTAACATATATACACATATTTCAGTTTCGGGGTTGTGGAGATTGTTAAGCTTTTGATTCAGATCATGAACCGATTGATGTTAGACCACCACTGACAAACCTGGAAGCACTGGACGGTGGCCTAACATCGATCTGTTCATGCTCTCAAACAAAAACTTAACAATTTCCACAACCCCGAAACTGATAATTACCATTTGCTCATTAGTGAGAAAATTCTCGGAGTTCTGGTGAGAAGTCGTAACCAGTGATGCTAATCCGTGTCAGGTAGAGACAAGTATCTACCTCAGTACAATGGAAGATGGTCGCGCAACTTCGTGGATTGGTTGAGGTTAAACATTAACACGTTTGGATGCCGACAAGCCCAGTGGTCCAGTAGGTTAAGAGTTCGAGCGCGAGACTGAAGGCCCTGGGTCCGAATCCCGCGAGCGGGATCGTCGATTCGCACAATATAACGAAGCGGCCGTCCAATCCTTGTAGGTTTTCAATGGTGATCTAACATCAATCGATTCATGATCTCAATCAAAGAATATATATATATATATATCATTATCATTATTATTCTATAAATTAACATAAACTTGACTTACCAATTGACTAATTTGTATTAATGTAAATTGAAATCCAACTTGTACACTTTTAGATGCATTAAATATTGGTCTAGATGCTGTATCATAACCATTTAATATTTTTGATAATAATCTTTGTTCATCTGTCATAATAGGTAGAATTAATGTAGTGGATAGATCAGTTTCATATATACTACTGTCTATATTAGTATGATTCCTATAACTCTTAACTTCTATATTTTCACTTCTATTGAATAATGTCATATTTATATTCTTATTAATTCCTTCATTATATACTATAGTGTGAATAGGTATTAAATAATTAATAAGTATATTAAATAAGTAATATATCCATTTCATTATGTATGATTAAATTGATGTTAATCTGCGAAAAATAGTTTGTTTTTCTTATTTGTAATTTATCGAAATTTATAAAAAAAAAAGATTTAGTTGCTATGGCTACATCTACACAAATTTATATGTATATATATATGTATGTACGTATTCAAGATCCGTTTAATGAAACATGGTAATCATTGAAAGTGATTTTACGAAAAAAGGAATTATTTGATTGGTTGATAGTCATTAACCAATAGGATTTCAGATAATACTAATAATAATAATAATAATAATAATAATATTATTATTATTATTATTATTATTGACTTTAATACAAACATTTTAGTGGTTCTTTTAATTTTGAGATAAAAATCCAAGAAGGGAACTATGATCAATGAATGTTTTTGTTCTCTGTTCATTATAATAGTATAGTGTATTGTCTTAATGGTACTTATGTTTGATTTGTAATATGAAAATGTATGATTGATATTGACTGATAATGGTTGAAAATCGAAAGTTTCCTTTTCGTCATTCGTTTTTTTAGAATTCTTAAGTTTCTATTCGATTATCAGTTATATGTTGTGTTACAAGATTCAGTAGATTCCGTAAAGATCAGTTGTACACAAAGCGAATCATGACATGACAGATCATCGTTAAACAATCAAAGGAATGGAACTTGTTGATATATTCATCAAATTCCCTGATTATGAAAAAATAGTTGACTGTATGGATAAGAGAACATTATGGAACCTTCATCAATACTATGGTGTACCGGAAAAGATCGTCAACATCATAGGACATTCATACGATAGACTACAGTGCAAAGTAATGCAAGAAGGACAGCTGACAGATGCATTTCAAGTAAGGACCACAGTCAGACAAGGTTGCTTACTTTATCCCTTTCTCCTTCTTCTGGTGGTTGACTGGATTATGAAGACCTCCACATCTGAAATGAAACACGGAATACGATAAACAGCTCGGAATGAATTGGAAGATTTGGACTTCACAAATGACCTACCACATCCATCCCATACACATGAATAAATTCATATGAACAAAACAAGTGTAGCAACAGTCTCTACATCAGTAGACCTCAATATACACAAAGTAAAAAGCAAGATCCCTAAATACAACATGGAGAATGCCAACATAATCACACTTGATCGGGAAACTATGAAACAGGTAGAAAGCTTCACTTATCTGTGTAGCATCATCGATCAACAAGAAGAATCTGATACAGACATAAAGGCAACGATTGGCGCATTGATGGCTACTTTCTAACAACTGAAGGACATATAGAACTCAGAACAACTATCAACCAATAGCAAAGTTGGAATCTTCAATACGAACGTCAAAACAGTCCTACTGTACATGGCTGAAACTTGCAGAACTATTATAACCATCACCAAAGTATTTTAAGAATTTATAAGTAGTTTTCTACACAACATCATCAATTTCCGTTGACTGCATACTATCAGTAACCGTCTAATGTGTAAGAGAACAAATCAGCTTCCAAATGGAGAGGAAATAAGGAAAAGATGATGGAAGTGGATAGGACATAAACTGAGGAAATCATCAAACTGTATCTTGACACAAGTATTAACTTGAAATTTTGAAGGGAAACAGAAAACAGGAAAGTCAAATAACACACTATGCCTAGAATTGGAAGTAAATATGAAAATGATGAATAGCAACTAAAAATTACTCTAAACAATTGCCTATTATAGAATTGAATGAAGAATGCTAGTGGGTGGCCTATGATAATCTATGTAAATCAAATTCACAGTTTCATAGAAATTACTACTCAAATTATCAACCTACTTAAATATCTAAGCGACCTGTTTCTATCATCTAAACATTTCAACAAACTATTTCTTTCTTTGTGTGTTTTAACAAATCAATATGTCAATTAAGTGCATAACCTAGTAAAGTGGATTTATGAAAAGTTTACAACCTTCCACTGTACAAGTTACAAAACGATCTTATCTAAGATATCGTAATGGCTGACAATATGTAATGAAAACAATGTACATTATTCAAATGTTGATTCCTTGACTGTTGATAGCCAATTGGCGATCAATCAAAGTTTTTATTTTGCACGATCAATCAAGAAGTAGGGGAATTGGAATTTTATTAAAATACATTATGTTAAGAATTCTATATTGTTCCTTAAATGTATAATATAGATCCTTGTTTACATCATGTTATTATTATTCCCATTTCAACTAGTTGAATACCTTATTATTTATTTATTTATTTTAACACATAGGTATTGGTACAAGGAGGCACCAAATATATATGTGCCACACGAATCTCACTTGATATATGTGAGGGCTGTGATACTACCTGGGTGCCCAGACCGAAGCAGGTGGTTTTCTTAGGGGGCCACACTCCGAGCCTTTGACCTGAACGTCTGACCCACAAGGCAGTGGAACATCGTGAGGAGATGCAGTCCCATGGTAGCCGGTGACCAACGATTGGTTCATACGCCATTTATCCCTTCGGGATACTGGAGACCGTGTGCACCATTGGTTTGGGATCCGGTTAAAGGGCCGGACATTCGCTTTTCATCCTCTCATTTTCGTAGACAACACCTTCGCCAGAAGAAGCAGTGAGTAGGACTTCCCTGGTAGAGGCTAAATACGCGTTGCCATTTGAGAGCATTTGCAGAGGGAGAGCAGACTCTCCCAACTCTCTGCCGTACCAGGGCATTTGGGGGCGTTGAATACCTTATCTATCATTTATAAATGAATTGATTATTTATATAAGTAGTATATGTTAAAAGTTTGTTTATGATTTGAATATATACAACATAGGAACTGATTTATTAACATATGTCACTTAAAACAAATTGGATTTGAACCAGATGCTCCTTTATTATTATTATTATTATTATTATTCAGTAATCAACTTTGTCATTTACTACGGACATTTATTATCATCTTAAATAAATATCTAACCGAAGATGTGTTTCTTGAAGTTCCAGTGAGTAGATATGACCAGTGGAGTTCAACGATGTTTGTTGTGATGGAATGACTTATTGAAGATAATAGTGAATAGTTATGTAATATCATAGATTAGTTGAAGTTTAGCATTAATAGGATTGAATGGTGGCTCATTGGTCTAAAGGTTAGGTGTTTATGCACGAGACTAAAACTTCTGTGTTCGAATCTAATGAGTGAGATCATGAATGTGAACTGTTGAAGAATTCCATACTAGAACAAAACGACCATCCAGTGTATCTAGGTTTACTAGAATGATCTAAGTTTAATCAACTCATAAATTCAACCATTCAACCATTACTATAATTTCCTTAAACCATCATTCTCACTGTATATGTTAAGTAGTATATACTTGTCAATGTAAAAATAGTTTATGAAGAAAATATAACATTTGATTGAAATTAGATGTTAATATAATTGGATACTGGCTAAGTGGTCTAGAGATTAAGTGTACATGTACAAGACCAAAGGTTTTAGGTTCGATTCCAGTGTATAGGATCGTGGATTTGCAATATTGAAAAGTCCCATACCAAGATTGTACTTGATAGTTTCAAAGAAATCGAGTATAAGGTAGAAAATCAATAAAAAATATCTCAATTTTGTTATATCCGAATGAATAGAAAAGTTGTATTGCAGATGTTTCGTCACTTAATGTAAGCTACTTCTTTAGAGTGGAGAAATAACAAGGAAATACCGACCGATCTGCACTAATAATAAGGACTAGACACGCATGACATTGCTCACCCACAACCCAGTGATCAATCAATTGTGATTACATCTCAATCCTACAGGATGTTTGGTCGCGGCCCGGATAGCTCAGTGGTAACGTCTCTGACTGTGAAGCTGGTTGTCACGGGATCGAATCCGCCAGGGAGTGCCAGTTCCCTCAAAGAATACAGGTACACCTTGCTGACGAGTGTGAAGTAGCACGAAACCCGTGTCCAGCGTTTCCTGTCGACTACATCCAACCACCATCTAATCTCACAATAGTGCCCGCAGTGTCAAGTCACCTAGATTGGTGGCCACATTGCAACATGTTCGATAGCATTCTATCTGCACTAATAATAAGGACTAGACACGCATGACATTGGTCACCACCCAGTGATCAATCAATTGTAAATACTACATTTGTTATTTAATGTAGAAATATTCTATTCCGCACAGGATGCACATATGTCAATAAAAGATCGATCAATTGCGATCCTAAGCAACAAGTAATAATAACACCTAGAGAATTTAAACTTCATCTCATTGCACAAGAAGGTGGCTATCAGGACTTAGTAGATAAGTGAATAACGCGATAGCGTTTGAAGTGAACAGTAGTGATTTCGAGTCCCAGGGGGTGAACATCAACTGTTGGTTGAAGGTAAATTCATCTGACGAATCTTTTAGTAGGACGAAATATGCATCGTATCTTTCACTACTAACTCCTATCTACCTCTTACTTATAATGTATAGTTTATTTTGTATATTATTTATATCTAATAATCTTTGAATAATTTACTATAAACCAATGAATTATCCATATTCATTAGTTATATCTAATTGTCGCATTTTATCTGTCATTCTGTCAATAATATAAATAATATGTCAATCTAAAATAATCATACTGTTGATTCCCCCCCCCCTTTGATAGTTGTTAAGGGTAATATCATCATTCAATGTTTCTTTTCCTTTTTAATAGTCTGTTATCAAATGGTAGGCAGTGACAATCATCAACAAGATATTAAGGACATCGACTAAATTGAAGCTGATATAAAGATTATGACATATAAAATAACATTAGAAACAATGTCATATACCGTAGAGATAAAAGATTGTATTTTTGATTGAGATGATGAACCGATTGATGTTAGACCACCATTGAAAATCTGAAAGAACTGGATAGCCGATTCGTCCTATTGTGTGACTTCTCCATGGCAGTGCACAATCCACGATCCCGCCCGCGGGAATCGAACCCAGGGCCTTCAGTCTCGCCGCGCGAACGCTTAATCTTCTGGACAACTGAGCTGGCCGGCATCCAATGGTGTTAATGTCTAACTTCAACTAATCCATGAAGTTGCGTGACCATTTCCCATTGTACTGTAATAGACACCTGTTTCTACCCGACACAGATTAGGACGAAACGGCCGTCGAGTGCTTACAGGTTTTCCATGGTGGTCTAACATTAATCGGTTCATGATCTCAATCAAAATCTTGACAATCTCCACAACACCTAAATTGATAAAAGATTATATTAATTTTTTTTATCCTTATCAATGATTACATAGCAAAATCTTCAATTAGTATACCAACCCGAATGATTTTATTCTTGTGATAAACCAATGATATGTCAATGAACATTATCGGTATTACAACAAGCCTGAATCCTGATTGGTTCTTCTTCAGCTAACTCTCCTCTTTGAATTGAGGATAGATTGTTAGCCCAAACTGTATATGTAATATATTTCAGACATATGTCGTAGATGTACAAGCAAATTATATGGTATCATATGATAAAATAGGATATAACAATTATACATGATTAAGTCAAAAGGCGACTGTGAATATGAAAGGCTATGACTAACTTAGGATTAGTGAATGATATAACAGTAGACCATAGGTTAAATGGAAGCTTATGATAAAAACCCTGATTCCAAGCCAATGTTCTACATGGCCTCCAGGATCTCGAGGAAACAAATGGAATATCAACCAATTGTAAGTCACCGGTTAACATGGAAATGCATCTCCTTACGTTGTTCAACTACCTTGTGAATAAGACCTTTCGGTCAAAGGCTCGCAGTGTGCCCCACTCAAGAAAACAATCTGCTTCGGTGTGGGAACCCAGAAAGTATCCCGGCCCTCACACAACTCGAATGATTTATGTGGCACATATCTATTTGGTGCCTCCTTCTTCCAATATTTATGTGTTTAAATAAATAAAAGATAATAGATAAGTAGTTCCTAGCAGTTACTATTCATTTATTGTGCGTTCGGATCATAACAGATTACATAATTAAATGTAAGTGACAGAAACTTTACTTAATGGTTGAAAAATCTGGAAGCACTGAACGGACGATTCGTAATATTGTGGGACTACTCAGCAATGCGCATCCATGACCCCGCCTCGCTGAATTCGAACACAGAGCCTTCAATCTCGCGCGCGTGCACTTAACCTACTGAATCACTGAGCTGACCGACATCCAAAAGGTGTTAATGTCATACTTCGTGAATTGGTTGAGGTTAGACATTAACACCGTTCGATGCCGGCTGGCTCAGTGGTCCAGTACGTTAAGCGTTCATCATCTCAATCAAAAACTTGACAATCTCCACAACCCCTAAACTGATAATCAAACAATCATCTAACTATTCTTCATTCAACCATTTCTGTAATATCAATCAATAATATTACATAATCTATGTGTACATTAATCCATTAATTGTAATAATAATAATAATAATAATAATAATAAACAACTTTACCACATATTTCTACATTAATTTATCACTTTCATTTGCACTTGTATTCTTACCTCATTCACCAATAGGAACATCAACAATAAAACTAAACATACTACTTATTATAAGTAACATTGATTATAGAAGAACAAAAAGAAAACCGGAACTGGTAAGAAACATTGACGAATTCAGTGTTGAATTACTTCTTAACTTACTTACTTGCTTACTTACTTACTTACTTACTTATTGAGTTACGTCGCTTACCCCTCATGGAGCAGCATAGATCATCCACTAATAATAAATAGGAAGATTTATTTCATTTCCCTAAAGATTACAAGCACATCTTGTTGACGAGTGTCAAGTAGCACGAAACCTAGATTCAGGGTTTTCTGTTGACTAACTTCAACCATCATGTTATTTCAATATAGTGCACCGAGATTGGTGGCTACATTGCAACTTAGTCGATAGAGTTTGATCTGTACTAAGAAAGACCTGATATACATGACATTGCTCACCCACCATCCAGTGATCAATCAATTGGAAGTTTAATATTCTCCTATCATTTATCAATTGTTATATAGATCGAATATATAAAATTATATGGAATCTATTCATTCTATTGTACAGTATTACAAAACTATTCATACATTCAACCATTTTGTTTAACTGCATTACTTACTTAATAGTTTAAAGAATCTGAAATGTTAGAACAATGTAAGGTGAGATTATTACCAAGCAAGAAAAAAATTGACTTCCCTTACCACATATGGTGCATAGAAACATACATTTTTTTCCGTTTTTTTTCTCTTCGATTTCATATGAACACTGTTAGTTTGTTTCTAAGGTAGATGATTTGTTAAGGTAATCTCTATATATTCACCATTTTCCCCCCCACTCTCTTTTTTCAATTGAACCGCTTCCACATTATTCTTCATTTTATTTATTTATTATCTTACTTTTACAACCACCCCCCTCTTTAACTTATGATTATTTATTTATTTATTTATATAAAGGTCAATGAAATAATTGTCTTTGATTACTTCATGCCAAACTCTTTGATTTTCTTCTTCTTCTTCTTCTTCTTCTTCTTCTATTTCTTCTTTTTTCTTCACTTAGAAATGAAATAAATCTTCCTAATTATTATTAGTGGATGGTTTATGCTCCTCCATGAGGGGTAAGCAACATAACTCAATAAGTAAGTAAGTAAGTAAGTAAGTAAGTTAAGAAGTAATTCAACACTGAATTCTTGAATGTTTCTTACCAGTTCCGGTTTCCTTTTTGTTCTTCTATAATCAATGTTACTTATAATAAGTAGTATGTTTAGTTTTATTGTTGATGTTCCTATTGGTGAATGAGGTAAGAATACAAGTGCAAATGAAAGTGATAAATTAATGTAGAAATATGTGGTAAAGTTGTTTATTATTATTATTATTATTACAATTAATGGATTAATGTACACATAGATTATGTAATATTATTGATTGATATTACAGAAATGGTTGAATGAAGAATAGTTAGATGATTGTTTGATTATCAGTTTAGGGGTTGTGGAGATTGTCAAGTTTTCGATTGAGATCATGAACGCTTAACCTACTGAACCTCTGAGCCAGCCGGCATCGAACGGTGTTAATGTCTAACCTCAACCAATTCACGAAGTATGACATTAACACCGTTGGATGCCGGCAAGCTCAGTGATTCAATAGGTTAAGCGTTCGCGGGCGAGATTGAAGGCCCTGTGTTTGAATTCTGCGAGGCGGTTCATGGATGCGCATTGCTGAATAGTCCCACAACAGGACGAATCGTCCGTTCAGTGCTTCCAGATTTTCAATCGTGATTTAACATCAATCGGTTCATGATCTCAATCAGAAAAAGATTGTTTCATTATTGAAATATTGATTAGTCAATGGTGATACAAATGTAGTAAGCATGTTGATCAAGCGATAAATTCATTAAAGGATATGATGCAAAGATGTTTCCGATTATTGTAGAAAACTATTGAAAATACATTTTGTATTGTTTGTTTGAATGTTCACACTGATGGTTGGGATTGCATCGTGTATGGATTGTCTCGATATTGCCTTAAGTCACAAACTTTATAAGCGAAGATGGATAGTAGTTGGCAGTGGAATGCAGGATACGCCTTTCGTCCTATTCGGGACTTGTCAGCTGGATATATGTGCAATTCAGATTTGATGTTCTTTCTTGGACTCGAATCCAGTACCATTCATTTCAAACACTATTTCGAGTTTTGACACTCTTGCTTATGTCATTTTGTGATAAAAACCTTAATATCCAGTTCCTAACCCTTATTATCAATTGTAAATATTAATCCTAATTCCTCACACAGGTTTATAACCCTCATTTAACCGTCGTATGTAGGTGAACATTCTGAAGATCCCTTTAGCGTCTCTCAGAGATCGTCAACAAATCATAGTCTCACCAAAAAATCTGTATACACTGAGAATACTACGAGATTTGAAGGCTATGGATTAAGTTATGCCTGATAATGTTCAGTTCGTGCTAAAAACTACAAACTGGTTATTTTATTTTTATTTATTTATTTTAACACATAGGTATTGATTCAAGGAGGCACCAAATATATATGCGCCACACAGATCTCAATTGATTTGTGTGAGGGCTGTGATACTGACCGGATGCCCAAACCGAAGCAGGTGGTTTTCTTAGGGGGCCAAACCCCGAGCCTTTGACCTGAACGTCTGACCCACAAGGCAGTGGAGCATCGTGAGGAGACGCAGTCCCATGGAAGCCGGTGACGAACAATTGGTTCATAAGCCATTTATTCCCTCAGGATACTGAAGCTCACGTGCACCATTGGTTTTGGATCCGGTTAAAGCTGGTGCCGGACATTCGCTTTTCGTCCTCTCATTTTTGTAAACAACACGTGTGATACGAGAAGGCAGTGAGTAGGACTTCCCTGGCAGAGGCTATATACGCATGGTCACGTGAGAGCATTTGGAGAGGAAGAGTGGACTTTCCCCACTCTCTGCCGTACCAGGGCTTTTGGGGGGTACGAACTGGTTAATTGGTAATCTAAACAAATGACTATTTTGTAACATGATGAGGATGATGATAAATTCCTTAATCAATCAATCAATCAATCAATCTATCTATTAAGTAACAAAATAATTTTAAACCACAGAAGGTGGTATATTAAAATCATTATCTTTACTCTATTCTCAATATCTTAAACATGTACCCAATTGAATGTTGACAAGCTTCGGTCAATAACATAATGTTAACCTATGCTCAAAAGCTTACATAAAGTGTTTAACACTCTAATTACACCTTACGGATTATAATCCTATAGATTACACATTAAATTTCAAAACAGAGTACCTTTCTATTCAGTATAGGCTTACAATATTAATACACATGCTTCTTCATAAGCAATTTTAACCAACTACTTTTTGTGAGGAGATCGAAGGTGTGAAGGAAACTTTATTGGTCGAATCCAGATAAGGAACGTTTGTACACTCGCTGATATATCCCTATACATAGATTTTATTGTTCCATTAGGAATTTGAGCCATGTATTCAACCAATAGCATTCATTGTATCCCTTAGAGAATGAGGTCAACATTTAGCCGTGATTTGATTGGTTTATTATATTATAAAGATTAAAGTCTACCAGGACAAATGAATTACGAATCTCTTTTCTAATTCATGAAGAACACTTCTGTTACTTTATTCAATCATCAAAATACTCATTACTCTTCTTGTTTGCTTGTTTATTGTTTTTTTTTCATTTACATAAAAGCATTATACGTTAACAATTAATTACTCATCTGTTCAATGAAAGCTAAACCGTCATGGAAAACCTGGAAGCACTAGACGGTCGTTTCGTCCTATTGTGCGACTCCTCAACAGCGTGCGTCTACGTCCCCACCTCGTATGATTCAAACCCAGGACATCAAAGTCTCACGCGCGAGCGCTTAACCTCTATAACACTGCACTGGCTAGCATCCAACAGTGTTAATTTCCAACTTATAACCTCATTAGGCGAGGTCGTGGATGCGCTTTACCACAGAGGAGTACTAAAATAGAACGAAACGACCGTCCAGTACTTCCAGCTTTTTCATGGTGGTCTAGATCTAGTTATCTCATGATCTCAACTCTTGAAATTACTATAATATCCATAAGAACTTATTCTGACGTAATTATATATGTCGAATAAAACAGTTTTTTTCTAAGAAGGTAGGCACTGCAAAAGAAAAACCCTTGTCTTTCCTGACACTTGATCAATGATATATTCATAATATTCGCAGGTGAAACTGACCTCTATATTAGATCCATAAATTTAGATAGTACTTTGATGCCAACAGTAATTTATTCAGTATTTTTATAAAAGTATGTAAACAAAATAATCATTCCTAGCTATTACCATGTTGTTCGTAAATATAACGATTGTCAACTGACTACATCATTGAAGATAGACATGGATAAGTTTCAGTATAACAGTGGACGATTCTCTGATGAATTTGTAAGTATGTAGTGAAAGAGAACACAAATGGGGACAACCCTGAGAACCATATAGTAAATACTTCATTAACAAAATGTTAATCAATTGTCTTAAATTTGACTATCCCTTATACAAATATCGATCAATCGTCTCAGATTTTATTGTTCATGCATTTCCATATCAATTGATGTCTGTCACCGGTCTTTTCTCTTCGATCTTTTTGAGATTCTGCTTCCAGATATTGTATTCTTGACTAGTATTATATACTACTTATATCGATATAAGTAGCAGACACACAACAATTATATATTCATTAATTGTACTGTAGTACAATAGAATATCTGTCTAATGTTTCATTTTCATTCTGAATGCATATCTAATAAAGGTCCGTCTATGACTAGAAGAAAAAGCAACCAAGAATTTAATCATCTATGGGATATTCTTACTGTAATCAAAGAATATAATTAAGAGGATGCATAACACGCGATAGTAGTTTTTACATTTGAATAAGATGACTTGTAATCTCATTAAAAAATTGATGAGATGGATGAATTTATTTAATTATTACTGATATCAGAAGCGGTTTTTGTGAATATTCTAATAATTTCAATCATTGAAATCATGAGTCAATTGAATTCAAATCTCGTGAGGTGGGGTCGTGGATGCGCACTGCCATGGAGGAGTCCTCTTATAATAGAACGAAACAGCCGTCCAGTGTTTCCAAGTTTTCCATGTTGATCTAGATTCGATTGATTCATGATCTCAACCATTGACATTGCTGATATATATATATATATATATATATATATATATATATATATATATAAGCAAAGACGGATAGTGGCTAGTAGTGGAACCCATGACGCGCATTTCGTCACACTTCGGACTCATCAGATGGATGCACTTGCATCTCAGAGGTAATATCCACTCTAAGACTCGAACTCAGTACTTTACCATCGCTTGATAATATATATTTGAATCTTCTCATTGATGTTTAGGACTACGATCGATTAGTCTCGTGTTGGCATATATGTGTCCTATACGGACTGCCTCGGTATTGGCTTAAGTCACAGGCTTCATAACCAGAGATGGATAGTAGCTAGCATTGGAATCTAGGAAGCGCAATTTATCTTATTTGTGATTCATCATTTGGATATATCGTTATTTCAGTCAAGTCCCGAAATAGACATCAATTCTGTTTCACCGTTACATTCAGCTGATGAGTCTCAAAGTGGGACGAAACACTTGTCTTAGATTCCACTTCTAGTCACTATCTATCTCTCCTTCTATCATTTAATTTTATATATATCTATATATTTCATCTATACCCATTATCTTTTGTATACTGAATAACAATTTATTTTCATTATTTTCATTGTATCTTATCATTTTGATATTCGTTATAGTCTGATTAGGGAGATCATAATTCATTTGATTGATTATTCAATGTTCAATAGTTGAAATTTACTCTTCATTAACTATAATCTAATAGAATGATCTATATAAGTTTAGATTAATTTAGATTTATAAAAGGCAAATTGTAATTAGAATGATTATGATTAGTATGATTTATGTTTTATGGATTAGTTTTAAGAAAAATGATAAAAATGAGACAAGTTGGAGACAAATCAGTCAGTTTCTGTATGCAGTTTCTATCTTTACTTTGTTACTTACTTACGTCTATAACCGCCAACGGAGAATAGGCTAGTGACCAGCATTCTCAAACTTACTCTGATCTGGACCGTCTTTTCTACTTCTATTCAATTATTGTTCACCCTTCTCATGTCTGTCTCCATTTCTCACTGTATTCTGTTCTCTGGTTGTTCTCTTCTCATTTCGCCTTGAGGATTCTTTGTGATGACGGATTGCCCTGTGATGCAGTTCGGTGCTATCCTCAATGTGTGTCTTGTCGACTTCCAGCGCTTCTTCCCGATTTCTTCCTCCACTAGAATCTGGTTTGTTCTCTCCCAATGTAGGTTGTTGTTGATAGTGTTTGACTAACGGGTGAGAAATATTTTGTATGGACAACTGTTGTTGAACACTTGTATCTTCTGAATGATGGCTTTCATACTTCTCCATGTTTCCACCCCATACAGTAGAACTGTCTTGATATTTGTATTGAAAATTCTGACTTTAGTGTTGATTGGCAGATAGTCGTTTTGAATTGCAGATGTTCTTCAATTGTAAATATGTTGCTCTTACTTTGTTGATCCGCGCGTTCACATCTGCATCAGATCCACCGTGTTCATCAATGATGCTGCTCAGATTTGTAAAGATTTTAACATCTTCCAAATCTTCTTCGTCAATTGTGATTGGATTGGTGAATGTTGTGTTGTATCGAAGAATCTTACTTTTCTCTTTGTGTATTTTGAGACCTATTGCTGCTGAGGCTGCAGCTACACTGGTCTTCTTCTCCTGCATTTGTTGTTGCTTGTGCAACTGAAGAGCCCGATCATCTGAGAAGTCTAGATCGTCCAACTGCATCCTAGCTGTCCACTATATCATCAGACGGCCGATTCGTTCTAGTATGGAACTCCCCAGTAGTACACATCCATGATCGTGCATACTAGACTCGAACCCAGGACCTTCAGTCACGCATGTGAACACTGAACCTCTAGACCAGTGAGTCAACATTCAACGGTTTTAAGGTTTAACTTCAACCAATCCATAATATTACGCCACCATTCACTATTTTCTCAGGTGAGTAACTGTTACACACTGTTACACTGTAGCACAGTCACTACTTCTCATTAGAACTTCAAGAAATCCATCTTGAAGCTAACATCGACTTATGAATTCAACTATTTATATTACTTATTGGATTATTAGACAAATTTCACACTGCATTTAAACAGATCAACTTTAACATTATCGGGTATGAACCTACCTGATCAACATGATATCAAAAATCAGAATGTTCATTGTATTTAATAACAATAATAATAGAAGACATTTGGGTCTAACTATAATATATAATCTTTCTGATCCTACTACATCACTTGTAGTGCTGTTTTGAGATAGTCACTCACTGACAAAAAATGGTGAACGTTTACGCAATATCGTAGATTGGTTGAAGTTAGACATTAACACCGTTGGATATCGACTTACTGGCCTAGAGGTTGAGCGTTCGCGTACGAGACCGATAGATTCTGGGTTCGAGTGTGACGTGAGGAGTCCCACAATAGGACGAAACGAATCTCTAGTGCTTCCAAGTTTTCCATAATGGTTTAGCTTCAATTCAACTATTAAAATTTTGAGAAATACTCTATATAAATGTAAATTTGACTTAAGCTAACAACATTGGGTATATTACACCCCAAAAAAATATAAAAATTTATGAACTTCTCTCAGATTTTTTTTCTCTATGATTATTTATCGCGGTTTTCGTTTTTCTTAATTTTTTTTAAATACACCATCATACACTGGTCTAATAATCCATAGGGGTATGGGGAATAGAACACAGCAAATCTGATATTCATTCATTTTATGCTTCTCTTTCCTTCAGCATTACATTACATTTCTTCTCTTCTGTAGACACGCCACTATATATATATATATATATATATATATATATATATATATATATATATATATATATATATATATATATATATATATATATAACGGATAATAATAATATTAGTAACGGTGGAAACTAATGTAACCCATCCCCGTCCCCTCCCGCCCTCCTCCCAAAAAAAGATATTGTATCACGCAACTATTATAGACTGTATAATTAATTCAACATGTTCACATGTGTTTGAGTTCATATATATCCTGTATAATAAGTACTTTTATTTTATTAGTTTATTTCTCATTTCCGTTAAAGTTCTTTATGTCCTTTATTGATGAATGAACTATGTTGTAATCCATGGTTTAATGTAACTATGACTATTTTCTTATGGCTTTTTCTTTCTATTGAAGACAATTATGAAATGTCGTATAAAGCTAAAATGATGATATCATAGAACCTTTTCGTTTGTAGTCTTTATGTAACCCGAGATCTGACTATCATTGGATTGTATGAATGATTGTTATAGAAATATACACGTCATCAATCCTCGTATGTAATCATCGACTTAATGGAATTAAACAAAATCATATACAAGAAAAGAAATTCGAGTATGTATATTTCATACACTTGTTGATCTGGATAGACAATCAAAACGGTGAAGTGAAGAAAAGAGAGAGAATGAAGTTGAATGAACTGACTCGATTTAATCAAGCACTATTCAATATATATAGTCAAATAAAAATAGGTTACAGATATGTGATCAAACTTGATGGAGAAGCATTGGAGGATAGAAAAATCTTTGCATAACTGGGTAGCATCATTGATGAACACGGTGGATCTGATGCAGATATGAAGGCGCGGATCGACAAAGCAAGAACAGCATATTTACAACTGGAGAACATCTACAACTCAAAACAACTGTCTATAAACTAACATCAATGTCAGAATTTTCGATACAAATATCAAGACAGTTCTGCTGTAGAGGGGTGGAAACATGGAGAAGTATGAAAGCCGTCATTCAGAAGATACAAGTGTTCAACAACAGTTTTCCATACAAAATATTTCCCACCTGTTGGTCAGACACTATCAACAACAACCTACATTGGGAGAGAACAAACCAGTGGATGAATAACTCAGGAAGAAGCGCTGGAAGTCGACAAGACACACATTGGGGAAAGCACCGAACTGCGTCACCGGGCAATCCCTCATCACATAGAATCTTCAAATCCAAATGAGAAGAGCACGGTCAAAGTACAGAATACAGTGAGAAATGGAGACAGACATAGGAATGGTGAACAATAATTGAATAGAAGTAGAAAAGACGGTTCAGATCAGAGTGAGTTTGAGAATGCTGGTCAGCGGCCTATGCTCCATCGGGAGTAAAAACCTTGAGTAACTAAGTATTTGATGAATAGCACAAAAGATGTACACACATGAGCACATATGAAAACAGTTAAGGTCGATAAACGAATTATTAACAAGGTCAAAACATAGCTCAAGGAGAATGAATAGATCGGCCTGTCCAGTAGCTAATATCAGCTATGTGAGTTTAACATTGTAACCAATACTACAAGTTTGATGTGTTACAATATGAAAACACTCATATCATCAAATCACATACAAAAAAAACACAGTTTGATCAGTAACTCTGCTCATCATGTCAAACCAAAACTTTATCAGAAATTGGGCTTCATAACTTGGCTTCTAATAACCCAATTACTTAGATGATCTCATTTTTCAGCTCATGTTATAACTTCAGTTACTATGGTAGTACTCACAACAATCAGAACTTGTTATATGAATAGCATACAAACGAAGTATACTTTGGTTTACATAATCAATACAATTTTATTTTAAAAAAAGAAATGGATCACTGAGATATTTGGTTACTATACAAAACTGAAATGTTCATATTTGATCAATTGTTAAGTAATGACCCATGTCATAGTTCTCTAGTCTTACAGTACTGATTAAACATTATTGATCGACCTATAATTTGGTCACGTGATTTCACATTACATGTACCATGTTAGAAAACAGTGTGCAAAATTCGGTATTTTTTTCAATCTGAACAATAAATGATTAACATCAGAAGAGGTTTAATGAATATTACTAGTAAGTCTGATTGATAGTTGAGATCATGAACCGATTGATGTTAGATCACCAATGAAAACCTGGAAGCACTGGACGGCCGCTTCATCCTATTGTGGGACTCCTCAGCATTTCGCATCCACGATCATGCTCGCGGGACTCAAACCCAGGGACTTCAGTCTCACCGCGTGAACGCTTAACCTACTGGACCACTGAGCTGGCCGGCATCCAACGGTGTTAATGTCTATCCTCAACCAATCTATGAAGTTGCGTGACCACCTTCCATTGTACTGAGGTAGACACCTGTTTCTACCCGACACGGATTATCTCCACTGGTCACGACTTTTCACCAGAATTCCGAGAATTTTCTCACGAAGCTAGTCACTAATGAGCACATTGTAACGACGAAACAACCATCCAGTGCTTTCAGGTTTTCAATGGTGGTCTAATATCAATCGGTTCATGATTTCAATCAAAAACTTGACAATCTCCACAACACCTAAATTGATAACTACTTATATTGGTCGACATCAGTAGTATACACGACATCTTCACCACTGTACATTTGTACACGTATCTATCTATATATACATGAAATTTGTCTATAATTTCTATGGACTCAATACAATGTAATGCATTGGTAATTCACTTACAAATTAATATTTAACATCTGTCTCTATGCCGTTTTTTTATTCGTTAGAAGAACCATTATGTCACCAAGGTAATGATATATTGTCTAAAATTTATCTAAATAAATTAAAGTTTTATTCATTTTAGTGTTCATTTTTTTCTTTTTGATTGAACCAGATTTTATTTCTGACAAAAATCTGTCCGGGAAAATCAGGATGTTTCTCACTCCCCCCTCCCATTTTTATTCGTTATTGTTAAATGGTTGGTTGGTTGGTTGGTTGTTATTTTGACAACCAGTGATACCACTGATAGATTATGACAATAGTAGGTGACTATGACGGTTTTATTATTATTATTATTATTATTATTATTATTATTAGTAGTAGTAGTAGTAGTAGTAGTAGTAGTAGTATTGAAATGACGAATCGATCTATTTTAGACACCCTGATGATAGTAGATGGTCGTTGTCAGTAGTACATACTCGTAATCATGCAATTGGTAATTGAAACCGAAACTTTCTATTAATACCACAATATGTTACATATGTTTTGTCAAACAAAAACACAACGGTTTAATATTGAATTAAAGTTATTATATTTACTTGTATCTTCTCATTGCGGTTTAAAACTGCAATTGATCAGTCTCTTATTGGCATATGTGTATGCTGTGCGGACTGCATCGATATTGCCTGAAGTCACAAGGTTTTATAAGTGAAGATGTATATTGGCTAGCAGTGGAATCCAGGACACACATTTTGTCCTTGTGACTTAAGATAAGATACACATATGTCAACAAGAGACTGATCTATTACAGTCCTAAACATCAATGAGACTAGCCAAATAAACAATGAGAATCGAATTCAAACTTCACCACATTGTACAAGCTAGCAGCTGTCAGAACTTAGTAGCTAAGATGATGTTTGAAGCAAACGGTATTGGGAATGAGTCCCGTATTGAATGTCAACTTTGAGATGTAGATGCATCCAACTGACAAGTCCCAAATGGGATGAAACCAACATTCTACATTCCACCGTTAATCACTATCCATTTTTGCTTATAAAAGTTATTTATGAGATTTAAATGGTTTTGATGAAAATAACCGTTAAGAAGTGAAAGTAACAAAGAGATTTTATCCAAACTATCGTAATAATGTACTTGTATATTTAACGATGTCTATCTTTGTGTCTCTGGCTCATAATTTTTCTACACAGATTGATCACCTTTCCTGTAAACTAGACACAGTTAACCGGTCATTTCATTATTTGTTTCTAAATAAAAAGTGATGAAATTATGATCAAATTTAAAATAACTAGTTATCTTAAAAAGGCTGATATCTGAAGACTATTAGGGAATGTGTTCGAACTAGGAAACCTGAAGTGGTATAACTTTATTGACATATTATGAAAGAGAGATAAGATTAATTTACGCCAACTATTTCCAAGCACAGGATAAATAAATCATCAATACATTGTCTATGATTCATAGCAATGTAAGGTATCATTTGTCCTGGATCAATGAAATCCAGGTAACTTTGTTTAAATATGGGAAACAATAGAAATACATCTTTATGATAATACAGTTCGTAGATCATTAATAAGATTTAAAATATGATGAAGTGAATGGATATAAGTCTAATTTGAAGATAGGTTCACTATCACCTTGGAGATTAGACATATTTGAAACCTTCTATCCAACTTAGATTTATGATAATAAGTTGAGATTCATTACATTCAGAGGAATTGTGCAACAAAGTTATTTTGAATTAGGTTAATTGTGCTCTTGGTAGATTTGTAGTAAAGCCTATCGTTGTAACATCAGATGATAGGGATTGAGATTTTACAAAGACTGTCAGTTTTTCCAAGGATTCCATACATGGCTTATTGATGTGTTTCAGTTAGCATGGAATCTGGTTTTACAGTTTGATGGTAATTGACTCCAACCACATACTATCCTGATACAGTGATCATGATATCAAGTCACTTAGATTAGTAATCTAATTGAAAAGTGATAGCCAGAATCTGATTAGGTTTAAGCATTAGAGAAACATAGTAGTAAAAGCAATGAAAGGAAAGGGTATTTTCATTTTGTGAATCTTTGCTGATACTGTGTTACCAGTGGAGTTTAACCATATTAAATATGAGGTAGTCACTCATCAGATACAGTGAAAAATAGTAGTTTAATATTTGGAATCGATTGAATTGGACCCCAGCTTAGAGGTATAAAGATTAAGCGCTAACTATTGGACCCAAAAGTTATGGGTTCTATCATCGGTGTTGTCGTAAATGTTTAGACCTGACAAGTTCCAGACTAAGAAGAAAACAATTGTCCAATGCTTCTTTATTGTTAATAATTGTCAGTTTGCAATATTGATAAGTATAAGTTGAATTCAATACATGTATGACTAGTAATTGTGAAAACTTACTTACAAACTATGTCTGAGCATATAATGCAATTAAGTAGTAAATTCAAATAACTAATAAATTTCAATGCTATTTAATACAATCTATTCTATATGATTTATAACATCACAGTATTGTATTCTGAAGATGATGATTGGAGGTAGTCAACAGGAAATTCTAAACCTAGGTTTCGAGTTACTTGGTACTAGGTACCTGTTAATCTTGACGGAACTGACTCTTCCTGACGAATTCGACCTCATGTCACTCAGAGACGTTGTTACCGAGCTATCCAGGCGACGATTGATCTCCTGTAGGACTGAGATGTATTTACACTTTGTAGTGTTTGTTATTATGTTAAGCCCAAATATCTCAATTTCTTCATTCTACTTGAATCACATTCTGACCTTGTTGATTATTCGCTTATCAATCTTGACAGTTTTTATATGAGCGCATAGGTGTGTGTGTACACTTCACATCCCACTGTTCATCACATGTGTGTAACTTATTTTTGTATGCCTATAAATATTGATTAACGCTTGGTTAAATGGGAGTTGGCTTACCAGCCATCTTTACTGCGCATCATTTTCGCTTCGCTTTCTCATCTTTGCATCGTTCCCACGTTCGTTTGCCTGATCAACGATTATACAAAATACATGTATTCAAAAGTTCATTCTTGTTATTTGACTTATTTAATTCCGTTATTGACAAACGTGATTTAAGTCGATGATTATATACAAGGATAGGCGATAACAAACATGCATATGATCTATTTGGAGTCAGATCACCGGCCACTAAAGTGGAGAGCTCTTTCAACGAACATCGTCCGATCTAAATGACGACAAAATAAAGGGCCCCACAAAAACTGGTGAGCCTACCGCCGCAGACGAACTCAACGGGCTCCACAAAAAATTGATTGATTACTGGATAGTGATCAATCAAATATAAAAACATAGTATTGCATGTAATTTCTTACTACAAACTCGAAATAATTCTAATCCTTATCAATGCAAATTTGGTGATACTGTATTATAATTTAGTCTGTATATGACTCGACAAGCTTGAATTCAATATTTTTGGAAGAGTCACAAGTACATGTTGGCAAGATCTTCCATTCTAAGCTAAAATCACTGTTCTTAACTATTATGAACGTGTGATCCGCCTATTAGAGAGCAGCCTATTATCAATCGGAACAGTGACGCATAAAACACGAGCGAGCAGCCTAGAGTCCTGATTGGTCCTGCTTCCCTGTCTAGCCCAGCCAGTTGAGTCCAGAACACAAATCTCAGCCTCAGTGATATGAATCATTATATTTCAAACATACTCTGTTTATATACCAATCAAACAGACTACACCGTACCATAAAATAGAAAGTAACATTTGTACAAGATTTAACCTTCAGGAAATGACACAAATAAATATTGACCAATAGGGAAATGACACGTTGGAAGAATGTTGACCAATGGGGCAATGACGCTATTTCTCATTCAGGAATAGCATTCGATAGTTTCTGGGGTATTTTCTGAATACTCCAACAGTAAATGCTTGTTCCGTTTGTGGTTTGAACTATAATTCATTAAATATATACTCATATTCTTAATAATTGAATTCATGAGTTCATTGAATCTAGACCACCATGGAAAACCTGGAAACACTGGACGTTCGGTTCATCCATGATCCCCCCTCTCAGTAGATTCGAATCCAGGATCTATCAGTCACTCGCACAAAAACACTTCATCTCTAAACCACTGAGCAGGCATTCAACGGTGTCAATGTTTAATCTCAACTAATCCACTATATTGCGCTACGGTTCACCATTATCTTAAGTGAATTACAATCTTACATATTTTTACAAAGTTTATTCTCTTATCCAATTGTTGACATTTAGATCACTTCATCTTTAATTGTTGTTTGTTTGTTTGCTTTTTGTCAAAAGTTGATAAACTGGCAATGTATTGTCAATGAAATTCCATTCTATCAGAACATCTTATATACTGTATTGTATCTATGTACGTGTGTATCTATGTATGTGTGTATGTATATATGTATGTATGTATTGTATGTTAGTTGTGCACAATGAATGTCAATTCGAAGATCAACAGAAAGTAAACAAGATTAAAAAACAACAACAACACAAGTTTATTGTTTTTAAATCCCATTATTGATAGTCACGCTATTTACTGGATAAGTATCAATTGAAGCTACAACAAGATATTCACTAAGTAAATGATCATTATGTCGTTTCGGGGATTACTTTATATCATTTGAAATTATGAGTTCTGTCTAAAGTTATTTGGTAGATCGACATTTTTAGGGTATATGGTTAATGTTTAATCATACAATCAGTCTTTTTGATTGTCAACATCCCGGTGAGAATTATGAACAGTAACGTTTAGAAACTATTTATCGACAAATATTACACATATATATATATATACACTTCATGTATGACTATTCAATAGTTAGATTATGTATATCTATACTCCTTTTATTACAAGATTTATTTTGACCCATAGACTTTAATGAGAAGGAGTTTTGTGGAGATTTTAAAAATTTCACTGGTTGAAAACTTTGTCGATTGGTTGAAGTTACACATTAACACCGTTGAATGCCGGCTCAGTGGTCTAGTTGGTTAAGCACCTGGAGCGAGACTGATAGATCCTGGGCTCGAATCTCGTGGGGGGGGCGGGATCGTGAATGTGCACTGCTGAGGACCACCACGTATTCCGTGGTGGTCTAGCTTCAATTGACCCATGATTTCAACTAATGAAATTTCCATAGACTATTATTATATGATTTACCATTCTTGATTTATGCCCAATCTATTCATCAAAATCTCCCCATATTCATAGCCACTTTTTTGGCTTTATTGTGTATAAATGTTATTTTCGATTTTATGATGCGATGCGCTTTGTTTAGTTTGTATATAAACCCAGTATGTTTGAAATACATGATTGATATTAAGGAGGCTGAGATTGGTGTTCTGGACTCAACAGACAGGGAGAAGGACCAATAAGGATTCTAGACTGTTCGTATGGGTTTTACACGTCATTGGTCCGGTCGATAAATCACTGTTCTCTAATTGGCGGTATCATTACAGTGATAACTTACATATTTTTGTCCTTATTCAGTCTGAAGTTGAACAACTGTTGATAATGAAGAAGTACTGAATATCTATTTCGTACTAGTATGATACTTTTCATCAGGGATCTAATAGAAGATCAATCTATGCCATAAACTGATCAAAGTAGTATGTATACGGAGCAAAAGTATCGTGACCACTGCTATACCAAAAGATTTTTAATTTGACTGTTTATTACCCATCAGAGGGCTTATAATATGATAGATATACTAATTTAGCTCCTGTTATAATTAAGAAGAGAATAACTTCAACTTAAACCATTAGCAGTTGGTTATATCAATACATTGCAGTTCTTTATCCTACATTTGCAAATTGGAACTATCTACCCTTAAAACTAAATATTCATCATTGAAACATTTAATCATAAAATGTTAAGGTTATGAGGTGAACTCATGAGTGATTACATGACTGAACGACGTAATTAGCATATAATTAACTTCTAAATAATCAATGAACCGGTAAAACTTATGAAATTATTTACTATATGAATGTATTTAAGGATAATTATATTTTCAGTCTAGGGATTATGAAGATTATTAAGTTTTTGATTGAGATTATGAATTGATTGATATTAGACCACTATGGAAAACCTAGAAGCACTGGATGGTTGTTTCGTCCTATTGTGGGACTCCTCAGAAGTGTGTATCCACCATACAGATCGCTCAATTCAAACCGAGGGCATTCAAAGCTGTACAACATAGATCAGTTTAGTGTTACTTTATGTTCTTTTCTGTGTTCACTATCAAATCAATTAAATTCACTTGATATTGTTTTACTTGAATCTTCCTATTGATGTTAAGGACTGTAATTGATCAGTCTCTTATTGGCATATGTGCATACTGTGCGTATTGCCTTAATTTACAAGCATTATAAGCAAAGACGGATAGTGGCTAGCAGTGGAATCCAGTTTGATGTGCGTTTCGTCCTATTTGGGACTCGTCAGTTGAATGTACCTGAATCTGAGTTGATGTTCACTCTGAGACTCGAACCCATTACCATTCACTTCAAACGCCATCGCGTTATCCACTCAGCTACTGAGTCCTGATAACCACTTGCTTGTGCAATGAGGTGAAGTTTAATTCACTTGATATTGTTTTACTTGAATCTTCCCATTGATGCTTAGAACTGCAATTGATCAGTCTCTCATATTGGCATATGTGCATAGTGTGCGTATTGCCTCGAAGAAACGCGCGTCCTGGATTCCACTGCTATCCACTATCCATCTTTGCTCATAAATCAATTAAATGTTTGATAAACTTCAAAGAAATTATATTTGTAAAAGATTCATTGACTGAAACAAAAAAATAACTCCGATATCTTGTTCATCAGTTTGACCAGAGATACGTTACTGTTCTAAAGAACTGCGAACAAAATTGCTGCAAAATATTTCAGTTACTTAAATTCTAGATGTTGAGGTTTCTTGATTACGGAGATCTCGACATCTAAGGGAAACCATGGAATACAATGAATAGCTCAGAAACAATTAGACGATTAAGACTTCGCAGTTGAGCTAGCCCTCCTATCTCATACACATCAACAAATGCAGATGAAGGCAACTAGTGTAGCAGCAGTCTCTACATCAGTGAGCCTCAACATACACAAAGATCCTCAAGTAGACCTAGGAGAACACCAACTCTGTTGGGATGGCAACCGAGAAGCCACCCACGTACATAGTCAATTGACTAAGTTATCGATTAACTTATCGATCAGATGTTAAGTATTTGAATAGCAGTCAATTGATTAACTTATTGATGAATGTTTAAGAATTTTTAAATGACAATATTCATTATATATATAATTTTGTATAAATACTCATGTTTGATTGTATATTTTGATTCTTGTCAATAAGTGCTGACAAACGTCTTTCGTCTTTTTGCTTGCGAGCGATTGGAGGTTATAACGTTCGAGTGTCATCCGTTATATAGAGTGTTCGTGCGTATTCGAGTAGAGAACTAAACAAACTCAATCACACTTGAAGACGAAACTCTGGAAGATGGAGAATCCTTCACGTACCTGCAAAGCATCATCGATGAACAAGGAGGTTCAGATGCAGACGTAAAAGCGAGGATTGACAAAGCAAGGATAGCATTCCTGCAATTGAAGAACATATGTAACTCAAAACAACTTTCAACCAATACAAAAATCAGAATCTTCAATAAGAGTGTCATAATAATTCCACTGTACGGAGATGAAACTTAGAGATTAACATAACCATCATCAAGAAGGTACAAGTATTTATAAATAGTTGTCTACACAAGATACTCAACATACTATCAGCAACAGCCTTCTGTGGGAGAGAACAAACCACCTTTCATCTGAAAAGGTATTTAAGAAAAGACGATGGAAATGGATTGGACGCAGATATAAGCAATCATCAAACTGCATCATGAAGCAAGCCCGAACTTGGAATCGTGAAAAGAAACGAAGAAGAGGAAGGTCAAAGAACATATTCGATCGGGAAATAGAATCAGATATGAAAAGGACGAATAAAAACTGGAAAGACCTGGAAAGGATTTCCCATGACAGAGTTGGATGGAGAGTACTGATGTTGGTCCTATGCTCCTCCATGGGGAGTAACAGGCGTAAGTTAGCACTTAAGTGCTGAGGTTCATAAAATCACTATTTGTTTTTATTCTCTTCGATTGGTTCGATTCCTAACTTTCATGAAACCATGCGTCCAAATTTAAACAAAGCACTTAATGTAATTAATTGATACTGTGATGTATGTTACTGATGTCGATAGATATAAGTAGTATGTATCGTCAATCGAAAGTGAAATACCTAGAGGCAAAAGGTCAAGAAGATCGAAGAAAGGACGATGAGAACAGTGAATGACTGATGTGGAAAAAAGGGAACAATGAAGTCTGAGACGATTGATCAACATTTTGAAAATGGATTATTTACTATTCTCGTTCATTAAAATACTATAACAAAGTACAATAATACTACATCAAAAGTCTTTTAATTGAACGCTACATTTGGTTTCCTAAGTTCTTCCTTCTATTACCCATCAAGCTAAATCCTCACAGACAGTTGAATATGAGAGAAAAGACACGAATTACAGAAGAAACTCTTCACTCCATGATTCGTTTATGTATAGAATATCTAGGGTATTTATAGCATTTTAGATGACCTTAGTCTTCCGGAAATTCGCACAACGCCACTTGACATAGTAACAGTATAAACAATCATCCAGTCGGAAACATGACATATGACTTTTCATTTTCTAGATGTTCCAGGTAGAACTTCTATTGAATACTGATTAAATAAGAAGTTTTTCAGTGTTTTGAGCTGCTTTTTATTTATGATTTTTTCAAGAAATTTCCTGGATCTTTTCAACATGAAGCATAAACACAACAATGATACCTCATAAAGACTGTGATATCTGAATATTAAACGGATATTCCTAATACGAACATCCACATCTCACTTCACTGATATAATCTAGAGATATATCGTTAGATCAACCTACCATCACTTCGATTATGATTATTCATTGATGTACATACTAAAGTGAATGATAAGATAACATCAACCTTATTCCTCTTGTAACTGATTGATGTTAAACAAATATATTGATATATATATTATGACAAATACAGATAATATTACTATAACAAATTGACAGAATAAAATTGTAAATTGATTCTCAATGATTTATAAATAATCTTGTAGGATTAACTTGAGAAGGTTGCATTACAAAAGAGAGAGAAAGAGAGACAGAGATAGAAACGGAGGGAGGGTGGGATGTAGAGGGAGGGAGAGATGGAGGGCGGGAGGGAGGTAGGTAAACGGAGAGAGAGAGAGAGAGATCAACCCATCAACTTGTACCTCACTAACTTCTTTTCATTTAATTCCTAATATTGTTCAATTATTATTTAATATTTAGAGTTACATTAATTTGTTATTGTTTATTGGCATGGTTACTAAAAATATGAAGATTATAAGCTTGTTATCGTTATTGTTAATATTTAATCTAAATGGAAATAGTGATCTGTGAAGTTCAATCCATGTCACATATAAGACAGTAATATACTTCAGAGAATGGATGAACGATTACACAAGTTTATGGATTGATTGAAATTGGACATTCACATTGTTGGATGCCGATATACTGGTTAAGTGTTTGTGCTTGTGACCAAAGATTCTGCGTTAGAGTTACACGTGTAGAGTTGTGGTTGTGCACTTTTGAGAAATGTCATATTATGATGAAACGGTCATCCAATTCTTTTAGGTTTTCATAGGTTGTTTAGCTTAGATTGACTCATGAATTCAGTTGTTTAAGATGTAAATTTCAATTCTCGTTATAGATATTTCAATAGTTGAGATGATGAATGAATTGAAGCTAGCCCACCATGGAAAACCTAGAAGCACTGAAAGACCGTTTCGTCCTATTGCAGGACTCCTCAGCAATGCACATCCATAATACATAATGTTTAATCTAAGTCAAAATTATCTGCGTAGAATAATGATCTCACAATTAACTTATGATAATCATTGATTTATCAACTGATATGAATTAATTATTTATAATGCTAAAAGAAATTTAAAAGGTTTGGATCATGAATTGTAACAATCGGCTAACTTATTTATTCAAAAGGTGAAAACCAAGGATACTTCCCAAGCTTTACTGACTCGTTTCGACAAAACCTATTGATGAACAGCGTTATAACGACATTAAGAGTACTGAAACACCTACAGCAATGGATCATAAGTTTGATTCCCAGTGGCGTAGTATGTTTGAACTGCTGATGAGTCCAATATTAAGAATAAACAGTTATTCAATTCATTTTGGCTTGCAGTCGTTGTCCAACTAAGATCATTTGGTGATATAAACTGTTGGGGTATTCAGAAAAATACCCCAGAAATTATCTAATGCCATTCCTGAATGAGAAGTAGTGTCATTTTCCCATTGGTCAACATCCTTCTAACGTGTCATCTCCTTATTCGTCAATATTTATTTGTGTCATTTCCTGAAGGTTAAATCTTGTACAATGTTACTTTCTATTTTATGGTACGATGTAGTCTGTTTGTTTGGTATATAAACAGAGTATGTTTGAAATATAATGATTCATATCACCGAGGCTGAGATTTGTGTTCTGGACTCAATTGACTGGGCTAGACAGGGAAGCAGGACCAATCAGGACTCTAGGCTGCTCGCTTGTATTTTATGCGTTAGTGTTTCGATCGATAATAGGCTACTCTCCAATAGGCGGGTCACACGTTATAACATAAACTCTGAAAACCATAATTACAAAATGATCTTTACTGAAATAATATGAAAATTATAAGCAAATATAAATAGTGGCTAGCATTGGAATCTAGGATGAGTGTTTCGTCCTATTTAAGACTCTTCATCTGCACGTACCCGAATTCCAGATACAAGCAAACAATATTCATTGAATTGAATATAGAAGTGTTTGTATAAAATAGTTTGTAATGTTACATGTAAGCAGATTACAAAGTTCATTTCATCCTATTACAATAACAATGGTAAGATGATGGAGATTTTCCTGTTGACTACCTCCAATCACCATCTTATCTCAAACATCGTGCACGTAATGTCAAGTCACCAGGACTAATGGTCATATTGCAACTTGGTCAATAGAATTTGATCTGCACTAAGAACAATCTCATACACATGACATTGATCATCATCAACTTGGAAAAGATTTAAAACTATAAGAGATATAAGAAATAATCAATATTATATATTTTTTGGGGAACTATATAGAATCTTCAACACAAAGTATTTCAACAAGTTTCCGGTTCTTACTTCTTCGTCGATCCTGACAGTAAATAATGATTGATCTCTAGTTAGATGTTAGCAGTCCAACAATCAATGATTGTCCTTTTTAGTATTTACTATTTTATAACGTTCCCCAAAGACATTTTCATGTTGTATATATGTATACGTTTGAGTTTTGCTTATTGTTGTTGTTGCTCTTGTTGTTGTTGTTGTTGTTCGTGCTTCTGACCGCTTGTAGAATACACTTCCCCTATTTGAACCTGACCTTCTCTCTCTAGTCAACGAAGTTGAGACACACTGAAATAGTTAGTTTAGTTTATCATTATATCACAAAGTCTTCATTCCGCTTGTCAATAAGTAATTTGCAAATGGTTTGTAGAATTATCAAATGGATTGAATGAATTGTTCGACATTCAACAGTAAAGTCTATTTATCAATTTGACTATAAGACATACTGTTCACAGTACCATTCTATACAAACCTTATTGAAGTATTATAAATAACCCATTTGATAGTACTTTCTCTTTTAAATTGATATAGAAAGTAATTAACACTAAAATCCAGGAACCGATGGACAGTTGTTTTATATAAATATAGAACTTCTCAACAATCCCTATTAACTACTCAATAGTTCATCGAATCCAGAACTAGGTATCATTGACGAATACTTAACTTTCAAACCAATCAGCTGGTATGTTAAGATTTCGATGTAGTTTAAAGTTTAAGTGATCTCCATAAGATCTTAAGGTTCTCAGTTCAATTCCTGATAGGATCTTGGAGATTTGCTGTTTTAAAGATCTATACTACAACGTAATACTTGTCTAGTAATACAATATTACTAAGTAATTATAATTGTTTATTTATACATTGAAAGTATACATATCATCAATGAGCCATGTGATTCATTGTGATGTTACCCTACAAACAAAAGATACAACTATAAACGTGAAACATTGACATTCAGCTTAATATTAAATGGATGAAGCTGACAGATATTAACTAGATAAATGACAAAACAAGTATGTATTTGTTTTTGTTCAAATGATTATTTATTTTCAGAATGGGTTTTTGTGGATATTTTAGTCATTTCAATAAGTGAGATCAAGAGTCAATTGAAGGTAGACCAGGATGGAAAACCTGGAAGTACTGCGTGGCCGTTTCGTCCTATTGTGGGACTCCTCTGTGACAGTGCCCATTTACAATCCTGCCCTGCAAGGTTCGAACCCAAGATCTATTGGTTATGTAGGTGAATGTAAAATGATCATTCCAAGCTTTCAGGTTTTCCATGGTGATCTAGCTTCAATTCACTTGTGATCTCAACGATTGAAACTATTTATTTACTGGGAAACAAAACTATTTGTTTCTTTTGTAGTTCTCAAATTTATTAAACGTTGGTGATATTCACTAAAGTTTGGTCTTAGTTAGGGTACTATTGACCTGTGAAGCTGTCTTGTATCCATATGAATGTATAGTTTCATACTATGAAGAAACAACCATTCAATGCTTTTATTTTTGTTTATCAACGATGCTCCAAATGACATCAGCTAATAATGATTACCATCTACAGAATAAAATATTCTTCACAAGTCTAATACATCTAAATTTGAGATGGTGAAGAAGATTTATTGCTCACGTGGATGCTTTTCATGAAGGAAACAATGATAGATTTAAGGTCAATAGGAACCAATCAATATCAAGGTCTATAGAACAATCTCTGAGTCATATGTGGAAAAATTCAAATACTTTACTTCTACCTGAAGTTTGTGCTGGTGATGTTGATCAGAAGAATGATGAAAGCTCCACGACCAAACGATCCAGATCAGACAACGAAACTCCATCACATCTAAATTTAGTAAACATTTTTTTTAGTTGTTTGTACAATGTCATTATGAATTATGAGGAGATCCAGGAAATTCCTTGAAAAAGTCATAAATAAAAGGCAGCTCAAAACACTGAAAAACTTCTTATTCAATCAGTATTCAATAGAAGTTCTACCTGAAACATCTAGAAAGTGAAAAGTTACATGTCATGTTTCCGACTGGATGATTGTTTATACTGTTACTATGTTAAGTGGTGTTGTGCGAATTTCCGGAAGACTAAGGTCATCTAAAATGCTATAACTACCCCAGATATTCTATACATAAACGAATCATGGAGTGAAGAGTTTCTTCTGTAATTCGTGCCTTTTCACTCATATTCAACTGTCTGTGTAGATTTAGTTTGGTGATTACTAGAAGGAACAACCTAGGAAACCAAATGTAGCGTTCAATTAAAAGATTTATCTAAAGATTCTCGAAAAACCTGAAAAATGATAAATATTGTTCACCACCAGATTTCGGAAACAGATGAGAAAAACACAAATCTCAATCAGCTTTTGTTTAACTATTCAAGTTTTTTTTTATTTTTTAAGATTTTCTTATTAGTAAAGATGAATAGTGGTTAACAGTGGAATCCAGGATGCGCATTTTGTCCTACTGAGGACTCGTCAGCTGGATATTACTGCATCACAGCCTTGATATTTACTCTAAGACTTGAACCCAGTACTGTTAACTTCAAACGCCAATTAGAGAACAGTGTGATTAGCGACCGAACCAATGACACATAAAACCCATACGAGCAGTCGAGAGTGTTAACACGTCCCGAATCCTGCCTAACCCTACCTGCCTGTTAAATCCAGAACACAAATCTCAGCTTTGACGATATGAATCATTTACTTCGAACATACTGAGTTTATATACACCAACCAGACAGAACACACCGTACCGATATAATAGAAAACAACATATGTACAAGATTTAGCCAAATGTGGCTGTGTTATATCCAGTCTATTCATTAAATTTACCCACATTCACATCCACTTTAGGCTAGTTCTTGTACAAATGTTGTTTTCTATTTTGTGGTGTGATGTAGTCTGTTTAGTTTGTATATAAAACAAGTATGATTGAAATATACAATTTTCATAGTGGTAGTTGGTGTTGGTGTTCTGGATGCTAGATTGTTCATATGGGTAGAAATTGATCGGTTTAGCACAGTACTAAGATTGTATAAGTCGTATTTCAATTGGTGACAAAATCACATGATAATTAACCGGAACTAAACATACAACATGTTGTTCCCATCTATGTCCTCGATCATTACAGTAGTAATAGACATAGTGTAGTGAATGAGAGCACACAAATGGGGAAAATTGTATGTATTTCAATACAAAATTATAGAAGAGCATAGAAAATTTTAAAAATCATACAGTAAATACTTCATTTGCAAAAATGTCAACCGATCATTACAGACTTCATTGTTCATTCATTTCCACATTAATCTTTCATTGTTCTCTTCTTCTGATAATATATATTAAATAGATCTCGAGATATCAGTAGTACACATCACAGTAGTAGTAGTAATAATAATAATAATAATAGTAATAGCAGTAGTAGCAGTTGTTGTTGCAGTAGTAGCAGTTGTTGTTGTTGTTGTTGTTGTTGTTGTTGTTAGGGACGTTAGATTCCCAGAACTCACTTGGAAAAGGATCTAATTTTGTAATTTTATTTAGAAAATTTGAATTTCTTTGTTTTCGCGTCAAAGGTGCTCTTTTCACCTTCATATCATATTTCCCACTTAGAAGAATCTTAATTTCTATTGATCCATTGTGTCTTTTTCTATGCTATTTAGTAACTCTCCCTAATGATGGTTTTGTGCTGTATATATACGTTTTGAATTGTGTTTGTTGCTATCACACTTTTCTGGCTGTTTGCGGAATATACTTCCTATATTCCATGCTTGGACTTCTTCCTCCAGTAAGCGGGGCTGGGACGCATAGAAATAGCTAGCTTATTGGTTTTGGGTCACCGAGTCTTTGTTCCGATGGCAGTCTAAGTGAACACGTAATCGCTTCAAACCTAGTAGTAGTAGTAGTAGTAGTAGTGGGAGTAGTAGTAGTAGTAGTAGTAGTAGTAGTAGTAGTAGTGGGAGTAGTAGTAGTCGTAGGTGTAGTAGTAGTAGTAGTAGTAGTAGTAGTAGTAGTAATGGGAGTAGTAGTAGTAGTGGGAGTAGTAGTAGTCGTAGGTGTAGTAGTAGTAGTAGTAGTAGTAGTAGTAGTAATGGGAGTAGTAGTAGTAGTGGGAGTAGTAGTAGTCGTAGGTGTAGTAGTAGTAGTAGTAGTAGTAGTAGTAGTAGTGGGAGTAGTAGTAGTCGTAGGTGTAGTAGTAGTAGTAGTAGTGGGAGTAGTAGTAGTCGTAGGTGTAGTAGTAGTAGTAGTAGTAGTAGTAGTAGTAATGGGAGTAGTAGTAGTAGTGGGAGTAGTAGTAGTCGTAGGTGTAGTAGTAGTAGTAGTAGTAGTAGTAGTAGTGGGAGTAGTAGTAGTCGTAGGTGTAGTAGTAGTAGTAGTAGTGGGAGTAGTAGTAGTCGTAGGTGTAGTAGTAGTGGGAGTAGTAGTAGTCGTAGGTGTAGTAGTAGTAGTAGTAGTAGTAGTAGTAGTAGTAATGGGAGTAGTAGTAGTAGTGGGAGTAGTAGTAGTCGTAGGTGTAGTAGTAGTAGTAGTAGTAGTAGTAGTAATGGGAGTAGTAGTAGTAGTGGGAGTAGTAGTAGTCGTAGGTGTAGTCGTAGGTGTAGTAGTAGTAGTAGTAGTAGTCGTAGGTGTAGTCGTAGGTGTAGTAGTAGTAGTAGTAGTAGTCGTAGGTGTAGTAGTAGTAGTAGTAGTAGTAGTAGTAGTAGTAGTAGTAGTAGTAGTAATGGGAGTAGTAGTAGTCGTAGGTGTAGTAGTAGTAGTAGTAGTAGTAGTAGTAGTAGTAGTAGTGGAAGTAGTAGTAGTAGTAGTAGTCGTAGGTGTAGTAGTAGTAGTAGTAGTAGTAGTCGTAGGTGTAGTAGTAGTAGTGACATATTCGCATTATCATCTCTGCTTAAATCAATCTTTTTGGTTACCATGCAATAAATAGAATTATTTAAAATTTAAACTATTTCTCTTTCGTATCTTTTCCACAATAAAGTAAACTATGGATATATAGATCGCTCTCTCTCTCTCTCTCTCTCTCTCTCTCTATGCATAGACAGTCAACTATTGTCAAGTAGTACTCATTGAGTTAAAATTAAAACGGCTATATAAAATGAGTACTTTAATCATTTTAAAAAGATCAATCTGTCTCAATTCTATTTATATGCTTGTCTTGGATAAAAAAAGAAGAACGAAAGAAAGAAAGAAGAACGAAAGAAAGAAAGAAAGAATTGATTTCAATTTTTGTGGTTAGAGGGAAAAATTCAATATTCCCATAGGAATATACTACTACTACTACTACTAAGTAATAAATTTATGATATTGATTATAAAATTTAAGATTAGAGTAGTTTATCATGGTTAACGTTGTTTATTTTTCTCTTGTTAACTGCTTCACATGGCAATCTTTCATCACTTGGAATTCTCAAGGACAAAGAAAAAGGAGAAAGATCAAAGAACACATTACGTCGATAAATGAAGACAGACATGAGAAAAATGAACAAGAATTGAATAGAACTAGAAAGGAAGGAGCAGGAAAGTGTGGATTGAAAATTGATTGTTGGCGGCCTATGCTTCATTAAGAGTAAACGGCGTAAGTAAGTACATTTTTGATGAAGTTTTGTTCTCTCTGATCAAACCATCCAGATCAGAGAACGAAACTCTAGACACTATCAGTAACAACCTACTTTGAGAGAGAACACACCAGATCCCAGCGGAGGAAGGGATCAGGAATAAGCGCTGAAAGTCTACAGAACACACATTGAGGAAATCACCCAACTGTGTCACAATGTATGCCCTCAATCGGAATCCTCAAGGCCAAAGGAGAAGAGGGAGACCAAAGAACACAATACGTCGATAAATGAAGACAGACATGAGAAGAATGAACAAGAATTGGATAGAGCTAGAAAGGAAGATCCAGGACAGAGTGTGTTGGAGAATGTTGGTCGGCGGCCTACGCTCCATTTCGGGGTAACTTTGAGTCTAAATGATTAGTGGCAATCAGTATGAAGCCTTGAACTTAAGTTCCTTTCTAGTTAAAAGTCATCATAAAATTAGATCTTTAATTATATTCACAAAAAACATTACTACTGAATAGTCCAAGTTGTAACTGATCTAGTTTTTATTCAGTTCGATAGATTAGATCGCGATATGTTTATCATTTATCTATGCAACTTGATAATCTGAAATGGTAGAAGGAAATTTATTTCCTGCTATTTTGACAGTAAACAACAGTTTGACTGAAACACTTACTGTCTTACTACTAACTATGTTCTGTAGTAGTATATATCTCGTAAATTTATTTTATACACTACTTCAGAATTTTAAAAGATGAAACAACAAGTCCCTTACTAAATTTCATCAAATAGTTGAATTCATAAGTCAATTAAAGCTAGACCACCATGGGAAACTTGGAAACACTGTACGACTGTTTCGTTTTTCTATAGGACCCCTCAGCCGTACGAATCCACGATTCCGCTCTGCGAGATTCGAACCCAGGACCTATAAGTCTCACGCACAAACGTCTAACCTCTAGCCCATTGAACCATCATTCAACAGCGTTAGTGTTTAATTTCAACCAATACCCGTAATTGCTCGACCATCCACCATTGTCTTCAGTGAGTTATTGTGCCACAACAGACACGGTTACTACAACCTATAACTTAATTGAATACATAACCGACTAATCAATAGCTTATCGTATCCAACCAATTTATAAGGGAAAAATAGAACAAGATCACATTCAAAATGAAGATCTCCAATTATGAATAAGTATTGAACATTACAATTGACAGAAATAAGTGAATTGCAAAGTCATATTGTTATGAATTTTAGCCCAACTAATTATTGCATAATTTACTGCACTGTGCCAAACCAATGACGTATCAACCGGTATGTGCAATCTATAATCCTTATGGGTACTTTATCCTCCTAACCCTTCCAGTTAAGTTCAGAACACCAATATCATCTTCCATTATACAAATCGTTTATATATACCAGTTAAACAGACCAAATCATACCATAAAATAGGATATAACTAAAAGTAGCTGGGATTGTAGGAGACTAAGGATAACTCAAGAACGATCAATTGTATCATAATAATCTATAGATTAAAATGAACCTTATAATAAGACAAACATAGTTTAGCTACTGAATAATTATACCGTAATATTAGTCCATTAATAGTTCTTAGAAGTTACCCAATAACTTAATCTTCACTAGGATACAATCCATTTACTTCATTTACAATGGATAACATTATTTTCACCTGCTTAATCGTTAGTTATGTTAAATCACATCATAACAATTTCATACGATTGTTTTTCACCTAGTTTCATATTATCTTTCGTTTGTTTGTTTTTCTCTCTCTCCCTCACCTTTACAAGTATACAAATCAATAAATTGTATACCCCCTTTTTTAGGATGATGAATAATCAACATCATATTGCATCATACTAACCTGTCCCCCTCCCCCCACTAGTTTATTTCAAATAATAATATAATGTTCATTATTTTTGTTTGTATACACATTTCTAATTAACAATGTTCAATAGATTTAATCAAAACAAATAAATTAATAATTGTAATCATTAGTTTATTAAAGAAAGGGGGACATTTCAATCTGCTTAGTTACTTACTTACTTACGTACTTAGTTGTAGCTGTTACCCCACCTCCTCTTAATGGAGTCTAGGTTGCCGACTAACATTCTCCAACTCACTTTGTCTTAGGTATTCCTTTTCTAGTTCTATCGAATTGTTGTTTATTCTATTTCAATCTAAATGTTTACTCATCTTGTATATAATTAATTACTTGTAAACATGCAATAGATACATACCTTTATATATATATATTCTCTACAAATTACCAATAAACAATCGATAGTCCTGTAGTGAATGAGAACACACAATTGGATGGGCGGGGGGGGGCAACCGAATGTATTAAAATACCAAATTACAGAATGTTTTAGTGAAATCTGAGAATCATGCAGTAAATATTTCATTCTGCAAAATGTCAATCAATTGTCTCTAATCCCGCGAGCGGGATCATAGATGCGCACTTCTGAGGAGTCCCATACTAGGATGAAACGGCCGTCCAGTGCTTCCAGGTTTCCAACGGTGGTCTAAAATCAGTCGATTCATGATCTCAATCAAAAATTGTCTCAAACTTGATTGTTCCTTTTGTGAACGTGGATGAATAGTCTGATCAACTGTGGAATGCATGTACATCAAACTGACGAGTCCTAAATAGGATGAAACTTGTGTCCTGGATTTCACTGTTAGCCATAATTCATCTTTGTTTAAGGCAATATCGAAGCAAACCGCACAGGATGCACATATGTCAATAAAAGACTTATCAATTGCAGTCCTAAATAACAATGAGAAGATATAAGTAAAACAACACCAAGTGAATTCATACAATACATACTACATTTGTAAAATGTCAAATAATTGTCTCATACTTCATTGTTCCTTCATTTCCACAAAAATCATTCTTTGTTCTCATTCACTTTTATTTGATTATCTTAATTTTCTGCTACCAGGTATTTCACTTTCGATTGATGTTACATACTACTTATATTTGTCGACATCAGTAGCATATATCACAGTTCTATCAGTAAGTATTCAATGTGGAAGAATTTGATTTCTTTCTGTTTTGATGGTACTTTATCTGGAAGTCAATGAGATCAGAGAACGATGTTAACGATGGGCTCATCAATTTTAGTGGCTTGGTATCTCACTTCAATTGAATCATTTACTGATTGTTATCGAAATGTAAATGACGCCAACTTTTATATATTTTCATCGAATGAACTCACGTTAGTCAATAAGGAGTTAAATATATCAAATATGAGAATATATTTTATACAATCGTTGATTAGAACAGACAATTATGGAAAAGGTTTGAAGGAAGCGATGTGAGATGAATCGATGCACAGTGGTGAAGTTGAGTTAGCCGACTTCATTTAACCAATAGTAACTCAATAGATATAGTCAGACAAAAACACATTGCGGACACGTGATGGTACATCATCATCATCATATAAACAAAATAGCCATGATTATTAAGCGAATAAATGACAAGGTCGAAATATACCTTGGGAAGAATGAATAGATTGATCTGTCCAGAGACTAGAATAACCTATGAGGGCGTGACATAGCACCAGCCACTATGCTCTTTAATTAACAATAGATATATAGCATTCAATTTCATGTATCATTCCCCCCCCCAATCGATTTAGTTACTGCTCTTCAAATCATCCCCATGACATAATATGAGATAAAGCAAGATCGTCAAATACAACACAGGGAACACCAACACAATCATACTTGGAGAAGCTCTGAAAGATGTAGAATCTTTCACGTACCTAGGAAGCATCATCGATGAATAAGGAGAACAAGAAAATATGGAGCTCAAAACAACTGTTAACCAATATTAAAGTCACAATCTTCAATACGAGTATCATGATAGTTCTTTTGTACGAAGCTGAAAGTTGGAGAACTGCCACAACCGTCATCAAAAAATTGCAAGTATACATAAATAATTGTCTGTACCAGATACTCCATGTCTTCCGAACAGACCATGTCAGTGACAGACTAATGTTACAGAGAACAAACTGTCTACCAGTTAAGAAGAATTAGGAAAAGACGCTGGATGCAGATATGACACATTGTGAAAATCATAAAACTGCATCAAGAGGCAAAGCCTATCATGGGATCCTGAAGGAGAAAATAAGAAGTAGACTACATAATATATAGGGGAGGAAATTATCGTCAGACATTAAAAAAAACGAACAGTACTTGGAAACAACTGTAAAGGAGAGTCCAAACGAGAGTTGGTTGAACAATCCTTGTCAATGGCTTATACTCTTTGAAGATTAACATGCGTCATCATGTAAATGAGTATTCACCTGGCTATTAAGAATGTACAAATATATGTAGCATGTTCAGAAATGATTATATAAGGGAACTGGTAAGTCTGGATAGTTGAATATGTATTTTAAACACATTATCACACATCTCATGACATCATATTTAGTCTTAAAATTCGAACTACTGATTTCATTCTTTAAAGTAGTATTATGAACTGAATTAATTTTTTCTTAACTATCTTATCTACATTGTTCTTTTCCATGATTCATTTTGAATAGACTAATTACAGAAATGGTCTCATTGAGATCGATGTCATAGTTCTATTGAAAATGAATGTATCACCAATGAATCTTCATAACATTGGAATCTAGATACATTTAAACAAAATATCCCAAAGAATACGAAATTTGCATCCTAGATCACAGTGCTAATCACTATCTAGAATATAATACATGTCGCATGCTGATCTCACAGATGAATAATCCGTTAATTGATCCCTTGAAAGTAGCTAAGATACAACTGAAATAGAATATGACATCAGTATGATGATTCACAAACCTTCTATGGTATGTAATATAGTAAACTACGTCTGATGCTGTTATATACGTTTCCTAGAATTGGCAAGAAGTTCTTACTGGCTAATTAATTCGAAAGAAAAACGACCCTAACTGCAGGGACCCAACTCAAGACCTTTGATCTGTTGTAGGAACGCTTCACCCCGAGACTTCTAGGCAACACGTTAATATCTTATTTTGACTGATTCATAAAATTGAAAAACCCTCGTCCATTGAATGCGGCGGATAACTGTATATTCTATCGCAATACAACTTTCACTTAACAGGTTAATTAGCGTTAACATTAACAGCTGGATAACCAATTGGTTATGTTCCTACCTCACTGCAAGAGGACAGTACACTGTGTTTGGAGGAAAATGTTCAATGTCTCTACTGTGTCAGGAAGGTGTGCCACAAGAAGCTGTTCTTTCTTTCCTCCTCTTTTCTCTTTTTTTTCTGCATAATCTGCAGTCTTCTACAGAAAACAGTTTAGTGAAATAAACGGATGATCTCACTGTATGTATGCCAATTTCTACTCTTTTACATCTTATAGAAATGAATGAGCTTTTGTCGCCTATTGAATGGTGGTCTATTGTTAATGGTCTCATACTTAATCCGTCTAAATGTCAAGCTGTAACTTTAGCATGAAACATGAACAGCACCATTCTGGGATCCCATATCGCTTGTACCGTTGGAGACTGTTTGATAAACAGAGTGTCAAATGTCAATTACCTTCGTATTACCTATTCCTCCGACCTCTCTTGGTCTTCACATGTTTTGCTATTATCGAGAAAGGTTTTCCATCTGACTTACTACATAAAGAGACTGTATGCTTTTGGGATTACTTGACGTTTACAACTTGTCAATTCTTGCATATTACCTATTATTCTTTATTGTTCTCCATTATTCTTTCTCAGGCTTTTGAGAAAAGACTTTTGTGTATTGCAGCAAGTGCTGAAGGCAGTTAGCAAGGTGTGCGGTGAATCTTTCCAGGTCATTATTAATATGGTTTTGGATAGACATCTAAAGTCTTGTAAACTCCTGGTAGGTGTTATCTTATCCAATACTAACCATCCCCTTCATTCATATCTTTCTCCTTTGTATAACTTCTGGTTGAATGAGACGTCAATATACATTAAAATCCATCAAGGTAAGCAAAAGTATAAAAGCTTTACAATACCTTATCTAGCAAATATAATTTGTGACGAACTGGTTTTTGATCTAGTCAATGACCTGTATCCCTAAACATGCTTCTAATTTGGAATGTTGTACAGATTCAGATCTTCTTTTCACTAGTTGAAATACCTGGTGCTGAGAATTCTATATTGTACCGAAATATAATATTGAATAAAGTCATTAATAATAATAATAATAACACCCGGGATGGTTGAACTCTGATGGTCATGGCTTGTGTCTTGAACTTTAAGAACAACATCCCGAATCTAGTCTCTAGTCAATATATGATTATCACTGATATAACAGGGTTTATGGAGAGGTCGAGTGTTCATGCGTGTGACTGAAGATCTGTTGTGTTCGATTCCTGGATCCAGAGTCATGGATGTACGTTACTGAGTCTCATGTTAGGAAGAAATGATCGTCCACTACTATCAATTATTTATTATTAAATAAAATCAAGTACAGAAACCAATATACGGATTATCCTAGCATATTATAAAAGGCATATCAGAAATGACAATGAAATTGTTGAAGCTTTTTAGAATAGGTGAAGCACACGAACCAACAACATCACTTCAATCAATCCTATACAAACCAAAGGACGAGATGATAAAAGAGATAAAATACCGAATATCATCTACAAAATAAATCGTTTACACTGCGGAGAACACTACATCGGACAAAGCGGACGCCCTCTTCATCTTCATTGACATAAACATCAATTAGCGGTTAAAAGCCATGACATATCCTCACTTATACCAACGCATGTGGGTAACTGCGGACATACATTCTACTGCATAAATATAGAAACTTTGAATAGAGGTAATCCTAAAAACATCAGAGAATTTTTAAGCACTTGATACACAGATCAATCAGCAATCAACAATCACATTGAAATCAATCAATCAATCAATCAGAATAACTATGGACAAATATAGGTTAAAGAATCAAATCAATAGGCGATACAACCATAATAAAGAAGTAAACAATGACAAGCTTAAGATTAACAAGAACCAATCAATATCGAGATCTATAGGACAAACTGTAAGTCATATGTAGTGAAATTTGAACATCTCACTTCTACCTAAAAGTTTGTACTGATGATATTGTTCAAAAGAACGATGAATGCTCTACAATCTAACTATCTTGTTCAGCGTATAGAACACCACCAAAATATGTATATGGTTGTTTTCTAATATTCATGCCTACCACATTGTTTTTGATGGATTCTACGACTTTCTTTCATAAGATAATGTTCAGGTAACCAGTGTAAAGTTGGTCTTAAAACACTTCCACGAAATGACGATGCTATTGAATAAATAGATTATAATCAGAAATATAATTCAAGACTTGTATTAAGCACTATTCAATTTAAAATATACCTCAGTATCCATTGAGGTAATGAGTTCAAATAGTCGATAATTTGCTAGACAACTGTGAAATCCATATCATTTTTGTTAAGGATTTGAATTATTCTCTGATGTTATCCAATGTCATCTACATTGAAGTATATAACATTTTCATTGGGATCATAAACTGATCAATGTTAATTCACCATTGAAAACCTGAATACACTGAACGACTATTTCATGATTTCAGTAAAACCTCAACAATCACTACAAGCCTATACTGATAAATGTCATGTGCTCACTAGTGGGGGGGGGCTTTGAAAAGTAATTCTCGAAGTTCTAGTAAGAAGATGAAACCAATGGAATTTAAGTTTGTTGGATATGAGACAGTTACTCACTGAAGTCAATGGAAGATGTTTGTGCAATATTTTGGATTAGTTAAAGTGAAACATTAACACCACATTGGAATACATTATTAGATAGTGAAGAAGATTTGTAGCTCAGGTGGATGATTCAGATAGGGATTTGTTCTTTGATTTGGATAGTTTACTCGTAGTGCTTTCATCGTTCATTCTGAACGACATCATCAGTATAAACTTTAGAGAGAAGGCTAATGATAAACTATGAAAGCTCCACGACTAAATCATTCAGCTCAGAGAATAAAACTCCGTTGAAATACATTATCAAATGAATGATAACATGATTAACTTTTCAATAATTCAATTCTCTGTATAATATCCATCAATATTTATCGCAATAATCTTTTTCTTAATTTACAGTATCATTATGTAATACATTGGAATTTCAGTAGTCTAATCAAAATTGATTAGTTGGTGATTCCCCTTCTGTAAACAACAATCACCTTGTTAATGAAAAGAATTTTGAGAATAGCAGTACAGTTATATGTTCATATTGTAGTGAACCAGAATATACAAGTGGAAACAATCTTGGTAAAATCTAAAACTTACTTACTTACTTACTTACTTACTTACATATGCCTGTTACTCCTCGTGAAGGAGCATATGTAGCTCACTAGCAATTGCCATCCAACCCTGTCCTAAGCAATCCTTTCCAGGTCTTCCCAGTTCTTATTCATCTCTTTCATATCCGCTTCTATTTCCCGTCATAATGTGTTCTTTGGCCTTTCGCTTTTCCTCTTCCCTTCAGGATTCCAAGTTACGGCTTGCTTCGTGATGTAGTTTGATGATTTCCGTAATGTATGGCCTATCCATTTCCATTGTCTTTTCCTAATTTTCTCTTCACATGGAAGCGAGTTTGTTCTCTCCCACAGAAGGCTGTTGCTGATGGTATCTAGTCAATCGATGTTGAGTATCTTGTGTAGACAACTATTTGTAAATACTTGTACATTCTTGATGATGGTTGTATTAGTTCTCCAAGTTTCAGCTCCTTATAGTAGCACTGTATTGACGTTCGTGTTGAACACTGTGAATCTGAAATTGGTCGAAAGTTGTTTTGAGTTCCACATGTTCTTCAATTGTAAGAACGTTGTCCTTGCTTTGCCTATCTTCACCTTTACGTCTATATCTGAACCTCTTTGTTTATCGATGATGCTTCGCAGGTACGAGAAGGATTCTACATCTTCCAGATTTTCGCCATCAAGAGTGATTGGATTGTTATTCTCCATGTTGTATTTGAGGATGTTGGTCTTCCTCTTGTGTATGTTGAGGCCTAGTTATGCAAAGACTGCTAGTACACTGGCTGTTTTTATATGCATTTTTTTCAAAGGTTAACCATAAAAAAATCTAAGAACCATACAGTAAATACTTCATTATGCCAAATGTCAATCAATTGTTTCAGACTTCATTGTTCTTTCGTTTTCATACCAAACACTCTCTGTTCTCGTTCACTTTTCTTCCATCTTCTTAACTTTCTGCTGTCAGGTATTTCACTTTCATTGATGATACATACTACTTATATTTATTGACATCAGTATCACACAATACAACAGGAAAATAAACAAACCCTTAATTTTAAATCCATTGAATAAGTTAATGACCATCTGGACTCAGAAGTATCAGGTACTTGATTGTAATATCAATACTGAAATACAGTTACACATAACTGACGTATTCATCATGGACCGTGCTCATTAATGATGCTTCCCAGATATGTAAAGGTTTTTACATCATCTAATGCTTCTCCGTCAGGTGTAATTTGATTGGTGCATGTTGTGTTGTATCGGACAATCTTGCTTTTCTCTTTGCGTACATTGAAACCTAATGTTGCTGAGGTTGCTGCTACACTTGTGTTCTGCATTTATTGTTGCGTGTGTGGTAGAGGAGCCCGATCATCTGCGAAGTCTATATTGTCCAACTGTATCCCGTGCTTCCCCTTAGATATTGATGTCTTTGTACCCCAGTCGTTCATCAGGAGAATGAGAAAGAATGTGAGTAAGTAACCTTGTCTGATACCGGTCTTGATATCGAACAAGTCTGTGATGTGATATTCAATTAGTCTTTTCAGAGGATAAATCTACAGAACAGAGCTCTTTAACCAGATACTCAATCAATTACTAGTGAGAATACCATATTTTTTGTATTATTCAAGTGTTACATGAACCGGTACCCAAAAGGTAGAATGAAACCATCGAGTACACTATGTAATTCTATATTTCTTTAATAAACATTAATTTAAAAAGAAATTCACCTTCAACTTGTTATTATTATTATTATTATTATTATTATTATTATTATTACTATCATAATTATACCAACATAATCACATTTATCAACGATACACAAACATGAACTAGACCATGTATTGATTAGAATGTAGTCTTAGTTCATGCACCTAGGTATCTACTGTATTCATTCATTGTTACACTTCAATGTGTGTGTGTGTGTGTGGGTGTGTGTGTGTGTGTGTGTGTGTGTGTGTGTGTGTGTGTGTGGGTGTTTCACCGAAAGTTTTTTCTAACATCATTGACCTCAATAAAGCTTCATTTTGTATATAGAATTTGTATAATTAAAACATATCTAACTGATTCTTTATTCGTTTCTTTTAAATTAATCAATCAACAATTGATAATGTTTTGTGCAAATTAGATAATAAAACTCTTCAGTATAAGCAAAGATAGTTAGTGACTAGAAGTGGAATCCAGGACGCGCGTTTCGTCCTATTTAAGACATGTCATTTGGATGTACCTGCATCTTAGAGTTGATATGCACTTTGGGACTAGAACCCAGTACCGTCCGCTTCAAACACCATCGCGTTATCCACATAGATACTGAGTCCTGATAGCCACTTGTTTGTGCAATGGGTTGAAGTTTAATTCAAGTCCTAAAGTGAACATCAACTCTGAGATACAGAGACATCCAGCTGATGAGTCCCAAATAGAACGAAACGCGCGTCCTGGATTCCATTGCTAGCCACTATCAATCCTTGCTTATAATACTTGTAAATTAAGGCAATATCGAGGCAATACGCACAGTATGCACATATGCCAATAAGAGAATGATCATTTGCAGTCCTAAACAGCAATAGGAAGATTCAAGTAAAACAATATCAGGTGAATTAAATCTCTTCAGTGTTATGTATGTATGCTAAACCTATGCATCATAATGGTGATTCCTGGCAATAATAAGTAAGGTGAGACTGTAAGTTATGGACGACCTTCGAGTGACTCCACCGAATAACTAGGGGCAAATAAGGGTTGTAGACTAGTGTGTGAGGAATTAGAATTATGATTTACAGTTGATGGTTACAGTTTCTATTACGAACTGACATAAGTTATAATGCCAAAACTGTATTTAACCAAATGGATGAGTGAATTTCGCGCCAAAATCCGGGACCTGTTATTTGATACGTAATTGGTTCATCCATAAGCAGTTTATGATGATGTTCCTATATATCATAGAAACCGAATTTTAGGAAGAAACGATTATTCGTTGTTAAATAATATTTTAAGGCTGGAAAGTTAAATTCAGTCTATGATATAAACAAACCTGTCATCCGAGAGAAAACATGTGCTCACTAGTGACTAGCTTCAAGATTTAGTTCCTGAAGTTCTGATAAGAAGCCGTGACCATTCGAGTTCAATCATGTCTGTTTTGAGGTAGTTACTCACTGAAGACAATGGTGGATTGATTGAAGTTAGACATTAACACCATTGGATGCTGGCATTGTGGTCTAGAGGTTAAACGTCGTCTCAGGATCCCGATAAGTACTGGGTTCGAGTCCTGCATGCAGGATCATAGACACACACTGTTGAGGAGTCACATATTACGTCAAAACGGCCGTTCGGTGCTTTCAGGTTTTTCATGGTGATCTAGCTTACATCAACTCATTTAACAAAATGAATCTCATGGAGCAATTCGTTTTATTTTAATTAAGTGAAACCAATTAATAGGAAGTGCTAAACCTTGACTTTAGATCGATTCGGTACTCATCATTAAGGTCTAATTAAAGCCTAGACGAGACCGATGTTCTCCATAAAATTCGAAGTCCTGTTTATCAGTTCCTGTTTTTTTTTACATCATAATATCTAATTATCCGATCATTTTAACATTAGAAGGGCTTGAGTTAGAACTTTTTGACCATTCAGTATCGCGAATTAACGGAAGTTAGAAATGTAAATTATCACATATCACTCCAGTAATCTGAAGGTTAAACACTTTTATTTTATTTTAACGGTTCTGGTTTCGTTCCCTTTTTAAGGATTCTCATACTAAGACTAAGCAAATGTTCAATGGTTCCTATTTTTCAATGATTGTGAAGATGTCACCAGGTATTTAGAGTTTGACAAACTTCTACTATGAATTAAGCCCACCCAGTGAAATCAAAAGTCAGAAGCGAGGAGGTTCGAAGGTATATTTGAAAATCGACTGATCTAAACTGGCTAGCGACTGCAGGAGAAGTTGAGCACGGCATTCTCACTTGTGATCTGGTGTGGATACATAACCGAGCACCTTCATCTAGATGAGTCCATTAAAACTAATGTGGTCAACATCCAATATCGAAGACTTACAGAGCTATTAATTTTTTGAGATTTATTTACCGGTCCAATGGTATAACTAAGATCATTACGTAATGTAAAACTCTTATCTTCTAGAAAAGATTATCCTAGTACCTAAATGTATCTATCACAAACTATATAACTTTTCAATGAAACATGTTTACTTTATTCTTTAATATTAGAAATGGTCAATATTTAACAAAATGATATTCTATTCATAAAATCAATCTGGATAGATACAAGGGGAGTTCATTCTATTCAATTACTAACTGTTACTTGTCATTATGACAACAGTAAAACCAATTAATGTTGAATAGATTCGTTACTTACATATGCCTGTTACTCCTCGTGAAGGAGCATATGTAGCTCACTAGCACTTGCCATCCAACCCTGTCCCAAACAATCCTTTCCAGGTCTTCCCAGTTGTTATTCATCCTTTACATATCTGATTCTATTTCCCGTCATAATGTGTTCTTTGGCCTTCCTCTTTTACTCTTCCCTTCAAGATTCCAAGTTAGTGGTTGCCTCGTGATGTAGTTTGATGATTTCCGTAATGTATGGCCTATTCATTTCCATCGTCTTTTCCTAATTTTCTCTTCACATGGAAGCGAGTTTGTTCTCTCCCACAGAAGGCTGTTGCTGATGGTATCTAGTCAATCGATGTTGAGTATCTTGTGTAAACAACTATTTGTAAATACTTGTACATTCTTGATGATGGTTGTATTAGTTCTCCAAGTTTCAGCTCCTTATAGTAGCACTGTATTGACGTTCGTGTTGAACACTGTGAATCTGAAATTGGTCGAAAGTTGTTTTGAGTTCCACATGTTCTTCAATTGTAAGAACGTTGTCCTTGCTTTGCCTATCTTCACCTTTACGTCTATATCTGAACCTCTTTGTTTATCGATGATGCTTCGCAGGTACGAGAAGGATTCTACATCTTCCAGATTTTCGCCATCAAGAGTGATTGGATTGTTATTCTCCATGTTGTATTTGAGGATGTTGGTCTTCCTCTTGTGTATGTTGAGGCCTAGTTATGCAAAGACTGCTACTATACTGGCTGTCTTTATCTGCATTTGTTCGTGTGTATTGGATAGGAGGGCTATGTCATGTGCGAAGTCCAAATCGTCTATTTGGTTCTGAGCTATCCATCGTATGCCGTGTTTGCCTTAGATATCGAAGTCTTCATAAACCAGTCGACCACCAGAAGAAAGAGGAAGGGAGAGAGTATACAGTCTTGTCTGACTCCGTTCCGTACTTGGAACGCATTTGTCTGCTGTCCTACATGCACGACTTTGCACTGTAGTCGGTCGTATGAGTTTCGGATAATATTGACAATCTTCTCAGGAACTCCGTAGTGTCGAAGAATTTTCCATAACGTTCTCCTATCTACACTGTCAAATGCCTTTTCATAATCAATGAAGTTGATGTACAGTGACGAGTTCCACTTAATTGATTGTTCGACGATGATCCGTAGTGTCGCAACGTGGTCTGTGCACGACCGGTCCTTACAGAATCCAGCCTGTTGATCTTGAAGTTGAGCGTCTACTGTTTCTTTCATCCTGTTCAGTAACAGTGTTGAAGACATTTCCTGGTACTGAATAGATTCAATACATACGAATATTGTTCATATTTATGTATATGACTATAATCAATTACGGTGAATATAATAACAATGATACCCTAACGTTACTTACTCAACATATATAACCGAACCAATACAAGATGATTAGATATACATTCCTATTTATTATATTCATGTATCAACATGTTTTAACATAATGAATAATTGTTTATACATGATCAAATACAATACAATACAATACAGTTTACAAATGAATAGTAGTAATAATGATAATACCAAGAAAAAGAAGAAGAAGAAGAAGAAGAAGAGTTTACTATTATCATCATTCTGACAGGTTTGTAACGGTAAATTTTTAAATCTTCAACATTTGTTATTGATTTCATTCATTTCAATGGACATATATCGGCAAGATTGTAATTTATAAACAAGCCAATCAGAAGCGTTTTAAGGGATTTTAAAGTCACGGCGCCAATTTCAGTACCCAATCGGTTCATAATGGATTTTAAAGAAAACATGATAATTAAGTGGTTACAACAAATTGAACTACTAAGAAGTTCTTTTATTTGTGATTATGGGAATCAAATGACTTGTGGACCTTGTGCTATTTAACCCTTGATGGAATCGTGGATAAATTTCAATACCAGGACTAACTACCTCTCCAGTCTTTCCTAATTCTCAATCCTTAAATATAAATCATATTAGTTCATGACGTAAATGTTTATATTTCATTCTAATGATTAATTTTAATTTATAATGGTAACACGTAATGAAACTCCGCCTGTAACTCTTCCAGAGTTACTGCCGGTCCCAAGCCCGGGTAAAGGAGGAGGGTTGGGCATGGGGTTAGCGTCCCCATCCTGTAGAAACCTAACTCGCTAAAAAAACGCTAACCAGAAAAAATAAGTAACACGTAATGAGATCAATATTTATGAGAACATCATGTAAGTAACCATATAGAGATAAGGATATTGAGAATGTCACAGGTATTCGAAGTTTGACAACACTTTAACTAGTAACACCTTCTAATATAAAGCGTACCCACCAGGTGAAATCAAAAGACAGAAGCAAGGAGGTTCGAAGATATATTTGATAGGTTATCAATATATCGAGGATCGTCTGATCTAATCTGGCTAGCGATTGAAGTAGATGTTGAGCACGATGTTCCCACACGTGATCTGGTGTGGATGCATGACCGAGCGCCTTCAGCTAGATGAGTCCATTAAAACTAATATGGTCAGAACCCAATGTCGAAAACTTACAGAGCTATTTATTTTAGGGATTTATTTACTGCTACAGAACGTTTCCCCCCCTAGTGGGGTAGTAACGACTCTAAAACGTGGTCAGCCAGAAGTTTAAACCCAACGAGTTTGTCGTTGGTAAACACTCTTCTTATAGCTTGCTAAATTAAGCAGCGTCTGGTCGTCTTTCCTTAATATAATATGAAGAGAATATCTTACTCTGTGTCATCATTTATTCTTCAAGGATTAAACAAAGTGTCTTCAAATTCAACGGACATATAGATCTATGTACAGAATACATAACAAACACTCTGAATGTTTTATTTCATTATTGTTCATTAAACTAATTTTTTTCTTTTTGTAGTACCGCCTCATTTATAACCTTCACCTATCACCAGTACACAATAATAATAATAATAATTCCTTGTTCTAAGCATATCAGAAGTAGGTTAATAGAGTGTTACATTTGTACTTTTATTTATATTGTTCTTATTAATAAACTAAATTTAACATTCCACAGATTATTTATATTTACATAAAACTGGACTAAATGAGACTAAACAAAGATGGATAGTGGCTAGCAGTGGAATCCAGAACGCGCGTTTCGTTCTATTTGAGACTCGTCAGTTAGATGTACCTGCATCTCAGAGTTGATGTTCACTTTAGGACTTGAATTCAGTACAGTTTGCTTCAAATACCATTGCGTTATCCATTTAGCTACTGAGGCCTGATGGCTACCTGCACTCCACTTGCAGTCCTAAACATTAATTAGAAGATTCAAGTAAAAAAATACCAATTGAATAAAAACATTACCGCATTGCACAAACGAGTGACTAACAGGACTCGGTAGCTAAGTAGATAACGCAATGGTATATGAAGCAAACTGTACTGAATTTGAGTCCTAAAGTGAACATCAACTCTGAGATGCAGGTACATCCAAATGACAAGTCTCAAATAGGAGAAAACGCGTGTCAAACTGGATTCCATTGCTAGTCACTATCCATCTTTGTTTAGTCTCATTTAGTCCAGTTTTATGTAAATATAAATAATCTGTGGAATGTTAAATTTAGATTATTAATAAGAACAATATAAATAAAAGTACAAATGTAACACTCTATTAACCTACTTCCATTGCTAGCCACTATCCATCTTTGCTTGTAATGCTTGTGACATGAGACAATATCGAAGCAAAGAGCACAGTATGCACATATGTCAATAAGAGACTGATCAATTGCAGTCCTAAACATCAATGGGAGGATTCAAGCAAGCAATATCAAGTGAATTTGTTTTCATGTTACATTAAAAACATACGAATAGAAAGAGATCACGTCATAAACTGTTTAGAGAGTTTAAGCGTAACCCTTTAAACTTGATTTTAAAGGATATATATCTTGAATGAATAAACCTCAAAATTTTAATAGTCAATTGAACCTAGATCACCAGGGAAAGCCTGGAAGCACTAGACGGTCGTTTCGTCCAACTGTGGAACTCCTCGGCAGTACGCATCCACGATCCCGCCTTGTGAGATTTGAACCCAGAACCTATCGGTCTCGCGCGCTTACGCTTAACCTCTAGACCACTGAGCTGGCCGAAATCCAACGGTGTTAATTTCCAACTTCAACTAATTCAAGAAATCAAGGGACATATCCACCCTTGTCATCAGTGATTTACTATCTCACAACTGACTCGGTTGAACTCCACTGGTCAATTTACTCATGATCTAAACTATCAAGGACAACCAACGCGTATCAGTTAATCGCATGCCATGAACTGGCCCATGCGGTGGTGGTCTCACTACCTTCTCTGTACTCATTCTTATTAATATATTTCCGTAATAACGTCCTTTGTGTTGCACGGTCTTCAGAGCATATACAGTATCTTAACACTTCGAGAGGGTAATCCACGTTAGGTGCTGATAGCGAGGTGTGACTTCGACGTTTGTTGTTGATCAAACCATCCTCAATCATCCAACATAGATCATCTACGTTGGTGATCTACAACCTTTTGCAGTTTGTTTCTTATTTTACGTTTTAATCATTGATCAGTTGTTGTTATCCTCTCACAAGTTCTGAGAATCTTTTTTCCATTATTATGACTTTTAAGCTTTCACCATTTTTTCATATCTGTCAATTGGACAATTACCTCTCATTCTTTTGGTCCGTAACTTAATTTCATTCGACCATTTTTCATTAATCTCCTAGACAAACTTCTTCACAAACTCGATATCTCTGAACATTTTATGTTTCAATCTCTTCCTATTCTGGTCCATGATATGGGCGTGGGTTCGAATCCAACCTCCGACAAATACTTTGCCCCCAAATGCCCTAGTTTGGCCGAGAGTGGAATAGACCCGCCCTCCCTCTCGGAATGCTCTCACACGGCCACGCGAATACAGCCTCTGCCAGGGAAGACCTACTCACTGCCTTCTCGCATCATGGGTGTTCTTTACGAAAATGAGAGGACGAAAAGTGAATGTCCAACGCTTTAACAGGATCCTAAACCAATGGTACACATGGGCTCCAATATCCTGAGGGAACAAATGGCGTATAAACCAATTTCTTGGTCACCGGCTATCATGAAACTACACCTTCTCACGATGCTCCACTGCCTTGTGGGTTAGACCTTTAGGTTAAAGGCTCGAAGTTTGGCATCCTAAGAAAACCATCTGCTTCGGTTTGGGCACCCGAGCAGTATCACAGCTCACACACAAATAAAATTTTGTGTGGCGCATATATATTTGGTTCCCTCTTGTACCAATATTTATGTATTCATTAAATCACTATAAATGTGATTGTACGGCTTCATATAGGTCTATCAGTGGAAAGAAAATCTTCTTTGCCGAATTACCTTTATTCTTTACATAACAAAACAATAAGTTTACTAGGTAATCATAATTTTGAAAATATCGAAATTGGAAAATAGTTAGCACTGGTATCCAGGAGTTTCATTTTGTTCTGTTCGGGACTTTCAGCCCATTACTAAAGTCTATATTGAAACTGGAACTCAATGACTTTCTATTTCATATCTTATGCGTTATTCACTGAGTTTCTGAATCCTGGATTCTAATCCTACAGATTATCCGATTAAATGACAGCATCAACAATTCACTAAGGAAGCGCATATAACAACAGAGATTGACCGAACCAATTACATAATATTAGAAATGGAATATTATTATAACAGATGTACATAAATACTTTTCTCTCTTGCACAAGATATTACCATAATACTAGTAACCGAGTTTATAATATCACAGATTGGATAATTTGAACAACCTTCTATAGACAGATAAGACTACGCTAGAATCTTCGTTCTTTCTCTTTTCAAAATGATAAAGGGAAGTATGTGTATGCAATTATATCAGATATCCAGTTTGCAAAGAAGATAAAGAATCAGAGTAACTTTAGACAATACTTTATTCCACTCAATTAATTACAAGTAATCATTCTCAATAAGTTCGGAATAGAAATTAATAAGAACAAAGGGAATCACCTATTTAATAGTCAATCAACCGAATGCCAAGTTTTCCACACTCAATGACCAATCACATTTGATTTCACTACCATACACTAGAAAATACGACTGTTACACCGCGCAGAGGAGCATAGACCAACCACCAGCATTCTCCATCCAACCTTGTCAGAGGCGATTCTTTACAGTTGCTATTCATTATTTTCATATATGCTTCCAATTCCTAACACTGTGTGTTCTTTGGCCTCCCTCTTCTTTGTTTCCCTTTACGATTCCAAGTTAGGGCTTATCTCATGATGCAGTTAGGTGATTTCTGTAATGTATGTCCTATCCATTTTCATCGTCTTTTCTTAATTTTCTCTTCAGATGGATGGTGGTTTGTTCTCTCTCACAGAAGGCTGTTGGTGATAGTATAATGAGTATCTTGTGTAGACAACTATTTATAAATACTTGTATCTTCTTCATGATGGTTGTATTAGTTCTCCAAGTTTCAGCTCTGTACAGGAGAACTGTCTTGACGTTCATATTGAAGATGGTGACTTCTATGTTGACTGGTTGACAGTTGTTTTTAGTTCGATATGTTCTTCAGTTGTAGGAATGTTGCCCTTGCTTTGCCAATCCTAGCCTTTAAGTTCGCATCTGATCCTCCTTGTTCATTGATGATGCTTCCCAGGTGCGTGAAAGATTCCACATCTTCTAGAGCTTCTCCATCAAGTATGATTGTGTTGGTTTTCTCCGTGTTTTATTTGGCAATCCTGATTTTTCCCTTGTGTATGTTGAAGCGTACTGATGTAGAGGCTGCTGTTACTCTAGTTGTCTTCATCTGCATTTGTTAATGCGTATGGGATAGAAGAACCAGGTCAACTGCAAAGTCCAAATCGTCTAGTTGCATACAACCTGTCCATTATATTCCGATGTCAAGGTCTTCATAATCTAGTCAACCATCAGAAGAAAGAAAGAGATAGGGGGAGAGTAAGCAGTCTTGTCTGACTCCGTATCTTACTTGGAATGCATCTGTTAGCTGCCGTCCATCCATCACTTTGTAGCGTAATCCATCATATGAATCCCGGATAATGTTAACAATCTGACAAACCTGAAATATTATGCTTTCCAGCTATTTCTTATTAAGAATACGTGAAGTTTAATTTGATGAGTTTTTTCAACTATTTGCATATAATAAAAACATATGCAACATAACGTAATGTATAACTGTTAGTGGGTTTGCATAAAGCTTTAATATGTATACTAACTAGATGGTTCATAGAATTTTGTACTTGTATGAAGGACGAAGAACATCTTTTGACATGGCTACCTTCGAACGTTGAACTCAACTAGATCATATCGTTATCAGCCACTGGTGGAGGGGCTCACTATAAGACTGTCGCTCGTTCTGGAGCACATGCTTTGAATCAGAACCTCTTAGGGTTCTACTTAATAATTTAGTGTAACAGAAGTGGATCTGAACACAAAAGATTCGATCGTCAGTAACTATTAGTGTAGTGAACAAGAATATCAGTGAGAACAGCCGAATACACTTGAAAACGGAATTACAGAATCATTTAGTAAAATCTGAGAACCATACAGTAATTACTTCATTTGTAATATATCTATCAATCGTCTTAGACTTTATTGTTCTTTTGTATTTACACCGATCATTCTCTGTTCTCGTTCTCTTTTCTTTAACAATTATACACGTTATTCTCTTAGTAATAACTTTTAATACTATAAAATTGAGTGGAGTACTTAGGGTACAATACAGAGCTTTAGTTTCCTCAAAACATTAGATACACCTTGTTAGCCAATGCTAACTAGACTGAAACTTAAATCTAGAGTTTCCTGTCAACTACTTCTAATCACCTATCATATCAACATAATCCACATAATGTGAAGTCACTTCAACCAGTAACCGCACAACTAACCAATCATATCGATAGAATTTAGTTTATACTACAAGAATAACCACTATTCAGTGATTAATCGTTTCTAAATTGTTTTCTTATAGCTACAAGTAGTACAAGTAGTTTTGTGGAGAATTTTTTCTGTCTTATTTGTTAATTTCCATAACGAATTGACTATAAGTTAGACAACAATTGAAATACATTGAAGTACAAATGTGTCACACAAGACTTTTGGTTTCAGCCTAAACACTGTATTTCTTAATAACTGAACTAGGATCATATAGTGTGGATTCAACAACTGTAATCAATTTTTAGTAGGGGGTTGTGGAGATCATTGAATTTCATTGAAATCATGAACCAATCAGTATTAGACTACCATTGAGTTCCTGAAATCAGTGGACGGCCGTTCCGACCTAGTATGAGACTCATTAGCGGTGTGTAACCACAACCCCACGCATGGGACTCGAACCCAGGACCTTTAGTTTCGCGTGCTAATGCTTAACCTCTACACTACTGAGTTGGCATCCAACGGTGTTAATGTCTAACCTCGACCAATCCCGCGAGCGGTATCGTGGATGCATACTGCCGAGGAGTCCCACAATAGGACGAAACGGCCGTCCAATGCTTTCAGGTTTTTAATGGTAGTCCAACATCAATCAGCTCATGATCTCAACCAAAAACTTAATAATCTTCACAACCCTATACTGATACATATTTATTTATTCATTATCTACTAAAACACATAAACATTAGTACAAGAGGTCACCAAATAGATATGCGCCAAATAAATCATTCGATTTGTGTGAGGGTTAAAATACTGCACGGGTACCCAAACTGAAGCAGGTGGTTTTCTTACGTGGCCACATCCTAAGTTTCGACCTAAAGGTCTGATGCACAAGGTAGTGAGGCAACGTAAGGAGATGCAGTCCCATGGTAGTCAGTGACCAACAATAGGTTCACACGCCATTTGTTCACTCAGGATGCTGGAGCCCATGTGCAGTATTGGTTTGGAATGAGTTCTTTTTGTTAAGTTCTCTGCTTGAATACGCACGAACACTCTATATAACGTTATGACCTCCAACCGCTCGCAAGCAAAAAGACGAAAGACGTTTGTCAGCACTTATTGACAAGAATCAAAATATACAATCAAACATGCGTATTTATACAAAATTATATATATAATCAATATTGTCATATAAATTTTTAAACATTCATCAATAAGTTAATCAATTGACTGCTATTCAAATATTTAACATCTGATCGATAAGTTAATCGATAACTTAGTCAATTGACTATGTACGTGGGTCGCTTCTCGGTGGCCATCCCAACACTTTTCAACCCCCCGCCGCCTAGATAGATAAACCATATTTATCAACCTGCTTAAAGCGTCGGATATTCACTTTTCGTCCTCTCAATAACATAAAGAACATCCCTGTAGCGAGAAGTCAGTAAGTAAGACTTCCTTTCAGTGGTTGTATGCAAATGGTCATGTGAAAGCATTTGAAAATGAAGAGCTGACTCTCTCCACTCTCGACCGTACCATAACATTTGAATACAATGTAGGTGATTACTTCTTGACGTTAGTATCTGCTTATAATCAACTGAAATGACTTATCAATCAATTGTAGTCATTCATACAACAAAAAAAATCATTATTCATATACCTTTTATAAAAGAATAGTAAAACACTAATACTTCCTTTTAAGGGTTTTCTAATTGTCCTTATAGAGAGATCAAATAGGGATTCATTTTAGGACAAAATGGTGTGTCAATTTGTATACACTAAAACAAAGACACACACACACACACATAGCGAGCGAGCGAGCGAGCGAGAGAGAGATCATTGGATGAATGATGTTAGGCGTTATTCTTTTCGACACTTTATAAAAACATGATTTATTGATTTAATGAAGAAAAATTTATGTTTTCATGTTACATAATCATGAAAAAAACTTAACATGGCAACAAGTGGAGCAAAAAAAAATAATCGACATTATTCACTTGGAGATTAATTTCCCTAATTTTTGTTTTTGGCAAACAAAAAATATTCACTTTTAATTTAGGAAAGTATAGGATGGGTTAGATTATAGTTATAGTTGTAAACAAGACTAGCATTTAATGGATGACCTTGGGGGATGATGAAGTGACCTTGAACGTGATTAACCACTTACTAAGGTCAACCTGTGATTAGAAATTAAATTAAAGAATTGAAATTACTTATTTACTTAGTTACTTACGCCTGTTATCCTTCGTGGAGGACTATAGGCCACCCACTTGCATTGTTCATCCAATCCTATCCTGGGCAATCCTTTCCAAATAGTTCCAGTTGCTAATCATCATTTTCATATCTCACTGGTTGAAATGATGAATCCATTGAAGCTAGACCACCATGGAAAACCTAGGAGCACTGGATGGCCGTTTTGTCCTAGTATGTGATTCCACAGCAGTGCGCATCCATGATCCCGCTCCTCGCGAGATTCGAACACAGGACCTATCAGTCTCGCACCAGGCGCTTAACCAACTGGACCACTGAGCCGGCATCCAACGGTGTTAATGTCTAACTTCAACCAATCCACGAAGTTGCTTCCAATTCCCAACACTGTGTGTTCTTAGGTTTTCCTCTTTTCCGTTTCTGTTAGGGTGATCCAGAAAATTTCTCTCAAATGACAAGCAAGGATCAGGAAACGCTAAGAAGCATTTCATCCAATCAGCGTTCACCTGAAGTTTTAGCCAGAAACATCAAGGAAGGGAAACGCCACATGTTGAGTTTCTGATTGGCTGATTGCTATACTACTACTATGTTTAGTAGCATTCCAGAATCTTCGAATAACCCAAGGACATTTAAAATAGTATAAAAACCCCATATTTTCTGTACTAAAACGAACCTTTGAAACACAGTTCTTCTCGCATATTTTGTGCCTTTTTCCCTCGTGTTCAGGTGGCTGTGTAGTTTTAGCTTAGAAGTTACAGAATCGCTTAGGAAAGAAATATAGCGTTCAATTTACAAGATTTATCAGTTTCCCTTCACGATTCCAAGTTAGGGCTTGCCTCATGATGAAATTCAGTGATTTCCGTAATGTATGTCCTATCCATTTCTATCGTATTTTTCTTATTCCCTCTGCAACTGGAAGCTGGTTTATCCTATCCCACAGTAGGCTGATGCCGATGGTATCTGACCAATGAACATTCAGTATCTTATGCAGACAATTGTTTATAAATACTTGTACCTTCTTGATGATGGTTGTAATAATTCTACACGTCTCATCTTCATATAGTAGGACAGTCTTGACGTTCATATTAAAGGTTAGTATTAGGAGTTAGTAACAGAATTTAAAGTCAAGAATTAGAGCTTAGGTTTCCAACCTTAATTGACATTAACCATAATGACAAAATGTTATTAAACCATATGAGAAGATGAATTTTGCACAAAACTCAAGGAGCAGCTATTTTAAATGTAATTGGTTTATCCATAAATTGTAGTTTCACCATGTACAACATTGAATGTAAACTCAGTGATCTAAAGGTTATGCTGGTCATTGTACTCTTTTTTCCTATCTTGTTGTAGTTTCTGTTAATGCTGCACGTTGATGTGGATTAGTGTTTGTTTTATGCTTTCTCTGAAATAGATTTGGGCGATTTCATTGTTGTTCCTGTAGAATCCTTCACATACCTGGGAAGCATCATCAATGAACAAGAAGAATCTCATGAAGACGTAAACGCAAGGATTGGTAAAACAAGGACATCATTCCTTCAATTGAAGAACATATGGAACTCAAAACAACTGTCAACCAATATCAAAGTCTCACTCCTCAATAAGAACGTCAAGACACTTCTACTACACGGAGATGAAACTTGGAGAACTAATACAACCATCATCAAGAAGGTACAAGTATTTATAAGTAATTATTTACACAAGATACTCAACATCCATTGACCGGATACTGTCAGCAACAGCCTTCTGTGGAAGAGAACAAACAACTTTCCATTTGAAGAGGAAATTAGGAAAAGAAGATGGAAGTGGATGAGACATATATTGTGGAAATCACTAAATTGCATCATGAGACAAGCACTAGCGTGGAATCGTAAAGGGAAACGAAGAAGAGGAATGCCAGAGAACACATTAATTAGGGAAATAGAATCCGATATCAAAATAATGAATAACAACTGGGAAGAACTGGAAAGAATTGCTCATGACAAATTTGGACGGAGAATGCTGGTTGTTGACCTATGCTCCTTCACGAGGAGTAACAGGTATAAACAAGTCAGTAAGTATGTTATTTTTTAGTGCATTTGTCTAAATCAATCAGTATAAATGATCATCTTTTCTGTATTCATGATTTGATGAACTCAATGGATTCCATCTACCATTTTAATCATAGTACATCATCACTTATGTCCGCTGAAATAACTGTTGTATAGTCAAAAATTTCTACGTAATATTGTTTATAAGAACCAACTCAACAGCATAAAAATCGATGTTTTGTTTAATAGTTGAACAGATGTCTAACGTTTCCATGATAGTCAAGCTTCAATTGATTCATGATTTCAACCATTGAAATTCTTTATTTTATCAAAATAAGAGTTTAACAATGATGTTCATATCGAAATTAGCTTCCATTTGTGACAATACACTAGGATTATTTCATTTATTCAGAAATATCTATAAAAGTCTTCAGATGTCAAACTGTTTAGACTGTTTCATAACCTTTTCTTAACCTTATATATATACTTTACTGTAATCATGTATACAGTTGCTTTTCTGAAATTCAATGGTCGATAGCATTCGATCTGCACTAATAATAAGGACTAGACAAGCATGACATTGGTCACTACCCAGTGATCAATCAATTGTGATTACATCTCAGTCCTACAGGAGGTCGATCGCGGCCCGGATAGCTCAGTGGTAACATCTCTGATTGTGAAGCTGGGTGACACGGGATCGAATCCGCCAGGGATCACCAGTTCCCTCAAAGATTACAGGTAGACCTTGCTGACGAGTGCCAAGTAGCATGAAACCCGGCTCCAGGTTTTCCTGTCGACTACCTCCAATCATCATCTAATTCATTACATTAATCAACATTTGGACGGTGATTGAAAAATTGGTAAAGAATCGTTAATATTCTGTGTATACTTCATATAAGAAAATTGACAGTCATCCAGACATTTCATGATTTTCGTCGTCTTCACAACCTTAATTGTAACCGCCTGATCTGGTTGAAAAGAACTATTTTTCCAAATTGTTACCTTCTTTTACACATCTAAACATCTCATGAATTGCCTGAGCGCGTTTCTGATGTTTCAACAAAAACTTTATTAACATGATTTAAAGAGGTTTTATAGAGATGAGTATAATTTGTAGATGAAAGTCACCATAGATTGATCTGATTTAAGTAATCATTGAAAATCAGATAGTACGAGATATCAGTTTCATCACTGTATGAGACTCCTCAGCAGTGCATGTATACAATGCAACCAGGAATCGATCTCAAAAATTCAACGTCAAACTCAATCTATAAATTAAATCAATCTATTCTGCAAATAATCTATAAATAGTCAAAACACTCGTCATTTATTGGAAGATGTTCTTGAATTTCTAATAAGAAGTAATGACTAATGGAATTCGGATATATTACAGGAAGATTAATTGTTATTGATTGTATTGTATGATCTTTGAACTATATCACAAATTGACTAAACCTGTACACTATCTGATTGATGTTAATCGGTAAGTATTTTTTTTTCTCACGAGATATGAATGTATTCATAGCCGTGTTGATAGATAAACATTGTTGAAGAGTCTCATACTTTGGGACGAAACACATGTCAAGTATTCTATGATACTGTTGAGAACGATAAATCTCCCAAAAACTCACATTTGTAATTTTTATCGATTAATTTATTGATTAAATGTTTAAATATTTGAATAGCAATCAATTGATGAATGTTCAAAAGAATTTATATGACAAATATCGATTATATATATGTTTTATATGGTTTATTTGTTGGAATCGCTCGTTTCTCGTTGTTACAGAATATACTTCTCATTTCAAGCCTGGACTTCTTCCTTTAGATAGCTTGGGCTGAAACGCGTCATTAGCTAGCTTACTGGTCGTTGGTCACCGAATCTCGTTCTTGTTAGCAAATTGAAGTAAACTCGTGAAGCTTCAAATCTAACAGATTCTCAATAGTATCTCAACCTAGATCATTCTTTGAAGAATAAAATCTACATACAAAGAACTTAAATAATACCATTTATACGTATTTATCATAAAAATCATTTGTTTAAATATCCACTTTTGTTAATAATGGTCAATCCCCAATAGACAATGGACACAGAGAGTTTACCTAGAGGATTTGGAAGACCATAATTACAAACCAATTGTGTACATTGACTCCAGTATCCTGAAGGAAAAAATGGCGAATGAACAAATCGTTGGTCATCGGCTACCATGAGATCGCTCCACTTCCTTGTGAATTAGATCTTCAAGTCAAAAGACTCCGATTCTGTTTGGACAGCCAGGCAGTATCCCAGCCCTCACATAAATTGTATGATTTATGTTGTTCATATCTACTTGGTGCCTGTTTGTACCAATGTTTATGTGTTTAAATAAATATTTTTGGAAAGAGTTAACACATTTCAATATTCAATAAATGTAGTGAATGACCTTGATCACAATTCATTTTATTCTATATATTTGTAATAGAAATGCTTTTGATGAGATTATAATTTATGAACAACCTCTTAGCAACATTAAACTAACCTTGAAATGATTACCTAATTGCTATGGCTAAATGAGAGTTATAAACCTGTGTGAAGAATAAAGATTATGATTTACAGTGAATCGTTAAGGTTAGAAATTAGATTTAAAGTTTTTATCACGAACTGATATCAGCTGAAATGGATGAATGAGCTTCGCGCCAAAATTCATAACGTTTTATCTTAGACGTGATTGGTTTGTCCATAAATTCCAGTCTTGCTATACTTTGTTAACATGTGCTCATCTAATTAATTTATTTGATTTTATCAGGAAGGGGTTGAATTCATGAATCAATTGAAGCTAGACTATCATTAAAAAGCTGTAAGCACGGGATGGTTGTTTGATCGTAGAATGGGTCACCTCAAAATTGCGCATCCATGAACTTAAACCAAAGATATGCGAACCCAGAACACACGGTCTCACGTGCGAACACTCAAACTCCAGACCATTGGGTCATCATTCAACGGTGTTAATGTCTAACTTTAATCAATGCACGAAATTGTACCACCGTCCACCACAATCTTCAGTGGGTTACTGTCTGACAACAGACACGGTTGAAATCCATTGGTCAAGAATTACCACTTGAAGAAAATCACTCGTGAGCACATGATGATTATTTATCAGAAAGAGGGTTTTGTGGAGATTGTAGTAATTTAATAGTTGAATTCATGAATCAATTAAAGCTAGACAACATGGGTTGGAATCCTACGAGTAGAATAGTGAACATTCACTGTTGAGGAGTCCAATATTAGTGTAAAATGGCCATCCAATGCTTCCAGGTTTTCCAAGGTGGTCTGATTTTAATCAATTCATAAATTCAATCATTTCATTTTGTCTAAGGTTTTATGAAAAAGAAAATCAGCACAGTTCACTTTACGATTTGCCAGAAGGAATGTTATTGAAAATATTGTAAACAAATTGTTTACATTTACCTCTATTATGTGTTTTAATAACGTTAGATTTTACTTCTCATTATGATGATGATGATGATGATGATGGTGATGATGATGATTTGGAAACTTCTTTCTAAAACCGGAAGTGTGTCCTTTTACAACTAAATAATCATTAAAACCAAATATGTGACTGACGTGGTAATGAGAAACTATGTGAATGAAATGTAACTGATGTATTCTTATTGACAAATCGATTTCAATGTTTCAAATAACAACGAAAGATAACAAATCCATAATAATCAGTAAAAGGGATATGGAGATTGGTAATATGTAACAGTTGTTCCTATGAGGTATACGGTCAATTGAGAAGAGGGAGTCCTAATCAGTTCAATAAGTGATTCAATCAATAACCAACTATCAATCAACAAGACACTCAGTTACTTGTAAACCATAGATCTAATCTTCGTGCCAAAATCTCCTTCAAAAAACTTGTTACACCAACATGTAGTAAAAATGATATTGTAAGACGTATCATATGCTCAATTCTGTATCTATTGATTGGATAAAACAAATAAATCAACACTCTTCTTAAATCTTAACTCAATACACATAATGCTGAGAAAAACTTCAATCGAGTGTTTTAATCGTTCACAAATGAACTACTCAAATAGAGTCTCTTACATTATTGTATGAAATGATTTCATTCATATGTATGATAGGTAATCAAATCACAGTGACAACACAAAGCCTAATCTTTTAATCCTTACCCTAAATATCTAATCCTAGCCAAGAACAATATGTGAATTCTTAGATGTCTATTTGTGTCCTTCTAAGGCTTCGAGAAGATGGATAATCTTTATTTATAAGAACGAATGAACGTGTTCTTTCTCCAACTGACAAGTAGAGTAACTTATAGGCTTGATAGCTGAATATATTTCTTTCCCAATGTTAAAATTCTTATTAAAATTTGAATCCATTACTTTTTGTTCCAAAATCAAAACGTTATCCACTAAGCTACTGAGTTCGAATAGTTAATAGCTTGTTGGTTCGAAAAAATTTTTAATAATTACATAATATCAGAAGTGGTTTTGTAGGGATTGTAGTAATTTCAATAGCTGAGATCATGAGTGAATCGAAGCTAGACCACCATTGAAAACCTGAAAGCACTGGACGGCCAACTCGTCCCATTTTGGGATTCCTCAGCAGTGCACATCCACGATACCGCTCGCGGGATTCAAACCCAAGGCCTTCGGTCTCGCGTGCAAACACTTAATCTCTAGACTAATGAGCCGGCATCCAATGGTGTTCATCACCCAGAGTGAGTACAGGATTAGAATCTTGTCGGTCTTGTAGAAGTACTTTGCACTTCGAAGGTGCAAAGCACATACCATACCTCTGGACATTGATTGTCAACTGATTAAGTGCGGATTGCATAGCTTGGGCATTATCGCACAGTAAGACAATATCATCCGCATACTCAAGGTCGAGAAGTCTTTCTCAAGACAACAGATCCACACCACCATTACTTACATCCATCAGAGCTGTTTCTAGAATGTCATCGATGGCAAAGTTGAAGAGGAATGGTGAGATTGGACAACCCTGCCTAACCTCACTGCTTGAATGGAATAATGGAGAAAGGTGGTTGTATGTGCTCACTCTGCCTGAGGTGTTTGTGTATTGGGCTTTTAGGATGTTAATAAACTTCTCAGGCACACCCTTCTTCAACAGACAATCCCAGAGAACAGTTCTGTCCAACGAATCGAAGGCAGCCCTGATATCAAGAAACACTACGATTGTTGGCCTTTGATAAGTATGGCGGTGTTCTAACACTTGGCGGAGGGTGAAGATATGATCAATACATCCTCGACCAGAACGAAACCCAGCCTGCTCCTCGCGAGTCAATCTTTCTCGGGTTCTGAACAACCTACGAAGTATGACGGAAGCCAATAGCTTGGACGCAGTCGGAAGTAGACTTATCCCCCGATAGTTGTTACAGGAACAACGTGAACCCTTTTTAAAGATAGGGACAACTATCGACTCATTCCATGACGTTGGTACACTCTCTAGTTCCCAGATCTTTGTAAACAACGTCGTCAGTCCCTTAGTCAGAAAGTCACCACCATCTTTAAAAAGAGCCGGAGGTAAGTCATCTGGGCCCGGTGATTTGTAGCGTTTCAAGAGTTGGAGTTCCTTGCGGATTTCCGCCTCATTTGGTGAATCAGTCGTCACCGGCCATGGAGGGCAGGACAGTCTGACCGATGTTGCCGGAGCAGCAGGCCAGTTGAACTGCCCTTCGAAAAATTCTGCGGCAGTCTCGTACACAACCACGCCAGCGGTAGCTGATCGCGATGTGATCAATCTGAGTCCAGGCTTGAGATGCAGAAGGGGGACGCCAGGTGGCACATCGGCGATGACTGTGCCGAAAGTTAGTGCTAGCCACAAACAGGTTGTGGTCTGTGCATAGTTGCAGTAGACGTTCTCCGTTATCTGTCCTGCGACCAACGAGTCCCCATCGGCCACCTAAACGACTCTCTTCTGTGCCTAGACGCCCGACATGAGCATTCAAGTCTCCGGCTAGTACTACAATATCTGTCGAACGCACTTTCTGGAGAACAGTTAACTGGTGGTGGAACTCATCCTTGACTGCATCTGGGCTGAAATCTGTCGGGGCATAGGCGAAGATGACGAAAAGACATCGTTTCTCACGCCGATTTCTTCTCACTTTGATGGAACTTTCTAATCTAACAGCATATAACCGACTGTTAATGGGGATCCAATCGATTAGTGCTGCCTCAGCTCTAGCGCTTAGTGCGACATCAACGTCAGCAAGACCAGACGAAGATGCCACAGGATCCCCGGATAAACGCACGTAAAACGAGCTTTTTGAAGCGACAGATGGAGAGCGAACTTGTAGCACTTCACCAGAGTCTTGAATACGGGTCTCGGATAGACAACACACATCAATATTAAGACTTTCCAAAGATATAGCCAGCCCTATCTGTTGTCCAACCTGCATAAGTGCGCGAACGTTGAAGGCAGCCAGTTTGAATGGTGCACGTGGTTTCAGAAAAACTGCCTCAGTACTCTTATTCGGTGGTAACATACAATTTTCAACCAGGCAGTGACTCGAGAACGTTTAGATAGAGCCGAATGTCCACCATAGGCGGGCTGCTGTATAAGTCGAAAAATAAGCATAGATAGAGTAGGAATAAAAGGGAGTAAATAAATGACGTAGTAAATAATAGTAATAATAATTGATTGTTAATCGGGGCGAAAAGAATATTTTCCATAAGTAGACTGTTCATCATGTTTTTGTGTGTGGGCTGAGATACTTCCCGGGTGTCCAAACCGAAGCAGATAGTTTTCTTAGGGGACCACACCCGGAGCCTTTGACCTAGAGGTCTAGTCCACAAAGCAGTGGAGCATCGTGAGGAGATGCAGTCCCTTGGAAGCCGGTGACCAAGAAATTGGTTCATATGTCATTTGTTCCCGCAGGATACTAGAGCTCATGTGCACCATTGGTTTGGAATCCTGTTATAGCGCCGGACATCCGCTTTTCGTCCTCTCATTTTCGTAAAGAACACCCGTGGTGCGAGAAGGCAGTGAGTAGGACTTCCCTTGCAGAGGCTGTATTCGCGCGGCCGTGTGAGAGTATTTCGAGAGGGAGGGCGAACCCACCCCACTCTCGGCCATACCAGGGCATTTGGGGGCACTAATGCTTTAACTTGTCTCTTACTAGTAACAAATGTCTGAAATATCATGTTATTGAGATGAAAGACTTAATTATAATGTTTCTTCGTTAAGACATTCGCGCCTTGAATGTTGAATGAATTAGTGGTTATGTGAATTCAGTAGACAAAAGTTTTGAGATTAAAAGCTGAAGTTAGTGGGATCAAGTACATACGGTAACTTCAGTATGGCGAAAGAGGTACATGCAATAGATAAGTTGCCAATAGAAAGAAAATTGATCCCTGAATACTGCCTCTAGTGTGAATCTCATCTACTTTTAACTAACATTTTCGAAATTTGATATGTGTAACAAGTGGATCTAAAGTTTAGGTAAGTGATCGTGGGGGACGTTATAATAGACCATGAGATTTTTTGAATTTTGGACCAATGACCATATTGATTGTCCTAGTTGAGAATCTGGCGTTTAAAATGTAAGGAAACTGATAGATACTTTCAATATTTCCCACTCAGGAGCACATTATGTTTTCTAAGCTTGAACTATCTAAATTATAGTTTTCTGACAACAGTGTCATAAAAGTTAGTTAATGTAGAAAATATTATCCTGACGACTGTTCAGTATAACTGGCTTTATAGACCCGTACACATAGACGTTGAATTGACATTTTCTTGAGTGTATGTGTTCCTTCTCCTTAAAGAATCTATGGTTAATCTGTGAAAATATACAATATAATTCATACTTACATCCCTCTGAATAAAATGATTTAACTAGGGAACGTTAGATTCAAATGTTTGAAGTTTGTGGGTTCAACTTTCATACAGACCTGTTTTTATTCATTGTAAACAAGCTTATCATCATGAATCTTTCAATATATCTTCACACTTATGATCTTAATTTAATTATGAGGTATTAGATGACCGTTTAATCAATGTAGAACTCCTCAGCAGTACGAACTTACAATCCAGGTGGGGATCAAACCCAATAAACTATCGGAATTGGCACACAATGAGGTACAGTTCCAACTTCAGTCAACCGGAGGTATTTATCAAGTATAATTCACTAATACTGGTGTCATTTTTTAGATATCCAATATGACTGAGGTTCCCAGGTACTACTTCTCACTGAAACGCCTCAAAACTTGCCTCTGGTGAGCGAATAATAATTATCACTATGAAAAACTTGTGAAATATAACTTGCTGTGACCGTCCAGCTTAGACACACAATTCCCATACGCTTACCGATTCAGTGATGCCAATCAGATTAAGAAATGACTAGAAAGCTAAGATTGTTAAATGAACTACAGTGGTCTACAAACGATAGGTATACACATACATCTTTTATTATGATTAAGACTAAGATATTAGCTGCGACCTTGACTAGGTGCATAATCATTTTCCAGTAGGTTGTCTCGTTTATCATCCTACCATCTGTTTAACCTTGAGATATCATGTGAGCACAGTGATGTGAAATGTCCAGGCTCCTCTAGTCTATCGAAAGGATTGATTAATTTGAAGACAGTTTACATAAATTTGCAATACCAAGAAATAGCTTTCAAGTGCCCTTAACTTAACTCCACCTGCAGCTCTTCTAGAGTTACTGTCGGTCCCAAGCCCGGGTAAAGGAGGAGCGTTGGGTATGGGGTTAGCGACCCCATCTCGTATAAAACTAACTCGCTAAACTAACGCTAACCAGAAAAAATAATTCAAACCATTTAAACTCTCCCCTAAAAGTTAGAAGGTCTTCTTTTAGAAGAACTATAACGCCTCATGGTGAAAGCCGAGTTCCTTCGGAAGCTACAAGGCCGATGACCCTTCTAACAACGAGAACAACAATTTTTATAGGTACATGGAACGTCAAGACAATGTGGGAGACCGGAAAGACTGTGAGCGGCCTATGCTCCTTCACGAGGAGTAACAGGTGTAAGTAAGTAAAGTACCCTTAACTAATATTAATCCATGATCTTACTTGTCTTCAAATCAAACAATCTCTACAATTACCATATATTTATTGATCATTATACTTATAAAGTTGGATTACATCACTTTAGCGAGATGCTTGGTATTTAATAAAATCTTGTTGGTATCATTCACCAGTGACAGCTTAAAATCATACGAACCCGATCATATAATGTAAAAACAAATGATCCGTTATTTGTTCACATAGATATTCAATTTTAGTTAATCTCCAAGCTTAAAAATCGCCTACAGAATTGAAAAACCAAACAAACTTAACAGTCGTAAAAATCAAGAATTCTTTATTATACATATATATTTGATGATATGTATACATATACTACTAATAATTTATACAGAATTCATACAATTTTACAGAGATTAAAAAGAGTAATAAATAAGGTGTAGGGGAGATTTGCAAACAAACAAACACATACATACATACATACATTCATAGATATATTCAAAGATATTCTTCCAGTGGATATACTGTGGTCTATTTGACGATATCTGATCAAAACCCTCAGCCATGTTTTTTGTCAAACCATAGTCGATTACATAATAGTAGATATCTCCCCCCCCAAAAGATGCACTTTATGTAACGGATACATACAGATTACAGTTTGGCAATGGATCATTTAAATAAAGTTGGATTCTTTCCTAAAAGATCTTATATCATCATCTTGTTGTATGATATAAGAAAATAACATTTGAATAGATGATATGTGTACATGTATTGAAAAGTGAGAAACTATAAGACAAATTACAAAATAAAATGAATGTTTTCTTTAAGAGAAAACAAAAACTCCTAGAACTGACCACTTACACATTTGACTTGAAAGAAAAAGGGAGGGGGATGGGTGGGTGGGGGGAAGAAAAGAGAATAAACAATTTCTTTCTCTTCTTCTTCTTCTTCTTCTTCTTCTTTAAAACAAACATGGTTACAAACAAAACTGATTACTTTATGAAAGATAAGTAAATAATACTTTGACTATTAATCAATTTTTATTTAATATTGACTTTATTTATATGAGATCTATGATAACCATTAATTTGTTTAATAGAACCATTCTTTTCATGAAACAATTCTTCATCATTATGTTGTAATGTATCAGTGAAATGAACATTCTGTTGTTGTCGGGGATGTTGTTGTTGTTGTTGTTGGTGGTGGTGGTGGTGATGGTGGGGTTGTTGTTGTTGTTGTTGTTGTTGTTGTTGTTGACGTTTCTCTAAACTTTTAGCTAATCTTTGTTTATGCCAATAAGCATTAATATAGAAATTAGAGAATAATATTAAGAATACAGTAGCATATAATACAATAGCAGCTGGAAATATTTTAGGATAATTACATGATTGAAATGGTAGAAATATTTGACCTTGATGTAATATAAAAATAATAAATTGAATCATTTGAGCTAATGTTAAATAATTTTTCCACCATAAATAACGATTAGCACCAGCAGCTGCCAATCCATAATAAGTATACATAGCAACATGAATTAAACAATTGATTAATGGAAACATAAATGTCATACCACCTGAAATATTCAACAACAACAAAAAAAAAAACATATATGATTATGTAAAATGATTATGAAATTGATTATTAAAATAATCGATCGTTTCAATATGAACTTTGACTTATTTACTTAAACCTGTTACTCCTCGTAGAAGAGCATAGACCACCCATCAGTACTCTTCATCTAATCCTGTACTTGGTAATCCTTTCCAAACCTTTCTAGTTGTTATTCATCCTTTACATATATGATTCTATTTTCTAAACGTAATGTGTTCTTTGGCCTTCCACTTTTCCCATTCCATTCAGGATTTCAAGTAAGGGCTTGTCCCGTGATGTAGTTTGATGATTTCCTTAATGTATGGCCTATCTATTTCTATCGTCTTTTCTGATTTCCTCTTCAGCTGGAAGCATGTTTGTTCTCTTCCACAGAAGGCTGTTGCTGACAGTATCCGGTCAATGGATGTTGAGTATCTTGTGTAAACAACTATTTATAGATACTTGTACCTTCTTGATGATGGTTGTATTAGTTCTCCAAGTTTCAGCTCCGTACAGTAGAACTGCCTTGCTGTTTGTATTGAAGATTGTGACTTTGATATTGGTTGACAGTTGTTTTGAGTTCCATATGCTCTTAAATGGTAGGAATGCGACCCTTATTTTGCTAATCCTTGTGTTTACGTTTTCATGAGATCCTCCTTGTTCATCGATGATGCTTCCCAGATACATGATTTAAAAGGTTACAAAATTACAAATATGAATTCAACCACCATTCCGACTAATGTGAGTGTTGACTCACTTTATAAATGATCAATCGATGTTTGTTAATTTGACTTTGTGCGATTAATCGGGGATGTTATCTGTAATGTTACAAATGTTAAATGAGTGTGTTGTAAGTTTTCGGGGAAATTTCCCGTATATTTAAAGGGTATGTGTTGAATATGATAGTCATCTGGAATATTGGACTATATTAAACTAATATGGACAAAGAGGATAGTTGTGTACATTCACAGACACTTAAAATGAAATTATTTTATTAAAATCACACTCTTATATACAACACACACCCATTAAATAAATGGGAAATTGTCTGCAGGTATCGCATACAACACGTTTATTGAACAATCGAAAACGTTGTGAATAGTCTTTTGTTAATTGATTTCAAAGTCAGACAAAATTGAGACTGACTTACTTGACATTAATAATAAAACCACAGTTTACATTGTTATATGCCCTAGTACGATCGAGGGTGAGGAGAGTCCGTTCTACCTCTCGAAATACTCTCACATGATCACGCGTATACTGTCAAGCCCAGGGAAGTCCTACTCACTACCTTCTCGCACCCGGGGTGTTTTTTACCAAATTGAGAGGACGAAAAGCGAAAATCCGGCCTTTTAACCGAGCTGATGGACACCGAGGGTTCACCTACGGAAGTAGACAAAAACCTGATTCCAACTGAAACTAACAAATAGCGTATGAACCAATTATTGTTCATCAACTACAATGGGACTGCATCACCTTAAGTTGCGCCAATATCTTTTGGATTACACCTTTAGGTGGAAGGCTCCAGGTGTGGTCCCCTAAGAAAACCACCTGCCTAGGTTTTGGTACCCGGGCAATATCCTATTCCTCACATAAATCGGATAATTTATGTAGCCCATATCTATTTTGTGCCTCCTTGTACCAATGTTTATGTTTTCAAATCAATAAATAATACTTTCAAATAATGCTTAAAATGATTAAAATGAAAACGACGAATCGGTTCGGGGCAACATAGAGTAAAACTAGTAATGTTTGACTTTTTCTTATGTAAACTATATGTAACAGATAAATCGACTTTGGTCCTAAATCCCTAATCATTAGCATAAATAACTAACCCTAACCAAGAACAATATGTGAACTCTTAAAAATCTATACGGGTCGTTATTAGGATTGGAAAGGATCAATAATCCATATCCATAAGGACGAATTCATATGATTTCATAGGTAAAAAAAAATCTATTGAACATTCTTTGTAATATTATTGTCTTTTTCACATAAATAAGTCACTTAAAAAGACTTTTCTGATTTGCCATAAAACTGACTGAAAATTTTTCGATTGAGATCATGAACCGATTGATGTTAGACCACCATTGAAAACCTGAAAGCACTGGACGGCCAACTCGTCCCATTTTGGGATTCCTCAGTAGTGCACATCCACGATACCGCTCGCGGGATTCAAACCCAGGGCTTTCGATCTCGCGTGCAAACGCTTAATCTCTAGACTAATGAGCCGTCATCCAATGGTGTTAATGTCTAACCTCAACCAACCCACGGAATTGCGCGACCATCTTCCATTGTACTGAGGTAAGTACCTGTCTCTAACCGAAATGAATCGGCTCCACTAGTCAAAGTTTCTTACTAGAACTCCGAGAATTCCTTCACGAAGCTAGTCACTAGTGAGCACATGGTAATTATTAGCATAAGGTTATGGAGATTATTAGGTTATTGATTAAGATCATAAATCGCTCAATACGCATTTCTGAGGAGTCCCATACTAAGACGAAACGACCGTCCAGTGATTCCACGTTTTCAAGGTAGTCTAACATCAATTGATTCATGATCTCAATTAAAAACTTAATAATCGCCACAACCCCTATCCTGAAACTTTTTCGTAGTTACATAAGTTATTCAACAGGAATACCGTTAAATAGTTCTCAAAAATTACAGTGTCAAACATATCAGGTTATCATTTCTAAGCATAGATATTACACAAGACATGAATCAAATAGTTTTCATATTAATTTCCTTAATAAACGCATAAAAAGATACTTTATTCATGGTATAATGAATAAATAGTAGGTTGGTAAATTAGAACTGATAACAATGATGATAACGGAAAACCTAAACAATAAACACACAATTCAATAATACTAACCAATAACTATCACATATGAACTGAAAGTTACTATTTCAAATAGATATCTAAACATTTATTAGGAAAGGCATTTCACATAAGAAACGTGAATCACTTTATCAAGTGATGAGTATACACGACTTCAACTAGTTAAGATGATCAATACTCGTACACATGACAATTCATCACCTTTCTACAATCATGAATTTTGTGAAATAAGGTTTTAAATGATGTTTACAATAGTTCAATTAATCAAATGATATCAGATCATGGATTCCTTAGTATTCACAATAGTAAAATGATACAACTCATTGTTTATCGCAATGATACATTAACTGATGAGATCTTAGAGCATGCAAATTTTGTAGTTCTTAATGGTCTTGATCTTTTCTTCTCTGGTATAGGGGTTATGGAGATTATTAAGTTTTTGACTGAGATCATGTTAGGCCACCGTTAGAAACCTGGAAGCACTGGACGGTCCTGTTGTGGGACTCCTCAGTGGCAGTGCATATCCACGATCCCACTCGCGGGACTCGAACCCAGAGCCTTTATTCTCGCCCTCTTTGATAATTTAATACATTTTCAATTATGCTTTTACAAATGATGGTCATTTCAATCAGTGCATTTTTTGTTCTGCAGCATGTATTCCATATCATGAATAGAAAAACGATATACATATTAGGTCACATTAGATAGAAAAGTCAATCGAAGAACATGTGATAACTCGAAAGTTGATTACAATTTAAGTGCAACTTAATCAATCAATCTATATGCTACAGATTTTTTTAAGGGAACAATGAAATACTATAAGCAGTCATTGAACCGTTTCACAATATCTTTCTCAAAATCTATATAGCTAATAGTAATAATTGATTGAAATCAGATATGCACAATGACTGTTCCACAGATCATAACTCTTCTCATTATTATGTAACAATGATTATTTCTTTTCTAAATTCCCACGAATAAATGATATTAATGGAGTTTTGTTCTCTAAGATAAATGGTTTAGTGGTGGAGATTTCATCCTTCCTCCGAACGATATTATCTTCACTATCTCAACAAGTGATGTACAGTCACGTTTCAATAATAGAAAGACAACTTTGATGTCAAGTGATTGTAGTTAAACAATCAAATGTATTTGCTTTAATTATCATTCGTTATCCTCGAATTGTGCAATGGTCATGAAAGTCATCTGTAATGTAACTCCATACATCAAGAACATTCCTGTGTTCACCTTTCATCAAATGGATTACATAGAAAAAGAAATTTTTCTATACACATTTCACCTTTAAGAATGAAGACATAAACCCAATACTTAATAATAATGGGTCAGTTGAAGATTCTCGTCATTTAACAATATCCAAAAGAAACCAGCTCTTATATTAATAGTTTGTTTGATCAAAATCGAAGTATTTATAAATTGACTGAATAGAGGGAAGCCTCCCTCTCGAAATGCACTCACATGGCCACGCGTATACAGCCACTCACAGCGAAGTCATACTTACTGCTTTCTCGTGAAGAGGGTGTTGATTACAAAACTTGGAGGATGAAAAGAGTATGTCCGACGCTCTAATCAGGTTGGTAGACACTGAGGATCCACCTAGGGCAGTTGGAAAACACTGATTCCAAACCAATGATGGACATGGACTACCAGGATCCTGAGGGAACAAATGGCATATCAACCTATTGTTAGTCACCAGATAACATGGGACGTCATCTCCTTACATTGCTCTACTACCTTGTGGATCAGACCTTTAGGTCAAAGAATCCGGGTGTGGTCCCCTAAGAAACCACCTGTTTCGGTCTGGTTAGCCGGTCAGTTTCCCAGTCCGCAAACATACCAAGTGACTTGTGTGACACATATGTATTCGGTGCCCGTTTGTACTAATATTGATGTGTTCAAACAAATAAATAAATAAGTCACTAGCTCTAATGATCTATACTCACTTAGGTCTAGTCCATATGAACTATCTAACAGAGAAACATTAAATTTAAGGAAAAAAATGTACTGCGTATATAGACAAGTAAAAACTTTCCAAGGTTAATGATCAATGTAAATTAATTTGAAAATGAAAAAAAAAAAACAACGATGATTATTGAACTTACCCGGTGCATATTTTACTCCCCACCAAATTGATGGTGGCATAGATGCATGATGAAATACATGTAGAAATGTGACTTGATCAACTTTACCACGCCATAAGAAAAATACAGTATCTAACAATTCAACAAGTTTAGAAAAATAGAAAAAATATCCAAGCCATACAAGTATATCAGTTTTTCTATCATTAGGATCTGGTAATTCTTCACAACCTAATCCATAACCCAAATTATATACAGCCCATATAGTACCGAATGAGATAATAGCAGAGTAAATAACCATTATTGTATTATATAAAATCATAAGTTGCTTAATAATGTCATTTGATGATGATGATGATGATGATGTTTTAGCATTTTTCATGATAGAATTCAATTCCTCTTTGTTTTTAAGTTGTTTTCTATGTCTTTTCAAACATTCAGCTTTCCATGCATATACTCCAATAACATAAGTTAATGTAATTAAACCTGTAGGAGTCCAAGAAGACATTAAAGGAAATGCATCTAATCTAGGATCTGGTTTTGGTGGTAACAATTCTTTTAATAACCAATCGAAAATGTTCATTTTGAGGCAAATATTAACTAACTAAACCAAAACTTCAAAAAATTCATTATGATCAAGTGTTAAATATTCTTTCTTTTTTTTTTTGTTTAAATCTAATTGGATAATTAATTCTTAAAATAAATTAATATTTGATTGGTCAATTTTGAATGACTCATACCTTAATAACCAATCACATTGAAGTGTATGATATCTGTGCAAAATTGGTTTAAAAAAAAAATCAATAAAGGACAGTAAATTAGTGTAAGCGTGGTATATTTTGCTGGTTAGTAGTGCTGGTGGGCAGCCTATGCTTCTTCATGAAGGGTAAGTAAGTAATGCTATATCTTCTAAATTTTACTCAATGTTATCCTTCATACGAACAATACTCTCAGTCGACTCCTAATCATATAAACAAACGCAGCATAATTATCATGGGTGACTATGGTTTCTATGCAAAGACAGGGAAAGACAGCCATACCAATAATCTATTTTACACCTCTTACTCTAAAAGAAGATAAAAATATGATCAAGAACTAAAAAATTAGACCTGTTCACTGGAATGTCCGATGATGAACACAAAGAAGAAAACCCCACCAGATAGCTAACCAGTTGACTGAACACTGTTACCACATAACAGCACTAACTGAAACTAGATTGCTATCTAAAATAATAAACCCAGACAATCATACCATCTTCCATAATAGCAATCCATACATTAGTGATTATCGAAATAAAGGTGTAGGTTTTTAGATTAACGACTAAAAAACTAACGGTAATCAATTTTACAGAAATAGGTGGACGAATAGCAAACATCCAAAACCACAGCAAGACCATTAGGCAAAATTTTATCCGGTTTTTCTATCTACATAGCCCTGCCTGTTGAGTCCAGAACACCAACCTCAGCCTCTGCAATGTGAATCATGTGTTTGAAACATACTAGGTTTATATACAAATCAAACAGACCACATCATACTATAAAATAGAAAAAAACATTTGTACGAGATCTAGCCCAAAGTGGCTGTGAATGGGGGAGATAGTACTCTCCTACCGAAACATTCACAGATATCCCCACAAAACGACTCTTCTACTTCAAGCTACAACAAACAGTGCAACACCTCCAAAAGTTAATATATTCATTAATCATCTTAGGAGACTAGCTGTCGCCTGGTACCGGAACATAACAATGACCGTCCATATAATATGGGAAAATACATTGAAACTGAAACTGAATCCTCTTTAAATGACCCAAGGATGATAAACTTCTGTGATAAAACGAGCTTAAAAATAATGAACACCTCTATGAACAAACGCAAGACAAAAGTTCACCCGTGCGCAAATACATGTCAAACGATAGACCTTACATTAACAGTACTGAAGTCAAACCTTCTCGTATTTGACATACATGCTTGTCAATTTACTGAAGCTAATTCACACCATCACATGGCGACAACAATAATTAGGTTGGGTAAAACCCCAAACAACATGTATCTTAAACTTAGGACTAGTCGTAAAACAACGAAAACACCGCTTTATCCATCAATTAAATCACACACAGTCAAGCTAGAACAACTCCTAGATATAACTAAGAATCTACACCATATAGAGAATGTTCTCATCCAAGCTGCAAATAAAACTAATTCTTCAATTAAGCCAATCTCTGAACTTTGACAAGAGGTAGTGGATAACCGGTTGAAAACTGGAATATAACAAAAAAAGGAATAGCTAAACAACCCAGCAGAAGAGACTAAAGTAATTTAGAAATAAGCTAATAAGAATGCATAGCAACTCACGTTCAGTTGAGTTTGCCCTCATCTAATTCGTTTAAGCCCTTTTGTTAACCTATTAAACGGACAAGGTTATCTGTACTTTAACAACTTATTCTATTTTTATTATTGTTATGCTTGTATGAATAAGCATGCTTGAACACTGTTGACTGCCCACGCATATATTCATCCCACTAACCTTATTATTATTCGTTTAATCCATTCGATAGTCCATTCACTTTTCTATATATATACGTGTATATTTAACACTCTACACATTTTCCACACATTCCCACACATTCTCACACAATCACGGTTTGCTGACTCATTCGCCTCTCTGCTCTGTGGTTTGAGTAGCCTGCTAATAAAACTGTAGTAGCTGCTTCTCTTTGCCTTCTGATTTCAACTACCGTTGGGGTTTATACGATAACGGTTACGAGGGTGATTGGTCAACGAAGCACAGCCACTACAAATGTTAACAAAAAGACAAGATAGGCGAAAATAAACCTATATGCTGGACAAAATGGATGAATTAAACACTCTCTTTCGAGAGATGAACAACATCAAGCATATAAGCTATTCATAGAAATACTGACCACCATACGGAACCGGTCATGTAACAGTTGCAAAACAACCAGAGTAAACGACGTAATACTATCAAATACTGTAAATATCATTACTAAGGTTCGACTTGATCATTTCAAATAAATTGAACATTGGGTAGATTGTTATAAATAAATAATAATATATTTGTAATAACCTGAGGCGTAAAAAAATTAGATTTTCTCATGTTTCGTGACTTAATATAAGCCACTTCTTTAAAGAATAAATAACCAAATCAAAATTAATTTTGATTAACGTTCATCGATCTTACTAAAACTTTTAACTCTTTACCAAAGAAATGGATCTTAGACATATTGCCACTCTTCAGTCTTGCCTTTCAACAAATTCTCAGCTAGACTGATAACAATAACACAACTTCTACACTGCAGCATACTGATTATGCTGATGACCTATGTCTCATTACAACAACGGCTGATGAAATCACCAAAACTTTCACCTCTTTTTAAATCACCTAACTAAACTTGGGATGTAAATTTCCTACAACAAAATCAAAGTCAATGGTGATCAATAAACAAAGTAACGATATCGAAATAACCAATGACAACGACAAACTTTAGGAAGTAACGACATTCAACTACTTTGGATCAATCATAAGAATTGATGGAACATCTGATGACGCAAGCAAAACAAACATTGGCAAAGCAAAGACAACGTTATCAGCATACTGTCGTGGAGATTGGTGAGTTTGAATTAAGATCATGAACTGATCAATACACACTTTTGAGGAGTCCCATTCTGGAATGAAACGGCCATTCAGTGATTCCAGGTTTTGAATGCTGGTCTAACATTGATCAGTTCATGATCTCAATTAAAAAACAACACTAACTAAAATCAGACCGATACTGCACTCGGCAATCATCAACCTTCGAATTCTTCAATAACTCCCAACTTATGGGCTTCAGTCCATAATCCTGGACTAGATTAAAAGCAGTCCTCAATACTGCTCGATTCATGATTCTGGGCATCAATGACAATAAGCAACTTACAGCTAACCTACTGCAGAATAACATATCTCTACCTAACCATGTACTGAAAATACTACAAAACAGTCTAAACTTGTAGAATGCAGCACATAAAAAGCCAAATGACCTAATAGTGAGTTTTTTAAACAGCGTTATAGAAAATAATAGCCATATCAGAAGACTAGCTCACACAAACAACTGGCTACGATTACTAACACACAATCTAGATCAATTTGATGAAAAACTTCCCCAAGAATGGATAATACATCTGATGAAGATAACAACCAGAAATCTAGATGATGATAATCCTAAAATAATGTGTAAACATGACCTAATACACAAATACAGCAACAAACGCTGTCAGTGGCTATTTGTCACAATAATGGAAATGAATGAACATTATAGAAACGATCATCAATTGCAACAAACAGACCTGATACCTCAAGAGCAATTTAAATTTCCTCTAGAAGATTGAAAAATGGCCTATTAAAAACTGAACGATAACTCAAAAAGTATATCAATACATACCATCCCCAATTAACTCTAATAACACCAGAAATACAGCTACGAAACCAAGAAATACATACTTAGGGAGCTCGAACACCAAGAAGAACTGAAAACACAACAAGGCAAACAAACAGAGACTTAAAAGAATCTCCATACCCTAAGTGCCAAACACTAAATGAAAAATCAGCTAGTACCATGTTGTATACAAATGGTTTGCCATCACAAGATAAGAAGCAAGAGCACAAAAATCTACAAGATCTTCAAAAACAACTATTGCGCTACGGTAGTGGTGTCATGCTTTTATGTATGCCTCTTCTTCAGGAGGGTTTACCGGCTTCACTAACTAGATTTGGCTTGAAAGGGTACCTAAATGGTTACCAAAACAAATTAAATCAAATGAAACAATTAGAGTAAATGATAAACATACATTATCCTCTGTTGCCAAATATATAGTTGAAGTAGGTCATTAGATTGATGCTAACACGGATTTGTTTAATATCTTTGTTTCCTTTTACGCTCCATTTGTCTAGTTGACCTTTTATTTAAACATATAAATGATCATAACAGGTTGTTAACAGATTGTTCGACATAAAAGTTTTCAGTTGTATGAATTGGTTGTTCGGATTTTGTGCGATTGAGTAATTTATGTCAAACTGTTCAGTCGTGAATTTCATTAAATCTTCATGAAGTGGAAGTGTAGTTCGACCTGATCACTCTGTCAAATAGAATTGAAGATATCGAGTCAGAATGAATAGATGTGGGTCAGTGTGAACGGACTTCGGACCATGTGATTTACCTCAGTCAACCTAGTTTTAATCAACAGTTGATATGAATTAGCAAATCAGCGCGCAGCAACACAATCGTGCACGGAACATGCTTTAATCCAATCTATATCCCGCTAACATTCATCATAAACGAACATTGATTATAGTACCATTGGAAACCAAAGGAGACGATTTTTGATTCATTCTAGTACGATAATTAGTAATGACACACACCAACAATTTTGTCGAAAATTGAACTTAACATCAGATTATGATGATGTGAATTCACATAAGATGGAGCCCAATCATCTGGACAGTCAAACGGTTGTAGTGACCTACTTTTGTCAACAGAACACGATTGGTTCGATGAAAACAATTATTATTATAACCAATTGTACCAGTGACTGTTTTACTGTGCTCGTTTGTTTAACTGTGCTAAGAACAGCCATTTTGGGCTTCCATTGTATTCCGTTGCTTTTACGCGGTTTTTGGATTACGCACGTATCTTATCTTGCCGATCGCAACTGTACTCCTTTGGCACGATCTCGGTATTCTTTCGATACCACGAGATCGCCAACAAATATATACGACTACTACAATCATCTGCCTTCTGATATTTTGGCCTATCGGAATTTTATTGGTCTATTGGCAAGTAGTCTGGTAGCGGTGTTCATAGTTAAGCTCAACTCGACACCACGCTACACGGTCATGACTCTATGATCGTTGAAATAAATATGGAATATTATGTGTCAGCTGAGGGATCGAGACGTAGAGTGCCTAAAACGAGACTCGGAAACGTTGTTTTGAACACATGGTATTGTTGCTTTTAATTACTTTTGAAAATATCAGTCGAATACTATCTTATTTTCGATGGTGTCTCAATAGATATCAGTCTATGACAAAAACCGCCTCCCAACTGACCGAATCTTTTGTCAAGCTAATGGACTAGTGTCATGAATAGAAGTATTTGAATTGTTGTATAAACTGGGAATTCCCGAAATAGCGTAATTTAGACCAAGAAGAATTAGGTGAGCACAAACGAACGTATTGTATTTGGAATTCGAAATCAGGTAGTTCTCAAGTACAAAGGAATCAATAATTCATATAGTCATCACATCTGCTACAGGTTGAATGAGAATCTAAATTTCCGCACTCAATTTTACCTCCTCTCCTCAGGTTCATCATGTGTCTGTCCAATTGTGCATTGGATGTAGACTCTGTACGATCTAGAATTTTCTCATTAGTATTTGAGTTAACAAATGAAATCGAAACGAACACACTCTGGTTCCTGGAATTGTATACAATCGCCATGTCAGTTATGTGCTAAAATCACTGATATCTAGAATTTGAACCATAGATTTTCCAACACTATCCTCCCTCCCCCCACAAATAATGTTAGATCATCATATCCCCAAGTTATGAATGATGTGACTTCATTTAAAACATGTTTCTCACATTGATCAGAAGATTCATTAGAAGTGACTTTGTGATGAGGATAAACAGCAGTTAATATGAAATCATCCAAATTGTAATCATAATCAAGTTCATTTAGGACTCGTGCTTCGCATTGAACAATTTTCCCATAAGAAACAGATGCATTCTGAAGATAAATTTATTTATTTTATTTATTTATTTGAACACATAAATATTGATACAAAGGGGCACCAAAATTTTTTATGCACCACACAATAACAATGTGAATGGGAAGAGAAAAAGAATGTAAGGTGCATGTAAGAGAGAAGAAAAAAAAGGACAGAACAATAACGACCATAGATTAGTGTATCGTAGTGTAATAGTAGTAATAATGGGAGAAACGGAAAAGTACAACCAGAAAAAATTATTTCAGTTAAGGAAGTTACAACCACTTTTTATGAAGAAAGTAATAGAAGGTTACAGCAGGATCACCACTGGCTTCTATTCTCAGCCATATCTGATAACGTCTCTAGCCACTGTGTTGCACCATCTCTCAGACCCCAGCCAGGGAGTTGTGAAGGACCGACACAAGCCAACCCTTCGCAGCTTTCCTTCATACCACGACATCATGTCATACACTGACCACCTCTCCGCTTTTCCCAACCAGTCCCAGAGTCTGCAAATAATGCACAACGAGGAATTCTCTGGGACGACATTCGTAAAACTTGTCCAAGCCAACGAAGTCGGTGTTTCAAGATGGTGACACCAATTGCATTATCGTCTCTGTACCCGAACACACGATGTTGAACCTCTGCATTACTGACATGGTGTTGCCACTGGATGCCAGCAATCCTTCGGAGACAACGATGATCGAACACAGAGAGTCGTCTAACATCCTCAACTCGGAGAGGCCAGGTTTCACAATCATAGAGCAGAACTGCTCTCACCGATGCGTTGTAGATCCGACTTTTGACGGCCAGACTAACATCACGAAGGCGCTAAAGATGGCCCAGATTGGCATAAGCCGCTCTGGCTTTCATTATACGTGCATTGATCTTATCACTCACACCACCACCAGCACTTATGCAGCTACCTAGATACACAAATTTCTCGACTACTTCTATCTGTTCATCACCCAGGGTGAGTACAGGATTAGAGTCCTGTGCGTCTTGTAGAAGTACTTTGCACTTCGAAGGTGCAAAGCACATACCATACCTACGGACATTGATTGTAAACTGATTAAGTGCGGAAGTCATGAATTGGGCATTAACATTTGATATGACATCAGGATTTGATTCGCCTGAAATATTTCCTTCAAATTTGTTGAGAATATCATTGTAGATTAATGAATCATTAGAAAAATCAGCATCTATGGAAACTGTATCGGATTTTCGATCGTTTGATTCATTCAACATATTTTCCTCAGATTTGTAAGAAGCTCCATCAGAATTATGTGAATCATCAGGACGAACCATATCTGGTACAATGACATGAGAAAGTTGGTTGATTAGAAACTTCTTTCTCATAATGATTTTGAGTGTCAATTATTTCTGGACTTTTATTCGACTCTATAATGTTTTCCGAAATCATGGATTATGATAAATGATCACTGAAAGCGCTCAACTTAATAGAACTAGGATTACAGAGTTTAGCATTACTTACAGCAAAATGATCAGTAATATCATAAACTGACTGTATGTGTCCAATCTCACCACATTTAAAGCATTTAGAATTACAAAACACACATGAATTACATGGGTGAAACTTGTCACAGAACAAGCATTTACCATACTTGTGCTCATTTTCGTGACCTGCTTCATAACTTCTCGATGAATTGTTATCTGAATAACTTTGATTATGCATTAGACTGAGACGACGTAGTAAATCAGTGAAATTACTGATATTCTGATGAACCATTTTATGATATTTTTCTCCTTTACCTCATTCGAAATTTGTACACTTTAAATGCTCTAGCAGTTGTTCCTTGAGAGTTGCATAAGGGAGTGAAATTAGTTTGTCTGGAAATGCCAAAGTCGTTATTAAGCTGTATGCTTCTTTTCTGATAAATGTAAGGAAATGAACTTGAATATTAACATTCTCAACATATTCCTTGATCATAGGCCAGATTTTGAACCTTTCCATATAATCCTCGAAAGCATCAAAATTTGAATGTATGTCTAACTGTTCCATCGCGACACCAATGTAATGAGTAGAAGTATTTGAATTATTTTACCAACCAAGGAATTCCCGAAATAAAGTAATGTAGACCATGAAGAACTAGATGATCACAAACGAACGTATTTTATTTGGACTTCGAAATCAGACAGTCCTCAAATACAAAGGAATCATTAGTTCATACAACATACCACAGTGTACTACTAAATTTTCAGTCTTTTCACTCACTTCATTGATTGGGTAAGTGTATAGAAAGCATGTTTATGTTAATGAAACATCTTGGATAGTAACAAAAATTATCATTATTTTAATCAATATTAGAAAAATTGGTCTTCTAGTAAAAGGATACTTGTATTTGGTTAAGTTTATTAAAAGATATTGAATTGTAGAATAATACCCTCCCCCCCTGTTATGTACGACAACGATTTACAGATGAGTTGATTCATAATTGGTAACCAAATATTCGTATTCAGAAAGAAATATGTATCTATCTAATTAACTTAACATACAACAATGTATTAGATATAAAAATAATTAATATAGAGAAGGAAAGATGAGAATATCTCATTTAATTACGAAAGCGTTGGATACCGGCTCAAGATGACTAGGTTACCCAACATCAAACGTTTTAAACAATATACCAGTAACACGTAACTTTTCTCAACACTTTCCCATTGGGCAAGATGGAATACTGGGTTACTCACCATCAACCCAACTTCAACTACCAGGTGCTTGTCTTCACTGTCCGTCTAGTCAAGTTCAACAAATTAATCCGCTTTATCAAAATAATGATTTTTTCGGCCTTCAGAAATCCCTGGTTCCACTAGCACTACAGTTTGCTCAAGCGATCGCCCATGTGATCAGTCAAACAAAATAAACCACAGTTTATGCAAATCCAAAATACACGACATCAATAGGGAAGCTCTCGGTTTTTTTACACTCCATACGCCCTTTTTAAATCTATTACTTATCAATGCACGTTCACTTCTGAACAAAATCTCAGCCTTGAGAACATTAGCCTTTCTAGCCAAGCCTTCTTTCATACATATCACTGAAACATGGTGCTCTCATGCAGTATCTGATTCAGAATTAAATATCCAAAACTATAGACTCTATCGCTGTGACAGAGAAACTAAGCGAGGAGGTGGTTGTATTATATATGCTTTGGATACCCTAACAACTAATAAAGTTGAAGATAGTGTCCTGAATAGTTTACCACAATCAGTCTGGATATCTGTCAACACCCTGAATCATAGTCTACTCCTTGGATGTATATACAGAGCTCCTGAGAGCTCAAATAATGGGAACAATCTTATTATCAATGCATTCATACATGCATCTGCTCTAAACTTTAATGCTAAGGTTATCACTAGGGATTTTAATTATCCTGGGATTAACTGGAGTACCGGTAGCTGTCAGTCATGTAATGAGGAGTTTTTGGCAACCACTAACATGCACTGTTGGTCACAGTGGGTTCGTACCCCAACTAAAGGTGATAGTATACTCGATCTAATATTTAGTAGAGATATTATCCCACTATCTGTAAAAGTATACGATGAATTTGAAAGCAGTGACCATAAGACAGTGGTATGCGCTCTCCCTATCTATCCCTCTTCTAACCGACCCATTCAAAAAACCTGTCAACATAGAGACTTTAAGCATGCCGACTGGGACCTCCTGCATTCACTGATTAAACTTTCAGACTGGGATAACTTTTTTTTCCATGTGTTAGTCTCATAGATGCTATTGATGAATTCTATTTGATCGTTAACTCTTGTTTAGATTCTTCTGTACCTCTTAAAACGTACAGGTTTATTAAACCTTACGAATTATATATACCAGCTAAATATCGTAATAAACTAAGACGCCTACAGAATCGTTATTTCAAGTCAAACGACTTCACGGCAGCTGCGCAAATAACAATAATTTTTAATCAAATTAAGAAGACACATAGGTTAAAAGCCATTAATGAGGAGATACTAGCACTTAATAGTAACTCAAAAATACAAAACTTAACTCTCCTTCTCAATAAACGCGCTAAAGTAACTCAAAATATTGATATATCATGCATCCAGCATAATAACACTTTTATATATGACTCTAAAACTATGGCAGACCTTTTCAGTGGTATTTTTGTGAATGATGTAGGAACCACAAGTGACTCTACTTCAAGAGTTACGTGCGTGACCAGCAACTCCATAAAATCTATCTCCTTCACATGTAAGAAAATTAATATGGCTATAAATGCCCTTAAGCTTTCGCGCGGTCATGGAGCAGACGGGATTCTATCCTTTCTCTACAAATATGGTGGTCCAGATATTCCACTTCTTCTTCTAAAGCTGTTTATTCTCTCTATGGAAACTGGTTCTTACCCTTACTGTTGGAAAACCGCGTACCGTACCGTACCACGTTATAAATCTGGAGATAAGACTAACATGAACAATTATCGGCCAATAAATATTACTCCAGTGATCTCTAGGATTATGGAGAAAATTGTAAGTGATGGTTTTTCCAACTATTTACTCGCTGGAAACTTTATCAATGACACTCAACATGGATTTCTCAAAAATCGATCTTGCATGACATGTCATTTCGACTTCTTTAATTTAGTCTACTCTCTACGTAGCCAAGGATATCTAGTCTTAGTGCTATATCTGAACATTTCTAAAGCCTTTGACATGGTTAGCCACCAACTTCTTATAGGCAAAGTTGCATCTTATGGGGTTCAAAATCCTTTGCTAGATTGGATTGATTCCTTTCTCAGCAATCGACATCAAATAGTTAAAATTAACTGTTCATTGTCTAACGCTGTCCCTGTTAGAAGTGGTGTAATACAAGGTAGTGTCTTAGGCCCTTTGCTCTTTTTAGTGTTTATCAATGATATTTGTGAAAGTCTTTGTGTAGGTAAGCCCCTTCTATATGCAGATAATCTTAAAGTAGTATATTCATTTTCTCCACATGAGCTGAAAAATATGCAAAATTGCATCAGCATGGAGCTTAACAAGGTAGCACATTGGCGCTTAAAATGGCAACTGGAGCTTAATACGGCTAAATGTGCATGGATATGTTTCGGTGATACATCACTCAACCTAGACCTTACCATAAATGGAGAAGTGTAATCTAGGTTACATACAGTAGTAAATTTAGGACTTAGATACTCCCAAGACTTGTGGCTTACAGAACAGATATCGAAACAGACTTCTAAGTCTCAACGTCTAGTAGGTTACATAACTCGAAGCCTTCATAACAATGGGTCACATATTTTAATGTACAAAGTTTGTGTTCAATCTCTTCTAGAATATTGCACGTTTATTCTTAGCAGTGCGCGCATAATGGATAAATTAAGGCTGGAATCGGTACAGAGATGATTAACATTAAGTATTCTTGGAGCTGATTGTACCTTAATCTATAATTCTCGATGTAATAAACTTGGGCTCGAATCTTTATGGAAGAGGAGACTCAAACTAAATCTAATCTTTTTCTTCAAACTACTTAATAAACTATCGTTTACATCCAATCACGTGATTCAATATGCAGAAACTTCTCATTATGACATCCGTAATTCCTTGGCACTAGTGAAACAAACTTATTCTAAATCATCTCTTTATATGAATTACTTTACCTGTAAATTTTCTAGACTCTGGAATAAGCTACCACAATCTATTCGTACTACAAAATCACTCCCATTATTTGTTCCTCTGAAAATGCATTAAATGTTCTAGCACCTGTAATTGTATCTCATTCCACAAGTGATATTATAGGAACTTTAAATGTTTAGCCAATGTTATTAGTGAATTCCCTAAGTAAAACCACTTAACTGCTATCACTTTACGTTAAAACAGTCTCTGGCAACCTTAACTAATTTGAGTAGTATATCACTGTGTTACATCACACATGCATTTTGGTAGATCTGATTGACATATTTTGGTAATTACTGTTTTATTGTTCCATGTTCTTTGTTTTCTATTTTACTTTCTCTAGTTGTAGATAATTATCATTAATTCGATCTAGCACAGGAAATTGACCTTAATTACACCGTTCATAAAACAACAGGCTGTCCAGTTAAGAAATATTAAAAGTTCCCGGCTGATACATTGGATCGCTGTAATACCTAAACAATTACTGAACTAGTAACCTTAAACTTCCTATCACATGTTTGTTCTGTACATATACTGATATGATTTATACCGAATTGATCATGCCTGTAAACTGGCGTGAATTCTGTAATGATTATTTTTTCAAAATATAAATTGTCTAGAGGTTAAGAGTTCGTGAGCGAGAACGAAAGTTCTGGGTTCGTGTCCTGCATATGGGATCGTGGATGCTCAACTCTAAGGAGTCCCATACTAGGATGAAACGTCCGTCTAACGCTTTCAGGTTTTTCATGTTAGTCTAGTTTAAGTTGACTCATAAATTCAACCATTAGAATTGTTACAATCTCCATTCATTCTGATAGGAATCAAATAAATTCAGAGAGACGATCAGAGAAATAAAGCGAAAAGAAAGAGGAGACGGCAAAGCGAAACAGATTGGAATAAATGACAAGGTAAAAATGTGGCTTGAGAAGAATGAATAGATTGATCTGTGCATAGAGGCTAGAGTAAACTATATGAGCTTGATATAGTACCAATCTCTAAGAACTTGTTAGGACTATATTTTGCGAACAAACTAACCAAAAAGAGGTTTTTCGATTCTTGTATCAAATGCCTTCAACTATATTATTAAAGAGCATGTTTTTGCATTACAGCTGGTATCAGACGATGGTGATAACTAATCCTTACACTAAATATATGACTATAACGAAGAACAACGTGCGAACTCTTAAAAGTCTATGCGTGTCCTGTAAAAGATTGAAAAAAATAGATAATCTATATTCAATTTATAGGAATAGTACCATGTAGAAACGTCAATGAATATCAAAGTCAGAGTCTTCAATACGAACGTTAAGACAGTTCTACTATACGGAACTGAAACTTGGAGAACTAATACAACCATCATCAAAAGGTTTTACTTGAATCTTCCCATTGATGTTTAGGACTGCAATTGATCATTCTCTTATTGGCATATGTGCATACTGTGTGTACTGCCTCGATATTGCCTTAATTTACAAGCGTTATAAGCAAAGATGGATAGTGTCTAGCAATGGAATCCAGGACGCGTGTTTCGTTCTATTTGGGACTGATCATCTGGATGTCTCTGCATCTCAGAGTTGATGTTCACTTCAGGACTCGAACCCAGTACCGTCCGCTTCAAACGCCATCGCGTTATCCACTTGGCTACTGAGTCCTGATAGCCACTTGCTTGTGTAATGGGGTGAAGTTTAATTTACTTGATATTGTTTTACTTGAATCTTCCCATTGATGTTTAGGACTGCATTTGATCAGTCTCTCATATTGGCATATGTGCATACTGTGCGTATTGCCTCGATATTGCGGACGTACTGGGTTCGAGTCCCAGAGTGAACATCAACTCTGAGATGCAGAGACATCCAGCTGACGAGTCCCAAATAGGACGAAACGCGCGTCCTGGATTCCACTGCTAGCCACTTTCCATCTTTGCTTATAGCATCATCAAAAAGATACAAGTATTTACCTATCGTGGAGGAGCATAGGCCGCCAACTAGCATTCTCCATCCAGCACTGTACTGGGCAATCCTTCCCAGTTAGTTACAGTTGATATTCATCTTCTTCATGTCTACTTCCGATTTCCGGCGCAATGTGTTCTTCGGTCTTCCTCTATTCCGATTCTCTTCAGGATTCCAAGTCAGCGCTTGCATCGCAATACAGTTTGATAACTTCCACAATTTGTGTCCTATTCCCTTCTAACATCTTTTCCTAATTTCCTTTTCAACTGGAAGCCGGTTTGTTCTCTCCCGCAGTAGGCTGTTGCTGATAGTATCACGTCAACCGATATTGAGTATCTCGTGCAGACAATTGTTGATAAATACTCGTACCTTTTTGATGATGGTTGTAGTAGTGCCCCAAGTTTCAGCTCCGTATAGTAGAATTGTCTTGATGTTCATATTCAAGATAATGATCTTTGTTGCGTAGTACCTTTTGTTAATAATTGACTAAAGTCTATGTTTAAAAAAAGGTTATTTGACTCACCTCTGATCGGTAAGATAATGTAAAAGGGCACTAGTTTTGTATCAAAGGTCTCACAATACTATGACATTCCCATTGATTCATGAATTTCATAAGATAACCATTCTCCATCAATGTTTTGTTCAGTAACCTCAATTCGACATCAATAGTATCGTTTGTACAAATATGATCAGTCTCATTAAATACTCCATTTATCAAGCCCCGTTTATGCTGAACTGGGCTATAACTGTGATAACTAAGATACTGGACTGTTAAAGCTGGCTTTCTGAAAATTGATTGTTTGATTGAACTATCATCCTTCTACCAATAAGTAGGTCTACCAAAATCATCCGCTTGTTTTTCGCCTCTTCACATGAAAAATAATAAGTTTATTCAATAAACAGTAGTTATCCAATGTAGATTACTTCCTGCTTTAAATCAAATTAGTGTGACAAGTATTTTTGAAGGAGATTTTTGGCACGAAGATTAGATCTATGGTTTACAAGTAACTGAGTGTCTTGTTAATTGATAGTTGGTTATTGATTGAATCACTTATTGAACTGATTAGGACTCCCTCTTCTCAATTGACCGTATACCTCATAGGAACAACTGTTACATATTACCAATCTCCATATCCCTTTTACTGATTATTATGGATTTGTTATCTTTCGTTGTTATTTGAAACATTGAAATCGATTTGTCAATAAGAATACATCAGTTACATCTCATTCACATAGTTTCTCATTACCACGTCAGTCACATATTTGGTTTTAATGATTATTTAGTTGTAAAAGGACACACTTCCGGTTTTAGAAAGAAGTTACCAAATCATCATCATCACCATCATCACCATCATCATCATAATAATAATGAGAAGTAAAATCTAACGTTATTAAAACACATAATAGAGGTAAATGTAAACAATTTGTTTACAATATTTTCAATAACATTCCTTCTGGCAAATCGTAAAGTGAACTGTGCTGATTTTCTTTTTCATAAAACCTTAGACAAAATGAAATGATTGAATTCATGAATTGATTAAAATCAGACCACCTTGGAAAACCTGGAAGCATTGGATAGCCATTTCACACTAGTATTGAACTCCTCAACAGTGAATGTTCACTATTCTACTCGTAGGATTCGAACCCATGTTGTCTAGATTCAATTGATTCATGAATTCAACTATTAAATTACTACAATCTCCACAAAACCCTCTTTCTGATAAATAATCATCATGTGCTCACGAGTGATTGTCTTCAAGTGGTAATTCTTGACCAATGGATTTCAACCGTGTCTGTTGTCAGACAGTAACCCACTGAAGATTGTGGTGGACGGTGGCACAATTTTGTGTACTGATTGAAGTTAGACATTAACACCGGAGGATGCCAGCCTAGTGGCCTAAGATTGTGCGCTTCCACGCTAGACCAAGATTCCTAGTTCTGAGTCCTGCATGCGAGGTCGTGCGTGTGCACTTCTGAGGGCATCGGCCTCGTAACTTCGGAAGAATCTCGAATTTCGCCATGAAGCGTCATAATTCTTCCTTGTACTCCAAGGGCAGAGTTTAAATGATTAAATTCATTTATTCTGGCTAACTTTTTTTAGCAAGGTTGTTTTCTACGGGATGGGGTTGCCTACCTCAAAACCAATCCTCCTTCTTTACTCGAACTTGTAACCGACAGTAGCCTTAGAAGAGCTATAGATGGAGTTAGTTCGTCATAAAGCTAAACTTTAATGTTCTTGATTGGTTCTATTTATCACAGAATGATTTCAGTTAATAAACCTTTAAAACTGACAGAACACTGAATAGCCGTTTTATCTTGGGACTTCTTCTTCAACATTCTTGATGATATCTGAGTATCCTTGGTTAGATCTTTGGCAGGTTCGTTTTAGTACATTTCTGAATAGTCTCATACTAAGACAAAATAATTGTCCACTACTCTATCTTTATCAACAATTACCCTAATTAAGATCAATCTGTCATGAATCGAATCCAAAATATTCTTTTGATTTCATAACATGTAAATGCATAAATTCAATATCGATTTTTAATAATAGTTCACTGACAAGTCATATAATATTAATATAAATGATATTTTTTTTTTATTGAAAGTATTGATTTTTTTTGCCTAATGAATAGTCGTCATCGTGATTATTCGATTAGTAACTACATTGATAACAAGGTCAATAAATACTGACATCTTTCAATTGTAAACTCTTCTAAATTAAATGTATAAATCAATATATTGATAAATTCTAATCATAATGATTTGTATAATGCAAAGGTTATACATTTAGATTAGAATGTATTTCATTAGTTTATTATCTGAACAATAAATGATTAATATTAGAAGAGGTTTAATGGATATTATTAGTAAGTCTGATTATTATCTGAACAATAAATGATTAATATTAGAAGAGGTTTAATGGATATTATTAGTAAGTCTGATTGATAGTTGAGATCATGAGTCAATTGAAGTTAGACCATCATGGAAAACCTGGAAGCATTAGACTGCTGTTTCATCCTATTGTGGGATTCCTCAGCAGTGTGCATCTACGATCCTGCTCGCGGGATTCAAACCCAGAGCGTTCAGTCTCTCACGCGAACACTTGACCTACTGAGGAGTTCCACAATAGGACGAAACGGCCATCCAGTGCTTCCAGGTTTTCAATGGTGGTTTAACATCAATCGGTTCATGATCTCAATCAAAAACTTGACAATCTCCACAACACTCAAACTAAAGATTAGAATTTATTTCATTAGTTTATTATCTGAACAATAAATGATTAATATTAGAAGAGGTTTAATGGATATTATTAGTAAGTCTGATTGATAGTTGAGATCATGAGTCAATTGAAGTTAGACCATCATGGAAAACCTGGAAGCATTGAACTGCTATTTCATCCTATTGTGGGATTCCTCAGCAGTGCGCATCCACGATCCTGCTCGCGGGATTCAAACTCAGGACCTATCAGTCATCCGTGGTCTCAGTGGTCTAATAAATAAGTGCTCGCGTACATGACTAATTTGAAATATATGTTATATATGATATTGTTAAATTACTTATTATTAGTGTTATGTCCTTGGCTTATACGTTTACTGCGGATACGATTGTCGAATAAAGATATGCGACCTACAAATGGTGTATACAGCTGAACAAACAGCCTAGTTACAACGGGTCTTTTTCCTTGCCTGTTAAGTCCAGAACATAAATCTTAGCTTCCACTATATGAATCGTTTATTTCAAATATACTTGGTTGATGTATAGACCAAACAGACTACATTATACCATAAAATAGAAAATAACATTTGTACAAGATCAAGCCAAAAGGTGACTGTGATTGAGGGGGACTGTAATTAATAAACTGAGTATAACTTAAGAATATATATATATATATATGTATATAGATGCCAAGAGTTATCATTTATTATTGTTGCTGAAATATAACAATTAGTAGTATCAATTAGTGAACAATAACCATGACGAAAAATATGCAGTAAGCGTCAAAGTCTGAGATCGACTGGGCAACTGTCGAAAACTGGAGAGTGTTGGTTAGTCATTTCATCTAAAGTTTTGGACTCATATAGATATTATGAATCTGCTAGTCTTTACATGACTGACTAAAGGATCATTTAGTTCTAGCCCTGTGATTTATATTTACAAATTCAATCAGTTCATGATATGATTGATCGATCCTCTAATAACATTGGCAGTGACTATCTTACTTACCAAATACTTATCAAGTTCTTTCTAGCTTTCATTGATCATGTCGTTCTAGGATGAAACTTCTCTTCAAATTAGATAGATTTCCATAGAGTACCCTAATACATGGAAGAGCTAGCAGCAACAGTGGAGAAAGCTGCAACAGAAGGAAATATAAGACAGCTATATGACATAATGAATAAACTATCAGGGAAGTATATTAAGTCAGTGAGACCGGTCAATGACGAAGACGGCAAGACAATTATTAAGATTCAAGGACAGAGGAATAGATGGATAGAATACTTTGAGAAACTCTTAAGTAGATCAGCTCTACTGAAAGCACCGGACATCGAAGCAGCACAAACAGACCTTCCTATAGATGCCACTTCATCAATTATCAAATAAATCACGATGGCCATCACATAAATCACGTGTGAGAAGGCAGCATGACTTGGCTATGCACCAGCTGAAGTTCTGAAGTCAGACATAGAAGTAACCGCACACATGCTCCCCGTTCTATTGAGGAGGATTTGGGAGGAATACAAATTGCTACAGACAGACTGGAATAAGGACACCACACCAAGTTACCAGAGAAAGGAGATCTGAGCAAATGTGAAAGCTATAGAGGAATTAAGCCACTGTCAGTACCTGGAAAAGTGCGTTGCTGAACCGAATGAAAGATTCAGCAGACGCCCATCTTCGAGATTAACAGGCCGGATTCCGTAAAGATCGATCATGCACAAACAAAATCGCAGTATTAAGGATCAATGTTGAACGATCAGTTAAATGGAACTCGTCACTATACATCAACTTCATTGATTATGAGTAAGCATTAGATAGAGTGGACAAGAAGACCTTATGGAAACTTGTTCAACACCATGATGTTAGTAGGTGAGAAAATTGTCAACATCACACGAACCTCATATGACGGACTACACTGCAAAGCGGTGCATGGACGACAGCTGACAGATGCGTTGAAAGTGAACACAGATGTTAGACAAGACTGTTTGCTCTCCCCCTTTCTTTTTCTTTCTTCTGGTGAATGACTGGATTATGAGGACTTCAACATCTGTGAGGAAACATGGAATACAACTACAATATTATATCTTGTCTTTAAACTGTTAGCCTATATTTATGCATAGGAAAAGCGTAGATACAGTCATGTCTATTGAATACAATTTACTTTGTAGATAATATTACATTTGTCTCTTTTCGCTGTTATACCTATTGAACTGCATAGATTGTGTAATGAAGTAATTGTATTAGCTTGTAAATGACACTGATATCGAAAGGTCTAAACATATTTATTTAGATATGATAGGATAGTCTAGTTTCTGGTCACTAAGGATTGATGCTAGAAAGGTACGTCGAATTGATTTTCAACACCACTAGGCCCAGTGGTGAACCCATTGCAACACCATCTGTTTGTTTATATATTTTACCGTTGAACTTGAAATTCACATTTACGGTACATCTGAGTAATAACTCTCTTACGACATTATTAGGAACAGTAGTCTCGATTTCATTTTCAACGCCAGTGAACTAAGATTACTGTTTCCTACGCCCCTAATTGTGACACCGAGGCTAGAAGATGAATTACCTAGAATGACCACCTCATTTTGTATTTGTCAGTTCGATTGCTCCTTGTGGAGCGATTTATATTGGTCGAAGTTCTAGGAATTTACATTTTCGTGCTCGTGAACACCTTCTAGAGTGGCTTAACAAAGGTTTGATGAAGAAAGTGAACAGCTCAAATATTGGCCCATTTAGTACAAACTGGTTATAGTGCCAGCATAAACCAATCCTTTTCAATAATTTGTCGGGTCAGTAATATTTTACTAAAGCTTGTCAGACTTTAACTCCTTTAAACGGCTGAAGCAGTAGCCATGTGGATGAAAAAACTGGAGCTATGCGTACAGAAGATATATCTTCAACCACTTCTCCTCCTCCTCCTCCTCCTCCTCCTCTGGTACAATCCTAAATTCTCATACTTTAAATGATGTACTTTACCCTTAACCTGGCTATTTTTCGGATTATTAATTTGCATATATAACTTGTAGAACCTGAAGAGAATTTATCGAAAAAGAGAATATTCTTCGTTCAACTATTAATCTTTTAATATGATAGGGATCTTTAAATGATCTTTTTAAGTTAACCAGGTAGAATTTTTAATAGAAGACAGTTCTAAGGTGGGTTTGTTCAGCTAAAAGAGTTGTAGAGTATGTCGGTTCTTCTAAGTAATATCTGCACACTATTCTTATGGTATCTTCTTTAGTTTCTACTGTTGCAACTTAATATTTATTCTTTGTAGATTGGTTTTCTGTATACAATGTTTCTGTTGATTAACATATACAATAGCAGGATTGTATTTTACAATTAAAGATGATCAGAATCGAATGATTCGATGTATTATGAAATTGTAGCGGTAATTAAATCCCCAAAATCAATAGCTCTGTAAGTCTTTGACATTGGATGCTGACCACATTAGTTTAAGTGAATTCACCTAGATGAATGTGCTCGGTCATGTATCCATACTAGATCACAAGTGGGAGTGCCGTGCCAAACTTCTTCTGCAGTTGCTAGCCAGTTTAGATCAGTCGCCTCTCGATATATTGATAGCTTATCAAATATATCTTCGAGACTCCTCGCTTCCGAATTTTGATTTCACTGGGTGGGCAAGATTTAATCATAGAATGTGTTACTGGTTAAAGTGTTCTCGAACTTCAAATACCTGTGGCATCTTCAAAATAATCAGTTAGTGCACCTCTACATAGAATGGAAACTGATGATATTGTTGAAGACGACAACAAAGACTTCACAAATAGACTATTTAGTTAAGATAGCCTAACATTAACCAAGTTGTCGTATATTTACTCATATTGTACGAAAATAATTAACGTTAACATCCCAGTATCGTAAAAAGAATTTCAGTAATGAATGAATGAATACTCAGAAATAACCATACAGAATAATAAGGAGGGTTTTTCATGAAAGACTAAATAAATATGCCGGCTCAGTGGTCTAGTGGTTAAGTGCTCGAGCGCGAGACCAGTGGGTCTTGAGTTCGAATCTCGCAGGGGGCGAGGTCGTGGGTGCGCACTACTGAGGAGTCCCATAATAGGACGAAACGGCCGTCCAGTACTTCCAGGTTTTCCATGGTGGTCTAGCTTCAACTGACTCATGATCTTAATCATTGGAATATTTAATCATTATAGTTTGCGACTGAAGAACGCTACTCACTCACGATTACAGAGGAATCTTTAAGGACTGGTTGTAAGTGTAATATTAATTAGCCATTGTATTTGACATCAGTCAATTTGAATATAGTGCAAGTGTCATATAATACCATCTGATATCTGTCCTCTTTACAACATGGTTGAACACTAGAGGTTATGACTTATCACTAGGGCCTGAGAAATTTCTATTAATTTGATTGATATTGGAAATGTAAACTTTTGTATTCCGATCGAATTACTAGTAAATATAGTACTCATTATGAGACCAGTAGTTCCTGTGCTTTATCCAGTATTACGTTGTGATTGTACACTACTACTACTACTACTACAGAGTGTCAGACAAGGACTAGGTAGTTACATAGTGTCCCTTCGTTTTCTTCTACTAAGAATTTCTACTATTATTAGATGTAGTGGTTTTTTCCAACTGAGTAGACTAAATCAAGATTTCATCATAGACTGATGTCGTTTGTTATGAAACTATATTGAATGATGGTCTCTAGGATTTGTATTAGTTCTAAAGTAATATTCAAAACAATTTTGTGGAGGTAGTTTAATTTTACGAACTGGATAACTGTTTCGTCGAAGTATGGAAATCCTCAACAGTGAATAGCCGTGACTAGTGAAGTCGAATGATGTTGGATGTGATATAGTTATCCACTGTAGGTAGTGGAAGATGACAGTTCGATATCCCCAACAGACTTAAATTAAAAGTACAAACCATTAAATGATTTGAAGGTTAACCACTTCATGAAGGTCCTGAGTTCAATCTCCACTGTGGTCGTGTTTGCGTAATATTCAGTAATCTTATACTGGGACGAAATAACTGTCTGATGTTTCTAATTTTTCAATGATTGTCTAACTAAGCTTAATCTATGACATGGAACCACAAAAATATTAAGTCAGAGAATACTATCAACACAGTAAAAGTTGTAAATGGTATGAATTTCTTTATTCTGTATTCAATCAATACGTGTTTATTTATTCTTTTAATGAATACCTTCGTAAATCAATACATGAAAGGGTCAATCAATGTGTAAGTTTCTTGAATACAAGTTTTTATGGATAAACCAATCCGAATTGACAATGTGACTCTTTAGTTTTTTGTATTGAATTCAAGGGGGGGGTTTTGTGAAGATTTTAGTCATTTCAATAGTTGGAATCATGAGTCAATTAAAGCTAGACCACTATAGAAAGCCTGGAAACACTGGATGGCCGTTTCACCGTAGTATGAGGCACCTCAGCAGAGGTTAAACGTTCGCACACGAGACCGATATGTCCTGGGTTCGAATTCCGCGGTTGAGATTGTCGATGCGCACTGCCGAGGAGTTCTATACTAGGACGAAATGGCCGTTCAGTACGTTCAAGCATTTCATGGTTGTCTAGATTTAATTGACTCATGAAGTTAATTATTAAAATAATTTTTTAAAATTCATAGTTCAGGTTGTAAAGCTTTAACATTTTAAACTTTCGTCAGTATATCGGTTGATTAAACCAACTGATATACTTAACCGCTTAGTTCAATGTGATCAACATAAGACAATTGTCACTAAGCCAGGTTCGAGTGATGATTTATTTGTTTGAACACATAAACATTGGTACAAGGAGGCAACAAATAGGTATGCACCACATAAATCATTTGATTTGTGCAAGGGCTTGGATACTGCCCGGAAGCCCGGACAGAAACAGGTGGTTTTATTAGAGGGCCAAACCTTGAGCCTTTGATCTAAAGCTCTGATTCACAAGATAGTGGTGCAAAGTCAGGAGATGCGGTCCCATGGTAGCCGGTGACCAACGATTGTTTCATATACCATTTGTTCCCTCAGGATGCTGGAGCCCATGTTCAGTATTGGTTTGTAATATGGGTCTTCAGACTCCCCTAAATGGTTCCTATATATCTACCAACCCGGTTAAAGCGCCAGACATCCGCTTTTCATCCTCTCAATTTTGTGAAAAACACCCCTGTCACGAGAAGTCAGTGAGTAGTACATTCATGGCAATGGATGTATGCACGTGGCCATATAAGAACATTTGAAGATGGAGAGCTGACTCTCCTCACTCTCGGTTGTACCAGGGTATTTTGAAGAGGGACAGTGACTCGAATTTATGACTTGGCCCTTCTGACTTCAATAAGCCAATTATTATTATTATTATTATTTTAACACATAAGTATAGGTACAGGGAGGCACCAAATACATATGCGCCACACAAATCTCAATTGATTTGTGTGAGGGCTGTGATACTGCTCGGGTGCCCAAACCGAAGCAGGTGGTTTTCTTAGGGGGCCACACCCCGAGCCTTTGACCTGAACGTCTGACCCACAAGGCAGTGGAGCATCGTAAGGAGATGCAGTCCCATGGTAGCCAGCCGGTGACCAACGATTGGTTCATACGCCATTTGTTCCTTCAGGATACTGGAGCCCACGTGCACCATTGGTTTGGGGTCCGGTTAAAGCGCCAGACATTCGCTTTTCGTCCTCTCATTTTTGTAAACAACACCCCCGCCACGAGAAGGCAGTGAGTAGGACTTCCCTGGCAGAGGCTATATACGCATGGCCATGTGAGAGCATTTCGAGAGGGAGAGCGGACTCTCCCCACTCTCGGCCGTACCAGGGCATTTGGGGGCTCAGTAAGCCAAAAATCAGTACATAGCCTAAATTATTGATAACATCATTTCAATTGTATCATTCAGATGAGGACAAAAGTGTTTTTTTCTTAAATGTAAATCATCATAATTCCATGAGAAAAGATCAAAATTTCAAATTAAGAATCTTGTAACCTACTTGTGTACTAAAATGAAACCAACCTAATTCCATGATAGACGGTTTAATATTCAAGAACTAAAAACATGATTATATCAGGTCATCTAAGGTTTTGTTCGCTTATTTCTCTCCCCCCTCTCTCTCTCTCTCTGTAATCTGTATACTTTGCGTGTGTATGTGTGTGTGTGTTGATGAGTGAGTTTATATAAAGTGAATATGTAAATATGCAAAATTATATCTATCCGAATGAATGTAACTAACATAAACTGTAACTGATTAAATATGTTTAACTGTCAGAATATATGATAAGGTCAATAACCTTAATTCCCACCTTAATTAATAGCCTATTCATTGTATCACCTTTTGTAATAATTTCAAGTGATATCAGTAGGGGTTGTTTTGTGAGTGTTATAATGATTTTTATTAGTTAAGTTCATGAATCAGTTGAAGCTAAATCATCATGGTAAACTTGGAAGTACTGGAGAGTTGTTTCGTTTTATTGTGAGACTCTTCGGTGGTAGTGTGCATCTACGATCCTGCCTCGTGAGATCCGAACCGATGACCTATCGGTCTCAATTTATTCATTAATAAGTTTGGAAAATTATTATTATTATACAATATGAAGCTAAATCTGTCAGTCAGTCAGCTGCAACGTAGGACCAGGCACGTATATGCATCGGTCCAAGTTGCCATACCGCATTAGCACAACAAGATGAACACCGGATTCATAGAAGTAGTTAATTCAGTGGTGGTAATATATAGAAGAAAGAGTGTGTATAAGGAGATAGTACAGGAAGAAAGAATTAGTTCGTAGAAAGAAAGATATGAAGTGATTCTAATCTCTTAGTTTAAAGGAAGACAGAGAGTGAATAAACCGACGCCATTGTAGTCGACTCTGAGCCATGTCACCAAGAGTCTTCAACCATTGGTTACGATAGTCACGCGGACCACAAACAAGTAGTCTGCATCTACCAACATGGCTCAGACCAGAAGTTAGTGACTTCATGAACTGATGCCACGTTTTGGTTTGGTCACCCCTAACTTTCTTCCAACTATCCCCAACACTAGTCAACATTGCACGTCGTGATAATCAGTGTTCAGTCATACGCAACAAGTGGCCCAACCATCTCAGTGGATGAAGATTCACAAACTCATCAAATGATTCACAATCATCATTCCCTAATACCCTTCATCTAACCTCACTATTACTTAGCAGGTGATCCCAGCAGATACCCGCAATATTTCTAAGGCATCTGTGGTCAAATACTAGTAACTTACGAATATCTTCTACTCTTAAAGGCCAAGTTTCGCAGCCGTATAGTAGAACGGAACGAACTGCCGCGCAGTATACTCGTCCCTTAATTGATAGACGGATATCTCGCCTTCGCCATAGATGACGTAAGTTGGCAAAGGCCAAGCGAGCTTTTCGAATCCGTGCTGAGATTTCCTCAGACACCAACCCATTAGGGCTGATCAGACTTCCAAGATAAGTGAAGTTGTCGACGCGTTCGACTACTTCACCCCCTATCCTTAGTTCAGGTGTTGACGCAGACCAGTTCTGAAGCAACAACTTGCATTTAGGGTGGGAAAAGCGCATCCCAAACATCCTGGCATTGTTGCTCAGTGCTACCAAAAGACTCTGCATTTCATCAGCGTCTTCACCAAACAGGACTATGTCATCTGCGTATTCTAAGTCAATAAGTGGACATCCTGGTAGGAGATCAATACCTAAATCTGTGGATAAATATTAATAGAACATCATGTTGGAATATAGTGAACGTATCAGATTAAGGGTGAGAATAACCAAATAAAGAAAGGGGAAAAAGTTATAGCAACCTTTCCTATGATCAATTTGGATTATGGTTAACTTTTGGTTAAACCCTTTTATGAACTTGCTTAATAGACAATGTTATTGGAACAGTAACAATTCGTCTTCTTCTTTGTATTATTATGATCACTGTCGTGTCTGTATACACGTGTACGCTTGATCAAATGACAGACTCGAGCTAAAATGTTGATAGCTTAAATATCGCTTGATGAGTCATTCTCTTTCCCATGTATAGATGTAATCGAATCCTATTATTAGCCTTTGCCTTGCTCATCTGCGCCTTGATTCGATTCGACTATAAATTCACCTCTCTGAATTCTATGTGATTGTAGCGTTGTTATCCATGTTATCCGCTAATAAATTGTAGTTGCCGCTTCTTATTACCTTCTGATTTCAAACACCATCGGGATATATATGTAATAACAGTTACAATGGTGATTGATTAACGAAGCAAAGCCACTACAATGTTAATGCGGGAATATGAATTGAGAAAATGTTAGTATGGTTATTATTATACTTAAAAACTATCATCTATTAGCAGAAAAATAGATCATTTAGTGATCTCCTACCTTAACCAATGATAAGAAATCGTTATCATTTTCAAATTACCTTTAAAATTGTCATTATGAATTCTCGAAAAAAATTAATCATGTATTTGAGTATCCATATCCTGAACACATTGCCTCGCTAATGTATGTATCAACAACATGGAGATAGGAAATCTTACAAACTAAACTCGTACTCGTTGTACAAGCTAGTAGCTATCTGAATTCACTTGTTCAATGGATAACACATTAGGTGTTTGAAGTGCAAAACATTAATTTCGAGTCTCAGATAAATCCAGCTTGTAAGTCCTAAATGGGGAAAAGTTTGTATCATAGATTCCATTGATAGTTATTTACTAGTTTTACTATATAAGCTTGTGATTATGTAGTTGAATTCATGAGTCGATTAAAGCTAGACCATCATGGATGAGCACTGATGAGGAGTCCTATACTAGGACGAAACGGTTGTTCAATGCTTCCATGTCTAGCTTTAATCGAGTCATGAATTCAACTATTAAATATGATCAGTCAGTCAATCAGTCAGTAACGACGTAGAACTTCGTACGCACGTACATCAGTTCGAGTTTCCATACCACATTAGCACAGAGATGCAGTTATCGATTCAAATCCCGTAGTAGTAGAGATAGTAAAAGTAAAGGCAGTAATCCGAAACATTAGGGTTTGAAAATGATTTGTCAAGAAGTATAATCCAGTGAAATAAATTTGGAAAGAGAAAAAAAGGAACATAAAGAGTTCAGAAGATTGGAATTTGCGAGAACACAAAGAGTGGATGCACCTGCGTCATTGCAAACGATTTTGAGTCATGTCATTCAGGGTCTTTAACCATCCTCTGCTATCGTCTCGTGAATCCCAACCACGTAGTCTACACCTACCAACATGACTCAGTCCACTTGTCAGTCACTTCATAGATTTGTGCCATGTTTTGGTTTGGCCGCCCCTATCTTTCTTCCAACTCACTCCTACATCATAAAACATCGCATATCAAGGAAATCGGTGGTTGGATATACATAACACATGTCCCAGCCATGTCAACTGATAAAGTTTCATTGCTTCATCAATTGATTTGTCATCCATTTCCTAACAAGTATATTACTTACTCGTTAGTCCAAGGATATAGGTGGATTTCTTCGAAGACACTTATGATCGAATATTAGTAACCTACGAATATCTTCTACTCTTACCGATCATATTTTACAGTCATAAAGTAGAACGGAACAATTATCATGATTTATCATGAATGAAATGGTATTAGAATATCTGTGAACCACTTACTTACTTACTTGCTTACTTACTTACTTACTTACTTACTTACTTACTTACTTACTTACTTACTTACTTACTTACTTACTTACTTACTTACTTACTTACTTACTTACTTACTTACTTACTTACTTACTTACTTACTTACTTACTTACTTACTTACTTACTTACTTACTTACTTACTTACTTACTTACTTACTTACTTACTTACTTACTTACTTACTTACTTACTTACGCCTGTTACTCCTCGTGAAGGAGCATAGGCCGCTCACCAGCATTCTCCATCCAACCCTGTCCTGGGCAATCCTTTCAAGCTCTTTCCAGTTCTTATTCATCTTTTTCATATCTGCTTCTATTTCCCGACGTAATGTGTTCTTTAGCCTTCCTCTTTTCCGCTTCCCTTCAGGATTCCAAGTAAGCTCTTGTCTCGTAATGCAGTTTGATGATTTCCTCAATGTATGTCCTATCCATTTCCATCGTCTTTTCCTAATTTCCTCTTCAGCTGGAAGCTGGTTGGTTCTCTCCCACAAAAGGCTGTTGCTGATGGTATCCGGCCAATGGATGTTGAGTATCATGCGTAGACAGCTATTAATAAATACCTGTACCTTCTTGATGGTGGTTGTTGTAGTTCTCCAAGTTTCAGCTCCGTACAGTAGAACTGCCTTGACGTTCGTATTGAAGATTCTGACTTTGATATTGGTTAACAGACAGTTGTTTTGAGTTCCATATGTTCTTCAGTTGAAGGAATGCCGCTCTAGCTTTGCCAATCCTCGCCTTGACGTCTGCATCTGAACCTCCTTGTTTATCGACGATGCTTCCCAGGTATGTGAAGGATTCCACGTCTTCCAGAGTTTCGCCATCAAGAGTGATTGGATTGCTGTTCTCCGTGTTGTATTTGAGGACCTTGGTTTTCCCTTTGTGTATGTTGAGGCCTACTGATGCAGAGACTGTTGCTATGCTGGTTGTCTTTATCTGCATTTGTTCGTGTGTATCTGATAGGAGGGCTAGGTCATCTGCGAAGTCCAAGTCGTCTAATTGGTTCTGAGCTGTCCATCGTATGCCGTAGTTTCCCTCAGATGTCGAGGTCTTCATAAACCAGTCGACCACCAGAAGAAACAGGAAGGGAGAGTGTAGACCACTTGTTCAGAATTAAATTTAAATCTGTTAATTTCAAATTTCAAATAATTGAGAGACTTTTTTGAATATGATATAGAATAATTTCAATTGAAATGATTACATAATGAATACATATTACTTAACACTTAATACCCTATGAGATAAACCATAAAAAGATTAGAAACTCAGGAAAATTTGTTTAATATTCAAGAAATGATTGAACAACTCTATTTATTTAAGCTACAAAGATTATATCTAATAGGAGAATCCATGATGAATGTTTCATTTTATTTGAAATTTGTCAAATGAATACATCTATGTCCAAATGTTGATTGAATAACTCTTATTCCTCAATAGTAACAACAGGATAACTCAAACCTATCCTAGTAATGATGTAAACTCTGTTTATATAGCAACAATGATTACATCTAAATGTATCAAGATTATTATTATTATTATTTGAACGCATAAATATTGGTACAAGGATGCAACAAATACATATGCGTCACACAAATTTCATTTGATTTGTGTGAGGGCTGTGATACTGCTCGGGTGCCCAAACCGAAGCAGGTGGTTTTCTTAGGGGAACACACCCGGAGCATTCGACCCAAAGGTCTGATCCACAAGGCAATGGAGCATCGTAAGGAGATGCAGTTTAATGGTAGCCGGTGATAAACGATTGGTTCAAACGCCATTTGTTCACTCAGGATACTGAAATGCACGTGGACCGCTGGTTTGCAATTAAAAGTTTAACAACTTCCGTAGGTGAATCCTCTATATTCACCAACCCGGTTAAAGCACCGGACATTCGCTTTTCGTCCTCTCAATTTCTTAAACAACAATAATGCCACGAGAAGTCAGAGGGTAGGACTTCCCTGTCAGTGGCTATATACGCGTAGCCATATGACAGCATTTGGAGATGGAGAGCGGACCCTCCCCACCCTCAGTCTTATGAGGGCATTTAGTGGCTATAAGTTGATTACTGAAACTTTGTAACAAAATGGTCCTAATTATATTACATAACTTGATTTATTATTATAGTGTATTATGAGCTTGTATTGTATGTGTATTAGTCATCTGAGTTTTAAGTATAATAAGAATATCATAAGGTATTTGATTAGGATAACATTGTTCTGATTAGGACATTAAAAATCAGAGGTTTTATGAATATTTATAGTGAGTTTAATAGTTGAATTCATGAATCAATCAAAGCTAGACTACTATGGAAAACCTGGAAGCACTGGATGGCCGTTTCGTCTTAATATGGGACTCTTCAGCAATGCGCATTCACGATCCCGCTCGCGGGATTCGAGCCCATTGAACAAATGCAGATGAAAATTAGTGACAAAATCCTTATTTGTCAATTAAAAATTTAGTACAAAATTGTATTTTTAAAGGTTTGTATCTTCCTGTGAAAGTAACTTGGTTAAACTAACTTATATGTTATTAGTATAAGAGATTTTATTGATAAAGGTTAAATAGTGTGAATACAAACAAAGAATTTGAGTAGCACCTATTATTTACTTACTTACACCTGTTACTCGTAATGGAGCATAGGCCACCAACCAGCATTCTCCAACCAACCCACTTTGTCCTGGGCCTTCTTTTCTAATTCCATCCAATTCTTGTTTATTTTCTCCATTTCCCGGCGTAATGTGTTCTACGGTCTTCCTCTTTTCCTTTGACCTTGAAGATTCCATGTGAGGGCTTGCTTTGTGACGCAGTTGTGTGTTTTCCTCAATATGTGTCCTATCCATTTCCAGCGCTTCTTTCTGATTTCTTCCTCAGCTGGGATCTGGTTTGCTCTCTTCCATAGTAGATCGTTATTGATAGTGTCCAACGAACGGATCCGAAGTATTTTGCATAGACAACTTTTGTTGAACACTTGTATCTTCTGGATGATGGCTTTTGTAGTTCCCAAAGTTTCCGTCTCATACAGTATAACTGTCTTGACATTTGTATTAAAAATCCTGACCTTGGTGTTGGTTTCCATGTCAACTTTAAAATCTAGATTATATTGATTTTCAAAATCATAGTTCTTCATTAAGAACTATGTTGGGGTATTCAGAAAATACCCCAGAAATTATCTAATGCTATTCCTGAATGAGAAGTAGTGTCATTTCCCCATTGGTCAACATTCTTCCAACGTGTCATCTCCTTATTGGTCAATATTTATTTGTGTCATTTTCTGAAGGTTAAATCTTATACAAATGTTACTTTCTATTTATGGTACGATGTAGTCTGTTTTGTTTGGTATATAAACAGTGTATGTTTGAAATATAACGATTCATATCTCCGAGGCTGAGACTTGTGTTCTGGACTCAACTGGCTGGGCTAGACAGGGAAGCAGGACCAATCAGAGCTCTAGGCTGCTCGCTCGTATTTTGTGCGTCACTGTTTCGATCGGTGATAGGCTGCTCTCTGATAGGCGGATCACACGTTATAACAAACTAAAATTTATTCATCACATTTATTATGTCTTATACATTAGATCGTACAGTTTTTTAAAAAGTAAAATTGTCGAGGAGAGGAATAATAATAATAAGATGATGATGATGATGCATGTAAGGTTTGTCATTATTTGAGGTATTAGATTTCAGAATTGGATTTGACTAATCATTGTTGAAAAAGTTGTCTCCTTGAACTGATACCTCCTAATTGCCTTTTATTGCAATTTGATTAAAATCCAACACTAGTATTAACTTCTGTTTTAATTTATAGGATCGAATGAACCTGTAACACCTAATGGGGATGTTTATCATACTAAAATTGGAAGCCAGTACTTGTAGTGGCTAATACCATGTCAAGCCCATATAGGTGATTCCAGCTTCTGGATAGACCAATATATATTTATTCTTCTCAAGATACATTTTCATCTTGTCACTTATTCGTTTATTAACCCTGAATGTTTCTATATGATCGTATGTATGTCAGTTACTTACTCTATTCATTACGTATCTGTAATCTATTTTTTTTTTTTTTGTCTGAGTATAAATATTTAATCCCGCTTGATCAAAACGTGTTGGCTCACTCCACTTATTCGTTACGCATCACTTCGTTCTGTTTCACTTCACTTCCTTAACTTTATTGCTCTAATTGTCTGTCTGGATCAATGACTATATGAGATATATGTAATTTAAATAATAAAAAGAAAATGTTTAGCGTGAAAATGAACTACAATTTACTGTTACATCATTGACTAATAGAAAACTAATCAGATATTGTTTATTCAACTGAATACTTGTTAATTGAATATAATTTCATCCTAGACAACTAATGTTCGTTTTTTTATTTTATTTTAACACATAAGTATAGGTACAGGGAGGCACCAAATACATATGCGCTACACAAATCTCAATTGATTTGTGTGAGGACTGTGATACTGCTCGGGTGCCCAAACCGAAACAGGTGGTTTTCTTAGGGGACCACACCCCGAGCCTTCGACCTGAAGATCTGACCCACAAGGCAGTGGAGCATCGTAAGGAGATGCAGTCCCATGGTAGCCAGCCGGTGACCAACGATTGGTTCATACGCCATTTGTTCCTTCAGGATACTGGAGCCAGCCCATGTGCACCATTGGTTTGGGATCCGGTTAAAGCGCCAGACATTCGCTTTTCGTCCTCTCATTTTTGTAAACAACACCCCCGCCACGAGAAGGCAGTGAGTAGGACTTCCCTGGCAGAGGCTATATACGCATGGCCATATGAGAGCATTTCGAGAGGGAGAGCGGACTCTCCCCACTCTCGGCCGTACCAGGGCATTTGGGGACTAATGTTCGTAACATAACTCAAATATCATAAGGAGTTTTTGTGGATATTATAATAATTTCAATAGTTGAAATCATGAGTCCATTGAACCTAGACCACTATAGAGAACCTGGAAACACTGGACGATCATTTCGTCCAATTGTGGACCGTCTAATACTTTCAGATTTTCCATGATGATCTAGCTTCAATTGACTCATGATCTTAATCATTGAAATAACTTAAATAGTTCCATTCAATCGTTAATATACATATCCAAACTACTAACCATCATGTTGTGTATAGAGAAAAAACTATATGTTGTAAGAAGCTGTAATGACAACACTTGAATATAATTACCTAAAAGATAATTTGATATTTTTCTAAATCTCAACTGACATAAACTTTATCCAACAGATTACATATATGAGTTCACTTATATAAATTTAGTTACAGCTTTCAGAATACATTACTCTACTAATATAAAAGCGAATTGAAAGATCTCTATTGTGTGGTACTAATGTCAACGGATATAAGTAGTATAAATCACTAATCGAAAGTGAAATATCTGGCAGCAGAGGGTTATGAAGATCAAATAGAGGAGAAAGATAATAGAGAATGATTGGTATGGAATCGAAAGAACAATGAAGTCTGAGACAACGGATTGACTAGATGATGGTTGGAAGTAGTCGACAGGAGACCCTGAACACGGGTTTCGTGCTACTTGGCACTCGTCAGCAAGGTCTACCTGCAATCTTTGAGGGAACTAGTGATCCCTGGCGGATTCGATCCCGTGTCACCCAGCTTCACAGTCAGAGACGTTACCACTGAGCTATCCGGGCCGCGATCTACCTCCTGTAGGACTGAGATGTAATCACAATTGATTAATCACCGGGTGAACAATGTCATGCGTGTCTACCTCCAACCACCATCTAATCTTACAATTGTGCCCGCGGTGTCGAGTCACCTAGACTGGTGGCCACAATGCAACATGATCGATAGCATTCGATCTGCACTAATAATAAGGACTAGGCACGCATGACATTGGTCACCCAGTGATCAATCAATTGTGATAACAACGCATTGACATTTTGCAAATGAAGTACTTACTTTATGTTCTCAGATTATATGGTGTTCAAGTGTATTCAGTTGTCCTCATTGATGTTCTCATTCACTACAGATCCCTTTAAGATACCTAAATATCATAGATGGATTGAAGTTAAACTACTGATTTACATATTAAGCTCTACTTAGTTCTTCATTTCAAATGAAATGAGTCTAATTACAACATAAAGGTATTCGAGATAATTCAATTAGTAATTAATTTCTTCTATGTTTTGTTAATGAGAATGTGTTTCATAAATATTTGGTACTATTTCATCATCTATTAAGAAATAGATTTAGATTTTAACTAACACAATAATGAATGGATTCATATTTGTTATGTAATTTGAAGGTTTTATTATTTAAATGAGTAAAGATGAATGATAGTTAGCAATACAATCCAGGATACGTGTTTCGTCCTATTTAGAACTCTTCAGCTAGATGTATCTGCATCTCAAAGTTGATGTTCACTTCATTACTAGTTCTACGTATGTAGCCCCAGAGAATTCCTCGTCGTGCATTATTTGCAGACGCTGAGATTGGTTGAAAAAAGCGGAGAGGTACTCAGTGTATGACATGGTGTCGTGGTATGAAAAAAAAGCTGCAAAGGGCTAGCTTCTGTTAGTCCTCCACAACCCCCTGACTGGGGTCCGAGAGATGTTGCAACACAGTGGCTAGAGACGTTATCAGATATGGCTCAGAATAGAAGCCAGTGGTGATCCTGCTGTAACGTTCTTCATGAAAAGTGGTTGTAACTTCCTTAACTGAAATAATTCTTTCTAGTTGTACTTTTTCATTTCCCCCATTATTATTATTACACTACCTTACACTAATCTGTGGTCGTTATTGTTCTGTCTTTTTTTCTTCTCTCCTATACACACCTTACATTCTTTTTCTCTTCCCATTCATATTATTATTATTGTGTGGTGCATATAATATTTGGTGCCCCTTTGCACCAATAATTGTGTTCAAATGAATCAATAAATCAATACTAGAACTCCGTAACGTTTATGGATGTGCACTTCTGAGAAGTTCCATACCAGGACGAAACGGTCGTCTAATGCTTCCACTGGTGATTTAATTTTGATCGGTTCATGATTTCAATGAAATTCAACAATCTCCACAACCCTATACATCTAGAGCTTATAATACCGCGCACAACTTGAACCCTTCAGGTCAAAAGTTAAAAGACAGAAGACGAGTAATAAGGAATCGTATTTCAACCTGTGGTACAAAACACTCGGATGTTTATAGTTTTTAGTAAAAACGAATTCATCATTATGGTCATCCAGTCCGTATACAGGAGGGTTCTTAGAATTTATCTACTTAGAGATTCTAGAAGATTCTTCCAAAAGACGATGTGATGGAATATCTTCGGCTCTTTCTGAGCTTCTTAGAACTTCCTCGAATTCACTCATAGGTCGTCTTCACAATACACAAAATAATGATTATGAATTTGTTCGAGAATGCGTCGAGATTATTGGATCCTTTGAAAATCAAAGAATATCATGGAGTTCCCACAAACATGATATTCATACCAATCTACATAGATCTGATTTATTTTATTTATATTGGAAAGGTTGATCAATCGCATGATCAAATGTTAATCGGATAAAATAGTAAGTTGAAATGTGAACACGTATAAAAATAAGTGATATTTGCTATAGTTGAACACATAGATATTGACTTCTTAACCACTTCCTAACCCTTAGAAGACGTCTGCTCTTTAACTCTGAACAGAAGACAAACGTTAAGAGGTACGGAAGATCTTAATCTAAAGATTAGCCTATCTACATGATCCAACGGATTCAAAAAGATTTCAGAAAACATGGTAAAATTGACGACAGTGAAAAGACAATCAACCATATTTTAGACTTCATTTCTATGCTTTAAATTAGCCCTGAATAGTCAAGGTAGTTTCAATATTTTTCTGAAGAATTTTTCCAGGAATCTTTAATGGCTACCAGCATTGATAAGTTCAGTGAAGATAAACGATAACAAACAACGCTAGCAGAATACATTGATTTAGTGTATATGAAATAAACTCCGGGTACAACTGAACTATAAGGATCAGTTAATGATGAACGTCCAAAATATCTTTAGGTTATGACTCATGTATTTGTTTTATTTATTTATGACTTTATTCAATATTATTGATTTTGGTACAATATAGAATTCTCAGCACAAAAATATTTCAACAAGTTTCTTTTACAGAACAAAAGAGAAAAAAAAAAACGGTTAAAAAAAAAATCTGAAAAAAAAAACTGTACAACTTTTCAATTAGAGTCATGTTAAGAATGCAGATTATTGACTAGGTTAACTCTAACAACCTGTACGTCATAGAGTACATTTGCTAGGTAAGGTACTATAGAACGTTTATACTTTTGCTTGCGTGCTTGGATTTTAATGTAATTTCGTTTCGTTCTACCAGAAGATATACAAGGAGAAAGATATGAGTGAAGGGGATGGTTAGTATCTGATAAAATAACATCTGCCAGGAGTTTGCATGACTTTAGATGTCTATCCACAATCATATTAATTATGGTCTCGAAAGATTCACCACATAACTTGCTAACTGCCTTCAGCACTCTCCGCAGTACAGCAAAGTCTTTTCTCAAAAGCCCGGGAAAGAATAACGGAGAACAGTACAGAATAATAGGTAATATGCAAGAATTGACAAATTGTAGGAGTAAATGACGAGTGATCCCAAAGGCATGCAACCTCTTAATGTAGTAAGTCAGACGGAAAACTTTCCTCGATAACAATAAAACGTGAGAAGACCAAGAGAGATCAGAGGAAAAGGTAACACCAAGATACTTGACCGTCGACACTGTGTTTATCAAAGAGTCGCCAATGGCACAAGCATTATGAGATCTCAAAAAGGTGTTTAAATGCCGATCATGTCTCATGCTAAAGTTAACAGCTTGACATTTAGACGGATTAAGTAGGAGACCATTAACGACAGACCAACTATCAATGCGAGATAAAAACTCGTTCATTTCTATAGGATGTAAAGAGGAAGAGATAGGCATACAAACAGTGAGATCGTCTGCATATTTCACGAAAGTGTTTACTGTGGAAGATGGCAGATCATGCAGAAAAAAAGACAAAAGAAGAGGTGAAAGAACAGCTCCTTGTGGTACACCTTCATAAGACACTAGAGACTCTGAACACTTTCCTCCAAACACCGTGTACTGTTCCCTTCCAGAGAGGTAGGAACATAGCCAGTTGGTTATCCAGCTGTCAGTGTTGACGCTGATTAACTTGTTAAGTAAAAGTTGCCTTGATATAGAATCAAAAGCAGAAGTATAGTCCAGGAAAGCGCATCGAACATACTTCTTACCCTTTTCTAGGTTGAACACTATATTATGATGCAGAACAGCAACAGCATCTAGGGTGCTTCTTTTGCATCTGTAAGCAAACTGATACTGGTCAATGTGCGCTTTTATCGCAGGCTGAAGTGAAAGTCAATAATTTTTCCATTGCTTTGAGGAAGGGTGAAGTTATTGCAATGGGTCTGAATTTCACATTCTTATCACTAGATGATTTCTTGGGTATAGGAATTATTTTCATCTTTCTCCACATTTTCGGTATGAGATTAGAAGAGAAGGATCTATTAAAGATAGTGGTGAATGGATAGCATAGGACGTCAGCACACTTTTTGAAAAGGTTTGGGATACCATCAGGTCCCAAACATCGGGATGAATTTAGTGACTGGAGACATTTTTGGACATCAGTTTCGGTGAAACTAGGAACACAGCTATTTTTTAAACCCGTGAATAAGGGGAGTATCACATCAGATGATAGACGTAAAAAAGATTTATTTAAGTCACAAACATCCAGCTGGTTATCGGTCCTAATCTGTCTGTCACCTGTAAGTTCTTTAAAGAGTTTCCACATACTTGAAGAGTTTTTACAAGACAAGAGTTTTTGAGCAAACATAGTGTTGAGACGACTAATCTCGAGGTTTATCAGACCATTTAGCTTACGAACTTCACTAGCGTTTTTCTTTTTGTACATTCTTTCTTTCACCCTCCGTAGTCGTTTTAGTTGTGAAGATGTAAGTCGATCAAAACTTACAAAAATAGTTTCAGTGGGACAACAAATATCAAAACAGAATTTAAGGTAACAAGTAATAACATCAGAAGTGATTTCTAGTGAATCATCTGTAAATAATTCCCAGTTGGTCGTATGAAACATGTCTTTCAGGTTTCGGATATTTACTTCTGAGTAATTCCTATATTTGACTTTCTTGATTTGATTTAAGAGTGTACTCTTCTATTAATGATGGGATCTAGAAGATTATTTAGTTTCATGTTTTCATAACAAACAGTCACTAGCTATCATAGGAAAAAGTTTTCCTGTCAAAGTATTTTGTTTTAAGCTATTAAAAATCATTCATTATATACTTTGTTTGAAGTCTGATGAACTGTTTCCGATTGGTTGAGTGTGTCAGAAATCCGTCAAGGTCACCTGAAGAGTCGCTCAAGCTCACCCTTTTAGTTCAGCTCTACTATTAGGCGTATAGCTCACTTTCCAGTCAGTCAGCTAGAATGTAAGACCACGCACATATATACAACGGTCCAAGTTGCCATACCTCATTAGCACAAGATGAACACCCAATTCATAAAAGTAGTTACTTCAATGGTGGTAATATATAAAAGATTGTCTATAAGGATATAGTACAGGAGGAAAAAATTAGATCGTACAACGAAAGACATAAAGCCATTTTAATCTAATAGTTTAAGGGAAGACGGAGAGTGTATACACCAACGCCATTGTGATCGATTCTGAGCCATGTCACCCAGAATCTGCAACCATTAGTTACGGCAGTCGCGCGGACCCCTACCAAGTAGTCTATCGTGATGAACCAATAGAACTACACTGGCTAGAACAATCGTTCTTCAAAGTCCTCATATGCCAGACAGATCGGTTAAAGAACGGTAAGATTAAAAGTGGCAAACCCAAAGGTGAAGTCGTACTGCTGACTGTACAGAAGTGTGACGGTAATAAGGTGTTTCCTTCAGTCAGCAAGCAATGGTAGGGTTAGAAAATGTCAAACCTAAGACTGTACACTTTTTCTTATCCCATGGATATCCGTCTCTGGCGGTAAGGTGCCAATGAGTACGGGGCTAACACGAAAATTTATCACAATAAGGTCGTGTGTGACCGACTTCAAGCAGTTGTCCCTTGGACAGTGCGGTCACGCTAACAGGTCACTAAGACCACTTTTGATTCAATTTCCTTTGCAGGTACCTAGAGAAGAACCCTTGATCAGTGTGAGCAATCGGGAACTGATAACTGCCCTCATACCTCTAACAGCACTCAAGACCACTGTATTCATAATCGACCAGCTCACTTTTACTTGAGGTAAATGATTATATTCTTTTATAAAGACCATTAAAGGTCAGAAAATACAGCACTATAATGACACCTTATCCATAGGTTTAATTTTAATGAAGAATCATAACTTAGTCTCCATCCGCTCGTTACATGTGATCGGTTTGAACAAGTTTTAACAAATTTCTACGAACACAAATAATCTACTTATTTAAGTAGCCCGACTATTTATGTTAAAAATTCAAATACAAGTTTTTTTTTCTAACGAAGAAAACACTCATCTGAATAGAATGATTAATAATTTGAATTTTATAGATTTTGTTCGACGTATAACGTCGTGGTAACTCAGTCGTATCATACCCATCGTAGATTCCAAAGTTCCTGGGTTCAATCTCGAGTGACATACATGATATACCATTGCTAACGAGTACCAAATAAGAAAAAAGACCTAAGTTCTATGTTAATATATATAGATATACATAATCTAGCTACTGAATATTTATACCATAAGAATATATAAATATCAGTCCATTAATAGGTCTCAGACGTTACTCGTAATGTAATCTTTACTAGAATAATAACAGTTTTGTTAGGGGGCCAGACCCTGATCCTTTCACATAAAGGCCTAATCCATAAGGCGGTGGAGTAACGCCAAGAGATGCAGTCCCAAGGTAGCCGGTGACCAATGATAGGTTCATACACCGTTTGTTTGCTTAAGATCCGGTATCCTATGTACACCATTGGTTTGAAATCAGTGTTTTCTAACTTCGTTAGATGGATCCTCCGTATCCACCAACCCTGTTAAAGCGCCGGATATTCGCTTTTCGTCCTCTCAATTTCGTAAACAACACCCCCGCCACCAGAACAAATGGATAACTTTAGCTAATCTATTTCTTCAATTCTCAGTTAGTGGGAATGTATACGTAGATAATAAAGCATATTTCGACCCTTCCGATTTCATATAATCCCATTTAACCGGACAGCGTACAAACACATTTGCTACTTCCTAACTAAATACGAAGAACATATATGTGACAAACCATATGAATCGGCTCTAAAATAGCTTGATGTTCGAAGAACAAACAATGACAGTTTACGGAATTGTTTGGCTTCATAAACACATCTGGATCATATAACTGAATTTTAGCAACATAATAAATATTTACGGTAAAGAATTCGGGAGCCTTTGCTAGTAAACCCTTCTGTTGACATGCATTTTCTAAGTGGTTTTCTGAAGTTGAAGTAATTGGTGTTTCCGTTAGGATTGAATCCCTAAGTGCGGAAAGTCGAATCTATTACAGGTCAAGTGAGAATTGAGATGAAAACAAGGTTAGTAACGAACAGAATAACTTGGGGTGTAGTTCCATGTAGGTGAATACCGATACTTTGTACATCTTGATTTATTTTTGTCGTAAATCTAAAAAAATTGAATGATCTTTTTCACACAAGAGTGTGACTGCACTATCCAAGAGACATCTGCTCGAGTCCTGTAATAAGTGTCATTCTCAATAATACTTTTTAATTTCCTGTACTGTCTACAGCGTAACTTAGAAATTTTCATAATAGACATTAGAAGCATATGCAGCAAGAGTAGTGCATTATTTACAGACTCAAGTGTTTATTTGTAAAAATGTAAGGAAGTAAGGTACTTGGGAGTGTTGATTTTACATAATAAACGCTTCACAACTAGATTTTGGTTGAATCACTAATACGGCTTTGTTAATAAATCTGAAACTTCTACTTTTGATCTTATCATTTTCCAAACGACATGACTAGGTATTTATTATTATGATTTGAACATATAAATATTGGTACAAGAGGGCACCAAATATATATGCGCCACACAAATCTCATTTGATATGTGTGAGGGCTGTGATACTGCCCGGATGCGCAGACCGAAGTAGGTGGTTTTCTTAGGGGGCCACACCCGGAACCTTTGACCTGAACGTCTGATCCACAAGGTAGTGAAGCGTCGTAAGGAGATGCAGTCTCATGGTAGACGGTGATCAGCGATTGGTTCATACGCCATTTGTTCCCTCAGGATACTAGAGCCCATGTGCACCATTGATTTGGGATCCGGTTAAAGCCGGTGCCGGACATTCGCTTTTTGTCCTCTCATTTTCGTAAACAACACCTGTGATACGAGAAGGCAGTGAGTAGGACTTCCCTGGCATGAGCTTTATACGCATGACCGTGTGAGAGCATTTCGAGAGGGAGGGCAGGCCCATCCCACTCTCGGCCATAGCACGGCAGTCAGTCAGTCAGTCAGTAACAACGTGGAACTTCGTACGTACGTACATCAGTTCGAGTTGCCATACCACATTAGCACAGAGATTCAGTTATCGATTCAAATCCCATAGTGGTAGAGGTACTGAAAGTATAAGTAGAGATAGGGGACATTAAGGTTTGATGATGTTATTAAAGGAGTATAGTCCAGTGGAATAAATTGGGAAAGAAAATAAAGGACATGAAGAATTCAGAAGATTAGAGTTTGGGAGAACACAAAGAGTGGATGCACCTGAAAAGGACGTCAACGACAAAGTTAAACAAGAATGGAGAGAGTGGACAGCCCTGACGAACACCACTTGAGGTAATCAATTCTGATGTCAGTTCACCATAAGCTCTCACTCGACCAGTTGTGTTCGAGTAGAGAGCCTTTATAAGGTTGACGTACTTCTTTGGTACTCCCTTCAGTGACAAACATTGCCATAGAACCTTACGATCAACAGAGTCAAATGCCGCCTTAAGGTCGAGAAATACTACCATTGTGGGGCGTCTGAATGTGTGTCTATGTTCTAGGACCTGACGTAATGTGAATATTTGATCAATGCAACCACGTCCAGGTCGAAAACCAGCCTGGTTTTCTCTAGTCTGCTCTTCACGAGCTTTGGTTAGACGTCGAAGTATTATTGAAGCTAATATTTTAGACACTATATTAGTCAAACTAATTCCTCTGTGATTGTCACAGGAGGACTTTTGTCCTTTCTTATAGACTGGTACAATCAGTGATTGAGACCAGTCAGATGGGATTACGTCCAGTTCCCAGATTCTACCTAAGACCTCAGTCAATCTCGCTGCTAATACTGGACCGCCATCCTTAAAAATCTCAGGGGTAAACCTGTCAGGGCCTGCTGCTCTCCCACGCTTCAGATTTCCTATAGCTTTTTCAACTTCGTAAAGAGTCGGAGGACTTACATCAACTTGCCATTCAGGTCGACTGGGGATCGTGGGAAACCGAAGTGTGGCTGAAGGCCAGTTGAACTGATCCCTAAAGTATTCTGCCCATCGATCCAATCTCCTGGATTGAGAATGAATAATACGTCCATCTTTCTCTGCGATTGTTTCGCTAACAGTTGGGTTCCTAATACCTGTTTCCTTAACAAGTCTGAACAGTTGCCTGCTGTTACCTATTGCCGCTGCCTTTTCCATCTCTCTTGCTTTCGCTACCCACCACTGTTCACGATCTTTGCGTAGGCTTCTAGTGAGCTTACGCTTAAGCTGACTCCGCTCTTCGTTATGCTCAGAGCCAGATGGAATGAGTTTTCGAGCATCTATCAGTGCGGTAGATGCTGCTGAGATCCAGTGTTTCTCCCTAACCTTATGGTTTACCGTACTTGCTGACATCACTGCTGTTTCTACAGCTTTTCGGATGTCATTCCATGCTGCCTCGGGGTGGGTATCACTTACATGGCTGCCTAGCTGTTTTTCTAGATGTTCCTGAAATATACTCTTAGCTTGACTATCATTAAGTAGGACCCTAAGGGGTTCCCTTGCAGCATGTTTCCTACGTCCAGTAAGACGTAGACAAATACGCGCTCGCACTAGAGCATGATCTGAGTCTAAGCATGTGCTCCAGAATGAGCGACAGTCTTCTATCGAGCCCCTCCATCGGTGGCTGATAGCGATGTGATCTATTTGGGTCCAGCGTTGAGACGAATTAGGGGGTCGCCATGTCAAAAGATGTTTTTCCTTATGCTTAAAGTTAGTGTTTGCAAGAAACAGGCGGTTATCTGAGCATAGCTGCAACAGACGGTCGCCGTTATCTGTTCTTTGAGCCGCGACACCATAAGATCCACCCAGGTGTCTTTCCCTTTCGCTTAGTTTACCTACTTGAGCATTAAAGTCACCAGCCACTATTACTACATCTGAACGCCTAGCTTTTCGGAGAAGGTCGGAAAGCTTTCTGTAAAACTCATCTTTTACATCATCTGAGCTGCAGTCAGTGGGAGAGTAGGCAGAGACGACGAAGAGGCAACGACGAGTGTCCCTATCTTTTCGAATCCTTACTGTTCCGTTTAGTCGGACAGCACACAAACGACTGTCTACTGGGATCCAGTCTAAGAGAGCTAGTTCTGCCCTAGGACTCAATGCTATACCTACGCCAGCGAGGCCACGGGATGCAGCATCAGGGCTTCCAGATACACGAAGCGTAAATCGAGTTGGTTCGTTACTTTGACATGGTGCAGTCAAATGAATGACACTACTAGGATCCTGTGTGCGCGTTTCGGAGACGCAGCACACATCGATGGAGCGAGATTCTAAAGTCTTAGCTAAGGAAGCCTGTTGTCCTATTTGGCACAGTGTTCGGACGTTGAAAGCTCCTACGTGTAGTTTAGAGCGTGGTTTCAGGAGACCAGGAATAACATTCCGCGTACTCGAATCGTTCGCACTAGCGGGGCGAGGTGATAAAGGGACGTGAGAAGGGTTAGTCGTGGAGATAAGAGAGTCATTGAGAGGTGTAGGAAGGATTTGAATGTGACCAACTTGGTCTCGTGTGCTGTTACGGGTATGAGGGCTGATATCACTTCCCGGTTGCCCACACCGTGGAAGGGTATTTCTTGGGGGACCTGAAAAGGAAATCGGATTAGTGTTGGTCTTAGCGACCTGAGTGCGTGACCGCAGAGCCCAAGGGACAACTGCTTGAGGCCGGTCGCGCACGGCCTTTTTGTGGGAGGTTTTTAATGTGTTAGCTCCGTTCTTCAAAGGGCCTTACCGCCGGAGACGGAAATCCGTGGGGTAAGGTGAGGTGTGACATTTTTAGGGTCAACCTTTTCTAACCCCTTCCTTCCTTGTGAGAAGGCAGCATCGCTGCAGATGCTGGTTGTCCGAGGGAAACACCTTACTGCTGTCACACCTCTGTACAGTCAGCAGTACGACTTCGCCCTCAGACCTTGAGTTGCTGCTTTTAGTCTTACCGTTCTCCAATCGACCTGCCTGGCATGGTAGAACCTGCAGGAACTTGAGTTCCAGCCAATATAGCTCGGTTGGGTCATCACGATAGGCAAGCCCGACCACCACGTCAAGGTAGCAGCTACGGTCGGGACATAGCACGGCATTTGGGGTTAAACAAAAACACTGAAGTCGATAGTCCTCTATCAGGTCATTACAGTTGTTAGCCATAACTTAAGAATAAGATGTCCAACTTTCAGCCACTAATTCAAAGGTTCGAATATCAATGTACCAGATAACATTACTGGCCCTTACAGCTAGAGTATAACTAGAATTTATTATTCATTATAGACTTATATTGGTAATTCTTTTCAAATGAACCATTTCAAAACATTAGTAAATTTATACTTTTATAATCAAACGTATATGGTAGTTTTTGTAAACAGAACAATCAAATTGAACAAAAAAGGATACTATACAAAAGATATTAGATAAACATAAAGATATATAGAAAATTTCAATGGTTGAGATCATGAGTCAGTTGAAGTTAGACCATCATGAAAAATCTAGAAGCGCTGGACGACCTTTTCATCTAAGTGCTTTCAGGTTTTCCACAGTGGTCTATCATCAACTGATTTCATGATCTCAACTATTGAAATTACTATAATATTCATATACACCCCTTTCTGATATATGAAAAAGATAATAAGAAAGAAAAAACAAATAAAAAACAATCATTTAAATTTTACATCATTTGATGTTGGAAAACTTAATCCATCTGTTGTTAATGGAGAATTAATAAATGGACATAGAATAGCAAGAATCCAATGTTCACCTAAATATTGTTTAATATTATTTTTATAACCAATATTATATAAAGATGTATAGTTATTATATAATGATTCTTTTTGTCGTCTATGATGTAGTACAGATGTACTTGTCATTGTACTACTACTACTACTAGTAGTAGTACTACTAGTACTACTAGTAATACTACTCATAGTACTACTTATTTCTTCTCCATATTTATTAATACATGTAATATGATTATCATAATTAGTATTGTAATAAAATGGATTAAATGAACGTTCAAACATAGTTTGATTATTAAACATTAAATTCAATTCATATAGAATAAAAATAAATAATAAACATGTAATTAATATTGATAAACTTGTTGTTAAAAAGATTATACTTTGTAATAATGTTAAATAACCAATAAACCACATAAAACCTGGTGGTGTAATCATACATAATAGTTTATAATAATAAGACCATGTAATAGGTAAATAATTTGATTGAAATATTAATAATAAATTATAATAACTTATAAAAGAACAACCTAATATTCCATAGAATAGTGTATTACAAAAATATCTCCAATTTGCATGACCAATACATTGACCTTTTATGAAAAAGGATAAAAAGAAAAAAAAAAAAAAGAAAATAACATATAAGAATAGTTAATATAAACAAGTATTGAATAAGATAAAAGACAAGATCTAGTTAAATTATAAGTAAGTTTCAACTTAGATTAAAGTAGACAAGTTTGGCGCCTTCCAAATGCCCTGGTATGGCCAAGAGTGGAGAGTGTTCGCTCGCTCTCTCGCTCGCGCGCGAAATGCTCTCACATGGTCAAGCGTATATAGCCTCTGCCAGGGAAGTACTACTCACTGCCTTTTCGCATCACGGGTGTTGTTTACGAAAATGAGAGGACGAAAAGCGAACGTCCGGCGCTATAACCGGATCCCAAATCAATGATGCACATGGGCTGACTCCAGTATCCTGAAGAAACAAATGGAGTATGAACCAATCGTTGTTCACCGGCTACCATGAGACTGCATCTCCTCACGATGCTCCACTGCCTTGTGGATCAGATCTTCAGGTCGAAGGCTCGGGGTGTGGCCCCCTAAGAAAACCACCTTCTTCGGTCTGCGCATCCGGGCAGTATCACAGCCCTCACACATATCAAATGAGATTTGTGTAGCGCATATGTATTTGGTACCTCCTTGTACCAATATCTATGTGTTAAAGTAGATAAATAAATAAGCCCAGTTTGGACAATTAAGGTGTAACGCTATTCTATCATCCTTCACATAATCCATGTGGCTCAAAATTAAGTGTATAAACCTACATTCAGTGAATAAGCATCATAACTAAAAAATTTTAGTATAGAGTGAGATTTATACTAGAGGTTTTGAGTAAATTACCGACTTGAAATCAATATTTAACTGTTAATTATCAAAGTGTGGTAACCAGTCAACAAAGATTGGTCACAAATTGTTTAATCACTAACTAGTATGAGAATAGATGTTTATGTATTTAATATGAAGTGTTTTTTATGATAAAAAAAAATGATAAGCTTAAGCTATCAAATTCTAAAATAACAATGTATAAATCAATAATAATAACTAATAATAGGAGTTGGAAGACGGTGTTAAGTTTAAGAACTATGTGTACAATAATAACATTGTTACTAAGGCAACCAATGAATTTATCTATAACAAACCTAAATATCACGAGTCCAATAACAACTTTCATAATCAAGAAGCAGCCTAACACAAATGTTTGTTAGATCAAGTTGATACAGCGCATTAGTATGGTAAAATGAATCTACATGCAAAAGGACTATCAAAAGGTTTGAATAACAGTGTTAATGATCATAAGGTCAAACACTAAAGAATGTAGTTCAAAAAAGGTGGATAGGTTTGAGGGAAATGTATGAAATGATACTGAAGTTTAACACTTGGGGAAATATATGGTTATATAGCATAGTTTACAGTCAGTTATTTAACATTCTTCTATGAAGTTCACACATAAAAATCAGTAGATTTACGAGTTTGTATTGTATTGTTATAGTTAGCCTTAAATCCAATTCATTGCATTTCAACTAAGTTTATGAAGACAATCGGTGAACAAGTGTAAACTAGTAGTCTTAAGAATTTGGATAAAGTGATAAGAAGGCATAGGTTATAATCGTATTATTCAAATTTATCAAGGAGACTAACTATATGAAATTTTTAAGAACTGATAACTCTAACAAGTAAGCTAAATGGCCGTATCATGTAACTTCTAGAATTTTAATATAGAAATTGTTTACTGTAAGTTAAAACTGATAACAGAATTATGAGTTAATTATCTACGAACATGATCTTCAACCAATAGTTCTCTAATACAAAACTTCTTAAACTACATTTTACGATAAATGTAGTTAAGAGCTTACTAAATAAACCTGTACTTAGTAACTCAAATGTACTTTGTTTTAGCAATTATTTGTCCTTAATCAGTATTAAATTTTACCACGAAAATTATAAAAGTAAGCTTTCTGTATTTGTGGAGCGATAAATGGGCCAAACAAATCTCCATCCTTTTAAATATTTAGTCAGAACACAAGAAATCCAAATGAGTAGTATCTCGTATAATCATTCAGATTCACAATTCATGTGACTGAACACAAGACAACAATGAAGTACAAATGATATATCTCAATAAGTACATAACCAGGGCGTCCTAATCCAAACCTGAGAAACATATTTACACGTAGGTTGAGAAGACTAATGTAAATCTAAACTTTATATCTCAAAATACTGATTTAATTACAGTAGTAAGAGCGTGGATTATAATGTCAACTCAGATGGAAGAAAGTTAGGGGCGGCCAAACCAAAAAACGGCGTCAGTTCATAGTCATTAAATTCTGTTTTAAGTCATGTTAGTAGATACAGACTACTTGGTTGGGGTCCGCGCGACTATCGTAACCAGTGGTTGGAGACTCTGGGTGGCAGGGCTCAGAATCCATCACAATGATGTAGATGTTACACTCTTTGTCTTCCCTTAAACTATGAAATTAGAATCACTTCATACCTCTCTTTCCATGGACTAATTCTTTCTCCCTGTATCATATCCATTTGTGGAATGATTTTTACTACCATTGAAGTAACTACTTCTATGAATTTGGTGTTCATCTTGTTGTGCTAATGAGGTATGGCAACTTAAACCGATGGATGTATGTGCCCGGTCCTACGTTGCAGTTGACTGACCGGCTGACAATATCTACAAATAAACCTTGCATAGGTGTTCGTTGGTCCGAATTTTTGAAGAAAAAAAAACATCAAAGAGAGATAATCAACCAGATGCAAATGAGTGTATGTGATCGTTATAAAGGGACCGTAAGTAAAAATATGGTTTAGAAAAAGAAGCAGATTTGTCATAATTACTGGATAGATCTATTAATATCCTACCAATACTAAAACCTTCTAGGGAAATATTTCAAGTACATAAACTGAAACCTGTGGAACGTTTGATATTTCGCCCTGAATATACTGAGGTTTAAAACTAGATTGTATTTACATGAGTCACTTTATTGGATTTTTATAGTAAGACACTTCCCGATGTTACCACATATTGACAGATGTGTATAATTAAGATAATCGATTTTGAAAGAAGCTTAAAGAGCATACCAATCAAGTTAGTAAACGATTGTCTCATGACCCTCAAACAATTCAACTTTAACTGCATAAGGAATCTGTAAACATCATTTCCCAAACTTAAGTTAAAAATTAACTATACAGATCTTACCCAAAATAGTGCAGTGATGATCACGTCGAAGAACACATATAGCACAGTCAAAACAGTGGTGTGCACGAGGCGGCCGTAACGTTTGGCATGTAAGACAATAAGTCCAATCTGGTTTCGACTTAGACGATAACAGTAGGCTACGAATACTTGGGTCTTTATAAATACACAGTGTAACACTCGAACAAAAACAAGCATATATAAACAGCAAGATGCTGCATGCTAAGTATTTCTCGTCTCCTAATACATAGGGTAATACCAAATAGAGCTCCAGAAACAGTAAATGACTGGCAAAAATTGCAAGCATAGAGCGCACTAAAACGCTTTTCACAACTCTACTCTTGGGGATTGCTAAAAAATGATCATTCAATCATACAGTGGATTAAATATTACCATTTGCAAGCAGACAATAAACAGAGCGGATGCCACGAGGAAATGTAAGACATGACTGTCTTAATTTTGACATGCGTTTATACAGATATTGGAATCCTTGCAAGCGAAAACCGTAGCTGGGTTTTTATTGGTCGTTTTGAATGTGCGACCCAAGCTAGCATTCTTTAAAACGGATATATATTTATCTTACTTCATTATGTTGAACGTAAAAAATTTTCTAAGCTCGGTAATAATCCCGGATGTATGTGACACCAAATACATGTAACTGTTTCTGAATGTCTTCGAGAAGGTTTTGGAAACTGGTCAAACGAATATTTTATACTGTGCGTTCGTTACCTCTGTGAGGATCTAGTTTCTTGTTGGAGAGACTTACTAGTTTGAAAGGCATAATTAATATGGTGTAAAGTATCAAGTAAACTTCCTGTACTAGATCATATTACAATCCGTTGTGGAATGTGTGGTGGTAAACAAATCCCCAAAACAAATAGATCTATAAGTTTTCGACATTTGATACTGACCCTATTAGTTTAGATTAACACATCTAACTGAAGGCTCTCGGTCACGTATTCACATCAGATCAAGGGTGAGTGCATTGTGCTACACATTTCTTATAACCGTTAGTAAGATTAGATTAAACTCTTCCTGATATATTGGTAGACTTTCAAATATATCTTGGAACCTCTTCATTTCGGATTTGACTGGGTTGACTTACTTTGATTATAAGGGTGTTGCGAGTAAAGGTGTTGTCAAACTATGAATACCTGCAACATTTTAAGCGATAGGAAAGACGTGATCTAGTACTTCAGTGAATAAACTGTGAATCTGTTCCTAATTGGAACATGATATATCATTTTTTAATTTTTGTTTTCACATACCGTGATATCGTTTTCACAATTTCGGGTATTATTTCTTCTCGTTCATTGCTATACTTTATATTCCTCATGACTCCTAAGTTATTAAAAATTAAGACCCCTTCGCCTCCCTTATTCAGCTAATGTATTTTGACTCAATAATATAAAAGCCTGACTCTGCTACAAAGAAACAGACTATCTCGATCATAGCGTGACAGACCAACGTGCACAAATCCTCGTAGCAGTAGACGAACAGCCGTCATATCTAATGACATTTCTCAGATTTATAACACTTAGAAGAAGGCGATCCAAAGCGACTCAAGCATATAAAGATTCTGAACGCTTGAAATTGATACACAGATCTAATGAATTCTATCATCAAGTGCTGTTATTAACTTTTAAAGTGCTTAATCGCTGGTGATACGTTTTGTGAATGTTGTTTCTACAATATGTATTTAGAATTTGTTTTCAATCGTTGTGTTGCACTAAATTATTGTATATTGTCTACTTCAGTATTATTCTACATCAGCGATCGGTATTGGGAATTTAATAGCATTCTGTCGTTCTGAAAACTAAACATTCAGTCGTTATGGTTTGACAAACATAGAACTACTTCCTTGCCTTTATGCTGAGTGTTGCGGTTATATCTAAGTTGTGAACTGTGGTTGCTTCTAAGTGTTTTTGTTCTAGAACCTATTTTCGCTGTATCTCATTGACAGTGTGATTGTAAAGATTAGTGAACTCTAATGGGAACTAACCCATATATATCGGTTCGAATCGTCTTTTTATTTCATTTAAGTCATCCTAAAGCTTAAGTTCGTCTATCACAAAGGATATTCACTTTGAATACATAATATCCTTGGGATGAGTTGATGTATATCCGATTAATTCTTTGTGTTCAATCATGATTCAATGATACACCTTAATGACTTAAACCATGGTGGCAGTTCAGAAGCAAAGTAAGTGTAGTGGGGAACCAAAAGTCGCATATTGTGGTAAACCACCTTTGACAGCTTTCCCTTAGATAAGATCATTTACGCAGACTGGTACCTATGCCAAAAAGGCGAGTCATTGAATAAGACCCACTCAATGCAATTTATTTAGTGTTTAGTGACATTAGTTCCTAACCACTCGATCCACGAGGCTAAACATACAATAATTAAGAGGACTTGCACTAACTACTGAACACCTCGAGAAGGCCAGAATATGTAAGCGTGGGAACACCTAATCAAGCCGACAAGGCTCGGTCATACAGGCGTGATCACTTGTTGTAACCTTCTGATCTCAATATTGCAGATGCTATTCTGTTACCATCTAAAATGTAATTTGTAGTGGTTTATGAAAGGAAAATATTTAAACGTTACCATATGAAGACTCAGTATAAATAATGATTTGACTTCGATGTAAGATCTTTTAGATAAGGTAATCGTATCATGGCAATTTCATAATATTTTATCAGGTCTGCTACTCTCATAACTCAGATAAAAGCACTAATACCGAGTAATATCTGATGATCACAACTGCTCTGTTAAAATCAGTGCTTCGAAACCGAGGTGAGGAAGACATTCCACGACGTAGTCTGTCAGTAATAAACTATCTTCACAACATCGCAATCCTCTAACTTCGGTATACCATGTATGTATTATGATTAAGCAGCTTGTCTCACCATTTTCCGAGGACCAGGACGACCATACCAGTTAATCCGAATGGTCAGTACGTATACACCAAATATGTTTCCATTTTTGAAAATGAAACTACTCCAACCTGCCTTCCTGCCAACTAAAACCTTAGCTCAAGAGAAAAGTAAGTGAAAGAACTGAATAGATGATCCCTTAACTGATACATGACATAGCAACATAAGAGTGTGTATTGTTCAGTAATCTACTATTTTGAGGTTGGTATGTAATTGTAAGTCTGTATCGCCTATGATAATCACCTGTCACAGATAATATCTCGATAGTATGTCTACGTGAGTCGTAAGGATAACACTTACGAGGGTGATTACATATCAGAATTCCAGTAAACTTTCAGCTTTGTTTGAGACCAACCTATTTATTGTCGAAATCCTCGTACAACGGTAGGAAGGAAACTCCGCTTTTATTAATCCTTCTTTCAAAATATGAAAGCACCAATTCCATCCCAGTTTAAGTACTATGTGCCAACCACATTTTATACGCTATAAGAGACCCAGTGACGTCTCTTTTAAATATATTCCTGGCTTCATGAGACTCAGGCTTGACTACTTCATATCCAGTTAACAACCAGCTCTGGGGATATTTCTTATGCTTTACTACAGCATGAATTGGAAGATGGTATACCATGTTTGGTCGAACAAGAGATGAATGGTTGTCACTTTAAATTCGATCTTAAATTTATTACCAAACCATTCAGATGAACAACAACAGCTTATTATTACACGTTCAAGTGGATAATAGAGATCGGTGGACTTTTCACTATGCTCCGAGGCACCTTTTGTATTAAAATTTCTGAGGTGAAACTAAAAATCTAAGCAGCACTCTTTGTCACTGAATGTTCCTGCTTGAACAGGTCATCGAGTCTTCATTTCCAGTAAAAACCCGAATGGTGAATGCTTGTTAAAAAACTTCCTGACGTCGACGTGGGCTACATGTAGTGATTTTCAGCCACTTAAAGGTTGATATCATATCCCTATAGCCAAGAAGGTGGATAGGCCAGAGCTATCTTTTCGGTGTAAGTGGGTCTTAGCAATAAATCCCACGAATCTGTTCAAGCTGGAGGTGTTAGAAGGGTTATGTTCCGGTTATCGTATCTCAGAGGCAAGATGACGATGGAGCACGTTGATCCGTCCGTTCACACTAATCACGGCTAGTAGGGGGATTTCAGAAGTCACTGGGAAACACTTCCAGGTATGTCAATCGTAATAAATATTGTTTGGATTACCTCAACCAAACTCTTACATAGTGCTCCAAGTCGCTTCTTGTATTGTATAAAGAAGCCACTATGACGATCTCCGCTATCTAAGCGTTCTATAGGTCAGAATTGCACTGTTATCAAATGAATCTTATTTATAACGATAATACTTTATTGTCATCGAGCAATGTCACAAGTTCATTCCAAATGGTAGACAAAAACACTATCTGGCATGTTCAGTCAATGTTTTGTAATATTTTTGAAAACCAGTCAGTCAATAACATACATGCGCATACATGATAACCATAGTTGGACATGTGTCTGGGAAAAACATTGGATAGCACTCACGAAATGATATTAGTGGAGAGGTAATTCAACAGTACGCTCGAATTAAGGATCGTTTACACATTCAATGGCATATGTTAATCCTTGTTGTGCACGGTCATCTAGTGATTGTGTCTATTAATAAAGATATTTTAGAGTTGATTCTGTTAGGAATCACAACCAAGTTTCTGTTTCCTACCCGGACACTTTATGAATTCGTTGTAAACTCACTTACATGGTTCATACTGTCATTTATACGTTTCCGACGCACAAGTTGAGCCGAATCTCTTTAATAAATTTTCATCAACGATATGCGCTCTTGATCGTTTCCATATCTGAGCTATGGATGGTTAGTAAATGCAACAAAATGTGGTACTTCTGACTGAGTAATTACACCGAGAACTTGTTTCAACCATAGAAATATTACTAAGGAATATTTATGAGAACTAATAGGCAGTGAATATTTTGTAGCTGTAGATTTATGATTTAACCTAACTTGAAAAGTGTTCTTCTTCATTAACCTTTAATTCATAATCATTCAAATGTTTTTACTATTTTTTACCAAATAGAGCGATCTAAAGGAATAATCGAAAAATGTTATATAGACATATAGTTTTAGGAATCCAGCTGAATTAGAATGAGAAACTAGGCAAATAAAATGTCAGACTATTAGTCACAGACAGAAAGTGTGTACTTACTTGACCTGCATGACAGACGAATATAGCATTCGGGTAACTATTCAACCATCCATATTATAAGACAATGATGCATATAAGTAAAGAATAGTTTATACAACATAAAATCCGACAAATTTCGCAACATGTTCAATGGTGTATAAAACAGGTCTGTTACAGTTATGTTATTAATGGTTTTTCAAATACTAGCTCAATATTTAGATGGATTAAATAGAATGATATCAGACAAAATTATTGTTAATGAAAAACATTTTTGTTTGATCAAAATACCTAATGGAAGACTAGTTGATCAAACCAAAAACCGAGGAATGATCTTACTGAAAAGTAGAAATGATCAAAACAAGAATAATAATAAAATATTTGTTAATTTGTTTGGTTTTGACAGAATAATTGCAAAAGTTACCTCGACAATAGCATAGAGTTCGTCGCATTCCAGCACCACCAACTGAATGAAAACAACCAACACCATATCCTTCTGGGATAGCGGCACATGTACGTGATACAACAACAGCAGTTAGTGTTGGCACGCCGAGTTGTGGTCGAACCCTATAACTTTTCGTCACAATTTTAGCACATCCATTATAATTTATATTTTCACATCTTCCATAATTTTTTGAATCAATAAGCAATTTGATTGCCGAACGGTTTACTCTTTCTGAACACAGTCTTGATATTTGTAAACTAGTTAGTCCATTTCTTAAATGATTTCCATTACTAGATATACTGGTCCAACCGCCAACTACGGGCTTCCCACCAAACCATGCTAATCCGGTCCCCGGACCAGGACGAAGACCAGAACTTTCTGATAGACTTGCATAATTGTCACAAACGAAACAATGTTGGGTCTGTTTCATAATTGGTTTATTTGAATATTCCAGATAGTTTGTCTTGGTTACATAAGCTATTGTTATGAAAATGATTACGACTAACCAACAGCATACTGAATAAAAGCGCTTGAAACGAAACTACAAAAAATATAGATTAAACACTGGTTACTAGATTAAAATTAACATACTTTATTTCATCATGTTATCGTATGAATCATATGTATCAGGCTCTCTATGATTAAGCATAAGTCAATCAATCTATGATATAGATTGTCTTCCTACGCTCACTACTCAGACTCATGTTTCCAAGTTTATACTGGATTGGCTATTCTACTAAGACAACCTATAACATGCTAACTCGGACCTTTACACTAGGATTGTGTGGCTGGCATCGGATGGACAAAAAAAAAAGAAATAAAAAACTAAGACAATAAAAGATATAGTTATTAATATTCTTAACACTTCACCCTCTATATGCATACTCTCTTCTAATAAACCGCTTTCCTTGTACCAACTTTGACTTCCCTTCCTTCATGTGAGCTTACTCCAACTTGTTAAACATCACAATTCATTGTTCTTTATTACTACATTCTCTTAAATGGAGCCTCTGACTTCATTTCACTCTAACAAGAGATAATATGAATTTAATCTAATTTATTATACCTCTGTCTGTTCTACTACATAATGTTAAGCAACGTTCGGCGTTCATATCCAAATGCCTTTCTGCTCTGCTGTTCTTCTTTGTTGTTTCTTCTTCAGAATCTTGCTCTGAAGGCACAGCTATGGAACTACTGACGTCTGGAACAAACTTTACATATGCGTCAACTCAATGTCATGGTTTATAGCAAGCGCTATACGAGTCTACTTTATAACAACTATAAACTTGATAAGTTGGGAAGCATGCTATGCTCCAACAAATGTTGTAATTTGTAGATCATGCCTGTAAAAATGGCGTGTACCTGCTCATGCAGAAACATATTATTATTAACTGGTAAATACTTGAGTTATTTTGTGGTAGTATTTTCTTACTCGTAAGCATCTGTATGATGCATAGATTATTGTAGTACGTTCTACATTTCCAGTGATCTTGCAAATTGATCATGGATCAATCACATGGTTCTCTTCAACCTATAAGGTGTTTATTTCGGTAGTGTTATTTCTCAATCCTGTGAATATGTTCAGGATTTCGTTTTTATTTATTGAATGACTTGACTCGTGAAAAAGAACAGTATAACTAGAAAATATTTACTTGCTGTGTTGCGTTCCACCCTGTTTATTATGCAAGCGGGCGTAAGAAGCTGCGTTAGCATACAACAGTCAGTAAATGATATGCCCTGATGTTACCCTGAGATCAATATGATTTAGACCAACCGGTCAATATTCGAACTAGATCGATGCAACTGCTCTGTCAGACTGATATCCGATCAAGTTGGTCTCGAAAAAATCTCAGAAATTACTTTTCTTACCAACACATTACTCTTAGATTACGATTGGATGTCTTGACAGACAGATGTCATTCCTGTACGAAATCTACCCTCGACGTCGTCGATCTTGATTTTATCAAAAGGGGTTTTTGTAGAGATTTTAAGAAATTTCGGTAGTTTAAATCATGAGTCAATTGAAGCTAGAACAACATGGAAAACCTGGAAGCGCTGGATAGTAGTTTCTTCATAGTATTGGGCTTCTCAGTATTATTATTATTATTATTATTATTATTATTATTATTATTAATACAATATTCATATAGCTAGAAAGACAAATTCTATGCACACAAAGTGGTCAGTTTACTTTAATTTTAGCTTTGTGCTTTAAATGAACAAAAGCCTATTTTTCTGTGTCTATATAGTCATTTTGATGATGTTAATTTACAAATTACTACACTATGGTGTTTGTATGAACTAATGATTCCTTTGTACTTGATGAATGCTTGATTTTTGAATTCTAAATACAATACGTTGATTTGTGCTTACCTAGTTCTATGTTGCTGTAAAGTGTACTACTTCGACGATTCATAGTTAATACACTAACTCAAATACTTCCTTTTCTTACATGAACACTAATTTTATGTAACCAACGATCATTTCTTTAACTGAGCTGAGAAAACCTTCCAATTTTCTGTTGTATTTCAACATTGAATGTTGTCTGAAGAATCCCTTCTTGTTATCAGTTTAACTGAGTTAAAGGAGTTCCATCGAAAATTGAATCAATGACTCATCTCAGCCGAATAAATATAACGTTGAAAGTAGACGATGAATTTCGTATAGTGACATAGAAAACTGTACATTACAATGTAGATAAATGGCAGTGAATGAATAAATCTAATCACAATCTGTATCTAATGCTTTTGTTAACATATGGGTTTGTGAAATAATGTTTATACATTATAGTATTTCCATTTAAGTTCGTTGAAATATTTTGTTGCTGTGCATCTGAGTATTCATACTTATCGGGGTTTGTTCTTTATTAAGTTGAGTTTGTTAAATTTTTTGATGATTTTTTAGCTTTAAATATCAATAGACTTCATCATAGCTATGTAGAGGATGTTGTTTTGATGAAGTGATTCTTCTTGATGGAGCCTTTGAGCTCCTCACTCTGATGAAACGCTTGACAAGTGATGATGTTCACTCAGTAAATCTGACATCAGACAAGGATGAAACAACAAATTTAATTTCCAATATCGTTAGCTGAGCTCTTACCTCAGACCAAAAGGCTGAGACTCTAGTTTTCGACAGACTAAAAGAGGAGGAAACTCCTGTTCAGACCGAGGTTACGCGTAATCGCATTACATTTCGCGCTGTCAAGGCAAGGCAGCTGTTATCTATTGTAAGTACGTCTACTCTAAACACTGCTAAAGTGGTGACTTTCAAAAAATGCCAAATCCTTACCTTGTTTAATTGTTTGAAATCTGGAGGAGTCAAAAGAAAAAGAACCTACTAATCTTATGTTAAACAACCTATAGAAATGTTTTAGCAAACATTCGTCATAAACTGACCTAATTTGGTATGATATTGAAAACCAGGGAAAATCGAATGTCCGTATGGGACTATTCATCATTGTTCACCGATGACCTCACCAAGGATAAAACCCGGGTCAAGAACTGTGACAAGTACAACCAACAGATTAAATTATTCTCCGCAAAACCATGCAACAAAGCTATAGCAACCACATCAATGATCATTTCAAAATATTCCTCATATCCAGTGAGAAATTATAATTGGTGAACTTCAGACACGATGTGAGTGAAACAGTTATCACTAATAGAATTGAATGACCATCACACTATGTAGAAAATTAATTGATTCTAGAGTAATACCTATGAATGAAGAATCATTAGTTCTACTGATTAAGCATTTCTTACTTGACCTAATGGTTCTGGGTTCGATCGCTGACGAAATCTGATGCGAGCACTACTGAGGAGTTTTATACTAACTCGAAAAAGCTATATTTGGTTTCACCTCTTAGTTTTCAGTTTTACTCTAAATGAGGTCAATCAATGAAGAAAATTACCTACATATCAGAGATTAATCATTATAACTCCCTACAAATTCATAGTTTCAATAATTTTAAAAACATTAAGGTAACCAGCTATCAGCTATTTGATGTTAGATACAATAATAATAATGATAATAATCAAAATAATCGACATTGATAGTCAATAGTTGATTTAGATGATGTCAGCAACACTAATTTCAAACATCAATGATAGTTTTAAGCGATCAACTTTTTGAATATAGAAACCATCTTGGTAATAGTTATTATATAGTTTCAAGTTATTTAGCTATGGAACCGATGTCGTTGAAAATTACAATCAAACTTCCACTAATACAATACGCAAAACATTCATTGAATCTATAAATCTTCTGCATACAATAATTATTCATTTCTAAATCCATAAACTTATAACTAAACAGTCACATCACAAACCCCAAACACTAATAATAGTTAAATTCATGAATCAATTGAAGCTAGACTACCATGGGAAACCTGGAAGCACTGGACGACCGTTTAGTTCTAGTATGGAACTCATCAGCAGTACAAACCCACGATCCCGCCTCGCGAGATTCGAACCCATGACCTACCAGTCTCGTAGATGTGCACAGCCAATGAGGAATCCCACACTAGGACGAAACGGTGGTCTAGGTTTTACAAGATGATCTAGCTTCAATGAACTCATGAATTCAACTATTAAAAATTACTACAATTTTCACAAAACCCTCCTTTCTGATTATAAACACTAATAGTTAAGACTTACAGTTTTAATCAATTTATCTTCATATTGACTACTGATAATTAAACTTTCAACACAACATTGTTTTCCATGATGATCTAGAACATTCAATGAATTTCCAAGCATTTTATTATGGCTTTGATCAATATATTCAGAATGAGTTATGTCATTATTATCTTCATTAGCAACTACTAGTAAATGCTCCATAGTAACTTGTGTAATTCAGTTTGAATTATTTAAGAAAATTTTAAATTTTTCTATTTTGTTTTTTTCATTTCATTTCATATAAACATGTTACATAATTTATTCAATGGATATATATATATATATATATGTATATGTATCTACTTGTTATGTAATTTATATTACATAGAGGTGAAGAAATCACTATGGTTACTATTTTTATTTATTTATTTTAATTTGAATGTACACAGGTTTATCAGTCTGTTTAAAAAAAAAGAAAAAAAACCGGACTTGAAATATCATTGGAGTGTACTATGTATGTTACAGCATATATAAATGAATTGATTTTAAGGGAATATACAAATGTATATTTTGGTAACGAATGAGAAAGTACTCAATACATACATACATACATACATACATACATACATACATACATACATACATACATACGTACATACAGAGACAGGAGCGAGCGAGCGAGAGAGAGAGGGTGTGTTGGAAATTGGTTAGAGATAGCAAATAGATGGTTTTGAAATTTTTTCAAAACAAGAATTTGCATTCAAATATCCATTTATAAGTATTAGTCAAGTTTTTATCTTTAGGAGGAAAATTTGAACACTTAGGGTATTCCATGAAAAGAAGAATTCTAATAAGAGCTACATATGATCAGTGAACGATATTGTTCTTAGTTAGATTCTCACCAGGCTTTACTCTTATATTAATGAATATTTTAATGTCTGGATGCATGAGTCAAATAAAGCTAGATCGCCATTGAAAACCTGGAAACACTGGACGGCCGTTTCAACGTAGTATGGAACTCCTCAACAATGTGCATCCATTATTCCATGTGCGAGAATCGAACCCTGTGTGGTGTGTGCTACTGATGATGATGACAGATATAAGTAGTATGTATCATCAATTTAAAGTGAAATGTTCGCATGCATGAACATCAATTAGCAGTCAAACTCCGTGACATATCCTCACTTATATCAATACATGTGGACAACTGCGGGCACACATTCGATTGTAGAAATATGGAAATCTTGAACAGAGGTAATTCTAAAAACATCGGACAATTTTTAAAAGCTTGGCACTCAGGAAAATCAGCAATCAACAAACACACTGAAATTGATCCAATTTATCAACCAACAAACATAGGACCGGAAATCGAACCATTGGGAGATGCAATCAAAATAGAGAAGTAAACAATGACAGATTTAAGTTCAACAAGAACCAAACAACATTGAGGTCTACAGGACAAGCTGTGAGCCATATGTGAAGAAATTTAAACACTTCTCTCTATTTGGAGTTTTGTGTTGAAAAGTTCGTTTAGAAGAACGATGAAAGGTCCACGACCAAACCATCCAGCTCAGAGAACAAAACTCCAACAAAAATATTTCATCACATCACTGGTAAGTTTCTCACATTCATTATGCTTAATGCACTACTTTGGGTCCTAATATTCAAAAATAACACATTATTTAATTGTTGCTTACATGAATACATCATTCTTTTCCGTAAATAACTATTGATTCTGTTATTAACTTTATTTCTTTCGTATTCACTTGTATTCTGTATATTGTATTTTACTACTTAGTAGAGATCAGTAGCTCATGTGATTATCAATAATTTCAAAGTGTGTATTGAGTATTGAGTATTCACATGTATTTCGAATGGTTAATTGATTTGATGATTGTAACTGTACTCTCTCTGTTCTTCCCAGTTTTACTTAATGAAAATCTGATTCTTCATAACGACTTGCATGTTGTATTGTTTTTTGTTCAATGTGTTGACATACATTGTTGGTATAAAGCATCATGTCGTTACTTGGTTCATCATAAATTTTACAAATTAATTCTCATATAATTGTTTAAAGGAAACACTTCTCACTGATCATATCTCAAATGGCTACTAATATGTTAGACGCTTCATCATTCCAGATCTGTAAAACCATGTTAAGAGAAATGTATCTTATGATTTCTGACTCCATTATGCTGTACAAGCCCCTTATTCACTAGTAATACTCAGGCATAAATGAAATATAACATTCGCAAAGGAGCATGAGATTAAGAATGACTGTGTAGTGTTTGTATGATCTGATGATTTTTTTCGTAATTTTTGTCCACCTAATTTCGAATTTTAAATACAATACGTTCGTTTGTGCTCACCTAGTTCTTCTTGGTCTAAATTACGCTATTTCGGGAATTCCTAGTTCGTTCAATAATTCAAATACTTCTACTCATCAAACTGACGTCACGATGAGGCCTGTAATGGAACAGTTCAGCATTCATTCAAATTTCGATGCTTTTGAGGATTATATAGAAAGGTCCGAAATCTGGACTATGATCAAGGAATATGTTTAGGATGTTAACATTATGGCACATTTCCTTACATTCATTGGCAAAGAAGTCTACAGCTTGTTAAAATCTTTAGCATTCCCAGAAAAGCTTATTTTACCTCTTTATACAACTCTGAAGGAACTAATACTAGACCACGAAAAGTGTGCAAATTTCTAATGCCATGAACGAGAAACATTTCATAAAATGATTCCTCAGGACATTGTAGTGACCTACTTTTATGAAGAGGACACGATTGGTGTGATGGAAACATTTACTATCATAATCAACCGTACCAGTGATTGCTTTACTGTATCCTTTTGTTTAAGTGCACCAAAAAACACGCCTTTCCATTGTTCTTGACCTTGAACATGCTCACGTACGCACGGTAGTCTCGCCCGTAAACTTTGGCACGATCTCGGTATTATTTAGATACCATAAGATCGCCAACAAATATATCCTAACTACAATCTACAATTGTTCTTCTAATATTTATCCTACGGAGGGACCTAACCTGGTAATTGGCACGTAATCTATCTGTAGTATTGATCATAGTCAACTGTGACTCGACACAACTACGACATCAAGAATTCCGCTATATTACTAAGTCATCCCGATCCAATGAGTACTCAGAATTACGCAGATAACAATTCATTGAGGAGTTGCGATGCAGGTCACGAAGATGAACATATGTTTGGTAAATGTTTGTTCCGTGGCAAATTACACTCATGCAATTCATGTGTATTTCGTAATGCTAGATGCACCAAATCCTGGTCAGAACTCTTGTGTAGTTTGTCTTAATGATCTACTTATTTTTAGTGAAATCTTAATTAAATGTAAGGAACAAGTTAAAATCTGATTACAGTGCATAACATTTACCGTATCGTTCCGTTGTAACGAACACACTCATGGATCACTCAATATTCATGGAATGCACTACAGTCTACAACTTTTCCGAGAGGGGGGTTAGAAAACTAATATATTCCTTGAGATCTGCGTCTGGACGGTATAAGAGTTTTTATTTATGAAAAAGTGTATTCGTTGCTGTGTTCCTCCTTAATCAGAAGAGTATAAGTGTCAGTTACTACAGGTGGAAGTGATCGTGGAGTCACACAGACGGTAATCACTCTCAATAACCGACGAAACTAAGGAACTATTGAATCTTCTGGGAGGTTCTAACTATTGGCTTTGGTAAGGTGTTGCACTGTTTAGTGATTTTAGACACGAATATGTTTGTACGTAGTTGTCATTTGGGCAAAGCGTTTCCTTCCAGATATAAGACGACCTGCTTATAACAGAGTTAGAAAGTCTAAAAAACTGGACAAATCGTTGATATAAATGGTACAAATGATTCAAACGATAAGAAGAGAAATGGCTCACAGCTGAGCCTCCTTTCATCTTGTTTGAGAGCCAGTTAGATGAAGGAGAATGAACCCTAACGGCTTGTAATAGTAAATATCTACAGTTAATTGAACTTCACTAATGCCGACAGGCTCAAGTTCCAGACTGAACGTTCGATGTCTAGGTAGCTTATTTGAGCAGAATAGTTGTAATTCAGTGATGGAATGAAGCTATTTCAGACAGCCATTATTGAATTATGTCGTCTGCCTGGGAGAAAACTGTTTTGTGGGTGATAAACAAACAGTTTTCGGCAGATGGTTTGAAGGAATTCTTTTAAAATTCTTTCCATGATATCTGCAACCTCAGAGAACAAGGACTTTCAGCTTACTTTTTCATTCTTTTACGGGCTTGACCAAAGGAAATGAAGAGATCAGTGGGAAGGCAAAATAGCAGATCTGGAAATAATTTCAGGACTGTGGGTTTAATTTTGTCCAGTCTTGCAGGTTTATGTTGGTCTAAGCACCCTGGAATCCTTTTAATTTTGAGAGATTCTAACTTCCTGATGCTTAGTTCAGAAAAAGAGATGATGCAAAAGGTTAACAAGTCTATTAGCCTCTTTATTAGTGCTGTGTGTTGAAACAATGGTAGGTAGATTTATAAGTGTGGTACCAGTTCCTAGCATAGCAGGCGGTGTTACAAAAGACAAAAACCCCACTGCATCTATTTAAGACACAATATTATCTGCCGAATTCGTTGATGCCACGAGGACCAGGCCAAAATATAAAGGTGCTTTATCCAGAATATTTTTGGATCGTTTTATCCAAAGAAGGCAAGAAAACTGTTCCGTAGTGAGGAGACTCCTCACAGTAATCCATCATTTTATTAGTGTTACTACACATATTTACTCGTAGCAATATAGTTTATCTTTGCATAGTTCGGTGTCAGATTACAGACGTAAATAATCCTCTGCTTCTAGGTACTAAGGCTAGCGTAGCAAAAGCATGTTTAGTTCCCTCTAACCAGTCTTTGTTAATGTTGTTTAAACAATTCAGTTAAAGTTTTTTCTCGTAACGCGGGTTCTTGATTTGGTTCCAACGTGTACTTTAATTTAAGGCTTATTTTCCATATTACTGAGTACTGAAGAATGCCAATGAAGCTTGATATTAAAAGAAAACTTTTATCAAGATCTGATCGAGTAAAATCCGTGGATTTGCACTCAACAGAACCATGGATTTGTGCTGCACTGTATAATGGAAATGTGCATATATGGAATATCGAGGCTCAGCAGTTGATAAAAACTATCGAAGTTTGTACAAACCCTGTTCGCGCTGCTAAATTTGTTGCTCGCAAAAATTGGATAGTTACAGGCTCTGATGACATGCAGGTGAATTTCAAATAACTTTAACCGTGATATGATGGTCAATGATAGCTAAATTGTTGTTATTATTTCCTGACAAACAAGTTACTGGGGTTAATGTATGCAACCGGAAGCAACACAATAGCTTGGTTAACTTTCTTCTGTTTTATGGTTTGAGTGTGTTGATTTACTCATCCCTCATTCAGCTTAAGGCTTATTGTTTACTTTTTCTATCGAAAAATGATCCGTCCCTTTACCTCACTCAGCAAACATTCTTACTGCATAATATAGCAAAATTTTTTATGCCACAAAGTTCTCAAATTCGAAATCCAGTCAATAGAAAACTGGCCGCCTATTTCACTTGTATTCTTATTACCCTAATAATAGTTCCATTTAATTATCTCTTTTGAAAGCTTAATGTTTATAATTACAGTACTATACATAACTATATTTTTAACTTCCAAGTGCTCTTTGTTTTCGACTTCAATGATTTCGAGCGTGTGAATCGACATAGTGTTTAGTTCTATAGTGGATCATAAATGTTAACGATTTATTTAAACACATAGGTATAGGTACAGGGAGGCACCGAGTACATATGCGCCACACGAATCTCCATTGATTTGTGTGAGGGCTGTGATACTGCCCGGGTGCCCAAACCGAAGCAGGTGGTTTTCTTAGAGGGCCACACTCCGAGCCTTCGACCTGAACGTCTGACCCACAAGGCAGTGGAGAATTGTGAGGAGATGCAGTCCCATGGAAACCGGTGACCAACGATTGGTTCATACGCCATTTATTCCTTCAGGATACTGGAGCCAGCCCATGTGCATCATTGATTTGGGGTTCGGTTAAAGCGCTGAACATTCGCTTTTCGTCCTCTCAATTTCGTAAACAACACCCGCGCCACGAGAAGGCAGTGAGTAGGACTTCCCTGGTAGAGGCTATATACGCATGGCCGTGTGAGAGCATTTCGAGAGGGAGAGCGGTCTCTCCCCACTCTCGGCCGTACCAAATTCTTTTCTCTCGTTCAGTTCGTATGTTCAGGTTTTTGCCGAAAGTTTATTCCTTGACTATCATCTGCAGATAATCATCATTTGCAGTTGGGAATTTCAGGATTAGATTTTATTACGGTACAGATGTGTATTCGTTTTCTCTTGAGCTTTGGTATTTCAAATATTGTATCATACTTCTTGCCCATTTGTTTCATGTGTTCTCTTCAGGTAGGTTGTATTATCAACATAAACACTACTATCGTTACGCACTTTTTGTTTTCTCTTTGCTGCGCTTAACTTGATGACTTGAACTAGTGTACGTTTGTTCCACATCATGCTTTGTCAATGATTAACTAATTGATAACATTCATAGATTTTAAACGCTTTTGAATGCTTTTTGTCAGTGCAAACTTCACGCTTTGTCAGGTTTTTCATTTTAGTCATGTTACTTGTATTATTTTCTTCATACTTCTAAATACAGTTGCGAGTTTTCAATTACAATACTCTTGAAAGAATTCAACAAATAGAAGCACATTCTGATTATATACGATCCATTGCTGTGCATCCTACTCAACCATTTATCCTTACATGTTCAGATGATATGCTTATACGTTTATGGGATTGGGAAAATAACTGGACATGCGCTCAGGTATGTTTTAAATTTAGCTAGCAAACATTGTGTCTTGTTAATTGATTTGTTAAATAATTTAGTACAGGGTAAAATGAGTAATTGGATGTGTAATTCAGTAGACTAAATTGTTTTTCACGGATTTAAATCTACTTCACTTACGTGGTTATGAGTAACAGGACAATATTGTTATTGTCCACTACTCCACAACTGTATTTTTCACGATTCTAATACGTGGTTTAAAAAGTATGAAGTAAGTATTGTAAACTTCTATTCGGTACGCAATCAGTGATATCAACGCAAGACAACACAGTTCGTGAATGCAACGCAACTACTCTTAAATACTGTGGCCCTAACCCTCCTTAAGTAAGCACTCAACTATTGGGACTAAAAGATTAAAAGCCTGGCCTGTGACCACAAAAGATGTTTTATGGAAGAAATACCACTCTTTATATAGATTTTCTTTTCAGAGAGTATTAATTACATTTAAATAATCACAATTCAGGAATGGATTTCATGCTAAACGAATACATAACATTATCACGGCACAAAAGGATAACATACAAAAATAATTAATAACTGGAATGGTTTGAGTACATTCGAATGTTAAACTGAACGATTATTAAATTGAGTTAGTCAATAGTCTTACTCTTGATCAATTCTTGTCAATAAATTACACCTATTGTTTGGGGTTGAAAATAACATACTACCGTTCACTATGAAGTTTCCAGTTCAAAAATTGGATTTGTAAATTAACGATTGACAACTACGTCTCTATACTCCTAACTTTCAGAAACACCCGTGATGGAAATTCATGCAGTAAAGTGAGATGTGTTACTTTGAAAGCCGGCCTTTTACGATTCCTCCATCGATTATAAGAAGACTGTATAGCTGTAAATAGTGATTATCTGAGGGAAATGTTTTACTGCCGTCACACCACAGTGTAGTCTGCAGTACAACTTTTTTGTCTAATCGTGAACTGACTGCTCTTAGTTTTGCCGTCCCCCAGCTGACCTTTATGCCACTGTAAGACCTGAAGGAACGAGCGTTCCAATCATTGTGAATTGATTGGATCATCACGATATGAGAGCCTGACCGTCACAACAAGGCAACAGCTACTGTTGGATAACAATGTGTGAACTTATTCTCGTCATTCAGTAGATTACATAGCTTGAAATCAACCAGTTGTATTGCGGTGTGTGCTACTGATGTCGACAGATATAAGTAGTATGTATCATCAATCGGAAGTGAAATGCCCGGAGGCAGAAACTTAAGAAGATCAAAGAAAAGAGAACGAGAACAAAGAATGATTGGTGTGGAAACGAAAGAACAGTAAAGTCTGAAACGATTGATTGACATTTGCAAAAGGAACAGTCAAGTTTGAGACAGTTGATTGACATTTTGCAAATGAAGTATTTACTATATGGTCCTCAGATTTTACTAAGATGTTCTGTAATTTGCATTCTAATACATTAGATTGTCCTCACTTGTGTTCTCGTTCACTACAGTATTTACTCGTAGTATATATATATATATATATATATATATATATATATATATATATATATATATATTGTAGCTAATATTATGCCATAGTTTTCATTCCTTAGTCTTAACTGATATAAAGCAAAATATCGCGTGATGTTCAGTTGAAAAAGGGCTTTCTACCTTAAGACTTAATAATGTTCCTACATTTGTAAGTCTGTTCAAACTATCCAGTAAATCTCCTGAAAACTAGTAGAGTGAATCATACTAACTCATTACATTTGTCAACTTAAGTTGGATAAATAATTTCACTTGTATTTCTTGTGTATTTCTCAGAAATGCATGAATTTGTGAGCTAGCAGCTTACTACCTGTTTGACGTGACTTCTATACATAGAAGGATCTAGCATATGCTTAGCAATGTGAGTTGAAGGGATCGAGAATCGTATTTCCTAGGCTCATTTGATTGGTAACAAGTATGGAGTGAAAAGATGTAGAAATTTTTGTAGTAGTGTTGGTATTAGCAGGCGATACTGAAGGCAACTAAATCAACAAAGAATGAATATAACGCTTGACAAACACGATATGTATCTTTTATGTTTCACTTGTATCATTTTAATACTACTATTGGGGCTGTTAACGTATTCTTGTAGTACCTAGAAAGGAAAATAAATTGTCGTTGCATTATCACATAACCCAAGGTACATCTGTCTTATTTAACGAAATGCTAGAATATTCGTTTATTTCTTACAAATAGTACAGTAAATGAATCGGTTAAAATTTGTTAACAAGAGCTATATTATACAAGTCAAATTTTCGAGTAATGATATTTATGTTTCACATTGATATGTGTTTATCATTTCGTTATTCCAGGTGTTTGAGGGTCACAATCATTATGTTATGCATATAGCATTCAATCCAAAGGATAATAACACGTTTGCTAGTGCTTCTTTGGATCATACAGTCAAAGTGTGGAGCCTGGGCTCAGGTACTCCAAACTTCACTTTAGAAGGTCATGAGAGAGGAGTCAATTGTGTAGATTATTCCACATCCGGTGATAAACCTTATTTGGCTAGTGGATCAGATGATAGAACTGTGAAAATATGGGATTATCAAACTAAAGCATGTGTTCAAACTCTCGAAGGTCATGCTCAAAATATCAGGTAGCCAATTATAGATTTCCCATGCGTAACTTCATTTCTAAAAATACCCATATATAGATATACTTGATATAGAGATATCTAAGATGCTTATAAGTTTGGGCGTATCAAGTGCACATTAACTTTTGAAGATTTCTCACTTGAATTATTTAACAGTAATTGTCTAATATGACGTTAAATAGAACATGTTTACCCTGTTTTTTTTTTTTTTTTTTGCATCTCTTAGCATACTAGTTCATCAACTCTGTCATAATAAGTTTCAGTATGTTATCAAGACTAATAAAGTTTTAGCTACTCATCCATATTTCTGATAAATGGTTTACAGCAAAATCGACCTGCAAACTGTATTTATATATAGAAGTGTTTACTATTACATTCAACGCTCAGTGTACCCTCCCTTTAGAAATTGATATATCCTATTTGGCACGGTTCATACTCCGTTATTCGTTTGAATAATGTTTTTACTAACTTGTATTATTGTATTACTAGGAGTGCAATTACGTGTTTGTTGATGACTAGTTCCCTTTCTTCTGTATCTGTTTTTTTTTTAGCTCTGTTTTATTCCATCCTGAATTGCCAATAATTCTAACCGGGTCTGAAGATGGCACTGTACGATTTTGGCACGCTAACACTTATCGTTTAGAGTCAACATTAAATTATGGCTTAGAACGTGTCTGGACTATGACGTGTCAACGTGGTAAACAAATAGTTGGTATTGGTTATGATGAAGGTACTGTTGCTATATCTTTGGGTCGAGATGAACCTGCCATGTCTATGGATGCATCTGGAAAATTGGTTTGTGCTAGACATTCAGAGCTAGTTCAAGCTAATTTACGATCATTGAATTTCAGTGGGGATGGAAGTGAAATGATTCAGGTAAATAAATAGATTTTTGTTAGGAAAATCGTTCTCTTAATATGAAGAAATTGAAATAATGCATTTGTAAATGTATATGTAGATATTAGTCGGTATGCATTGGGGACGTTATAAACTTGGGATTGTTGTGTACAAACAAGCTACACCACTTATAGATCGTAACATCATCTTTAACTATTTCAAATAATGATTCATATAGTTGTACAAACAAATAAAAGTTAACCTAACTTTATTACAGTAAAATATGTATTTCTTGTTATAACGGAACGTGTACTGAATACATTGAACACTTCTGGAATTATTTTGATGGATTATTATTATTTATTATTTATACTATATAATTATTAGATAATTGGATTGTTGTATTTCTGATACATGCTTAAGATAAAGATATTGAACGCCTAATATATTGATAGTAGAAGCTTGTCTGGTGTGTCCTCTTGTCCAAACTCAAGATGAGTCAGAACAAAGTACACACGTCAGGGGATCAATCAGAGCTAAGATTTACTTGGTCTTGCCTAGATGTTTATTTATTTAAACACATAATCATAGGTACAAGAAGGCACCAAATAGATACGCATCACATAAATCATTCGAATTTTGTGAAGGTTAGGATACTGCTCGGGTGCTCAAACCGAAACAGGTGGTTTCTTTTAGGGAGTTACACCCCCCCTCGAGGTTAATTTTGTCAGTTGAGTTGTATCATTCATCAAGGCTTAGGATACTAGTTTATGAATGAAATAGTATACACAGAGTAGAGGAATTGTATCTAGGACTCTGATTAATGAATCTTCTTTTAATATCAATCAACAGCATTTATGATGAAAATTCTCAATATATTTTAAATTATTATTACATTACTTCACATTGAATTTATTTTCAATTCCAGGATGGTGAACGTCTTCCAGTTACTTTCAAAGATATGGGTACATGTGAAATATATCCACAAATTATTGAACATAACGCTAACGGACGTTATGTGGTTGTTTACGGTGATGGTGAATACATAGTTTACACTGCTATGGCATTAAGAAATAAAACATTTGGTCAAGGATTAGAATTTGTATGGTGTCAATCCGATGCTGGAGTTTATGCTGTTCGTGAGAGTAATGCTGTTGTTAAGGTATATTATAATTGTTTTATTGTTAAATATATCAATAATATACTTTTAAAATGTAATCCTTCATTTTAATGTAAACCTTTTTCTCAATCTGAAAAAGTCAGTCAGCTACAACGTAGGACCAAACACATATATACATCGGTCCAAGTTGCCATATCTCATTAACACAACAAGATAAACACCGAATTCATAGAGGTAGTCACTTCCATGATAGTAATGTATAATAAAAGATTGCATATTAGGATATAATACAGGAAGAAAGAATTAGTTCGTATAAAGAAAGATATAAAGCAATTTTAATCTCATATTGTTTCTACTTAGTCCTTCGTTCTTCCACTAATATTATTACTACTTCAGGTACACCACTAATATCATATAGTTCACAAATTGAACTAATACACGTATGTGTCACACATTCTACGTTGCTTATATATGATTGATTGATTAAATTTTCTTGTGTATGATTATTACAATTTTTGATTGAGATCATGAACGGATCGATGCTACATCACCATTAAATACCTGGAAGCACTGGACGGCCGTTTCATCTTGTTGTGGGACTTCTCAGCAGTGCACATCCACCCTATACTGATAATTACTATGCGCTCACTAGTGACTAGCTTAGCGAGGGAATTGTCGAAGTTCTAGTGAGAAGCCGTGACCAATGGAGCTAATCCATGTCAAGGAGAGACCAGTATCTACCTCAGTATTATGGAAGATGGTCGCTCAATTTCGTGGATTAGTTGAGGTTAGACATTAACACTGTTGGATGTCGGCCGGCTCAGTGGTCTAGAGGTTAAGCGTTCGCACGCGAGACTGAAGGCCCTGGGTTCGGATCTCGCGAGCGGGATCGTGGATGTGCATTGCCACTGAGAAGTCCTACAATAGGACGAAACGGCCGTTTAGTGCTTCCAGGTTTTCAATGGTGGTCTAACATCAATCGGTTCATGATCTCAATCAATAACTTAATAATCTTCACAACCCTATACTAATTAAACAAATATTGTATTATATTACTATGGATCATATTTCTGAATTCAATATCATCATTATCATCATCATCATCATCTTCACTGAATATTCTCTTTTCTATTAAGGTTTACAAACAAATGAAAGAGGTTCGTACATTTAAATTAGATTATGGTGCTGAACAAATATTTGGTGGACATTTATTAGGTGTACGTTCATTAACTGGTTTAACATTTTATGATTGGTTAACTGGTCGAATTATTCGACGTATTGATAATAATCCAAAAGGTGTTTATTGGAATGAATCTGGTCAATTAGTAGCATTATGTACAAATGATACATTTTACATATTACGTTATTCAGCTGATGCTGTACCAGATTCTAATGTGTCAACAATCAATAATAATAATCATGAAGATATAGATGGATATGAAAAAGCTTTTCAAGTAAGTGAAATCTATTTTCTTTTCAGTTTTATACTGGTAACTTTTGATTTGTGAATATAAAGATGGTTGGTAAACCTGGGTTTATGCTTCAATCCCCCCCCGATCGTTAAACTCTAATATGATCAAATCGGTAATGAGGTGGAACAACGAAGAGAAGATAACAAATGTAGACAAGGCAAATTTACCTATTCAAAATATTTCTCATTACAAGCGTTAATATAACGCAAAATAGATAAAGCACAATACGATAAGGAGATAGACATTGGAAACAGGTGTAAGGTGGTGGTTGAATATTGTCTACAAGGGACTCTATTCTGATAAGTCTTGCAATTTGAACGCTATACTCGGTTCCTAAGCTATTCTTGTAACCCCCACACTAGAACTATACAGCGACCTGAACACGAGAGAGAAGTTGCAAAGTATGCGAAAAGTACTTTACTCCATGGTTCATTTTAATACAGAAAATATAGGGTTTTTATAATATTTTAAATGTCCTTGGGTTGCTCGAAGATTCTGGGATGCTGCTAAACATAGTAGCAGTATAACAATCAGCCAATCAGAACCTCTGCATGCAACGTTTCACTTCCTTGATGTTTCTGGCTAAAACTTCAAGTGAACGCTGATTGGATGAACTTCTTCTTAGTGTTTCCTGATCCTTGCTTGTCTTTTGCGAGAAATTTTCTGGATCACCACAACATATCCGACAAAGATTTCGTGCTATTCGGCACTCGTCAGCAAGGCATATGTGTAATCTTGGGGGAACTGATACTGTCTGGTAAATTCAGTCACTTAATTTCACAGTCAGAGATGTTACGGCGTTGTTATTCGAGCCCCTAACTCAACTCTTGTAGGACTGAAATGTATTTACAATCAATGGTAGTGACCAATATCATGTATGTCAGGTCCTTCTTAGCACACATCAAATTCTATCGACCAATTTGCAATATAGTCACTAGTCTAGGTGACTCGACATCATGTGCACTATGTTAAGATATAAGATGGTGTTTGAATACAGACATATGCACACGAGCACACACGAGACATATTGTTGTTAAATTATGAGGACATAAATATAGGGCGTTTACATACTGAAGGTCAAAATTCTATATGAAGTGAGTAAGATTATTAAGAAGATAAAAATGACTCAGTAGTCACAGTCTGTCCAAAGTTTCGGATAATTCACGTTGGTGTGTAATAACAGAGAAACTACCAGAATTCCACCTGTTTGATTCAGTCGAGCTATGTTCACTTGCTTATCAAAGATCAATTATCCTGTTCAATAGTTTGCTCTGTGAAATATGGTCTTTTGAGGTTGAATATACGCACTTACTTACTTACTTACGCCTGTTACTCCCAATGGAGCATAGGCCGCCGACCAGCATTCTCCAACCCACTCTGTCCTGGGCCTTCTTTTCTAGTTCCATCCAATTCTTGTTCATTTTTCTCATATCTATCTCCATTTCTCGGCGTAATGTATTCTTTGGTCTTCCTCTCCTCCTTCGACCTTGAGGATTCCATATGAGGGCTTGTCTTGTGACGCAGTTCGGTGCTTTCCTCAATGTGTGTCCTATCCACTTCCAGCGCTTCTTCCTGATTTCTTCCTCCACTGGGATCTGATTTGTTCTCTCCCACAGTAGGTTGTTGCTTATAGTGTCCGGCCAACGGATCTGAAGTATTTTGCGTAGACAACTGTTAATAAACACCTGTATCTTTTGGACGATGGATTTCGTAGTTTTCCAGGTTTCCGCCCCATACAGTAGAACTGTTTTGACATTTGTATTGAAAATTCTGACTTTCGTGTTGGTTGCTAATTGTTTTGAGTTCCAGATATTCTTCAGTTGTAAATATGCTGCTCTTGCTTTGCCAATCCGTGCCTTCACATCTGCATCAGATCCACCGCGGAGTTGAATATACGCACTTAGCTTGCTCATATTTAACTATAGATGTCTTCAACGTGTTGGCAGAAAAAGGATGGTAGAATTACCAAGTGAATAGCTCCTAGATTAAGCGTAAATCGATTGATGAAATTATGAGTTTACAGTTGTCGTGGTGTTGAACAATTTGTTATCTATGTATCCACTGACCATCTACCCTGACTTGCTATACTAGCTAGGATAAGAATAGAAATGTGCGGCTCCATTCATCGTTTGTTGTAAATAGTCGAGAACTCCACTTATTTGAGTAGCTATGTGAGTGCTATTGGTGTGATATATCAAGCTGAATTAATCTGTATGTATTAAAAGTTAAAGTGGTTCATGCTGACCTAGACTCTCTTTGACACTATCAAAACGTCAATCTGTTTCAGTTTTGTTCTAAGCTGATAGCTTCTTTTTTCTTGAACTTTATGACGTCATTGTTGTCTCTGAATAATCTCTCTAAATTGTTTTCAACATGATCTAAGCAGTAATAAGGTACAACAACAACAACAACCTGTGTTTTGGCAATTGTTTCTGTGGTGATAATAATTTCTATCTTAAAGTACCGATTTCATTGAATGGAACACATTCTACACGTGTCATCAGAACAACTATCTTATATATCATTTAATGATATTGGCACTCAATGGGAAATCTAGATGCAAAGGATCAAGGATGCTTTTTCTGCATTAATATTCATTACTATTGTGTGAAGTACTATAAATAACTAAACTTAACGGTTTGATAAGGTGTTCACCATAATGCTAAGTAGAAGCTAATGATAACCCTATTGTCTTCTGTTTCTAACTACTACACTACTCATTAGTAGTAAGATGCACATTTCTAATAATAAACCTTGCTTAGTTACATTCTTACTAGGATTGTATTATTTAATACTTTCTTTTATTGAAACGAAGTGTTTCTTCACTCAATTTGTGTTTTTCAAAATGTTTGAATATAAATTTCATCTACCTTCTGATTATTGCTTAGAAACGTAGTTTGATCTTGGTTTTCTCTTTGTTTTGAAGCATTTATTCACTAAAATAGTTTGAATATTTGTTCAAAGATACTTTCTTGTTGAATGGTGACTAGCAGTGGAAATCAGGACACGCATTTCATTCTATATGGGACCCGTCAGCTGGATGTACCTGCATCCTGGAGTTGATGTTCACTCCGAGATTGATCAATAAGAGTCCTAAGTATGATTGAGAAGATCCAAACACCCAATATATATATTGTTAGGTTTTGAAAGAGAGAGAGCTATCACGGGTTCTCGTAGTTTGAGAACGAGATCGAGGATTCGGTGACCAAGGTCCAGTAAGCTATCTATTGACGCGTCTATGATAATTAGAAGTATTTGAATTATAGTATGAACTAAGAATCCCAGGGACAACGCAATTGAATTAAGAAGTACCACACAAGCACTAACGAATGTACTGTATTTAGAATTCGAAATCAAACATTCAACAAGTACCAAGGAGTCATTAGTTTATTCAAACACCACATCCGCCACAGCTTAAATTAGAGTCTAAGTGTCTGTAATCAATTGAACGTCTTCTCCTCAAGTTCATGCTGTGTCTGTCCGACAATGTATTGGATAAATACTCTGTATTATCTAGAATGCACTCATTATTATTAGAATAAACAACTGAAATCGGAACAGACTTACTTAATTTCTGGGATTGTGTACAATCATCATGTCCGTTGAGTACTGAAAGTACTGCTACCTAGAATTTCAACCATAGACATTCAGACTATCCTCCCCCACGAAATAATGTCGGATCTTCATATCCCCAAGTTATGAATAATGTGGCTTCATTTAAAACATCTTTCTCAATTTGACTAGAGTAAACATTGGAAGTGAATTTATGATAAGGACAAACAACAGTTGATATGGAATTATCTGAATTGTAATCAAACTCTAACTCATTTAATACTCGTGCTTCGCATTGAACAAGTTTCTCACAAGAAACAAATGCATTATGAGGACAAACAATATTTGATATGACATCAAGATTCGATTCTTCTGAAATAGTTTCCTCGAATTTATCAAGAATGTCATTGCAGAGTAAAGGATCGTTAGAAAAATCAGCATCTATCAAAACTACATCAGTTTTTTTATCATCATTAGGTTTATTCGAAATATTTTCACCAGATTTGTAAGAAATTTCATCAGAAATATGTGAATCATTAGGAAAAACCATATCTGGTAGAAAAACATGAGAAATCTGATAGGTTGATTCATTAGAAATTGTTGTTTCACAAGTATGCTGAGTTTCATTTAACTCTGAATTGTTCTAAGACTCTAAACTGTCTTTTGAAATCATTGATAAAGAGAAATGATCATTATAAATATTCAGATTAATAGAATCAGAATCAAAAGACTTAATATTAGTTGCAGCAACATGAACAGTAGTATTACAAACTGACTGAATATGTCCAACATCAACACATTTAAAGCACTTACAATTACGAAATTTACATGAATTAAAAGGGTGGAACCTGCCACAGCACAAACATTGACCAAACTTGTGCCCATCCTCGTCAACTGCATCGCAATTCCCAAATGAATTATCTGCATAATCTTGAGTATGCACTGGGATGGGGCGACGTAATGTAGTGGAATTTTTTATATCCTCATGAATTATTTTACGAAATCTCCCTTTACCGCATTCGAAATTTGTATACTTAGCATAGTCTAGAAGTAGTTCCTTGAGAGTTGTATAAGGAAGAGAATTGGGCTTTTCCGGTAAAGTCAAAATTTTTATTAAGCTATATGCTTCTTTTCCGATGAATGTGAGAAAATGTGCCACAATATTAATATTCTCATCATCTTCCTTGGTCATAGCCCAGATTTCGAATCTTTCAAAGTAATCCTCATAAGCATCAAAATCCGAATGAATATCTAACTGTTCCATCGCAGGCCCCATCGCGACGCCAATATGATAATTAGAAGTATTTGAATTATAGTATGAACTAAGAATCCCAGGGACAACGCAATTGAATTAAGAAGTACCACACAAGCACTAACGAATGTACTGTATTTAGAATTCGAAATCAAACATTCAACAAGTACCAAGGAGTCATTAGTTTATTCAAACACCACAGCGTCCCAGCCCCGCTATCTAGAGTGAGAAGACCAAGCTTAGAAGGAAAGTATATTCTGTAACAACCAGAAAACGAGCAAACTTTTTACAAAGACAATTTTAAACGTATATATACAAATATCTATACATCGATATTGCCATGGCTCTTTTAAACATCTAATCGATAGTTCGTCAATTGACTGCCATTGAATTATTTAAACATTTGATCGATAAATTCAATCAACTATGTGCATGGGCGGTAAGAAATGCCCACGTATACATCTGCATACAAGCTCCACAAGATAAAATTACAAACTATGAGTTTTTAGGGATCTACCGTCCCCAACATATATGGAATAAAATTCACCCCGTTGCATAAGCCTATGGCTATGTAGACTCAGTAGTTGAGTGGATAACGCGATTGTGTTTGAAGACAAAGATAATGAGTTCAACTCCTGGGGTGAACATCAACTCTTTGATGCAAGTACATGCAACTGACGAGCCCAAAATAGAATGAAACGCACATTCTGGATTCCGTTGCAAATCACCATTCATCTCTAATTATAATAGTATGATTTGAATTTGGTGAAAATATGAAAAAAAGAGTAAATTAAGACCGTAAACATTATATGTCTCCATGCATGTGTTCATCCTGCTTATCATTTTTATTCATCTATAGTGGTTTTTATAAAAAGCGGATAAATTAAGAGTCAATGCATCAGGCTGTTGGTCACTAGAATCAGGAACAAACAAGCAACCTCAAGACCACAGCACATATATATAAAAAGAGTAATGTTTATTAAACTTGGCTGATTAGCTTTAATAATGAAAGCTTCATTAGGCAATTAATTCTAATATTCAGGGTTTAGGATTTGGGACTAACCAGAAAATCTTTATCCTAATTCTAACTGTAATCGTGTGCTTTACGTCCTAATCTAAACTTTAACTCTGAACCTTAAACATTGCTTTCTAATCCAAAATCTTAACCGTAAACACCAAATCATAACCATAAATTTCAGACCTTAATCCTTAATCTCAATCACATGACCTATATCCAAATCCTAACATTATAAGTTCTTTGTATTAATTAAGTAGGATTAAAAACAAAATGTCAACATTAGCATGAGAGTCATCCAAACTTGTCTATAGTTCCATCAATATTTCTATTATTACAGATTTTCAACTCATGTTGGCTATGTGTGGTTCTAATTGAACGGTTCACATAACCTTCAATCACTACTGTAGTGAACGAGAACACAAGTAGGGACAATGGAATGTATTTGAACGCGACCATACAGTAAATATTTCATTTACAAGATGTCAATCAATCATCTCAGACTTCATTGTTCTTTTGATTCCACATCAATCATTCTTTGTTTTCGTTCTCTTTTCTTCGATCTTCTTAACCTTCTAACTCCGAGCATTTCGCTTTCAATTGATGACACATACTACTTATATCTATCGATATCAGTAGCACACACACCATACTACTTATTTTTTTTTAAAATTTGATTTCAGATTAATTAAATGTGTATATAAAATGTTACTTTTCCCCCCTAATATGTATATGAAGTAATCATAGTTTAATGTTCATTCATATCTTGTCAGTACAAATCTATTCAGTTCTGTCAGATAACATTGAACACTTGAATGTTTTTTTCGGTCTTCTAATTCTATGACGTAACATGTATTACATTAAGTTTATTTTTATTGTATTTTACTACCTTATTATTTTCTCTGATAGCTTGTACCGAATGGTGAAGTTAATAGTCAAGTACTTAATGGTCGTTGGTTTGGTGATGCATTTATATTTACAACACAAGGGAATCGTTTATGTTATTTTGTTGGTGGTGAAGTATTTACATTAGCCTTATTAGATCGTCCAATGTATTTATTAGGTTATTTAGCGAAAGAAAATCGTTTAATTCTAGGTGATAGAGATTTACAGGTATGTTTTTTATTGACATTAATGATTCTTTTTTTTTGTGTGTGTGTGCATCTTTCTTCTTTTTCTATGTGTTTACCCAGTTTCAGGATGTAAGAGCTAACATTCAAAATAATTTCTAAATCGTACATAGCCCCTGCCAGGGAAGTCCTACTCACTGCCTTCTTGCACCACGGGTGTTGTTTACGAAAATGAGAGGACGAAAAGCGAATGTCCAGCGCTTTAACCGGATTCCAAATCAATGGTGCACATGGGCTGGCTCCAGTATCCTGAAGGAACAAATGTCGTATGAACCAATCGTTGGTCACCGGCTGGCTGCCATGGAACTGCATCTCCTCACGATGCTCCACTGCCTTGTGGGTCAGACGTTCACGTCAAAGGCTCGGGGTGTGGCCCCCTAAGAAAACCACCTGCTTCGGTTTGGGCACCCGGGCAGTATCACAGCCCTCACACAAATAAATTGCGATTCGTGTGGCGCATATGTATTTGGTGCCTCCTTGTACCAATGCCTATGTGTTAAAATAAATAAATAAATAAATCATTGAATAAGATTCTTGTTACTTCAATATTGTTGACGGTGTTTCATTCTCAGATCTAGTTATTTTATCTATGAAGGTTTTTGATCTTGTTCCCTAGGCAACATTATCACAGGTATACATTTTCAAAATGAAGTTAGATATTAGAAGTAGGAAAGCTTTGAATACAGCTAGATGATTTGAATTTCGCAAATGACCTACCACTTCGATCTCATATGTAGCAATAAATCTAGGTGAAGATAGTCAGTGTAGCATCAGCTTTTGCATATCAGATCTCAACATACACAAGGGAAAAGGCACGAATTTCAAGTAAAACACGAAAAACACCAAACGAATCAAGCTTAATGGAAAATCTCTGGAAGAAGTAGAAATTTATATTCCCGAAAAATGATGCATTTATCAAGTGATTTCTAGGGATCTAGTATCCACAGCGGAGACATTGAATGGTAGCTAGGTATGAAGTTCACTAACATATATGATTTTTTTTTTCAAAGATAAACTAATTTTTAATTTACCTCTCTTTCTCTTCGCTTCATATCTTCTCTGGCGATCAACTATAGATTGTTAGTTATACTCTATTACTCAGTGTATTAGAATATGAAACAGCGGTATTACGTGGAGATTTTACAACTGCCGATGCTATACTACCAAATATATCAAAAGATCAATATACAAAAATTGCTCAATTCTTAGAGAAACAAGGTTATCGAACACAAGCTATGCGTGTCACTACAGATATGGATCATAAATTTGAATTAGCTTTACAATTAGGAGATTTTGAATTATGCCAACAAATTGCCATGGATGGTGATGCTAAAACAAATGAAGCTAAATGGAAACAAGTAAGTTAGTTAGTTAGTTAGTTTGTTAAACAGTTTGTCATTTATATTCATCTAAACGATGTATATCATTATGTTTTGCCGAAGTTGATTTTCAACGGAATTATTTATTCAACTGGTGAGAATTGTTGGATGTTTTAGTTCAGATTATGGGTTAAGTTTAGTCAGATAACTATTGGAAACCAAGAAGTAGTGAACAACTGTTTCTCCTGAATATGGGACTCTTCAATAACTCGCGCTCACCAACTCAATAAGGATTTCTGTAATGTGAGATGGTGGAGAAGATTTGTAGCTTAGGTGGATGATTTTGATGGAGTTTTGTTCTCTGAGCTGGATGGTTTGGTCGTGGAACTTTCGAACACTTCACTTCTATCTGAAGTTTGTGCTGATGATGTCGTTCAGAAGAACGATGAAAGCTCCACGACCAAACCATCCAGCTCAGAGAACAAAACTTCATCAAAATTTCTGTAATGTCTATGAAAATGCTGGTTCTATGTTTTGACTTTAAACCATTTTTTTCTGGTTGGTGTTTTTTAGCGAGTTAGTTTTCTACGGGATTGCGTCGCTAACCCCATGTCCAACCCTCCTCCTTTATCCGGGCTTGGAACCGGCAGTAGCCCCAGAGGGGCCCCAGGCGTAGTTGACTTGAAACTATACTCCATACAAAATAAAACAGTTGCATTCCTGTGGGAGAGTGGAGTTTGTCAGCATAATAAGTCTAATTTCTACTTTGACTACCACCAATTTTTGTTTATTCAGTTCTCCGGAATCTTATTTATCACATGAAGTGAAGTAATAAGATTTATCTTCTCGTGAAGTGCAATGATTTTTTACCTAAATTTAAGACGATCAATTCATTGATAATTGTTTGTGTAGTGTGTATGTCAGAAAGTAGTGAGACTGTAATTTATGAACGGCTCGCCCAATTGTTGTTTATCTATTTAAACACATAAACATTGTTATAAGCAGGCATCACTTATATATGTACCATACTTCTTCATTCGATTTATATGAGGGCTGTGATACTGCCTGGTCGCCCAAACCGAAGCACGTGATTTTCTGACGGGGAACACCCCAAGCCTTTGACTTAGAGGTCTAATCCACAAGGCAATGGAACATTAGGAGATGAAGTCCCATAGTAGCCGTTGACCATCAATAGGTTGACATTCCATTTGTTCCCTCAGGATCCTGTAGCTCATGTGCACCATTGGTTTGGAATCAGGATATCCCAACTCCCTTAGACCCTCTATGTCCACCAATCCGGTTATAACACCGGGTATTCGCTTTTCGTCCTCCCAATTTCGTAAATAATATCCCCTCCGCGAGAAGGCAGTGGATAGGACTTCCTTGAAATTGGCTGCATACACGTGGCCATATGAAAGCATTTGAAGGGAGAGGGCGGAAATTCCCCACCCTCTTATTATTTATTTATTTATTTTAACACATAAGTATAGGTACAAGGAGGCACCAAATACATATGCGCCACACGCATCGCAATTCATTTGTGTGAGGGCTGTGATACTGCCCGGGTGCCCAAACCGAAGCAGGTGGTTTTCTTAAGGGGCCACACCCCGAGCCTTCGACCTGAAGATCTGATCCACAAGGCAGTGGAGCATCGTAAGGAGATGCAGTCCCATGGTAGCCGGTGACCAACGATTGGTTCGTACGCCATTTGTTCCTTCAGGATACTGGAGCCAGCCCATGTGCACCATTGGTTTGGGATCCGGTTAAAGCGCCGGACATTCGCTTTTCGTCCTCTCATTTTTGTAAACAACACCCCCGCCACGTGAAGGCAGTGAGTAGGACTTCCCTGGCAGAGGTTATATACGCATGGCCATGTGAGAGCATTTCGAGAGGGAGAGCGGACTCTCCCCACTCTCGGCCGTACCAGGGCATTTGGGGGCTCCCCACCCTCTACCGTAACAAGGCATTTAAGACAGTTACAAATTAGTATGAGGAATTAAGATTAGGATTTAAAATCAAAATTTGGGATTAGAAATTAAAGTTAGGGTTTGCATTATCCATTTGCTGATACTCATCACTGAAATTTAATCAGTATTTAATTATTTGGACTAATTCGTTCAGTGGATAATGCACTAGGGAAATGTACTGTGTTCGAAATGTAACTATCAACAACACCAGGATACAGGTATATCCAACTACCTAGTATGCAGGTCCTGGATTCCACTTCTAGTTACAATCCATCTTGTTTATAAAAGTCTTGTGATAAGATGGTTATGTCAAGTCAATCCTCTCAAGTTGTACTCACACAAACTAAAACTGATCAAAATCTAATTATGAATATAAACAAAATTGTTATTCAAACCTCCGCAAATCATATTTTAAAATTATGTGGAACGATACACCATAAACACTCATTATAAAACTCGATGAGAGAACTAAATGTTCGATCAAACTAAAAAAGAAGCCTATCACTCTGCAAAAGCAAAATGATTTTATTGAAACCTTCATATTATTATGGTTGATTGTTTATAGATAAACGTTGATCTCAACGTTTCAACACTATTTTTAACAAGGAAAGTATTCAAGCCGTTCATTCTACATAGAATAAATAGATTATGACTTGCAGTGGAGTTTTTGCCCCCAAATGCCCTGGTACGGCCGAGAGTGGGGAGAGTCCGCTCTCCCCCTCGAAATGCTCTCACATGGCCACGCGTATATAGCCTCTGCTAAGGAAGTCCTACTCACTGCCTTCTCGTGGCGGGGGTGTCGTTTACGAAAATGAGAGGACGAAAAGCTAATGTCCGGCGCTTTAACCAGATCCCAAATCAATGGTGCACATGGGCTGGCTCCAGTATCCTGAACGAACAAATGGCGTATGAACCAATCGTTGGTCACCGGCTACCATGGGACTGCATCTCCTTACGATGCTCCACTGCCTTGTGGATCAGATCTTCAGGTCGAAGGCTCGGGGTGTGGCCCCTTAAGAAAACCACCTGCTTCGGTTTGGGCACCCGGGCAGTATTACAACCCTCACACATATCAAAAGAGATCTGTGTGGCGCATGTGTATTCGGTGTCTCCTTGTATCGATATTTATGTGTTAAAATAATAAATAAAATAATAATAATAGTGTAGTCCTGAGTGCACGTTTGTCCGTATTCGAGACTCATCACTTGGATGTACTTGGATCCCGACATTAGCTTCCACAGCGAGATTCTACATTCTTGTTAAAACTAGGTATTTCATGCCTTAGTAATAATAACAATAATGATAATAAATTGCCGTACATTCTTAATTAACAAATAAAACCTTCTTCCTTTACATTCACAAATGTATTCAGTTAGCTGAAGCCGCTTGTAAGGCTTGTAAATTTAAATATGCTGAAGAATATTTATCACGTACAGATGATTATGCTAGTTTAATGTTATTGGCGACAAGTTCTGGAAATCGTAAACTCCTTGAATGGATTGGCAAAGAAGCAGCTACAAAAGGAAATGATAATATTGCTTTTCTAGCACGTTTTCTTGTTACTGATTTGGAAGGTTGTCTTGAAGTAAGTTTATTATGAATATTATTATTCTGTATTGTAATCATTTTTATTTATTATATTTATGGTTTTCTGTTTTTATTTTGTGTGTGTGTGTGCACGCGTGTGGGTACTGGCGGTTTTTTACACACCTCCAAAACCTTCCCATACCCTACCATAGTTACTGCCCTGAATTTGATGATCGAGATGCCGTATTGTGATAATCTAATCAATCTATGTATCGACTTGAACTTAGTGGCTTAATTGATGCGACATAGAACTTTGCAAAGTATTATGATAACAATCTTCATCAACAGAGGTGGTTGGAACACTACCACCACCACCACCACCTATCTCGACAATATTGTTTGGTGTTTTAAGTAGGCCGGAAGAAAGTTAGATGCGGTCAAACCAGTCTATAAAGAAACTGACTATTGGACTTAGCAATGTAGGTATATTTAGATTACCTGGTTGAGTCCCTCGTGATTATCGTAATCAATCATTAGAGACTTTGAATGACGGCTCAAAATCGTTTGTAATGGCGCAGGTGCATCCATTCCTTGTTTTTCATTAGATCCTTAGTTTCTAAATTCCCCATTAACTGTATAGTATTTCTTTCGTAATTTTATTTTTGAAAATTGAATTTCCTTGTTTTCGCGCCAAAAGTGCTCTTTTCACCTTCATGTCGTATTTCCCATTTGGGAGAATCCTTAACGCTATTGGTCCGTTGTGTATTTTAGTATGCTATTTTTGCAACGCTTCCCAAGGACAGTTTTATGCTGTATATATACGTTTGATCTGTGTCTGTTATCATTCGCTCGTTTCTGGCTGTTTGCAGAATATACTTCCCCATTTCAAGCTTGGACTTCTTCCTCTAGTTAGCGGGTCTGGGACGCATCAAATAGCTAGCTTACTGGTCTCTGGTCACTGAGTCTTGTTCTCGTTCGCAGATTAAGTGAACTCGTGATAGCTTCAAACCTAGTAATTTGGCGACGGTGGTTTCGGAAACATGGATCCCTCCAAACTTGAATTATTACTCGAGCAGCAGTTGAAACTAATGCAAATGTTGACAGGTATCAAGATTTCGCCTCACACAGCCTAGCACTTCTAATGCAACCACAGCACCATCAGTAGACGGCATCGCAAATAGCATTGCCGAGTTTCACTATGATCCTGATACCAACGTTACTTTTGGAATCTACAGAGGTAGATGACCTCTTACTTCTCCTACTTCAATGCCACTACTTATTTACGCCTGTTACCCTTCATGAAAGAGCATAAGCCGCCCATCAGCATTCTCTATTGAATGCTGTTCTGGACAGTCTTTTCTAGTCGCTATCCATCCTTTTGATTTCTGCTTCTAATTCCCAACGCAATGTGTGCCTTGGTTTTCCGCTTCTCATTTCGCCTTCAGGATTCCAAGTTAGCGCTTGTCTCGCGATGCAGTGTGATGGTTTAGACAATGTGTGTCCCACCCGCTTTCAGAGTCTTTTTCTAATTCCCTCTTCAATTGGAAGCTGGTTTGTTCTCTCACACAGTAGTTTGTTGTCGATGGTATTCGTCCAGCGAATATGAAGTAATTGGCATAGATAACTGTTTATAAATGCCTGTACCTTTTTCATAATGGTTTTAGTAGTCCCTCAAGTTCCGACTTCCTACAACAGAACTGTTTTGATGTTCGCATTGAAAATTTTGACTTTGATATTGGTTGACAGTTGTTTCGAGTTCCGTATGTACCTCAACTATAGGAATGTTACCCTTACTTAGCCAATTCTTGCCTTTATGTCTGCATCGGATCCTCCTTGTTCACCAATGATACTGATCAAGCACGTGAACGTTTCCACATTTTCCAGAGTTTTCCCCTCAAGTGAGATTAAGTCGGTGTTCTGTGTGTTGTTTTTGAGGATCTTGCCTTTTCCCTTGTGTATGTTGAAACCTACTGATATAAAAAGTGCTTTTACACTGATTGTCTTGACCTGCATTTGTTGCTGCATATGAGATAGAAATAGTAGATCATTTGCGAAGTTCAAATCGTTTAGTTGCAATGTAACTAATCGGAAAGTTTCTATCTCTCATACACTAAAAAGTGTAAGTGAGAGTTGCATGCATAACATACCCCCTCTCTTCGATGAATATGTATTACACTAATTATTTATTACTTTATTCCAATTATTTAATTAATTTTGTTCTTTTTTACTTCTTATCATCTTTTTGTTTAGTTATTAACAAATGCTAAACGATTCCCTGAAGCTGCATTTTTTGCTCGTACATATCTACCAAGTTATATGCCTGATATAGTTGAACAATGGCGTAATTGGTTAGATAAATCAAATAAAGCCAGTGCAAAGATAGCTAATTCTTTAGCTAATCCAAAAGATTATCCAAATTTATTTCCAGATCTAGAGGTATGTGTACATTCATTCTCCTATATATATATACATATGTGTGTATGTGCTTATGTATGTGTATGTTCGTGTAGAAAGCACCTTTGATTAATATACTTTATCCCCCCCATTTTTATTATTTTAACACATAGATATTGGTACAATGAGGCATCAAATATATATGCGCCACACAGACCTCATTTGATATGTGTGAAGGCTGTGATACTGCCCGGATGCGCGGACCGAAGTAGGTGGTTTTCTTAAGGGGTCACACCCCGAGCCTTCGACCTAAAGGTCTGATCCGCAAGGCAGTGGAGCATCGTAAGGAGATGCACTCCCATGGAAACCGGTGACCAACGATTGGTTCATACGCCATTTGTTCCCTCAGGATCCTGGAGCCCATGTGCACCATTGATTTGGGATCCGATTAAAGCGCCGGACATTCGCTTTTCGTCCTCTCATTTTCGTAAACAACACTCGTGATGCGAGAAGGCAGTGAGTAGGACTTCCCTGGTAGAGGCTATATACGCGTGACGATGTGAGAGCATTTCGAGGGGGGAGCGGACTCTCCTCACTCTCAGCCGTACCAGGGCATTTCGGGGCCATTTTTATTATGTACCTATTAGTTCTTTTCTATTCACTATCTTACAGTTTATACTTGAAAACAGGAATTCTCGTAATTTCTATGATGAGAAGTGAAAATACAAACATTGGTATAGATGATGGGTTATTGACTCTAGCTCTCTCTCTTTCAAATGATTCTAGAACAAGTCCTTACATAGCAATTTGTTCAAAATCAAATCATCAATAAACCAATTATACTCATATGACTAATTTTACAAACACGAATGTCATATAAAATATGCATAAAGTTACTTTCTTATCTTAATTTAACATACACTTCATAGGTTCATTAGTTAATAAGTTGATTGATGAACAGTTCACTCAATACAATAAATAACGCTAACGATTACCTTCAATTTACCTATCGTCCCCACTAAGTTTGTTAATATTGATTAAGCCCCCAAATGTCTCGGTAAAGCCGAGGGTGGGGAGAGCCGACTCTCCCTCTCCAAATGTTCTCACATGGCTACGTACATACAGCCACTGACAGGGACGTTCTACTCACTGCCTTCTCGAGGCGGGGGTGTTGTTTACGAAATTGAGAGGAAGAAAAGCAGGTGGATACAGAGTATCTTTCTAGGAGAGTTGGAAAACCTTGATTCCAAACCAATCCTAATTTATTTATTTATTTGAACACATAAATATTGGTACAAGGGGCACCAAATATATATGCGCCACACAAAAAAAGACGAATTCAAAGAGAAGGGAAGAAAAAAAAAACAATAACGACCAGATTAGTGTAAGGTAGTGTAATGGTAGTAATAATGGGGGAAACGAAAAGGTACAATCAGGAGAAATCTTTCAGTTAAGGAAGAAGCAACCACTCGTTACGAAGAAAGTAAAAGAAGGTTACAGCAGGATCGCCACTGGCTTCTATTCTCAGCCATATCTGATAACGTTTCTAGCCACTGTGTTACACCATCTCTAGGACCCCAGCCAGGGAGTCGCGAAGGACCAACAGAAGCCAGCCCTTTGCAGCTTTCTTTTATACCACGGCACCATGTCATATACTGACCACCTCTCCGCTTTTTCCAACCAGTCCCAGAGTCGGCAAATAATACTCGACGAGGAATTCTCTGGGATGACATTCGTAGAACATGTCCAAGCCACCGAAGTCGGTGTTTCAAGATGGTGACACCCATTGCATTATCGTCTCTGTGCCCGAACACACGATGTCGAACCTCTGCATTACTAACATGGTGTTGCCACTGGACGTTAGCAATACTTCGGAGACAACGATGATCAAACACAGAGAGTTGTCTAATATCCTTAACTCGGAGAGGCCAGGTTTCACAATCATAGAGCAGAACTGCTCTCATCGACGCGTTGTAGATCCGACGTGTGACAGCCAGACTAACATCACGAATGCGCCAAAGATGGCCCAGATTGGCATAGGCCTCTCTGGCTTTCACTATACACGCATTGATCTCATCACCACCAGGATCCTAAGGAAACAAATGACGTATGAACCTATTGTTGGTCACCGACTACCAGGGGACTGCATCTCCTGATGTCTCTCCACTACCTTGTGGATCAGACCTGTAGGTTGGATGCTCCGTGTGTGGCCCCCTAAGAAAAGCACCTGGTTTGGTCTGGGCACCCGGCCTATACACAAATCAAGTGAATTGTGGGGCGCATATGTATTCGGTGCCCCTTTGTACCAATATTTATGTGTTTTAAATAAATAAATGTATGAAAACTCTTTCTGTCCCCTATCTGTCCAATCAGGATACAAAAGATCCAAAATAAACAATTTTTTATATTCATTACTTAAAATCTCACACATCAATTACCAAACTACAATCCACCATAAATAGACCATCACAATCTCTGTATAACTAGGACATTTATGACAGACAATTCAATAATACAGGTACATAATTAACTGATTACAATTTCATTACGGTAAAATATGTATCAACAGTTAGTGTGTCAAATGAAAACTTATATTAAAGGCCTTACAAGAATACTAAGAGCCAATCACTGAATAGAGTAGATCAAATGTGGTTAGCAGTGAAATCCAGGATACGCGTTTCGTCCTATATGTTGGATGTACTTGCATCTCAGCGTTGGTGTTCACTCCGGGATTCATATCTAGTACCTCCTCAAAGTTCCCACCTTTCCATTTATTCATCTCTGACTAACACTTACAGTTTTCATGTTTTGTATTTTTCACGCAATTATTTGTTAATTTGTAATTATTCATTTGTATTTATCATTTAAATCTTCCCATTGTTTATGTTAAGGACTGCAATTGATCAGTCTCTTTTCGATATATATTCATGATGTTCGGATTGCCATGAAAGCCATAAGAATATCGAGTAGAGTTTAGGTTGTGGTTATTGGTAGAATCCAGGACGCGCGTTTCATTCTGTGAGCTCTAGTATTTGTGAAGTGAGAATCACTCAGTTCAAGTTTCAATTTAAACATCAACACTGGGATGCATGTTGTACATTCTACCGACCAGTCCCAAATGAGATGAGATGCACGACCTGGATTTCACTACAAGCTAATGTGTAGTGTTGATTATTCCGAAGTTTTAATTGTTCATACCAGATTGTCTTTGTTCATTGAATGTTACATTACACACAAAAAAAATGTTACGAACACATTCATTTTAAAGTATTGTTAGATTCAGATGATCAGTTTTGATTGTTATTGGCTTCTTTTAGGAGGCTTTATCCACAGAAAAATGGTTAAAAGCTGATAGAAAGGCACGTTTAAATTTACCCGCTTCAGTTTATCCAACTCAACAATTACCAGGTGATCGTGATCTTCACGCTGAAATGCAAAATAAACCTGCCCCCATGGAACCATTATCATTTGATGATAAATTACCATTTAATGCTAATTTAATTTCAACAACTATCATAAATAATAACAATTATATACCGACTATTGAGGAACAACAACAAGAAACTATTTCATCGCCTGTTGTTGTCGCCGCCGCCGCTTCAACAACATTACAATCAAATAATAACAATCGAAATGATTCTGGAGATAGTGAATTAGACTCGGTCAAGTTGATCGGAGATGAAGAAGAAGACGAGGAAGCTGATGAAGAAGAGTTGGATGATGATGTTGAAGATGACGACGACAACGAGGAGGAGGAAGAGAATAACAATAACGATCAAGTGGATTTTGAAAAAGAACAAGTTGAATCTTGGTACGATGATGATGAAGATGATAGTGATGATAATATCATCGACGAGAAACCTAGTAGTGGTTTAAGTAGTGAAATGAAAACTACATTGTCTGGAAAAGGGAAATAGTTTTTCTATAATAATTTTCTGCTTTAATATTGTGATCACTGTTATTTATTACGAATTGATTTACTTTCTATCTATTATTGACCTTTTGTTAGTCTATTGGTTTTGTGTATGTTTATCTGTATACTGGCTTGTTCATCACTTTTGATTGTCTATGAGGTGGTTATGCAATCTAATAACTATATATATATATATATTTTAGCACATAGGTATTGGTACACGGAGGCACCAAATACATATGCGGCACACAAATCTCATTTAATTTGTGTGAGGGCTGTGATACTGCCAGGGTGCCCAAACCGAAGCAGGTGGTTTTCTTAAGTGGCCACACCCCGAGCCTTCGACCTGATGATCTGATCCACTAGGCAGTGGAGCATCGTAAGGAGATGCAGTCACATGGAAGCCAGTGACCAACGATTGGTTCATACGCCATTTGTTCCTTCAGGATACTGGAGCCAGCCCATGTGCACCATTGATTTGAGATCCGGTTATAGCGCCGGACATTCGCTTTTCGTCCTCTCATTTTCGTAAACAACACTCGTGATGCGAGAAGTCAGTGAGTAGGCCTTCCTGGCAGAGGCTATATATATAATATACACGTGTATGTATTCTCTGTGCTTTGATCTTATGTAACAATAAACGATGGTCGCACATGTACACTATTGAATGTCGACTGGTTGGTCTGGAGGTTAAGCGTTCATTCGTGACAAACTAAAAAAGAACACATCCTTGGTTCGATTTCTTATGATAGAGTTATGGGTTTGCTTTGGTTTGTAGTTAGTGCCATACTAGGACAAAAGAATTATTCAATGCTTCCTGTTGTTGTTAAGTAGTTGTGGTCTAGCTAAGATTAGTTGATGATTTAAAACAGTAAACGATCTGTTCCCTTTTTTGAAAAAGAAGGTTCCAAGTCTAAATACTTTTCAGTATATTAGTACTTAACATATTGACAATTCGTTATTAATTAGATTAGTTGATTGCGTTGACTATTTCATGTGTTTGAATAAGTATTGTCAGTGGCTAGGAAATATTATTACAAAAAATGGAGTCCTTGTTTGGTTAGGTTTGGGACTCTGGACTAGTGGGAGATTCGAATATTACTATAAGTATGTATGTCTCTTAGCATTGACTACATTTGGTCAATCCATTGAACACTTAGTTGTCAATATGGGAGATAAGTTAGTTGCTGAATGGAAGTGGATGCATTATTCATATCCAATTACTGATATATTGTAATGGTTAATAGTAAATAATTCTATAAGTGACCAGATGAAAACAAGTCATTGAGAAATCTTCAACATGTTCAAAGTAACACTTTAGTGTTTTGATGTTCTACTCTCTGAACTAGATCGTTTAATTGCATCTAATTCAGGTCAAATGATCGGTTTGAATTTGCCTTTATACACTGTCCTATTTCGAGAACGCTTATTAGTGTATAAATGAAATCGTCAGCGTATTTTGATACAGAGGCTAATCAATGTGTACCTCATCGAATAATGATCAACATGAGTGTATTTCATACTGCCTTGAGATACTCAATTCGACAGTCGGGATTCCAATTTTCCCAACCCACGTTTGTCGTTTCATCCATAATCTAGTGTCCTTGGTCTTGATACTCTCTAACCGACACAATTAACCTTGAGCTAGTATTGTGGTGTGGGCTACTTATGTAGACATAAGTAGTATATGATATTAGTCATGAACAGAATGTCTGTCAGCAGAGAGACAAGAAGATCGAACAGTTAAGAATGAATACAGACTGCAATTTGTATGAAAATGCAAGAACAATGAAGTCTGAGTCATTTTGAGACAATTGATGGACATTTTGCAAATTGAGCATTTAATATATGGTTGTTAGATTTTATTATCAAGTCCCCACTGGTGTTTTTGCTCAGCGTGTTGATCCACTCCGCACTGCTTTTTCAATTCTCAGCCTTGAGTCCGGAAATGAAGTTACTTACTTACTTACGCCTGTTACTCCCAATGGAGCATAGGCCGCCGACCAGCATTCTCCAACCCACTCTGTCCTGGGCCTTCTTTTCTAGTTCCATCCAATTCTTGTTCATTTTTCTCATATCTATCTCCATTTCTCGGCGTAATGTATTCTTTGGTCTTCCTCTCCTCCTTCGACCTTGAGGATTCCATATGAGGGCTTGTCTTGTGACGCAGTTGGGTGTTTTCCTCAATGTGTGTCCTATCCACTTCCAGCGCTTTTTCCTGATTTCTTCCTCCACTGGGATCTGATTTGTTCTCTCCCATAGTAGGTTGTTGCTTATAGTGTCCGGCCAGCGGATCTGAAGTATTTTGCGTAGACAACTGTTAATAAACACTTGTATCTTTTGGTCGATGGATTTCGTAGTTTTCCAGGTTTCCGCGCCATATAGTAGCCCCTTTCCGGGGGCTACTGCCGGTCCCAAGCCCGGATAAAGGAGGAGGGTTGGGCATGGGGTTAGCGACCCCATCCTGTAGAAAACTAACTCGCTAAAAAAACGCTAACCAGAAAATGAAGTCACTTGCTAAACTTTAATTATTTGAAGCACGTGTGGGTTTATGTATACATATTCTAGACTGCACGCACCGCATCATAAAATAGATCATAGCTACAGACAGGCCAAAATTTACTAAACTGGCCAAACTATTAGTAATTAATTAGCTATGAAGTAGGAATAATATGTATAGTAATTATTGGTGCATCGGATAGAAGCTTACAATGAACGAAGTATAGAAACGCAATATTCCCGTTATCTAATAATTACACAATAAGAGTATATATAATAATAATAATCCATGAAATAGTTCCGGTAGCTCTTCAATCGTCATTTTGACACATTTTACAAAGGATTACTCTAATATGGGATTATACTTATCAGTACACTCAACCTTAGTAATGCATTGCTTGAAATAATGTAAGCTAGTTTAATCTATGTTTTTCGATAATAGCTATGTCCAAAGCATCGCCGGTATTCTTTAAGAACAACATGCTGAACTCAATGGTTGCATTGAAAGGTTTTTATTGCCTTTTTTTTGGATATCAGCATATTACAAATGAATACAATCAATCTCAATGGATTATTATCCAAATCAAGGGATACAACAGAGAAGTCAAGAAAGCCTATTTACATCGACTGAGCAATATGGTACGTTGATCAAATAGGATACTGTCTTATCGATGTATACATTAATGAATGTTAGAATTTTCAAACTAGCTTGGAAATTAGCCATTTAGTTTAGAACACAATAACAAAATGGAGTTTTTCAATTTACTTATTCCGGAGCGCCAGAAAAGTTGTCATGTAAATTCGAATTTAACAGATGATTATTTGAGCAAAGCTTTCCACCTCATTAATAAAGTAAATTTAAATATTTGATGTTCCACCATCCATAATCTTATTAATTTAAGATAATGTCAAATATTATATTTGTAGGTTACTAGTATTTGATCATATGTTTGATGCATTGATTCCATATATTGGGACTACCAAGTGAGTAATTTTAAGGTTGAACGTAATGTCGGTTTCGAATCTCCATAGATTGAGACGGCTGGATATTTATTACGTATAATCAATCACCGCCTACATCGATGAGTAATCTTTTTTGAGTTAGGTTTGTAAGAATAATAGTAGAAGTGGCTCAAACTGAAACACAGTCTCATTCTTTGAAGCCACTGATAGTTGTATTGAGCAATGTTAGTAAATACAGACTAGTTAATTAGTATCCGAGCAGTTGATGTGTTGTCGATTATTGTTCTTCACAGTCCGCCACAGAACATGCTCGTACTCTGTAATCATTAAGTATTGTATGCTTGAATCGAACCTGATTCGAAAGATTTATTTACTCAAACACATAAACATTGGTACAAGGAGGTACCGAACAGATATGCGCCGTGAAAATCATTCAATTTATGCGAGGGCTGGGATACTGCACGGGTGCCTAAACTGAAGCAGGTGGTTTTCCTAGGGGCCCCCTGGGTGGATCCTCTGTATCCAACAAGTTGGTTAGAGCGCGGGACAATCGTTCTCTTAATTTCGTGAACAACACCCGTAGTGCGAGATGGTATTGAGTCGGACTTCCCTGTCAGTAGTTGTATGCACCTGGCCACTTGAGAACACTCGGCCGTACCAGGGCATACGTTCGGTGAGGTGGTTCCGAACTGGTTTTGATGATATAAATGCATCTTCCCTTACACTTTGAGTTTTAAAATTATCATATATATATATATATATATATATATATATATATATATATATATATATATATATATATATATATACTCTCGAATGATATTGTCCATACCCAATTTTTTCTTAATGTCACTGATACTACTACTATTACTACGTTGGTATTATTATTATTTTAACACATAGATATTGGTACAAGGAGGCACACAGATTTCTTTTGATATCTGTGAGGGTTGTAATACTGCCTGGGTGCCCAAACCGAAGCAGGTGGTTTTCGTAGGGGGCCACAACCCGAGCCTTCGACCTGAACGTCTGACCCACAAGGCAGTGGAGCATCGCAAGGAGATGCAGTTCCATGGTAGCCAGCCGGTGACCAACGATTGGTTCATACGCCATTTGTTCCTTTAGGATACTAGAGCTGATGTGCACTATCGGTTTGTGATCCGGTTCAAGCGCCAGACATTCGCTTTTCGTCCTCTCATTTTCGTAAACAACACCTGTGATACGAGAAGGCAGTAAGTAGGATCTTGATAAAGATCATATCGCTATCGCTAATGTTATGATATGCCAATTTGATTCGATGAACTAATGTCTAGATGATATATGTAGATTATGATTAATCCATATTACTGAAATGATTAAAAACATATTTCAAGGCAATGTGTAAAATTAATTTATTCTACCATAATATTGTTTACATACATACGTACACACACACACACATGGAGGCATACACATTATAAATTAATCCAATATTCATCATTAGTAACCAATACAAAAGTGTGAACCAAGTACCTCAGAGATAAATTAAAAGAATAAAAGAGAGAGAGGGGGTGGGGTGGGGGAAGGATCAAAACCACATTATTAACCAATTAGAAAGAAAATAAATTAATGCATAAAAACATACAAAATAAAGAAAAGAAAAGAGAGAAAAGATTTAAAGAGAAAAAAAACAAAACAAAACAATCAATATCTGAAATGAGGATGAAAAAATATTATTATTATTACTATTATTCCATTATTAAATATAAAATATACGTAAAATCATGTCATTCTTCTCTTTGTATATATATATATATATATATATGAAAAATTATTGTACCATTTACCATGTACATATACATAACGATAAAGAACATGTATTAATCTGTTCATGAATTAGTTGCCTTAATGAAGTAGTACAGTGATGGTGTTTTATTTCTGAGTGGGTGGGTAGGTGAGTGTGTGGTTGGTTGGGGCGGGGAAGACATGAAAGCCAAGATAAAGAATTTTTTATAGAGGAATTCAAACTTCTCACTTACACAAAACACATGCACATCATAATCATTATCATATATAGTATTTTCAGTGGAAGGTGATGGTGTTGGTGGTAGTGGTAGTGGTGAGAGAAATAGTAAAAACAATAAAGCAAAAATAACCCCAAATATGCCCCAGGGTAATCCAAACCAAAAAAACAAATTGTAATAGGGAAGAAATAAACAAGCTAAAAAAAAGAAGAAATGATAAGGCATCACTTCACATGGTTGTCCATTACAATAATGTTTACAGTTGTATGTGTGTGTATATATATAGGAGTGGGGATATGAAACAATAGACAAGAGAAAAAAATAATAGATAATAACCTGTAAAATTATTCACAATTGAGCATAAAACACACATCATTAATTCCTTCCCCCTCCCCCCCTTCTCTCAAATACACACACATACAGAGACAGATAAATCTGATCAAAATTGTGCAACATATTGAAATCATTTCTTTGTAAAAAGAAAAAAAATTTATCACAGTTGTTGATAACATGGATAAACAAGAAAATGAATATAGTAATGATACTCAATCAATTCTTACCATAGTTTACATGTTTGCCCCCCATCACCACCACCACCACCACCACATTTCTTCTTCTTCTTGTTCCTTATTCATTTGTATAATTAAGAGATAATATTAATCTTTTAGTCACTGGGATTACAATCTTATTTTGATTATAGAATGAAGTGATGATGATGATGATGATGATTATTGTATACCATTTGTATAATATTGAAAACTATCATATAATTTTGTTGTAACTGAATTTAATGAATTATGAACCATTTGATCAACTAATTGTTTTAATTGTTCTTCTGTACGTGATAATTGAAATCGTTGACGTAAATCAGTAATAGTTCGTGAACTATTACCACGAGCAAAACATGGTAATTGTGGACAGGTAGCATGAGCTATTTCAACTAATACACAAATCTATAGACCAACACCCAACCCCAACAACAACAACATCCAAAAAAAGAAAAAAAAGAAATTATTTAATTATTTAAATGAATGAATGAATGACTGAATATACTACTTATGAGATAAGTATTAATAATTTCTAATGATATAAATAACATGTATTCATTGAACAAATAGGATCAAATTATAAAGTCATATGTAAATCATAGGTGAATTTCGTAAAAATTCCCATTTTGTTCATTTTTCTTATGTCTGTCTCCATTTCCCAGCGTAATGTGTTCGTTGGTCATCCTTTTCTCCTTTGGCGTCAAGGATTCCAAGTGAAGCAGTTGCGTGCCTACCTCAATGTGTGTCGTATCCACTTCTAGCTAGCGCTTCTTGTTGATTTCTTGCTCCGCTGGGATCTGGTTTGTTATCTCCCATAGAACATTGTTTCTGATAGTGTCTGGCCAACCAATCCGAAGTATTTTACAGAGACAACTGTTAATAAACACTTGTATCTTTTGGATGATGGCTTTCGTAGTTCTCCAAGTTTCCGCCCCATACAGTAGAACTGTCTTGACATTTTTATTGAAAATTCTGACTTTGGTGTTGGTTGCTAATTGTTTTAAGTTCCAGATATTCTTCAGTTGTAAATATGCTAATCTTGCTTTGCCGATCCGTGCCTTCACATCTGCATCAGATCCACCGTGTTCATCGATGATACTGCCCAAATATGTAAAGGTTTTTACATCTTACAAATCTTCTTTGTCAATTGTGATTGGATTGGTGTATGTTGTGTTGTATCGGAGAATCTTGCTTTTCTTTTTGTGTATATTGAGACCTATCGCTGCTGAGACTGCTGCTACACTGGTCGTCTTCTCCTGCATTTGTTGTTGAGTTGCCAGATCATCTGCCAAGTTTAGATCGTTCAACTGCATCCTAGATGTCCACTGCATCCCGTGCTTCCCTTCAGATGTTGACGTCTTCATGACCCAGTCGATCACCAGGAGAAAAAGAAAGGGTGAGAGTAAGCAACCTTGCCTGATGCCGGTCTTTACTTCGAAAGAGTCCGTCCGTTTCGATATTTGGTAAAAGAAAAAAAGAACAAATCGAGGGAAGAAATTTCTCTTCATCTTTTTTCTTATGGCTTTACATAAGAGCGGTCCTGGTGCATTTGGCTGGTGAGTCTTACATAAAGAAAGACGAGAGACTTGAATTCTACTGCTAGCTACATTCCATCTATTCTATGCATAGTTTTTGTTCAAGAATCTTAAATTTCATTTAATTCTAGGATATTTAGGTATTCAAACGAATGTGCTCAAAACTTGACGTAACGTTATTGATCATATAAACATGTATGTTAACGTGTAAAACGTAATTATACTACCGAACTGAGATAGTGAATGAATGAACGAGAGTTCGAGCCTGTGACTCACTGACATCCAATCAGGGGAATCAACAGACTAAACTAATATATATAGATATCATGTGTCTGTACTAGAATACTAAGTCAAAGTTAAATGATAAATAAGAAATCCTAAACAAGACAAATTGCTAGAGATTTCAATCTACATAGACATATCTGTTGAGATGACTTCGAAAACCATGATCATACCTCCAGAGGCTCTAAAAGACCCAAGAAGATTCTGTCTAATCAGAACATGATGGAGCTTCCTAAAATATCAACGTGGCATGATACGATAGGATAATATCAAAAGTTGTTTGAATTATAATCAACAATCAATAATCACCTCCTCTTGCTTTTTTTCTTTCGATTTGAGTCAGTCAGTCAGTAACAACGTGGAACTTCGTACGTACGTACATCAGTTCGAGTTGCCATACCACATTAGCACAGAGATTCAGTTATCAATTCAAATCCCATAGTGGTAGAGGTACTGAAAGTATAAGTAGAGATAGGGGACATTAAGGTTTGATGATGTTATTAAAGGAGTATAGTCCAGTGGAATAAATTGGGAAAGAAAATAAAGGACATGGAGAATTCAGAAGATTAGAGTTTGGGAGAACACAGAGAGTGGATGCACCTGCGCCATTGCAAACGATTTTGATCCATGTCATTCAAGGTCTCTAACCATCGGTTGCTATCGTCTCGCGGTCCCCAACCAGGTAGTCTACACCTTTTGAATTGAGTTTTCAACTAAATTTTCCACATATCCCATGAACACATCAGCCAACAATGGTCCAATGGCCAACAATATTCCCCTCCGCCCAATTCTATCAATGTGTCGGTCGCCTACACACAACCTTGCGAAATGGCTTACAAAAGTACTAAATCTTATCAGAAATCAATATTGTAAGTATTCGTTGACTGACTCATTTGAATTGATTAATTGCTTAAAGAACATAAATATAAAGACAAAGACAATGTGCTCTTTCGACGTGAATACTTTATTTACAAATGTACCTCTCAGGAAAACTGTTGATATTTTGTGTGACTATATTTCTTTGAATAACCTTCCTCTTCCATTTCCTGTCAGCACTCTTAAAGATTTATTATTATTGTGTACAGATAATGTAAAATTCACTTTTGAAGGTGAGCACTTCCGACAAATAGATGGTGTAGCTATGGGGAGTCCTCTAGGACCATTGTTGGCTGATGTGTTCATGGGATATGTGGAAAATTTAGTTGAAAACTCAATTCAAAAGATGGGATTGTATAAACGATATGTTGATGATATAATAATCATAGGGGATAAAGGTGATGACATAAACCGCTTGTTAAAAGAATTCAATAGTAGTCAAAACTACATTTCTCTTACATGTGAAGAAGAGAAGAACAACAGACTTCCTTTTCTAGACATCTTGATCAGTAGGAGAGATGATGGTTCTATCCAACGTGCTATCTACAAAAAGCCAACATGGACAGGGCAATACCTTAATTTTCATAGTCACTGCCCTATTCATTACAAACGCGGTTTAATAAAGAGCTTATTCAGTAGAATCAATCGTATCTGTACTAGTGATACTATTGAAGTCGAGACGAAGCTCCTGACTGATACGTTAGTGAATAATGGTTATCCCTTGAAGTTCATAAACCGCTGGAAGGGTTGCAATACGATTAGATCTATGATGCTTCTGGCACCCAAAAAGCGAGTTTATATTACGTTGCCATTCAGAGGCGACACAAATAGTCTCATGTTGAAACGGAGACTTAAATTAGCCATCAACCGGACATTTTATGCAGCCCAACTTGTCATTATTGAAAAGACAAGGTCTATGTTTCACCAAAAGCCCAAACAGCACGTAAGCGATTGTGTCACATCCCATTGTGTCTATCAATTTACATGTATGTGTGGAAACACATATATAGGGAGGAGCAATCGTGATTTGCAATTAAGGATGGGTGAACACATACCAAAATGGTTGCAAAAACAAATGGATTCCAATGGTCAAATAAGATCACAGGATAGACAGACATCATCCTCCATTGCGAAACATTTGATTGAGACGGGTCATAAGGTCGACATCAAATCAGCATTTGTAGTGTTATACAAAAGCCTTCAAGGACGTATACTAAGGTTTATTGAAGCCTTGGCTATACGGAAACTAAAACCCCCTTTATGTGTTCAAAAACAATTTGTCCTTACACTAAACCTACCCTGGTAATACTGATTTATTATCCAGAGTGGTAATCACATTTGTTTTGTGTACTTTAATATTTTTCCTTTGTCATGACTTACCCTTAACCTGTCTAGTTGACCTTTTATTTTTATATATAAATGCTCTTAACAAGCATATGTGTGATCAGATTGTTCGAAATGTATTGCACTAATATATCACATAATTCTGATAAACTTCGTCTTCTCATTGCATTATCAAAATTTATCAAAGGGACTAACTGTTTTAAATTTCTGAATAGACATATCTGTTGAGATGACTTCGAAAACCATGATCATACCTCCAGAGGCTCTAAAAGACTCAAGAAGATTCTGTCTAATCAGTACATGATGGAGCTTCCTAAAATATCAACGTGGCATGATACGATTGGATAATATCAAAAGTTGTTTGAATTATAATCAATAATCACCTCCCCTTGCTTTTTTCCTTTCGATTTGAGTCAGTCAGTCAGTAACAACGTGGAACTTCGTACGTACATACATCAGTTCGAGTTGCCATACCACATTAGCACAGAGATTCAGTTATCAATTCAAATCCCATAGTGGTAGAGGTACTGAAAGTATCAGTAGAGATAGGGGACATTAAGGTTTGATGATGTTATTAAAGGAGTATAGTCCAGTGGAATAAATTGGGAAAGAAAATAAAGGACATGGAGAATTCAAAAGATTAGAGTTTGGGCGAACACAGAGAGTGGATGCACCTGCGCCATTGCAAACGATTTTCAGCCTTGTCATTCAAGGTCTCTAACCATCGGTCGCTATCGTCTCGCGGTCCCCAACCAGGTAGTCTACACCTACCAACATGACTCAGTCCACTTGTCAGTGACTTCATGGATTTGTGCCATGTTTTGGTCTGGCCGCCCCTAGATTTCTTCCAACCTACTCCTACACCATAAACATAGCATGTCGGGGCAGTCGGTGGTCGGGCATGTGCAACACATGTCCCAGCCATCTCAACTGATTAAGTTTCAGTACTTCCTCAATTGATTTGCCATCCTTACCTAGTAGCCGTTTCATAACAACTGCATTACTTACTCGGTGGTCCCAGGATATACGAGCAATGCTTCGAAGACATCTATGGTTAAATACTAGTAACCTACGAATATCATCGACTCTTACTGGCCATGTTTCACTGCCATAAAGTAGGGCGGAACGAACTGCTGCGCAGTAAACACGTCCTTTGGTTGATAGACGGATATCTCGCCTACGCCACAAATGACGCAAGTTGGCAAAAGCTAGTCGAGCCTTTTGTATCCGTGCTGAGATTTCGTCACACATCAAACCACAAGAGCTGATGAGACTTCCGAGATAAGTGAAGCGGTCGACACTCTCAAATACTTCACTCCCTATCACTAGTTCGGGTGTCGACGCAACCCAATCCTGAAGCAACATTTTGCATTTCGAGGGAGAGAATCGCATGCTGAACATGCCTGCATTGTTGCTTAGAGTGGTCAGTAGACTCTGCATTCTGTCAGCGTCTTCACTAAATAGAACTATGTCATCGGCATATTCTAAGTCAACAAGTGGAGTTCCCGGTAGAAGTTCAACTCCTGGAAATTTAGATGAGGAAAGTGTCATCTCTAAAAGGACGTCAACGACAAAGTTAAACAAGAATGGAGAGAGTGGACAGCCCTGACGAACACCACTTGAGGTAATCAATTCTGATGACAGTTCACCATAAGCTCTCACTTGACCAGTTGTGTTCAAGTAGAGAGCCTTTATAAGGTTGATGTACTTCTTTGGTACTCTTTTCAGTGACAAACACTGCCATAGAACCTCACGATCAACAGAGTCAAATGCCGCCTTAAGGTCGAGAAATACTACCATTGTGGGGCGTCTGAATGTGTGTCTATGTTCTAGGACCTGACGTAATGTGAATATTTGATCAATACAACCACGTCCAGGTCGAAAACCAGCCTGGTTTTCTCTATGGGATTGTACACCTTCGAGTACTACTACTTATTTATCGTATTCACTAATTAAACTTCTTTTTACGTTTCAATCTTCTTATATACATAATTCAATTTTGTATACCATAAGAAGTGTATAATATCATAGCTGAATTGAACAATGAACAAAAATATATTGAGATAAATCAAAATGAATGAAGGAAGGTAAACAACTAACTATCCATCTTTGTTTATAATACTTGTGACTTAAGGCAATACACACAGTATGCACATATGCCAATAACAGACTGATCAATTGTAAGTCTTAAAAACCTCAATGGGAAGATACAAGTCAAACAATACCAAGTGAATTTAAACTTCACTCCACTGCACAAGCAAGTGGCTATCAGGATTCAGTAGCTAAATGAATAACATGATGGCGTTTGAAGCAAACGGTACTGGGTCCGAGTCCCAGAGTGAACATGAATTCTGAGATGTAGATACATCCAGCTGACGAGTCTTAAATAGGACGAAACGTACGTCAAACTGAATACCACTATTCATCTTTGCTTATAATGTTTGTGACGTAAGGTTATATGGAGGCAATCTGCACAGGATGTACACACATAACCAACAAGAGATTGGATCAATTACAGTCTTAAGTAACAATGAGAAGATTCAAATAAATAAACAATAATAAAATAAATGAATATTCAATAAACTAACCTGTTCCATATGTTTACGTGCAGCTAATAAACCACGTAATAAAAGAAATTTAAAATATTCAAATAAATCACTATTTAAACCACCCATAACATCAATTTGTTCTAATGTTAATTTAAATGGACTTGTTTCAAAGCCTAAATTTTTCCCCGGTGATGAAGATAACATGAAACCATAATCAATATGTATAACATGACCATGATTATCTAATAATATATTACCATTATGTCTAAAGAAAATAAAGAAAAGAAGATGATAAACAAGAGGATAATAGCATAACTCATAATAATAATAATAATAATAATAATAATAATAATAATAATAATAATAATAATAGGGCCCCCAAATGCCCTGGTACGGCCGAGAGTAGGGAGAGTCTGCTCACCCTCTCGAAATACTCTCACGTGACCATGCGTATATAGCCTCTACCAGGAAAGTACTACTCACTGCCTTCTCGCATCACGAGTGTTGTTTACGAAAATGAGAGGACGAAAAGCGAATGTCCGGCACCGGCTTTAACCGGATCCCAAATCAATGGTGCACATGGGCTGGCTCCAGTATCCTGAGGGAACGAATGGCGTATGAACCAATCGTTGGTCACCGGCTGGCTACCATGGGACTGCACCTCCTCACGATGCTCCACTGCCTTGTGGATCAGATCTTCAGGTCGAAGGCTCCTGGTTTGGCCCCCTAAGAAAACCACCTGCTTCAGTCTGGGCATCCGGGCAGTATCACAGCCCTCACACAAATCAATTGAGATTTGTGTGGCGCATATCCATTTGGTGCCTCCTTGTACCAATATTTATGTGTTAAAATAAAATAATAATAATCATAATCATAATAATAGTGATGAAACCTAATGCGGTATAGGAACTTGGACCGATACATCTATGTGACTAATCCTCTGTTGTAGCCGACTTGACTGATTGAGTGAGTGAGTGATGAAAATTTACATTATACAACCTAGTAGTTAATCTGGATTTGAATAGATAAATAGATAATACGATAGAATTTAATGCAAAAGGTAATCAATGGGGTTTGAGTCATAGAGTGAATATAAACTTTCGGATATAAGTAGATTTGGTTGATGAGTTTTAAAAAATAGGACAAAACATGCATCGTGAATTCTAATGCTAGTCACCATCAAACTCTGCTTAGAATTACATTAGTTACATTTTAGTGGATATATGGTAATTGTGTCAACATATATTACACAATAAATCGTTTACTTACAAATGAGATGTTTATCGAGTTAAGAATAGGTTGGGGGGAAAGCTAGGAATGATCAAATCAAGACATATATAGAGCAATAGCTTAATAGTTAAAACGTTCAACTTTTAGTCATTATGTCTTGGGTTTGAATTACGTTCTATCGACTTTGATTAAAGCAACAGAGTTGTATCATTATCCTTCACATATCCAAGTACATGGTGAATGAGTATACTTGTTTAAAACAAGACATGACATCAGTCTAAGTCATATCGATAGATACAAATTCCCTAGTTAAGATCCTCATAATTAGTAATCAGAAACTTTGGATGGTATAGTTTAGAATCTGTCAAAATAGCACAGATGCATCCACTTTTTATATTTTTCTCAGCTTTGATTTACAGTATTCTTTATATTCTGTCTTTTCGTATTCGATTCTCAATGTTCAGTCTTTCTTATGATTATTACTATTACTATACTATTCCAATCTCTTTTACAACAGTTCTTATTATATTCATCTCGTCGTGGTGATGTGGTTGAACCAACGTGCATTTATACATTGATTATGATTGAGATTTAGAACAAAAAATAACAAACTACGGAAATATCTATCATTCACAATTGCATGTGGATGTCTTGAAAGTACTCCTAGAATAGTGTAGAACTAAGAAATGAATAACGTAGGATTACTTATGTTGTGATGAGTCATGACCGAGAACTCATACTGATACACTCTCTTTCAATACATGAGCCTAGTTACTTAAAAATAAAATGTGAAGAATAAGTAAAGAATTTATTTGGCTAACCGAATCAACACACAATTGTATACTAGTTTAGAATAACCTATCTTTCTATTAATCCTATCAATAGTTCATATATCACTCCTTGTCAAGTTTAGCCATCCCTTGACCCACCACGCGCACTTATTAGTATCCATTCTGTGTAGGTATGTGAAATTTGGTTTGATGAGGCCATAAATCAACATTCATTTACGTAGATGACTGGTATCATCGAGTGTAAGGAGAATCCGTTCTCCCTCTCGAAGTGTTTTCACATGACCACGTGTATACAGTTACTGATAGAGAAGTCTTGTCAACTGCCTTATCGCTGTTAGGATTTTGCTTACGAAATCGAGAGGGTGGAAGGAGAATGTCTGGCATTTTGATCGGGTTGGTCAACATGTAACATCTACCTAGGGGAGTTAAAATACTCTGATTACAAACTCATGGTGCACATGGGCTGAGGGAAAAAAAGGGCGTATCAACCTATTGTTGGTCATCGGTTATCATGGGACTACATCTCCTAATGCTGATCTACTACTTGATGGATTATACTTCTAAGTCCAAGATTCAGGAAAGTAGACCTCTGAGAAAACCATGTGCTTTAGTTCGGGCGATCGGGGAGTATCTCAAAACACACACACACACACAAATTTAATGCCTCCTTTTAATCATATTTATGTGTTTAAATCAATAAATAATTCGACTGACATTCTGAAGTGAATGAGAAACAAAAAACAAAACAAAACAAAACAAAATCAATAACTTACCGATCTTTAACTTGAAATAAATAACCAACTAAACAATAAGCAGCACAACTATGTAAAAAATTACGTTGAGCAGTTAAAAACTCTTCAGAATTATCACCACCATGTTCACGATGCATATAATCTAATAATGATAAATGAGCATGTCGTTTAATTTGATGAAATGATACAGTATCAGGAACAGGTTCAATAAAACCACTATCAGATGATATAACAACTACACTTAATGGACGTAACCATAATGGAACATATTCCATTGACCAAATATTCTATTAGTGAAAAAAAAATGGATAAATATAGAATGTTAATTTACAATACAAGAATGAATGATTAAAAAACGGTGAAATGTTTAAAACTGATAGAAAATTAATTCAATTTTGAAAACTATTCAAAATCTGAAGGTACTAAACAGCTGTTTTTCTTCCTAGTATGAAACAATGCATATACAGGGAATCGAACTCAGGAACTTTAATTTATTGCACGATCGCTTGACTTAGAGATCAATGAACCAGAATCCAAAAGTGTACAACTCTAAACTCAATCAATCTGTGATACTGGGTTTCGAGTCAGTATTCTAGAGGTTATGTGTTCATCATAAGACGGAAGATTCAGAGTCTGAGCCACAGTGTTTCATTTATTTTAACACATAGGTATTGGTACAAGGAGGCACCAAATACATATGCACCACACAGATCTCATTTGATATGTGTGAGGGCTGTGATACTGACCGGGTGCCCAAACCGAAGTAGGTGATTTCTTAAGGGGCCACACCCCGAGCCTTCGACCTGAACGTCTGACCCACAATGCAGTGGAGCATCGTGAGGAGATCAAGTCCCATGGTAGCCGGTGACCAACGATTGGTTCATACGCCATTCGTTCCCTCAGGATACTGGAGCCAGCCCATGTGCACCATTGATTTGGGATCCGGTTAAAGCCGGTGCCGGACATTCGCTTTTCGTCCTCTCATTTTCGTAAACAACACTCGTGATGCGAGAAGGCAGTGAGTAGTACTTCCCTGGTAGAGGCTATATACGCGTGACCATATGAGAGCATTTCGAGAAGGAGAGTGGACTCGCCCCACTCTCGGCCGTACCAGGACATTTGGGGATACGCACTTCATCCCATACTATGACAAAACAGCTATTCAGTAGTTATCTAACATAAATCGGCACGTGATCTCAACAATATCTATCTTCATTATGTAATTATTAAATAGTTGGTTTATAATGTTTCAATATTGTCCAAATGATAAGGTTATATTCAATTCGAAATATTGTATCTTTGAACACGAACCAAAATCATATGCATAAGTTATTAATTAGAATTCTAATTCTAATTCAGTTTATTCCGCATTTACACTATCATCTCTCTTACAACTTAGGGTGTCCTAGACTTGACCGATTATCCTTCTGACCTACACAGTTAATCTTACATCAGTACATGTTAAGCTAATGTTGACACAATATTTGAAAACTTTTCTCTACATTCTTTCTTGAGTCAACAATTAGCTACTATTAGTAATATATTTCATATATATATATTGGTTTATATTGCAGATATACTAGACTGTATCGCATCGTAAAATGAAAAAATTCCAACTATGCATCAACAGATCAAAAGTAGCTATGAATAACCAACTGGCAATAAATTCACTTGGTATTGTTTACTTGAGTCTTCCCATTGATGCTTAGGACTGCAATTGATTAGTCTCTTATTGGCATATGTGCATTTTGTGCGTATTGCCTCGATATAGCCTTAATTTACAAGCCTTATATACAAAGACGGATAGTGGCTAGCAGTGGAATCCAGGCCGCACGTCTCATCAGGACTCAGTAGCTAAGTGGATAACGTGATGGCGTTTGAAGCGGACGGTGCTGAGTTCGATTCCTAGAGTGAATATCAACTTTGAGATGTAAATACATCCAGCTGATGAGTCCCAAATAGGACGAAATGCGCGATCTGGATTCCACTGTTAGAGAAGTAGGAATTAGTATTTCTAAGTGTTATCGGTCATTTTGATTATAGGTTGGAAAGAAGATTACGGCTTTGATAAGGATAAATATTATATCTCTTTTGAAAATAAAAGATTCTTGAATTGTATTGTGGCTGGTATGATCAGACTGTTTATTATGGAAGCATTTGTATTTTTTCAATTCAATTATTGACATATTGGTCTATATTGAGTGTAGGACCAGTAACCTTTCTATTAACTAATGTCTCAGTAGTAGTGAAGATAACAAACAGATTAACTTTCTATTGTACTCCTATTCATTCATGACTCAAAAGGTATATAATAATAATATTTTAACTATCTGATAGAAAAAAAAACGAAGTTACAATATAGTATACACCATAACTTAGTCATCATAAGTGATACGAAAACGAACAATGAGGGAAAGAATAATCAAAGTGTCTAATTATTATATAATAAAAATATGAAGAATGATTATCCATATTATCAGTACAGGGTTATAGAGATTATTAAGTTATTGATTGAGATCATGGACTGATTGATGTTAGACCATCAATAAAAACCTGGAAGCACTGAACGACCGTCTCATCCTACTGTGGGACTCCTCAGCAGTGCGCATCCACGATGCTGCTCGTGGGATTTGAACCCAGGACCTTCGGTTTCGTGTGAGATGCTCAACCTTCGGACAACAGAGCCGGCATCCAACGGTGTTAATGTCTAACTTCAATCAATCCACAAAATTTCGCGACCATTTTTCATTGTACTGAACTAGATACCTGTTTCTACCTGAAATGGATTCGCTCCACTGGTCACGACTTCTTACTAGAAATCCGAGAATTCCATCACGAAGCTAGTCACTAGTGAGCACATAAATCTTGAAAGTTCAACATTTCTAGTATCATAATCAATATGATAGAAAACAAATTAGTAGAAAGTAACACCTAAAATCTCGTGATCTGAAAAGAAGTTTAAGATCAATAATAAGAAGTAATTTAGATGAACTTAGAAAAATGAAGCAATAAATTTATTAATTGATTTTCAATCATAAAAATCGATCAGTAATGAGATCAAACACATAAAACAGTCTTTATAGCATTAGAAACTATGAACCAGGGAAATGACCATGTCTGATTTCAGGACGCGCATTTTGTCCTATTCGGGACTCATCAGTTGGGTGTACCTGTGTCCCTGAGTTAACGACTACTTCGGGACTCAAACCCAGTACCGTTCGCTTCAAACACCATCGCATTATCTACTAAGCTACTGTACAAACTAGTGGCTATATGGACTCAGTAGCTAAATAAATAACGCGATGATGTTTGAAGTGAAAGGTATTGTGTATGATTCCCGGGTCGAATATCAAATTTGAGATGCAAATACATCCAGCTACTAAGTTTCAAATAGGACGAAACGCGAGTCCTAGGTTTCACTGCTAGCCATCATTCATCTCTGTTTATAATTAAGAATCTTCTAATACAAACAAGAACGAATAAGGACTTGAATAGATCGGATATCTGAACAATAGAAACAGTTCAACCTTAATAGTCTATATGATAATATAAGATAGAGAAGGGTGAACGATCACGATATTTATACACATATATTCCAAATAGAAGTTGGAAACTGAAATGAAACAACACAGTTTATAATATTCACATTCAATAACGTTGAAACACAACAAAGTTATCAGATACTAGAAACGATAACAACTAATCAGATCACAGTAAATGTTATTGACATAATATAAGTTAGAGAAATATTATCGAGATTATTCTTTTAAAGAAAAAAAGAAACCTAGGGAGGTTAGAAAACCTTGGTTCCAAACCAATGGTGTACATGGGATACAGGATCCTGAAGGAACAAATGGTGTATGAACCAATTGTTGGTCACCAGCTACCATGCGACTGTATTTCCTTACGTTGCTCCAGTGCTTTGTGGGTTAGACCTTTAGGTTGAAGGCTACGAGTATGGCCCTCTAAGAAAACCAATTACTTCAGTCTGGACAGCCGGGCACGCACATATTTATTTGGTGCAACTTTGTTCCAATGTTTATGTGTTTAAATAAATAAATAAACAGAAATAAATTGATGTCTTTCTAATACAATAGGATAACGTTGAATTTTGATAGGATGTGAACAGATTACAGGCTATTGATTGATTTTGAGTTACACCACTACATAAACATGGTTGGAATGATTTTTTTGATCAATCGATCGATTAGTACACACCGTACATTTTGTTACTGTAATTTCCATTCGATTAAATCTGTCTGTGTAACGCTTAATTTGTGCTAACAGTAACAAATATTATCCAGTTAATCAATCACTTAGAGGAATCATGCATAAATATAAAACCAAGAATAGAATCAATGCGACATACAATCAAAAGAAAGAAGTAGACAGTGACAGGTTAAAGGCCAACAATAACTAATCAAGATCGAGGTAGATAGGACAAGCTTATTTCTTCCTCCACTGGGATCAGGTTTTTTCTTTCCCACAGCAAGTTGTTACTGATAGTGTCTGGTCAACGGATCCGAAGTATTTTACACAGACAACGGTTAATAGCCCCCGAATTCCCTGGTACGGCCGACAGTGGGGAGAGTCCGCACTCCCTCTCGAAATACTCTCATATGGTCACGCGTATATAGCCTCTACCAGGGAAGTACTACTCACTGCCTTCTCGCATCACGAGTGTTGTTTACGAAAATGAGAGGACGAAAAGCGAATATCCGGCACCGGCTTTAACCGGATCCAAAACCAATGGTGCACATGGGCTTCAGGATCCTGAACGAACAAATGGAGTATGAACCAATCGTTGGTCACCGGCTACCATGGGACTTGATCTCCTTACGATGCCTCACTGCCTTGTGGATCAGACGTTTAGGTAGAAGGTTCGAAGTGTGGCCCCTAGGAAAACCACCTACTTCTGTTTGGGCACCCGGGCAGTATTATAACCGTCAGACATATCAAATGAGATCTGTATGGCGCATATATATTTGGTGCCTCCTTGTACCAATATCTATGTGTTAAAATAAAAGAAAACAATAAGACAACTGTTAATAAACACTTCTATCTTCTGGATGATGGATTTCGTAGTCCACAAAGTTTCCGCCTTAAGTGGACTTTCCGTATCCACCAACCTAGTTAAAGCACTGGACATTCGCTTTTCGTACTCTCGATTTCGTAAAAAACAGCCGTGGTGCGTAAAGGCAGTGATTTGGACTTCTCTGTCAGTGGTTGTATGCACGTGGTCATGTGAAAGCATTTAGAGAGGGAGAGCTGACTCTCCCCACTCTCGGTTGTACCAGGGCATCTGGAGGCCATCTTGAGAATACTCACCTACTACTGCTACTAACAAGGGTCAAAAGAAAGTTATCATTTAGTGTAAAGATTTGAGATTAGGATTTAGAGTTAAAATTGGAGTTGAGATTTTTATCAAGAACTGACATCAGTTATACTGTCAAAATGCAAGACTTGCTATATTTAGTTTCATTGGTTAGTCCGTTAACTATGGTATCTGACACGAGGCTTGTGCAGCAGATGAAGCGGAGTGTTGTCAGAGACAAGATAATCATTGTCACCTTTCGGTTAGCCACATTGTGCAAAGCTACTTCTTCTTGATGGGCCTAGAATTGAAATAGGATTAAGTGTGGATTTTGACAATCTGTCAGTGTAACCGCGGAGTACCAAGGATAATTGTTTGAGGTCAGACATATACGACCTATTTTGCGAGTATTTTATTTTCATAATGTTAGCTCAGTATTTATCAAACTTTACATCGTCTAAGATAGAAATCTGTATGACAAGGTAAGGTGTGCCATTTTTACAGCCGACATTTTTTAACTTCTTCCTTTGGTTATGAAAAAATAGTATTGTTGTAGATGCATGTTGAATACAGTCACAAAGTTCGAGATGATCAGAAAACACATGAACTCATAATAGGATTTCATGTTTAAGTAAACAATAAGATATAAATTATTAGTCAAAGAAAAAAGCAATCTAAGAACATACGAATATAAAACAGTTGGAATAAGATAAAACTTACTTTTAACACAGTAAGTAATTGATAAGCTAATTGTTCTTGTCTTAAATCATCACCAACTTTTACAATAGCACTAGTTAAAATCCATCCTGGTAAACTACCCCATGGTGATGTAGCACGTATACGTTCACATTTCACATGCCATGGTTCTTTTAACACTGCTGCACTTGGATCTTCTGGATCACACTAAAAATAATTTTTAGAAAAAAAAACTATATAAATACATAAAGACAGATTTATTGTAGAGTTTGGAAGAAAACAAATATATGTTAACTCAAACTACTGTATCATTTCAACATGACGAGATGAAATTATCAGAATGAGAAGAAAATGGATCGAAATAATAGCAGCAGCAGCAGCAGCAGCAGCAGTGATATTGAGAAAGATTAAGCGCTGAAAATATGATTGAAATCATGAGCCGATCCAAGTTAGACTACCACTGAAAACGTGGAAGCACTAGGCTACCGTTTCCCCTAGTATAAGACATTTCAGTAGTGAGCATTCACGTTCCCGTTCGTGTGTGAAACCGAGGGTCTTGGGTTTGAGAGCTGCGTGAAGAGTCGTGAATGAGCACTATTGAAGAATCCCTGTTACGGCCGAGGGTCGGAAGAGTCAGCCCTCCCTCTTGAAATGCTCGCATATGGCCACGTGCATACAACCATTGCCAGGGAAGTACTACTCATTGTCCTTTCACGAAAAAGGTGTAGTTTACAAAATTGAGAGGATGAAAAGCGAATGTTCGGCGCTTTAACCGGTTTGGTGGACACGGAAAGTTTACTAAGGGGAGTTGGGAAACCCTGATTACAAACCAATGGTGTACATGGGCTCCAGGATCCTGAAGGAACAAATGGTGTATGAATTAATTGTTAATCAGCGACTACCATAGGACTGCATCTCCAAACGTTGCTCCACTACTTTGTGGATCAGACTTTTAGGTCGAAGGCTACGGGTGTGGCACCCTAAGAAAACCACCTGCTTCCGTTTGGGCCCTCACATAAGTCGAATAATTCATGTGGCTCATATCTTACTTACTTACGCCAGTTACCACTCATGGAGGAGCATAGGTCACCCACTAGTATTCTTTATCGAATTCTATCCTAGAAATTCCTTTTCAGACGAAATAGGTTCCTTGTTCTTCTTCTTCTTCATTTCTTTTTCTTTTCAGGATTTCAAGTTACGGCTTTTCTACTATACATATTACTCTCATATTTATCTTGATAATTTCATTAGATTGTTCTGATATCTGTCAGATTTCACCTCATTTAAAGCTCCGTAAATAACATTAAATCCAGACTAATTTTTTTTTTTACTAAAAAACAATAATTCATATAATGTATATTAATAAAAGGATTATACAGATATACTTACTCTAAACGATTTATGCGGTTGAAGTTCACATTGTTCTTTAAGTCGATTACGTATTTCACCAGCTCCAATATAAATAATTGGTGATTTAGATTGATTAGTATTAGTTACTGTTATTGAATCAGTTGCTATGATAGTATCATCTTTAATTATAGTTTCATTAATTTCATATGGATTATGTATACATTGAGTTGGAAGCTCTTTTCTTTCATCCATTTCATCTATAGTTAAATGATAATGAGGATGTTGATGTTGTTGTTGTTGTTGTTGTTGATGATGATGATTAAATTCTGTAGGATTTATTGCTTCTTCACTTAAAGAAACATTAGATGATATAGAAGAGGAACGAAGACTTAATTCATCGGATGTATGTGTATTGATATTGATTTCATGATTTTCTGTCATTTCATTAGATGAAAAACAATCCTTTTCATGAATGATGTGAAAGAAACCAAGAAAAAACACATGAATCAAGTTATGTAACATAAGTTACACACACACACACATACACACGTACAAAATGATTATCAATAAAAAGGAAAGGATAATTTGTAATAAAGTATACACAATTATGTTAGATAATTGAAGGGAATCAATTAAAAACATCCTATTAACGTGGATTTCATATTGATTAGTACTTTTTAGTAAAGAGCATTTGTAATCTTGAGAGGATTTACGATTCATGTGTACTATGTTTGAAGAGATTACGAGATCACCTAAAATTCACAAAAGGAATGAAGACTTAGTGACGTAATGATAAGATAAGCCCCTCTAATTAGAGGGAAATCTTCAGGTTCAGAAGAGGGAAAATGTATTCCATAAGCAGCAAAACGCATGAATAACACCAAGTACAACTTAAGCGTGTATATATATATATATATATATATATATATATATATATATATATAGCATAAAAATGTCCTTGGGAAAGGTCACAACATAGGCATATTTCATCCTATTTAGGACTAGTTAGTTGAATGTACTTGCGTCGCGGAGTTGACGACTGCATCGGGACTCGAACTCAATACCTTTCGCTTGAAACACCATCGCGTTATCTACTAAGCTACTGTACAAACTAGTGGTTATATGGATTCACTAGCTAAATAAATAACGCGATGATGTTCGAAGAGAATGTTATTGTGTATGATTCCCGAGTAGAATATCAATTCTGGGATGGTGATACATCCAGTTAATAATTCCCAAATAGGATGAAACATGTGTCCTCACTTTCACTGCTAGCCACTATTCATCTTTGTTTATAATCATTTTTGTGTTGTGCCCCGATAAGCATAATGAATGGTAATTTTTGGGATTCATATGTGGACCAATACTATAAGTATATTTTATCATATAATTGTTGATTAACTAAACTATTCATATTTATGTCTGTCTTATCATAAACTTTAACCTATAAATTGTTATTATACGACTTTCCATTCTTGATCTATTCCCTGTCTATTAGTCACTGCCTTCCTCATTCACAGCCACATCTGCCTAATTCTAGTACAAATGATGTTTGATATTTTATTGGTACGTTGTGGTCTGTTTGATTAGTAAATAAACTCAGTATGTTTAAAATATAATGATTCATATTGCAGAGGCTCGGATTGATGTTCTAGACTTAACTGGCTTGGCTAGGCAAGAAGCGAGATCAATCAAGACTCTAGGCTGCTTGTACAGGTTTTACACGTTATTGATTCGATCGATAAGTCACTGCTCTCTAATGGGGCGATCAAAGTGATAACAATTGTATAATACCATTTAGGAAAACTTAAATTTCATGCTAATTGAATAATGTGAACATGAAATCTTGAAAGGGATGATACTAATTTTGTAGATCAAAAACGTATACCATTGAACAACAGTTCAAAACGTTAACATTGGGACTAATCACAATAGATAGGATCTATTGATATGATTGAATGTTGGAATATGAACAATAAAATTTTGAATAAACATTAAGACAATAATTGAATTAACTTGAACAGGATTGATAATTCTAGATTTGGATATTTAAATACCCCCCCCCCAAAAAAAATTCTTACTTAATTGGACATGAACTAGTTCTATGTTATTATAGAACATTATTGATAGAATGTCAAAACTTTCTATATTATACTAATCAATGAAATCAAGAATATCTACACCATGAGAAATTTATGAACATGATAGTAAAACGTTCCAACAATGTAATGGATATCATAGCTGAAGAACAAATTGAAAACTAGTGAGAGGTTAGAATGATGCTTTAGCTAATTTTGTTACTTACTTACTTACTTACGCCTGTTACTCCCAATGGAGCATAGGCCGCCGACCAGCATTCTCCAACCGACCCACTCTGTCCTGGGCCTTCTTTTCTAGTTCCATCCAATTCTTGTTCATTTTTCTCATATCTATCTCCATTTCCCGGCATAGTGTGTTCTTTGGTCTTCCTCTCTTCCTTCGACTTTGAGGATTCCATATGAGGGCTTGTCTTGTGACGCAGTTCGGTGCTTTCCTCAATGTGTGTCCTATCCACTTCCAGCGTTTCTTCCTGATTTCTTCCTTCACTGGGATCTGATTTGTTCTCTCCGACAGTAGGTTGTTGCTAATAGTGTCCGGCCAGCGGATCTGAAGTATTTTGCGTAGACAACTGTTAATAAACACTTGTATTTTTTGGACGATGGATTTCGTAGTTTTCCAGGTTTCCGCGCCATACAGTAGCCCCTTTCCGGGGGCTACTGCCGGTCCCAAGCCCGGATAAAGGAGGAGGGTTGGGCATGGGGTTAGCGACCCCATCCCGTAGAAAACTAACTCACTAAAAAAACGCTAACCAGCTAATTTTGTACCTCTTATTAATAGGTATTATTATTTTCAATATTAAGGGTGGAATTATTTATTAATAAGGAGAAATGAGAATGATTATCATTGTAATTGTATCTTTGTTATTAGATCAATTGACTTTTAATCAGTAGATTCATGATTCGAATCCCAGTGAATATATCTATGTTTGGTTAACTGTCCAGCTAGTATTATTAATCTGAACAGAAATAGTATGCTCCAAAGAGTAGGATATATGAACAGGGAATTGGAAAAACAAATTACAAATGAGAGGAGTAAAGTAGACAAGAATGATTAGATTCATGATAAAGGTGTGTGTTTAACAGGCTTTATGTGGCTGTACTAATCTATCCTTATATGTTAAACGACGTTTCTAGTCTCTTAAGAATCTATTACCAAATAAACGATTACATTTTTACAAAATGGAATATTGCATGTATAATTATATCATAGTAGTCATTAGTGCAAAAAAAAAACCCAAAGCTAATCTATCATTAGCACCCTGGTCCACCAGTGTGCTTGGTACCTGTGTGGTTGCACCACAGGATTGGTTTGTACTATTCAGGTTATAGTGTTAAAGTCTATACAGTGTCTGGCTCTTCTGTTAAACGGGCTTGAGCTGTACTGTTTGGGTTGTCACATGAAAGTCTGGACGGTGTCTTGTTCGCCTGAAAACCAATGTAGAATTACCCTGGCCCACAAGGGTGGTATGTTATATAACTGTGAGTAGTGTATATGTAGAAGAAATTCGCTAACAAAACGAAGTTGTAGTCATTAACCTAAATTCACTTGATCAGTTTAGTGAACCGAATCCACGTGGAATCATTTTACGGTTATTACCAGTTACAAGCCCGGAGTTAAGGGATCTCGTATATTTACTGTTAGATGAATTAGGCGTTCGAGATGTTGTACACAACGACAATGAGTGACGTGCAATTGAACTATTTAACTTACTATTAAAAATAACTTATCACTTGAGATGTAGGTTTTCTTCATTATTTTAAAATCTTACGTAAGTAGTAGCTTTTCATAACAACACTCAGTCAAAGCATGAAATTCTAAACTACGATTTTGCATACATCCTACTATGTAGAATGACTCGGTGGCAGAAAAATAACCGAGAAAAATCTGAATATATAACATGGTTTTTGACGAAGCAAAAGATGAGTTTTTTAAGAAGCTTTCTAATCTCTTTCAAAAGATCAGATACTCAAATGTTGAATTGGTAGCATAAATCGGTAGGCTAAGTCAATCTGAAAAACACATGGGTATGCCATTTGGTGTCCTAGACTAACAGATGGATAACAGTGACTAGTAACAATATTATATGTATGTGTTCAATGTCCACGATCTTCTTACTGACTACTGTTGTGTAAGCAAATAAAAGGATAACTATTTAAATTATTCAGTATAGGGTTGTGGAGAATGTGAAACTCCATTGAAATTATGAACTAATCTAAGTTAGAAGCACTAGTTATGCAATATTGTGCATTGATTAAGGTTAGAATTGTACACCGACGGGCCCCAGCTCAGTAGTCTAGAGGTTTAGTTCTTACATCCTTAGTTAGATTCTTGTGATGGGGTCGTAAGTGTGTATTGTTAAGGAGTCGCATACTAGAACAAAACGACCATCCAGTGCTAATTGCTTTCTAAGTGGTCTAACTTAGATAGGCTCATGATTTCCATTAAGTTATTGAATTTGAACATTCTAGTTAAGTGCAGAAAGTTTATTTATTCAATAAATACTTACTGTATGTGAATTAGGATTCCATGGATAAACAGCAGATAATGAATTGGAACTTTTTGAACTGGCTGCTGTTATCGGTCGACTTGGTAAAGAAATAATTGATGGATCATCACAGCACAATATTTCTACATAGATTAAAAATGGTACCTATATTCGTAAGGAAAAGAAACGTTGGTAAAAAACAAAACACATATAAGATGTCATACGTAGAGTCAATCGGTCATCGATCTACATTGGATAAATAAGGAGTCGTTATGTGTTGTGCCTTTCTTTAGTTACTATTAATTTATAACGGATCTGTTACTCAATTCTCTTTCATTTATAATCTACTTATATGTACACTGTATGTTTCCTATTTGTGCTAATGTGCAACTAAGTAATTAGCCTATATCATCATTACGTGAATATTTAATTTTAGACTGAACTCTTCAAACAGGAGTTATCTACCTCCTGAGTTGATCTACATTGGCTATTAAGAAAACTGTAACTCCCCAATGCCCTGGTATGACCGAGGGAGGTAGGGTCCGCTCTCCCTCTTCAAATGCTCTCACATGGCCAAGCGTATACAGCCACTGAAAAAGATGTACTATTCACTGCCTTCTCGCACCACGGATGTTATTTACAAAATTGAGAGGACGAAAAGCGAATGCTCGGCGCTTTAACCGGGTTGGTGGATATGGAGGATCCACCTAGGGGAGTTGGAAAAATCAACGGTGTATACGGGTTCCAAGATTCTGAGGAAATAAATGGTGTATGAACCAATTGTTAATCACGGACTACCATAGGACTGCATCTCGTGACGTTACTCCAATGCCCAGTGGATCAAACCTTTAGGTCGAAGGTTCTTTGCGTAGCCCTCTAAACAGACCATCTGTTTCGGCCTGGGCACCCGGGCAGTATTACATCTAAATCAAGTGATATGAGTGGTGCATATGTATTCGGTGCCACTTTGTACCAATATTTATGTGTTCAAATAAATAAATACCTGTTAAGATTATCTCGGCTTCAAGTCAAGGTTATCAGTGTTGTATCCGAAGTAGATTAAATAATGGGTAAATTGCGGGAACTATTTATGAACTGTTAACATATATATATCATCATAAGCTACTATTATACGATTTATTATTTTTAAGTTATTCCAAATCTATTAGCTACAGTCTCCTATCCATATAATCATTTTTTGGCTTGATCTTGTATAACTATCATTTTTCATGTTGTAGTGTGATTCGGTATTGTCTGCTTGTATATAAACCACATATGTGTAAAAGATATTATTCATAGAATAGAAGCTGAATACTGTGTTCCGGACTGAACGAGTTGGATTAGACAAGAAACAACTATATTGAGAACTAATAAGCATTCACAGTTGACTCAACTCTATTAGTGTTGAGTGACATATCATTGATTCCAGTGCATGTGGTGTATAACTGTTTCACATTCGGGCATGGTTGAACTAACTGTAATAGTCAAGGTTTCTCACTAGAACTCTTGAAGTTGGTCATCAGTGAGTAGATGATTATTATAAGTGTAAAAGGTTTATGAAGATTGTAAAACTGATCTGATCTGAATTCATTACAAAATAATTATTTGTACTTCATAATATTAATATTAATCTATTAAATGATACTCTAAACAAACAGATTAGAATAAATTTCAACTTATGTCACCTATGGTGAAGGCGAGATATCCATCTATCAATTAAGGGACAAATATACAACGCGGCAGTTCGTTCTGTCATTAATGAGCTATTTAAGCTACTACTAACCTTTTATAAGAATGATCATAAACTAGTTACCAATATCACATTTATATGATCTATAGTTAAGGCAGAAGTGTATCCACTCTTTATGCTTTGAAACCATTATTTGTTTCTTCAACTAGCATTAATAATATCATTGCTTAAACTTATTTAATTTTTATTCTTCTAGGGTTTCTCTCTACATGCAATGGCTTAGTAGTTAAGGCATTCAACCTTCAGACATTGTAAATTTCAGATTCGAACCCAGATACACCTATATCAGGTTTAACCAACTGAGTACTATTGTTACCTCTTACACTTGGAGTGTGATTCATACTAGAAGAATCAGTGAATAGGTAAGTTGAATTCTCTTTTACTTTACGGCTGCGAAACATGGCCATTAACAGTACAAGATACTCTTAAGATAGTATTATCTTACCACAGATGTCTTAGGACATTACTCGCATCTTCCGGGATCATCGGGTAAGTAATAGTGAGGTTAGACGAAGGGTATTAGGAAATGATGATCGTAAATCAGTTGATGAGGTTGTGAATCTTCATCGACTAAGATGGTTGGGCCACGTGTTACGTATATCTGAACACCACATAATAGCACGACGCGCAATGTTGACTAGCGCTCGGGATGGTTGAGGAAAAAATAGTGGCGACCAAACCAAAACGCAGCATCAGTTCATGAAGTCACTAACTTCTAATCTGAGCCATGTTGGTAGATGTGAACTAATTGGTTGAGGTCGGCGCAACTATCGTAACTAATAGTTGGAGACTCTGTGTGACATCACTCAGAATCGATCACAATGCCATCAATGTATACACTCTCTATCTTCCTTTTAAGCTATGAAATTAAAATCGCTTCATATCTTTCTTTCTACGAACTAATTCTTTATTCCTGTACTATACCCTTATATGTAATCTTTCTTTTATATATTACTACAACTGAATTAACCACTTCTATGAATTTGGTGTTCATCTTGTTGTGTTAATGAGTGATGTATGTCAACTTGAACCGATACATATACGTGTCTAGTCCTACGTTGTAACTGACTGACTGACTGAAAATTCAATCATCCGAAAAACATCATTTTTATTGATTTTCACAAATGTGTAAAATAATATTGACATAAAACAAAATCTTTTTGTTTTCGGTAAATGAATATTTGATTTTTTTCTGTATCAATATATTATATTCTATTGGGGGGGGGTGTTTTGTTTCTTGATTACATAATATGAACTTTACAAAATGAATATTAAAGATGTATATGTAACATACATGTAAATAAACCTGTTATACCCATACCCACACATACACACAAACACGTACATTCACAAAAGAAAAACAATGGTAAACAAATAATTACAAAATTGAGAACATTAGAGTTATGAGAATATATGGAAATAGTAGAATCTGTTGTATAATTTATAAATGATTTATAATAATAATAATAATAATAATAATAATAATAATAATAATAATAATAGGCAAAGATAGATAGTAACTAGCAATGAAATCCAGGATGTGTGTTCCATCTTATTTGAGACTTGTCAGCTAGATGAACGTGCATCTCAGAGTTGATGTTCACTCCGGGACTTGAACTATTCTCTTCAAACTCCATCACATTATCCACATAGCAACTGAGATCTGATAGGCAGCTTCTTGTGCAATTCATTTTGTATCGTTTGTTTGAATCTTCCTATTGATGTTTAGGACTGCAATTGATCAGTCTCTTATTTTGGTATATGTGCATACGATGCGTATTGTCTTAATTCACAAGAATTACAGGCGGTACTGGGTTCAAGTTCCGAAGTGAATATGAACTCTGAGATGCAGGTACATCCAGATGATCAGTCCCATATAGGATTAAACGCGTATACTGGATATAACTGCTAGTCACTATCCATATTTGCTTATAATGCTTATGAATTAAGGCAATATTGAGGCAATGCGCATAGTATGCACATATGTCAATAAGAGATTGATCAATTGCAGTCCTAAACATTAATGAGCACACTCAAGTAAACAAACCAAGTGAATTTGATTTACAATAATGATGGTATACTCAATAGTAGTTGCTACCTTATTGTAGTGGTCACAGGTTTGTAAATCTTGATGATTAAAACACTAGTTCCTTCACATCCAAACTTGTCAGGCAGATTAGATGAAGAGTAATAAAACTAAAAGTGATAGATTTAAGATCTAGCGGAGAAACGTTATAGTTGACTATAGTGGAGTATGATGATAGTAGATGGTGATTGGAGGTAGTCGACAGGAAACCCTGGACCCGGGTTTCGTGCTACTTGGCACTCGTCAGCAAGGTGTACCTGTAATAAGGACTAGACACGCATGACATTGGTCACCCAGTGATCAATCAATTGTGATTACATCTCAGTCCTACAGGAGGTGGGTCGCGGCCCGGATAGCTCAGTGGTAACGTCTCTGACTGTGAAGCTGGGTGACACGGGATCGAATCCGCCAGGGAGCACCAGTTCCCTCGAAGATTACAGGTACACCTTGCTGACGAGTGCCAAGTAGCACGAAACCCGGGTCCAGGGTTTCCTGTCGACTACCTCCAATCACCATCTAATCTCACAATAGTGCCCGCAGTGTCGAGTCACCTAGACTGGTGGCCACGTTGCAACATGATCGATAGCATTCGATCTGCACTAATAATAAGGACTAGACACGCATGACATTGGTCACCCAGTGATCAATCAATTGTGATATGATGATAGTAAAATATTCGTTTCAAACTACCAGAATTTGCAGATCTGTTGTTTTCTCATGATGGAAGAGGGTCAGGAAATATTGATATTAGAAAAATATCACATCTCATCTTGTCACATGAATTTTTGTAGTCTGCAGTAAGGCCTTAAATCTACTGAGCTAGATCTAATATTACACAAAAAAAGTCTGTATGTGGTCGGCTTTAAGCAGACATCCTTTGGAATCTGTGATATATGTCCCTAGATGTCAAGATCACCGCTAATTTAATTTCCCTTTTAGAGATATTCTGGATAAGAAATATCCTTCCACAATGTGAGCGACGAGGCAATAACTTTCATTTCCAAACCTTAAATAGCACTTACGATCTCCCCGAGTAATAGTGTGATAATTATAGTGGTAAATTATTATTTTCCAACCACTATTACGTCACAAGTTTAAAACAAACAACTCAGTCGGGTTATTAATATGAGTGGATTTGAACATAATTCTGGTTAAAAAAGTAGTTTGAACAGGAAGACAAAAATGAACAGGTTTACGTTAGACCACCGTTGAAAACATGGAAGCACTAGATGGCCATTTCATCCTAGTATACGACCCCTTATCAGTGCACATCCATGACTTTACACAAGGAAATCGAACCGAGAACCTTCAGTTTCGCGTGTGAACGGGATCGTGGATGAGCAAAACTGAGGAATCTCATACTGATGCAAAACGCTCCTTCAGCGCTTCCAGATTTTTAATGGTGGTCCAACTTAGATCGATTCATGATCTCAATGAAACTAGACAATCTCTACAACTCCATGCTGACAAGAAGATATCATTTATCCTTCAAATGTAAGTGTGATGATCATACCAATCTGTATCATTCGCTTTCCTGACGCGTACACATACTCCTTACACATACTAGTGTAAATGATTGCAGAATTAAAAATCAATAAACCATGACATATACAACTCAGTAACACGCACGCAAATAAACAATACACACAAGCAGACAGAGGGATAAACATATGCACAAACAAGAAAACAACGATAGATTAAGATGGTAGCGTAACCTTAGGCGCGATAAGATTAGTAAATGCTTCAAGAAATTTGTAAATAGTAGTCAGCAGGAGTTTTTAAGAGATAAATAGTTTTATTTTGCAGTGATGAAATGAAATGAGTTGTAGAATATCCACACAGTTCTTTATTAATTAACTTGAAATAAAGAACAACGACAGTAATCTAAACAGAGTTATGGTGGTTTTACTGTCAACTATTAATATTGCTAGGTTCGTGTAAACTTCCTCTGGTGTGGTTTATGCCTGGACACATCGCATATAGTTTTGAGGACACAAAGTAAGTAATTGAATTGCTCGTTCCATCAAGACTACATATGTCTCCGCCGACGTCACTCTAGACACATTTTATCACCACATAGGCACATCAGTTAGGCATTAAGAATGTGCACAGTGATTAAATCTGACCAAAATTGGTGGGATCTTAAAGCTACTGCTTCTTATAAATTCACGTTACTGAGGGAATTCCAATAATTCAGTCAATCATCATCAATGTAGAACCTAGAAAAGATGTATGTTGACCTAAGTCGGCATATTACATTAGTTTATTTATTTTATTTATTTGAACACATAAATATTGGTACAAGTTGGCACCAAATATATATGCGCCACAAAAATTTTTATTTCTGTGTGGGCTGTGATACTGCACGGGTGCCCAAACCGAACCAGGTGGTTTTCTTAGGGGGCCACACTCGGAGCGTTTGACCCAAATGTCTGACCCACAAGGCAGTGGAGCATCGTAAGGAGATGCAGTCCCATGGTAGCCGGTGACCAACGATTGGTTCATACGCCATTTGTTCCCTCAGGATACTAGAGCTCATGTGCACCATTGGTTTTGGATCCGGTTAAAGCGCCGGATATTCGCTTTTCGTTCTCTCATCTTCGTACACAACACCCCCGCCACATTACAACAGTACGAGATGAGTACAACAGAATGAACACCAAAACAGATAATATACTGTAGAAGTAATGATAATCATAAAGACTGAACACTAAGAATATGGCTCCAAATACATAGTTGAAAGGTAAGTATGATTGAATACTGGAATTCAAGATTTAGAGGAAGATAAATAGTGATTGTCCTTGTGCCTTTGTGAATGATTCTGAATGATGATTGCGGCTATCAAACGGATCCTAACAAGCTAATATGGATCTACTAATACGTATCAAGATATTAATCAATGATTTCATGGACTGATACTATATCTTGGTTTGGCAACCCCTAGCTATTTTCTAACCTATTCCTGCATCAGTAAACATCCTAGACCGAGGTAAACAGCGTTTGGGTATATATAACGCATGCTTTGACCACCTCAGTTGGAGGAGATTCACAACCTTATCAGCCGATTTCCCATCATTGTCTCGCCTACGCATGTCTCTTACATTCATAAACTATGTTTCGTAGCCATAAAGTAATACAGAGCGAACTACTGCATGGCCTACAAGCATTTTAGTAGGCCAATGATCATCAAGATCTGAAGAAGAAGAAGAAGGATGGACAAAAATATTCGTTTGATTGTAAAATTATAAAAAGAAAACATTTTAGAATCCAGCATCTTTGCATTCACATGGTGATGTCCTTAATGATTTATTAATGATCAATAGGCTTCTCTTCAATATATTCTTAAAACTCTTTGACTGTAAAGTTATTCACTAATCTATTGATAGAAGACAGAATAACATATTGAATTTTATGCTAAAATCCAACACAGTTATTATCGTGTATATGAATACTTTGACAGTAATTTATTTATTTATTTAAACACATAAACATTGGTACAAGGAGGCACCAGATACATATGTGCCACATAAGTCACTTGATTTGTGTGTGGGCGCTGTGATACTGTCTGAATGTTCAGACTGAAGCAGATGGCTTTCTTAAGGGGCCACACCCGGAGCCTTCGAACTAAAGACCTGATCCACAAGGCAGTGCAACAGAGTCAGGAGGAATCATTTAGACTGTTATAGAGAGTTAAATGTATGAAATTTAATTTATAAACGAGTAAATAAAGTCGAATAAAAAATGAGATCTTATAAAAAATTTAGAATGGGGACAACTAATGCGATAAACTAAACTACTGTATTAAATTTTAGATGTTAAACTTGGAAATCTGTATATACTGAAAGGAATTAGTTCAACAATGAGTTAATATTATATACTGGTAATTCTACATTAGATTTCCGTAACATAATTCTCTCAGCCTGAAAATGCCCCCAAATGCCCTGGTACGGCCGAGAGTAGGGAGAGTCCGCTCTCCCTTTCGAAATACTCTCACGTGACCATGCGTATATAGCCTCTACCAGGGAAGTACTACTCACTGCCTTCTCGCATCACGAGTGTTGTTTACGAAAATGAGAGGACGAAAAGCAAATATCCGGCACCGGCTTTAACCGGATCCAAAACCAATGGTGCACATGGGCTGGCTCCAGTATCCTGAGGGAACAAATGGCGTATGGACCAATTGTTGGTCACCGGCTACCATGGGACTGCATCTCCTCACGATGCTCCACTGCATTGTGGGTCAGAGCTTTAGGTGGGAGGCTCGGGTTGTGGCCCCCTAAGAAAACCATCTGGTTCGGTTTGGGCACCCGGGCAGTGTCACAGCCCTCACACAAATCAATTAAGATTCGTGTGGCGCATATGTATTTGGTGCCTCCTTGCACCAATACCTATGTGTTAAAATAAATAAATAAATAAATAACAGCCTGAAAATACCCTGGTATGGTCGAGGGTGGGGAGAGTTAGCTCTCTATCTCCAAATGTTCTCACATGGTCACGCGTATACAGCCACTGCCAGAGAAGTCCTACTCATTGCCTTCTGATGAAAAGGGTGTTGTTTACGAAATTGAAAGAATGAAAAGTGAATATTCAGAGCTTTAACCCGGTTAGTAGATATGTAGAAATTATCTAGGGGAATTGGAATATCCTGATTCTAAACCAATACTACACATCGACTACAGGATCCTGAGCGAAAAAATAGCGTACCAACTTATTGTTGGTCACCGACTACAATAGGAATGCATCTTCTAACATTTCTCCACTGCCCTATGGATTGAACCTTTGGATTAAAGGCTCAAGGAGTAGTCCCCTAAGAAAACCACGTGCTTCAGTTTGGGCAGCCCTCACACAAATTGAATGTATTGTGTAGCGCATATTATATTTGATGTCTCCTTATACCAATGTTTATATGTTTAAATAAATAAGTGTCTAGATAAGGAATGTGACAAGATAAATGAAACATATTCATAGATCTTCTAATCTGATTCAAAGTTTATAACATTTCTCTGTGAAACCTTACACAGAACCTCAGTATGGAAGTTCCACTATAAGCGAATGATCTTATAAAGAAAATCAAAATTGAAATTATTTAATGTCCAGATATTTAAAAAATTAAAAAAAAAATAGAATAACTCAGATCATATACATAGTTGACTTACTTTATCCTTAGAATTTAAACATACCGCAGCAGTTGGTGGAATACGTAAAACAATATGACCAGCTTTATATACTGGTAACCATACACGGGCAGGTAAATGAAGATTTATATTTGCTAATTCTGCCTGTAAATGAGCAGCTGTAATTTGTTTGAAACAAAATGCATAGAAAAGAAAAGAAAAGAAGAGAAGAGAGAGAGAGAGAGATAAACGATGACATTGTGTTACTATGTGATTTGATTAAATGATATAGGAATCAGTTAGTTATTCTATTATCGATCAATCATAATCAATGTAGATTATGGTAGATAATTGTGTAACGGTCAATCAGCCATAAGTGACATAGAATATAGCACATGTATAAATCACTTCAAGTTGTCATATCCCACATTAGTATAGTAAGGTGAAATTGTCAGGGTCATTCATAATTCAAAACCTCCCTTGCTTCTCATTGGTTATCGAAATGATTCCAAATTTATTCTACGATTTTTTATCGATTCCCCCCCAAAAAAACAGTTCAATTTCTGAATGTTAAATCTCGCAAGCACATTTAAGACTTTGGGATTTCTGGTTGACTTAAGATAAATCCTATAAACGAACGATTGAGGATCCTTCTAAAAAATTGTAACTAAAAGGCACTTGAACAGACCGGATCCCTATATCACACAACAACACTTTAACGTTAATAATCTACACGGTGGTAGAGAAGAGGGGACTTTCAATCTTACTCTATATTTCGTACAGAAGTCAAATCTGAAACAGAACAACCCTGTTTTTATAGTAACACGCAATAACCCTGGGCACCCGTAACAAGGTTACAAAAACAAAGACTATAACAACTAATCAGTTGATAGCAAATGTTATTGATGACATGTGAATTAGGAAAATGTTATTGAGGTTATCTCCTCAAGAAAGAACTAACATGTAATGATAAAAACGCCTGATTTCTTCTTAACACTATTGGTATTTTTAACATGAGGTTATGGAGATTGTTGAATTTCATTGAAATCATGAACCGATCAAAGTCAGACCACCGCTGAAAACCTGGGAGCACTGGACGACTGTTTCGTTCTAGTATGGGACTCCACAGCAGTGTGCTTTCCAAGTCTATTGTCTCGATATAGTCATTTCGAAACATGTTTTATAGAATAAAATAACACTAATCAAATTTCTGTTCTGAACTTTAACAACGGGATAATTCAAACCCTGTTTGATGATACCCATTCAACAGGCTGGTAGTAGGTGATTGCAAAATTTGTTGGCAATTGAATGAATACTTGGATTCTGGCATACGCAACTGAAAAGTTTCAAACAAGATGAAACTTATGTTTTTAATTACTCTGCTATCTATAATCCATTTATTCTATCTTTATTTCATACATTGAGTCAATCAGAAATCGACTATATAATAAGGTACACACAACTAACCAACGTTATTATTATTATTGTAGATATCATTATCAAGAATCAACTTCATAATTTCAAATAAATTGAGCATTGGGTAGATTGTTATAAAGCAAAATAATCTATTTATAGATATCCCCATACATATTCTGACGTTTTGTAACTCAGTTTAAGCCATTTCTCCAGAGAATAAATAACCAAATGAAACTAAAACTTGAGTTTTAATGCCGACGATGGAGAGAGTCAGCTCTTCCTCTTGAAATGCTTTCACATAGCCACGCGTATTGACCAGTCTCTTAGCATATGTGCATTCTGTGCAGATTGTTTCAATGTTATCTTAAGTGGATAACACGAGAGTGCTTCAAGCGAACGGTACTGGGTTCGAATCTCGGAATAAATAACAACCCTAGGATGCAGGTGAATCCAGCTGAAGAGTCCCAAATAGAACGAAATGCGAATCCTGGATTCCACTGCTAGCCGCCACTTATCTTTGCTTATAATGCTTATGAATTAAGGCAATATTGAAGCAATCTGCAAAGTATGCAGATATGCCATTAAGAGACTGATCAATTGCAATTCTAAGCATCATTGGAAAGATTTAAACAAATAATACAAAATGAATTAAGAATCTTCGTGTTGTAATTTTTTACGGTCAGTGAAAAATATGAGAATATGTGATCTCACTAGAATAAAATCGGTGTCATAGCATAGAAGGAGTAGCAGTATCATCTATCGAGCTTCTACAAAGATGTTTGATAGCGATATTATCTGTCTGTGCCCATCATTCTGTTGATATCTGGAGTTGCTAGGTTAAGGCTAAGAATAAGCGGTTGTATGTGCATAACTGCAATAAACATTTACCGCTATCCGTTCGTTGGGATGAGACGACAAATTACCCACTCAAGTGTTTTTCAGTTTACCTTCGCTCACCAACATGGGTGTTAAAAACATCTCGTACGATTAATATATCTGAGCGCCTGGCTTTCTAGAGGTCAGAAAGCTTCTTGTAAAACTTATGTTTTAATTCATACGAGCTTCAGTGAGTGATAGTATGGACGGAAATGACGAAAGGGTAACGATAAGCGTCAACATGTCAATGGCTTACTCCATGGAAGTTATGCCTTCATTTATATGATATTTAAGTTTACACCCATACAAGTCATTATGGCACGTCAGGTATCACATGCTTCGTTGTTCCACCATACGCATGCAGTCTTCTGAAATCTCCAACAGAATAAGTGAGACACATATGTTACCAAGCATCAAATGTTATACTTCAAAACCACACAATATAATGTGGACTGTTTTTATAATACACTTGCAGATAGACATTTCATCTGTGCCACAAGTTGTCTAAGCGAAAAGGAACAGAAGGAATACCACCATAAATATTTCAATTTTGTTTACCACCAACCTACTGTGACTGTATGATACCCTGAAAATAAATGGATTTTTCAACATGATCGATTGCTCCACTCACTAAAGTCAAGCTGGACACTGAAGTAGAGGTATATTGAACTAACACTTTTCATCCAGAGAAAACTAAATGTATCTCGGAACTATTTTGTATTGAAATTCCATTAGTCAACACCTTTAGTGAACCAGATCATATCATCTAGATATTCTGAGTGAAAAAGAGAATCCTTGAAAAAGGAAAATTATTTCGTGAACAAACGATGAAGTAATCATTCGGCTTTTCGTCACTTGTTGTTTCTCACATACAAACCATAGGTTTAACTCTGAAATCGATTAGTGGATGAAATAACTCAATGTATAATCAAGTTTGAAGAAACACTTACTTCTTTGCTCTTTGGGACTAATTGGTACTAATCGACGAGCTATTCTCAAAAGACCATCAACAAAATCCCATTCAGGAATTATTCTAGGAACTAGATAATTACGTAATGTTAAAGTTCGATACATAACTGATGAAGTAGTGTGATAATGTGGACAATGTGGTAAATGGAATGAATTGTCTGGTGATTGCATTTTAACACCATGATTATCATTATCATCATCGTCATCACCATGGTCAACAACACCAACACCATCGTAACTACTATGTATACAACGATTAGGAGCTGTCATATACAGACCACTGTCAAATGGACTTGAAGATTCTGTTGTGGAACTACAAGATTCTATAGTATGATTTGGATTGTTCCTTGCTTCATTCATTGACTTTGTTTTAGTGAGTGTTGTCGTTGTAACTACTGGTACTCCTTCTAAGGATCCAAGCATTAAGTCAGAAGTTATATTATTTGTAGAGTATGAGGATAAGTTGCAATCAACATCATTCCTATCATTATTCTCACCACCAACAGTAGCAGTTTGATTTAAAGATGATAATGATTTAATTTGAGCAGAATTATCATCATTCATGATAGATAATGATGAATTTAATTGTTGTAAATTAACTGATGAACGAGAATGTTTCGGAAGACATGACTGTGGTAGAATTTCTTTTGTAATAATCTACAAGCATTAATACAACATGAAGGGAAAAAAAAAGACAAAATGAGTTTGGAATGAAAAATAGAAACAAAAACTCTACAAAGCTCAAGAAGAAGTAAAAGTATCTATTGAATAGAATTTCAACGTATGCATAGAGGCATATTGCAGTCCTACGGCTATAAAATCTTTAAGGATGTGAAGAGTCTTCGATTCACCTCCCTACAGTTTATCCCTCTGTCTATCGTTCGTTACTATCTCATCGGTCAGTCAATCATAAATGTTGTTCTCAATTCCTAAAGATGGCGAGTCTAATTTCGGATCGATAAAAGCAGCGAACTCTTGATTTGAATATTAATTTACAACTTTTATTATCACAGTCATATCATCATCTCAGATGTTTACTTTAACTAGAGAAGTTAATAGTATTTTCCGAAAGCTGTTTGTGGGTGACGAATTTCCAACGAAAGACAAAGAATTCGATCAAGTATGATGGTTTTAAATTTAGGCTCATCCTATATACCATTGATAAATCATAAGCTGAAACACATACAAAAGGGATCATCTTGATTCACGTTATATTAAAACAACGTAATATAATATGAAAAGTATCATTTTACGCGGCACAGATAACAGACATACTTTATTATTGATCTTCAAATTGTAATTCGAATATCTTGATCACATGAAACAACATTAAATTATAGTTTTATGTCGAATAGATTTTTCTGTTTGTCTAAGAGATAAGTTTGTGAAAAAAATCACCTATCATGTACAATGTATGTAACATACAGAATGATACAGAGGGTGCATCAGAAACTATCAGATGAAGATGGTATGCGATCAGTCAAGGGTTGAGACATAAACCATTGAAACATTCAACTACCTAAGGGATATATGTATATCTAGATTGTACATATATAAACAAGTATACAGTTATTTTTTTTGATACGTGTAGCCAATAAACTACTCTGGCACCATCTCTCAACTCCAGTACCAGGTGTCTCTCAGACACTGTGGATCATGATATGTTAATGTGGACAAAGATTGTAACTATTTGTGATATGATTATTCTAATCATTGTAATTTAATGGGATTTGATATAAGATTTAGTAATGAGATTACCGTTTGTAAAGCTGTACAATACAGTGTAGTTGTCTTTTTTTTAAGCTTTAAAAACAGTTTTAGTGAATAATAACTGAGATTAGGTGTAGTAATAACCTACTCTAGCAGAGAACAAACCAACTTCCAGCTGAAGAGGGAATTAGGAAAAGACACTTGAGGTGGATAGAACACACATTGCAAAAACCATCAAACTACACTAAAAAAAAACAAACCCTAATTAAGAATCCTCAATGCAAAAGGAGAAAACGATGACCAGAAAACACATTCCACTGGGAATCGAAGGCATGAATCAAAAGGAAAAACAGCACTTGGGAAAAAATTAAGAGCCCAAGAGAGAGAGAGAGAGAGAGAGAGAGAGCAGGTTGAAGATTCTTGGTTATTGACCTATGCTCCACGAGGTGTAACAAGCGTAAGTAAATGTGTATTACCCACCCAAACACAGTGGTTCAAATTTTCTAAATTTTTAGTTTTCATTTTAATTTCAAACTCATTGAAATAACAAATGTAAATCATTGAATATCTGAAGATTAAATAACTCCTATAAGATTTACAACTTCTAGTATCAATTATACAATCATGATGAATCATATACTACAATAAAACAGATATATAAGATCAATTCATCAAGTGTAAACTATGAAACATAATAACCTAGATAAATTATTTCTTATATTAGTTATATAGCAACAATTTGGATAAATATTTTATTTATTGAAACACATAAATATTGGTACAAGGGGGGGCACCAAATATATATGCGCCACACAAGACAATGAGAATTTAAAGAGAAGGAAAAAAAAGAGGTAAGGAACGTAGGGAATATATATATTAAAAAAAAGAACAAAAATCGGGGAAACGAAAAGGTACAATCAGAAGAAATCTTACAGTTAAGGAAGAAGCAACCACTCTTTACGAAGAAAGTAATAAAAGGTTACAGCGGGATCACCACTGGCTTCTATTCTGAGCCATAACTGATAACGTCTCTAGCCACTATCTTGCACCATCTCTCGGACCCCAGCCAGGGAGTCGTGAAGGACCAACAGAAGCGAGTACTTTGCAGCTTTCTTTCATACCACGACACCATGTCATATACTGACTACCTCTCTGCCCCCAAATGCCCTGGTATGGCCAATAGTGGGGTGGGTTCGCCCTCCCTCTCGAAATACTCTCACATCGTCACGCGTATATAGCCTCTACCAGGGAAGTACTACTCACTGCCTTCTCGCATCACGAGTGTTGTTTACTAAAATGAGAGGCGCTGTAACCGGATCTCAAATCAATGGTGCACATGGGCTGGCTCCAGTATCCTGAGGGAACAAATGGCGTATGAATCAATTCCTTGGTCACCGGCTTCCATGGGACTGCATCTTCTCACGATGCTCCACTGCCTTGTGGGTTAGACCTTTAGGTCGAAGGCTCGGGGTGTGGCCCCCTAAGAAAATCACCTGCTTCGGTTTGGGCACCCGGGCAGTATCTCAGCCTACACACAAATATAATCATAATGAAAATTTTTGGATAATTAAAAAACAATGTAATTAGAAATGTTCATTTTGTCTAGTATAGAAATGATTAATCAGTTGAATTATATGCACCTTACCACCCTAAATGTTTATATTGCAATTTGAATATGTACAATAATCGTTAACTTGTTCAAAAGGTACAGTTTTTTTGGTTTTGTTTACACATATTATATTCTAGTTATTGATTTGTGATGAATGTATTGTCTTGTAAAGTGTGCCAAATTTAATTGACCAGACTGGTATATTGTTGTTGTTTTTTTCTTTCTCTAAATTGTCTGCTGAACTGATTGTCTAATCTTTGTGTAGATGTGTGCAATTTTGGTAAAATTAGTTGTACAAAAGTGTTTTTGACCATTTGAAAACATTGAAAAACAAACAAACAAACAAACAAACGAACAAATAGATTAAATAATAATTGAAGTAGTTACTAACAATGGAATTCAGATTGTGTGTTACGTCTTCTTTCAAATACGTTAGTCGGATACAATTGCATTCTAGTGTTCATGTTTTAACGTAGAGAGATACACATATATATTCTCGTTCTGTTTAAACGTTTAATGTGTTATTCATTGAGCTAATGAATTCATATAGCCACTGAGTTATATAACTTTACCTAAAACTGTGCTAATATGGTATGGCAACATGAACTGATGTATATACATACAAAGTTCTATGTTGTTACTGACTAACTGAAAACTGATGAATATATAGCACGAACAAGACAGTCCATTATTCAAGGCGCAAGTATGCCAAAAAAAGAGACGAATCAATTACATTTCATATTGTATCAACGGAAGGATACAAACACTTAGAAACTAAATAAATCAAATTTTAAACAATTGTGTTGTTAGTATAAATTCCAAATTATGGAGGATTCATTTAAGGAAGCTATAAAAAAAAGCCATGACTCCAATCGAATTACATACATGGGATCGGAGATCGCAACAGAATGAATAATATACGAACCTATTCTGCTCCCTGGTTATGGTGGAATAGTATCTCCTAATGTTGTTCAACTGCTGGTAGATTGAACCTTGAAATTTAAAAGCTTAGCAAATTATACCTTGAGAAAACCGCCTGCTTCGATTTTAATGAACGGTGAGCAACATAGCTTACATATATAAATATTACTTGCATAGACTGAGTTTACTTGAAAGAATAAATAAATCTTAAATTAACAGTTAAATACTATCACCATCTCAATATGAAAATGATTACAAACTGGTTGAGGAATCGATAATAATGACAAAACAGTTATTTAATGTCCTTTAATCATATTTATTCATTTGAACACATAGATATTGGTACAAGGAGGTACCAAATACATATGCGCCACACAAATCACTTGATTTATGCATGGGCTGTGATAGGGTCCGGGTGTCCAGACCGAAACAGGTGGTCTATTTAGGCGGCCGTACCCGGAGCCTCCGAGCTAAAAGTTGATCCACAAGGTAGTGGAGCAACGTCAGCAGATGCAATCCCATGGTAGCCGGTGACCAATAATTGGTTCATTCGCCATTTGTTCCTTCAGGATCCTGTATCCCATGCGCACCATTAGTTCGGAATCAGGGTATTCCAACTCCCCTAAGTGGATCCTCCATATTCACTAACCCGGTTAAAGCTCCGGACATTTGCTTTTCATCCTCTCAATTTTCGTAAACAATACCCTTTTTATGAGAAGGCAGTGAGTAGGACATCCGTCGCAGTGATTGTATACGCATGGCCATGTGAGAGCATTTCGAGAAGGAGAGCAGACTTTTTCCACCCTCGGTCATACCAGGGCATTTGGGGGCTCTAGTCATACAATTAATGACAATTGACAATTTTAACAACCTTTGAAGTTATTTCGTTTAGTCGATTAGGCTTCCTTGACGACACCTTTATTCTAAATGCTAATCAAAATGATTGTGACAAATGAAGGAGCCCCTGTAAAAAAACACAGTTCTAATTCATACTGATAGTAGACGTTGGGTAACTTGAAATTATCAACCATATCAGAATATCAATCGCGATTATCGTGAACCATCTGGCTTTTTTTGTCTGCATTTTTACGGTATATTTCATCGATATATACTTTTATGAATTTTACTATTAGGATCATGCTATTAACCTTCCCCCATCTATCTAGAGTTGAAGTTAAAACTTATTATAGTTTTGTCAAAATTGTTTACATCACTGAAGATCCTGACTTTGAAACCTGGTAAAGTGGTGGGTACTCAATGTAGGAGAGTCTCATACCAGGACAAAACAACTGTTTAGTGCTTTCCGGTTCAAATGGCGATCTAAGATCAGTCTGTGAGGTAAAATATGAAAAACTTAATATCTTTTGTTTGATAAATTTAGATTTTCCAAAAAAAACTGGGCTATTGTTGGCGTTACCATTCCACCTTACTTTTATTGGGTGTGTGTTTCTATCAAGACAGACATTCTGAATATTCCCTAGGAATGTAAATACATGAAAATGATGAGTCCCGAATGGAGCTTGAATTACATTCTTTGAATATCCATTTTTTATAAGGCACCTTTTATTATGAAGTCAGTCAGTCAGAAACAACGTGGAACTTCGTATGTACGTACATAAGTTCGAGTTGCCATACCACATTAGCACAGAGATTCAGTTACCGTCTCAAATCCCGTAGAGGTAGAGGTCGTGAAAGTATAAGTAGTGATAGGGAATATTAAGGTTTGATGATGTTATTTAAGGAGTATAGTCCAGTGGAATAGATTTAGAAAGAAAATAAAGGACATGGAGAATTCAGAAGATTAGAGTTTGGGAGAACACAGAGAGTGAATGCACCTGCGCCATTGCAAACGATTTTTAGCCACGTCATTCAAGGTCTCTAACCAACGGTTGCTATCATCTCGCCGTCCCCAACCAGGTAGTCTACATCTACCAACATGGCTCAGTCCACTTGTCAGTGACTTCATGGATTTGTGCCATGTTTTGGTCTGGCCGCCCCTAACTTTCTTCCAACCTATTCCTACACCATAAAACATCGCACGTCGTGGCAGTCGGTGGTCTGGCATGCGCAACACATGTCCCAGCCATCTCAACTGATCAAGTTTCACTACTTTGTCAATTGATTTGCCATCCTTACCTAGTACCCGTTTCCTAACAACTGAGTTACTTACTCGGTGGTCCCAGGATATACGAGCAATGTTTCGAAGACACCTATGATTAAATACTAGTAACCTACGAATATCCTCTACTCTTACTGGCTATGTTTCACTACTATAAAGTAGGACGGAACGAACTGCTGCGCAGTAAACTCGTCCTTTGGTTACTAGACGGATATCTCACCTACGCCACAAGAAGTCCAAAACAAACAACTGTCAACAAAAACCAGTTTTCATCTGTCTTGCATTCAAAAGTGCCCCCAAATGCCCTGGTACGGCCGAGAGTGGGGAAAGTCCGCTCTCCCTCTCGAAATGCTCTCACATGGCCATGTGTATATAGCCTCTGCCAGGAAGGCCTACTCACTGCCTTCTCGTGGCGGGGGTGTTGTTTACAAAAATGAGAGGACGAAAAGCGAATGTCCGGCGCTTTAACCAGACCCCAAATCAATGGTGCACATGGGCTGGCTCCAGTATCCTGAACGAACAAATGGCGTATGAACCAATCGTTGGTCACCCGCTGGCTACCATGGGACTGCATCTCCTCACGATGCTCCACTGCCTTGTGGGTCAGACGTTCAGGTCGAAGGCTCGGGGTGTGGCCCCCTAAGAAAACCACCTGCTTCGGTTTGGGCACCCGGGCAGTATCACAGCCCTCACACAAATCAATTGAGATTCGTGTGGCGCATATGTACCTGGTGCTTCCCTGTACCTATACTTATGTGTTAAAATAAATAAATAAATAAATTGCATTCAAAAGTGCGAAGATATCACGAAGGATCGACAAAAGGATTAGCGAAGAGCTAAAGAGAAGATTTCTTCCTGTTTAATTGTTTTGATGTTTAACATCAGATTTTCCTTAGGAAAATCAACAGTGGATCTGAGGTCACCGACAAATTTATTTACAAATTTACATATAGTTGTGAAAACATATACATTTGAATGAATGACAGAAGTGCATCAACAAGGTTTTCGTGACATATTCACCGTCAGTTGTGTCTGAAAGGAAGTATTTGCAAGTGTGATCACTCGATATTTGATGAATAATGGACAAAACGTGGATGACTCAGAAGCGTTTAAAATAATTAACAGGCAGAGAACACATTTGCTTCGCTTTCTAGAGGTCATCGGCATTAAACGATTTCGTCCTGACATTAGTATGCCGAAAAAAAGTAGGGTAAATCTCTCGTTACCATAGTAAAATAGTTCTATTATTTTAACGTTTGTCAGTCACATTATCTCTTTACAACTTCAAGTAGAAAAATCTCACTGATATTCTCTCACGACGTTAACTTTCATTTCATGCCAACTAGGATCCTTTATTATTAATCATTTGGTAGTAGTGTATTGTTATTTATTGTCTCTTCATTATCATCTGTAATTTCACCCCCCCTTTCTTTACAAGACCTAATACTAATAAATCTTAACTATTATGTTAAAAAGATTGTTTCGTCTTCTTGTTTTGCGTATCATTTCGAATTAAACTCCCTGGATTTAGGTTTCGTGTTATTAGGCACTCATCAGTAACCTTGATAGAACTAATGCTTCCCAAACGATTCGACTATGAATTACTCAGTTTCAAAGTCCGAAACATTACCATCAAGCTATTCACGTTGTGCATGATTTTCTTTGTGGGATTGATATGTTTGCAAAATTGATTTATTACTGAGCAGTGGTCAAGAGTTTCCTGTCAATTACTTTCAGCCGTCCTCTAATATATCAACGTGGTGCACAAGATGTTCAGTTAATTAAACTAGTGACCACATCGCAACCTGATCGGTAGAATATAATCAGCACTCAAGAACCAGACAAAAATGACCTTAATCACTACTACATAGTGACTAATCAATTCGAAAACGAAACAAATATAAGGAAATATCATGAACGATTGATGAATATTACTTTTAAAAGATCTCGTTAACCATACCATATGATTCTCTTAAAACTACATAGCATTTTGTGAGTGTTTAACGTACATACACATTCTGGACGAGGAAGGAAGTGGATAACCGCTTCATTCTAGTCTGTGACACTTAACCAATGCTCATATGTGATTCAATTAAGAACAGATCTAGGATCATTAGATCTCAGAGTATGTTGTCGCACACGCAACAACAAATGAAGAAGACGACCAGTGTAGCAGCAGTCTCAGCAGCAGTAGGTCTCAATATACACAAAAAGAAAAGTAAGATTCTCCGATACAACACAACATACACCAATCCAATCACAATTGACAAAGAAGATTTGTAAGATGTAAAAACCCTTACATATCTGGGTAACATCATTGATGAAAACGGTGGATCTGATGCAGATGTGAATGTGCAGATCTGCAAAGCAAGAGCAGCATATTTACAACCGAAGAACATCTCGAACTCAAAACAATTGTCTATCAACCAACACCAAAGTCAGAATTTTCAATACAAATGTGAAGACAGTTCTACTGTATGGGGCGGAAACTTGGAGAACTACGAAAGCCATCATCCAGAAGATACAAGTGTTTATTAACAGTTGTCTCTGTAAAATACTTCGGATCGGTTGGCCAGACACTATCAGTAACAACCTACTTTTGGAGAGAACGAACCAGATCCCAGCGGAGGAAGAAATCAACAAGAAGCGCTAGAAGTGGATACGACACACATTGAGGTAGGCACGCAACTGAGTCACAAGACAAGCCCTCACTTGGAATCCTCGACGTCAAAGGTGAAAAGAAAGACCAAAGAACACATTACCCAGAGAAATGGAGATAGATATGAGAAAAATGAACAAGAATTGGATAGAACTAGAAAAGAAGGTCCAGGACAGAGTGGGTTGGTTAGAGAATGCTGTTCGATGGCCTATACTCCACTGGGAGTAACAAGCAATAAGTAAGTAAGTAAATACACTGTGCTGAACAATTCAAAATATAAACAAAAATTACATTACTCAACACTTATTACATACCTTATTCATACTCATACTTGATTTAAGTAGATTTGGATCAAGATTGGTATTATTATTATTATTATTATTATTATTATTATTCAAATGTAATTGATGTAATGAATGTCGATTTTCATTTAATAAAGGATTGATTTGATTTGATAAATGATTTATTATAGGACATATTGAATTTAATGTTATTTGATTTGTTATATTATTAGAAATAGTTGTTAGTGAATTATTTACAAGATCATCATTGATTACATCATTAGTTGATAAACAAACCGCTGAATCTTGTGATGATGATGACCAACGATTTGGATTAGAAATTATTGTTACTATAGATTGATTTGTTTCAGTATTATTCATTAGATCTAATTGATCCATAACAACACGATGTCTGGATTTATCTACATAATAATGATAATTTCTTAAACCTATACGCACGTGCGTGTGTGTGTATGTGTGTGTGTGTGTGGTGGTGGGGTATTCAAAAGAAAAGATAAAACATGGAATACAATTTCAATTAAACATTGAATAAACTTATAAATACTATAAAGCAAAACAATAAATAACCATTAATTTTACTCAAAATGTTTGTTACTTAATGAGAATATTGAGGTAATCCGTACGAGATGTTCATAGGACAAAATGAACTGATCAATTGAAGTTTTCAATATAAATGGAAAGATTTAAATAATCAATACGAATGAATCAAAATTTAACCTATTGCACAAACCAGTAGCTATCTGAAATAGGTGGTTGAGTGGATAATGTGTTAGCATTTGAAGCGAACGGTACTGGGTTCGAGTACCGGAGTGAACAACAACACCGGAATACAGCTATATCCAGCTGATGAGTCTCAAATAGGACGAAACAGAAGTCCTGGATTTCATTGCTGGTCACCATTCAACTCAGCTTACAATGGAGGAATTAGTTTGAAGTAGATAGTGACGATGTTGTCTAGGACGATAATCAGATCTTCGTAATTCTGCTAACCAGCTCAGCAAATACAGCGCTACTAATGACTAGTTTTGAGAAGTCATTCACAAAGTTATGATGAGCAGCCGTAAACAATGGAGTTCGAACATGTTGTAACGGGACAGTCACTTACCAATGATATTGAATGACAGTTACACGGTAACGTAAATTGATTGAAATTACACATGTAAACCAGTGGATGTCGGCTCAATGGTCTGATGGTTAGGCGATATTTGCAAAACCTTAAGGTTTTGAGTTTCACACCTGATGAAGTCACAGATGTGCATTGCTAAGTAGCCCTATACCCGGCTAAAACAACTGTCTACTCCGTCCTGATTTCCACTGATTGTGCCCAACTGTAGTCAATCCGTGATATAAAGCTGTGAAAATTTCATAGTTTCCACAGAACTCCCGGAGTAATAACTCTTAAAAACATTTCAGATTAGAACCCAGATACACCTATATCAGGTTTAACCAACTGAGTACTATTGTTACCTCTTACACTTGGAGTGTGATTCATACTAGAAGAATCAGTGAATAGGTAAGTTGAATTCTCTTTTACTTTACGGCTGCGAAACGTGGCCATTAACAGTACAAGATACTCTTAAGCTAGTATTATTTCACCACAGATGTCTTAGAAACATTGCTCGCATCTTCCGGGATCACCGGGTTAGTAATAGTGAGGTTAGACGAAGGGTATTAGGGAATGATGATCGTAAATCAGTTGATGAGGTTGTGAATCTTCATCGACTAAGATGGTTGGGCCACGTCTTACGTATATCCGAACATCACATAATAGCACGACGCGCAATGTTGACTAGCGCTCGGGATGGTTGAGGAAAAAATAGTGGCGACCAAACCAAAACGCAGCATCAGTTCATTAAGTCACTAACTTCTAATCTGAGCCATGTTGGTAGATGCGAACTAATTGGTTGAGGTCGGAGAAACTATCGTAACCAATGGTTGGAGACTCTGTGTGACATCGCTCAGAATCGATCACAATGCCATCAATGTATACACTCTCTATCTTCCTTTTAAGCTATGAAATTAAAATCGCTTCATATCTTTCTTTCTACGAACTAATTCTTTATTCCTGTACTATACCCTTATATGTAATCTTTCTTTTATATATTACTACAACTGAATTAACCACTTCTATGAATTTGGTGTTCATCTTGTTGTGTTAATGAGTGATGTATGGCAACTTAGACCGATGCATATATGTGCCTGATCCTATGTTGTTGCTGACTGACTTTATGTTTTCACCTGACTGATGAGATAACATTGTTCGAGCGCGCTACATATATATATATATATATATATATATATATATATATATATATATATTTGTGTATAATTCTTTTTTAAATTACCACTTATTCATCAGATGACTGTCTGATGTTAATAGGGTTCTGTTAACCGTCACAAATATACATGGTTACTAATATGTATATTTCCTAAATACACACAATAAAACAAATGTGTTTATTACTTGGAATAAAATCGATTCCTCACTTTCTTACCACATAAATACATACACACACACACACACGAGTAAAAAACAATTAATAATAAGAATAATAAATAGAATGAACCAGTATATGAATGACAATAATTAAATAGTAAAAGGAATATAATCAACAACAATAATGGTAATTAACACACAAACATTTATTGATTAAAAAAGAAAAAAATCAGATTTTAAATCTTTCTTATGCTCTTAATGTTTTTTTTTCGTTCCTGTTTCTAAGTTGATTAACTTATGCTATGGATTACAATATAATGTTAATTGTGTAAAACTAAGAGCTATATTTATCATAGGGTGGTGTTTATTCCTTTAAATATTCTGGCACAGTTGAGAATGGTGTAAGTTCACTTTTCCTACCTTGAAAGACTCTCAATGAAATTATGTGTTTATAGTCTATGTGTTAGAAGGAGTTCTGCCAACTAACTGACTTTACATGAAGTGGGTGGGTTTTTTTTTAAAAAAGTAAGAGAGCACAAAGTGGACAAACCGGCACTTAAGTCAGGTTAGTTGATCCGAAGGGTTTATAAGGGGGGAGTTGTGAAACCCTGATTTTAAACTAAACGTATATATAGGCTCCAGGATACTAACGGAACGAATGAAGAACAAGCATATTTTGGCTACAGGTTATCATGACATTGTATCTACCGGCGTCGTTTTATTGTTTTATAGAATAGACCTCTAAGTCAAAGGAGTGACCCAACTAAGAATCCACCTGCTTTGATTTGGATGCCTGTTACATAGATCATCTATTAATTATGTTAGCTTACATAAACCCGTTCGCCCAAACAATAATAATAGTTTACTTAGTTATTTGTGGAAATAACATGAGTTCTATGATGGTTTTCACTAGGAACTAACCATGGTCGTATGAACGTTACGACTGAAGTTAAAAATTTGGAACATTATGGTCTAAAGTTATCATATTCATCAATAATATAAGATAGCCTTGTGCACGATATCTAATTTACCTGAGAACATGTACTTGTTAGAATTTCCAAAATAGGACAAGAATTTACTAACACAAACATACATTCTTGTACGAGTGTTTAAAAGTGAAATCATCTAATTTTAAGACAAGAGCCCCCAAACCCCCTAGAACGGTCGATGGTGGGGAGAGTCAGCTCTACATCTCTAAATGCTCTCACATGACTACGTACATACAACCACTGACATTAAAGTTCTACTGACTTCCTCGCGGAGAGGGTATTTTTTATGAAATCGAGAGGACGAAAAGAGAATGTCCGGCACTTTAATCGGGTTGGTGGACACGGAAAGTAAACTTAGGGGAGTTGGAATATCCTGATTACAAACCAATACTGCACATGGACTACAGGATCCTGAGGGAATACATGGCATATCAATTTATTGCTGCTCATCAACTGCAACGGGAATGCATTTTTTTAACGTTGCTCCACCATCCTTTGGATTAGGCATCTAGGTCAAAGGATCGGGGTGTGGCCTCCTAAGAAAAGCACCTATTTCGGTTTGGGCGATCGGGTAGTATCCCAGCCCTCATACAATTCGAATTAAGTGTGGCGCATATATATTTGGTACCTCCTTATATCAATGTTTATGTGTTTAAATGAATAAATAAATTTAAGACAAGTCTTAGCTTTAAACATCGCTGAACTACCCTGTCTGTAAAACGTATTGGTTAAGTGAATGAAAGTTGTTGTCACAGAAAAACTATTTATGATTCATTAAAATTGACTGATAACCTATACCCCTTTGTAATAAACACTTTTTGATAATGAAAGGTAAAACAATGTAGTATAAGATTAAACCAACAGTGTGTACAAAGGAGGGTAGGATGGAGAGCATATGAAGACAATGAAATTAGACAGAAGCTAACAATTTTGAAGTAAAAATTAGTGATTTAGCAACTTAGTTTTTCATCTACTAAGGAGGCCCATATTAAGACAAAACAGTTGTTGAATATTTCTTGGCTTACAATGGCTGTTTAACTAAGATTAGTTTTTTCATGTAAACTTGATAATTTAACAATCTGGAGTAATCTTATTATTATCAACCATATACTATTAATAATAATGTTCATGCTAGTGGTTAACTTCAACAGATGATTCCCGAAACTTTAATGAGAAGCCGTTATCAATGGATTTTAATTATGCCAGATCAATCGAGTTGGAAGATGGTTGTACTTTATTGCTCTGGATAAGTACATCATTAGATTCCGGCCTAGTAGTCTTAAGGTCATGGGTTCGCCGAGAGGCCTGGATTTGATCCCTGATGAGGTTATAGATGTAAGCTGCTGAGGGTTCCATATCAGGACGTAACAACTGCCCATTACTTCTTAGTTTTCAATGGTTATCTAATTAAGATCAGTTAGTGATGTACATTACAGAATATAACTAATCTAAGTATTGACTAAAAAATAATTTATCAGTGGAATAAAACATATGAAGTAATTAAATAATCTCCTACTTACTTGTTACATCAGATGTACTTCGTTTATGCCCGATATTATGATGAATATTTGGAGATAATTTACAATTAGATAATGGAGAAGAAGTATTATGTGTATAGTGAGTATTAACATTATTATACGATCCCATGTTGTAGCTAAAATAAATAAATACGAAAGTAACATGGTAAAGTAATCTGTATGAAGTGAACGGTCTGCTTAATTCACACTTGCTTTATTTTATAATAATCAGTAATATTAAAGACCAAAGTAATATATTGTATCAGTCAGTTAGATACAATGTAGGACTTAGCCCATATGTGCATCGGTTGATGTTGCTACACATCAGTACAGAGAATAGAAATTGCCAAGATGAATACCATAAACTCTTACTCATATCATCACAACCAGATCGTCAACATCTACTAACAAGGTTCAGTCCAACAATGAATGACTTCACAGACTAATCCCAGTCACTTCAAACTTGCTACACCCTCAAGCATTACACGGTAAGGTATGCAGTGTTTGAGCACACATAATGCATGCCCCAATCATTTCACTCGATGAAGATTCACTATACTACCGATTGATTTGCTGTCTTTATCTAATCTAGTTCCAATAATCGCTAACTCGGTAGTTCAAACGTATATCCAGGCAGTACTAATAAGCTATAAATATCTTCTACCTTTAAAAGTTATGTTTTACAGCCACAAAATGAATTGTTATGCATCATACTCGCCTTACGGTTAACAAATCACTCTGTTCAATATATAACACTAACACTGAACTATAATGTATCAATAGACTTACTACTTCTTAGGTTAGAAAAACAAAGTTTAAATGAACAGAAGTTAGTCAATAATATAGGAAAATTTATAACTTTACGTAGATACACACACACACACACACATACATACATACCTTCCATTGACTATTGATTGTGGAATAAAACTACCCCATGTAGTCTCATCAATCGGTAGCAATAAATCCCTTAAAGTTTGTGCAGTATACACAAATCGATTATCATTGGACAATTCTGTTGAATTATTAGTCGTAGTTGTAATAGGTGTAGGAACCATATTTGTACTGTAATTTTCATTACCATCATTATTATTATTATTATTATGATAATCTAATTCTTGTAAAGGTGTAATAGCCGATGAACTAGATTTTAATTTAATAAATTTACTATTATTATTAGTAGTAGTAGTATTGATTGATTGAGAATTATCACTGGAATTCATTAAATACAATTGATTAGATACATAAGAGAATATTGGTACTGATGATGGACGATTAAGTAGAATAGATGAGACACGTTTCAATGGATTATATGAATGTGAACTGAATGTATCCAATAACCAAACAAGATTTATTGCAAATGAAACAGATTTTGTACATCTGAAAGGGAAAAAAAAAGATAAAAATGTATGATGTGAATAAATAGTAGATAAACATATGTACATGTAACTTAATTGAGAGAAACCATGACTAGTGGAGTCCAACCATGTCAGATGTGAAGAAGGTAACCATCAAACACAAAGGAAGATGGTTGAACTATAACGCCAATTGATTGAAATTAGACAAGCACATTATAGGACATCAACTCAATGATCTCGAGGTTAAGCGTTCACCACAAAACCGAAGGTCGTGGGTTCGATTTCCCCTGTGGTCATGGAGGCTCGCTGCTAAAAAGTTCCATGCTAGACTGGAACAGCTGTCCATTGCTCACATGCTTTTAATGGATGATCAGTACTTAAGAATTAGACAAACATAACATTGATCACAATGCAGTGACCATCCATTTGTAAATACGTCTCAGTCCTATGGAAAGTAAACAACAGCCCGAGTACCTCAGTGGTAACGTTTCAGACTATGAAGCTAGGTGACCAGGTTCAAATCTCACAAGAAACACCAGTACACTCAATATTACGGGGATGTGTTGCAAACGATTGCCATACAGACATCTCTCTCACCTACTTTTAACTGTCTAACATATAAATGCATACAAATTAGATATTGATCTACGGTCAATCACATAACTTTCAGCAACTCCAACAAGAAATTTATAAGCAATTGAGACATAACAAAATTACGCAACTACCCCATCAATTTACGAGACATTAATGCTAATCTTAGATACTATAATCATCAGGATGAGTGGAAAACTATCAGAAAACACAAACAGATCGAACAGGGGTCAGATACTTGGTTACAACAGAAGCAACTGAGTAAAACACTGGATTCCAAGACAGTCACTGTTCAAAGGAGTGAGAGATCATTACAGGACAAAAGTGAAAAAATTCACCATCAAATTGCCTTCCACACAAAGAACTGTCTTCACCGTTTTATTTATAAATCCCTGTTAGATCAGTCTATTATCTCTTGAATATCTCCAAAAAATCTTAAGGTGGGAGGTGGTTGACCATCTAAATACATACATAACAAAAATTCAGAAAGTATAACTACGATTCCAAAATCCTTTGTTAACAAACAACCATGTCACTGAATTCTATGCATATCAAAGAACGTACTTCTGACTATGTTCCATCGGTTAAGTTGTGATGTGACCACTAGTCTAGATAACTCGACATATTCTGTATTATGTTAAAATACTAGACATCTGAGCATTACAAGGGATCAAACTCAACCCGAATAGCTCGGTGGTAATATATCAAACAATGGAGCTTGGTGATATGGATTCAACTACCACAGGAAATATCACTTCCTTAAAGACAGCAGGTACGCCTTGGTGATGAGTACTAACCAGCACGAAACCTAGATCAAGTAGAGTTCCCTGTCGGCTACCTTCGGTTAATTATCATCTCAACATGGTGTAAGTAATGTCAAGTCACTTAGATTAATATCTACATGGTAACCTGACAAATAAACTTTGAGCAGCACTAAAAGACTAAGCAGATATGACATCACTATACACTCAATAATCAATCAACTGTAAAGTGACATTATTCTTTACTATAAATAGGATAATATTGGTTGACAGCGTGTAAGATAATTGCATTTTAGAATGTAAATAACCAAACTGAATAAACATTTTGAACTGGATTTTAGATGGGAAACAATTAAAGCAGAGAATTAGGGTTTCTTGGTTGACTTCGAAATTTTTTGAAATTAATACCGCTCATTAGTAGATAGTCATTTCGTTAAACTTTATGTAGAACAAAGAAATGAAGATATCATAAACCCAACAGTATTCACAAGTAAAATTGTACAAAAAGGAGACAAGTACTAACTATATTTTTGTTTAACTTCATCATAGATCTACTGATGGAAATAACGTTCTCGTCTACTGAGTTCTCGGACATTGAACTCATCCCAGGAGGTCCACTTATCAACTTAGAATATGCAGATGACATAGTCCTATTTGGTGAAGACGCTGATGAAATGCAGTCTTCTGTTAGCACTGAGCAACAATGCCAGAATGTTTGAGATGCTCTTCTCCCACCCTAAATGCAAGTTGTTGCTTCAGGACTGGTCTGCGTCAACACCTGAACTAAGGATAGGGGGTGAAGTAGTCGAACACGTTGACAACTTCACTTATCCTGGAAGTCTGATCAGCCCTAATGGGTTGGTGTCTGACGAAATTTCAGCACGATTCGAAACACTCGTTTGGCTTTTGCCAACTTACGTCATCTATGGCGAAGGCGAAATATCCGTCTATCAATTAAGGGACGAGTATACTGCGCGATCGTTCATTCTGTTTTACCTCACGGCAGCGAAACATGGTCGTTAAGAGTAGAAGATACTCGTAAGTTACTAGTATTTGACCATAGATGCCTTAGAAATATAGCTGGCATCTGTTGGGATCACTGGGTAAGTAATAGTGAGGTTAGATGAAGGGTATTAGGAAATGATGATTGTGAATCATTTGATGAGGTTGTGGATCTTCATCGACTGAGATGGTTGGGCCACGTGTTGCGTACGTCTGAACATCAATTACCGCGGCGCGTAACGCTGACTAGTGTTGGGGATAGTTGGAAGAAAGTTAGGGGTGGCCAAACCAAAACGTGGTATCAGTCCTTAAAGTCATTAACTTCTAATCTGAGCCATGTTGGTAGATGCAAACTAATTGGTTGGGGTGCGCGCGACTATCGTAACCATTGGTTGGAGACTCTGCGTGACATGTCTCAGAATCTATCACAATGGTGTAGGTGTGTACACTCTCTGTCTTCCTTTAAACTAAGAGATTAAAATCGCTTCATATCTTTCTTTCTACCAACTAATTCTTTCTTCCTGTACTATGTCCTTATATGCAATCTTTCTTCTATATATTACCACCACTAAATTAACTACTTCTATGAATTCGGTGTTCATCTTGTTGTGCTTACGTGGTATGACATCTTGGACCGATGCATATATGTGCCTTATCCTGTGTTGCAGCTGACTGAATGACTGAGACTTATCTCGGCCATGAACCTAAAGACATAGATTGGCAGTCAAGCAACAAAATATCTTTACTATTGATCCGTGTGGATGTGAATTCTATTGAAACACTCAAAAAAAAAAATTCTGATTCATAGATTCAGTTTATACAATCGAGGTCAACTAGTTGTAGGGTCAGAAATTAAATCAGCGGATCAATCAATTTGGATACTTTTAAGGACAATTAAACAAGGTCATTAGAATGAACTAATCTAACAATGACACCTGAATAGATAATGGGAGCTTCACAATAAAACCATCTAAATTAGAGAGCACACCACTAACAGAAAATTACTCATTAACCACCACTCTCGATATTATAGTTTTCGCTATACCATAAAATACAACATATGTTATCATTAATATAAAAATTTGAAAAATACTTACCGATATATAAAATAATTAGTTAAGTGTTCAGCTAATGAAGGCGATTTTTCATAGAGAGAAACAAGTTGTAATAAGTAAAAGTCTACATCAGATTCTGGAAAACCAAATAATCGATCAGCTGTTACACAAAGTGAAGAAAAATGAATCAAGATAATGTATATGAACTGATAACAGCTGAACTTTTTTCTCATATACAATGTTATATACACTGAAATCTTTAATGAATAATTGTAATGGCATTTCATTGTTTTGGTAATGATAAGAGTATATTCTAGACAAGTGAAGAGATTTAACACTGAAGTGTACAACATTTACATCTTTTGCATGTTTTATTCATTAAAGCCCCAAATGACTTGGTACGATCGAGAGTGGGGAGAGTCCGCTCACCCTCTCGAAATGCTCTCACATGGCCACGCGTATATAGCATCTGCCAGGGAGGTCCTACTCATTGTCTTCTTGTGGGGGGTGGTTACGAACTTGAGAGGACGAAGAGCGAATGTTCGGCGCTTTAACCGGGTCGGTGGACACGGAAAGTTGTAAAACCACGATTCCAAACCAACAGTGCACATGGGCTGGCTCCAGTATCCTGAAAGAACAAATGGCGTATGAACTAATTATTGGTCACCGGCTACCATGAGACTGCATTCCCTGACGTTGCCCCACTACCTTGTGGGTCAGACCTTTAGGTCGAAGGCTCGGGGTGTGGCCCACTAAGGAAACCACCTGCTTCAATTTGGGCACCCAGGCAGTATCACTGCCCTCGCGCAAATCAAATGAGATTAGTGTGGCGCATATATATCTGGTGCCCCCTTGTATCAGTATTTATGTATTTAAATAAAAATAAAATTATTCATTAAAATTCAAGATTATTTCTAATGCTCAATTGGTTTGAATAGTAGATAGTGTAGTAATAATGAAGAATAGATAATTTGTAAATCGAAATAATGTTTCAAATTTATCAAGTATATGTTTATCAACAAAGCTTGGAGTCATAACTTGTTGCCCAAACTGAAATAGATGGAGCGAGATTAGAACCTTCAACCTAGTAATTAAAAGCCAATTGCTGTAATCACACAAGCAATAATCCTTTAATTTACAAGTCATTATGATAAAATCAGCTTTAACATAAAGTTTAAAACAAAATGATCATTGGTCAGTTAATATAAATAGAAATAAATAGATTGTCATTATAAATTCAGTTATTGGATCATGAACCGATCTAAGTTAGGTATCCATTGGGAACCTATGGTCACTGGATGGTTGCCATGTGGAGTGGTGACTTATTGGTCAGGATGCTTGACTTTCGGTCAGTAAGACACTAGTTTGAACTCCACTCCATCAACTTCCGTTAGAGTAACCAGATATTGTCATTAGCTCTTGCACTTTCAATGTGGCTTATACCCAACTGCCTAATAAATAAGTTTTTTAGTGTGCTTCCACGACCCTACTACTGATTATTATCAATAAATCACACTTACCCAAATACATTTGTACATTTACATCCTCTGATTTAAATAAATATTGAATTGTCATATCTAAATTAAATAAGCTTGATGTAAATAGACGTCGCAACCAAGATGATGAATTTGAATCATTGAGTATACCGCATTCATCTGTAATAATAATGATAATAATAGATGTTTAGAGAATATTTATGCTATTATTTTGTGGATATTTAAAATACTTTTATTTACACCGTTTTTGTCACTTGAAAGAACTCTGACTCGTCATTTAGGTAAACGGTTACGAAAACTTTGAAACAACTTTTCATAATCTAGTTGGAGAAGTCGGGTAACATAATTAGCACTAATAAAACAGCTATGGCTTGGTAGGATCAAGAAAATTTTCAGTCATCAAGTTGAACGGAATGTCATGTTTGTTATTTAGGTGAGGAAATTTTAAAGTATGCATAAATATGAAGTATTAGTAATCCAGTCACTAAACAGTAATGGTTGATTTTTCGTAAAAGGTATGAGGTATTACAATATAATTGAACCTCAATTTGTAGAAAAATTGAAGGCATTTGTAGATAAAAGTCATGACCACTTAACTCCGCCTGTAGCTCTTCTAGAGTTACTGTCGGTCTCAAGCCCGAGTAAAGGAGGAGGGTTGGGCATGGGGTTAGCGACCTCATCCCGTAGAAAACTAAATCGCTAAAAAACGCTAACCATGATCACTTAAATCAACTGAAACAGATAGATAGTACAAGAAAGGTACATTATTTGTTTTTTATATAATACACACAGACAGTACTAAAGAATCAAGAAAAACGAAAAAAAAGTTGGTCTGTATGTTTAATAACTATTGCAGGACAGTTTCATTGTAATGATTCGACGTACATGTATATGGTAAACAGAACTAGCATCCTATGATCATTTATATGCTAAATGACGCGTAATCATGTTTACTTATGTTTGATATTTTGTACCTAAATGTTACTTGATCGAAGAAATCTGTTTTGCTGAGCAGGTGAATCAACTTGAGGGTTCGTGCTAGTAATCCAGTCTCGTCATCAGCGGTTAGCCAGTCACATTTTACCCCCACATATCACCATTCTGTCGCCATGTTATTCATTATTTTAACAATCAAAACGCGTCGGTGAATTTGAAACTCAACTTCTATAATAGTTTATTTGGAAAGAGTGATCCTAAATAAGTTAAATCATAAAGATCTGGCGAATAAACCAGGCTGGAAAATACAGAAGTTAAGAAACTTACTCCGAAGTAATGGTCCACCTAGACTCCAGAATTCAGAAGAAATGACGCAGACCACATGGTAAATGAAACTCTTGATGTTTTAATACCTTGTGGACTCGATTTTTAGGCTGAAAGTTCAGGTTAAATTCAATATCGTGTAATTTACTACCAGAGTACATATACATATCCTTAAATATAAGCCGAAATTCTTTCGAAGTCGACTAAAACTACCAAGAAAAACCTAATTCGACCCGGTTATTCAGGAATTATCATAGACCGTGCAAAAACTCTAACCCCAAATAATATTAGCAAAGCTCCTAACACAGACTCATGGTCTTAGATTAGATTTTTATAAGGGAGTTGGTTTCGCATGCTGATAATATTTTTATACATGCGATTAATGATTTTTTTCGCCCGAATTTTAAACTTGAACTCCTCTCAGTAGTTCTTATTTTATTTATTTATTTTAACACATAAATATTGGTACAAGGAGGTACCAAATACATATGCGCCACACAGATCTAATTTCATATGTGTGAGGGTTATGATACTGCCCGAGTGCCCAAACCGAAGCAGGTGGTTTTCTTAGAGGGCCACACCCCGAGCCTTCGACCTGAACGTCTGACCCACAAGGCAGTGGAGCATCGTAAGGAGATGCAGTCCCATGGTAGCCGGTGACCAACGATTGGTTCATACGCCATTTGTTCTTTCAGGATACTGGAGCCCATGTGCACCATTGGTTTAAAATCCGGTTAAAGCGCTGAACATTCGCTTTTCGTCCTCTCAATTTCGTAAACAACACCGTGGTGCGAGGAGGCAGTGAGTACTACTTCCCTGGCAAAGGCTATATATGCGTGGCCATGTGAGAGCATTTCGAGAGGGTGAGCTGACTCTCCCTACTCTCGGCCGTACCAGGGCATTTGGGGGCTCTCAGTAGTTCGTCTCTTCTGCACGTTTCGATATATGCAAATAGCATTGGGTTCCTAAGTTGTTGGTTTTGAAGAGTCGTATATTGACGTGCGACAAACTTGAATTAATGCATACCAAAATGAATTAAACAGCTTCATAGTTGATAACTTCGTGCCAACAAATGTCCTGGTACGGTCGAAAGTGGGGAAAATCAGCTCTACACCACCAAATGCTCTCAAATGGCCACGTACATACAACCACTGACAGTAAAGTTCTACTGACTACCTCGTGGAGAGAGTGTTGTTTACGAAATTCAGAGGAAAAGAGAATGTCCGGCACATTAACCGGGTTGGTGAACACGAGGATTCATCTAGAGTTGGAATACTCTGATTAAAAACGAATACCGCACACGGACCACAGGATCCTGAGGGAACGAATGGCGTGTCAACCTACTGTTGCACACCGACTACTATGGGACTGCATCTCCTAAGGTTGTCCCACTGACATGTAGGTCAAAGGCTCAGGGTGTGGCCCACAAAGAGAACCACCGGTTTTGGTTCGAGCAACCGGGCAGTAGTCCAGCCCTCATACAAACCGAATGACGAGGTGTGGTGCATATGTATTTGGTGCCTCCTTGTACCAATGTTTATGTTTGAAGAAATAAATAAATTATAAACACCAAACAAACAGATCTGGCTAACACTGAAAAGTTTCAATACTTATGTGCGATGTATCCCATAAAACCACATCGAATACTCAAAACAAATACCGGAACTTGAACTTTTATTTGTTGCACGAGTGAGCGACCTATTACATTTTTGCTTCAGTGTGTTCGGGTGGGTAATGAAGCAGCAAAAAAAACTAGATCTTGTTTAACAACTGGTTATATGGCGCTAGGTTATACAGCTTAAAGTTAGCAGCCGATAAGATAAACCTTTTCCATTTGCTATTAATGTCTAGACTCATACGAACGATAGTGGTGTTTTCCCTCATCAACTCAATTTACAAAGCAAAAACACTAAATTATGATAAGAAATGCATGATGTTCTGAGGACTTTCATGATGAAAATGACTGTTAAGGTCATCTTTGGTTTTTTAAAACAAGTGAGCTATCGAAATCTAGTATTCAATGAGCACCTTACAACAGTCAGTCGGTCAGCTACAACGTAGGACCAGGCACATATATGCATCGGTTCAAGTTGCCTTACCTTACAACATTCACTACTCAATGGCAATTTTAACAAAATTGGAAACAAAAACACACAATGACTTTAGCAATACACATTTGCTTGTCCCACTTCATAAAGCATGAAACGAAAAAGACTTATCGTTCTCGAAAATTTTCGCTGTATAACAACTATTTACTAACATAAATACATGGAAATGATAATAATATAATCAGTAAACAATGTAGCACTGTGAAAAGAAAGTATATGTTATTTCTGAACCCACTGAAAGTCACGTAAGAGCGCCGAGTTCGACTGACTTATTTGTGCCGACAATCTCTTAATGAACTCTAATAGTAACTAAAAGAGACATGATCATTAATACCCCTAAAATATCGAAACTATGGTCGTATCGGTGAATGACCACATGAAATGCCGGAGTAACAGTATTACCGAATATACAGTACGCGTACGTACGACGTTTAGCTAATGCAAAGTGAAACCCATTAAAGAAAAGACAAAACCATAAAAACATCGGGTTTGAGAAACGTCAGTATAGGTATACTATACTGACGACCTTGAGCGATCTGTCAGCAAATCAGGAAACGGAGTCTAGTTACAAAGAATTAACAACGAAAAGCAATATTACAACATTGAAATAATAACTCTGATCATAATGACCAATCCTTATATGTCTAATTTTTATTTGCAGTAAAGGAAAAAGGATAAATTTTGTAGAATAAGACTAAGGATATTGTTGTGAGTCAGAATTAGCACACCATGTGACTTTCGTCACCAAATAACGCTAGAGAGGATGAAAAGGTTAGGATAAAGTATAACGAGTCAAGCTGGAGGTCTGAAATAGTTTCACACCTTGAGTAGAAGTTATCATCACGAACTGATATCATCTGTAATTCTATGCTTTGTCAACCTTATGTTTGCAAACCTAAGCTTGGAATTGGGATTCAGAGGATCAGGGTGAAGGAATACTATCTAGTCTCATGAAGCAAAACTGACTACGTAATGAATCACGTCAAGCACTGCATCGCACATTCAAGTTTGAAGACAAGTATGTATTGTAATTCAACTTAAGCACAATCTCAAATCTACTCCCAATATTTGTTTCGTTCACTATAACATAAAATTTATCTATCACTGAGCTTTTGATTTTGGGAAAATACATGAGGAATCACCGTAAATCTGGTAAGTTAACTGAAAACAGTCTGTATGCTATGGCTTTACCGAAATGCTTATACTATTTAGTGTAACTAACTTACTTTTACTTTCATGACAACAGCAGGTGATCTCCTCCATATTTGGGTTATTGTTATTAGAAGCGTCATCGTCAGAAGACGGCCTATCACTGATTACATGCTGCAATTCTTGAACAGGAACTGTACACTCTCCAGGTTTCAATGCATTCGAACCAGATGGATCCAGACTGGAAACCTGAGAATCTGCCTTTTCTGAAAACTGATCTGAGTTATTTATTCTACATGCGCTTCCGAGACGGTACTCCGAAATGTCTGGCATTGACAGATACTAAATGAAATACTGTCGATGTTTTCAAAATAAACAATAATCACACACGATAAATAATGCTACTATGTAGCTACAGTCTGGTGATAACTGTGATAACACATGATAAACATGACATTCGAATGATGATAGCACAATACATCCACAAGAATAATAGACAATGGTTTGGAATTTAGTCCTCAAAAAACCCACGCTTAGGGTAGCCTTGAAGTTGTTTTATATGGTTCGACCAAACACTGGTTCACAGTAAATTGAATATTTTGGTGGCTGTTTTGAAATTTCAGGGATGTCGTTGGAATACGCTCGCGTTGGGAATATTGAAGACATCACGTCAAGTAGATTCATTCCAATACATTAATATACATCTAGTCGGTTCAACCACCAGCTTTCTACAGGCTACAGCAGCTGAGGTTAGATCAACACGAGTAAACTGGCAATCTTACCTTCAGTAAGTTCTTAAATGTGTGGATGTACAATTTGGTTTCAGAGGACAGATAATTAATGATGAGCAGTATTCATTCATAACACGACTTGATAATGCTCCCACTTCGGAAGCACGAAATCATGTAATTAGGGCTGATGAAAACATGGTAAGTGGGCATTTCAGCCCTTATTGTTCGAAAGACCGCTAGGGTTTTTGTATTTATCCTAAATAAAATTTCGAAAGAACAAACATTACGATATATCCTTACGCTTATTGATGATATGCTTCAGGTATGTTATTAATTAACTAGTCATTGGGTTTTAGGAAGACAAATTACGTGTTGAAATCTTTCGTGATTACTTCTCTAAATCAAAAGAATCACTTTGGTCTCATTTTTTCGGATTTTTTCAAAGAGGAGATCCTTTCTGTATGTACCAAGCTTCTCGGATAATAGCAAAGTTTGCTTGTTGGTCATCCCAGCTTATGGAGGAAAATGACTTAATTTATTATTTAAATTGGCTACGTGAACAACTGACAATAACCGTAAGTTTACTTTCACTTTAGAGTGTCGCGTGTACACAGTCTTTTGCCTTAAGACCTAGGCTAATTTTTGGATTTTCAGCTTGTCCATAAAGATTCGTCACTCGTTCCTGTAGTTCGGTTTAGACTGCACCATAGAATCTAATAGATAAATCTATAATTCAAGTTATCAAAGTTATTATACATCAGGTTAAAACTTACACTTTGAGGATATAAGTTGAGGTGCCTGTGTTAGTCCTGTTCTTGTAAGTCTGCTTTTGTCTAACCTCCTGAATAAGTAATTGAAGGTCCGGACATCACTTCTGGTTGTAGGTTCCGACAGTTAATCATGCGGTTGGAAAACCTGTGTATCATGAGAACTCTGTTCGTTCTTGGCCTTTAAATTCTGCTCTGTTTGGAATACAAAGAGGATTCTTCTGATCCAAAGTCTTTACTTGGATCCTATGTGCACCATTGGCTTGGAATCATGGTTTCCCAACTCCCCTAAGTGTCCATCAATCCAGTTAAAGCACCGGACATTCGCTTTTCTTTATCCCAATTTCGTAAACAACACCGTGGTGCGAGGAAGCAGTGAGTAGTACTTTCCTGTCAGTGGCTGTATATGCGTGGCCATATGAGAGCATTTCGAGAGGGAGAGAGGACTCTCCCCACTGTCGACCGTACCGAGGCATTTGGAGGCAGTGATACTTTAAAGACATTGTATCCGTTTGTTGCAGATAGGGGAGGATATATCCATCGTAATGTGCGTTCTACATTTATGTTCATGTTTCTTGCCACAAAACACCCACTTCGGTTCAAACAGTCAGGTAGTTTCACTAACCCTACAACCAACAGTTGGACCCAAAGTCAAGATAATCCTGTACATAGTAAATAATTCGCGTTGTTTCGTGTTTTATATTCATCGTTACGTATTAAATTAAAATTCTTTCTAACTCAATGGGCTAATAGTTGTTTTTCTTATTGTTTACAGAATAATCAGTATGATCAAACTGTGGCTCGAAATCTTCAAATGATGCTTCGTATCAGAGAGTATCGTGCTCAATTCGCTAAAGTCGGAGGAATTGAGACGTGCGTTTGTGTTTCATTCTTTGTTACTGCTTGTATGACAAACTTTCTATTTCTTACATGTTTTCTGAGTTTTATCCTACAGAAAGACGAGCTTACTAGGAAGCTTTTGAATTATTTAGTCTGTTTAATGGTTAATTACTGTGTTAAATGCACTTAACTTTTAACCAGTAAGCTCCAAGTTTGATACGTTCGTAATTACACTATCCCTCACTCAGCCTAGCTTAAAGCTAAGCACATAAGTCTGTTTATGGCAAAGTAATAAAGTCTTTCGGAAGATAAAAGACCGTTGTTAACAATACTACACAATAGTTCATTTCGTTTTGAAGTACACATGTTTAAGGTTTTACGTAGCCAACATAAATGTTTTGGTCTCTTGTGGACCAGTATACAACTACCTGAAAAATATCCATGTATTTTTAGATTTGATTCACCATTTCGGACTTCTCGAACATCCTCAGTTATTATAAACCTAAAACCAATTCTATTGTATGGGCTGCCTGTTATCCCTCATTTTAATACAGTTGGTCGGGGTGTGGCCCCTTAAGAAAACCACCTGCTTCGGTTTGGGCACCCGGGCAGTATCACAGCCCTCACACAAATCAATTGAGATTTGTGTGGCGCATATGTACTTGGTGCTTCCCTGTACCTATACTTATGTGTTAAAATAAAATAAAATAAATAATACAGTTGGTTCGGGTTAAAATGTGATATCAACCTATTTTTATCTCTGAATTCGATATTGTCTTCATTTTAGTAAAAGTGAGGTTATCTTTGCTTATCTAAATGGCTCCGCATGTATCTGCTATCCGCTAACATTTCCAGAGTCCTCTTCGATACCTCCAGTTACCACGGATTGTTTTATTGTCAACCATAGGCATTAACATGTCATGTTTTGGTTTTTCGTGAATTTCAGTTAGTTGATATCCTCTAGTGATCTCATTCAAACTGTTGTATTGTTCCTACTTGATCCTAACTGTCTGTGCTACCTTTATCTAGTATTCAACTTTGTATTTCGCAGCATCCTAACTAAGATTAGTTGGGACATTTATTACTTAAAATCCTACCATGTTATATCGGTTTTTCTTGACTTAAATGCAGCATGTGAATCTGTAGACCGAGAATTTCTGTGGCAGTGTACCTCAAAAGTACATAAACCTTATGAAGGCTCTTTACTCGAACTCCTACTAGTCGAGTCAGAGCTTATGGCGAACTGTCGTCTGATTTCGCAACCTCGAGTGGTGTCCGTCAATGCTGTCCATTTTTGTTTAACCTCATCATAGATCTACTGATGGAAATAACGCTCTCATCGACTGAATTCTCGGGCATCGATCTCCTACCAGGAGGTCCACTTATCGACTTAGAATACGCAGGTGGCATAGTCCTGTTCGGTGAAGACGTTAATAAAATGCAGAGTCTTCTGGTAGCACTGAGCAATAATACCAGAATATTTGAGATGCTCTTCTCCCACCCTAAATGCAAGTTGTTGCTTCAGGACTGGTCTGCGTCAACACCTGAACTAAGGATAGGGAGTGAAGTAGTCTAACGCGTTGACAACTTCACTTATCCTGGAAGTCTGATCAGCCCTAATGGGTTGGTGTCTGACGAAATTTCAGCACGGATTCGAAACACTCGTTTGGCTTTTGCCAACTTACGTCACCTGTGGCAAAGGCGAGATATCCGTCTATCAATTAAGGGACGAGTATACTGCGCGATCGTTCATTCTGTTTTACTTTACGGCAGCGAAACATGGCCGTTAAGAGTAGAAGATACTCGTAAGTTACTAGTATTTGACCATAGATGCCTTAGAAATATAGCTGGCATCTGTTGGGATCACTGGGTAAGTAATAGTGAGGTTAGATGAAGGGTATTAGGGAATGATGATTGTGAATCATTTGATGAGTTTGTGAATCTTCATCGACCGAGATTGTTGGGCCACGTGTTGCGTACGTCTGAACATCAATTACCGCGGCGCGTAACGCTGACTAGTGTTGGGGATAGTTGGAAGAAAGTTAGGGGTGGCCAAACCAAAACGTGGTATCAGTCCTTAAAGTCATTAACTTCTAATCTGAGCCATGTTGGTAGATGCAAACTAATTGGTTGGGGTGTGCGCGACTATCGTAACCATTGGTTGGAGACTCTGGGTGACATGTCTCAGAATCTATCACAATGGTGTAGGGGTATACACTATTTGTCTTCCCTTAAACCGTGAGATTAAAATTACTTTATGCGAACTAATTCTTTCTTTCTGTATTATATCCTTATACGCAATCTTTCTTTCTATATATTACTACCATTAAATTAATTGCTTCTATGATTTTTGTGTTTATCTTGTGCTAATGAAGTATGACAACTTGGATCGATGCATATATGTGCCTTATCCTGTGTTGTAGCTGACTGACTGATATGGTTCACTTGACGAGTACTAAGATCAAAGGCAGTAATTTTCACATCAGGGAGCTTAGTTTCACTGCCTACTTCATTAGTCTTAGTTGTATCACACTTACTTACTAACGCCTGTTACTCCTCGTGAAGGAGCATAGGCCACTCACCAGCATTCTCCATCCAGTCCTGGGCAATCCTTTCCAGCTCTTTCCAGTTGTTATTCATCCTTTTCATATCTTGTGTCACACAAATGGCTAGTATTACCAGTGATTACGTCCTATCACAAATAGGATGGATGTTAAATATCCTTCCTTTGATTCACTTATTTTTGGAGTTGACAGTAAGTTTTGAAAGTATGGATCTAGTACAATAAAGACACCCAAAACAAGTAATAGTCAAGGGCATCACTACGTCATTTACTTTTAAAGTGTTGTTACTCCTGGAAGGAAGTAAAAATCAAGCTCAAGTTTTCCCATTCCACTTCACCTGTGTTCTAGATTAAATATCTATCTACATATCAAATTGTGTATTTTGTTTAGTAGTTCTCTATGAAATATGTCTTATGTAAGTAGAAAGCATTGATCATTTGTTAGCTATTTAAATCATACATATCTTTAGGTGATTCTATGCGCTTGATGGTATGATGTAGAAAATATTGGGGAGTCTAGGTGTATATTACTAAGTAGACATGTCAAATCAATAGATAAGCATGTTTGTATTTGGTTAGTAAGTTGTATCAACTACTGATTATTGTTACTAATTAAAATGCCTTACATTATTTGTGGGAGTTATCCTGTCTTATTTGAAACTAAGAGCAATTGCTTAAAAGTAATTTTTCGATTCCTCACTGAATTCTTTCCCAAAATATCTCAAGTTCTATTACAATAAGTATATCCTGACTTTTGCGATGTTTTTCAGTTATATTAACTACTAACCCGTTCCTTGTATACACTTTATGATAATTTTTCCGTGTATATATCTTATTAAGACATTTTACCATCTCATCCAAAACATGGTATCAGTCCTTAAAGTCATTAAATTCTAATCTGAGCCATGTTGGTAAATGCAGACTACTTGGTTGGGGTGCGCGCGACTATCGTAACCAATGGTTGGAGACTCTTGGTGACATGGCTCAGAATTGATCGCAATGGCGTAGGGGTATACACTCTCTGTCTTCCTTTAAACTAAGAGATTAAAATCACTTCAAATCTTTCTTTCTACCAACTAATTCTATCTTCCTGTACTATCTCCTTATACACACTCTTTCTTCTATATATTACCACCACTGAATTAACTACTTCTATGAATCCGGTGTTCATCTTGTTGTGCTTACGTGGTATGACATCTTAGACCGATGCATGTATGTGCCTAGTCCTACGTTCTAGCTGTTATTTTTTATTTATTTATTTGAACACAGATATTGGTACAAGGAGGTACCAAATACATATGCGCCACACAAATCTCATTTGATTTGTGGGAGGTCTGTGATACTGTTCGGATGCCCAATCCGAAGCAGGTGGTTTTCTTAGGGGGCCACACCCGAAGCCTTCGACCTAACGGTCTGACCCACAAGGTAGTGGAGCAACGTCAGGGAATGCAGTCTCATGGTAGCCAGTGACCAATAATTAGTTCATACGCCATTTGTTCCCTCAGGATACTGGAGCCAGCCCATGTGCACTGTTGGTTTGGAATCGTGGTTTTACAACTTTCCGTGTCCACCGACCCGGTTAAAGCGCCGAACATTCGCTCTTCGTCCTCTCAAGTTCGTAACCACCCCCCACAAGAAGACAATGAGTAGGACCTCCCTGGCAGATGCTATATACGCGTGGCCATGTGAGAGCATTTCGAGAGGGAGAGCCGGCTCTCCCCACTCTCGGCCCTACCAGGGCATTTGGGGGCACGTTGTAGCTGACTGACTTACTATCTCATTTACCTTTCTTTTTCATCGAATATATCCCTCTAAACGCTTATTTTGAATTCATATAATTAAATCCATTTTCATCATTGTCTAGTATTAATCATTTTGATTAAATATGTCCTTTTTTCTGATTTGTAAAGTATTGGAGATGTTTTACAAGAAAAATCAACTAGTCGTCAATTACAATATCAGTTAATTTTTTGCTTATGGTGCATGAGTTTTGATTCAATTCATGTAACTGATATATGTAAGAATTCTGCATTATTGGCTACTGTAGCTGATATTTTCCTTGAAGCAGATCGAGAAAAAATTACTAGAATTTCATTGGCATTCTTTCGTGTAAGTTAGTTGATTCTGACTAATTTATAGTATTTTATTGTTGCTATATAGTTTATTTTTTTATGTTTTATAAGTTAATAATAGTACATATATGCAGTGTATATCGTAGAGTCGTGTTTTAAAAGCTTCATTATTTCATGAAATTAAATTTCAAGTAGTGCGAGTATCCACCTCTTTAAAATGTACTATTTCTCATATCACTTTACGAATAACATAAACACCTCAGGTGGATGATTTTGATGGAGTTTTGTTCTCTGAGTTGGATGGTTTGGTCGGGGAGATTTCATCGTTCTTCTGAATGACGTCATCAGCACAAACTTCAGATAGAAGTTTGTGTAGTTTGTGCTAATGATATTGTTCAGAAGAATGATGAAAGCTCTACAACCAAACCATCCAACTCAGAGAACAAAACTCCATCATAAACGTAAACACCCTTTTCTGTTAAAACGTAAATAAATTCTAGACTTTATTTTGTGATGTATGCTTCAAAATGTTTTTTTTTCATAGAAAATTATGCTTCTCTTACAATTATTCTATCGTAGCTGACAAAATTCGCTTTTATTAAAAAGCAAATATTATTATATGGGAATTACATTAACGAACTAATAAACGGAAGTCGCACAGTATAATTTCTTATAGTTACCATATATTTATTTAAACACAGAAATATTGCTACAAACAGGCAACAAATATATATGCGCCACGCAAATCACTCGATTTGTGTGAGGGCTGAAATAATACTGGCCGGTCTCCCATGCCGTAGTAGGTGGTTTTCTTAGCTGGCCACTCACCGAGCCTTTGACCCAAAGGTCCAATCCACAGGGTATTGGAGCAATGTTAGGATATGCAGTCCCATGGTAGTCAGTGACCAACAGTAAATTGATATGCCAATTATTCCCTCAGGATCCTGTAGTCCATGTATAGTATTGGTTTGTAATCAGGGTATTCCAACTCCAATAGATGGATCCTACGTGTCCACCAACTTGGTTAAAGCTCCGGACATTCGCTTTTCGTCGTCCTCTTAGTTTCGTAAGCAGCACCTTTTTCATCAAAAGGCTATGAGTAGGACTTCCCCGGCAGTGGCTGTATACGTGTGGTCATGTGAGAGCATTTTGGAGATGGAGAGCTGACTCTCCCCACTGTCGACCGTAGCAGGGCATTTGGAGGCCTATATATATAGTTACCATAAGTTGGATTACTTACCGTGTAGAAATATGTGGTTTTACATAGTAGAAAACAATAATATCAGTGATTGTGGTAGAAATTAATATCAAACTACGGTGAATGCTACTTGCTAATTCATTTTATAAAAGTTCCCATTCTCATCGATTGATTTATTACCTTGATCCAATATCATATTCATAAAATCAGTGTTGCCTAATTCATTGATTTATCACCAAAAATCTACCATGAATCGAAGACATTTATAATCGTATACATTTGGTTCATGTATATCTCCTACTTTCCATAGTTCATGTTCGGTATCTGTAATACATCACAGATTGGATCTAACATCATTACACAACTTTCATCGTATACGATCACTTATGTGATTAAGAACATTCACTCAGAATGTAGTATTCACTATTTCCCCTGTAGAACAGCAACTTAGATGTCATCTTTTTATTAGAAAAACTATGCATTCTGCTCCATAGATATAGTTTTATTTACATACTGTTATTGAATAACTGATTACAAGTTTAAAAGACACTGAATTATGAGGATTTTATACCAGTTAATTGTCTAAGCTAAAGTAAATGTAGCCATATTCCAAAGTTTAATCCAATAGTTGAGATCTATATACGGTAAGCTAACTCTCTATGCTTAATGTCCATTACATTTACGACCCTAATTACACTAGTTAATTGCCTAAACTAAAGTAAATATAACCATATTGCAAACCTTAATCCTAATTTAAGCTTTAAGAATACGTACTTATTTCTTTCCTTAATATTCTCTTTCATATAGAGTATTTTAGAAAAATTGCCTACAAACGCTGAACAAAGAGATTGTGGTTTACGCTTAGTTCAATATAAAGTTTTAAAAGAATTAGAATTACTTAATCAAAAAGATTTTAGTCATGATCCTGAACTAACTGAAGATATTGCATTCTTAAATGTAAGTTAATTCTTTCTTTTATTGTGAGATCTCATAATATCTTTGTTGTGATGGACGATGTCTAAAATTTGATACTGATACATGATGTGCTACGTGCTGCTAACACCCCCCTCCTCCTCAGCTGATTACTTAAGTGAGAAAGTGTATTGAACTACCGAATACAATCTACGAATACTCATTTATATATAGACCGCTCTGATCCTTAGGAAGTTAAGCCATCTTTTTAACCAAGGAAATGCACTTATCCTTTAGGTCACTTCTGATCGGCTCTTCATATCAATCTTTGTTGGGTGTTTTCATGTCAAGTGGTTTTAATATTTTTACTACTATTTGTATACCAACTATGTAGTTATATGTATACCTGGTTTGGGGGCGAAACCAAAGTGTGTTATTAGTCTATGAAGTCATGAACTGTTGAATTAGGCCATTTAGAATTAGGTTCATACTAACTGTTTAGTGTTCGCGTGAAACCGAAGTTCCTGGATTCAAACCCCGCGTACGTGATCGTGGATGCGCGTGATGAGGATTCCCAATACCAAGACGAAATAGTCGTCCAGTCATGTTTACCCCAAGTTCTATGTTATATGCAATATACTATTACGCTTTATCTCGAAAATGTTGTAATGTGTATTCTATGTACCTTGAGTTTCAGTTAGGTATTTTGAAATTTATTAAGCTTCTTAATTACTGTTTTCTTACAATAAGAAAATCAACTGTCATATCAACTTTTCATATTCTTACTAAACTTCACTGTTGTTGTGCTTTTTTTCAAGGAGAAATTATCAGCTAGTATTCAAGATGTAAGTAGTCTTGACGAATATATGGCGGAATTAAAATCTGGTCGATTAGAATGGTCACCTGTTCATAAATCAGAAAAGTTTTGGTATGAAAATGCAGTGAAATTTACAGATAATAATTATGAAATGTTAAAGTAAGTTGAACAAAATAAAGCCTTTCTTTCCTCATTGTTCATTGGAAATAGATTCAATTCAATAATTAGGTAAACTTTAATGGTTGAGATCATGAGTTAATTGAAGCTAGACCACCATGAAAAATCTGGAATCACTGAATGGCGGTTTCGTCCTATTGTGAGACTCTTCAGTGCCAGTGCACATCCTCGCGAAATTCGAACCTGGGACTTGTCAGTCTCACGCGCGAACGCGCCATCTTTAGATCACTGAGCCGCTATCCAACGGTGTTACTATCTAACTTCAACTAATCCACGAAATCGAGCGACACATCCACCATTGTTTTAAGTGAGTTACTATCTCACAACAGACCCGGTTGAACTCCACTGGTCACTACTTCTCACTAGAACTCCAAGAAATACCTGTTAAAGCCAGTCACTAGTGAGCATATGTTGATTAATATCAGAAGGGGTTTTTGTGGATATTATATTATAAATTTACTTGTGTTTATGAATTCTCTATGTGAATATTCTTTCTTGATTTTTCACCATTTAGAATGTTAGTACGACTAGTCGAACTGGGTACTGATCCATTAACATTATCTGTGGCTGTACACGATATTGGAGAGTTTGTAAGACATTATCCACGTGGTAAACAGTGAGTTCATTATTAAATGTTGCTAGCGTTATTCTAACTTTAAATGTCAACTACTGGATTACAAATTCAAATTGTGTTCTATTGCAGTCAATAAGTTAGTCATGAACACAAACATTAAGTCCAATACAAACGTGTATCGAATTAAGGTGTTGTCTCATCACATTACCACAACGAGATATAAATTGACAAGATGCATAGTTCTGTGTATTTATTGTGGCTAGTAGTTGGAGACTTTGAATGGCATAACTCAAAATCGTTTGCGATGGCCCAGATGCATTCATTCTTTGTTCTCCACCCCATAAATTCTAAGCTTCTTAATTCCTCATAACCTTTTTTTCTACTTTTTATCTCACTATTTTATACTTTTTTCTCGAATCGTATCTTCGATGTCTAATCGTTTCTATTACTACTGATACTGTTACTACCCATGATATTCTGAGGTTGGACCTGTCAATTCCATCTCTTTGTACCAATGGGATATGGGAACTTAAATCGATATACATACATACCAGGTTCTACTTCGTAACTGACTAATAAGAATGGAATTGAAATCATAATAACAACATCATTGATTTTGAATCAAAGACTTATCATTTGTATTGATTGTTTGAATCTTCCCATAGTTGTTTTCGGGACTTCAATTAATTAGTCTCTCTTGACATATATGCATTCTATGTAGATTACTCATAGACAATGTTCTTTTGAAAAGACACGTATCTTTCCTTCATTCATTACAATAACTTACTTTTAGTTTATGTACACCATTTCCACACAAGATGATGATTAACCATTAGAAATTCAAGTCCTTCCACGAGCATGATATTTTCAAAATTATGAATCAACTAAATATTTAATTCTTAATTCACTATTTCACATTGTTGAATACATCACAGAAACTATCGACCATTAGATCATTATCAAAAGATTATGTATATAAATGTACTTGATTTTCGACTTCATCTGTTGTATATTTCAACATTGTACGGAATTATTCATAGACATTGGTTTAGTAAATTTTAATGTAACTCTTGATGTACAAATGACAAAGTGTTCGGACTAAGTTAGTCAGTTAGTCATAAGCATCATAGAACCTGGTAAATATGTACATCAAACGAACTTATTACATTACATCAACATGATAAGATGAAATTATAAAGGTTGAATATCAGTGTAGTTTTAGTAGTATTAGGAAGTCAGTCAGTCATCTGCAACGTAGGACCAGGTACGTATATGCATCGGTCCAAGATGTCATACCACGTAAGCACAACAAGATGAACACCGGATTCATAGAAGTAGTTAATTCAGTGGTGGCAATATAGAGAAGAAAGACTGTGTATAAGGAGATAGTACAGGAAGAAAGAATTAGTTAGCACAGTTGCAACAGACGATCACCATTATCTGTTCGCTGTGCCGGAATACTAAAATACCCACCTTAATGTCTTTCTGTTTCGTTTAAGCTACCTACCTGGGCATTAAAGTCACCTCCTACGAGTACTATGTCGGAACGTTTAGCTTTCTGAAGAAGTTCAGACAGCTTTCTGTAAAATTCATCTTTCACTTCATCCGAACTGCAGTCAGTGGAAGCGTAGGCAGAAACGACGAAAAGGCAACAACGTGTGTCCCTATCCTTCCGAGTTCTTACGGAGCCGTTTAGCCGAACAGCGCATAGACGACTGTTAACGGGGATCCACTCTAATAGCGCTTGTTCCGCCCTCATGCTAAGTGCTATGCCTACACCTGCTAGTCCACGAGAACTAGCCATCGGGTCGCCAGATACACGGAGGGTGTATCTCGTTGGCTCTCCGTTTTGCCGAGGTGAGGTCAAGTGAATGACCACACTAGGATCCTGTATGCGTGTTTCGGAGACACAGCATACATCAATGGTAGGAGATTCTAAGGTTTTAGCCAAGGAAGCCTGCTGACCGATTTGGCATAGTGTGCGCACGTTGAAGGCTCCAATGTATAGTTTGGAGCGAGGTTTCAGTAGACCTGGGACAGTGTTTTGAGCACTAGAATCGTTGGTTGTGGTGACACTTGAGGAAGCTAAAAGAGAAGGTTTAGTGTAGAAAGTCGATGTAAGAGGAATAATAGGAATTGAAGAGGGAGGTTGATTATGAATACAGTGGTCTTGAGTGCTGTTAGAGGTATGAGGGCGGTTATCACTTCCCGGTTGCCCACACCGTGGAAGGGTTCTGCTAGAGGTACCTGAAAAGGAAAATTATACACAAATGTAGGAACGAAAACTAAACCAATCGGAGATGCAACCAAAACAATAACAGGTTCAAGGTCAGCAAAAACCAATCAACATCAAGGTCTACAGGACAAGCCGTGAACCACATGTGAAGAAATTCGAACATTTCACTTCTATCTGAAATTTGTGCTGATGCTGTCGTTCAGAAGAATGATGAAAGCTCTACGACCAAACCATCAAGCTCAGAGAGCAAAACTCCATCAAAATCATCCACCTGAGCTACAAATCACCATCTCAAATATGATTGGCATAAAGCGAATTCGTTACTGGTGAACTTAATAATTTATTGATCCCCATACCGTCAGGAGTATGGGGACAACTTTTTTTCCGGTTGGCTACACCATGGAAAGGTACTTCTGGTAAAGAAACTGGGTTAGGAGTGGTCTTGGCGATCCAGGATCATAACCTCAGTCCCTACGGAACAATTGCTTAATGCCGGTCACATACGGGCTTTTTTCAGATAGTTTTAGACGACTTGGCTCAGTAATTTAAAGCCCATACAGCTGGTGGCGTAAATCTGTGTGGTTAAGATGAGATATACGATGTCTATGGTCTACATTTTCTAATTATTTCCTTCCTTGGTGAAAAGGCAGCACTGCTAGAGAAACTAGTCATCTGAGGGAAATACATTACCACTTCCACACGATTATACAGTCGACAAAACGGCTTCTCCGTCGTACCTTAAGTCTGCCAATTTCATCTCATCACTCTCCAACCGACCTACGTGATACCTTTGAATCGGAAGGAACTGGTGTTTCAGTCAATATAACTCAACTGAATCATCACTGTAGGCAAGTCCAGCCACCACGTCAAGTTAGCAGCTACGCTGGCGGATATTATTCGTCTCATCATGTTTGTTTTAAGAGTATTTACGTTCTTTACCAATGGCTAATCATCCATTTATTTGATTAATTCATGTTTTTCCTCACTGGTATTTGTGTTAAACGTTTTTGTGTCTCGTGTTGTTTGTTCCTCTTTTTCTTTCCACTTGTAGAATAATTGAAACACTTGGCGGTAAACAGTTAGTGATGGCTTTACTACAACATGATGATCCAAATGTTCGTTATAATGCGCTAGTTTCATTACAAAAAATAATGGTACATAATTGGTAAGTATATAGAGAATTAGATAGATATGTGTGTATATTCATACAGTATTTGTTATGAACTGACATTCAATTGTTTAATTCTAGTTAAAAGTATATCACTAGTGTAAAACTCCCCTGTAGATCGAACCTCAAACTTTTAATTGTCATGCGAACACGTTTCCTCATGACCAACATCCTGATACTGATACATCACCTATTGATCTTGTGATGTAATATCCTGTTATTATTTGTTAAACTGAAGAAATTAAAGGTTTCCCAGTAGGACTTACGACGATGGTGTGTGTGGGTGTTTGTATTGTAAATCTATTACTAGTATGGAAAAGACATAGATGAACAATAAGTCATCACCAACATAATGGTTGGCATAAATATCCATCAGTCCAGTTAACCATAACACATCACCAAAACGAAATAAATGGTGGAAATATTTGAAATAATAGTAGTATTGATTATAGTCAAAGAAGCTAAATATAGAAGAATACGATGCGAAATGAATGGATAGATTCGAGGAAGAAAAAGTGTAACAAAGAAAGAGTGCACCATTGTGCACTATCGGTACCGATTCCGATTCATCTCACTCAATGTCTCCAACTATTAGTGACGATAACCGTGCGAATCCTAACTAAGTATTGTGTACTAACATGGCCAGTAACTTCGTACCCTAATGTCACATGTTGGCTTGAATGCTCCCACACCAGCGAAGATTGCAAATACAGGTAATAGGAGGTGGTTAGGCATGTATAACTAACCACCTCAGTCGATGAAGATTTACCGTATATATCTAGTAAGCTTACTTTCATTTCGGCATTGCTTATTCAATCGCTTCATTAAAAATGACGAGAACATCCATGACAAATTACTTGCAGACTACGTATTTCTACTACTTCCATGTGCCTTGTTTTAAGCCATAAATTAGAATAGCTGACCAGACGGAACATTAGTCTATGGAGTCATTGACTATTGGTCTGAACCTTATCAGTAGATTCAGACAACCTGTTTGGGAAACTGTGTGTTAATCACGATCGGTTTCTGGAGATTGGGTGATATCACTCAGAATCGTTCACTGTAGTTCAGATGCATTCATTTGGGCCACGTGCTGCGTATGCCTGAACACAGATTACCACGACGCGTAATGCTGACTAGTGTTGGGGATAGTTGGAAGAAAGTTAGGGGTGACCAAACCAAAACGTGGCATCAGTTCATGAAGTCACTAACTTCTAATCTGAGCCATGTTGGTAGATGCAGACTACCTGGTTGGAGTCTGCGTCACTATCGTAACCAATGGTTGGAGACTCTGGGTGACATGGCTCAAAATCCATCACAATGGCGTCGGTGTATACACTTCAAATTTTTCTTTCTAGAAACTAATTCTTTCTTCCTGTACTATCTCCTTATATGCAATCTTTCTTCTATATATTACCACCACTGAATTAACTACTTCTATGAATCCGGTGTTCATCTTGTTGTGCTTACGTGGTATGACATCTTGGACCGATGCATATACGTACCTGGTCCTACGTTGCAGCTGAATGACTGACTGACAGATGCATTCATTCCTTGTCTTTATTTTGATCTTGAAATCCAGTATTCCTTCATGTACACATTTTCATTTTGTTTGTTTTTTTTGTTTAACCATATTCCCAATGTCGATTCTTTCTCATTATCATTGCTATTACATAGTTCCAATCTCTTTTGCTGTTTACTTTGTTAGTTTTATCTTTTCATGTTAAGATAATCTGCAACTTGGACTGACATCTGTTCCAGTCTATAACTTGATGATGACTGACTTTTAGTCATTGGGTTTTTCAATATTTATTCCACAAAATAATCTGTTATAAGGTATTAAAAATGAGGCGGAGGCAATAAAACAACTGTTTTATTCTAATATATTACTCTTTAGTGTTAGGCTATTTAACCCACTACCATACGGATGAAATCGGATATAGAATTACTGAGTCTCCTTTTTTTGATGAACGCATAATCTTAACAGTTAAATTCATGAGTCAATCTATGCTAAACAACCATTGAAAACCTGGAAGCACTGGACGGCTGTATTATTCTAGTGTAGGACTCTTCAGCAGTGCATATCCATGATCCTGCGCACAGGACTCGGACCCATGACCTGTCTCGCACGCGAATGCTTAACCATTAGACCACTGAGTCGGCATCAAACGATGTTAATGTCTAACTTCAATCAATCGATGATCTTGCGCAACCCTTTATAATCTTTCATAGTAGATTCCAAAACTAATTTTCCACAAGCATATATATATATATATATATATATATATATATATATATATATAATGGTGTAGGAGTTGTTTGAAAGAAAGCTAGGGGCGGACAGACCAAAATATGGCACAAATCCATGAAGTCACTGACAAGTGGACTTAGTCATGTTGGTGGGTGTAGACTATCTGGTTGAAATCCGCGAGACGATAGCGACCGATAGTTAGAGACCTTGAATGAGATGGCTCAAAATCGTTTGCAATGGCGCAGGTTTATCCACTCTTTGTGTTCTCTCAAATTCTAATCTTCTGAATTCTTCATATCGCTCTTTTTCTCTTTCGAAATTTATTTCATTGGATTATACTCCTTGAATAACACCTTCATCTCCTCATTTTTCCGATTACTGTTTATACTTTTACGACCTCTACCACTATGGAATTTGAATCGACAACTGCATCTCTGTGCTGTTGTGGTATGGCAACTCGAACTGATCTACGTACGTAAGAAGTTATATGTTGTTACTGACTGACTGATATATATATATATCATCATATTTCCTAAAATTGTTTTATTTATTCCAGGGAATATTTGGGTAAACAATTGGATTCAGTTCAAAGTAATGATGTTAAATCAACTGGAGTAAAAGTAAAGTAGTAGTGATAACAGTAGTATTATTAGTAGTAATGAAAAAAAATTGCAAAATAAAAAAGAAACATACCTTTTAATTACCTTCAAATGATTTCATGAAACTTAATCAATAAGTGATTGATTTGTCATAAACAATGAGCTAAGTAACATACAGCCATATATATATCCATTTATTTTTCAATTAATCATTATGACTGTTGTGTTACCAGGCTTCATTATTTTGAGTTTAATGTTACTGTTATCATCAGCAATTAATTTTCTTTTGGTGGTGTTAGTGGTGGTGGTGGTGTAATCAATCCATCATAGTGATTCATTCATTCTCTTTTATTTCAATCTATCAATGAGATTAAATTTATAAACAAACATGCATAATAATCAAACTTTGTTTATTCTTGACTTGTTTCTTTTTTCTTGTTCTTCTTGTGATAAATTTATTCCTGATATTTATTGATTATGTTACAATAAGTTGAATGAACAAGGTAAACAAACTGGTTATTTATGTATTAATTATAATTCTATTTTCAGGAAAGGGGGGGTTTTTATGAATATTATAATGTTTTAATAGTTAAGTTCATATGTTAATTGAAAGCTAGACAACCATGGAAAACCTAAAAGTATTAGATGGCCGTTCCTTCCTATTGTCGGACTCCTCAGTGGCAGTGCGTATCCACGATTCCGCCCCGCGAGATTCGAACTCACAACTTATCCATCTCACGCGTGAACACTTCACCTCTAGACTACTACTGATCTGGTTGGCATCCAATGGTGTTAATGTTTAACTTCAACTAATCTACGAAGTTGAGCCACCATTCACCATTGTCTTCTATTTCACCATGTATAGATTTTTTTGGATTTGACTTCAAACTATACTGCAAATGTAAAGACTATTTATATTACTCGGTTACCCAAACTGATATACATAAATTGGGATTCGAACTTGTGACTTAATGGATAAAAGTTGAATGCTTTAAGCGTTAAGTCACTGATTGGATAGATGGTTATATGGTTCATTATTAATGTTCCAATAACATTTCAGTTTATCATCGAATCGATTCAATGAATTGTAATGTAACTCCAGTATTAGTATGTATATAGAAACTTCTCATATTTGTGAATTAGAGCAACAAAAATTATAAGTGAACAATGGTATTTCCAATTAGATCATCTCCAGTCTGTACTCTGCCTTATAGAAATGTTTATATACACATATGAACAATATTAAACATTAAAATAACGTGCATTGAAGATTACATAATGTGCAGTGTACAAATAAATTAAACAGTATGCTTGAGAAAGGGTTAAAGAAAAATAAATCGTAAATTGATCGAAGTTAGATATTAATGCTGTTGGATGATGACAGCTCAGTTGTCTAGATGTTAAGTGTTCACGCGTGAGACCAAAGGTCCTGGGTTCGAGTTCTGTGTGCAGAATTGTGGATGCGCACTGCAGAGGCGTCCTGTACTAGGACCAGATTTCCAATAGTGATCTAACATTGATCGATCCATAATCTCAATGAAAACAGAAATCGATGGACAAATGGTTTGAAAATTGATAATGATTAGTAAGATCATTTGTTAAGCCTAATTCAGTCAAGGAAGACATAAAGGTATCATAGATTTCTTATGAATACAAACATTTGAGTTCCTAGCTCAAATCCCGTTATTTGGAAGATACGTGGTTGAACTCTCTATTAAGAAAAGCAGTAGGTTTACAATTTATTTATTTGAATACATAAATATTGATTCAAAGAGACACCGAATACATATGTACCACACAAATCTCATTTGATTTGTGTGTGGGCTGTGATACTGATCAAATCGAAGCAGGTGGTTTTCTTAGGGAGCCACACCTGTAGCGTTCGACCTAAATGTCTGATCCATAAGACAGTGGAGCAACGTAAAGAGATGCAGTCCCATGGAAGCCGGTAACCAATAATAGGTTAATACACCATTTGTTCTCTTAAGATTATTGGTTTGAAATCAGAGTTTTCCAACTTTCCTAAATGGATCCTCCATATCCACTAGTCTGGTTAAAGCGCTAAACATTCAATTTTGTGAAGAACACCTCTGGTACAAGAAGACAGTAAATAGGACTTTCCTAACTGGTTGTATTTATCTTCAGATTAAATAGTAATAAGATTGTTTTTATTAAAAATATCTAATCTATCTCATTGTTAAAATGTCTTTTTATGTGTAAATTTATTGACCTATTGACTAAACTCATTTTATATTCAAAATGAAATGAATTATTCAAATGTAATTTGTTATAGAGATTTCAATAGTTTCAATTGTATATCTATTCCTATTGTATTATACATTGAATGTGACTTAGAGATAACAAGACGATTGATTGATTGTTTGTTTTTTTGATCAAAATTATTCATGAACTATGTACGACGATAAGATAAAATGAATCTGATTCTAGAGACTAGTGTATGTGTATGTGATGTGATACTTTAAAACATGACAATTAGATGTAGTGATCTGACAAGATGAAGTTAGGTATAGCTGTCGTTGTCGACAGAGAGAAGAGGTGCGGTGTCCTGACTATTGAGTGGACACCAGGATTTAGATGATCGACAGAGCTTTGAGGGTTAGTGAACCTGTAGACTTGACAACTCGATGGAGAGTGGGGTACAGACGGTGACAGAGAAAGAGGTACGGTGGCTAGAATAGACGATTATGGTATGTGCTAATCTTACGGACAGATATAAATAGGATGTATCAGGAATCTAAAATAGAATTCTTATGGACGGAAAAAGAAAATGAAGTAAGGAGAAAGAGAAACAAAGAACAATCGAATTAACAACAGGAATGGAAGACTGATAGAGTTGTAGGGGACGACTCAAGGAAGATGTGCAAATAGTATATTTAATATATTGTTTTCATATTTTTCAATTTCACTGTTTGATTTTGCATAATACAATAAATTGGCTTACTCTAACCAAGTCTTTGTTCAGTGCAATACAGATTAGTTGAATAGTCAGTATTTACCGAAAATACCTTTAATACAGACTTTTTAACACAATGTTTACAGATGAATTTCACTACCAGTCATGTTATATCTAGGTGTTAGAGTTTAGTTATGGTTGTTAATGTAATAGTGTGGTGTGTGCTACTGATGTCGACAGATATAAGTAGTATGTATCACCACCAGAAAGTGGAATACCCGGGAGCAGAAGGTTAAGAAGATTGAAGAGAAGAGAACAAGAAGAGTGAATGATTGGTGTGCAAACAAAGAGACGATGAAGTCTGAGACGATTGATTGACATTTTGCAAATGAATTATTCACTGTTTGGTGTTCAGATTTTTACTAAATGATTCTGTAATTTTGTATTCGAATTCACGTGGTTGTTCCCAATTGTGTTCTCGTTCACTACAGGTCTATGAAGTGTACTATTTTTTGCCCTACCTTCAAGGTAATATATTTATACATAGTTGCTGCCTTCTTATTTAAATGATCTATGTCTACTCGTGCATCAGTGGTTAGAGTGCTCAACTTTCGGCTAGGTTCGGAAGCCCGCCCCTGACTGTTTTAGTTTTTGGTAACTGAGTAGTAGTGCTTCATATGTATGTACCTGGTGAATGAATTAATCTGAATTCGACTTCAATAAATCTTTAAACTTTGTCCTAAGGATTACTACACTTAAGCAATGGGTTAGGAGTTGCCTTTGCTCAGAAATCAATCAATTCAGGCTAAGAGTAGCCAGATATTATCATTGCTTTATAGTCTCATACATCTTATTGTAATAGTCCGTTTATCTTGCGTTTGATCTTCTACTTAGTTCCCAACTACAAATCCATGAAATACTTTTGTTACTTCCAATGTCTCGTCAAATATCACGACAAAATCACCAATCAGAGTCCCGACTTTTTTTGATCTCGTCCCAGTGCTAAACCAATGACAAGTTAAGCAGCACTTGAGGAGTTGTTTAAACTCTGAGACTTTAGTGGTCCTCTGTATAGCAACTTCTCTCCTAATCATGCCTATTCAGTCCAGAACACAGTATTCAGCTTCTATTGTATGAATAATATCTCACGATAGGAGCGGTAACCATTCATTTATTCTTCATTCTGATATAACAACTTTGTTTAGCGAAAAGAATCCTTAATGAATCACATTTCCTGTGTATAATTTTATACAGAAGTTCATTTGACGGTGAGACGATAATTCATGGAAAACTGAGCGACCCCAAAGTGACCTTGAGAGTGCCTACCTACTTACTAGGGTTATAAAGCAGTTTAAAGAATAAGGATTATGATTTATAGCTGATGGTCAGGATTAGGAATTAGATCCACGGTTTTTCATCACGAACTAACATCAGCTAAAATGTTAAGATGCTATTTGGCCAAATGGGTGGGTGAATTTCGCGCTAAAATCCAAGATGTTATGCTAAATCTGATTGGCTTGTCCATAAATTATAGTTCCGCCATTGAAATGTGAATTTAACAATACGTGTGGTACTGTAGTGAACGAGAACACAATTGGGAACAACCACGTGAATTCGAATACAAAATTACAGAATCATTTAGTAAAAATCTGAACACCAAACAGTGAATAATTCATTTGCAAAATGTCAATCAATCGTCTCAGACTTCATCGTCTTTTTGTTTGCACACCAATCATTCACTCTTCTTGTTCTCTTCTCTTCAATCTTCTTAACCTTCTGCTCCCGGGTATTCCACTTTCTGGTGGTGATACATACTACTTATATCTGTCGACATCAGTAGCATACACCACAGTATATTGTTTAAAGTGTTGTAATTTGAAACATTCCATGAATAGCAATGTAGACTGTACATAAATAACAGACATGTTGAATTCAAATTCACAGACTTCACAACATCATATGAAGTAGTTTGTACAGTTATCGTATGATATTGTGCATAAATGTGAATTGGACACTAATACATTTACTATATCACAGTCGAATCACAGTGGTCTTAATACTTCACATATGTTATTCTCTCAAAAATCTGACACTTCTTCACTGGATACAAATAGAACATCTGACAGTTTATTACATTCATCACTTTTAACACTTCACTCTCCTGATGAGACACGAACTTGTTCATTACTATCTCAATATTTGGTAAACCATAACTGTCAAAGTGTTGGTAAAACAAGAGAAGAAAGATCTCGAACAATAGAGCAGATATTTATAAATGATAACAATGAATATGATAGACCTATAGATTATTCACAAATTAATCATTTAAATGCCAGTGTAAATCGGTCTTCGACTTTAGACATCAGTCGTGATAAGATTGATGACAGTCTCAAATGTTTACATAAAGACGATACTAACAAATAATATGGTGGTTTGAACTGTTTTTTCTGGTTAGCGACTTTTTAGTGAGTTATTTTTCTACATGATGTGGTCGCTAACCCCATGACCAACCCTCCTCCTTTATCCGGGTTTGTGGCCTACAGCATCCTCAGACAGCGGTTAATTGTTATCTATCCATTCATGATACCGGCAAATCAGACACACCACTTCAAGTACAACAAACCAACAATTCACATCATATTTCATCGAAAGTTTAAAACAATGACAATAATACTAGCAGTACATTAGTCTCATCTAGAAGTCACTTCAAAATTGTCGGTATTCAAATACCTGGGGAGTGATAGGAATGGATGCAAGAGAGTTAGTGATGTCCTTGTGTGCATAACTACTAGAACAAACATCCGTTCCTTTGTTAGTAAAACTCATGATAGTAGAGCTTGTGAAGTCATTAGCTGCGAACCCACATTTTAAGGTTGTATATTTGTACTTAGTGTCATCTTTCATAGCTCAGTCTGCTTAGTCAATGATCATATTCCAGAGCACATTCAGATATGGTGCAAAAATGACAGGACCCTGGTACCAGGAGACTTTAATGCACCTTATACTAGTCGGACAAAGATGTTCACAATCGGACATGAAGATTCTCTCGATAGTGGGGTGCTAATGACTAATAAAAAATTGCTCAGTACTATATGTATCAAAACCCACATATTTTGATTGGAACCAATGATCTTCTTCGTCGGATACAGTAACCGCTTGCGTAACCGAGGACATCATCAGTCTAAATATCATCCCACCGTTAACTAGTAGAGCTAATGCTGTTTTGTCATTCATGTTTAGTGCTATTGTATATGATCAGGTTCGACCTCGATTTAGTTTAAGACAAGCATATATTTCGACCATCTTGTGGTGTTTTGAAACAACGGACCGGTCGGCAAATACTAGCTCAATAATTGAAGAAGTATGATCCGTATTTAAAAGTACAATGAGCTCAGTTATGTCGCTGTTTATACCAAGCTTTGTATCACGGAGACCTAATGCCATCCTGCCAAGGATAAATAAAGAGATCAAGAAAATCCCTGAACGTAAGAAAATGCGTTGTAGATTTACTTATTGTAAGACCTTGAACACATACAAAACATTGGTAAGACTACTATGGAAAACAACTGAACAGGGATTGTGTGAATAGTCCTCAAAGATTGTTTTCGTATCTAAAGAGACGAACTCAGAAAAGAAATGGAATCTCACCACAGCTGGTACAAAAAATCCGCTGATAATGACCAAAGGTGATACTTTAAAGGCTGAAGCTTTACGAGAATTTTTTAGGAGTGTTTCTTACCGATGGTGGTGAAAGACAAAACATTTATAAAAAAAAGTGAAAAAACATCGGACAATAAAAGACATAGTTATTAGTTTTCTTAATACATATCTCTCTATATGCAATTTGTGTTCTAATAAACAGCCTTCCTTATTCCAACCCTGACCTCCCTTCATTTGAACTTACTCCACCTTGGTAAATATCACAACTCATGGTTCTTTGTTACCGCATTCTCTCATTTTGGAGCCTCTGATTACATTTCACTTTAGTAACAAGTGCTAGTACGAATTTGACCTAATAATTTATCAAACATCCGTTTGTTCCACTACAAAAGGTTTAGTATTGTTTATCGTTCATATCCAAGTGCCTTGCTGCTCCTCGGTTTCTCTTCTTTCAGCATCTTGCTCTGAGGGCACAGCTGTGGAACTTCTGACATCCGGAACAAACTGGGAGTACGTGTTTTCCCAAGGTCATGGTTCACACCAAGCTCCTACAAGTCTACTTTATAACAACTACAAACTTAAAACGTTGCATTTCATAAACACATCGCACGACCAAAGTCCTAATACAATAATGCCGAGATCCGATCTGGTGTGTAACGTGGATGTGGTGCCACTTTGGAGAATATGTTGAAGACTAATCAGTATAACTGAATGAATGAACTGACATTCACTTTTATAGACTATATTTATCTAACATGCACACAGTGAACCAACAAATGTTGTAATTTTTAGATCATGCCTGTAAAAATGGCGAGTACCTGCCTTTGCGGAAATATATTATATTACATTATAATGGAGTATGGTCAATGGATCATCAGGGTATTGTGATCGAAATTACGATTACTTTAACATCTCAAACCAGGTAATTATAGTGGTAGAGCAGTCCAGAAGGAAGAAAAGCAAGCACTCAATTCATGCGTAATGAATAGAATACAAATATTTCCTTGACAAGCGCCACCAATTAGCATGCTAAAAGAGATGAAAAAATGACGTTTAAAATCCTTTCGAGGGAGGGAACACAAACTGAAGGAAATAATGGATTCTTTTGAGGTAAAAATAGGAAATTCAGGTTTTTATAATAAAACGACATAAATGAGACGTTAACCGAGTGACTTTTCAGGAGCTAGCATGCCGAAGACCTCTTTTTAAAAGTGTTTGTTATTGGGGTTAACTTTTATCTCGACCATCTCATGAAAAGCAAATCAATTTGTTTTTTACTTCCTTACATTGGAACTGACAGTATGCAGAAAGTACCCAACAGAACTTCAACAACAAGATTTCTGTTTCTCAATGGACGATTCAGGGCTAATCGTTTCCGTAGCCGGTTCCGGCTCCGAGTCCAGTCATCATTTCATGCATGACCTGGCCTAACCTTCCGACAACACGTGCTTCTGTTCAGATATCATGGTTTGATCTTCAATCCCGATTGAACACTGGACATCATACCTCGAACTTTGGTAATTCCGTGGACTTGAAATGTGGTAATGTGGTTCTCAGTAGCATGAGTTTGTGGATAGTCCTAAGTTCCCTTCCAATGAGAATCCTTTATCAGGACTTCTGCTCTAATGATATGTCTTTTAACACCGTTTGATACACGATAATAAGTTTTGAAGTAACTCAGTTGGTATCCACTTCCCATTTGACTTGAGTAGGAGATTCTTAGGCGGGCCCGCAAACCTTCCTATCTGGCCAGCTGACTGAGGATGGTAAGGGAAAGAGCTGATATATGTGATGGTCAGTAGTCAACAGAATTCTGGTAACTTACTAGAAGTGAACTGCGAACCGTTGACTGACACAAGTGTATCAGGCAACTTGTTCCACGGGTTCTCCAATTCAGTCGGATGGCATGGCTCAGCCTAGCAGGAGTGGTCATTCTTGTTTAACTCATCTTTTTTACTCACATTAAATGTATTATTCTATCTTTAGCCTAAATTTGTTCCTTAGAGACTCCAGGCACCATGTTGTTAATTGTTACGATACGATGGGTCATTATATACAACAATGTCACTTCCACGTAAGATCTTATAGATTAGGCAGTCATATAATGACATAACTAAAATTTTAGGATTAGGTCTATTATTATAATAATACCAATAACGACGTAGACCATAATTCTACAAGTTCCATGCCTTATAATTAATCAAAATATTACCAAGAAGATGCGATACCTTTCTTCAAGAATTGCAGCATCCTTTCCCAGCACAGTCAGTCTGACACACATACACTGAACCACAGCATAACGTTGAGTCTAGCCTGACACGACTACATTGTTATTAGCCCAGCGACATGCAACAGTAAAATTCAGTAACAAAAGGTAAATCTTTAACCAAATAATAAATAATAAAAGCCCAGACAAGGAAGACTGGAGGACATAAAGCGTAGTTAAAAGAGGTGTGAATAAAGTTTAAAACACAGGATAGGGAAAAGGAACAAATAAATAACAATACCGCTCAATAAAATGCTTTGAGGGGTTTTTCATCTTATTCTTCCGTTACACATGTTCTGTTTTTACTCAGCAGACAATTCACTGGCGACCGAATTTCATGAATCAATGATACCAAATCTGTGTGATGGCTAATTACTCCCAAAAAGGATCACTGAGCAGAAATATTGGCGAAAGAAGGCATCGATCGTACGGCTCGAATATTTACAGGATCTAGTCCACGACCCACAGATCAAAGATAGTCCTAAATATCTTACGACTTCAAGAAAAACTGACACTTTTCTGGACGTAGCTGAGAGACGTTATCAGTGATACTTTGTAGTACGGCCCTTAAGGGTTTTCGTAGCTTTTTCAGCGCAGTGGTGACAATCAATGTATTATCAAGGTAACTTTCGACTTTGAGCCACTCAATAGGATGGTATTCACTAGTTTCTAGAGGATAAATATGGCGATCTTGACTCTTGGTGCTAGACGGTAGTACTCAAACAATCCACGATGAACTTTGATGGCGATTGGTTCTCTCAATACTTCACCATCCCCCGCTTGTAAACAATGCTCATCTGTCATAAACCCGAGTATTACATACATACAGCTAGCCCCTACCAAAGGAAGACTGAATTGTTTGAAGGGGTCCGAAGGACCTCAGATGAGTGTATTCCCGGAAAAGAAAAGCTCCCATATAAGGACAGACTGGTCAAACCAAACTTTCTTTGTCGTATAAAGACCAGAGGTGACTTAGTCATAGTTCTTAAATTACTTAATGATAGATTTTCATCGTACATACCCTCATGTTTATTGTCTCTCAAAAGAGAGAATTCAAGAGGATATTCTGAAAATGTTCACAAGCCCAGAGCAAATTACTTACCAGCTTATTATTATTATCAACTCTCCCAGTGAAAGCTTCTTTTTTCTGTCCAGAACCATTTGAATATTCGACCGAAGCTCCATCTATCTCCTCATCAGTCTTCAGTAATGAAAATAGTAGGTTGGTGAACCTGTGTTAATCCTAACAGATTGCCTTCCAGTGAAGGTCCAGTTTCTCATTGAAAATATTCACTGATGGAGCTAATACCACTTGTTCGGGCAAGGCGTTCCAATCATTGACTACTCGATGGGAAAAACGAAACCCCACTTTAAGTTTGTTAGATCGCGGTTAATGAACCTTCTTGCTGTGGTCCCGGAGATTATTAGTGCTGGGGGGAGCAAAATGATAAGACATTAACACCTAAATCATAATCAAAGATACGAAATGCCAGTATAAGGTCACCTCGAGTCCTGTGATACGGGAAGGGGAAAAGGTTAAGGCGTTTTAAACGCTCATCGTAAGGAAGTTTAGAAAGATCCTTCAGTGATTTCGTTCCCACACGCTGGACACGTTCAAGTGAGTTAGTATCCTTTACCAGACATGGGCTAGCTGCTTGGATACAGTACTCTAAATGTGGTCTTACATAGGTGGGATATATAAACATTTCCTCTTCAAAAGGTTTGAATGCTCGGCGAAGTGACCATAACGCACGAAAAACTTTGACAGCGGCTGCGTTGCACTACGTAGTTGTTTTTAGGTCATGACTTATTATTACTCCTAAGTCTTTATGTTCTTGAATTCATGGAAGAGGTTTACCATCAGTGGTATAATGGTAACTATTGCCGTGCCCGATGTGCATTAGCACACTCTTCCTAGAATTGATTTCTAAGCCCTAACCTCGAGCCCATCTAACTAAATCGTCTAAGTCAGCTTGGAGATCCAGATGATAAGCCTCACTTCTTATTGTTCTCCACATTTTTACGTCATCCGCAAATAATAATGTCGACGACCTAAGCAACAGCGGTAACTCATTTACGTAGAGAAGAAAGAGCAGAGAGTCGAAGATGGTGCCTTGGGGTACACCACTTTTGACCGGCTCCCAATCGGATAGCGTCCCATTGACCCTCACTCTCTGTCTGCGGTCACATAAGAAGTTTCCTATCCACTCCTGCACAGTACCTAATATTCCGAAGCTCGTCAGCTTCCGCATAAGGCCTAAGTGTGAAACCTTGTCAAATGCTTTGCTAAGGTCTATGAATATCACATCGACAGACAGACCTTTATCTAAGGCTGCTGTCCAATCAGGACCTGGCATCTTACCAGTTTTGAGGTTAGTTATCAACGGAAGGACAGTTTCCTCAGTCACCTGTACAGATTCAATGGCTGGTATCTCGGTGTGATTGGGACAAGTATTTGTTACAATAAACGTAGAGTAGACTTAGCTAAAATAGTTCGAAAAAATCTCAGCTTTGGACCGATCTGATTCAGCTAGTAAATCTGAATTATCGTGTAGCAATAACGAGGGAATACCATCACTACGTTTCATTCGCCGTTTATTATACGAAAACAATCGTTTCTGACAAGTACGGCTATCATATACCAACTGTTGTTTGTAAGTAGTACGGGATTTAGCTATAGTTTTCTTGCAAATATCCCGGAATTTTCGATACTCACGCTTAGATGATGCATGACCTGTCAACAAGAATAAGTCCCAAAAGTGTTTCCTTCGCTTTAACAGCTTCCGGGTTTCCTTATTAATTCATGCAGGGCAATGCGACAGCTTACGTGCTGATCATGGGATAAACGGCGACGTTATGGACTCGAATGTAGCCTTAAACTTAATCCATTCGTCTTCGATCGATCCATCTGCGTCAACCGACCAACCAGTAGAGATAGCATAGTCTCTGATTGCCGGAATGTTAGCCCGCCAGATATTGGGACGGGGTGGAGCAGATACAAATCGTATGCCATGTGTCCCAAACTTAAAGTGAAGTACAACGTGATCACTGTTCACTGGTGGGGGAAGGTGCTGAATATCAAAGACATCCCCACAGTGATGGGTAAGGGCGAGGTCCAGTAGTGACGGATCATGTTTCAAATCAATGTGTCGGTTTTGTGATACATTGGACAAGCGCACACTGAATAACGGTTGATAAAAGGTCGCTATCGAAACCTCCACCTGGAGCTGTAAGCTATATCCAGTTGATGTGCGGTGAGTTGAAGTCCTCAATGATGAGACAACATTCTGCCATACTCCAAGAACAGATGTGTCTTAGGATAAAGTCGTCAGCAAGACAACACGGGCTACGGTTTATTCCGCCTATAGTCACTAACCCATTTCTAGATTTAATCTTGCAACACGCTACCTCACATGTGCCACTAACATGAGCTTCCGATATGATTGATTGTATGCGAAAGTGATCCCTGATGTATAACACTATGCCTCCCCCCTTGCGACCTAAAACTCTATCACTTCTAATACAGATATAGCCTGCAAAGATGGGAGAACATTCTATATCTACGGTGAACCAAATTTCTGTAACAACGATTATATCGGGACTTAAGTCATCCACCATCAGACTTAACTCGGACGTTTTATTCCTAAGACTACGAGAGTTCGTGTAGAACACACTTAAGGTGTTTTGGTAATTATTCGTTCTACCCATACAGACCTCGGAAGCATTGGTTTTCAAAACCTGACTACCCGAAAACCCTTAATGGTAAGGTTAGTTTCAACATTTAACATGCGAGTTCTCAACTCCGTAAGAGCATTCTTCCACTTAATTCAATCCTCAAGCGGCCAATCTGGCCGGATACGAATATTTCAGTCACTAATTTTTTGTGCGTTTTCAATAATATATCTCTTTTTTCAAAATTCTCGAGAACCAGCTTCAAGATCTTTCTTGGTTGGGTCACGCCTACAACCCATTTACCGAGTCGTATCACTTTCGTGATATGTACCTGTAGGAAGCAATTTCCTACAGATGTAACTAAGCTATTCTCTAAACTGTCGAACACAGAGTCTTTCTTTAGCCAAAGTCAGAACGAGTAAGCTATTTGGCTTTATAAACTTTATCTGTTTGTAAAACATAAACTACACACCGTTAGTATACAAAATAAGCAGTACAGTCTATTAACACAAGGAAAACAGAGACATAATTGACATACCGAACAGTAACCAGAGAATAGGAAAAATGAGTCAGCAAAGCGAATATTGTTTTATAATGAACATAAAATTATGATTGGTGAATAGATAAGGTACAGTCATACAAGGTCAAAGAAAGTTAATTTGGTGGTGGGCGTTTCACCTTATCATTGGTGTGTTCGTTCCAGTAGACATAAGCTTCGTACGTCTCGAACAATTTCTTCGTTTGCGGTTCTCAACTTCGCCGTACGAACTCGGCCGTCAGGACCATAGCTTACTTGTTCAACAATAGCTTTAGGCCATAGACCTCTACTCGTTTCGACGTTACTAACAAGAACTAGGTCACCCGGTTATAAGTTCTTGTGTACGTTTAACCATTTGTCTCTTGTTTGGAGAGTCGGTAAATATTCTCTCATCCATCTATTCCAGAATGCGGTAGTTAATCTTTGAGCTTCTTTCCATCTTTAATTCCATAAAAACGTCTTATCCATCGAAGCACAGTTGAATGATAATCCTTTATAAGTCAACAACTTATTCCAAGTAAGAGTTTCTAGGGTTCCAGGATCGTCTGTCATTTTAACCAGAGGTCTGTTATTTATTATCCTTTCTGTCTCTGTCAAGAACGTTTGTAGAGCTCCATCGGTCAACACGTTTTGAAATAAAAGCACTCTTGGAATTCTGCTAATTGACCTTATGATGCGTTCCCACACACCACCTCGATGACTTGTCCAAGGTGGGTTGAAACGCCATTCACAACCTCTCTCAAAAAGGACATTTGCTATCTTATTCTGATTGGAACTACTCATGATCTGTCTAAGAATAGTATTGGCTCCTGTAAAGCTATCAGATGCACCCTTACTCCTATTCACAACTCGTACAAGAACTCCTTTCTCGACACCATCCTCGATACCACGGCGAATATGTGCTGTATGCTTCTTCAGAGTCTTAGTTAATGGTTTCTTTGTTACAGTAGCCTTCGGCCTTTTCGTAGTCTTGCCTTTCATTTTGGTGTCCGTCTCTTCTTTAGGCTTTCCCAGAGTTGATTTGGGTTTATTAGCAGATAGTGCTTCACTTTTTGGCTTAAAACCCTTGCGCTTGGTTAATAAAAAGGAGCAATAAACTTGAAGAGAGACATTTTCGGAACGAGCATACTCCGCAACACCACATGCAGATTCTTAGGCATCGGCGGAGCAATGAGTCTGACTAGCCAGTGGTTTGTACGATTCTGGTAACGCTATACGATCTTCCACAGATATAGATGAAGTACGACTAAATGGGTCTTTGAATTCAGTTGAATGCAATTGTTCAAACTTATCTTCTAATTTCTCCTTAGCCGAGAGGTAATTCAGTACACGGTTGCTTTCACGGGGTTCTCCGTAAGAGCCGAACAGCGTCCAACCCAACCTAGTTCTCACAGCAGACGGTTCATTCGTGTTTCCGGCTCTTATCTCTTTCATCTGATGTATACACAGTGCGTTGCACCCAATCAACAGTTTGACGTTCTCATTTTCTACTCTAGGAAAACTTATGTCTTTTAGATGGAGCCAGGATGCCATTTGTTGCGCCGTTGGCACAGTCCTGTAAACTGCCGGCAATTTTTTGACTGTCAATACTTTCTGGACCTTAACGGATGAAGAAAATCCATCGAGTGCAAATCTACATCGACTTCTTTGGATGCCAACAACGATTCATCACTAAGAGTCTTTAAAGATACCGTTTTCGGTTTCCCCTCGAGGCCTAACTTATCAGCTAGATCACCACCTATGAGAGAGGTGTCTGACCCGCTATCTAGAAAGGCGCAAGTCTGAATAATCTCACCATTTTTTATCCACACAGGCACTACTGCAAATGCTACTGGTCTCTGTATGCACTTAACGCCTTCCTCCGTACAAAGCTGAGTATTATTGTAGGCATCACCATTAGTATTTCTTTGTTCCTCCCGCTCCTCGTGTAACAGAGCATGTTGTCTCCGATTGCACCCTTCAACATCACACGACCTCGGTGATCGACAATTTTTCGGTACATGGTTTGCCTTCAGACAAACATTACATAACTTGTGTCTATGAACGAATTCTTTCCTTTCTCTAACATTCGTGTATTTAAACCTTTGCCATTGATCTAAAAAATGATTACTTGAGCACTCCAAACAGGACAAACTACGTAAGGCAACATTGTCATCACTAGTACTCGCGTGAGATATCCTTGCTGCATTGTAATCTCCGCTAATTCTCCCTTTTAAAACACCAACATCTCTATCGTCACTATTACTACCGCGGTTGACAAGCAGGCCGTATCTAGTATTAGCTATAACAGCTTGTTCCCTTACAAACTCGACAAGATCGACAAACACAGGCTATCGACCTCCTCTGATAATCTTATAAGCTACTTTTAGCCACTCTTATTGAATGTTCGTCGGTAATTTCAGAACCATAGTTTCGATAGTTCTAGAAGAGTTCAAATCAGAAACGTAATTCATCTGTTCGAGAGTCAAACCACATGCTTGCATTTCTCGAGACAGTCTTCTCAAACCATCTGGTTGATTCCTTTTTATAATGGGAAAGTTTAGCAAGTTGTCGATGAACGTGCGCACTATGACGTGTTTTTGGCCAAACGCTTCCTGTAAAAGTTTTAGGGCTTGACGATAACCTATCTCTGGTTCTAGTATAGTACAATGAAGGATAGCGGCTTTCGCTTCTCCGTCGCAATGTTAAATCAAATAATTTAGCTTAGCTCTAAATCCAATATTCTTGTTCCCAATGCATTCTTCGAAATTTCTAATGAAATTCCAATAATTTGTCGGTGTACCATCAGATCTTAACACTTCTCTTTTTGGTAAATACAGGTTTTTTAATATTGTATTCTCACTGTTGCTTACTGATTGGCCAGAACCTTCACATTCCTGGCGGCGTAACTTTTCTAGTTCAGCAAAGCGAATATTGTTTTATAATGAACATAAAATTATGATTGGTGAATAGACAAGGTACAGTCATACAAGGTCAAAGAAAGTTTATGTGGTGGTGGGCGTTTCACCTTATCATTGGTGTGTTCGTTTATCTATCACAGTTTACAGTACCCCTAAAACCTCTTCAGGTAGTGCGTTTCTTACCACAGTTCCACTAACTTCAGACCATGTGCATGTCTCTTAGCAGGGTCATTGTCTATTGACTCCTCTACGTTCCAAATAATTAAACCGGGGAGTGGTTCAGCTTCTTTCGGAATCATGTTTACAGCTATCGATCGTGACCTCAGATCCTGTATATTAACTAACGGTATCTTACGAATAATTTTTATTGTAACAGAGACATTGAAGTCGAGCGAACGACTCACAACAATGTTTGAAGAGGCTTTACTTTGGGACTTTGGCGGAGTGGTCTGAGAGTCCATCAAGGACTTATCAAGTAAACGGTCATTAGTTTTAGCTGTCTTTCCTACTCTTCCGCGTTTCCGCGTCATCCATATTCCATCATTCGTAGCACCTACATTAGAACTACCCGGGACAGTAATTGTTTTATCTGGATCACCAGTTGCTGCTGTAGCAACATGGCCACCAATATCTAATGAGGTGACACTAATTGATTGTTTCAGGGTAGAAATTTTAATTTCGGGTTGCACAGTGAGATGTCTGACTTGCATCGTGACAGCTCTTACTACACTAAAGCAATCTGCGCCATCAGTACCAATGTTGCCAGTACAGCCCTCATCAAACTTCTCATTAGCCAACACCAGGAGTCTAATCGCTTCTTGGATGAGTGACATTTTGCTCGAGCAACAAAAACTACAAAGCCAATGAGAGTTTGGCTTCGAGCACCTTTTAGATGCAACGGGGCTTAATCGGGTGCACATCTTGTGGAACCACTTATTACACTCGTCACATTGCATCCCTTCCTCCATGGGGAATAAGCAATATGGTTGTCCACATTTATGAGCAGATTTGGCCATCTCGACAATCAACTACAATGGTGATACAAGCAGGATATGTAAAAGAATTCTAAAACCTTAACTAAATAAATCAAGTAAAAGTCGACCAAGTATGCTTCGATTCAATAAATACACAAAAGCGAAATCGAAACGCTCAATACAATATCATTTTAACTGTAGTAGATTCAATTAAAGCGTAAAGAGTAGTTTTGACGAGTAATTTACGACCAAAACAGTTATTTAACTCAACAAGAAACAATACCACTGTCCATTTTAGATAGCGCGCGCGTTTCTTTCATCCTAAAAAAAGCCGGAACAATTGAGAGACCACCACCGTCAGAAATAACACAGACCACTCAGATCCTTGTTCTTTCCAAACTGAAGCAGAAATACTTAGAGTTCATCAAGTGAAATGTTTTTTTGAATCCGTCTATGTCCTAATGAGCCAACTTTTGATATCAAGGTCACTGGTGTCAGCGTGACTTGAGGTGGGGTTCTATACTTATTTTTTTTACAACTTAATTCCTTTGAAAATCGATTTAGTTGTAAACTAACAAAATAAAAAGATTTTTAAAATTATTCTTGATCGCATTGTCATACGTTAGCACATGCTTTTTGGATAAAATAATAGCGAACTTTGCGAACATGATCCCGAGCTCCCAATTTTGGGGAAGCCGCTATAGTTAACTTTGGGGAAACGGCACCAAAACCCCAAAATCTATATAGACCTATAAATCTATCATGTTTGCAAAGTAAATTAATTAATTTACTTTATCAAACGCTGTAACTAAACCTTCTCATAGGATAGTCAGAGAATAGTTTTATCTCTCGCGCAAGGGTTCTTTTTGTAATATACAGCTATAATATGCTTTTTTAAAATCACTGAAGACTCATGTGATACATATACGTATCGATTATCAGGTAGTCACTCTCTATTTCAAAATACTCAGATAAGTATATTTGGATGACTTCGTTTTTTTCTGGACTTGTACATAATTTGGGCTGTATGGTGTCGAAATTAATTACTTGAATAATGAGTTGGTATGCTACGATAATCCCGTCCTACGAATTTGTCTTCTTACGAGTTTTTGCAACTGGTTGCAGTGTTATTTCACTGCTTTGTCAGTAACTTAATGGGAAGATTTATTTATATCCGCAGTTATCTATTTATTCACTTTAGCGCATAAACAACATAGAGGAGCACTATATATATATATATATATATATATATATATATATATATACGTGTGAGCCAGGAAACTCCCTGGCCGCCTGAACCGAAGCAAAATATTAAATAACCACACATTTTTATGTACCAATTGGCTATAGATAATATATCTAATTATGAGCATAGATTTGATACGTAAGGACACCAAATGAACGGTCCATACAAATGCAGAGGTAATACATTAATGAAAGGAAAGCAACACTCTCGAAGCGAAAGTATACGTGAACAAAAACAAAATGTGGTTGAAAGTATCATTCATTTAACATTCTAATTGAGGAAGTTCTTCCACTAAAAATCGTTCTTATGAAGAATGTAATAGGCAACTATAGCGTGGTCTCCATCGACCTTTATTTTGAACTTTTTGTTGCATTGTTTCAAACCACTAAGTCGCACTATCTGTAGAACCTCAACCATAGTCGTAATTGACCGGCAGATGGCGGTCCCAACAACTTTCATACCACGGATTCATTTTCTAAACAAACCACTTGTTTATTCCAACCCATCTGTGTCTATATTTAATACATAGTGCGGGAGTTGTTGTGATAGTGTGGTGCGCGCTACTCATATTGATATAAGTAGTATACGAGGCGAGTTTAAAACGTAATGTCTGGCAGCAGAAGATGGGGAAAGATCAGGAAAGGAAGATCGGGAACACAATGCAACAACCCCCAGATTCCTAGGGTAGAAAGAACACACGTTATAACGTCTAAGATATCTATATCGTCGTCATGTTGGACAGTTTATCTTCCAATGTCCTGTCCCTCTACAAGCGTAACATTTATCGTTCCTTTTATGATTTACTTGTATAACTGCAATCTCACGCACCAGCTGCTCAATCTTCTTCTCGACACTACTTATCTCCTGCTTTTCGTACCCGACCGGAGCTACTGTTCGTGTCATCAGCTGACGAGTCACCCTCGCCAGTTCACTGATATCCATAGGTTGCGCTGCGTTTACTAGTTTCAGCTGCTAGGAAACGGTGGCAGGCACACTCTCGATAAACTACGACGCCAACAACTGTGCCTCCGACTCCTCACCCAGATTCGGCAGCGCACGGCGTAACAATCTGGTAAGCTCCACAGCCAGCACTAGTGGGTCACCATCGGGCGACAACCTCGCCAATCGGAACTTCTACAGTGCGCCCTCCCTGACCACTGGGCTGTCGAACTCTGTCACCAGCCGCTCCGTGACCGTCTCCCATGTCGTCTTCCCTCCAGCACCGTCCAAACTGTCGTATGCGGCCTTTGACTTAATTCTCAGCAGCGTCCCCAGCACCACCAGCTTCGCCTTCGGCTCCTTCACACCCACCCACCCATTTGATGTCGTTGTCTCCACTAATGAAGAAGATTCCGTGGCCAAAGGAATTTGAGGACGGAGATGTGTTGAGCTTCGTGAAGGAGTTTGAGGCCATGTCGGAGCTGGTGGTGCTGGGGACGCTACTGAGAGGTAGGGAGAAGGCTGTATACGACAGCTTGGACGGTGCTGGATGGAAGACGACATGGGAGACGGTCACGGAGCGGCTGGCGACGGAGTTCGACAGCCCAGTGGTCAGGGAGGACGCACTGCAGAAGTTCCGGTTGGCGAGGTTGTTGACCAATGGTGGCCCACTAGTGCTGGCTGTGGAGCTTACCAGATTGTTACGCCGTGCGCTGCCGAATCTGGGTGAGGAGTCGGAGGCACAGTTGTTGGCGTCGTAGTTTATCGAGAGTGTGCCTGCCACCGTTTCCTAGCAGCTGAAACTAGTAAACGCAGCGCAACCTATGGATATCAGTGAACTGGCGAGGGTGACTCGTCAGCTGATGACACGAACAGTAGCTCCGGTCGGGTACGAAAAGCAGGAGATAAGTAGTGTCGAGAAGAAGATTGAGCAGCTGGTGCGTGAGATTGCAGTTATACAAGTAAATCATAAAAGGAACGATAAATGTTACGCTTGTAGAGGGACAGGACATTGGAAGATAAACTGTCCAACATGACGACGATATAGATATCTTAGACGTTATAACGTGTGTTCTTTCTACCCTAGGAATCTGGGGGTTGTTGCATTGTGTTCCCGATCTTCCTTTCCTGATCTTTCCCCATCTTCTGCTGCCAGACATTACGTTTTAAACTCGCCTCATACACTACTTATATCCATATAAGTCTCCGGACGTCACTAACTAGCATTTAGTTAGCTTTACTGATTGTCTCATTCACATTAAACCTTTTGCTGCCAATAACTTAGATAAGCTGAAATAGCTTCTAGCAGTTTCCAGATACTGTGGGTGTTCTCACCACCATAACACATTTTTGTACCTCGTCTTATTTACTCTGCTCTATACCTTTTATAACATTTCATAAAATTGATTGAGAGACATTACTAATAGGCACTAAGTTGTCTGATCGAAATTGACACTTATGTTGGGACTGTGCATATGTAACAAATTTATCGACACAATCTTCTGATCAGTAATCATTAGACTTTAATGTGTTATTTTACAATATAAGTTGATTAAATCGTTCAAATACCAATCAGATCTATTGACGATAACCCAATTAATACAGTTTTATGTATGATACTAGTGTATGTAAGTTCATATCAGGTGAGTAAATAACTTATTTGTAATTCTTATTACTTTTTCATCTCTCAATAACTTCGTATATATTGCATTATCTGTGTAACTTCCCAGCTTTTCATTTGTTTCATATTAAAATCCCCACTCAAATAAGATTCTACATGATAATAACATCCTATTGGCTTCGTATTTAGTCTTAACGGATTCAATCAATGGAAGCACTACTTGCCTGTGTAGATATTCCTCCAGATTGTCATGATGCTATACCTCTCTTAAACTTGGAAAATAAATCTTTCTCTAAGTTTTTCAAGCGAATCTTAAAAAGGCTGGAAAAAGGAGAGACTTGTGTTCAAAAGGCATTGCCTAAATTATCAAATGATGATACTGAAGAAGAGTCAGAATACCTACTTATTGGGACCACTCAAGAAGAGAATTCCAGAATATTATTCGCACGACTTCCAAACTCGTCAGGGAGTAATGAAGTATACAGACTCCCATTTGTTCGTTTCACCGTTCGCAGGACTAATGAGTGAGTTGTTTTATGATCTTATCAACCTCTATTATACTAAGAATATTACTTCTTTACACCTGGTTGTAATAATTAAGACATCAATGTCTAGGACTGATCCTCATTTTCTACAGTCAAACCTCTAAATTACATAATTTTACTGCCGGTTGTAAACAGTCCTTACAAAATATTTTAACTCTGTTACTGCCCGTACACCAGCCAAAACAGATGGTTTTATACAAGAACCGATTTCTGTTGGTCATTACATTTCGTCAAGCAGGAGGATCAAATTTAATCTGACTTACTAATTCAACAGCATAACCTGAGATTGTGTTGCTTACGCTCTGAAGTTATCATAGATAGTTTTGTAATAATGGTAGTCCAACCACTTGTTTGATTTCGGCATAATAACAAAATGAGAATACATCTATAATTAATTATAAACTAAATATTTTAAGCTGCTAGATTTTACCAGGGAATCGAATACCAGTTAACTGCTAAACTTTCATAATCCGATAAATACTCTCACATGGCCACTTGCATACAACCACTGCCAGGGAAGTCATACTCACTGCCTTCTCACACCACCGGTGTTGTTTACGAAATTGGGAGAAAGAAAAGAGAATGTCCGACGCTTTAACTGGGTTGGTGAACACAGCAAGTCCACCTAGGGGAATTGAAAAATCCTGATTTCAAACCAATGGTGCACACGGGTTCAAGTATCCTGATGGAACAAATGGCGTATGAACCTATTGTTGGTCACCGGTTATCATGGGACTACATCTCCTTACGTTAGTCCACTGCCTTTTGGATCAAGCTTTTAGGTTGAAGGCTCCCGGTGTGGCCCCCTAAGAAAACCGCGTGCATCGGTTTGGGCGCCCAGGCAGTATCCTAATCCTCACACAAATTTAATGATTTATGTGGCACATATCTACTTGGTGCGTCCTTGTACCAATGTTTATGTGTTTAAATAAATAAATAAACTGAATCTGTTTGTAATTGTCTTCTATCTAGTGTACAGTTAAATTTCTCATCTCTATATTTTTTATTGTTATACTTGATTACAGTATTTCTTAGTAATTCTTGTTAGAATTGACCATTCTCTACGAAGAGGATAGATTGTGGTTAGCAGTGGAAATCTAGGATGTGTTATTCATTCTGTTTGTGACTGGTCAATTGGATGTACATTCATTCCAGTAATGATGTTCATACCCAGTCTCGAATCTAACAGCTTTCTGTATTAAAGTCAAACTGGTTATCGACTGAGTTACTGAATCCACACACTTGTGATTAGTTTTGTTTTCGCATTTTCCCCTAGTTTTAATTTCATTGATTTACCATTGATTTACATCTAATTACGTTAGTCGATTATTCTTAATGTTTAAATTTGTAGACCTACAACGAAACAGAATCAGGATACCTCAAATAACAGTAAGTCACCGTTTCACTTTTGAAGAGGTAATTAGTTCATAGTGATTAATTATTTAGTGATGATCAGAGTGATGTTTATCTAATCCTTTTTAGTACTAATTGAATTCTATCAATGAAGTCTTAATATAGCCACTAGTCTTAGTAACTCACTCAACCCTTGAAGACACTATGTTTTAATGTTAGTTGGTTTCGTGCTTTGTAACACTCGTCATCAAATCGTACTGGGAAGGTTTTTGGAACTAGTGTTTCATGTGATATTCAAACCTAGGTCACTCTGTAGTTAACAAGAACACGAGTGGGTACAATCGAATGTATCTGAACATAAAATTACAGAATCTCTTAGTAAAATTTGAGAATCATACAGTAAATACCTAATTTGCAATAAATTGCCTCAAACTTGACCGTTTCTTTTGCAAATATCAGTCCATCGTCTCGGATTTCATCGTTCCTGTATTTTCCATACCAATTGCTTTCCGTTCGCGTTCTTTCCTTCTCGATCTTCCACTGAAGTAACTTTATTCCTGACTATCGTTGTATACTACTTATGTGTATATAAGTAGTGCACACAATTCAGCCTCAATCTGATGTGTTTCCACTTGAACTATTCAGGTTTATTGGTGACTACCTCCAGCCATTTAGGTAATTAGTTTGTCGGTGTCATATCTAGTTTCTCTTGTTTGTTATATATTGGGAGGGAGGAGATAGTGATTAAAGTTAAGAAATATCTTCTTGATCATTGTCCTTTTCAGTATCGTCTCCTCAACAACTAGTGTATAAGCTTAATGATGAGTTTATTTCCATCAGTTGAAAGATCCTAGGACATCTATCATTAAAGTCGTATCGAGAATACTGAAGACGAGAAATTTAATACAACATATGCCATTTCGCAACAGTTGTATTAAATGTACATCTTTTAGGGAGGAGTTATTTTTTGTGAAATCTAAGACTAGAACTTACAACGTAGATAAGGTAGGTACTGAGTAGAATAAACTGTCGAATATAATCATACTTTTTTAAATCTTATTTCTTCAACAATATAGGCATTGAACCTTATCTACAGGATACTTTTAAACGTCTTGATGACAAAATAGAAAATTTTGGAATACAATTGTCTAAATTAGTAGAATCATTGTCACAGAAATCAGCGCCTCGACCTCCAAGAAAATCACAAACATCTGCAGCAATTCCTTCATTAAATACAACTATATCAAAACCTATATCAACTTCACAACTTTCACCTACATCCACTCTTAAATCAACACCATCATCTATAATAAAACCTGGATCTACAATAAAAAATGCATCCACTCCAAAATCTATGATTATAAATCAAACAAACTCTATCGTTTCATCGAATGAAAATAAACTTAAATCAACTCCAATTAAATCATTATCATTATATGGTCATAGTTTAGAAAGTCAATATTTAAATGAAAGTAGCACTAAAAAGAAACAAAATGAATCATCGACACAAGGTAAGTGTTTGATCGTTTTCATAAATGAAGAATTTCCTCTGAACTACTTCCAACTATCATTTTACATTACAATTGAATTGCAAGAGTTATCACATGACATTGGTCACTACTTAGTAAATTCTAGAAGACACATTTAAAATTGTTCATTATGATTCATGGTTCATCTGATAATTTAGTCTAATTTGAAAACAACATTGAACATAATGGAATAGAAACTTTTGAACTAGTATCTATGTAGATTGTACTATAATAATAATGTTAGATCCCACTTAAGAGTACATCCTCCATTCCACTACTAGCCCCACTATCTCCAATTTTCTTTAAAACAACTTTGAATGGTTATTAATTACTTGCATATCAACTTATAACTTGTTTAACTAACCAAATTGTTAAAAATTCAAGAGTTCTAAGGAACTATTTTATCTTAGCATAAAACTCTTCAGTACGATGCTCAACTATAACTTGGTCACAAACAGATCAAATGTAGGATTTGTAAGTCTCTCAGTCAGTTAGTCAGTAACAACAAAAAAACTTCGTACGTACGTAAATCAATTCGATTTGCCATACCACATTAACACAGAGATGCAGTTGTCGATTCAAATCCTGTAGTGGTAGAGGTAGTAAGAGTATAAGCAGTAATCGGAAAGATTAGGGTTTGAAGATGTTATTCAAGGAGTATAATACAGTGGAATAAATTTGTAAAGAGAAAAAAGAAAAGGACATGAAGAATTCAGAAGATTGGAATTTGGGAGAACATAAAGAGTGGATACATCTGCGCCATTGAAAACGATTTTGAGCCATGCCACATTCAAGGTATCTAACCATCAGCTGTTATCGTCTTGTGGATCTCAACCAGGTAGTCTACACCTACCGACATGGCTCAGTTCACTTGTCAGTGACTTCATGGATTTGTGTCATATTTTGATCTGACCATCCCTAACTTTCTTCCAACCTACTCCTACACCATAAAACATTGCTCGTCGATGGTTGCGCATACGTAACACATGTGTCAGCCATCTCAAATGATGAAGCTTCACTGCTTCATTAATTGATTTGCCATCCTTACCCCGTACCCATTTCCTAACGACTGCATTACTTACTCGTTGGTCCCAGGATATACCAGCAATGTTTTGAAGTGTCGCAATAAGCACACTCCTTTAAGTGATCAGTACAATTTCATTCATTACATTCTGCTTTTATTCTGAACACTCTCTAACCGATCTGCCTAGCACTATTGGACCTAGAGGAACAAGTATTTCAACCAATAATAATCGACTAGATCATTGTGAATCGCAAGCCTAACCACTATGTCAAAGTAACAGCTGCGGTCGGCTACAGGTCTTGAAATTTCACGGCAGTCATCCACTAATCATCATTGATGATAACTATCTCACTCTTTTGACTTAGTTTCACTTTTATTGGAAATTCTTATCGAATTTATTTACTGACTAAAATCAGTCTGTAATGTAGATTATCTGTTAATTGACTAAATCTACCGTCATAATTATATTTAAACACATAAATATTAGTACAAATAGACACCAAAGTAAATATTGGCCGTAAAATGAGAAAATGACCAAAGAGCACACTGTACCAGGATTGAAGACAAACATCAAAATAATGAACCTGAAAAGGGGAGTCCATGACAAAGTTGGTTGGAAAATCCTAGTTGGTAGCCTATGTTCTACAAGGGGTAACAGGCGTAAATAACGTCTCGAACCAACGAGAATTACACCATCCCTTGGATTCTAAACTTAGAGTTTCGATTGACTGACAGATAACAGTTCTATGCAGCTTTTTTTATACTTCGGCACCATGCCATAAACTGGCGATCACTTCTCTGATTTCCCCAACCAGTATCAGTGTTGCCAAATGAAGCAAAATGTAAGTCGCTGAAATAACGTTCATAGTACATATCCAACCGATTGATGTCGGTATTTGAATACAGTCAATTATTGTTACTGCTTTTTTTGTTTCTATCCAATATTTTAGGTCATAGTCAAATTGAAAATCCAAGATTTGCTTCAATGATTGATAAAGCTATTGATCATGTTTTAGACCGTATTAATAAAGGAAAAGATATTAAAATTGGACCGGTATTACAAGAGAGATTAAGTTCTGTAAATAGATACAATAATACACTTGATCATATCAATCTATCTAATCGTGTTGACATTGATGATGAGAATGATGATCATGATGACAACAATCATAACAACGATGCCAATATCACTGTTTATAACAATGTTGTATATGATAGAAATCAACATAATTTTAATATTAAGCCTAAAAAGAACTTAGTTGCCGTTTCACCATGTGTATCATTTATGGTGAAACCAGTTCAAAGCAGTGCTAATAATAATAATAATATCAAGCTGAATACTAATACTACTAATAATAGTAAATATCAATTATCCACTGAAGATTATAAAGAATTAGAAGCTGTTTTACAAAATGATTCTATTGTCAATAATATTCATTATTCAACTGATTATGTTGTTGTTGATGATGAGGATAATGAACGAAAACATAAACATAAAAAACGGAAACGTACAGATGATTAGATAATAAAGCAATGAAACAACACTATCTGTACATATATTCATGTGTATGTATGTGTGTGTGTGTGTGTATGAGCGTGCATGTATATGTCGAACTTCAGTTTTGTACATAATTACAAGTACTATACATATTTATATTAGGTCAGTTTTTCTCTCTTTCTTTACAGCGCGTGATATCTGTCTGTACTTATCTGTTGACTAGTCTATTTATTACACATGTATTACATGAATGCTTAATTGTTTCATTTATATTATAACCTTTTTATTTTGATGTTATAGTGTAACAAGGCAATAAGATATAATTTATATAAATACACAATCAACATATTTTCTATTAACTAGAGAGTTTTTAATTTTCCTTTCAACACACAGGCTATTAGGGAATAATGATAGTAAATTAGTTGATGAGGTTACGAAGCTTCATCGACTGAGATGGTTAGGTCACGTGTTGTGTATGCCTGAACACTGATTACCACGACGCCCCCAAATGCCCTGGTACGGCCGAGAGTAGGAAGAGTCCGCTCTCCCTCTCGAAATGCTCTCACATGGCCACGCGTATATAGCCTCTACCAGGGAAGTCCTACTCACTGCCTTCACGTGGCGGGGGTGTTGTTTACGAAAATCAGAGGACGAAAAGGGAATGTCTGGCACTTTAACCGGATCCCAAATTAATGGTGTACATGGGCTCCACTATCCTGAAGGAACAAATGGCGTATGAACAAATCGTTGGTCACCGGCTACCATGGGACTGCATCTCCTTACGATGCTCCACTGCCTTGTGGATCAGACGTTCAGGTCAAAGGCTCGGGGTGTGGCCCCCTAAGAAAACCACCTGCTTCGGTCTGGGCACCCTAGCAGTATCCTAGCCCTCACACAAATCAATTGAGATTCGTGTGGCGCATATGTACTTGGTGCCTCCTTGTACCAATACCTATGTGTTAAAATAAATAATAAATGATTACCACGACGCGCAATGCTAACCGGTGTTAGGGATAATTGGAAGAAAGTTGGGGGCGGCCAAACCAAAACGTGGAATCAGTGCTTAAAGTCACCAACTTCTGGTCTGAGGCATGTTGGTAGATGCAGACTACCTGGTTGGGGTCCGCGTGATTATCGTAACCAATGGTTGGAGACTGTGTGACATGGATCAGAATTGATCACAAAGGCGTCGGTGTATACACTCTGTCTTCCTTTAAACTAAGAGATTAAAATCACTTCAAATCTTTCTTTCTACGAACTAATTCTTTCTTCCTGTACTATCTCCTTATACACAATCTTTTTTCTATGTATTACCCCCATTGAAGTAACTACGTCTATGAATGCGGTGTTCATCTTGTTGTGCTAATGCGGTATAGCAACTTGGATGGATGCATATAGGTGCCTGGTCTTACGTTGTAGCTGACTGACTTCTATATGCTACATTTTTTCGAGTCATTATTCATCATCAATTGAACAATCTACCTAATTCCTAAAGTTATAATGAAAAGTCATAATCTTTGGATTAGGTCCATGTCTAGTGGGATTACTAATGGCGTTCGAAGGTCTTCGTGATATAGCATGAATTGATTAAAGCTAAAATCGTGCTACTATTGGATAATGTCTGAGTGGTCTTGATGGTTAAGTATCCATCTTACGTCCGACCCGCGACGACGTTATGAGCATGTATTTCGCGAGAGCCTCGTACCAGGACAAAACAACTGTCTAGCGCTTCCTAGTTCTTATTAGTATCACAACTGAGGTCAATTTGTAACTGATACAACTTAAAAATTAGTGCTATCCACTCCAAACCCTTCAATATTCTTATAATCTCGGTAATCGGAATAAAAAGATAAATTCCACAACATACAGTCTAGTCCAAGATTTACACATATCTAACAATATACCGATTAATAATAACACGAGAATAAACGATCACAACAATTATTAAATCAAATATACCATGAGAATGAAGCGGTCACGATTGAAAAGTTTAGAAACATTGAATATTATTAAAGGATACAGTCTAGTTGACTTTGTAATCGTTAATTATGAAATTACTGACATTCATTTCACCATAACTAGAAATAACTACGTAACTTTGATGGTAGCTATCTATCAAGATTCGAATAGAACAGTACTAATCTTTGGCAGCAAAACCTTCTGTGTTTATTAATTTTTACAGCTAGTCAATAATCTTGGGTGCTATTAGAGGTATGGGCACAGTTATCACTTCGTGGTTGCCCACACCGTGGAAGGGTCCTTATGGCGGTACCTGAAAAGGGAGTGTCGTTAGGGGTGGTCTTATTGACCTGCGGGCGTGGCCGCAATACCCAAGGAACAGCTACTTGAGGTCGGTCACACATGACCTTTTTGTGAGTAATTTTCGTGTTAGCTCCTTACTTACTGGGACTTTACCGCCAGAAATGAATATCCGTGGGATAAGAAGAGGTGTGCATTTTTAGGGCCGACCTTTCCTAATCCCATACCTCCTTGTGGGAATACAGCAGCGCTATTATGCTGGTTGTCTGAAGGAAACATCTTACTGCCGTCACACCTCTGTACAGTCAGCAGTACGACTTTGCCTTCGGTTCGCTGCTTTCAGTTTTACCGTTCTTCAATCGACCTGTCTGGGATGGTAGGACCTTGAGGGACGACTGTTCCAGCCTGTACAGTCTAATTGGTTCATCACGATAGGCAAGCCTGACCACCACGTCAAGGTGGCAGCGACGGTCGGGATTAGTTTTTTAAAGCTATGAATGGAGTGGGACTTCTTTGTATTCGTTTGTTATGGTGCATTGAGTTTGTCATATTAAAATTAATATGTTCAAGTAGAGAGGATTGTAATTTCATGTCTAAACATTTGTAAGTATATCTTGGTTTCTGAACACTGAATGTCTTTTCTAAATTAAACTGTCAACTGAGCCTATTTGATGGCTATACGGCGAAGTCTTACGTTGGTCCACTGCCTTGTGGATCAGACCTTCAGGTCGAAGGTTCCGAGTGTGCCACCCCCCCCAAGAAAACCACCTGCTTCGGTTTGGGAACGCAGGCAGTACCACAGCCCACACACAAATCAAGTGACTTGTGTGGTGCATATGTATTTGGTGCCCCTTTGTACCAATATTTATGTGTTCAAAGTTTATTTGGATAGGAGAATTAATAAAATATCTTAAATATTCATGAATATAAGATTGGGTTGTTTTATTGAAAAAGCAATGACATGATTGAAAAGTGTATATGGTGTTGCTCAGTTTTAATGGTTAGGGATATTACCTTAACCGAAATAGAAAACATCATGTTATAATCACATACATTTGTCTTGACTGTTGATATAATGTATAAGTTATGCGTGATAAAAACGCGTAAACAGAATATAGTAGAGTGTTCAAGTCCAGGCGAAAGTTAAGGAAAAAGTAAGAACATATGATGCGCTGATTATATCAAATCCAGTTGTATGTACAGGAAGAATGTAGCAGCCGTTTTTCCTCGCTTATCACTATTCGTTTGAATATGTGATCAACTCACTACTAATAAGTAGGAACTATCATTAGGCCGAATATTTGAAAATAGTGTCATGAATCGTTTAACCATAACAAGTGGGACAGTTTACCCAACGACTCTGCCTACATATATGTCTATTATGATATTCGAATAACCCATTGTGGCTTTTTGGAGCTTAGCGTGATTGATTAAGATCCCTTGAAATGCCACTCATATGGAGTGAAGCCTTCAACTGTCGCTGGATACTCGAATCTCATATTATAAGCCATTGTCAATTGCCTTACAATTTCAGATGCTTCTAGCTGGTTGATATCATTTAGCACAGAATCTATAATCGAGCAGGGATATTGCGATTTTACCTGAACAATTCTCAAGTAATCACCAAGTGTTGAATATAGTCGATCAATTTTTCAATAACAACCAACCATTTATGATTTAAAAGCTACATATGAACAAACTGACAAATGACAACATCCATCAATCAAAATTTAACCTTCAGTGATATGCAGAATCGTAAGCTTCGTGGTCTAAGTTCAGTGGATCTGTAGAACGTTGAACTAGTTAATAAGATGTATCAAAATAGATATCAGTTGTCAAAATACCTTCAAACATTTGTAGATACATACTACGTGGTTGGAGTCTGTGCGATCATCGTGATCGGTGATTACAGACAAACGATAACACTATTCACAATAAGCTGAAATGGCATAAATGCATTTTAATTAATATCTTCCTCCCAACTTCGAATTCCAGTATCTCCTTTTACACTTTGTTTTTGTATTGTCAGTGTTCAGATTTTCACATTACCACTGACCATATGATTATTTCCACTCGTTTGCCATCCAACTTACTATCACGAATTGAGCTAACGTTCTACGTTGATTTATTACTGACTAACTAATTAACATAGTTGGAAATTATCAATGTATAAATGAGTGTGTTTTTCGACTAAAGTCGTCGTCGTCGTCGTGTTTTGGAGCTAATAAATATTCACTTATACCAGTCTTGGTATTCTTACTTTCGCGTCGTGGAAATAGCGGAAGTTCCTTGTTTCGAGTATATAAGTAATAAGCGTTCCCGACATAACAATCAGCGACGACCTAATATAACAAGCAGTATTCAACACTAACTTACTTAGTTAGAAACTATCACTATTCGTTTTTTTTTTTGGTTGTTGTTGTTTTGATCATTCATAAACGAATTGCTCCTTCTTTAAAAGCATCATTATAATTCATACATTATGAAGAAAAGAGAAGAAAAAAAATAAAAAGGAGATCAATAAAAAAAAGAAAACAAATAAATAAAAGAGAACGGAATCGATTGATCGATTGATGAATGAACAGATTAGAAATTAGACTTGACGATTGGAAATTGAAATCTCATTTAGATTCCTTTTTTTTGTTGTTAGAAAGAATAAACTCCATCCATAGTGTCCAATTGATATTGACATATATACTTTTATATTATTGAATACACAAATGGATTGAATATAGTAGATGATGTTTATCACCAAGTGAATTACACACATTTACGGTGGTGGTGGTGGTGGTAGGTGTAGTTGTAGTAGTGGTAGTGGTAGTAATAAGGATAATGTTTATGTATAGACATGGTGACAAATTTTATTTTATTCAAATATTACATAACAATTTATTTATGAATTAATTGTAATGAGATGATTTTTCATTGCGTAATACTGATTAATACGAGAGATACCATACCTATAAATAAACAACAGAGAGAGAGGGGGGTATATATATATGGAGAGAGAGAGACGGAGACAAAAACAATCATTATAAATCATGAAAGTTTTTCAATGACATTGACATCATCATCATCATGAGCAGCAGCATTAATTACAGATTAGTGCTATATGACGACGTATAATACCATCATGACAAAGATAATAAAAAATACAAAGTATTAAGAATATGATTTATGTGAAGATGGAATAAAAAGGTATATATGTGATGGAATACCGGTATGCAATGATCGAGAGGAGAATAAAGAGTGAATCCATTTGAACAGTATCACCCATCAAATTCACATGATATTGTTTATTTATATCTTATTATTGTTATTTACGACTATAATTGATCAGTCACTTATTATTGGCATATGTACATCCTGTGCGGATTGTCTCGATATTGCCTTAGGTCACAAGCTTTATAAGCAAAGATGGATAGTGGTTAGCAATGGAATCTAGTTTGACGCGCGTTTCAACTCTTTTTGGGACTTGTCAGCTGAATGTACCTGCATCTCAGAGTTGATGTTCACTCTGGGACTCGAATTCAGCACTGTTCGTTTGAAACACCATCGCGTTATCCACTTATCTACTGAGTACTGATAGTCACTTGCTTGTCCAATCGGCTGAAGTTTTAAATTCACTTGGTGTTGTTTATTTGTATATTCCCATTGTTATTTAGGACTGCAATTGAACAGTCTTAGGTTGGCATATATACATACTGTGCGGATAGCCTCGATAATGCCTTAGGTATCACCTATCGTTTCCAACTATTGGTTATGGTTATTGTGAGGATCTCAATCAGATAGTTTAAATCTACCGAAATGGTTTAGATCAATATTCAACAACTTCATATACGTACGTTCTACTTATTCCAACATCAGTAAACATCACATGTCGAAGTATAGATTGGCTGAGAATACATAAACCATATCTGTTAAATAGTCACAATCAATTGTTGGATGAAAATAGTTCCCAATACTAACGTAAATGTGTCAATCTATTGAACTTCAGTACACGTTTATCAACACCGTTTTATTCTGCTTTCTCGAACATTATTCTTAATCTTTTTGACTATCAATGGTACTATGATTGTTTCAATTCTTTGGCTATTCACCTTATTTAAATTTATCTCATTAGGCTGATTTAGTATGATAACTTAAACTAACACATATATGTCAGATCCTATGTTGATTATGATTAATTGACTAGAGGTTAGATATATCATACGTGACAAAAATGATAAACTACCTGATAAGCTTGTAAATTTTCATCAACTGAGATGATTACGATATGTGTTATGTATGCCTAACCACCGACTATCTTAACAAGCAATTCTTGCTAGTGTAAGAGTAAATTAGAAGGTAGGGATGACTCAAACTAGAACGTAGCAGAAGTCCATGAAGTTACAAATTGTTTATGCTATCCGACGCTTACATGATGTTCGGCAACAGAAAACTTTAGAAAATAAGGCTGATTTAGGACATGTACGTGAATGTTCTGACTAGATATTCACTGTTCGTTGGATTTTAGATGGGTATACACATCACATCATACTTCCATTCCTTAACTTCAAAATCAGAAACGCTTTCGACTTTATGTTGAACTGCTATCACAAGGAACAGTGGCATCAGTTCATAAAACGACTAACTGTCGGTCTGAGGCATGTGTTAGATACAGAGTGATAACGGCGATCAGTATTTGGAGACTTTAGTGACATCGTTCAGAATCGTGAACAATGGAACAGATACATTCAATTCTTATCTTCCTCTCGATCTTGAATTCCAATGTCCCTTCATGCATACCTTTTCATTCTGTCTTAACGAACTAAATTCCTAATGTTTAATCTTTCTTTTTAACTTCGCTATGACATTAGTTCGATCCGATTTGCTATATTCATTTAGTAGCGCTTATCTCTATTACGACAGCTGGTATTGATGATGTTTGTCTATCTATCTATCTGTCTGCACTCATATGTAAACATTATTGGGCAGTTTCAAGCTGACACTATATCATCTTACGCCTGTTACCGCTCGTAGATCACAGGCCACCACCACCAACTAACTCTGTTCTAGGCTCTCCCTTTCCAATTCTCGCCAAGTACTGTTCATGCTTTCTATATCTGCCTCCATTTTCGATACAATGTGTTCTTTGGTCTATCTGTTTTCCTCCATGCTTGATGATTCCATGTTTGGTCTTGCTTCGTGATGCAGTTTGATGATTTCCACAATGTGTGTCCTATTCATTTCTAGAATCTTTTCGCAATTTCCTCTTCAGCTGGAAGTTGATTAATCCTTTTCCTACAGTTGAATATTTCTGATGGTATCCGGTCAACGGATCTGAAGTATGTTGTGTGAATAGCTATTTGTAAATATTGTACCTTTTCAATTATTGTTGTAGTATATGAATATTATATTTTTGAAATAATCTCAGAGATTGAAATTTAAAATAGCAATTTCAACGTTTCGTCCCACTAACTTGACTGAGCCTCCTCTTCAGAGTAGAATAATCTAAATCATCAAAGAAATCTATGTATATATAGAGCCTTGTAACCATCATAACAGTACGTTATTAAAACCAATCAAATTTGGTTGTTGATTTTGATTTTTGTAAATTAGGATAAAATGAGTCCGTGAATAATTCAACTACATAGAAACAATTAGCCGTAGCAACATCAAATTGTGTATGTGTGTGTGAATGAGTGTGTAAGTATGTATGTATGTATGAGATTAATTATCATTGATATTCTGTGTTAATATGTTATATATATATATGGAGGGATAAGTAAATAAGTAAATAAAAGTGCAAGTTCAAGGTTGAACAACTTGTTAGTGATTCATCGATGTACATGTCAAAATTTAAGAAACAAACAGATACATAATTTTTGATTGAGATCATGAACCGATTGATATTAGAGCACCATTGAAAACCTGGAAGCACTGGACGGCCGTTTCGTCCTCTTGTTAAACTCTTCAGCAGTGCGCATCCACGACCGCGTCTCGCGAGATTCGAAACGACCGTCCAATGCATCCAGGTTTTCAATGGTGGTCCAATATCAATCGGTTCATGATCTCAATCAAAAACTCGACAATCTCCACAACACCTAAATTGATAGATACATAATTGTAATGCTAAAACCTCATTGAATTCAGACTAAAAATATAACGATGCATGTGAAAGAAATATAAACAGGTTGAATAAAGATAGGGTTCAAATTACTTGTCAAACGGTATTTGCCAGGTAGTCGCCAGTTGAATACCATCTTTTCCATTCAACCTGTTCTTGTTCGCCCATATCTACAGCACTTCTGCTGTCATAATCTTTCCTTGTGGGTGTTAAAACCTTTCTGAAATATTTTGACCCCTTCAATATTGATCTTGTGTGTTGTTTCTAACGCATGTAATGCTATCGCAGACTTATTTATTCTCTAGTTTCTTCAAATCAATCGAGGATTTGAGAACACTTTTTCAAACATTGTTTGTGTTCCTTCAACCTTACATTCAATTGTCTGGATGTTTCTCCAAACATAGACTGCATAACAATCATGACAGTTGATCTCATACACAATATTCTGTTGTTCTTCCTTTGGTAACCTGTCCTTTTTATTTTTTCGATTTATTTACTTATCCCTCCATATATATATAACATATTAACACAGAATATCAATAATAATTAATCTCACAAATACATACATACATACATACACACTCATTCACACACACATACACAATTTGATGTTGTCACGGGTAATTGTTTCCATGTAGCTGAATTATTCATGGACTCATTTTATCCTAATTTACAAAAATCAAAATTAACAACCAAATTTGATTGGTTTTAACAACGTACTATTATGATGGTTACAAGGCTCTATATATACATAGATTTCTATGATGATTTTGATTTAGATTATTCAACCCTGAAGAAGAAGAAGTCGAGATGAGTTAGTGGGACGAAACATTGGAATTGTTATATGTAAATTTCAATATCTGAGATTATGTCAGAAATATAATTTTCATATCTAATGACTTCTCTATACTACTCGGCGCCCAATTTCTGTCAAACTATTCCTTCTAATCTTGACGAATATTCGTATATATTGTTGTAGTAGTTCTCCAAGTTTCAGCTCCCTACAATAGAACTGTCTTGACGATTCTGATTTCGATGTTTGCTGACAGTTGTTTTGAGTCACATATGCTTGTCAATTGTAGGAATAATTCCCTTCTTTTGCCAATCCGTGCCTTCACATCTGCATCAGATCATCTTTGCATATCAATCATGCTGCTTAGGTACATAAAGCTTTTCTCCTCTTCCAGAGCTTGTCCATCAATTGTGATTGGGTTGGTGCTCACTGCGTTATCTTCTCTCGCTAATGTTGAGGTCTACTGCTGCAGAGGCAACTTCTAGATTGGCTGTCTTCATCTGAATTTGTTGCTGTGTATGGGATAGAAGAACCAGATTATCTGCTAAGTCCAAATGATCTTACTATGCCTAAACTTTCTACTGCATTTCATGCTTTCTTTGAGATGTGTAGGTCTTTATAATCCGGTCGATCACTCCGCCTAAAGCCCTTCTAGAGTTTCTGCCGGTCCAAAGCTCTGATAAAGGAGGAGGGTCGAGATGAGGGGTTAGCAACTCCATCCCACAGAAAAGAACCTTACTAAACAAAACCCAAACCACGGAAAGAATATAATCAGTTGGTTAGAATTGATAGAAAAACAATTATTACTTACGATAAATAATCAAATTTTGTCTGTTCTTGAACTGATAATATCACTGCCCAAACACCCCAGAATAAATGAGCCGACTGTGTAAATGAGAAAATAATCACAATACAATTAGATATTAACACATACTGTAATATTTATAGATAAATATATTCTATGAATAACCAAACTGAGCTAACAAAAAAGGTTATTTGACAAAGTTTAGGGTTCATAGTTATATAATATACCCTTGTGGGTCAAGGTAATTTTGCATTGGTTTTCAGGAGAACTAGAGACTATCCAGACTTTCATGTAACAACCCAAACAGTACAGCTCAATCCCGTTCAACAAAAGAGCCAGACACCGCTCAGGCTTAAAATTTGTAGCTCAAATAGTACGACTCAACCTCTTTTCCAGGACAACCAGATATCATATAGACTCTAACGCTACAATCTGAATAGTACAGCTTAATCCTGTGGCGTAACCACACAGGTACCAAGTACCCTGATGGACCAAAATTTTAGGGTAGTCAAAACGAACTACTAAAACCCTGATCAAAATCCCGCATCACTTACATCGGTTTAGGCTATTGGTTATTATCACTAGCTCTCACACACTTATACTATGATGGTTCATACCCAATATACTTGGTGAGTGAGTTAATTTTTAAAACATTTTACACACCATATAAATACGTCACATTTATGACAGTATAACACACACTTTTCCCATCTTCCTCTTCATTGTTCAAAAGATTCGCAGGAAGTCTCCAACCCTATCCATTTTCTATACTTCTGACTTTCTGTCAAACTGACCACTTATTAACAAACAAAAGAGACAGTTGGATACAGAAAAAGAATGTTTGTATAACACAAAAACCTTAGAAAATAAAACATCACTCTTTATCCAGATGTTGTGAGCACTTGGATCTTGATTGAATAAATGAAACAAAAGAAGTTAGAAGTTCATTAGTGACAACCTATAAAGATTAATTCATTACATTATTATTCAAGACGAATTCCTTTGCATATCTAACGTTCGGATCATTGGGCATACCAAGGTGGTCACACAAAATTCAAAAAGCTGATATAAAGTAGAAAGAATAGTAGAAACCAGAGAACTGGGCAACTGTATCGTTAATGTTTGGGAGTGGCTATTCAGTAAGCACCTATGATCCCATCAAGGATTTAACTTAGGATCAATGTGTCGTACATGCGGCATGACTCATCTTCGAACCATTGAGTTGAAGTTCAAAGATCTACATGATCTCACTCTCAAGTTAACGAACTCCTTAGGCTATGACTTTTCAATAAGACTTTCAAAAATCTATCTCGAGGCTATTCATCAATTAGCATAAAAGTATTACTTAAAACAAACAAGAAGAAGAGTTTGAGTGGAGTCAGTAATTATCACTTCCCAAATGGATACTTCTTGAAATAAGTGAAAAGAAAACTGAGTTCATAATGGTTATGCCGACCTCGGAGCGCAATCGCAAAGCCTAAACGATATCTGCTTGAGGTTGATTGAATAATCTTCTTGTCAATAGTTTCGATATAAGAGCTCCATGTTTTTATGACCTTACTGCTGGTGCACTACTTTGGAACTGATACTCATTGATCTTTTCAATGTAAAGAAGTAGTCTATCCAGAGATATCAATTATTTGTAGAAAATACTTTATTGAGAACATACACCATCAGATCTTATATGTTGCCGTTGATCTTACTGAATACTCTCTCTAAATGATTTCCTTGGCAAGATAAATGGCTATTACTAGATTTTAATAAAGTATATTTATTATATGAAAAGATGGATAGTGGTTATCAGTGGAATCCAGGACGCACGTTTCGTCCTATTTGGGACTTGTCAGCTGGATGTACCTGCATCTCAGAGTTGATGTTCACTCCGAGGCTCGAACCCCGTACCGTTCGTTTCAAACTCTATCACGTTAACCACTTAGCTACAGAGTCCTGATAGCCACCTACTTGTGCAATGGGATGAGGAGATAAAGGTACATCCAGGTTGACAAGTCCTAAATAGGTAGAAACGCGTGTCAAACTTGATTCTACTGCTAATCACTGTCCATTTTTGCTTATAATGCTTGCGAATTCAAGTAATATCAACGCAATCCGTACAAGATGAACATAATGTTAACAAAAGACTGAATAATTGCAGTCTTAAACATCAATGAGAAGATTCAAGTAAAACAGCATCAAATGAAGTACATTTCTATTACTAATCCTCATGTATATATCTATATCTATATAATACTTACCAAAGCAAAATGATTCACTTCAATTAACCATTTCTCAAGTAAATCTTCATTTTCATAATGATTATTATTATTATTATTATTATTATTATTATTATTATTATTATGATCGGGATCTATATGGTTCAAATGTGAAGTGTTCATTCCAGGAGTAATAGAATATCCATTATGAATAATTTCTGTTTGTTGATTCAATTTATTTTCATAATAAGTTTTTAATTTTAAATATTTACTTATCCACATACGTTGATATTCTTTTGTTGGATAATTATCAAAATTTACAATATTTATACCTAATAATAGAAATCAAGAATAGAATAAATAATGAATAGTATATATATAATACGATTTAGTAGAATAGGTTCTCATAGGATTAATATGGCCCTGGTATGGCCGAGAATGGGGAGAGTCCGCTCTCCCTCTCCAAATGCTCTCACATGGCCATGTGTATATAGCCTTTGCCAGAGAAGTCCTAATCACTGCCTTCTCGTCACCGGCTAACATGGGACTGCATCTTCTTACGATGCTCCACTGCCTTGTGGGTCAGACGTTCAGGTCGAAAACTCGGGGTGTGGCCCCCTAAGAAAACTACCTACTTCGGTTTGGGCACCCAGGCAGTATCACAGCCCTCACACAAATCAATTGAGATTCGTGTGGCGCATATGTATTTGGTGCCTCCGTGTACTAATACCTATGTGTTAAAATAAATAATAAATAATCATTATCAGTATAGGGGTTGTGCAGATGATCAAGTTTTTGATTGAGATCACTATTATCATTAGAGCTAATCCGTGTCGGAAGATGGTCACGCAATATCGTGGATGGATTGAAGTTAGACATTAACACCGTAGGGACGCCGGTCAGCTCAGTGGTTTAGAAGTTAAGCGTCCACGCGCGAGACTAAAGGCCATGAGTTCGAATCCCACAAATGAGATCGTGGATACGTACTGCTGAGAAGTCCCACAATAGGGCAAAACAGCGATCCAGTGCTTCCAGTTTTTCAATGATGATCTCAATTAAAAAGATTGTAATTAATTTGAGGGTGATCTCGAATGTTATGAGAGATAATGAAAACAAATGTCACTTGCAAGTTGCTCAAATTTCTTCTTTGAGGGTATGGGAAGGAAATTGGTTTAAAGAGTGGTCTTGATGACCTGCGGAGGACACCATAGTTTTCAGATGACAACTTCTTGAGCTCAGTCACATACTATTTTTATGAGGGTAGCTTTAGATGGATCTGTTTGTAAGGCCTTACCGCATGCGTCACAAATTCGTCGGGCAATGTGTGGAGTATGATTTTTATCAGCAACCTTCAGTAAGCCCTATCCTACGACATTGTCCGTGGACCTTAAATTCCTATTTTTAATTGTACCACTTTCAACCAAATCGCCTGTGATAATATAACTCAAACAATAGGATACTCCAGCAAGTATAGTTTGAATAGGTAATCACGATATGCAAACTCAACTATTACGTCAAAGTACAAGCTACATTCGGGCTGTACTATCTTTTTTATATGCCACTGTTACACAAAATGTCATTCATCTGTCAAATCAGACGTATATTATGCAGTATACACGTATGTGAATGTACCGGTTATGTTTCTTCATTTACTACTTTCATAACTATTATGAGAAACACTCATGAATTTATAAACAGAAATACTGCACTACGTTGTCACCTAGACATAAACAAGCGAAAAATGGCAACAAACAAAACAACTAATTAACAGTAATTAAGGATTATTATCAGAATGGGGATTTGTGCAGATTACAGTAATTTTTAATAGTTGAATTCATGAGTCGGTCTAAACTAGACCACCATTGAAAACCTGGAAGCACTGATAATAATCATGTGCTCACTAATGACTAGCTTCAAGATAGATTTCCAGGAATTCTAGTGACAAGCCGTGACTAGTGGAGTCCAATTCGTGTCGGGCGAAGTTATCCACTTCAGACAATGGATGAACGGTTGTGCAAGATCATCAATCGATCGAAGTTAGACATTAACACCGTTGGATGCCAACTCAGTGGTCTAGAGGCTAAACTTCCGCGCGTGAGACCAATGGTCATGAATTCGAGTCCCACATGCAGGATCTTAGCTGTGCATTGTTGAGGAGTCCCATACTAAAACGAAACGGTCATCCAGTGCTTTCAAGTTTTCAGTAGTGGTCTAGCTTAGATTGACTTATGAATTCAACTATTAAAAATTAAGGAATAGTAAAATGTATGATAAAAGTCCGACGTAAGCTTACGATAAAGAGAAATATAGAATTAGAATAATGCAAATGATTAAATAATTTTATACAATAGAACTATAAACAATAACCATCCATTAAAATAGTCCGATAAGTTTCATTAACGATAATGTAAACTGTTTACATCAATAATTAAAATGTTAAAATTATCAGTTGTATATTGTCTATTTATTTATTTATTTAAACACATAAACATTGATACAAGGAGGCATCAAATAGATATGCGCCACATAAATCATTTGATTTGTGTGTGGGCTGTGATACTATCCGGGTGCCCAGACCGAAGCACGTGGTTCTCTTGGGGGGGGGGGCACACCCGGAATCTTCAAACTAAAGGTCTGATCCACAAGGCAATGGAACAACGTCAGGAGATACAGTTCTATGGTAGCCGGTGACCAACGATTGGTTCATACACCAGTTGTTCCTTCAGGATACTGGAACCTATGTTCACCGTTGGTTTGGAATCAGGGTTTTCCTACTGTCCTAGGTGGACTTTCCGTGTCCACCATGCCCAGTTAAAGTACCAAATATTCGCTTTTCGTCCTCTCAATTTCGTAAACAATACCCCCACCGCGAGAAGGCAGTGAGTCTATTTAGTTTCATAAATTATTTACATATTAAATATGATTATAATCATGATTACATAATCTAGAATGTGGTATAGTGTGGTGTTTATATGAACTAATGATTCCTTTGTACTTGATGATTGCTTGATTTTGAATTCTAAATACAATACATTCGTTCGTGGCTAGCTAGTTCCGCTTGGTCTATATTGTGTTATTTCTGGGATTCTTAGTTTGTATAATAATTCAAATACTTATAATCATCACATATACTTTACTAGAGATATAACTGATAGAGTGGATAAAGATGAATCTTTCATTTCGGAAGAAAGAAAAACCCTGTAGACTATGTCTATACGCCTTAAATACTTTAATTGAGGTAGAATATGTACACAATATACGTATATACTATGTAAGATGACTTTAAGTAAAAAAACTGGTAAGAATCCCCACTTGACAGAGTTTTCATGCTACTTGAAGTCATATTCTGAATAAGTACAGCAATGGAGAAACAAATAGAATGTATGAAATAATACGAAACTTAATAGCACTAAAGGTTTGTGGAGAGTACTGAATGCTATTGAAATCACGGATCTACTTAAGCCAGATATAAGTTGAAAACCAGAAAGCACTGGATAGCTGTTTCATCCTAGTATGAGATTCCTCAGAAGCTCACATCCATGACCTCATAGAGGATCGAACAAGTGACCTCTGATCTTGTGGCCAACACCTGACCTCTAGACCAACAAGCCGGTTCTGAATCCACTTCCCAGTTTCAGAATCATGGATGCACATGCTTGAGAAGTCCGACTCTATGACGAAACGGCTTCCCAGTGATTTCAGGTTTCAATGGTTGTCTAACTTAGATTTATTTGCAATCTTAACAAAATTTAACAATCTTCACAACCCCAATATTGATGCCTATTTATATTTCACTCCCAACACATACCTCGTCAATTCATTAATGCGTTGGATGACTGCCGACCTATTAATGCTACTACAATTGTTGTTTTTAATGAGTTCATGTTTCTGGTCATTGCCAAGGTGTATAAAGTCGATCAACTAGTTCAAATACAATAATACGAACGTTACACAGTTACCCTGATCAATTTTTATAATAATTTGTTATCACCATCAACTATGGATTGTCCGACTTTCAATCTATTCAGTTTAAAGGGTTTTGTGGAAACCAATTTAACTTGTAGGTTCTATTTGTTACTTATTGATCTCGGGGTATTTGTGATAGCTAGAGAGTAATGGAAAGTCGTTTTGTTCAATTATAAGACTCCTCAAAAATCCTTTCTACGCTTTAGATAATCTTCGATAGAAGTACTGAAATGTTTGTATACTCTTAGCAATACATAATGCTATAATAATGATTTACCAATAGACAATATCAATATTCGAGTCTCCATTAAATAAAAAACGTACGTACATGCGCAGATATGTTAGGTGGTTGAAGGTAGCCAGGAGAAAACCCTGTTTAAACCTGGCTTCTTGAGAGATGGTAATCATCAAGAAGGCGTACCTTCAGCCTTGAAGGGACTGATGTTCATTGGCGGATTCGAAATAGGAGTGATTAATCAACATGAATATCACAATTCTACAAAACAGGTCAATCACCTCCCGAATAGCACAGTGGTAATGTCCCAAACTGTAAAAAATGAATAACGCAGGTTCAAATCCACCAAAGAAAACCAGTTCTTATGGGATCGCAAACATTCATTGTTGATGAGTATCAACTAACATGAAACAGAGGTTTAGTGTTTCCTCATAAATACCTCTAACCACCTTACATCTCATCAACATTGTGCTCGCGATAATGTATGAACTAAGTTATTGGTCACATAGGGATTTGATCAATAGAATTCGACTGTCACTTAAGACTAAACAAACATAATATTGGTCATTATATACATAGAGATAATAAAAAGAGTCCTTCTACTCAATATATTTCATTAATTATTTATTATAATGATCGATTATCACTTACCGGCAAATTCACAGAAATGATTCCCAATATCAAATGCTGCATGATTAAATCCACAATATTCAAAATCAATAAAGTGGACTGATTCTTTTTTATGACAAGTAAAGAAAAGGTAAACAGAGAGAGAGAGAGAGAGAGAAATAGAAATGTTAAACAACCTTCTATCTATAACATTTTAACATAAGAAAAAAACAGCATTATTCTTACGAAAAAGCAAGTATAGGTGAGGTTTTATTTAAATACAGCTTCAAGAGGTATTCCCTGGAGTTCTAGTGAGAAGCATTGACCAGTGGAGTTCAACTGGGTCTGTTGTGAGATAGTAACTGACTGAAGACGATAGTGGACGATGGTGCAATTTTGTGGATTGATTGAAGTTAGACATTAACACCGTCGGTTGGCGGCTCAGTGGTCTAGAGGTTAAGCGTTCGCGTGCGAGACCGCTGCCCGCTGCCGAGGAATACCACGCCAAAACGAAACGGCCGTCCAGTGCTTCTAGGTTTTCCATGGTGGTCTAGCTTCAATTGACTCATAGTCGCAACTATTGAAATATGTATTTGCCTATTTATATGCTCTTGTGAAGTACGCTACTACATGGTTACATAATGTCTACTCATTCCACATACATATCTGAACACTACGCTGTATGGTTATTGAAGAATAAATGAAAATTAGTCATCCGTTTATGAGTTAAAGAAGATAGAGAGAATGAATGCAACTACGCCACTGTGACTGATTTGTACTATGTTGCCAAAAGTTTTAAACCTGAGATAAATGCTATTGTGAAGGCAATAGTGCGAAAGTCTGAAAGTACCGACATGTTTCAGATAAGCAATCAATGAGTTTATAATGTGATACAATGTCTTTACCATCCTGGCCGTAGCTTGTTGCCAACTTAATCATATGTTAGCTAGCACTTTACGTCTAGATAGAAGAGGTTAGAGAATAAAAGATGATAAATGCGATTATTGAACTGGGACTCAACAAATATACGGAACATCCTGGTGGTTGTTCGACTAAAGAATGAACAAATTTTAGGTTCATTGGTTTCATATGATCTTTACGTAATACTGTTTGTCAGTAATCGACTGATACATTACATGAGAATGAGTTGTTTGGTTGTATCCGAACAATTCATTACATTCGGTGGTAACACCATGTAAGTTTTGTTGAACTTCAGTGGTGTTTTCGGGTGCAGCAATAGTAGTTTAACCAATGCCACAATATTGAAACACCAGTTTCGGTGACCTGACTAAGTGTTACGAATCCTATCTAAACAGCTTCCCCCATCATGCATTATTTTCCTAGGTCAGTTTACCATATAGATCAATGGTATGAAAGAGAGCTATTTAGGACTGGCATCTATCACCTTACCACGACTCACCGATAGGACTCGAGAAGATGGCTTAAGATGTTATCATGTATGGCAAAGAATAGAAATCAATAGTGATTGTACCTCAATTTTCTGCTAAATGCTTCGTAAAACTGACATGAATGTTGTGTGGTGGTTGGAAGCAGTCAACTCTAGACCTAAGTTTCGTACTACATGGCACTCGTCAACAAGGAGTACCTGTGACGTACATCCAGAAATTACTTGCTAACGCCTGTTACACCTCATGGAGGAGAATAGGTCGACCACCAGTACTCTCCAGCATTTAGTCAATTGCAAATACATTTCAGTCCTACAAGAAATAAGTTGCGGCCCACATATTTCAGTGACAACGTCTCTGGCTATGAAGCTGGGTGACACAAGATCGAATCCGTCTGGGAGCATCATTTCCCTTAAGATTACAAGCACACCATGCTGACGAGTGTCAAATAGCACGAAACCTAGGTCCAGGGTTTCCTCTCGATTATCTATAACCAGCACCTTACATCTCAATATAGTGACCGTGATGTCGAGTCACATAGACTAGTGGCCACATTACAACTTGGTCAATGGAATTCGATCTGTGCTAAGAAGAGACCTGACACAAATGAAATTGTTCACGACTCAGTGATCAATCATTTGTAAATGACGTGAATTTCGTAGTCATCTTGCTAACTGAAATTCATCTTTCAAATATCATTACCGTTCATCCCATTATTTACTATACTTCACTTTCTTTTTTATTTTTACTGGTTAGCGTTTTTTAAGCGAGTTAGTTTTCTACGGGATGGGGTCGTTAACCCCATGCCCAACATACTCCAGATCCATCAGAAACAACCTACTATGGGAAAGGATAAACCAACTTCCAGTTGAAGAGGAAATTGTGAAAAGATTCTGGAAGTGAATAGGACACACATTGTGGAAATCATCAAACTGCATCATGAAGCAAGACCAAACATGGAATCATCAAGCATGGAGAAAAAGAGATAGACCAAAGAACACGTTGTGTCGGGAATGAACAGTACTGGAAATAATAACCCGTGACCGAATTGGAATCCTTGTTGGTGGCCTGTGCCTCATGAGAGGTAACAGACGTAAGCAAGTAATGTATCTATCACGAACATACCACCATATACCAAGAAAAACTAATCCATTCAATATTTTACCTTTCATAATAAGAAAATTATTTTATTTTGAACAAATCTGTAATAATTCAGTCAAGTTTGATAATCATAATACAACAACACGTCCTGTTACATAATGAGTTTCCATATTTTAACGCAAATTAGTGTCGAGATAAAATCTTCAAAAAGTGAAAACAAGTAAAGGACACTAATCCAAAAAAATCTTTCCACTTCAATGATAACATTCTGAGTTAAATATGACGATTAATACTACTAAAATGCAGTAAAAAGAAGTAGTTTAACTTACTTTCATCTGGAGGCATGACAATATTTCCAGCTAATAAGTCATTATGACATAGGACAACTGGGGAAATAGGATTTTTAAGTAATTTCTCTAAATAGGCCACTTCATTTAAAAGGACTGTTTTTGAAGGAAATTCATTTTTAAATCTAAAATAAGAAAAAAAAATTTCCTTTATTACGATTTAATTATTATATGGTTCCCATACTGATGACATCTTAGTGATGAAAACATTCCGTATGCTGTAGGTGACAAGTATTGCGATTTTGAACGCTATGCTCGGTTCCCAAGCTATTCTTGAAAGCCCCAAGCTAGAACTATACAGCGACCTGAACACGAGAGAGAAGGCTCAAAGTATGCGAAAAGTACTTTACTCCAAGGTTCATTTTAATACAGAAAACAGAGGGTTTTTATAATATTCTAAATATCCTTGGGTTGCTCGAAGATTCTGGAATGCTACTAAACATAGTAGCGGTATAACAATCAACCAATCAGAACCTCTACATGTGATGTTTCACATCCTTGATGTTTCTGGCTAAACTCCGAGTGAACGCTGATTGGATGAAATGCTTTTTAAGGTTTCCTGATCCTTGCGTGCCTGTTGAGAGAACTTTTCTGGATCATCCCAACAGTAGGTCTCAAGCATGCTCGATCTTCTTGTTGGAAAACCGTGTTAGTACTAATTATCAACATGCAAACGATGTGCAATTTAATCCTGAGTAGTTTAATCTGGTTCTTGGTAAGTAAGTTACATTTGGTCAGGCATTTTAGACATATTAATGTATGAATATTGAATCATAACTGAATAAAATACAGTAGAGAATTAATACACCTTCTATCTCCAACTTCTAATATGATGATAGGTTAGAAGGAACTCGAAGGCCAATAAGTGTTAAGGTTTTGGCTGTTGTTCATTGGTCGATGTGTCAGTTATTCAATAAAAGGTCATTGATCCTACTATCAATATAAACAGACTAATCAAGAGTTGAACCAGACAATACAACTGCTGCCGTAATAACGGCCAAACTACATTGGACCTAGTTCAATCTAGCTCTTTATTCCTCCATTCTTCGTTGCATCGTAATCATTCATCTGTTTACGTAATTGTTATGTTTTACGATTTTATTCAGTTCCGTTGTACACTTTCTATGATACACCGAACCCATTATGGAAGTGAATGGTTAATTACCAAATCGAACTACAATGTACAGAAATTGTAGGTATATTGGTATATACGATTGTCTTTCTGATTCAGACAAGAACATGTAGGCTGAGACTTTGAGAACTTCCCTGATTGACTCACTACAATAAAGTAACTCGTTTATAATATTTCGCTAACCACTTAACCTCGAAATCATATGCGAACACGGATAGATGATATTCATATACTTGCCCAGTCAATCAGTGACATATAAGTGAATAATTACGGTGGATAATTAAGTTCCGCAGGCTTTTAAATACTAATTGAATAAATGACGTTCTTAATATAGGACGGTTGAAAACGATCGTCAGGTTATGAATCTTCATCAACTGAGATGGTTGGGCCACGTGCTGCGTATGCCTGAACACCGATTACCACGACGCGCATTGCTAACCGGTGTTAGGGAAGATCGGAAGAAAGTTAGGGTCGGCCAAACCAAAACGTGGCATCATTCATTGAAGTTAATAACTTCTGGTCTGAGCCATGTTGGTAGATGCAGACTACTTGGTTGGGGTCCGCGAGACTATCGTAACCATTGGTTGGAGACTCTGTGTGACATCGCTCAGAATCGATAACAATGGCGTCGGTGTATACACTCTCTGGCTTCCTTTAAACCAAGAGATTAAAATCACTTCATATCTTTCTTTCTACCAACTAATTCTTTCTTCCTGTACTATCTCCTTATATGCAATCTTTCTTATATATATTACCACCACTGAATTAACTACTTCTATGAATTTGGTGTTCATCTTGTTGTGCTAATGAGGTATGGCAACTTGGACCGATGCATATACGTGCCTGGTCTTACGTTGCAGCTGACTGACTGACTGAATCGTCAGGATCTTCGTTTCGTACTGGTCGTAACTTACCCATAAACAGCATCTGGATGGAAGTAACAATTCTCGCAGGATTTGGGCACGTGTCATTATATCAGTTAGAGGTATTCGCACTAGTTATCATGGTAAGCATAGTTAATTAGATAAACTGCAATTTAAACTCTTTTTATAGGGGAGGATCAGTAATATGTCATAGATTTCAGTAAAGTAGATTATGAAGGCTACAAATGTTTGGATTACACTGATCAATACTACTGCTAAAACTCATCATTGTTATGTAGTAGGTTACCCTGATTCTTAGTGGCCGAGAGATTCTATCTAACCAACTGATTGGATACATAATGACTATGAACAAATTAGAATGGTAACTAGACACAGGAACCAAAAAATAATCGAATCTTCTCTATTAAGCCGTTCTTAAGTATATGTTGAACAAGAATTAAGCTCCATGGTGATTGAAACGTTGAGTATAAATATGTAAAGTATATGTATTCATATATCATTTTTAATCCAAACACCAGGTGAGGAATTGTAAACGAGGCACGCTATTGAGGGAAGTCGACTTTGCAGTTAGAAAGGTGTCAAACAATATGTCCCTGTTCATGACTATCGTATCTATATGTCTACGATTTGTATACATTATAATTCCCATTGATTTCATTCTTGTTAGTAAACCATTGAAAGTGTACGTCGAAACTGAATGGGATCGCAATAAACAATACACATAGTCAGGTCTTAATTTACTGCGATTTGGATAGGATCTACGAATTCTATATCTTCTAATCCATTGTCTGTTAATTGAGTTATACGTATGATTATTTTTATCTTCAAGATTTTATGCATAAAAGCAAGTTATTATATTATCAGAGTCTGACCAAAAACCTTGGATCTCAGGCGAAAACGCTTAACCTCTAGACTACTGGCCGGACATCCAATGGTGTCAATAACTAACTTCAATCAATTCATGTGCTCGCTAGTGAATAACTTTAATGTGTAACTTCTGGAGTTCTAGTGAAAATCCATAACAAATGGAGTTGTCCACCACATACAATTGATAAAGATTGCAAAATTAAACTGATTGATTGAAACTAGACAATAACACCGTCGGATGACGACTCAGAGGTTTAGAGGTTAGGAGTTGGCTTCCAAAGTCGAAGGTGTTCGGTCGGATTCCTAGATATGGATCAAGAAAGTACACTGCTAAGGAATTCCATATCAGGACAAAACAGCCGTCTAGTGCTTTGAGATTGTCATTAGTGATCTAACTAATATCAGTTCGTAGTTAAAGATAATGAAAATTCTACAATCTCCCTGCCTGTACAACTCATATAAAACTGATCCATATACTGAAAATACTAAAATCATAATCCATAATAATAACAAATTGAAGGACAAATGAAATGATAGAAACAAAACGTTGATACCTTTCAAATTTTTGTTTATCATTATTATAACCAGTTGGTAATTTTTCAATCCATTTTCGTATTGTTGGAAAAAGTACAGGTTTTGTATAAAGTTTTGATGAATCATTTACTTCACTAGGGAATAAACGTAGCATAGTTTCTCGAGTTGGTAAACTATGCAATCTAGCCACTTGTTCAATTATCAATCTTGATTTATAGAAAGAAAAAAGTAAAATTCAGATAAAAAAAGAAGCAAAAATTGTATAATCAGAAAGGGGTTTTGTGGATATTATAGTAATTTGATGGTTGAATTCATGAGTCAATTGAAGCTAGACCACCATGGAAAACCTGGAAGCAGTGGACGGTCGCTTCGCTCTAGTATGGGACTCCTCAGTGGCAGTGTGCATCCACGAATCCGCCTCGCGAGATTCGAACCCAAGACTTATCAGTCCTGTGGATTGGTTGAAGTTAGACATTGACACAGTTGGGTGCCGGCCGGCTCAGTGGTCAAGCGCTCGCGCGCGAAACCGATAGGTTCTTCGTTCGAATCTTGCGAGGTGGGATCGTGAATGCGCACTGCCACTGAGGAGCCCCATACTAGGAAGAAACGGCTGTCTACTGCTTCCAGGTTTTCAATAGTGATGTGGCTTCAATTGACTCATGAATTCTACCATTAAAATTGTATAGACAAACTTACATTGGAATATATTACGATAAAATAAAATCAATATATTAAAAACCAAAGTAAGACTATCATTGAAAACCTGGAAGCACTGGACGGTCGTTTCGTCCTAGTGCGGAACTCCTCACTGGGATCCACTCATTACTGATCCCGCGCATGGGACACGAGGTTGCGTGCAAACACGTGACCTCTAAACCACCGAGCTGGCATGCAACGTCGTTAATGTTTAACTTCAACCAATCCACAACATTGCTCGACCATTTTTGATTGTCTTAATTAATTAGCTGGTGTCATAGAACAATTGATATGAACTAAACGCCTCGCATAATACTTTTAGGGAAAACGAATACCCTGGGGAGATTATTAACGAATAAATGACCATGAAAATTAGGACAGAATCAGTAAAAACAGTAAATACCTTCCTGATTGTTAAGTACAGATGTAGACAAGACAGTGAGCAACTCAATACTAGTCCATCTAGTGTAAACTGATTCTAATTCCAGTATGAATCAATCACTCTCAATAATTTATCGAGTTAGCAATTTTCTGCCAAAATGAGTCAGACTCAAAGTCCTCTAAACGGTAGAAGCAATTTGGATTGTGAAAAACCAAGCTATTTGTGCAAAAGAAGTACATTCAACTGCCTAACTTACTAAGACCAACTTTAGGGTTAATATATCAATAGTAATCTTAACTATAGAATGACCTAATTTGACCAATGTACATATAACCTTTCCGCTTTGCATTATAAGCAGAGATGGAAGGTGGCTAGCATAGGAATCCAGGATACGCGTTTCGTCCCATTTTGAGACTAATCAGCTGGGCGTACCTTAATCCTAGAGGTGATGATCACCACGGGAATGGAACCGAGTACCATTCACTTTAAATGCCATCACGTTATCCACTTAGCTACTAAGTTCAAGTAGTCATTGACTTGTGCAATGGGGTAAAATTTCAATTCATTTTGTATTGGTTGTTTGAATCTTCCCATTGATGTTTAGAACTGTAATTGATCAGCTATAGCTTAAAATCATTTTTATCTAAAATATTATTGTCATTGTTCCGATATTTTTATTAATCTTCCAAATACATGGATAATTAAGTTACCATTCAAATCTACTTTATTATTTCTTGATGAACTCGTATTACTTCATACATAGTATAGTCTTCAATCAAACATTCAATCTGATTTATTTAAACAGTGAAATAACCACAAAGTTTACAAAATCGAAATGAATTCATCTTTATTTCATGGCTTTTCATAAACTGTAAACAGTTTAAAAGTACTTTATTTCATTTGAACACATAAACATTAGTACAAAGTGCCACCAAATACATATGCGCCACATAATTATTCGATTTATGTGGGGGCTGTGATACTGCCCGGATGCTAAAACCGAAGCAGTTGGCTTTGTTAGGGGGCCTTACCCGGAGTCTTTGACCTAAAGGTTTGATCTATAAGGCAGTGGAGCAACGTTAGTAGATGCAGTCTCATGGTATCCGATAACCAACAATTGGTTCATACATCATTTGTTGCCTTAGGATCCTGGAGCCCATATGGAACATTTGGTTTGATATCTAGGTTTTCTAGCTCCCCTAGATAGACTCTCCGTGTCCACCAACCCGGTTTAAGCACCGGACATTCGCTTTTATCCTTTCAACTTCGTAAACAACAATCCTTTCACGATAAGGCAGTGAGTAGTACTTCCCTTTCAGTGGCTGTATACGCGTGACCATGTGAGAGCATTTGGAGAGAGAGATTTGACTCTCCTCATCCATGACCGTACCAAAGCATTAATATACTTTAATCCATGAAGTTTACATGAATATTTTCAAAGTGGAAGGAAAACATAATACAAAATACATAATTAAATAACACTAAGACTGATGTGTATTTCTGTTTAAAATATTGACCATAATAATATAGAATCAGTAATTTGGTATTATAGTTACCAATAATCAAATTTTAGAAGAAAAAAGGGGGATTACGTAATTGTTTATTGCATAATCATGCGATGCTCAATACAAATATCAAGAAAGTTCTACTGAAAAGGGCGGAAACTTGGAGAACATCAAAAAGCTGTCATCCATAAGATACAAGTGTCTGTTAACCGCAAATTACTTCGGATCCGTTGGTCAGACACTATCACCGACAACCTACTATAAGAGAGAACAAACCAGATTCTAGCGGTGGAAGGAATGAAGAAGAAGCGCTGGAAATGGATAGGACACACATTGAGGAAAGCACCCAACTGCGTCACAAGGCAAGCTGTCATCACTTGGAATCCTCAAGGCCAAAGGGGAAGATGAAAATCAAAGAACACATTACGCCGAGAAATGGAGACATGAAAAGAATGGGATAGAACTAGAAAGGAAGGTTCAGGACAGAGTGTGTTGGAGAATGCTGATCGGTGGTCTATGCTCCATTGGGAGTATCAGGCGTACGTAAGTCATGTATTAATCAAATTTAAGTTTTAATCATTTAAAATAATGATACACCCATTTATTGCTATTCTCATTACAATAAAATAATCTTAAATTTGATTCATAGGAACTAGAATATCAATTCCTTTATTCTGTATTATTATTATTATTTCACCATAAAAATGCAAATCAATCTTGAAGATATTTAACCGTATATTTTGTATCTAGTTCTCTATCTTATAACATTATGTTTGCGCGTTTCAAACTTCACTAACTAAAGTATCTTAAACCTTTATTGATAATTACATTACTTAATAGTTGAATTCATGAGTTAATTAAAACTAGGTCACCATGGAAAACCTGGAAGAACTGGACGACCGTTTGGTCCTATTGTGGGACTCCTCAGAAGTGCGCATACACGGTCCCGCCTAGCGAGATTCGAACTCAGAACCTATCAGTTTTGTGCGCGAACGCTTAACTTCTAGACCATTGAGCCGATATCTAACGGCGTTAATGTCTAACTCAAACCAATCTAAGAAATCACACCATCTTCCACCATTATCTTCAGTGAACTACTATCTCACAACAAACCCAGTTGAACTTCACTGTTTACCCATGGTCGTCTAGTTTCAATTGACTCATGACTTCAACTACTAAATTACATCATTATTTATCTCTCAAACTATTTTATATACATTTATTTTGATGGTTGATTGCATAATTTTATTTAATGTATAAACTGTAATTCAAGTTATTAAAACCGCATAATAGTCATTGCAACATTAACAAACTCAATCCTCGTACGCTACTATAATTTTAAACGATGTATCTGCCTTAAACTTTGTCAGTCTTTTAAATCATTTGTTTAAATATAAAAATGTGTAGAAGCATATAAGAATCTATGGAACAGACTATTCTTCATTTATTAACCTGCATTTTCTAATCTATAATTCCTGGCAACTTAACCAAAACATTTGTTTCCAAAGTCTATTGAACATGTATTAGTATATGCAATAAAAATAAGTGATATCCTAATCATGAACGTAACTGTAGGGACGGTCCTCGATGAAATCAAGGAAACTCAGAAAGAGCGGAAGACATTCCGTCTAGTGATCGTCTGGAATAACATTCCAGAATCTCGACGTGTAGTTTCTCTATTGGAAAAGTGTTGAATACCACTGCAAGAAGATTGAATGATGATTTCATTTTTACCAAAAACTATAAACATCCGAGTGTTTTGTACCATATTTGACACAGGTTGGAATATAATTCCTTACCATTCACCTCCTGTATTTTAACTTCCGACTTGAACGGTTCAAGTGTTCTGGTGCTCAAGTGGTACGTGGCATAGCTAAAATTCAAGTCCTAGATATAACAGTAAAAAACTTTAACTGTAATGTTTCCTATCAGGAAATTCGTTTAGTGTACACAGAAATAAGTCAATTTTTGTTTAGAAAAAAAATAATAAGGGTTGATCAACAAAAAAAGAATCAAAATAACCCAACTATACACAACATAAGTGGTAGCAATTCATATCACGAAGTTAATATGAAAAGCTACCACTTCTGTTGTGCAGAGTTGGGTTGTTTTGATTTAATGGATGCAGACTACTTGGTTGGGGTCTGCGTAACTATCGTAACCAATGGTTAGAGACTGGGTGACATCTCTCAGAATCGATCACAATGGCGTTGGTGTATACACTCATTGTCTTCCCTTAAATTATGAGATTAAAATCACTTCATATCTTTCTTTTTATCAACTAATTCTTTCTTCCTGTACTATCTCCTTATATGCAATCTTTCTTTTATATATATTACCACCATTGAATTAACTACTTCTATGAATTTGGTGTTCATCTTGCTGTGCTAATGAGTGAGGTGTGGCAACTTGAACCGACGCATATACGTGCCTGGTCCTACGTTGCAGCTGACCGACTGACTGAATCGTCAGGATCTTTGTTTCGTGGATAATTAAGTGGATAATTAAGTTCCGCAGGCTTTTAAATACTAATTGAATCAATGACGTTCTTAATATAGGACGGTTGAAAGCAATCGTCAAGTTATGAATCTTCATCGACTGAGATGGTTGGGCCACGTGCTGCGTATGCCTGAACACCGATTACCACGACGCGCAATGCTAACCAGTGTTAGGGAAGATTGGAAGAAAGTTAGGGGCGGCCAAACCAAAACGTGGCATCATTCATTGAAGTTAATAACTTCTGGTCTCAGCCATGTTGGTAGATTCAGACTGCCTGGTTGGGGTCCGCGAGACTGTCGTAACCGATGGTTGGAGACTCTTGGTGACATGGCTCATAATCGATCACAATGGCGTTGGTGTATACACTCATTGTCTTCCTTTAAACTAAGAGATTAAAATCACTTCATATCTTTCTTTATACGAACTAATTTTTTATTCCTGCACTATCTCCTTATATGCAGTCTTTCTTTTATATATATTACCACCATTGAATTAACTACTTCTATGAATTTGGTGTTCATCTTGCTGTGCTAATGAGGAGGTGTGGCAACTTGAACCGACGCATATACGTGCCTGGTCCTACGTTGTAGCTGACTGACTGACTGATCACAAATTTAAATACATTAAATCTGTTACTCTTCAAATCGTTACATAATAAACTTGAATAGCAAATTATAAATATAAATGGAATATATTAAGATTAAGTATAGTATCAATAACATATCAAATAATAAACAGAGGTGGTCAAGTAAATACACCATCTAGGCTCTAACATGTAAATAAGTCAATTTAGGTCAATACAAAAAGTTATGACATTGATTTGAACTATTGACATTTGAGCAGTCTGTACCATATTTTATTGATATTATAATCTAATGATTGTATATATCCTTTTGACTTGAAAGTGTAGTACACAATCGATAAGCAAATATTAATCAAGCGACCATAAGATAGTACGGACATATTTCTTCTATATTGATCTACTACAAACCTAACATTATTGACGAGTACTAACAAGTAGCATAGAATTCCGACTAGAGATTTCTGGGAATGTATATTACAACATATACACATACACTTACACACACACACACACACACAATATTTACATGTAATTCTTCTGTTAAACGATTGGATTTATTACAAGATTTGTTCAATTGATTTTGACTATTAGGAAGAAAGATTTCAATGATAAGACTAACCCTTCTACCACATGAATAATACACTTTCAATTTGGAATTCATTATAATTATGTAAAAAAGTATGGTTAAGACAGTGTTCACTAATATACTATTTATTTAGTTTAGTTGACATGGTATAAGTTAACCTATATTGATATAAATTTAATAGTTGAGATCATGAGTCGATTGAATCTAGACTATCATGAGAAACCTAGAAGAACTGAACGGCCGTCTCGTCCCATTGTGGGACTCCTCAGCAGTGCGCATACATGGTCCCGCCTAACGAGACTCGAACATAGGATCTATCAGTCTCGTGTGCGAACGCTTAAAATCTAAACCACTCAGACGGCCGGTGCCCAACGGTGTTAATGTCTAACTCCAACCAATTCAAGAAATTGCGACACCATCCATCATTATCTTCAGTGAACTACTATCTCACAACAGATCTGGTTGGACTCCACTGGTCACTGCTTCTCACTGGAACTCCAGGAAATACCTCTTGAAGCCAGTCACTAGTGAGCACATGTTGATTAGTATCAGAAGGGATTTTTGAGGATATTATAGCTTCAATTGACTCATGATCTCAACTATAAAAATCATTATAATATCCACAAAAACCCCTTCTACATTGATAAAGTCTGCCAGGGAAGTCCTACTCACTGCCTTCTCGTGGCATTACTGTTGTTTACGAAAATGAGAGGACAAAAAGCGAATGTCCCGCGCTTTAACCGGACCTCAAACCAATGGTGCACATGGGCTGGCTCTATATCCTGAAGGAACAAATGGCGTATGAATCAATTTCTTGGTCACCGGCTACCATGGGATTGCATCTCCTGATGTTACTCCACTGCCTTATAGATCAAACCTTTAGGCCAAAGGCTCCAGGTGTGGCCCTCCAAGAGAACCACGTGCTTCGGTTTGGGCAACCGGATAGTATCACAGCCCTCACATAAATCAAATGATTTATGCGGCGCATATCTATTTGATGCCTCCTTGTATCAATGTTTATGTGTTTAAATGAATAAAATAATTGCAATTCTGGATTACGTAACGACTGATTTACCTTTCAAATCTAATATCTTAAACTTAAAACCTGAATAAATGATTTAGAAGGATACATTTTTTTGAAAAAAAAAAAAGCATAAATGATTGAATTCTAGTTTAACCTTTATTATAGAGTTTGATTTTAAAAAGATTCCATAAATCTTATGCTATTTTATTGCTTATTTTAACGTTCTATGAGGTGATTCACTGAAGAGACTGATCGAGTGAATTATATACTGTATACAACACATCGATTAATTCTACTGGATACCTGAATTGGGTAGGAAGAAATGAAAACTATGGAGAGATAGACACATAGACACAATGTAAACCATGTACACAAAAAAATCTAGTAAAAAGTTTCCCTTTCCGTTCCCCTCACACTTGACGATAATTACTGAGACAGAAAATCAATAAACATGAGAATATTTAGAAACACAAACGATAAAGAATATGCATGAAAATGGGGAAACAGATTATCGATCTGAAGATTGTTCAAGATATTGAAGAGGAAAATGAATGAATATACTTGCTCTGTTATAATCAATTTTAAGCATTATCATCCTGTGTAACTAGAAAATGAGGAATACGTCACGTTAAAGATAATATATAAAACCTAAATAATGACACTAAAATATTAAAGAAAGTTAGTGGATGCCTGCGACAAAGTAGGATTCACTGGCCCAAATTACGTTGTTTAGTACTTCCATTAACCAATATGTCATTACGATTTATTTACGGAAGTTTTCTTGCTGGGATATAGTTATATTTGTTTATTTAAACACATAAATATTGGTACATGTAGGCACCACATAGATATGCACCACATAAATCACTCGATTTATGTTACGGCTGACATATTTCCCAGGTGCCCAAACCGAAGCACATGGTTTTGTTAGGGGGCCGCATACGGAGCCTTAGACCTAAAGGTTTGATTTATAAGGCAGTGGAGTAACATCAGGAGATGCAATCCCACGGTAGTCGGTGACGAACGATTTGTTCATTCGCCATTTGTTCCTTCAGGATACTGGAACCCATGCTGGAGTGTATAATACAGTTAGTGTGACAAACAGGCCAATAGTAATAACTTGATCATTACGAAATGAATCACTATTTTGGCTCTCTAACAATACTGATCAATCAGTCATTCATATCGGAACCACAGTCATTATCTCCCCATCATCGTTATCTTCAGTCTTTGCATCTTACCTAATTATTTCTAAATTAAATTTAGACGATTTTGCTACGTTAGTGTGTATAATTTTTTTATACAGACGATAAGCTTTAAACTAGACGGAAGTTCCTATATGATGCTCGCGAAACAGGTTATACAAAAAATAATTTCAATGATACATAACTTCTCATTGAGAATCGATATTAAGTTGATGAAGCCAACATAAAATCTGGGAGAAATCCCAATTGATCCAAATAATCACATCACAATCAGACGAAATTAACAATATGGACAGAATAGGAGTCGAATCAAGGCGTAAAAAAAAAAAACTCAACAGAGAAAACGATTCAGAAAACAGAATAAATATGAAGAATAAAACTGAATATATAAAAAGACTATTATTGGATACAAACATCACTCTGTTTTATTTACCACGTCTGAAGCAATCATCATGATGAAACTTAAAGAAATGATTTACATTGATAAAATAGATCTTTGAAAGGGTCATAAATTATAACAATTTTACAAAGTGTATACGATAGCCATCTTATTTATTTTAGTGTAAAACATCAGAGCTATAGTTAAACTTTTGTTGTTGAGTTCTCTGAGCTAGATGGTTTAATGGTACAATTTTAATTATCTTTCTAAACATTCAGTCAGTTACAATGTAGGACCAGGCATATATACGCATATAAGGATATAGTACAGGAAGAAAGATATGAAGCGATTTTAATCTCCTAGTTTAACGGAAGACAAATAGTGTATACACCGACACCATTGTGATCGATTCTGAGAGATGTCACCCACAGTATCTAACCATTGGTTACGATAGTCACGCCAACCACAAACAAGTAGTCTGCATCTACCAACATGGTTCATACCAGAAGTTAGTGACTTCAATAACTGATGCCACGTTTTGGTTTGGCCACCCCTAGCTTTCTTCCAACTATCCCCAACACCAGTCAGCATTGCACGTCGTGATAATCAGTGTTCAGGCATACGAAACACGTGGCCCAACCATCTCAGTCGATGAAGATTCACAGTGTCATCAACTGATTTACTATCATCATTCCCTAATACCCTGAGTCTAACCTCACTATTACTTGCCCAGTGATCCCGGCAGATGCGAGCAATATTTCTAAGACATCTGTGGTCAAATACTAGTAGCTTACGTATATTTCCAACAGCACTCAAGACCACTGTATTCATTTCTGAACATTATCAGCAGTTAATTCATCCAGAACTAAGCTAAAGGATAAAGTCATAGTTTAGAAATTTTCAACAGTACATTTTAGGAAAGAATTTATGGACAGATTTTATATATTAAGAATATTCAGTTTCCAGACATATGACTCATCAACCAGTTGGTACTTATCTATAACAGAGATTGTATTATAAAATATTTAGGAATACTAACGAGTATTACTAGTGGTAGGGGTATATGTTTTTCTGTTCCCATTCTTGATCTATCTTAGCTACAGGTTAATGAATCTATTCTATAATATTTGTATATTTTAAGAATGTAAATCAAAAGAAAAAAAGAATACGCTAAGTTAAAAGATGGCGATAGACGAATTAGTTCTTCTAGTTTTACTGAAACGAAAGTGCTTGTTCGCTGTAAAGCGTTCCTGCATTTTAGCTAATTTCAGTACGTAATATGGACCTAATCTTAACTTATTATCTAATACGAGTTCTGATATCAAATGCCCTGGTACGACCGGGAGTGGGGAGAGTCCGCTCTCCCTCTCCAAATGCTCTCACATGGCCAGGTGTATATAGCCTCTGTCAGGGAAGTCCTACTCACTGCCTTCTCGCACCACGGGTGTTGTTTACGAAAATGAGAGGACAAAAAGTGAATGTCTGGCGCTTTAACCGGATCGCAAATCAATGGTGCACATGGGCTGACTCTAGTATCCTGAAGGAACAAATGGAGTATGAACCAATCGTTGGTCATAGGCTACCATGAGACTGCATCTCCTTATGATGCTCCACTGCTTTGTGGATCAGAACTTCAGGCAGAAGGCTCCGGGTGTGGCCCCCTAAGAAAACCACCTGTTTCGGTTTGGGCACCCGGGCAATATCACAGCCCTCACACATATCAAAAGAGATTTGTGTGGCGCATATATATTTGGTGCCTCCTTGTACCAATATCTGTGTTAAAATGAATAAAATAATAATCATATTGATTAATTTGAAAATTGTTCTATATTATCCTTTATACTACAGTTCCATTGAGATGTTTAGATGAACTCAAAAGATTAATAACTCTGTTGACAAAGTGTATAGTTTCTTATTTAGATGCTTTTATTACATAATGATAAAAAAAACAATGACATGAATTGCATAATGAATCTAACATAATGCATATCAAACTTATCAACTTACTCACTATACTTTGGTACTGAAAATTTATCCACACTTATAGTTGATCCATTAATAAATGAATATACTAAACCATTTTGAAAAACTGCATATAATTTTTGTTCACCACCAAGTTCATTTAATAAATGCATATGTTTTATTTCATCCCATCTATTCACAATAAAATCAGCTAATCTTGTACGTATCCGCATAAGAATAGTTTTAGGTTCATCTAGCTTATTATCATGATCAAAACGAAGTACAATATTAGATAGTCCTTCTTCTAATGGCTAAAACAAACAACAAAAACAAAAAACAAAAAAAATCAATCATTATAGTTACATTTACTACATACTTTCATTTTTGTATATTCTTTTGACCAATTAGGGAAAACTGATTTCAATATTTTCCATATATTTTCGTGATCATTACTATCTAAAATACGTATATCCAATATTGGAATACTATTTGGTATAAAAGGAATCACTGTCATTCTGTTAATAAACTACGTAATGATTAATGGCTAACATATATCTATTTAAATATTTAAATAGATTTATCATACGATTTGAAGGTCAAACAATATGATTGGTAGTATAGAAAACTGATACTCGCTCTCTGATTGGATGAGAATGAAATGAGCTTTAATAATATACAAATTTATTTTCACGTGACCATGTATAAAATAATGCTTTCATATCATTGGTCAATTTGTCAATTTTTTTTATTTTTACAACGGATCGTATCATGTCTATCAGAGGTAATAATTGAAAATTTCTCGAGTCATCTACGAGACTTAAATGCATGGATGAACCAATCAGATTTATGATTAAAGGTCTTGGATTTTTGGCGCAATATTCTTTATCTATTTAATCAAATAGCGGGGGTGATTTATCCGCAACGTTTCTATGTAAGCCTAATGTATCGCCCATTGTAATAGTGGCCATCTCTGCGTTTATTTAATCATAGAATTTATCATTTCCTAATGTAGTTTTGGCGAGACTCTAATTTAGGGACGAGCCAATCAGAAGCGTTTGAGCCGTTTAAAGGTCACGGAGCCAAGTTTAACACCTGATGCTCACATATAATCGGTTTACAGCGGATTTTAGAGAAGGGGTGATTATTGAGAGGCTACAAGGGATAGGATTACTAAAAAGTTCTTGTACTTGAGACTGCGGTTATCAAATGACTGCAGTAAAGTGTGCAAATAACCGTGGTGAGATTATATTTCGTTGTCCTTCATGTTGGAGGAGAAAGTCTGCTAGAACGGGGACTTTCTTTGCTCGATTGCTACTGAAACTGAATCAGATTATGATAATAGCTGCAAATTGGGTAATAAATACACCAGTAACACTGGCTGCGGCGTTTGTAGTTGTTTATGAAACTTCAGCAGTCCAGTGGTATGAGTACTGCCGTGCAACTAAAATAACACTTGTACACCAATCATTTGGAGGAGTAGGATGTATCGTGCAGACAGATAAAACGGCAGTGAGAAAGCGAAAATACAACAGGGGACGTAGTATAAAGTAGGATTGTGTAAGTAGCATTTCCGTGAATATACTCGACAGGTACTTGGAATTTATGACTTTTTATACCGTATGCAATATGATTTCAAAACATCTGAAACTTTAGCAAACCTTGATAAGTTTTTAAATCATGTAAAAGAAGTATATTCACTGTAATCCATTAGTATCTTCTAATATATTTCTACGTTATACTAGGTGTCTTTTGATTGGCTATTATTCTCAAGGTCACTCAAAATTCGTTCAAAGGTCGTCCCTAAATTAGAGTCTCGCCGTATTTTTTATTAAATAACTAGATTATGCTGTGAATTTTGCTCTGGTTGTAATTTTTATTCGCCACATTCGACTGCTTTACACTGTACGTTTATTGCACGCTTGGATGATATGACAAATCATAGTGAGTTTAATCACATAGTTGATTGTTTCCAGATAGACCGTCAGTGTATAATGTTACTGAAGAAAGGTTTGTTGTGCTGTAAACTATGTTTTTATAAACAACTGACTGTTATCTTCAGTCTCAAAGCAATATATATATATACATATCCTTTGTTTTCTTTTAGGTAAGTTCGACTGGACTATATTTCGTATTTTGGTTTTATCGGCTGAATTATGTCCATTTAACTACTTTGATCAACATGTCTGTGCAAATGAAACAATAATTATAACACTTGCTTAGTTTAGTATTCTTGGTTGTCGTATAATTCAGTTTAGTCTTGAAATTTTAGCTGAGGTCAGTTCGTCATGAAAACCCTAAATCTAATCCTTATCCTTCACACAAGTTTAGAACCTTTATTTAACCGTAATCAGTAGGTGGACATTGCCCAAAGGTCGTTCATGAATTACAGTCTCACCATTGAAATGTAATATGAAATTGAATTACATAAAAGTTTGTTCAAGAAACTTTTCTTTTCATTTAATAGATAGAAAAAACAAGTTTAATGTAAATTCTTTTCATTGATCTGTCAGTGATTATCTTAATCAATTGTGATTATAACTGTAATAAATTCAATCTATACAGTTTATTTATTTGAACACATAAATATTGGTACGAAGGAGCACTGAATAAATATGCGCCACACAAGTCATTTGATTTGTGTGTGAGCTGTGATACTATTCGGGTACCCAGACCGAAGCAGGTGGTTTTCTTAGGGAGCCACATACGGAGCCTTCAGCCAAAAGGCAGTGGAGCAACGCCAGGAGATGCAGTGCCATAGTAACCAGTTAACAATGATTAATTCATACACTATTTGTTCCCTCAGGATCCTAAAATCCATGTGCACCATTGGTTTGTAATCAGCGAGAAGGCAGTGAGTAGGACTTTCCTGTTAGTGGGATAGAGGGATAGCTGACTCCCCCCATCCTCGACCGTACCAGGGTATTTGGGGGCAATCCATACAGATGATACAATGAAAATAATCGTTTATCATAGATCGTCAATATGCCCAATTTACACCATATGATTTTTACATAAAGAGTTAACCTATCGGAAATTACTGTAGTGAACAAGAAAACAAGAAGGGACAATCGAATGTACTTTAACATAAAATTACAAATGTTTTAGTAAAATCTCAGAACCATACGGTAAACACTTTATTTGCAAAATGTATATCAATTGTCTTAGACTTTTTTGTTCTTTTGTTTCGACATCAGTCATTCTTTGTCTTCATTCACTTTTCTTTGATGTTCTTAACCTTCTACCACTAGACATTTGACTTTCTATTGTTGATACATACTACTTATATCTGCCGACATCGGTACCACCTACTACACTATCACTATTTTTTTTCTTTAATGTTATTAATAGAATTACCTATTTCACCATAGATTCAGGTTCAGTGATTGATTGGTTGAAATTGAAATCTATGTAAAGTATACGTATATTATTGACTTTGTTATTTTAAGTAAAATAGTTTCTAGTCGTTTTTTTTTTAAACGTTAATTTCATTATTTTATAATTAATCAATTAGATGTTGCTAGGATTCTCGGGTTTGTTGCTAAGGTCTAATAATAAAATAAGACACTTTATCCAGTAAAATGAGAAGTGTAACAGTCATCTCAGGATGAAAATTCTGCTCAAGCTATTTGTTGGGGTATTCATAAAATACCTCAGAAATTATCGAATGCTATTCCTGAATGAAAAATAGTGTCATTCCCCGATTGGTCAACATTCTTCCAATGTGTCATTTCCCTATTGGTCAATATTCATTTGTGTCATTTCCTGAAGGTTAAATCTTATACAAATGTTACTTTCTATTTTATGGTACGTTATGGTCTGTTTGATTAGTATATAAACAGTGTATGTTTGAAATATAATGATTCATATCACCGAGGTTGAGACTTGTGTTCTGGACTCAACCGGCTGGGCTAGACAGGGAAGCAGGGCCAATCAGAAGTCTAAGCTGCTCGCTCGTATTTTATGCGTCAGTGTTTCGATCGATAATACACTGCTCTCTAATAGGCGGATCACACGTTATAACACTATTGTTTTCTAAAATATACATCTTATCATTGCCATCTTGGAGTTGAACAAAAAGAGCTCTTTCTATTGTAGATACTACTATACATCACATAATAATTGGCTTTAAAGTATATCACTGAAGAGATGCAATGGTACTCTAATGGTCCTATAGGTACTAACGACTGGCATACATATAGTTGATTAATATCCATGTTTAAGTCATCAGGTCAGTATCTCGATTGGTACGAGAAGTTGATAGCCGTTAGAAAGATTGATCACTGTTAAATGTTTGTTAAAAAATAGATTGTCAAAACCTTTATCTAGTTGACATGGGGTCTACCTTCTTTACAAATCTGAAGGATAATAAAATAATCAACCTAAAGTGACAAAATGAAAATCCTGTTGAAAGCATATTAGATACCTGACAATATACAAACTTCTACAGTGAAAAATACCTAAGTGGATTGATTTTCTATAAGGAAGAATGACTGAATTATCTACACGACGATTGTTTTAGACTGATTATTTGCAGTTATTGTGAGTGAATAATTTTGTTATTATCACTATACACTTTTCAAATCATCAATGAAAGTGATCAAGTAAAGATTTCGAGAGGGAGAGCGGACTCTCCCCACTCTCGGTCGTACCAGGGCATTTGGGGGCCATCAGCTGGATGTATCTACATCTCAGAGTTGATGTTCACTCTGGAACTTGAACCCAGTACCGTTTGCTTCAAACATCATCGCGTTATCCAATTAGCTACTGAGTCCTGATAGTAAGTTGCTTGTGCAACAAGGTAAAGTTTTAAATTTACTTGATATTATTTACCTGAATCTTCTTATTGATATTTAGGACTACAATTGATCAGTCTCTTATTGGCTTGTTAGCTACTATTTATGACTATTACTCGATCAAATGTCTAATCGTACACATTTCTAACTTTAATCATGGTTATCCATCAAATTTTTGTAGGTTACTTATTTACACCTGTTACTCCCAATGGAGCATAAGCTGCCAACTAGCATCCTCTAAACCATTCTATCCTTGACCTTCCTTTCTAGTTCTATCCAATTCTTGTTTAGTCTTCTTATATCTATCTCCATTTCTCTACTTAATGTATTCTTTGATCTCCCGCTTCTCCTTTGGCCTTAAGGATTTCATATGATGACAGCTTACCTTGTGACGCAGTTTAGTCCTTTCTCTAATATGTATCCTATCCACTTTTAGCGCTTCATCTTGATTTCTTCCACCGATAGGATCTGATTTGTTCTATCCCATAGGAGATTGAAATCTTTATCCTACCATAATCAATAATGATTAACCTTTAAACAAATTATATGATCTCTCTCTTTTTATTTTTTGGTATTCAATGTTTCAATGATATCATTTACAAGTGAAAGAAAAATAGTTGTCTTTCATGCATTAATGAATTAGTTTTCTAGAATACTATTTAGCAAGTTAAATGAACTAATTCAATATCATAATCACTACAGTACATTTTGGTTATGTCCTTATGCTTTGGTAACCCAGTAGGTTTAATCTATAATATCAATGACAAATATATGCGGTTTGTATACAAGCAAATAAGACCGCAAAAATTTATTTCTCGTGGTTGCTTTACAGTGTTCCCGAGGGCTATTGTCATTGGGACATTGTAAGGTATATCGGCATTGCTAACATCAACGAGTTTGACTGTTGTTTAAGTGGAATAGATCAAATTTGGCCTATTTATGCTGTGCATAATTGATTCACGCGATCATTGATCTGAATGTATATATGAATGGTGCGAATGGTCCACCAAAGTGCTTGATACCTCTGTGGTTGCGCCATAAAATTGAGCTGTACTATACAGATTGTAGCGTTAAAGCCTATATGGTATCTGGTTCTGCTGTGAAGTGGGATTGAGCTGTACTGTATGGATTACAAACTTTAAGCCTAGATGGTGTCTGGCTCTCCTGTCAAATTGGATTGAGCTGTACTGTTTGCGTTGTCATATGATAGTCTGGATAGTGTGTGGTTCTCTCGAAAATCAATGTCAAATTACCCTAACGCACAAGGTTATTTCATATAGTTTGTATACAAGAAAATGAAACTGCATCAAATCATAATGTACACAATGATAATTGTACAAGATCAAGCCAAAAAGTGACTGTGACTATGAGAGACTGTAATCAATAGACTGGGCATAACTCAAGAATAGTAAGTAAGTAAGCTTATAATAAAAGGAATATATATGACATAGTTACTTACTTACTTACGCCTGTTACTCCCAATGGAGCATAGGCCGCCGACCAGCATTCTCCAACCCACTCTGTCCTGGGCCTTCTTTTCTAGTTCCATCCAATTCTTGTTCATTTTTCTCATATCTATCTCCATTTCTCAGCGTAATGTATTCTTTGGTCTTCCTCTCCTCCTTCGATCTTGAGGATTCCATGTGAGGACTTGTCTTGTGACGCAGTTCGGTGCTTTCCTCAATGTGTGTCCTATCCACTTCCAGCGCTTCTTCCTGATTTCTTCCTCCACTGGGATCTGATTTGTTCTCTCCCACAGTAGGTTGTTGCTTATAGTGTCCGGCCAGCGGATCTGAAGTATTTTGCGTAGACAACTGTTAATAAACACCTGTATCTTTTGGACGATGGATTTCGTAGTTTTCCAGGTTTCCGCCCCATACAGTAGAACTGTGTTGACATTTGTATTGAAAATTCTGACTTTGGTGTTGGTTGCTTATTGTTTTGAGTTCCAGATATTCTTCAGTTGTAAATATGCTGCTCTTGCTTTGCCAATCCGTGCCTTCACATCTGCATCAGATCCACCGTGTTCATCGATGATACTGCCCAAATATGTAAAGGTTTTTACATCTTCCAAAGCTTCTCCGTCAATTTTGATTGGATTGGTACATGTTGTGTTGTATCGAAGAATCTTGCTTTTCCCTTTGTGTATATTGAGACCTATTGTTGCTGAGGCTGCAGCTACACTAGTTGTCTTTTCCTGCATTTGTTGTTGCGTATGCGATAGAAGAGCCAGATCATCTGCGAAGTCTAGATCATCCAATTGCATCCTAGCTATCCACTGTATCCCGTGCTTCCCTTCAGATGTTGATGTATTCATGATCCAGTCGATCACCAGGAGAAAGAGAAAGGGTGAGAGTAAGCAACCTTGCCTGACACCGGTCTTTACTTCGAACGACTATATGACATAGTTACTTAATAGTTATGTAATAAGAATATATACAACAATAGTTTATAAATAGATTCTAGCAGTTACCATTTATTTATTCTTTATTAAAATATGACAAATTTCTTTTAAAGTAAACAAATAACTCAATGAAATGGTGTCATTTGCTAAGAAACATTGAGGTCAATAAGTAATTGATATTTAACCATCATTCTGTTTTTATTTTTGCTGAACTGCATCATAACATACTGTTCAGCTTGGAAATAGGTAAGAAATATGTTCAATACAGTTTTCTGGACTATACTTTTGCTTTTTTTTCTATTTTAAGACAACTTTTATTTAACAAGTTAATCAGAGTGAAAGAGGACAGTATACTGTGTTTGGATGGAAGCGTTCAAAGTCTCTACTGTGTCAGGAAGGTGTGCCACAAGAAGCTGTTCTTTCTTTCCTCCTCTTTTCTCTTTTTTTTTCTGCATGACCTGCCGTCTTCTACAGAAAACACTTTAGTGAAATAGGCGGATGATCTCACTGTATGTATGCCAATTTCTACTCGTTTACATCTTATAGAAATGAATGAGCTTTTGTCGCCTATTGAATGGTGGTCTATTGTTAATGGTCTCATACTTAATCCGTCTAAATGTCAAGCTATTAACTTTAGCATGAAACATGAACAGCACCATTCTGGGATCCCATATCGCTTGTACCGTTGGAGATTGTTTGATAAACAAAGTGTCCAATGTCAATTATCTTGGTGTTACCTATTCCTCCGACCTCTCTTAGTCTTCCCATGTTTTGCTATTATCGAGAAAGGTTTTCCATCTGACTTACTACATAAAGAGGCTGTATGCTTTTGGGATTACTTGACGTTTACAACTTGTCAATCCTTGCATATTACCTATTATTCTTTATTGTTCTCCATTACTCTTTCCCAGGCTTTTGAGAACAAACTTTGGTGTGTTGCAGCAAGTGCTGAAGGCAGTTAGCAAGGTGTGCGGTGAATCTTTCCAGGTCATTATTAATATGGTTTTGGATAGACATCTAAAGTCTTGTAAACTTGTAGCAGATGTTATCTTATCCGATACTTACCGTCCTTTTCATTCATATCCTTCTCGTGTGTATATCTTCTGGTTGAATGAGACGTTAATATACATTAAAATCCATCAAGGTAAGCAAAAGTATAAAAAGCTCTATAATATTTTATCTAGCAAATCTACTCTATGACGATTAGGTTATTAGAGTTGACCTAGTCAATAATTTATATTCTTAAACTTATCTCTGATTTGAAATGTTGTACAGATTCAGATTTTTTTTTGTTTGTTTGTTCACCTTTTATATTGTGCCAAACATAGAAACCATTATTATCACTACTAACGCGTGAATAGATGGAATGATCATATTATTGTAATTCCATATGAAAACTTCAAGTTTACATTCCTTTTTTATATTAGTAATACTATCCATCTATTGAGGTACATTTAGACAGAGACAGTGTGTGTGTGTGTGAGTGAGTGAGAGATCAGGCTACAAAACTGCAGTAGTTTAAAATATGAGGTTATTGCATAATTTCAAGTTTGCTATACTCATTTGAAGATTGTACAGCTCATTATGTAAAATCAGAAGTACATATCTTGATGGATTATTGATCAATAAATTATAAAAGAAGCTTCACTGTAACTGAAGAATTATAATATTCAGTACAATGACCTAATGTATTAAAGTGATCATATGAAAAGTATAATTACTTACTTACTTACTTTCGTCTGTTACTCCCAATAGAGCATAGACCGCCGACCAGAATTCTTCAACTCACTCTGTCCTGGGCCTTCTTTTCAAGTTCTATCCAGTTTTTGTTCAGTCTTCTCATGTCTGTCTTCATTTATCAGCGTAATTTGTTCATTGGTCCTCCTCTCTTTCTTTGACCTTAACGATTCTAAGTGACGACAGCATGCCTTGTGACGTAGTTTGAGGCTTTCCTCAATGTGTGTCCTATCCACTTGCAGCCCTTCTTCTTGATTTCTTCCTCTTCTTAGATCGAGTTTGTTCTGGCTAACAGATCCAAAGTATTTTGCGTAGACAACTGTTAATAAACACTTGTATGTTTTGGATAATGGCTTTCGTAGTTTTGCAAATTTCCGTCCCATACGGTAGAACTGTGTTGACATTTGCATTGGAAATTCTGACTTTGGTGTTCGTTGGCAGACAGTTGTTTTGAGTTGCAGATGTTCTTCAGTTTTAAATATGCTTCTCTTGCTTTGCCGACCCGCATTTTTACATCTTCATCAGTTCCACCGTGTATATGAGAACTATAATACTATTTAAAAGGATTAATACTTCATGTTTTATGGCCAATCAAGAAAATTCTGTACTTCTATTGAGGAGATCCAGAAAACTCCTTGAAAAAAAGCCAAGAAAGTCTCTGAAAACTTTGAGAAACATCTTATACAATCAGAGTTCACTAAAACTTTTGCCAGAAACATCAAGAAAGTGGAAAGTCACATGTAGACTTTTCTATTGGATGAATACTTATATTGCTACTATGTTTAGCAACATTCCAGAATTTTCGGGAAACCTAAGAACACCTAAAATACTATAATAACCCTATATTTTCGTTACGCAGACGAACCTTTGAAGTACAGTGTTTCTTACATATTTCACGCCTATTCTCTCGTGTTCAAATCGCTGTGTAGATCTAACCTGGAGGGGGGGCGTACCAGAAGAGCTTAGGAACCAAATCTAGCGTTACATTAGCAAGACTTATCAATTTTGACCAATAATTGAGAGATTTCATTTATATAAAAGATATATGGATGATATTTTCATTATTTACGAAGAAGACATGGACCTAAATGAAAGTTTGAATAGCTGAAATAATTGTCACCCGTCAATTCAATTCACATTAGAAGCAGAGGCAAACAATGAATTTCATTTTCCTGGTGTCCGATTAAAAAGAAGGCTGGATGGTTTTTTTATAGAGATCTATATATAGTAAACCAACCTAGAATGGGCAGTTCATGAATCTCCATAGTTGGGTCCCATCGAGTGGGAAGAGGAACTTAATTCACTCTTTATCCTCAAGGATTAAGGGAACCTGTTCCACTGACACAATAGTTGAGGAACTATTACAACTTCGACAGACTCTCATTAGAAATGGTTATCCACCTAGGTTCGTTGATAGAAATTTAACACCTAGACACCATTATGAAAAGGCATCAATAGTAGAAAAGAAGACTCTTTTTATGAATATGGAATTCAAAGGAGACACGGGTGCTGAAATCTTAAATAAACGGATTTAAAAGTCGTTGAATAAAACGTCCTACACAACTAAGCTTCAAATTGTTTTCTGAAGATGGCCTACCATTCATGGATGGGTTAAGTATAAACATCCGCTTTCGGCTACATCAATAAATTTACACATCTCATAACACTATCCGGTTTGGCTTTTAAAAGGAAAATGTAAAACAATTTCTAGTTCTATACAGGAGTATTTGATCAACTGTGGACATATCGTTCCAAAGGAGTCTTCTTTTAAAGTAATTTACACAGTTAAAGGAATTGGATCGAAGGAAAGTTGAATCGATATCTTATGCACTGCTGATTTATTGGCAATACATGAACTCAAACCTGAACTTTCTATGTAAAAAATGATTTGTTCAATCTCACATTCCTTCCTTAACCGTAATTCTCTTAATGGGTATGTTTCGGGTTTACTTTTTACTTTCTTCTTCACTTCTATTTGATTATTATCAATTTATTGTTTTGTAATTTTAAACTCGAATCCTTTACCTTAAAGAAGTTTTCTTGATTATTATACAGTTTATTATTATGATAATTAATTGATCCATAAATTATTTTCTTCCTTACTCCTTGATCAATATATGGATTCATGATTTCAACCAGTGAAATTTCTAAAATCTCCACACAATCCATTCTGATAATAATAATCATCTGCTCACTAGTGACTGACTTCAATAGATACTCCTGAAGTTCTAGTGAGAAGCCGTTACCAGTGGAGTTCAACCAGGTCTGTTGTGAGATATCAACTCACTGAAGACAATGGTGTACTGTGGCGCAACTTCGTGGATTGGTTAAAGTTAGACATTAACACCGTTGGATGCCGACCAGCTCAGTGGTCTAGTTGGTTAAGCGCCTGATGCGAGACTGATAGGTCTTGGGTTAGGATCTCGCGAGGAGCGGGATCGTGGGCGCGCACTGCTGAGGAGTCCCATACTAGGACGAAACGGCTGTCCAGTACTTTCAGATTTTCTATGGTGGTCTAACTTCAATGGATTCATGATTTCAACGAGTAATATGTAATTGTAATGTAGGTTATTATGTTACAGCCCATATACTCTATTCTTACTTCTGAACAGGCTAATCTATTTATTCTACTTGAGTTACATTTTGACCTTGTTCATTATTCATTTAATCAATCTTGACTGTTTTTATCTGAGTGTATATCTGTGTGTACACTTCTTATCCCACGAACAGAAATTCCATGTGTTTAAACTTCGAATCTGTTCATCACTAATCATGAATGAAAAAAAACTTAATGATTCAATATGAGTGAAATGTTACATTCGTTTAGTTCGGTGAATAGAATTAGAGAACAGCACTGTTTGTTGCTGATTAGTTTTATTAAATGATATCATATTTTAATAGAAGACATTGTAGATTCAGTTAAACTACATTTGAAATTATAGATGAATATGAATATATGAAATGGGTAATGTATTTCACAATTATTGACTACAGCTTATGAGATAGTAATTCACTGAAGTTGATACTGGACGGTGGTGAACTTTCGTGAATTGGTTGAAATTAGACATTAACACCGTTGGATGCCGGCTCAGTGATCTATAGGTTAAACGTTCGTGCGCAACACCGATAGGTCTTGGGTTCAAGTGTAGTGTGCTGGATCGTGGATGCAGAAACGATCTGATTGGAGTCCAGTTCTCGGGGTCACTAAACAACCTCATTTGATATTTAGTCTTTAATATATTCCACATTATCTATTCTTTAGAGAAAGAAATAGATGGTTCATTGTGACTTATAAAAACCAATGTCATCTTAGAAGAAAAAATATGTTTCCAGTTTTACTTTCATGTAAATGATGCATTAGTAAAGTACTGTTGAAAAATGTATCTTTTTTTATAGACGGTTTTTTTTAGCATGTTTAAAAGATAAATGGATAATTTCCATTAATGTTTGGGATCGTTATTGATCTGTCTTGGAGTGAATATCAATCTTTGCATGTAGGTACATCTAGATGATAAGTACCAAATAGGATGAAACACACATTCTAGATTCGTTTTGCTAATCACCATCTATCTTTTCTAAGAGGTTAGATGACAAAACTTTTCGGCGAGACGATTAGTTCTTTAGATGAACCAATCAAATATAAGATAAAAGATCTTGAATTTTTGGAGCGAAATTTACTTATCCATTTGATTAAATAGACTTTTGGCATTATAGCTAATGTCAGTTCGTGATAGGAAACCCTAAATCTAATTTCTAACCTTAACTATCAATTGAAAATCATAATTTTAATCCCCCCACTATGTTTCATAAATCTCATTTGATCCTAGTTACTAGGTGAACACTCTCAAGGTCATTTTGTCGTCATTCAAAGGTTGTCCATAAATTATAGTCTTATTAAGCTTTCCATTACATAATTATTTTTTAGAATTTGTTTAATATAAACAAATTGGTTACATAGAATAAAGCATTAATAATCCTACTTATTAATTATTTTAGTAGATAACATTATATACAACAGAATTAAGATAGATGACTTTAGTGTATACAATAAACAGTTCTCCCGTAATATGTGATGTCCTTCAAGTGTGTGTGTGTGTATGTTCTTAGTGACGGTGATGCTTCTATACCATCCACATGTCCATGACACAATACACATCATTATATGCAGATTATGGAAACCTTTATCGTCAAGTCTCTGGTTTAGATGGTAACTTGTGAAAATCTATTTGTGTGAAGATCAGATTCACCAACCAGGAAAACTATGAAGAAGATTGAGAAATAGTTGAATGAAACTTTATTATTATTTGTGGATTATAAACAACTCAGAATGCTGTAATATAGAATGATATCACTAAGATTAATGTAACCCACATACATTTGATTATTGATTTTATTCCATATGATCACTTTGAAGAGACTTTTAAATCACATCTTGTTGAATAGTGTGAACTTGTTTGATTATCATGAATATCCAGTAATTTTTACCAACCTAATCATACCTATAAGCTGGTGTTCATTCTATATTCATTTTCACAGAATATTACTATCAATGTTTATTACTACCATCAGAGTTAGCGTTAGATCCCCTAAACCAAATCAATGTAAAGATGGATAGTGGCTAGAAGTGGAATCCAGGACGCGCGTTTCGTCCTATTCAGGACTCGTCAGCTGGATGTACCTGCATCTCAGAGTTGATGTTCACTCTAAGACTCGAACCCAGTACCGTCCGCTTCAAACGCCATCGCGTTATCCACTTAGCTACCGAGTCCTGATAGCCACTTGCTTGTGCTTGTGAATCAAATCAATGTAATCCTATTGATAACTATTTTGAGGTAAAGATACTGTAGTGAATGAGAACACCGGCAGGGATTAACCAAATGCATTACAGCACAACATAACAGAATAACTTGGTAAAATCTAAAATTCGTACAGTAAATAATTCATTTACAAAATGTCTATCAATCGTCTTAGACTTCATCGTTCTTTCATTTCCACACCAATTGTTATCTGTTCTCATTCTCTTCTCTTTGATTTTCTTAACTTTCTGTCACCAAACCCTTCACATTCAATTGATGATACATATTACTTATATCTATCGATATCAGTAGTACATACTACACTTTCACTAAATATAGAGTATGAAAGTCATTGAATGTATAAACAACCTTTCATAAATGACTTCATACATATTTTATACTATTTATATTACTAATACATTTGTTAGTAATATTGATTACTTTTCAATAAAACAGACAATGGTAAATTCAGAAAACAAAGATTCTGTAGACTGATATGTGTTTTGAACTCCGCCTGGAGACCCTCCGAGTGCTACTGCCTGTCCCAGCCCGGATAAAGAATGAGGGTTGAGCATGGAGTTAGCAACTCCATCCTGTAGAAAACTAACTTGCTGGAAAAAAAAACGCTAACCAGTTATGTATTTTGTATAGTTTATTCCTAAAGTTTTAATTAAACAGTATCAAAATGGATACTTTTAAAATTGATCAATTAAAATTACATAACAGGTAATTGAAAAGTTGATAATAACCATTTCTTCATATGATAATATTGTTTCATTCTTGAATCAGCATATCTAGAATAAATCAATAAATGAATCAATCAATATATAGATAAATGAAATATAAATCTTTAATAATCATTATCATAATGTAAATATCGATTGATTGATTGATTGATTGATTAATATGATGTAAAAGGAATGTCATATAGATCATTCATGATCTATTCTATGTGATCCTTAATTGTTCTGTCAATCAATATTTTGTTTAATGATGAAATGAAAGAATTTCTGTGAATTGTTGATGATTAATTGAAAAATTCTTCAAAGGACTAATTACTTGCTTATTTATACCTGTTACCTCTCGTGAAGGAGTTATTTATTTATTTGGTACAAGAGGGCACCAATTACTAACATGGTGTTGCCACTGGATATAAGCAATTTTTCGGAGACAGCGATGATCGAACACAGAGAGTCGTCTAACATCCTCAACTTGGAGATGCCTGGTTTCACAAGCATAGAACAAAACTGCTCTCACCGACGCGTTGTAGATCCAACCTTTTACAGCCAGACTAACATCACGAAGGAGCCAAAAAATGGCCTAGATTGACATAAGCCGCTCTGGCTCTGCATTGATCTCATCACTCACTACAAGAATTCTCTATCCAACTCCGTTCACGACAGTCCTTTTCATTTCTTTTCAGTTGCTATTTATACTTTTCATGTCTGCCTCCAATTCTCGATGTAATGGGTTCTTTGGTCTTTCTCTTCTCCGTTTCCATTTAGGATTCTAGGTTACGGCTTGCTTCGTGATGCTATTCGATGATTTCCTCAATATATATCCTATCCATTTCCATCGTCTATTCCTAATTTACTCTTCAGCTGGAAGCTGGTTTGTTCTCTTCCACAGTAGGCCGTTGCTGAGAATATCTTGTGTAGACAATTGTTTATAAATAATTGTACATTTTAAATAATGTTTCAACTAATCAGCCTTGTCTGACTACGGTCCTCACTTGGAATGATTCTCTCAGCTGTCGTCCGTGCACGAATTCGCACTGCAGTCCGTCTTATGAATTTTGGATGATGAGAGGACGAATAAAAGGGTGAATATGCTTCGATCATTTAACATTCCTTCGAAATTCACTTGATATTGTTTTACTTGAATCTTCCAAATTGATGTTTAGGACTGCAATTGATCAGTCTCTCATATTGGCATATGTGCATACTGTGCGTATTGCCTCGATATTGCCTTAATTTACAAGCATTATAAGTAAAGATAAATAGTGGCTAACAGTGGAATCCAGGACGCGCGTTTCGTCCTATTTGGGACTCGTCAGCTGGATGTACCTGCATCTCAGACTTGTTGATGTTCACTCCGGGACTGAAACCCAGTACCGTCCGCTTCAAACGCCATCGCGTTATCCACTTAGCTACTGAGTCCTTCGAAATTCCTAAAAAAATAACTAAATAATTGTACACTTATAGATTCTATTGCCAATAATTTCTACCATATTTTTTCAAAAGATTCTTCGATTTCAATGTCACAAGTAATTTTATAAACATCCATATTTTCTGTAAATGAACTAATTAACCTTCATAGTAAAGCTTTTTCGGTACTTTTAGATCTGTGTTTTTTGTTTGGAATTCAAGAGTAGATGGAATATTTCAGTGGACAGGGAAGCGGTTAAGTAGTCCACCAGAGTTTAAGCGTTCAAGTACAATAACAACAATCTATTCAATAGCTTAGGGGTAAGCAAACTACTTAGCATACCGTTTTTCATTGAGATCATGAATTGATTGATGTCAGACCATCATTGAAAACCTGGAAGCACTAGACGGCCGTCTCGTCCTATTATGGGACTCCTCAGCAGTGTGCATTCACGATCTCGCTCGCGAGGTTCGAATCTCAATCAATTCATGATCTCAATCAAAACCTTAATAATCTCCACAACCTTATACTGATAATTACCGCTTTGTTTCGCTCTATGCCTGTGAAAAACCATACATGAAGGTAGAAAGTGTATGAAGACTGGAATTATTTGATCATAGCTGTTTGTGAAACATTGTTTATATCATATGGAAGCACAAAGAGAGAAATACTAAGGCTAAAAGTATGTTATTGAGCAAATAAAGCAAGTCAACATATAACATTATAAACCTTATTCAATCAAAAGAGCTAATACAGGTGTTAAACAAGTGATAAAATCGGCTAGAAAAAAGGTGAGGTCAAAATGATCAAGAAATGACAACTATCCATGAATTTCTTAACTGGCACTTTAATTCACGTCAGTAGATGTTAACTTCCTGATCGAAAGCCGGTTGACATTCATAGTCAAATGTTGTAGATGTTGATAATTTTCTTTTTTGTTATGAGGCTCTGTTTTGATAATAACCAATTGACTGAAAATCAAGTGACCAATGAAACTCTTTAATCTTGAATAAAATGTATGAATTGATATGTTGAACGGTAAACATTAGCTATCCTATCATCCTCTTGATACCATATTTATTGTTCCTAAGCATAACGAGTAACCTAGTTTGACTGAACTTGAGAATGTAAACTATTAATTGTCAATGAATTGATTTGGAGGTAAATTACTCATCTTGATATTTCACAGCCTTGAATTCAATTCGTGATCAAGTTATGGATACCTGCCGTTGTGAAGTCTTCTACTAAGACAAAACATATATCAATTACTTTATGCTTTCTAGAGTTTGTTTCATTAAAGTCTCTCCATAATTTAAAAGATGGAAAAACAACTTTTTAATGTATCCTTAATCGAAACAAAAAAGCAAAATACAATAACTTACGCTAGAAAATCCATAGAATATAAGTTTTCCGATGCACAAATTACTGCCCAAACAGCCCAAAGTAAATGAGATACCTAAAATTAGAGGAAGAAAAGTGTACTTCACTATCATGTAATATCATATATTAATTAAGTAGTTAGTTTTCTCTCTTCACAGTAATAACATATAGTGACTTCACTGAGAATTGTTATTTGGTATTATAATAACTTTCATCTTAACTTATAGAATATTGCCCCAATTTATAAAAATCTAAATATGTGGTCTACAATGATAATACATTTTAATCGTTGAATTCACAAATTGATCTAAGCTAAACCACCATTGGAAACTTGAAAACATTGGATGGCCGTTCCATTCTAGTATGAGATTCATCAGCAGTAAGCATTTACAACACCATTTCCAGGTTTTCAACAGTGATCTAGCTTAGACTGACTCGTGTATTCAACTAAACGTTTAGAGACATTATCATTCAGACTTTAGATAGCTGTAAGTAGTTGGCAGAATGCACCGGACATAAAGTCTAACTGAGTCTCAAGTATATCAGAAGAGAACACAACCTATTAACTAGGATGAATGAGCATAATTATAATTCATCATATATTTCTTTTTTACCCAGTCAAAGTAAAATTGATAACAGACTGAATGACATATGTTGACTGGTTCGAAATCTGAGAAAACTATCTAATGGGATTATTCAGATCACACAGCAACATAATCTAAGTTACGTAGTAAATGAATTTTCATTTTTCTGGCTCGCATCTGCTGGGATCAACCGGTAAGTAATAGTGAGGTTAGACGTAGGGCATTAGGGAATGATGATAGTAAGTCAGTTGATGAGGTTGTGAATCTTCATCAACTGAGATGGTTGGGCCACCTGTTACGTATGTCTGAACACTAATTATCACGACGCACAATGCTGATTGGTGTTGGAGTTGGTTTGGGGAAAGTTAGTGAAGGACAAACCAAAATGTTGCATCAGTACTTGAAGTCACCAACTTCTTGTTTGAGCCATGTTGGTAGATGCAGACTACTTGTTTGTGGTCGGCGTGACTATCGTAATCAATGGTTATAGACTGTGGATGACATGGCTCATAATCGATCAAAATGGTTTGAGTGTGTATACACTCTCTGTCTTCCTCTAAACTATGAGATTAAAATCGCTTCATATCTTTCTTTCCACCATCTAATTCTATCTTCATGTACGAAATCCTTATATGTAATCTTTCTTTTACAAACAACCACCATTGACTTAACTACTTCTATTGTAGTGAACAAAAACACCAGTGGGGGGGGGGAAATCGAATTTACTTAACAACATATTACAGAACTTGTAAGGAAAATTTAACAACCATATAGTAAATATTCAATTTGCAAAATATCCATCAATTGTGTCAAATAACTCAGAATTTCTTAGTTCTTGCATTTTCATACAAATTGCATTCTTTTTTCATTCTTTACTGTTCAATCTTCTCGTTTCTCTGCTGGCAGACATTCTGTTCACGACTCACATCATATACTACTTATGTCTACATAAGTAGCACATAATACACTATGACTTTGGTATTCATCTTGTAATGTTAATGAGGTATGGCAACTTGAACCGATGGATATATGTGCTTGGTCGTACGTTGTAGAAGACTAACTAACTTGCTAATATTATGAACCAGTAGTGTTTAACTGAGTCTCTTATTATCACTTGCCTTAGCAATGATCGATGGCCTATGCTCCATTGGGGGTGGGGGGTAACAGGCGTAAGTAAGTTAGTGAGTTACCAATGATTTGATTTTCATCGATTCGTCTATTTTAATTGTAAAGCAATCATTATCCTGATATATAAGGTACTCATTTGAAACTAATGTATTACAAAGTAAACTTATGCCTTGATCTACAAAATCAATCTGAACATTTAGAGTTACCCAATGGGCATTGAAAGCTTGTCTATCTATACTGATTAATGATTTAAAATTAGATTAAAATATTCTAATACAGATTTTCCCATAGGTCTTATTCAGTTTAACAGTCAATTCGGCGAGACTATAATTTATGAACGAACCCATCATGTATAAGATCAAAAGGTCTCGAATTTGATTACGAAATTCATTCACCCATCCATTTGGTTAAATAGCGTTTTGGTATTTCAACTAATGTCAGTTTGTAATGAATCATTAACTGTATATTATAATTCTAATTCCTCTAATACTGGTTTATAACCCTCATTTAGTCCTAGTTATTAGATGAACACCCTCAAGGTTATTTTAGCGTTGCTAAATAGTCATCCATAAATTATAGTTTCACCGTCCATTCAACATGATTACATTTAATTTAAATCTTCCATGATATAAAGTTAAAGGGAAGTTTTCTATTAGAACCATTTCGTCATCGTCGTGATCATCATCATCATCATCGTCGTCATCGTCGCCGTCGTCGTCGTCATGGTTATGTATTGATTTAATTTCAATTTGAATCACTTTATGATATACCAAAATAAAAAATAGAAACTATATCAACTATAAAAATCAATCTATTCATTCTAGTGATTAAATGTTCATTTAAGTCCACTTCACAATCCATTTCATCGTTTATATGAACTTATTCAATATATATAGTTGAACTTACTAATGCAAAACAATTAATCTCTTTAATCCATTGATTGATATCATCTTCTTGATAATTATTCCATTGTAATTTTGATTGGGAATATTGATAATATGCTGTTAAATATATGATTATCCATTCTTTTTGATATTCAATTGAAGGATAACGTTTAAACTCTAGAGCATATGGTCCTGTAATAAATGGTTATAATTAAAAGAAAAGAAAAGAACAATATTGGTTAACAGTATAACTTAGAGTAAAATAAAATAATAAGTAAAATTTAAACAAAGATGGATAGTGATTATGTTAAGTTGGCTTTCCGAGAACTGCAACAGAGCCTCCGGAAGCCCTGAAGGAACCGAAGAGTTTTAGCCAATCAGAGCATGATGGAGTTTTCTAGAATACCAACGTGGCGTGCTACTATTGGTTAGTAGCATAATATGTCTTTTAGCGGATTGGCCAAAATATGATGTTGATTTAACAAATGTTAACATCTATAAATACCCGTATTTTTCTGTACAAAAACGAACCTTGGAGTAAAGTACTTTTCGCATACTCTACGCCTTTCTCTCTCGTGTTCAGGTCACTGTATAGTTCTAGCTTGGGGGTTTTCAAGAATAGCTTAGGAACCGAGCATAGCGTTCAAAATCGCAAGATTTATCAGATTAGCAGTGAAATTCAGTATGAAGCGTGTTTCGTTCTATTTAGGACTCATCAACTGAATACACCTACATTCCAGAATGAACATCAACTTCACGATGCAGGTACATTCAACTAACCAGTCCAAAATAGAATGAAACGTGCATGAAACTGAATTTCAATGCTATCCACTATTAACCTTTACTTATAATGCTTATGAATTAAGGCTAATATCGAGGTAATCCACACTGGATCCATATATATATATGATCCATTGCAGTCTTAAATAACAATAGGAAGATATAAATAAAACAACATCAAGTGAATTTATAAATAAGTATACTTTTGTATATTAATTGAATTTTTATACAAAAATCAATAAAATTTGATTCGATATCGATTGATTAAGTAACGAATTTTGTTATCATTAGATATGATTCCCCTCCCCAGACCCCTCCCCTTAGTGGATTATATAATGAAAATAATTTGGTTTATGTATAGAAGTTGGCACTTTAACAATCGTGTCTCATATTAAAACTATTTATTTTTTTATTATATAATGACTTAGTAACTAGATTATTATGTTTATATATTTGGTTTATCGTAAACGTTCGTCTCATATGCTATCATACTACTATAGTGAACAGAACACGGGTGGGGGGAACAATCGGATGTATTTAGGCATATAATTACAGAGCATCTCAATAAAATCTGAGAACCATATATAGTTAATCGTGAATTTGTAAAATATCAATCCATCATATCAAACTTGACTGTTCCTGTTGCAAACATCAATCCATTGTCTCATATTTCATTGTTCATGCATTTTCCTATCAATTAAGTTTCGTTTGCGTTCTTTCCTCATCGATCTTCTACTGAAATATATTCTATGCCTGACCACCGTCATATACTACTTGTGTGGATATAAGTAACCCACACCACACTACTTCTTTATTGTCCCTATTTTATTCAGTCAGTCAGTGAGCTTCAACGTAGAATCAGGCACATATATGCATCAGTCCATGTTGCCGTACCTCACTCATTAGCACAACAAGATGAACACCGGATTCATAGAAGTATTTTATTGTCAGTAGGTTATTCAAAATAGCCTTAATCACAACTACTTTTGATCTGTTTATGCTTAGTTATGCAATACAATCCAGTATAACTGTATATAAATCTATAAATATTTATGTATATCATGCTAATAGAAGCTGACTATTGACTTCTCCACACATTCAAAGAAGAATGTAGAAAACACGTTTTATGAATGGTGAATCAATATTAACTTAGTTTATATTTATTCAATGGTAACTGTTTATAGTTCAGCAATGTAATTGAACAAGTTTAGAACATTTGCCTATTAGTATTACTATTTGAATTGTTGAGGGGAGGTTGACTATGAATACAGTGGTCTTGAGCGCTGTTAGAGGTATGAGGGCGATTATCACTTCCCGGTTGCCCACACCGTGGAAGGGTTCTGCTGGAGGTACCTGAAAAGGAAATTTGATTAGAGGTGGTCATAGTGACCTGAGAGCGTGATCGCAGTGCCCAAAGACAGCTGCTTGAGGTCGGTCACACACGACCTTTTTATGATTAGTTTTAGTGTTAGCTCCGTACTTGTTGAGTCCTTACCGCCGGAGACGGATATCCGTGGGATAAGGCGAGGTGTGCATTTTTAGGGTCGACCTTTTCTAACCCCACCCCTCCTTTTGGGAAGGCAGCATCGCTGTCATGCTGGTTGTCTGAAGGAAACACCTTACTGCTGTCACACCTCTGTACAGTCAGCAGTACGACTTCGCCTTCGGACCTTGGTTTTGTTGCTTTTAGTGTTACCGCTCTTCAACCGACCTGTCTAGCATGGTAGGACCTTGAGTAACGGTTTTTCCAGCCAGTATAGCTCAGTTGCTTCATCACGATAGGCAAGCCCGACCACCACGTCAAGGTAGCAACAACGGTCAGGTTGAATTGTTGACATGAGATAAGGAAACCTCTGGTCATCATTGTAATTCATAAATCTGAAATATAGGATATCAATTAAGGTTCCAAGATAATAATAATGAAACTAGAATAAAAAAAACTTACCAGTAAATTCACAAAAATGATTACCAATATCATATGCAGCATAATTTAAGTCACAATATTCCATATCAATCAAGTGAACTGAATCTATGAAGGCATTAAAACAAGAAAGATACCCATATCTATGTCCACACACCAAAAAAAATTACATTTTCCATCATACAATCAATAAACAGGTTTTGCATTTTTTTTAGTGTAATATAATGTAATGACTAAAATGATAAGAGATTAATAAACTATAGAAATATTTGATCGATTTGGTGAGAAATTTTTATAACTAAGTTATATCTTATGGATACTGACTAGCAATCGGATCTAGTTTGACTCGCGTTTCGTTCTATTCGGGGCTCGTCAGGTGGGTGTAACTGTATCTTAGAGTTGATATTCATTCCAGGACTCGAACCCTCTACCGTTCACTTCAAACGCTATCGCGTTATCCATTTAGCCAGTGAGTGCTGATAGCTACCTATTTGTGCAATGGTGTGAAGTTTAAATACACTTGAATCTTCCTATTGATATTTAGGACTGCAATTGATGAGTCTCTTATTGGCATATATGCATAAATTGTGCGTATTGCCTCGATATTGCCTTAATTTACAAGCTTTATAAACGATTGAAGCGAGTTCGAGTCCCGAAGTGAACATCAAATTCGAGATACAGGTATATCCAGATGATCAGTCTCAATTAGGATGAAACGTGCATCCTAGATTCCATTGCTAGCCACTATCCACCGTTGCTTATAATGCTTTTGAATTAAGGCAATATCGAAGCAATACGCACAGGATTCACATATGACAACATAAGACTGATCAATTACACTCCTAAATATCAGATTCAAGTAAACAATACAAAGTGAATTTAAGTTGTCCTCATTAAACTTAGGACTACTCAGGCATATGCATCCAACAACTTGTCAATGATAAAACATAGAACTTTTAGGTCTAACAGCTGCCGCATTATATTAAGGCAGATATATAGAATGACTGTCATCAATGTAATTGGGCTGAGAGTACGCAGTACCAAACAATCATGTACTAAGACAAGACTATTATCCAGTAATCTCTAAACTTCTCTACTTCTCTTATTCACATTTGCTGGCAGATAAAACATTTCAAACATGTATATAAACTGTTATGTAAAAAGTATTTCATCTCAAGTTTCTAGAAACATTATTGTAGTCAAAAAGACTCGAAAAAGTTATATAATATTTTATTCAATAGTTGCACATTGTAGAGAAGTTTGTTTCATTGTGACCGGAACATAGTCCTATTCTGCACATTCGATCACAAACAGGGCAGAATCACGTACAAATATAAGATGTCAAACCAAAATTTGGCATCAGTCTACAAAGTCATTGATTATTGATTCTGTCATGTCTGTAGATGCTGATTGCCTAGTTGGAGTCAGCGTGATAACTACAATCAGTGATTCAGCATGTTGGTTGACATTTAAAGTTGACAATTACAATGAACCAGATGCATTTACACTTTATCCCATTCTAAATCTTCAGTTTTTGATGTGAACCGGGAAACAAGAAGCCCTGACAAACTACGAAGGCTATTTTTCGGGACGTTATTTCATTTTATTCAAAGCTTGTAAAACATTGACATTTATTTTTGTCCCTAATCTATTCTACAGAACATAAGTTTTCGTTCGATGTATCATTCACTGCCATACCTTTTTCTGTTCTGAAGCTATTGTAATTTAAACATATTAATTTGCACCCTATTTTTTACTCTGATTCCCAGTTTTGGACATAATTGTATTTTTCCTAATTATTGTACGTTGCGGTCGGGTTATTCACTTATTTATTCATGTACCTTTTTACACTAATCTGAATTCAGTGAATTCAGTAAATCCAGTGGTCAGGGAAATAGATCGAGTAGTGTTCCAGTTGTCTTGTCTTCTCTCATTCGTGTGCTTGCCCACCAATCAGGTGACCGAATAGTTTTCTTCTCTGTACCCCATCTCGAACTCGCGCCGTGTTATTGTAGTATATGGACTTTGGTCAACACGCATATACCGAGATGTACGTTGATTATGACTAATTGTTTAACAAATATGTGTCATAAATAAACGGTGTTTGTAGAGATTGTAGAGTTTCCGCAGTTTTAAACTACTTACCGGTTTAAGTTTGACCACCGCTGAAAACTTGGAAGTACTGACTGGACATGTTCACTGGCTTAGTGTGTAGAGGCCAAGAATTCATACATGAACCTTGAAGTTCCTAGGTTAAATTTCCGAATGAAGGGTTGCGAATAGACATTGCTGAAGAGCCCAATATAACGGAACAACCTTCCAGTACTCTTAGGTTTTCAATGATAGTCTAACTAAGATCAGTTCGTGATTTAAAACTGTGATAATATCTATCCATTCAAGTTTAAGATTGAAATCTTATAATCACTCAATCTAAAATCTTAAACATTCTCTGACTGTATTTAACATAGAATGTCTCTGGAAATTGTATAATCAAATGAGATAATATCATCTATTCTGTTAAATAATTTATTCTTCAATTATGAGAGTATAGATCTGATGTAAGTTGAATCGGACAACATTGAAAACAATCATTTAACAAATTATACTCCAATAGTATTGAATAAGCCCATTTAATCAAGGAGTAAACATATCATGATTATTTAGAATGAAAATTATATGTTAATTAAGAAAGAAGTTAGATCAAAGCCAGATTAGTTGGTTGACTACGTAACTAGAAGTGAGTACTCATATATACCAATAACATTAAAGTGGATTGGTTAAGGTTAGACATTAACATTATTGGATTCCGGATCAGTGGTCCGGTAGGTTAAGCGTTCGCAGGCAAGACTGAAGGCCCTGGGTTCGAATCCCGCGAGCGGGATCGTGGATGTGCACTACCACTGAGAATTCCCACAATAGGACGAAACGGCCATCTAGTGCTTCCAGGTTTCCAACACTGGTCTAACATTAATCGGTTCATGATCTCAATTAAAATTAAAGTACTTTAAATAATTATGAACCAGATGTGAAAAACGTTTACTTTAGTTACATTATTGATTTATTATGATTATCCTTAATTTTTATTGTACACTCGCCAACTTTGCTAACATGAAGGGCTACAATTGAATAGTATAAATTTTATTTATTGAATGCTGTATGTATTTATTGTACTACATTATGTTAGGTAGAATTTCCAAAGTTTTTCCATACTGACGTTTTAAGTGTCAATAGAAATGGACGTGAGTTCCGAGGCAACTGTATGTCTGGTGATGACTTTCTAGTCACTTTCTAGAACTCCATATTCTCCCCCCCCATAGCTTAGCATTGAACAGGGGAGAAAAGGTGTGAAGTACGAATATATGTTTAACATCAAAGTTTACTTAGGTTAATAAGTAACCTTGACCTTCTGTAAACTTCTAAAAGTGTATTAAACCTAGATGATCATCCAGACAAAGTATGTCAAGTAATCCACTGATTTTCTAGATGATCTTAAAGACTTCGTAATGAATACTGATGATTAAAAAAGACAAATGTTTTTAAGCTTTTCGTGACTTTCAAAGAGTTAACGGAAGGATTCTTATTGGATCTTAACAAAATATATAAATATATTAAAGTATATTATATATGTACTCACTTTCATCTGGTGCCAGTATAATGTTGGCTGCATTCATATCATTATGGCATAAAACAACTTTAGATATAGGATTATAAAGATATTGATCTTTTAATTTCATCACTTCATTTAATACATAAGATTTACTTGGAAATATTGATTCATATCTGAAATGGTTATAAGTCATAATTACAAAAAAAAACAACATTCATAACAGGTTTCAATCAGTCAGTCAGTCAGTCAGCAACAACGTGGAACTTCCTACGTACGTACTTACATCAGTTCGAGTTGCCATACCACATTAGCACACAGATTCAGTTATCGATTCAAATCCCATAGTGGCAGAGGTAGTGATAGGGAACAATAGGGTTTGAAGATGTTATTTAAGGAGTATAATCCAGTGGAATAAATTTGGAAAAAAAATAAACGACATGAAGAATTCAGAAGATTAGAATTTGGGAGAACACAGAGAGTGGATGCACCTGCGCCATTGCAAACGATTTTGAGCCATGTCATTCAAGGTCTCTAACCATCGGTTGAGGTCCCCAACCAGGTAGTCTACATCTACCAGCATGGCTCAGTTCACTTGTCAGTGACTTCGTGGATTTGTGCCATGTTTTGGTCTGACCGCCCCTAGATTTCTTCCAACCTACTCCTACACCAGAAAACATAGCACGTCGGGGCAGTCGGTGGTCGGGCATGCGCAACACATGTCCCAGCCATCTCAACTGATTAAGTTTCACTACTTCCTCAATTGATTTGCCATCCTTACCTAGTACCCGTTTCCTAACAACTGTATTACTTACTCGGTGGTCCCAGGATATACGAGCAATGTTTCGAAGACACCTATGATTAAATACTCATAACAGGTTTAGTACTGATCTATGATAACATGAAAATAAGGATCAAAACTTGTAATTCCCTGTAGGTTTGATAGATTCATCATACAGTTAGATAACTTTATCAAAAGTGAAATCATGAAGTAATGAAGATGATGAAAAGGTTTTCTTAAGATAAGAGATGATTATTTAGTTTACATCATGAATTAGATTAAATTAGACAATCAATGTAATTCAAAGTGTATTGGACAACAGAGTTTGGGGAAAATCATTCATCCATCTATCTTACATCCCTCCTTGATCCACTAAATAAACGAAAAATTGTCCGAAAATGCTTGAGAAACTACACATGCACATATTGAACATTGAAAAAAATGGATTGGAGTCCTCAGCAGTGTGCATCCGCGATGCCACACGTGGGATTCGAGCCCAAGATCTCCGTTTTCGCGTGTGAACTCTTAATCTCTGGACCACTGAGCTGGTATTAACAGATGTTAACGTCTAACAGCTGAGATGTCCCATATTGGGACGTGCAAGTGCTTTGCACGTCAACTCTATCTGTATTTTTGTGAGGATGGTTCATAGGTGAACTCGAGGAAGCTCTAAGAAGCTCAGAAAGAACCGAAGATATTCCATCCAATCATCTTTTCGAAGAATATTCCAGAATCCCGATGTGTAGCTTCCTATTGCAAAAATGCTAATAACCCCCTGTATGCGGATTGGATGACTATAACGATGATTTCATTTTTATTAAAAACTATAAATACCTGACAGTTTTGTGCCATAATTGTCACTGCTTTGGAATAGCATCCCTTTTACTTGTCTTCTATCTTCGCGTTTGCGAATTCGGGGGGTTCGAATGTTTGAGTGCTCAAGTTATAAGCATCATAGTACTGAAAACATGATTGGTGTTACACGTATGTGAAGATTCTTGAATTTTATGATTTACATCATGAACTAGATAACCGTTGAAAACCACAAGATACTGCAAAGTTGTTTTGTCATTATGTGGGACAACCTAGTGATATCACGCAACTTGAGATCGAACTCAGGACGTCATAACAAGTGCTTAACATTTAGACCATTAAATCAGTAACCGACAACTTACATTTCCATATCCAATCATTTGGTAATAGTTCAAAATCACCTTCAAATGTCGTTGGTGCGCAAGTGTTTTGCATCTGAACTGTACTTTTGACCAATCAGTCAGCTACAACGTAGGAGCACGGATATATATCTAACACTCCAAGTTACCATATCTCATTAGCACAACAACATGAACAACGAAGTCATAGAAGAAGTTAATTCAATGATAGTAATAGAGATTGTGTATAAGGATATAATACAGGAAGAAAGAATTATTTGGTAGAAAGAAATATATGAAGCGATTTAAATTTCTTTGTGTAAGGAAGAACAAAGAGTGTATACACTGACGCCATTGTGATCATTTCTGAGCCATGTCACCCACAGTCTATAACCATTGATTACGATAGTCACGCCGACCACAAACAAGTAGTCTGCATCTACCAACATGGCTCATACCAGAAGTTAGTGATTTCATGTACTGATGCCACATTTTGGTTTATCCTCCACTAAATTTCTCTCAACCATCTCCAACACCAATCAGCATTGTGCGTCGTGATAATCAGTGTTCAGACATACGTAACAGGTGGCCCAACCATCTCAGTTGATGAAGATTCACAGTGTCATCAACTGATTCACCATCATCATTCCTTAATACCCTACGTTCAACCTCACTATTACTTACCCGATGATCCCAGAAGATGTGAGCTCTATTTCTAAAAATATCTGTGATCAAATACTATTAGTTTACAAATATCTTCCACTTTTATTGACCACCTTTTTTTACAACCGTATATACATCTATACATATAGAATAATAGTAGTATAAATAGTAGTATAGTTAATTTATTTTACAAAAAAAAAAAAGAAGAAATTCTTACTTATTCCGTTTTCTTAATGAATGAATAAATTCATCATTCAGTCTATTTATCCATTTTAATAGGGTTGAAAATATTTGTGATTCTGGTTTGATTATCTTATTTTCTATTTGTATAAATTCATCAATTGGTAAACAATGTAATTGAGCTAATTTCTCTGCAATTAACCTGTATGAAAATCAATAATATATTGTATATAATTAATCAATGATATTGATATTATCCAATAGTAGATATTTCTTGAAATCTATTAAGTTAAGGCATTTCAGTCAGCCCTGGTACGGCCGAGAGTGGGGAGAGTCCGCTCTCCTTCTCTAAATGCTCTCACATGGTCACGTGTATATAGTCTCTGCTAGGGAAGTCCTACTTACCACAGATGTTGTTTACGAAATTGAGAGGACGAATAGAGAAACCCAGGCGCTTTAACCGGATTGGTGGACATACAGAGTCCACCCAGAGGAGTTAGGAAACCATGATTCCAAACCAATGGTGCACATTGGCTCCAGTATGCTGAGGGAACAAATGGCGTATGAAACAATCATCGGTCACCGACTACCATAGGACTACAACTTCTCACGTTGCTCCACTGCCTTTTGTATTAGATCTTCAGGTCGGAGGCTCCAGGTGTGGCCTCCTAAAAAAACCACGTGCTTCGGTTCGGGCACCGAGGCAGTATCCTAGCCCCCACGCAAACCAAATGAGATTTGTGTGGTGTATATATATATATATATATATATATATATATATATATATATCTGGTGCCCCCTTGTACCAGTATTTATGTATTCAAATAAATATAAATAGTCAGTAACAACGTAGAACTTCGTACGTACGTACGTACATCAGTTCGACTTGCCATGCTACATTAGTACAGAGATACAATTGTCCATTCAAATCCCATAGTAGTGGAGGTAGTAAGAGTATAAGCAGTAATCGAAAACATTAGGGCTTGAAGAGGGACATGAAGAGTTCAGAAGATTAGAATTCGGGAGAATACAAATAGTGGATGCACTTGCGCAATTGCAATGTCCAGATCTTATCTCCTATCTCTATGATCTGTGAAACATGCTGAAACTTGATTGATAGAAACTGATCGATAGTAAAGATTAGACAAACGTAACACTGGTTACTATTTATTGATTAATCAATCATAAACGCTTAAGTCTTATAAGAGGTTAATCCCGGCTCAAATAGTTAACTGATAACATCTCCAATTGTAACTCATTGTGACGTAGCCTCGAATCACACTGCGAGCATCAATCCATTACAAAATAATAAGCCTATCCTAACGAATAGTTGCAAACTAGCACAATATCTAAGTCCATAATTTCTTACTTACTATGTTCAACCATTTCTCAATAAGATGAGATATTTGTAAATTATCATAAATTCATTTAAATGAGTACTTGAGTGAGTTATAGTTTTGTTTGAAAGGAATTTCAGTGTCAAGCAAATGAATATGGATCTTAATCATATTGTTTTAAAAATTAAATCTCCCAATCAATCAATCAATCAATCAATCAATCAATCAATCAATCAATTAATCAATCAATGAATTGTCAATTCATCTTGGAATGTGAAATAATAATTTTTCTTAAGATCATAAATCGTTCGAGGTTAGATTACCACCATTGAAAACCTGAAAGCACTGGACGGTTGTTTCATCCTATTGTGTGATTGCCCAGAAGTGCTAGCGTCTTCTGGGATCATTGGGTAAGTAATAGTGAGGTTAGATATAGGGTATAAGGGACTGATGACGGTAAATCGGTTGATGACACTATGAATCTTCATCAACTGAGATGGTTGTGCCACGTGTTTCGTATGAATGAACACTGATTATCACGACGCACAATGCTGATTGGTGTTGGAGTTGGTTTGGGGAAAGTTAGTGAAGGACAAACCAAAATGTGGCACCAGTACTTGAAGTCACTAACTTTTGGTATGAACCATGTTGGTAGATGCAGACTACTTGTTTGTGGTCGGCGTGACTATCGTAACCAATGGTTATAGACTGTGGGTGACATGGCTCATAATCGATCAAAATGGTTTGAGTGTGTATACACTCTCTGTCTTCCCTTAAGCTAAGAGATTTAAATCGCTTTAGATCTTTCTTTCTGCCAAATAATTCTTTCTTCCTGTATTATATCCTTATACACAATCTCTATTACTATCATTGAATTAACTTCTTCTATGACTTCGTTGTTCATATTGTTGTGCTAATGAGATATAGTAACTTGGAGTGTTAGATATATATGCGTGCTCCTACGTTGTAGCTGACTAACCGACTGACTAATTGCACATCCATGATCCTACTGGCAGGATTCGAACCCAGTGCCTTCAATTGATTCATAATCACAATCAACTACTTACCTGCCATATTTTATATCATATAATTTTTCCAATGAAATATCACAACCATCAATATAGGAATATACATATCCATTATTAAATATTCCATATAATTGTTGATAACCTTTTAATTTTCTAACTATTTTTATATATTTCATTTCATTTGTTCGATCTATTAATGATGTGGTTAAATGACCATAAATACGAATAAGTAATGATGGTATTCCAGTTAAAGAAATGGAATATTGTTTATTATCAATGAAGATTAATTGATTTGAATAGCCTTTATTTAAAACCTGTAAAAAGAATTTATATATCATTGATTATAGAATTAACACAAAAGGGAGATATTGTGAATAGTGTAGTTATTTGATAAGTAAGTTTATGGGTCCATTGAAGCTAGATCATTATGGGAAACTTCGATGTATTGAACGGCCGTTTCGTCCCAGCACGGGACTCCTCATCAGCGCGCACTCACTATCCCGCCTCATGCATGAACGCCTAACTTCTAGATCACTGAGCTGACCAGTATCCAATGGTGTTAATGTCTAACTTCAATTAATTCATGAAATTGAGCGACACATCCACTATTGTCATCAGTGAGTTACTATCTCACAACAGACCCGAGTGAGATGGTTGAGAATATTTGTAATTCAGTTAGAAGTTTATGCTGATGATATCATTCAGACGAACGATGAAAGCTCCATAACCAAACCATTCAGCTCAGAGAACAAAACTCCATTAAAAATAGACGCGAGTGAACTCCGCTGGTCACTGCTTCTCACTAGAACTCCAGGAATCACCTTTTGGAACCAGTCATTAATGAGCATATGATGGTTATGATCAGAATTAGGTTTTGTAGAAATCATAGTAATTATTAAAAGTTTGTTTCATGTACGAAACACCAAACTCCTCAAGGTAATCCATTCAAGAAGGTCTCAAATTACAATAACTAGAAAACTTCTTTTATTGTCTTCCTGCATGAGCACTAGAGATGCTACCGATCGCCTAACAAAGTGTCATAAAGTTATGCCATGACCATTCTCGTCCATCTACTTGATGTTGCAACATTTTTGATCATAATCTTCTTTATGTCAGAATTTTATTTATTTATTTATTTTAACACATAGATATTGGTACAAGGAGACACCAAATACATATGAGCCACACGAATCTCAATTGATTTGTGTGAGAGCTGTGATACTGCCTGGGTGCCCAAACCGAAGCAGGTGGTCTTTTTAGGAGGTCACACCCCGAGACTTCGATCTAAAGGTCTGATCCACAAGCAGTGGAGCATCGTAAGTAGATGCAGTCCCATGGTAGCCGGTGACCAACGATTGGTTCATACTCCATTTGTTCCTTCAGGATACCGGAACAAGCCTATGTGCACCATTTGTTTGGGATCCGGTTAAAGTGCCGGACATTCGCTTTACGTCCTCTCATTTTCGTAAACACCCCCTTTACGAGAAGGCAATGAGTAGGACTTCCCTGGCAGAGGCTATATACGCATGACCATATGAGAGCATTTGGAGAGGGAGAGTGGACTCTCCCCACTCTTGGCCGTACCAGAACATTTGGAGGGCAAGGTTGTGATGGAGTTCGGATTCGGACCCACGCCCTTTCAGACTGGTGCCTTAAACCAACGCCTTGGATCACTTGGCCACTCCACCTATGTCAGAATAATCTTAATAAGTTAGATATATCAATGTTTCGCGTATGCTCTCTTACCAATTAAGGACGTCTACAGCCTACAGTCTACTCTTTGACAACTTCACCATATTCAATATTCAATTACAAGTACTTCTTCAAGATGAGTAATACATAAGATGATGATTCTTGAAAGCTTATACAATTAACATAATTCTTACCTTGACAACAATATTCTTTGTTTCATATTCTGATGGGAATAATAATGTAATTAATTTTTGTATATTCACATGATCATTAATTCCATGGATTGTAATATTGAATTTTGGTATATTCTCTTCATGAATTGGTTTAATCTTTTGTAATTCTGTAATCATTTAAATTAAATTGACCGGTCTTTCTATTTTATAATACAAATCCGTTATGACCTTGAACACATAGAAAATGCTGATTGGTTAAACCATGTTAAACCACATATAAATACGCACATGCACATGCACACACATACATAGACAAACATACATAATTATGTGCGTCAATGTCTAATTATTTCATACAGATTGAAGTATATCGATTTATGTCAGAAAAAAAACAGATAATAATAAAATACATTGAAAACCCGGAAGCACTGGACGGCCGTCTCATCCTACTGTGGGACTGTTCAGCAGTACGCATCCACGATCCCGCTCGCGGGATTCGAACCCAGGGCCTTCAGTCCCACAATAGGACGAAACGGCCGTCCAATGCCTCCAGGTTTTCAATGGTGGTCTAACATCAATCGGTTTATGATCTCAATCAAAAACTTGACAATCTCCACAACACCTAAGTCGATATATCGATTGATGTCAGAAAAAACAGAAGTATTTAAGTTGATAAATATAATAATAATAAAATACATTGAAAACCTGGAAGCACTGAACAATCGTTTCTTCTTAGTATGAGATTCTTTAGTGGCAGTGTGCATCCATGATCTTGTATTTGGGAATGGAATCCAGGACTCATCAGTCTCGTGCGCGAACGCTTAACCACTAGACCATTGAGCCGATATCCAACGGTGTTAATGTATAACTTCAATTAATCCACGGAATTGAGCGATATATCCACCATTGTCTTCACAACAGATCTGGTTGAAGTTCACATTAGAATTCCAGGAAATATCTTTTGAAGCCAGTCACTAGTGATCACATGGCGATTATGATCAGAATGAGGTTTGTGAAGATTATAATAATTTCTAATAGTTCAATTCATGAATCGATGTAAGTGCATGAAACCGAAGGTCCTGGGTTCAAATCCCGTGTGTGGGATCATGGATGCGCACTGACACTGAAGAGTCCCATATTGGAATGAAACAGTCGTCCAGTGCTTCCAGGTTTTCTATGTTGGTCCAATCATGAATCCAACTATTAAAAATTACTACAATCTCCATGAATCCCATTCTAATCATATTACTGTTTTAACCAACTTCACAGACTAACAATAAAACTAATGAATATTTTTGTTTTCATTTGGAAGAGAATAAAGGGACTTCCAGCTGAAGAGGAAATTCGGGAAAGACGTTGGAAATGGATAGAAGATACATTACGGAAATCATCAAACTGCATTACGAGGCAAGCCCTCACTTGGAATCCTGAAGGGAAACAGAAATGAGGAAGGCCAAAGAACAAATTATATCGGCAAATAGAAGCAGATATGAAAAGGATGAATACCAACTGGAAAGAGCCGGAAAGTATTGTCTAGGACAGAGTTGGACGGCGAGTGCTGTTGGATGACATCTATGCTCCTGGACGAGGAATAACAAGCGTAAGTAAGTAAGTAAGTGAGTAATGTGAAACGAACTAGTGATTGTCAAAATAGCTTATCTGTATTATCATAATTATACCAATCAGTCATATATAACATGTAACATACCATAAAGATATATTAATTCATTCTATGGTCTGATATGATATAAACCTCTAGTGTTGGTAGCCCTTAACATTTTTTCCAACTTACTAAATTGATAGCAAGTTTTGTGAATCAGAATAATTTTCCCTTTTGCATAATAATCAATTGTGAACAGATTATTCAGTAGTTCAATTTATCATCTCTAACTAGTAGCCTATGGATCATTTAGAATTAACACATTCAATGTACCCATCAATTCTAAGCAATTGTTTACAACGAACACCTTTTTTTTCAACAGTATAGCATTGTTTCTAATGATGTCTACTGTGTATGATTGGATTTGATTGAATCCTGATAAAACAACATGGAAAAATGTCTAGTTTTTATCAAATTTGCATTTGAAACTTCAGAATTTTTGAAAAAAATAATTTCTAAGTAAACCCTGGTACAGTGAGAGTGGAGAGATTCAACTCCCTCTGTCATCAATACATTCGTCAATACTGCCTCCAAACGCTCTTGTATGGTCGAGAATGAGGAGAGTCAGCTCTCCCTCACGAAATGTTCTCACATGGCCACGTGTATATAGTCACTAACAGGGAAGTACTACTTACTGCCTTCTCGCACCACGTGTGTTGTTTGCGGAATTAAGAGGACGAAAAGCGAATGTCCAATGCTTTAACCGGGTCGATGAATACGTAGAGTCCACGTAGGGGAGTTAGGAAACCCTGATTACAAACCAATACCTCACATGGGCTCTACGTTCCTGAAGGGACAAATGACGTATGAACCAATCGTTGGTCATCAACTATCATGGAAATACATCTCCTGACATTGTTCCACAGCCTTCTGGATCAGGCATTTACTTCAAAGGCTTTAGTCGTGAGCCCTTAAGAAAACCACCTGTTTCGATTTGGGCATTTGAGCAGTATCACAGCTCACATACAAATCAAGTGACTTGTGTGGTGAATATATATTCCGTTCGCCTTTTTTGATTGATACATAATTTTTCCGTTAGGGGTTATAGAGATTGTTGAATTTCATTAAAATCATAAATCTATCAATGTTAGACCATCAATGAATACCATCTAGTAGTTCTAAGCTTTCATCGATGGTAATGTATAGATTTTATTAATATTTTATTAAGTCAAAATGAAATTACATTGAATAGTTTGTAAAGATTAGGTTTTATTAAAGAGTTATACCCACATGGAAACCTATTGAGTATTACCTTGTGTAGGAAAGTGATTTTAGTTTAGCTCTGAAATGTTTAATAATATACATTGGTTATTTCATTTCAAAGATACTGTGGTACTTTATTTCGTGATCAAACTTATTTCCAAAAAATGTTTTACTTACTTACTTGTTTACGCCTGTTACTTCTCATTGAGGAGCGTAGGCAGCCCATCAACACTCTCTATCTAACTGTGACCCAAGTAATCCTTTCCAGTTGTTTCTAGTTGATATTCATTCTTTTCATATCTACTTCTATTTGCTGACGTAATGTGTTCTTCAGTCTTCCTCTTCTCCGTTTCTCTTCCAGATTCGTGATACAGTTTGATGATTTCTTTGATGTATATCCTATCCACTTCCAGAATCTGTACTCATTTCCTCTTGAGATGGAATCTTGTTTGTCCTATTCCACAGTAGGCCGTTGCTGATGATATCCGGTCAACGGATGTTGAATATCTTGCGTAGGCAACTAATTATGAATACTTATACCTTCTTGATGATAGTTGTTGTAGTTTTCCAAGTTTCCAAATAAGACTAAATAAATATCGTGTTGAATGAAATTCCGTCGGTTGTTAGCTTAAAAGTTGTCAAACTTCATAATGAATTAGGTACATCAATGCTGATATTATATCATTTAAGAAGTACATATCAAGGGCTCTTCGACTAAATTCCTAGTAAATATCAATTATTCATAAAAAGATGTATAGAAGATATTCAACTTACAAACTATATACATAAAATAATGTCGGTGATTTAAATTTAAATAATTCTAAGATTACTGCTGGTGAAATCTTCAGACCTTCTCTCGAGGAAACAATCATGATCAACGTTATCGAGGAATATATCAAGAAGTGAGGACAATTCAGTAAAGAATAGTTTCGTTTCAACCATATCATTGATTACAACTGTAACGTTGTAATAAGATAGTCTATAAGTATATACAAAAGAAATCAAGATTGATCCTTAAGTATCACAGCCTCTGATTTGCGTATTTTTTAAACAAGGTTTTTTTCTACAGGATGGGGTTTCTAACCCGATACCCAAATCTGCTACTTATTTGGACTTGGGACAAGGATTAGCCCTAATAGAGCTACAGGTAGAATCCTGAAGAAAAAGGGAAAATAAGAAGACAAAAGTACAAACTACATCGAGCATCGGAAGCAGACATCAAAATGATGAATAGCAACTGGAACTAAGTGGGAAAGATTGCCCAGGGCAGAATGAATGACAGTGGGCGGCCTATTCTATCCCAAAGTCAGAATTTCCAGTACAAATATCAAGACATTATATATGAATATTATATTTTTGAAATAATCTCAGAGATTGAAATTTACATATAACAATTCCAACGTTTCGTCCCACTAACTTGACTGAGCCTCCTCTTCAGAGTAGAATAATCTAAATCATCAAAGAAATCTATGTATATATATAGAGCCTTGTAACAATCATAACAGTACGTTGTTAAAACCAATCAAATTTGGTTGTTGATTTTGATTTTTGTAAATTAGGATTAAATAAGTCCGTGAATAATTCAGCTATATGGAAACAATTACCCGTGACAACATCAAATTGTGTATGTGTGTGTGAGTGTGTGTATGTATGTATGTATGAGATTAATTATCATTGATATTCTGTGTTAATATGTTATATATATATATATGGAGGGATAAGTAAATAAGTAAATAAAAGTGCAAGTTCAAGGTTGAATAACTTGTTAATGAATCATTGATGTACATGTCAAAATTTAAGAAACAAACAGATACATAATTTTTGATTGAGATCATGAATCGATTGATATTAGAGCACCATTGAAAACCTGGAAGCACTGGACGGCCGTTTCGTCCTCTTGTTAAACTCTTCAGCAGTGCGCATCCACGACCGCGTCTCGCGAGATTCGAAACGACCGTCCAATGCATCCAGGTTTTCAATGGTGGTCCAATATCAATCGGTTCATGATCTCAATCAAAAACTCGACAATCTCCACAACACCTAAATTGATAGATACATAATTGTATTGCTAAAACCTCATTGAATTCAGACTAAAAATATAACGATGCATGTGAAAGAAATATAAACAGGTTGAATAAAGATAGGGTTCAAATTACTTGTCAAACGGTATTTGCCAGGTAGTCGCCAATTGAATACCATCTTTTCGGTTCAGCCTGTTCTTGTTCGCCCATATCTACAGCACTTCTGCTGTCATAATCTTTCCTTGTGGGTATTAAAACCTTTCTGAAATATTTTGACCCCTTCAATATTGATCTTGTGTGTTGTTTCTAACGCATGTAATGCTATCGCAGACTTATTTATTCTCTAGTTTCTTCAAATCAATCGAGGATTTGGGAACACTTTTTCAAACATTGTTTGTGTTCCTTCAACCTTACATTCAATTGTCTGGATGTTTCTCCAAACATAGGCTGTATGACAATCATGACAGTTGATCTCATACACAATATTCTGTTGTTCTTCCTTTGGTAACCTGTCCTTTTATTTTTTGATTTATTTACTTATCCCTCCATATATATATATAACATATTAACACAGAATATCAATGATAATTAATCTCATACATACATACATACATACTTACACACTCATTCACACACACATACACAATTTGATGTTGTCACGGCTAATTGTTTCCATGTAGCTGAATTATTCACGGACTCATTTTATCCTAATTTACAAAAATCAAAATCAACAACCAAATTTGATTGGTTTTAACAACGTACTGTTATGATGGTTACAAGGCTCTATATATATACATAGATTTCTATGATGATTTAGATTTAGATTATTCTACCCTGAAGAAGAAGAAGTCGAGATGAGTTAGTGGGACGAAACATTGGAATTGTTATATGTAAATTTCAATCTCTGAGATTATGTCAGAAATATAATATTCATATCTAATGACTTCTCTATACTACTCGGCGCCCATTTTCTGTCAAACTATTCCTTCTAATCTTGACGAATATTCGTACAAATGTAAAACATTTCTACTCTATGGAGCGAAAACTTGCAGCACTACGAAAGCCATCATGAAGAATATACAAGTGTTCATTAACAGTGGTCTACGCATAATACTTAGGATCTGTTTGTCAAATACTATCAACAATAACCAACTGTTGGAGAGAACAAACCAGATTCCAGTGGAGAACGAAATCAGAAAGAATCGCTTTTTATACTCTTGAAACTCCTCCGTAAATTAAAATTTTAGTATTATGAAATATGTTTTTGTACAATCTTTTATGTGTTAGATAGTAAACGTTTTAAGTGTCAAATGTAGTTTTATACAGTCCCATTTCAGATCTACACGATAAATTTGTTACTATTTATTGTTTTGTTACTTATAATATTTAAGTAGTATACTTTGTAATTGCAAATATTTTATCAATTAGTTCCGTCTGAAGTATTAAATGGTGTAAAATTTCACGAAATTAAGATGGAAGGAAATGTAAAGTATTTGTCAAATGAAAGCGTTTTAAATGTTGGATATCATTCAAGTTTATCTGGGATTCAATTTACTGGCTTTAGTTCAACATGACTTCCTTCAGTTAGATGGTCTACACAAAGCACTTCGCTTACATAGTTTAATATAATCTAATTAAGAAATTTCAGTAGTTTTGTCAACAAAAATAATGTAAAATCGGTAACCATAGTGAAATAGGTTTGGTTTACTTGTTTTCCTGATTTAACAAAGTCAAGTAAAGCAAACGTATCTCTATGATTAGTTGTTTCAATCATAACGGCCTTCGTGGAGCACAGGTCACCGACGGGGATACTTCAACTAACTATGTCTTGGGCTCTCCTTTCAATTTCTTGACAAGTTGCTTCCATTCTTTTGATATGTGATTCCTATTCCCGGCTCAATTTGTTCTCTTTTTACCTTAAACTTGAAGATTTCAAGTTGGAGCTTGCTTCATGATACAGTTTTATGATTTCCATTATATGTGTCCTGTTCACTTCCACAATCCTTTTACGATTTACTCTTCAGTTGGAAGTTGATTTGATTTCTTGCACAGTATGTCTTTCCTGATGGTATCCGGTCAATGAATATAGACTATGTTGCGTAGACAAATGTTTATAAATACAAAAGAATAGTTCATGAGTCGATTAAAGCTAGACCACCATGGGAAACCTAAAAGTACTGAACTACTGTTTCGTTCTAGTATGGAAATCCTCAATAGCGCGCACCCACGATCCTGCAAGTGAGAATCGAATCCAGGACCTTCGGTTTCGTGTACGAACGCCTTACCTCTAGACCACTCAGCCAGCATCCAATGGTCCGACAGGATCGTGGATGCTCACTGCCACTGAAGAGTCCCATACTAGGACGAAACGGTCGTCCAGTGCTTCCTGATTTCTATAGTGGTCTAGCTTCAATTGACTCATGAACTATTCTTTTGTACAGAAGAAGATAATGGAAATGTTTATCTGACTCTTACTGTTTGTATTGATAAACTTATCTTAACATTTAGATCAAAACAAATTTTCTTAAAAAGTTATGTGAAATGATGTAATCGAATAAACTGAGTGAATGTTGGTAAAAATTCTGATAAAGATGCTTCTTGATGTATAGTTCAGCAAAACAAATGTTAGAAAACCGAAAGCTCAACTGTATGGAAATCTAGTTCAGTTTTAATTATTCAACACGGTGACCAGTATCCAACATCTCATATAATAGTTTTGAGGATAGAATAAATCTGTCAGTTGAATCAGTCAGAACAAAATAACATTCTACTATTGTTGAGTTCTCTGACTTGAATCGTTTATTAGTGAAAGACATTATCAAGTTAAGGCGGATGCTCATACTACTGTTCAGAACTGTTGGGGAGATACAGAAAACACCGCAAAAATAGTCAAAAAGAGACTGAGTTAACATTGAGAAGCATCTTGTCCAACCAACGTTCATAAAACGTTTTGCCAGAAACATCTGAAAAAATGAAAAGTCACATGTTGAGTTTTTGATTGAATAGTTACCTATGTTGCTACTATGTTTAAAGTAGCATTCTAGAATTTTCCGAAAACCCAAGACCATCTAAAATACAATACAAACTCTAGATTTTCTGTACATAAATGAACCTTTGGAGTAAAGCATTTCCTCATTACTTCACGTCTTTTCTGTCAACCCTGAGGGTTATTAGAAGAGCTTACGAACAGAATCTAGCGTTCATTTAAAAGACTTATCAAGTACGCCTATAAACACATTCACAATGGATGATTAGACAAAATATATTCAACTCTCATGGAATACATCCAGATATTTTTATGACATAGAACATTACATCTTTAACATCTACAAGTTTGATTCACTTGGTAATGAAATGAATTGTATTAAGCGGTTTGTTTTACACTTTGCACCTATGAATGATCAATTCAACCCTGTCCAAGGTGATATTCAGGTCATTTAGTCAGTTACAATTATCGTATATGATAACATTGATGACAGGTAGGTTTAATCACGTAACAAATAAGAATTTACACAATTATCTTGAATACTAAAAATCTTGATAACTTAGAAGTAATCCATGTTAATTAAGTATGTTATTCAGTCAATAGTTAGTTATAATAAAGCTTAATAATTATAATGATTTAATAGTTGAATTCATGAGTTAATTAAAACTAGACCACCATGAACAACCTGGATGCATTGGACAATCGTCGGGATTCAAACCCAGGATCTACCGACCTCGCGTGCGAACGCTTAACTTCTAAACCCCTGAGCCGACCGGCATCCAATTGGTGTTAGTATGTACTTTTAATCAATTTACGAAATTGAGTCACCATCTGATGTGAACAGGGAAACAAGAAGCTCTGACAAACTACGAAGGCTATTTTTCGGGATGTTATTTGATTGTATTCAAAGCTTGTAAAACACACTAACATTTATTTTTGTCTCTATTCTATTCTACAGAAAATACACTTTCGTTCGATGTATCATTCACTGTTATAGCCCTTTTCTGTTCCGAAGTTATTGTCATTTAAACATAATGTTTTGCACCCTATTTGGACATAATTGTATTGTTCGTAATTATTGTACGTTGCAGTCGGGTTATTCACTTGTTTACTCATGTACCTTTTTACACTAATCTGAATCCAGTGAAATCAGGAATAGATCGAGTAGTGTTCCAGTTGTCTTGTCTTCTCTCATTCGTGTGCTTGCTCACCAATCAGGTGACAGAATAGTTTTCTTCTCTCTACTCCATCTCGAACTCACGCGTACTAATCTCAAGGTTAAGCCGATCAGCCTATCGCATCAAAGTCTAAATCTAGATTATTAGACAAGTATCCTCGGCACCAAAAAGTGGGTAGACAAACCAACGTCATAACACCATCCATCATTGTCTTCAGTCAGTTACTATCTCACAACAGACCCGTTTGAATTCCACTGATCCCTGCTTCTCATTAAAAATCCAGAAAATACCACCTAAAACCAGTCATTAGTGATCACATGATAATCATAATCACAATGGGGTTTTGTTGAGATTATATTAATTGACGATAGATGACTTCAATGCATTATGATGAATATTGATTATCAAAGTAGAGATCTATAAACGTTGGATAATGTGTTTAGTTATATGTTTTGTTCAGAGACCCATAGATCTGAAAGTTATGATCAGTTAAAACTTGATAATAACTATACATTACATTGATAATTTAGTTGCTAACAGTTGTCTACGCAAAATACTTCAGATCCGCTGGCCGGACACTATAAGCAACAACCTACTGTGGGAGAGAACAAATCAGATCCCAGTGGAGGAAGAAATCAGGAAGAAGCGCTGGAAGTGGATAGGACACACATTGAGGAAAGCACCCAACTGCGTCACAAGACAAGCCCTCATATGGAATCCTCAAGGTCGAAGGAGGAGAGGAAGACCAAAGAATACATTACGCCGAGAAATGGAGACAGATATGAGAAAAATGAACAAGAATTGGATGGAACTAGAAAAGAAGGCCCAGGACAAAGTGGGTTGGAGAATGTTGGTCGGCGGCCTATGCTCCATTGGGAGTAACAGGCGTAAGTAAGTAAGTAAGTAAGTAAGTAATTATAGAACAAATTACTTGTGCTGATGATGATGTTGTTCAGAAGAAGAACGATGAAATCTTCATGACCAACTAAGCATCTAATTCAGAGAACAAAACTCCATGAAAATTCCTTATCAACTGATTATTGAATTTCTTATTGAATCATCAACGATTAGAAATCCTTATCGTTAACATGCGGTTAAAATTTCACCTATCAACAAAGTTGAATCAATGAAGAGATGTTAATTGTTATGGTGAACACACAAACTAGTCATCTTCTTGTCTTTTCCTTATTCAAACTAAAATAGATTTACAATTATTCTTGCGTTAATAAAAACGATCAGGAAAAATATCAAAACTAACTTGATAGTACTTTTGATGGTACTTTTGTAATAAGTTATAGGTGGTTGATAGACTTAATTACGGTAACTATTTAAATGGAGAATCCAATTTTTTCACTGTTGAATTCATAAGTTGATCTAAGCTATGCCATTATTGAAAACCTAAAATTATTGATTGACTATTTCGTCCTAGTACGAAATTCCTCAACATTCTTCATTCATAACTAAACTATACATGATTGAATCTAGTATATTCGGTCTTATGTGTAAACGTTTAACATCTAGATCATTGTGTAAGAATTCAACAGTGTTATTGTTTAATTTAAGTTAATCCACGATCTTTTCAACCCATCATCGATTGCCTGTAATAGATAACCGTTTTACACTTGACACAAACTAGATTCGTTTGATTAAATCTTCTCACTAGAACTCTAGGAGTTACATCTTGAAACTTCATTTTTCACGGATAAAAATACTGATTTCTTTAGTGAAAACATTGATTTAAGTAGGCTATTACACTTAGATTTTCGGAAAAATAGAAGCTTTGTGACAAGTATCAAACTATACATATGACTAGATCAATTATAAAGAAAAATAGAATCGATCTACTTCTTTTGACAATCTTTTATACTCGGAGATTGTTTCACATTTGATGACTGATCAATTAACTAACTACTACTGTCTTCTTTTATGTTCAATACAAGGAAACAAAAACACTAACATTCAAATGAATTTAAGTAGTAGTAGTAGTTGTTGTTGTTGTTGAATCGATTTCAATTTTAGCATATTTCCAAGAAAAAGAATAATGAATCATGATTACATAATCAGTTATTGGAAGTCCCACAATAGAATGAAATGGTCGTCCAGTACTTCCAGATTTTCAATGGTGGTAGTTTAACATCAATCAATTCATAATCTCAATCAAAAATTTAATAATCTCCACAACCGCATACTGATAATTAACATGTGCTTTGTGAGGGAATTCTAAGAGTTCTAATAATAAGCGAAGACCAGTGGAGTTAATCCGTATTGGGTAGAGACAGGTATCTACCTCAGTACAATGGAAGATGGTCGCGCAATTCCATAGATTGGTGCTGGCTGATTGGTCTAAAGGTCAAGAGTTCATGCGCGAGACTGAAGGTCCTGGATTCGAATCCCTCGGGTGAAATCGTGGATGCACACTGCTGAGGAGTTCAACAATAGAACGAAACAGCCGTCCAGTACTTCCAGGTTTTCAATGGTTGTCTAACATCAGTCGGTTCATGATCTCAATCAAAAAATTAATGATCTTCATAAAAGTCATATGATTTACAGGTGATCAAATAAAACAATCACTTTGTTTTAGTGATCAATTTCATCTTCTTACTTGTTTTTTATTCAAAACATTGACTTAGAACAGATAAACTTTGATTGAAAGTGGAATCCAGCATGTACGTTTCATGCTTTTAGACACTAATTAGTTAAAATTATATGAATCTTAACGTTCTTAATGCCAATCAATAAAGGAATAAAACAAGTCACAATTGATTGATCACGGAGTGGTGATCAATCATTTGTGATTACATCTCAGTCGTACAGGAGGTCGGTCGCGGCCCGGACAGCTCAGTAGTAACATCTCTGACTATGAAGTTGGGTGACACGGGATCGAATCCGTCGAGGAGCACCAGTTCCCTCAAGGTTACAGGTACACCTTTCTGACAAGTGTCAAGTAGCACGAAACCCGGGTCCAGGGTTTCCTGTCGACTACCTCCAACCAACATCGAATAAAACAAGTCTTTACTAATAGTAACTCAAGTCTTTAGATATTTGTTTTTCTCATTTTAATTTATTAGAGAGTAGTAGATTATTATGGAAATTTAAGGTTGAGGGTGTATAAACTCAAATATTATCATGAATCCTTTTAAAGTCATAGAAAGTTAACATCATTTGTTGTTGTTGTTGTTTTAATAAGATCTTGTTGATTAAATTATTTCACAGTTCGGTTAGATGATTGCTGACCTATTGTAGTTCTATCCGGGACTAACATTTCCAATTTTAATCAATTCACTATATTATATAATCATATTGTGGTATGTGTTACTTATATCGACATAAGTAGTATATAACGCTAGTGAGGAATAGAATATCTGCCAGCAGAAGTTCAAGAAGATCGACGAGAGATGAAAGGGAACAAAAAGTAATTGGTATGGAAATACAGGAACAATAAATTCTGAAACGATTGACTGATACTTATAAAAGGAACAGTTCAGTTTTAGACAATTGATTGACATTTTGTATATAAATTATTCACTGTATAATTCTAAGATTTTACTTAAATCTTCTGTAATTTTTTTTTGTTTAAATACATTCAATTGTCCTTATTTGTGTGTTCTCTTTTTTTATTACAATCTGAAAAATCACAATTCTCAACGTTTATCGTCAAAATAGAAACGTGTAAATAATTGTAATTTATATCATGAGTTAATTGAAGTTAGATCACCATGAAAAACCTAGAAGCACTGGACGACCATTTTGTCCTATTGTCGGACACCTCAGCCGTGCGCACCCACGAGCAGTGGAGTTCAACTGGGTCTGTTGTGAGATAGTAAGTCTCTGAAAACAATGATCGATGTGTTGCTCAATTTCGTGAATTAGTTGAAGTTAGATATTAACACCACTGGATGCCGGTTCAGTGGTCTAGAGGTTAAGCGTTCAAGAACAAAACCGAAAAATTATTGGTTCGCCTTTTGTGAGGCGGGGTCGTGGATACATACTACTCAGGAGTCCCACAATCGGGCGAAACGGATGTCCAATACTTCGAGTACATTCATGATACTACTTAATTTACTACTTAATTCAATGAGGCGATCTAGTTTTGTATTGAAACAAAAAAAGACAAAGAAATTGTTCATCTTGAAAAATCATGTGCATTTCAATATGATAATTTAATCAATAAAATTCAATCGAAGATGTCTAATGAAGAAGAAGAAGAAAAAAAAAAACAACTAACGACATTGTAATCACTTATGTCAAAAAATAACTAAATTTATCATGGATAAACCATTTGGCAGACATTTATGCTTACTTAAATCATGTATACATATATGACACCAAATTAGCAAACATTATTGTATGCAGTCATTGATAGACTACACACACACACACACACATACACATACACATGATCTTAGCAGGGAGAGTCAAGAAGATTTGGTATTCATGTATGAAACCGAAAGTCCTGGGTTCGAATCCATTCTACCAATAATACTTTTAAGAGTTATTAACTATAGAAAACAAGAATATACTACTTTTTGAATTCGTGAATCTTTTATTAAATAATCAATACCTCAACTAGTGAGTAAGTAAGTAAGTAAGTAATCTACAACATTATCGTAGTTCAATGATGAATGTGTTATACATGGTACTTTTCATTGTTCATTTAAAGGTTTAGTGGTGGTAATAATGGAGGTAATATTTTCAATTCATTTGCAGTTTTCATTTAATATATTAGATTGTGTTTAATTGACATGTTTACAATAATTGTTTGAGATGATATTTGGGGGGGGGGAATTGGGGGTGGGGTGGAGATTACACTCTAATATAATGAACTTACTAATTGAATAAATAAAAAAGTAATAATAGACATAGTTGAATATTGAGCATGTTACAGATAATCTCTATCTTTTATGTTCTCATTGATATTGAAATTCATTACTTAATACTACAAAAACCCAAATAGTTAGTTGTTCACTATGGTAATAATTATTTGATAGATAGAAACAGATACTTCTAGTATAAATTCACTTGGTATTGTTTACTTGAATCTTCCCATTAATGTTTAGGACTGCGATTGATCAGTCTCTTATTGACATGTGTGCATACTGTGCATATTGTCTAGATATTGCCTTAATTCACGAACACTATAAGCAAAGATGAATAGTGGATAGCAGCGGAATCCAGGTCGCGCGTTTCGTCTTATTTGGAATTCGTCAGCTGTATGTACCTGAATTTCAGGGTTCATGTCCACTCTGGGACTCGAACCCAGTTGCGTTCGCTCCAAACGCTATCGCGTTATTCACTTAGCTATATCTAGCACATCCAGCTGTCGAGTCTCAAATAGGAAGGAATGTGCGTCCTAGATTCCACTGCTAGCCAATATCCAACTACTGTAAATTGCTTGGAAAATTCAAAATTGTGTTAATCAGTCTCTTTTTGAATGAACAATCACCACTAAAGATGATAATCAATATCAGTACGAGGTTGTGGAGATTGACGAGTTTTTGATTGACATCATGAATTAATCAACGTTAGATCATTATAGAAAACGTAGAAACACTGAACGGCCGTTTTGTCCTAGTATGAGAATACTGATTAGTGCACACTCAGGACGCCACACTAGAGATCAAACCCAAGGCCTTCGGTCTTGCGCGTAGACGCTTAGCCTCTACATCACTGAACCGGCAACCAATGATACTAATGTCTAACTTTAAGCAATCTACGATATTGCGCGACCATCTTTGATTGTCTTCGGTAAGTAAGTGCTACAAACTCTACATCGATTAGCTGCACTGGTGACGGTTTCTCACTACAACTCCAAAAATTACCTCTCGAATCTAGTCACCAGTGAGCACATAATAATTAACAGTATAGAGTTGTGATGATTGTTTAGTTTTTGATTAAAGTCTAGAGGTTAAACGGAGAAAATACCTTTCATAGTTTGTGAGGGTTTCTTGTTTCCCTGTTCATATTACAGGTGATAGAATAATTTTCATCTTTCTAAACTTCAAGTAATTGATTTCACTTTGAATTCAACTATACTAACTTCAAAGTTAAACTAGTCAACTTATCATGTCAAGATCTTAATCTAAATAAGACAATTTATCTTTTGCACAATAGTCGGTAGACAGATGATCAACAACAATGTAACATTATCTGAAGAAATATATCATTTTCATAATAAACTATTAATTAAATTCACTTGATATTGTTTTATTTGAATCTTCCCATTGATGTTTAGGACTGCAATTGATCAGTCTCTCATATTGGCATATGTGGATACTGTGCGTATGCCTTGATATGGCCTTAATTTACAAGCATTATAAGCAAAGATGGATAGTGGCTAGCAGTGGAATCCAGGACGCGCGTTTCGTCTTATTTGGGATTCGTCAGCTGGATGTACCTGCATCTCAGACTTGTTGATGTTCACTCCGGGACTCGAACCCAGTACGGTCCGCTTCAAACACTATTAAATTCTAATCTATAGAGAAAAAAGTAATAAAGAAAAATCAATAATCAATAGTTCTTTATTAACAGAAGGGGTTTTGTGTAGATTATAGTAATTTCAATAGTGAACATCATGAGTTAGTTGAAGCTACACCATCACCATGGAAAACGGCCGTCCAGTGCTTCCACGTTTTCCATGGTGTTGGTCTAGCTATAACTGGCTCATGATTTTTATCTATTGAAAGTTTTTTTTTTATTGTTTACTATCAATAAAGATTTTGAAAATGATCACAGAAGATTTGTAGATTAGATAAAGTTCTAATTCTTTGAACTAGATAGATAGTTTGGAATTATAGAACTTTCATTGGTATTTGAAAGAATATTTCATTAGTGTAAATTTCAGATAGAATTCAAGGTCATATTTTATTTTTTATTATTTTTATTATTTCTTTCTTTTTTTTTTAGTTTATCCAATTTTCTTCAGTTTAATCTATCATATGATGTCGGTATTTGTTATTCTTTATGTAAAGCGGAAGAAATTGTTCTTTTTGTTTTACAAAGTTTCTAGAAGTATCTTCGTTAACCGATGAAAGAATGTTTTGTTGTTCTTTTCTCTTTTTTTTTCTCTAAAATACCTTTTTTATTTGTTTTTTTTTTAATATCGATTTTAATATTTCTTTTGTAATATACAGATCAATGATAGTTTACTTTAAGAAGCTAACTATTTTGATTATGAATCGATTGATGTTAGATCACCATTAAAAACCTGGAAGTACTAGACGGCCATATCATCCTATTGTGAGATTCCTCCGTGGCAGTGCATATTTGCGATCTCGTCAAACGAGGCTTTATCTGTCTCGCACACGACCGCTTAACAATTTGATTACTGAGCCGACTGATATCCGATGGTGTTCATATCTAACATCAACTAATTCACGAAATTGAGCTACACATCCACCATTGTCTTTAGGGACTTACTATCTCACAACAGACCTGATTGAACCCCACTAGTCACTGCTTCTCACTAGAACTCCAGGTTCTGGGTTCGAATCTCTCGAGGCGTATCGTGGATGAGCACTCCTGAGGAGTCGAACGGTAGGACGAAACGAACTTCCAGTGCTTCCAGACTTTCCATGGTGGTCTAGTTTCACTTGACTCATGATCTTAACTATTAAAATTACTATAATATCTACAAAGCCCCTACTGATATTATTCTTGTAATTCACAAATCAAGTGTACTTTATTTCAAGAAGATAACTTCTTAATACTTTGTCAAAACAATGATGTTAGTCATATTTGCACTAATTTTAATAATGACATTTCCAGCTTATAGGCCAACAAACGACTATTCAGTATTTCATATTATAGTAAATACTTAATTGAACCAGCTTAAATGTTACAGTCAGATTGTTTATTTCATAATTAGATAAGGGTTATTGTATATTTATATCCTGGGGGGGAGGACGATGTAAGAAATGCATAGAACTTACTTACTTACTTACCTACTTACTTACTTACTTACTTACTTACTTACCGACTTACTTACTTACTTACTTACTTACTTACTTACTTACTTACTTACTCTTCAAGTAAAGGAAGTTCATCAGTATTCTTTATCCAATTCCGTTCTAAACAATCCTTTCCAATTTTTTTTTATTTATTAGTGAATCTTTTGATATGTGTCTCCAATTGCTGACATAGTGTGTTCTTTGTCTATTCTTCTTTGCGTTTCCCTTCAAAATTCCAAATTAAAGCTTACTTCGTGATGTACTTTCATGATTTCCTTCAATGTATATTCTATCCACTTACAATGTCTTTTTCTAAGTTGCCCTTCAAATGAAACCTGGTTTGTACTCTTTCATAGTGAACTGTTGCTGAGGATATCTCGTCATTGGATATTGAGCATCTTGTGTAAACAACTATTTATAAATACAATTAATTGAGATCATGAGTCCATTAAAGCTAGACCACCATGGAAAACCTGGAAGCACTGAACGGCCGTTCCATCCTATTGTGAGACACCTCAACAGTGAGCATCCACGATCTCGCCTTGCGAGATTCGAGCCCAGAATCTATCAGTCTCACACCAGGCGCTTAACCAACTAGACCACTGAGACGTCTCCCATTCAACGATGTTAATGTCTAACTTCAACTAATCTACGAAATTGACCGACACATCCACCATTGTCATCAGTGAGTTACTATCTCACAACTGACCCGGTTGAATTCCACTGGTCACTGCTTCTCACTCAAAACTTCAGGATATACTTCTTGAAGTCAGTCACTAAGTTGTAGTCGTTGTCCATATTTCAACTCCATTCAATAGAGCTGTCTTAATATTCATATAAAAAGATTGTGACTTAGATATTACTGGACAGATAGTTGTTTTTCTTTTCTTTTTTTTTCATTCTATATATTCTCTTCCATTATAAGAATGTGACCTTTAGATATGAAATCCAAGACTTAAGAAAAACAACAACAACAACTGAAAACCAAAAATTCTTTTTCTTTGAATCTAAAAATGTTACATTCCAAGCATCATAAAATTTGACTACAGAAATGATAATTAAAATTAGCATTACCTTTTTTTGCCTTTTTTTTGTGTTTTTTTTTGTTTTTTTGTTTTTTTTGGATCCTTTACTATCAACCCTATTGTCTAATGTTTATTATTATTACATAATAATAATAATAATAATAATAATAATAATAATAATAATCAGATATAATATTGATAATACTAACGGTATTGTATTATAATTTAATGGAATTTATAAAACGAAGAAAAAGAAAACCACCACCACCACCACCACCACGACCAACAACAACAACAAATAAGCAAACAAACAAGCAACCAAGCAGTAAATCTTCAGTAATTTTGTTTGTAAATTATTGATGAATTCATCAATGTTTCATTTGTAAAATTTTATTTATATCTAGTTTTTTTTTATTTTACTGATGAGTTAAAAGCTCAACACCTTCGTTTGAATGTGATCTATACGAGAAGAGTCGGTTACGGTAGTAGGGCAAAATGATATATTACTTACTTTTTTTTACTTGAGCTTGTTACTCATAATGGAGAATAGGCCGCCGAACAACATTCTTCAACACACTCTGTCCTGGGTCTTCTTTTCAAGTTCTATCCAATTCTTGTTCATTTCTCTCATGTCTATTTGCATTTCCCGACATAATATATCTGTCTTCATTTATCAGCGTAGTTTGTTCATTGGTCCTCCTCTCCTTCTTTGACTTGAACGATTCCAAGTGATGACAGCTTGCCTTGTGACGTAGTTTGAGGCTTTCCTCAGTATGTGTCCAGTCGACTTTCAGCGCTTTTTCCTGATTGATTCCTCTTCTGGGATCTGGTTTGTTCTGGCCAAAGGATCCAAAGAATTTTGCGTAGACAACTGTTAATAAATACTTATACCATCTAGATGATGACTTTCGTAGTTTTCCAGGTTTCCGCCCCACACAGTGGAATTGTGTTGACATTTGTATTGAAAATGCTGACTTTGGTGTTGGTTAACAGATATTTGTTTTGAGTTCCAGATGTTCTTCAATTGTAAATATGCTGCTATAGCTTTGCGGGTCTGCACGTTCACATCTGCATCAGATCCACCGTTTTCATCAATGATGTTACCCAGATATGTAAGGGTTTTTACATCTTCCAAATTTTCTCCGTCAATTGTGATTGGATTGGTACATGCTGTGTTGTACCGGAGAATCTTGCTTTTCCCTTTGTTGTGTATATTGAGACCTATTGCTGCTGAGGCTGCTGCTACACTGGTTGTCTCCTGCATTTGTTGTTGTGTGTACGATAAAAGAGCCAGATTATTTGCGAAGTTAAGATCGTCCATCCTTATCCTAGATGTCTACTGTATCCCGTGCCTCCCTTCAGATGTTGACGTCTTCATAATACAGTCGATCACCACGAGAAAGAGAAAGGGTGAGAGTAAGCATCCTTGCCTAACACCGGTCTTTACTTCGAACGAGTCTGTCAATTGTCTCCATACACGATTTTGCAGTTTAATCCATCACGGGAATTCCGTATGATATTAACTAACTTCTGAGGTACGCCGTAATTTCGAAGAAGCTTCTACAGTATTGTTCTGTCTACGCTCTCAAATGCTTTTTCGTAGTCAATGAAGTTGTTGTAGAGTGATGAATTCCATTCAATTGATTGTTCCACAATGATTTGTAGAGCTGCGATTCGGTCTGTACTCGATCTATCCTTACGGAATCCTGCCTGTTGGTCTAGAAGTTGGGCGTCTACGCAGTCCTTCATCCTGTTTAACAATACCCTGTTGAAGACTTTTCATGAAATTCAGAGAAGAGTGATGCCACTATAGTTATCACACATGCTGAGATCGCCTTTCTTTGGTATTTTGACCAGAAGTCCTTGCAGTTACTGCCACATCTGCTTTCAGTGCCTCTGCTGGAAAGTTGTCTGATCCTGTTGCTTTGCCATTCTTGATTTTTCCGATAACCATGCTGATCTCTTCAATTGTTGGTGGGCCAACATCGATTGGGAGGTCCGTGGGTGCTGCTCCAATGTTGGGTGGGTCCAGTGAAGGTGGTCAAGTCAAGAGTTCTTTGAAGTGTTCCACCCACCTGTTTCATTGTTCTTCAATGTTGGTGATTACCTTGCCTTCCTTGCTTTTCACTGGTCGTTCTGGTTTACGGTGATTTCCGGAGAGTTTCTTTGTTGTGTTATACAGTTGTCTCATGTTTCCTTCTCTTGCAGCCTTTTCCGCCGTCATTGCTGAATCTTCCACATATTTACGTCTGTCGGTTCTGATACTCCTATTCACTTGCTTGTTTACTTCTGTGTATTTAGCTTGTGACCTGGCTTTCTCTGCTCTTGTTCAACTGGTATTGATTACTGCCTTCTTGTTCCTCCTTTCTTGAATCTTATCTAGTGTATCGATCGTGATCCAATCCTTGTGATGGTGCTTCTTTTGGCCCAGAACCTTATGACATGTTGAAGTGATTGCCTCTTTTATCTCTTTCCAGTTGTTCTCCATAGTAGTTTCTTCTCCATTGAGTAGATCATGAAAGGCCTGGAACTTATTGCTGAGGGTTATCTTGAATTTGTTGAGTTTGTCAATATCCCGAAGAAGAGCCGTATTAAACTTTTGTGATATTGTCCTCCCCGTTGTCCAGTGCCTCTTGAGTTTCAATTTCATCTTGGCGACCAGCAAATGATGATCTAATGCTGTAACAGCTCCTCTCTTGATTCTCACATCTTCCATCGGCCTCCTGAGCTTTTTGTTGATGCAGATATGGTCGATTCGGTTTTGCGTAGTGTGATCCGGTGAAGTCCATGTGATTTTGTGTATGCGTTTATGTGGGAATATAGTGCCGCCTATGACCAGTTTATTGAAGACATATAGGTTTGTAAATCTCTCACCATTTTCGTTCCTTTCTCCCAGTCCGTGTCGTCCCATGATCTCTTCATATCCGGTGTTTTCAATTCCAACCTTGGCATTTAAATCTCCCATCAGGATGGTCAGGTCATTTGTTGGACACTTCTCGACGATTGACTGCAGCCTATCGTAGAATTGATCTTTAGCGTCTTCACTGTAGTCATTAGTAGGCGCATAGCTGTTGGGATATTCAGAAAACTATCCCAAAAAATTATCCTGTTAAGTCTCATGCTATCTTTGGACTTGAAATGGTATCATTTTCCTATTGGTCAATATTTATTTCACGTGTCATTTTCCTGTTAGTTAAATCTTGTACAAATGTTATTTTCTATTTTATGGTACGATGTGGTCTGTTTGATTGGTATATAAACAGAGTATGTTTGAAATATAATGATTCATATCTCAGAGGCTGAGACTTGTGTCCTGGACTCAACTGGCTGGGCTAGCCAGGGAAGCAGGACTAATCGGAACTTTAGGCTGTTCTTACGTGTTTTACGCGTCTTTGGTCCGATCGATAACTCACTGCCGTCTAATCGGCGGTCCCAATATATAACAATAGCATTGGCCGATGTTCATTGTAATTCCTTCTTTCGTTGTTTTGAAGGAGGCCTTGATGATCCTTGATCCGTGCGATTTCCATCCTATAAGTGCATTTTGTGCTTGTTTGGACAGCATCGATGTAAATCCTTGTGTATGTGAAGTATTTTTTTCTTCATGTCCGGAGTATAACAGACGTTCCCTTGAAGCTAGTCGTTGTTGTCCAACTTGAGTCCAATGTGTTTCAATGATCCCAAGCACCTCCAGAGAAATTATGAAATCAAATGTAAATCTATATTGATAGTAAAATGGAATAGTCAGTAGTATTAATACTGTTGTGAATCAGACGTGATTTTGGTTATAACATGGCATAATGGCTAGTCAATCAGAACCGAAGGATTTTACCACGACATTCAAAATTGAATGGAATTTACTTAAAAGTAGTAGTAAAAATATTTTTCTAGAGTAACATGTTAGGTGGTTGGAATTCATTGAGAGACAACCCCACAGCCTAGATATAATGCTGCTTATACTAGTCAAAAAGGTGTCCTATTAATCTTGAGTAAACCACCGCTCCATGGAGGGTTTGAACTTGTGCCACTCATAATCATAGTATTAGGCCTTTTGAGTTGGCTAAGCTATATGTCACGTCATAACTTGATCTGTAGAATTCTACTAACACTAAGAAGGATTAAATGAAACATGAAATGGATCAATACAATGTGATCAATGTAAATGCCAGTTTACACCGCTCAAAACGTTTTAAATCATAATATAGAGCTTAATTTTGTAATAGTGATAGTGATCATTTTAAATAAATGAAATGCTTTATTTATTCACAGTACCCGACAATATACCAGCTGAAGCACTGAAGTGAGACATCGAAGTAACTACAAGCATGCTTCATCTTCTATTCAAGAAAATTTGGGAGGAGGAAAAAGTGCCGATGAACTGGAAAGAAGGACACCTCATCAAGATTCCACAGAAAGGAGATCTGAGCAAGTGTGAAAATTACAGAGGCATTACACTACTGTCAATACTAGGAAAAGTCTTTAACAGAGTGTTACTGAACAGGAGGAAAGACGCGGTAGATGCCCAACTTCGAGATCAACAAGCTGGATTCCGTAAGGATCGGTCGTGCACAGACCAGATTGCGACACTACGGATCATCGTCGAACAATCAATCGAGTGGAACTCGTCACTGTACATAAACTTCATTGATTATGAAAAGGCATTTGACAGTGTAGATAGGAGAACGTTATGGAAAATTCTTCGACACTACGGAGTTCCTGAGAAGATTGTCAACATTATCCGGAACTCATACGACGGATTACAGTGCAAAGTAGTGCATGGAAGACAGCTGACAGATGCATTCGAAGTAAGGACCGGAGTCAAACAAGGCTGTCTACTCTCTCCCTTCCTCTTTCTTCTGGTGGTCGACTGGATTATGAAGACCTCGACATCTGAGAGAAACTACGGCATACGATGGACAGCTCAAAACCAATTAGACGATTTGGACTTCGCAGATGACCTAGCCCTTCTATCGCATACACACGAACAAATGCAGATAAAGACAGCCAGCATAGCAGCAGTCTCTGCATCAGTAGGCCTCAACATACATAAGGGGAAAACCAAGGTCCTCAAATATAACACGGAGAACAGCAATCCAATCACTATTGATGGCGAAATTCTGGAAGATGTGGAATCCTTCACATACTTAGTAAATGTTTTACGGTCTTCTTTTAAGAACCAGGCCGGATAATGTTCCAAGATTCGTTAATACAATGATCGCTTTGTGCAGCCTATGTAACGTGCCCCACATGAACAAGTAAATTTATATATATAGATGTGGCCGATAGCGGAAGTTTATCTTTAACACATCCCAGAATGGTAGGTCGGCTAGAGAAAACAATTCAGAGCTTAGCTGTGTAGAATGTTTTATTCAACGATTTCCAAATCCGTTTATTTAGGATTTTAGCAGCCCTGTCTCTTTTTTAAATTCCATATTTATAAATAGAATTTTCTTCTCTACTATCGATGCTTTGTCATGAAGTCTGGCTGCCAAGTTGCTATCAATATGACTTGTTTATTTATACAAAAAAAAACAAACAAAATAATACTCATTAAATAGTTTTAAGCAAATGTTTATAGAATGAAAGAAGAGGATTCATGAGAACTCAGAAACTATTTGATTATCATTATGATTATTATTGTCCCCCCTCACACACACACACACACACACGCGAATGTTAAACCAATCGATCCAGACAAACTTCGGAGAGAGAGAGAGAGAGTGAGAGTGAGAGCGAGAGAGAAAGAGAAAAACACACACACACACACCCAATTGAAACTGCATAGAAAGAAGTCATTGTAACCATATGTATATGTATATATATATGATGTTTTATTATTAATTATGTTGTAGATCTTAATATATCCAATATGAATTCAATTATTTCTAATAAACTAATATTAACTAGTAAAAACAAAAGGTAAATTAAAATGTCTACGACAAATAGAACTATCCTAAAACAGCATAGAGTTACTTCATAAAAATTTAAAAAAAATACACATTTATATATAAATTTGTAAATCTTGTACTATTATCTGTGAATGTGTGTGTGTGTGTGTGCATGTATGAATACCATATTACATAGTTGTACAATATTACAGTTTATTATATCTAATAATGACTTTTATCTTAATGTGGTTATTGTTATTGTTGCTGGTAGTAGTAGTGGTGGTGGTGGTGGTGGTGTTGGTGTTGGTGTTGTTGTATTTTCATTGAAAAACGAACAAACCCGCACACGCACACGCACACACACACACGTTTACAATAGTAACTAACGTCATAGATGGAAACATGTGATCATCAGATAGAATGATGATACAAGAAGGCATTAGTTATTGTTAATTATATCATTAATGAATATCTATCTATCTATCTAAATGATGAAATTCTTTCTGTCATCATTACATCTACATAGATGTATGTGTATTTACATATATAGAGTAAAGTAGTTGTTTTTTTTTTTGTTTTTTTTGTCAAGATTTGGTATCCTTCAAAAAAACAACACTTCTTCAATAGATTAATCAAAGAATAATGTAATGTGTTCTTTTACTTTATAAGATCAATTAAAACAAGAACTGATTTATTTCTGTTTATATGAGAAGTAAAGGTATTGACTATATATATATATATATATATATATATATATATATATATATATATATATATATATATATATATATATATATATATATATATATCGTTCAAAGATTATATCTTGAATCTATGGAGTAAAAGCCTGTTAGTTAGTTAATCAGTCAGCTACAACATAGGATCAGCCACTGAAGATCATTGAAAGCTTGTAGTGATGAGTAAATCTTTGAAATCATTGAAATAGTATCTAATGATTTATAGATCAGTTTAAAATTTAGTAGATTTGAGATAATCTTTTGATTTGGTTCAATTTTATTAGTCATAATCACATGGTTAGATACTGGTTTAGTGGTCTGAAGGTTAAAAGTTTGTGTTAGAGACTCTTCATATGAATCCTACATGAGGGATCGTAAATGAGTACAACCACTGAGGAGTCCCATATTACCACAAAACAATTGTCCGATGCTTACAGATGTTGAGATAGTTAGAATTCACTTGGAAAAGGTACTTATTTTGTAATTTTATTCTGAAAATTTAAATTTAATGTTTTCGTGCCAAGAGACGCTTAGTTGGTCTACAGCTTACATTTCCCAATCGGAAATCTTTCACTACCATTGATTGACAGATATTTATTAGTACGATATTCTATGCCTCTCCCAAAGTCGTTTCTATCATTGTATAAATAAGCCTGATTTGTGTACTTAATAATCTTGTATTTTCTCGAAGCTTGTAGAATACATTCTCTACCCTTCATCAAGACATCTCTAATCTAGTTGGCAGAAGACAACGGATTAGAATAGCCTATTGTAATCATGTATCTTTGACGTTTGTTCCGTTTACCGAGTAAGGTGTACTCGTAATAGTGTTCAATCATATCTCCAGATTTTCCATGGTTGTTCAACTTATGAATTCAACTAATACATTCTTTTTTATTTTACACTTAAGCTTTATTGGAAGAGATAATTCATATTATCCACAAGGTAATGTCCCAGCTTCCAGCTGAGAAAGGAATTATGAAAAAACGATAGAAATGAATAGGACATACATTACGCAAATCATCAAACTGCATCACGAGGCAAGTCCTAACTTGGAATTCTGAAGGGAAACGGAAAAGAGGAAGACCAAAGAACACATTAAGTCGGCAAATATAAGAGGATATGAAAAGGATGAATAAGGACTGAAAAGAGCTGTAAAGGATTACCCAGGACAGGGTTGGATGGAGAGTGCAGGTGAGCTGCCTATGCTCTTGTGCTAGGAGTAACAGGATTAAGTAAGTAAGTAAGTAACGTAATGTCGAGAGCTATTCATTTAATTTACTAAACACGTTTTCTTTTTGCAGATCATTCCAATCTAAAGTTTAAGCATCTAATAGTTCCCCATAGTTATTGATTTAGAAACATTCACTGATAAATAAATCTACACGATATTCTTTTAAAACACTTTTTATAAAGAGAAAATGACAACGAAATACTTGTATTCTAAGTGTTGTCTTTACTTTTCTATTCCATTATTGATTGATGATCAATGAAGTAATAGGTTGATGGAACTTAATCAGTATCAAAGTGAGATAGTAACATATACACACATTGATAGCATTGAATGGTGGGTACTATGCATACATGTATATATCACGGGTTGAGTGGATTTGAAACTTTGAATTGATGTTTAGTTAAAGGTAGTCGGTACAAACCGTCGATCTAAATTTCAATATACATGAGATTGTTTAGCAATCTCTACTTAGAATCTTTAGAGAACTGATACTCCTTATGACATATAAACCTAGTTCAACGGGTTTCATGAATCGAAACTACAGCACGAACATACCCGGATGACGAATTACTTGGTCATTACCCAGTTACCAATGATTAGTAAAAATGTACACTACTTGGATTTCAACCCCATGGTCTGGAATGAAATCGAAAACTTTTATGTCTTAGATTCAATCCCTGATAGTACTTTTTTCCACTTTTTACATAAGCAAAGTTTCATATCAAAACAGAAATGATATTTCAGTGATTTCCATGTATTGCAAACATTCTCCAAATAATAATGACAGTGCAGTTCAGCCGGGTCTGTTTTGAAATAGTAACTCACTGATGATAATGTTAGATGTGTCACTCAATTCCATGGATTGATTAGAGTTAGACATTAACACCGTTGGATGCTAGCCTGCTCAGTGGTCTAGATGTTAAGTGTTCAAGCTTGAGACTGATAGGTCCTCGTTTCAAATCTCACGAGACGGGATCATGAATGCGTAATGCTGAGGAGTCGAACAAAAGGACGAAACGGCTGTCCAGTACTTTCAGGTTTTCTATGATGGTGTAGCTTTAATTGACTCATGATCTCAACCATCGAAATAGTGACCTTCTTTGAATCAAGTCCGACCTATTTACCATCCATCAATTACAATACAAATTTTCTTTCTTTTTTTTAAACGTTATTTCTCATTTTCACGACTGTAACTAACAAACAAACAAACAAAGTCCTTACCTTTTATACAGATCACTAGTATTTTTTGTTTTGTTTATGTTTTTGGTGATGAAGATGATGATGATGATGATGATGATGATGATGATGATGATGATCAGCTGTTGTGAAACATTGCCGTTAGTAACTATTAGTTAAAAGGAGACAATGTTAAGTGTTCTCATCTAAACATAATGTCATACTAGTTAGCATTTAGAAAAGAAAAGAAAGAAAGAAATAGCTTCAAACTTATGGGATAAATATCAACAGAACACATCGATGAATCAGTGTAAGATTAGAAAACAATCATTAAGCACCTTTCAGATATTAGTTTATTAGAAAATAAAACACACTAAATTTTCAATATGAGAACAAACATCATGGTAACTAACATTGAAGGTAATAATCGCTAGAGTTATATTTCTATTTAGTGTTTATTACGGTTAATAATAAATTATGAATTACATAAGAAGAAGATGAAACTGTTTATAAATTAACCTTCACTGTAAAATTGGAACCCAGAACGCTTATTTTGTCCTACTTGAGATTCATCAGCTGAATATCGTTGAATCTTGGTGTTGTATGTTTATATCCAGTACTGAATCTAATATCTTTCATTTTAAACCCTAAACGCACTATCTATTCAGCTATTCAACTAGTCATAATCAATATCTCACATAAAAATAGTATTCCAACAAAGATTACAAGTTTCACATATCCCCAAATACAAATCCAAATCTATTTTAATTCAAACATAAAGATATTCCTTGTAATTTTTTAAATTCTGATATCATCATCATCAACCAAAGCATCATCATCATCATCCAAAGCATCATCATCATCATCATCATCATACAAAGCATCATCATCATCATCATCCAAATCATCATCATCATCATCCAAATCATCATCATCATCATCATCATCATCATCATCATCCAAATCATCATCATCATCATCATCATCATCATCATCCAAATCATCATCATCATCATCATCATCCAAAGCATCATCATCATCATTCATTCATTCATTTATATATGTCACTTATTAATTAATAGTAATTTGTAGCTTGTCCAATTATTACAGATCACTAGGTATTCTGTATCAATGTATTTACAAGCATTTTTTCAATGCTTCATCGTTGAATGAGAGCTATACTTTAAAAGTACAATATTGTTTACTGAGAATTTTATTTTAAGCTTTATTTTCATTTGGAATGCCTTACAGTAATATGTCATATCAGTTATGATCAATGGAGTTCAACCAAGTCTGTTGTCAGATAGTAACTCACTAAAGACAATAATAGACATTGATGTAATTTCATGCATTATTTGAAATTAGATATTAACAAAGTTGATTCCCACCTCAGTAGTCTAGAGATTAAACATTCACACACGAAACTGAATGTTTTTCATTCAAATCTGATATCAGTTATCGTGTATCAACACTTCTACTGAAGAGTCCCATATTAGGACGAAACAGCTATTCAGTACTTTAGCTTTAATTCACTTATATATATTCAATTATGAACTATATAAATAGTAAAATTTAAAGCTTTAATAATAAAATCCTTCATAAAAAAAATCATACTTTCACATGTATAACTTACCTAACAAGTGTAATTTATTTAACAGAAACATTCAACAACAACAACGAAAAAAAAACAATTCAAGTATAGAAGTATCTATATTTATAAATCTTATATATATATATTCGTCATCTGTATAATGTAACATTTTTTGAAATACGTAAGGAGAAAAAAAAGAACGAGAAGAACAAAGAAAAAAAGAAGAACAGGAAGAAGAAGTCAATACCACTTAGAAACTACTCATCGTTAGTAACAATCATTGAATATAATTGATTATAAAAAGAAAACTTTAAATAATCTAAATAGTTTATCATTACTAATCATGAATTGTATACAAAGACACTTGTAAAGAGAAAGAAAAAAAAAGAAAAAGAAAAGAAGAACAAGAGAAAGAGTTTAGCACACACATAGAACCAATAAGATAAAAGAATAATGAAGGAATAATTAAACAGTAAAGAATGAAAACATCAAATGGTGTACTGATTATGTTTAGGTTTTGTTTATAAAATAGAGAATCTAAGTGTTTTGCAGTATATTGTGAACAAGTATATTAATAATAATGAATAGGGTAATCAATTATTATTATTAGTAGTAGTATTAGTAGTAGTAGTATTAGTAGTAGTAGTAGTATTGTTATGAGTAGTATTAGTAGTATCCCTAGTAATATGTTTCTTTTTCTATCCATGAACCAGGAAATCGTCGAATTAAATATTTTCTTGTTTCATCATATGCAAAAATCAATATGGAAAATGGTAATGCTGGAAGCCACCATGTATATCTAATAATATAATATAATATAATATAATAAATAGAGTATTATTCATAATCTAATTGTAATTATAATTAAAATGGTATGTATTATGTAATGAATTGAAGAATTCATCTCTCATACATTGAATCAATTCAATATTTCTACTTATTCATCTCAGAGATTCTCAGATGATTCTTCTTTGTATAACAGTTCTTTTTTTGTTTTATAACAAATCATATAGGTCTTCTTGATAATACTACTGTGGTGTGGGTTACTTATATCCACGCAAGTAGTATATGATAGTGGTCAGGCATAGAATGTATTTCAGTAGAAGGTTAATGAAGAAAGAACAGGAACGGAACGGAACGCAACGCAACGCAACACAATTGGTATAACCAAGCATGAACAATGAAATCTGAGATAATGGATTAATGTTTGCGATAGGAACGGTCAAGCTTCAGATGATGGACTGATATTTTGCAAATTAACGATTGACTATATATCGTTCTCAGATTTTATTGAGATGCTCTGTAATTATGTGCTCAACTTTATTTCATTCTACCCACTCGTGTTCTTGTTCATTACACTACTACTACTACACACACTCTTATTAGTAGTAGTAGTAGTGGTGCTGGTGATAAGAGAAGTTGTAGCTTACATACTTATTCATTAGTTCATTGTTTAAGTTGAAATACATTGAAATACTGGCCTATTAACAATTAAAACATCATTAACGTTAAATAATTAGGTAATACTATCAATTAGATGATAGTCTTATACAATTCTCCGGTAAAACTATAATCTATGGACGACCTATGTGAGACAGCACACTAACCTTAAGAGTGTTCACCTAATAACTAGGACCGAATAAGGGTTATAAACCCAGTGTGCGAGGAATTACAAATATGATTTACAGTTGATAGTTAGAGCTAGGGATTAGATTTATGGTTTCCCATCACGAACTGACATCAGTTATAATACCAAAACACTCTTTAATCAAATGGATGAATGAACTTCATGTCAAAATCCCAGATCTATTATCTTATACCAACTTGATTAGTTCATTTATAAATTGTAATCTCACTTAATTCTCTTTCATTATATTTCAACCAAAAAGAAAAAGAAAACATTTTATAAAATGAAATACAAATTACCTTAAAGGCATCATACGTAGACCTTTATCTAACCCTGGACAATATGATAAAAAGATTGCTAATGCAGTTTCAAAGAATAATGCAAAATTTAAATATTTATTCCACATTCCTTGTTGAATAACTGAATTACGACGAGTTTTACAAATAATTAAATCAGCCCATTGTACTATAACAATAGATGCAAAAAATGCAGTTTGACATGTGGATTCTAAACGTTTACGTTGTTTATAAGTCTGTATGAAAAAAGATAGAGAGAGCGAGAGAGCGAGAGAGAGAGAGAGAAAGAAAGAAATCGATAAGATGAAATACAAAAACGAATGAGTTATTAAATCATTACATTCATACAAACTAATTGTACTATTGATAGTTCTAATATTTACACGTTTTACACTTTCATCATAGGCAAAGATGTTTTCAGCTCCCTTCGATCAATTCGTTGCCAGTTCAAGATATCATGTTTCTATTGAAAATTATATTTTGAATTGATTGAGAACCGATGGAAAAGACTAAAATTCGTTTACCTTTATTGTTTAGGGAGACCGGCTCAGTGGTCTAGAGGTTAAGCGTTCGTGCACGAGACTGAAGACCCTGGGTTCGAGTTCAACGTGACAGATCAGGAATGCGCACTGTTTAGGAGTTCCATACTAGAACGAGACGGCCGTCTAATGCTTCCAGGTGTGACTACTCAACTGTGCACATCTACGATTCCGCTCGAGGGATTCGAACCCACAGCCTTCAGTCTCTCACGCAAACACGAGTTATTTAAAAAAGAATCAAGACATTTCAGCAAAGAAAATTCACTTTTTAATAATATCATTTTCTAAAGCGGTGTGATCATATTCATAGGTAAATTTTACATGTAGCAGTTTATAGTAAAATAGATAAGTTTTACAAATTATGAAAGATAATCAAACCCATTCGCGTGGTAGTTAATTAAAATTCAGTGAAGTTGCATAATATGGTCAAGGTTATAAATGAAAAGGGTTTCATTTCAGTGTATTAAACGTTTTAAGTAGTGCATAAAAAAGGGGCGGCGTCATGTGAAAAAGTAAACAAAATTCACTAGCCCATCTAAGCTAGACTACCGAAACACTGAAAGACCATTTCGTCATAGTACGACACTCTTCAGCAGTGTGCACCCGTTTCCAACACCCGGAGGTCTATCCTAGGATCTGTGTTTACGCACAAAAACACTAAACCTACAGACTATGGTGTAAATACTAAACGGTATTAATTTCAAACACTAATCAATCTACAATCTTACGCAACACTTCGTCCATTGCCTACATCGGATAAATATCTCACGCTTTACATAGATTCGAATCCAACAATTACATTTTCTCAGTAAAACCTCAACAGGTCAGATGTTCACGCCCGAAAGCAAAGATCTTCTGTCTGATTCTACATTCTTTAGTGATGTATACGCACATCTGAGAAGCCCCCTACTCAGATGAAACGAAAGTCTAGCGTTCCCAGTTTTTTATTGTTGGTCTAGCTTCGACTGGTTTGTGATTTCAACTGTAAAAATAATCCAATCTTCATAAATCCTTCATACCAATAGTCGAAAATCATCAAGAGCATACGTTATATAATAGTATTATAAGTAATAAAAAGTAATAATTTATCATATGAAATCTAAAGACAATAAGGTAATAATTAGTACTTATAATTTGTATGGTTCGAAGGGATACTTAGATCATGGGAGGATAAACTACTAATCATGATTGTTCTACATACACAGATTGGGTTTGTAATAGTGCTTCTGCTTCAACTGTGCCTAATATCCTCATTCAAACCTTGAACAAGAATTCACATAGTGATGTGTGGCCAAAGTCGACGGTATGCTTACAGACTGAGCTGTTGATAAACTCTCATTCCCCTTTAAATTTTCATTCAGCGTAGTCCTTATGGATTCGTTTAACAAGTTCAAACTTTATACAACTGATATAACTTATTCTATAAGAGCAAATAAACTGATAAATCAATATTAAAGTGGCCTAAAATGTCATGTTATTCGTCTCAGTTGCCTAAATGTATGTTTTTTTTGCTTAGAGAAATTGATGAACTACCTTAGATAACTGGCTTATATATTCAACTAATGATTGATTAGCCTCAAATGCCTTAGTAAGGCCGAGGGTAGGGATAGTCAACTTTCCCTCTGGAAATACTCTCACACAGCCACGCGTATACAGCCATTGTCAGGGAAGTCCTACTCACTGCCTTCTCACACCACTAAATTTGTTTAAAAAACGGACAGGGCAAAAAGAGAATATCCGGTGCTTTAACTGGGTTGGTGTATACCGAGTATCTATCTCAGGGAGTTGAAAAACTGTAATTCCAAACCAATGATGTATATGGGCTCCAGTATCCTGAGGGAATATATAGTGTATGAACCAATCGTTGGTCACCGACTATCATGGGACTACATCTCATGACGTTGTTCCACTGCCTTGTAGATCAGACCTTTAGGTCCCCTGAAAAACCACGTGCTTCGTTTGGGCACTCGGACAGTATCATAGCCCCGCATGCAAATCAAGTGAATTGTGTGGCAAATATGTATTCGGTGCCCCTTTTTGTTACACTTTTGTACACTTTTATTGAGAAAAATATCATTTTATAATAAAAAAATAAAAGAATACTATTTACCCATTCTTGACCATATGAATCACTTAATGCATCTACAGCTCGTGAATCCCATTCTTTACGTATACCAAGTAGACGTGATGGCCAAAAACCATTTTCAGCCATAATAACAAAATAAACAAAGAAACCACCAAGTGCTTGTATCATTCCAATTTGACCATAAGCCATAGCAATTAAACGTTCATTTACTAAACGATCATGTAATGGATCACGTGGCATACGTTTCATAATATCTGATTCAGCTTCTTCATAAGCTAATGAAATTGCTGGAATCTATGAGAAAAATATAATTAAAAAGTAAACAAAATACTGAATTGAATGTTGAATTATAGTTTGATTAATCTTATAACATGTGAACTTTGTCCCTATCAATATTTGATGTAATGATACCGCCAATTAGAGAACAGTGAATTACCAACCGAACCAATGACGTATAAAACCCGTACAAACAGCCTAAAGTCCTTATCGGTCCTTCTTCCTGTCTAGCCCTGCCTGCTTGTTCGAATCCAGAACACCGATCTCAGCCTCTGCAATATGAATCATTTATTTCAGACATACTGGGTTTATATACCAACCAAACAGACCACATTATACCATAAAATAGGAAACAATATTTGTACAAGATGTAACCAAAAGTGACTGTGAATGTGGGAGGTAGTAATTGATAGACTGGGTATAACTCAAGGATGTTAAATCGTTGTTATTTAGCTTAAACTCTCACATCATGAACTAACTTTGACTAGACAACTGTTGGAACGGATTGTCAATCAATGATCTGAGACTGTTGTGATTACCTACAGCTAATTAATCTTATGCTAAGATGAAACAACTGTCAGTTGCTTTTTGGTTATCAATGATGATCAATTCGTTAATCTTACAGTATTCATAAAAGCCCTATGGTCATTTAAAAAGAGTCAATTATATACTTTCATGAAATAGAACATTACTTACCATATCAGTACCTAAATCAATACATAGAATTGTAATTGTACCTAATGGTAATGGTAGACCAAATCCAATATATACTAAAAATGGTGTAATCTCTGGTATATTCGATGTTAATGTATAAGCAATGGATTTTTTCAAATTATCAAATATAAGACGACCTTCTTCAACTCCTGTAACAATTGAAGCAAAATTATCATCTAATAAAATCATATCCGCTGCTTGTTTACTCACATCACTACCTGCAATACCCATTGCAACACCTTGTGAAAAGAAAAGAAATTTAAAGAAAGAAATAAGGAGAGGGAATGTGTTTTATGCTAACAGGTAAACTCAATGTGACAATGACATTGCTAATTAATAAGTAATATTAAAGAGGAGGAATGTATTTGAAGTAAATCCAACGTTTCACTAGGCAATGTTACTTACTTACCCTTGTTACTCCTAATGAAGCATAGGCCACCGATTCATATTCTCCAACCCACTCTGTCCTAAGTCTTCCTTTCTAGTTCTATCCAATTCTTGTTCATTCTTCTTATGTCTGTCTCCATTTCTCAGTGTAATGTGTTCTTTGATCTTCCCCTTCTACTTTGGACTTGAAAATTCCAAGCGATGAGTGCTTGCGTTGTGACGCAGTTGGGTGCTTTCCTCAATATGTGTTGTTGATAGTGTCTGGCCAACGGATCCGAACTCCGGCCAGAGTTCCACTTGGGCTCCTGCCCGTTCCAAGCCCGGATAAAAAAAGGAGGGTTGGGAATGGATTAAGCGACTCCATCCCGTAGAAAAATAACTCGCTAAAAAATGCTAACCAGACAAAATAATTCAAACCAAAAACTGGATAGAACTAGAAAGGAAGGCTTTGGACAGAGTGAGTTGTAGAATGCTGGTCGGTGGTCTATGCTCCATTAGAGGTAACAGGCGTAAGTAATTAAGAAAGCAAGTAAGGAATGTGATCTTGACAATTAGGAAGTTTTTGTAAACCATACTAAGAGTTTTAAATAAAATCTGTACGAATATTCGTTTATATTTAAACGAATAGTTTGACAGAAATGGGGTAATGAATTGTGTTTTAAAAAAATCGATAATAATTCAACCAGGATAATCAAAGCTGAAAGTTTCCAAAAGTATTTTTATTAATCTCTTGACTTTCGAAAACTTTCTCTGTGGTGCATTCAACGAAACCTCAATTTATGAACAAAACAATGAAATTATCAATATAGATTTGTGGAGATTATTAAGTTTTAGATTAAGATCATAAATCAATTAATGTTATATCACTATGGAAAACCTGGAAGTACTGAACGACCGTTTCATTCTATTGTGGTACTCCTCAGTGACAGTGCACATCCACGATCCCACCCGCGGGATTCGAACCCAGGGTCTTCTAGACCAACATTCAACGGTTTTAATGTCTAACCTCAACTAATTCATGAAATCACGCAACCATCTTTCATTGTACTAAGGTGGATACCTGTCTCTACCCGACGTTAACAACTATTGAATTTTAGCATGAAATTCATTAATTCATATAATTAAATAAAAATTTTGATATTATAATTGATATCCATTCTAAATTCTAACTCTAAATCATAATCTTTTTATACCAATTTATAACCATCTTTTGATTTTAAGAAATAAATAAGTTAGCTGTCTTAACATCACTGTGCCTAAAACCAGCACCTTAGACCACTCAGTCACTCCACTGACTTAACATCATTGTTATGTCACTTAATTACCGTCCATAAATTATGTTCATACAGAATTCACAATTGGTTACTAAGATAGAGAGATAACATATTACTATACGTGTCATTTATTAATTAGGGTTTAGTATTATTGACGACAACAACATTGACAACAGCAGCAACATTATCTATATTCTTAAATATAAATATACATTTTCATGACTGTTTAAACTTTCTTAGGCAGGAATTCAAATATAGACCTTAATTATGGCTGTCACTACTCGTTGAGGAGCATAAGCGTCGCCCAGCAACACTCTCTATCCAACCTTATCTTGGGCAGTTCTTTCCAGTTATTATTTATTCTTTTCATATCTCCTTCCAATTCTCTATGTAGTGTGTTCTTTGGCCTTCCTCTTCTTTGTTTCCCTTCAAGATTCTAAATTAGGGCTTACTTCGTGATGTAGTTTGATGATTTTTCTAATGTATGTCTAATCCATTTCCATCGTCTTTTCCTGATTTCCTCTTTAGATAGAACCTGGTTGGTCCTCTCCCACAAAAGGCTGTTACTGATGATATCTGGCCAACGGATATTGTGTATCATGCGTAGGTAACTAATTATAAATATTTGTAACTTTTTCATTGTGGTTGTAGTAGTCCTCAACGTTTCAGCTCCGTACAGTAAGACTGTCTTGATGTTCGTATTGAAAATTTTGACTTTGATGTTGGTTGATAGTTGTTTCGAGTTCCATATGTTCTTTGACTCTAGGAATGTGGCCCTTCAATTGTCAATTCTCGCGTTTACATCAGCATCGGATCCTCCTTGTTCATTGACGATGCTTCCCAGGCAAGTGATAGATTCCACATCTTTCAGTGTTTCTCCATCAAATGTGATTGCGTTGGTATTCTCCGTCTTGTATTTGAGGGTCTTGCTTTTTCTTTTATGTATATTCAGGCCTACTGATTCAGAGGCCTTAGTTTTTTTAAAAATTATATTCATCGGAAATAGGTTGAGCTGAAGAGGTTTAGTAGAAATGGTTTTAATTTGTTGGTAGTATTTTTTACAGATTAATCTCAGTTAAAATGTTAATGCTTATCGGAAGACACTGGATAGCTCTTCGTAATAGTATCGCATTACTCAGCAGCATGCACAAGTACCTTCACCAGGTATCTAATCTAGGAATTTCAGATCTTGCATTGATTGCCTAACCAATAGAACAAGTAGGTTAGCATCTAAAGATCAATTTGCAATATAACAAGATAATCATCTAGTCTTATTGTTGTAATCTACATGACTCCCAATATGCATGAATTTCATTAGTCGTGAATCTTGACTTGAACTTCGAGAAAATCTTGAAGTAATTCATTAGTAAGCTAGCCATCTTTTATTTGAGTTTATATGAAGGTAGATTTAAATTATAAGTAATTTATCGTCACAGGGAGTACTGAACTATAGTACGAGACTTCTCACACTTATGAATACATATTGAAGTCTAGCCGTTAACGCTTAGATGTTAGAATCGTTGAGTCAGAGTTCAATAGCATAAGTTCATATTCAATTAACTAACAATATAGAGTAATGATCATTTAATCGAATAGTAACAGTTATTTCATTCCCAACCTGCTTTTACTCTATTGGTTACGAATTTGCTTTAGAACTATAGGAATTTCTAATCATTAATCAGGAGTAGATCATTATAGTTTAGTTGAATGAGTATTACAGGAAGTTGGTTGAAAGTTGTTCAGTTTATTGATTAAGTACTTGACTAGCATAAAATTTTGATTGATAACCGTATAAGAAGTTAACTGAAATGCTGATCAGCAGTTTCGTTCAAAATTAGACCTACTTAATTCTCACGCGCGAACGCTTAACTTGTAGATTAATGAGCCAGTATACAACGGTGTTAATGTCTAACATCAGCCAATCTGCTATAATGCGCGACCGTTCATCATTGTCTTGAGTGGGTAACTGTCTCACAACAAATGCAGCTGAACTCTATTAGTCACGGATTTTCACTAGAACTCCAAAAAATCCATCTTGAAGCTAGTCACCAGTGAGTACATGATAATAATCAGTATAGGGTTGTGGATATTGTTGAGTTTAGATTGGTATTATGAATGGGTCAATGTTAAATCACCATTAAAAACTTGGAAGCACCGAATGGTTGTTTCGTTCCGCGGAGTTTGATATCAGAACAAAAAGACCGTTCGGTGCTTCCGAGTTTTTAATGGTGATGCAACATTGATCCATTCATGATACCAATCTAAACTAAACAGTATCCACAACCCAATACTAACTACTGAATATTGTGGATTGTTGACTATATTAAATAATCCGCACTCACGATCCCTCGAGTAGGACTCAAACTCAGGACCTTAGGTTTCATACGCTGAGAAGTCCTATACTAGGATGAAACAGCCATCCAGTACTTTCAGATTTTCAATAATGGTCTAAGATTGATCGATTCAAAATCTCAATCAAACAGTTAACAATCTCCACAACCCCATACTGATTATTTTTGCTAATTCACTTTCACTTACCAATATCAGCTTGTTTTAAAGCTGGACTATCATTTACTCCATCACCGGTTACAGCAACAATTGCTCCTTGACGTTGACAACCTTCTACTATAATTAATTTTTGTTGTGGACTAGTACGTGCAAATACAATTTCTGGATGATTAGCTAATATATCATCAATTTGTGCTGGAGTCATTTCACGTAAATCAGAACCATGTACTACACAAGCAACGGCTTCACGTGGATTCACCTACAAATCAAGAATAAGAAAAACATGTACAGAAGATAGTACATTTTAAATAAATCGATAATCAAGGACTAGGGAAACGAGTAATTTCCGTCATGATCTAAAGTCACATGAAAAACTATTGATGATCAAAGAGTATAATATAGATGGTTCAACGTGTAATGAAATCTGAACATCATCTGATGTGAACGATTGATTCATTTCGTAATTTAAGTCTATCACATAAGATGATTGATCTAAGAATCTAAGGTTTTATCACGCATATAGTCATGAGATTTGAATTAGAGCAAAACACATATATTCAAAGCTTTGAATGATTCTCCAGTTTATGTCGGTTTATTTCTGAATAATATTGCATAGATAACTCAAAAAAAAAATGTTCTGAATTTTGAAGGATAACCATTTCGCATTAATGTTTTATTCAACAACCTAATATCACCATAAATAGCGTTATTTGTGCAAATATGAATAATCCTGTTAAATATATCAACTCCACCTGAAGCCCCTCTGGGTCTACTGCCAGTCCCAAGCCCAGGTTAGCGACCTCATCCCATAGAAAACGAACTCGCTAAAAAACGCTAACCAGAAAGAATAGTTCAAACCATTTGAACTCTGCCCTGGGAGTTAAAAGGTCTTCATTTAGAAGAGTTATGACGCCTCATAGTGATAGCCAAGTTTATTCAGAAGTCATAAGACTGATGCACTTTCTGACAACCAGAGCAACCATTAATTTAGGTACACGGAATGCTCGTACAATGTGGGAGACCGGAAGAGTCTTCCAAATTGCTGCAGAAATTGTTGTTAAATAGGCCCCTTATCAAACCTAATTTGTATAGCGCTAGGTAGTAACTATAATAACCGTGATACTAGCATGTCAGTTTTTTTTAAATGTTCAATCAAAGTACACGAGCAAGAATAATGAATTCAGATGGGTTCGAGCCCAGGTGTACAAGGTGATGAATATACACTGTTGAAGAGTCCCATACTAAGATGAAACAACCATCGAATGTTTACAGTTTTCAATGATGGCCTAACATTTATTCATTCATGATATCAATCTAAACTCAACAATCTTCACAACTTTATACTGAAAAAAGTAAAATAAAATATTCATAATCATATAGTGTTAGGACAGTAAAATTTGTCATAGAAGAGATTGATAATGATTGCGTGAAATATCACTGATTATCTAAAATTGGAAATATAAACCATTGACTACCAACTTATTGATTGTATAGTAAAGTTGTAGCTACATGACTTACATATAATGAGTTCAAGTCTTAGCAAATTGGGGTATGGTTACATATTCGGGAAAACCTATGGAGTAACGGCTTGACTAAGCCGTTACGTGAAGCTCAGAAGTTTTATATAATGTACCTTGATAATATGCAGTACATATCACATTAAATTTAATCAGTAGTGTCAATGGCTAAGATCATAAGTCAGTTGAAGCTAGACCACCATGGAAAACCTAGAAGCACTGGACGGCCGTACGCAGTGCGTACCCACGGCCTTGCTCCCTGCGAGATTCGAACCCAGGACCTGCTGGTTTCGCGCGCAAGCACTTAACCTCTAGACCATTGAGCTGACCGGTATCCAACGATGTTAATGTCTAACTTCAAATAGTCCACAAAATTGAACGAGAAATCCACCATTGTCATCAATGAGTTACTATCTCACAACAGACCTGGTTGATTTCCACTGGTCGCTACTTCTCAATAGAACTCCAGGATATACCTCTTGAAGTCAGTCACTAGTGAGCATATGTTGATTGATATTGAAGAGTCCCACAATAGAACGAAACGGCTATCCAGTGCTTTCAGGTTTTCCATGGTGGTCTAGCTTCAATTGACTCATGATCTTAATCATTGAAATTACTACAATCTCCACAAAAAACCCATATGATATTCATCAGTAATGTAAAATATTTTATAAACAACTAGATGTTTATCTACATTTCACAAAGGGTTACCCTAATTGTTTTCACATGAGTACTTGTATAATCATATTTCCTTATTATAAATCTATTCCACTTGTAAACAAACCTCAACTTATCTTACAGCATATCAATGAATTCAATATGTCAATCTTAATTTACAATGGAAAAACAAAAACACAACAACAACAACAACAAACGATTACGTAACTACTCATTCAGTCATTCAGTCATTCAGTCGTTCATAACTATTTACAGTAGTGAATGAATTCATTGGTAAAGTGAGTTAATTTATTTTATTAAAAAAAAAAAGAGACTCAACTACTAATTGATGATTTTTACTAAAGTTATTTAAACTGTAATTTGATCCTTTGTAAATTGTTTTGATATTGCCTTAAGCAAAGATGAATAGTAGCTGGCAATAGAATCCCGAATGCATGTTTCATCCTATTTGAGACTTGTCAGCTAGATGTACCGGTATCTTAGATGTGATGATTACTCCAAGACTCTAACGCAATGCAATTTGTTTTAAACACCATCGCGCTGGATTCAATTCCTATAGTGAATATCAACTCTAGGATGTAGGTACATCCTACTGATAATTGATTGTTATTAATAGATATCAAACTAAGACTTAACATAAATGTGTATTCATTCAAGTTATCATAATTCATGTTGTCGTATCAGTAGAGGAAATCAACAGAATATAAAAAGAGATTAGGAGAGATAAAATCAAGTGAAAGTGAAAATGAAAAAGAAAGCAATTGTTCGATCGTCAGTAATGTAAAAACCTGACATCATATGTACATCAGTTGAAGTGGATACATCAAATCGAGATGAAATTATCAAATCATAGTAACAGTATCAATGATAGTGAAAATGTTTAGGTACAGTAAGATGTAAATATTTCTACGAACACTTCGGGATTCTTGATCTGAGGAGAAACAAATGAGCAAATACACAAACATCCGACATCTAAAACTAATGGTTATAATAATCATGATGAATACTATCATGTAATCTATACTTACATACATGTCAACAATAGTATGACATAGCTCAAAAGTGCAATAAGAGAATAAGTGTGATTGAAAGTGAACCGTTTAACTTTCTAAATTGGAGGTATAACACCCTATAGACGGTATGACTCGGGGAGAAAGAATGAATTCATTGAATAGAAAGCATAACATAATTTAAAAATTCAAGATTTATGGGAAGACAAGGAATAAAGTAATCTGCTCCATTGTGACCAACTCTGAGCTTTATCATACAGTGTACTCAACCATCGTCTTTGATAATCGTACGGACCTGATACATGGCTTAATTTAACCGCGAATAACTTCCAACTACCATCTTACCTTGCTAAAATCACAAGAAATGTAAACGAAAGATCCTATAACACACTAAAAGATCTCGATCAACTGTCAGTGGATTTATGGTTCATTACTGTGTCTGGTTCCGTTCATATAATGGCTTTTATTATGTTACTTCAATTTCAGTTTAACATTTGATCTTTTGAAAGATTTAGTAATTTAAAACACATATAATATACATCTGAATAGTTTAGACAAGAACAATTTCACAATATCTTCGAGCAGCTTGGCTCCTCTTTGTAGCATGATCCCAAACAATGTAGAATAATGAATGTTTACTATCTAGAAACTATTTGTTCACATAAACTTACTTGTTCAACAGGTATGCCTTTTTCAGCTGCAATATCCTCGACAGTTTTTGAACCTTCCGAAATTATTCCAACACCTTTAGCAATAGCTTTAGCTGTGATTGGATGATCACCAGTGACCATAATCACTTTAATCCCGGCGGATCGACATTTTGCAACTGCGTCTGGTACTGCTGCACGAGGTGGATCAATCATAGACATTAGACCGACAAAACGTAATCCATTAACTGGAAAATTTGGTTCTTCTTCATTGAATTTAAAATCCCTAAATAAAGTGATAAGCTTCATAGTGTGAGAATAATTATATAGTGACCAAAATAATAGATACAGACTATGGAATCACAAAAATCCCCATTAACACCCCACCCCTTAAAGTAGTGATAATCATATGATCACTGGTGATCAACTTTAAGAGTTGACTATCAGACTTCTAATAAAAGAAGCCGATATTAATGATGCTGAAAAATGGTTGTTCAATATTGTGAATCAATTATAATTAGAAATGTAAATCAATAGATGCTAACTCAGTGGTTTAAGTCTAATTTACTCAATAAGATATGTCAAAGGTACTGAGTTTTCCGGACAGTTCCTGGATACCTATTGTTAAGGGAGTTTCATTTAATGTTACCTATTTTTCAATGGTTCACTAGCTAAAGTCAGCTTTTATTATAAACTATGAAATAAATGGAAAATTTACAATCTTTAAAGTTTTCAAAAACTTCTATTCACTAACAAATGAATAAATATGATAACATTTTAAATACGATTATATGACAGTTTAGTTAGAGCTTCTCTACATTTTAATCAGTATCAGTAGAGTATTAAGTTTAACAATTGTTTAATTATACTAAGATGGTGAATATAGAGTTGTTTTTTTAAAATCTACTTCCTTATTGTCCACAGAATATCAGCTGATAAAAGATGTAAGATTAACAGATCAGTATTTTAATTGAGATCATAAAGCGATCAGTCGTAGACTATCCCAGTATGGGACTCCTCAGCAGTGCATATTGATCAGTTTACGATCTTAATTAAAACTCAACAATCTCTATAATCGTATATGGATTAATATATTTGTAAGCTACTAGTATTTGACTACAGATGCCTTAGAAATATTGCCAGCATCTGTTGGGATCATCGGATAAGTAATGGTGAGGTTAGACTGAGGGTATTAGGGAATTATAATGGTAAATCCGTTGATGAGGTTATGAATCTTCATCGACTGAGATGGTTGGGCCACCTGTTACGTATGTCTGAACACTGATTATCACGACGCACAATTCTGACTAGTGTTGGAGATGATTGGAAGAAAGTTAGTGGCGGCATCAGTGCTTGATGTCACAAAATTCTGGTCTGAGCTATGTTGGTAGATGTAGACTACTTGGTTGGGGTGAGCGCGACTATCGTGACCATTGGTTGGAGACTCTTGGTGACACGGCTTAAAATCGATCACGATGCCGTCGGTTTATACATTCTCTGACTTCCCTTTAAATTATGAGATTAAAATCGCTTCATATCTTTGTTTCTACGAACTAATTCTTTCTTCCTGTACTATCTCCTTATATGTAATCTTTCTTTTATATATTACCACCACTACTTCTATCAACCCGGTGTTCATCTTGCTGTGCTAATGCGGTATGGCAACTTGGGCCGATACATTTATGTGCCTGGTCTTATGTTGCAGCTGACTGACTGACTGACTGGATTAATATTTATTTAACATCTTGACATGATTAGACATTTATTTCACATACATAGTTCTTTCAAGAATTTGTAAATATTCGGTAACTTCCATATATTTTTTTCTTATAGAAGCTGTCATTAGACTGACGATTCATACAAAAGGATTAATTTTAATTCTTTTTGACAAGATTTTTTGGATAAGGATAAATTGCTTCTATAATTCAGAATAGGTCGTTTGAGGCTAACAGTGGATACTAGGACACATATTTGATCTTATATGGGACTCATCATTTGGTCGATGTTAACATTGAGTTTCAGGTACACGTAGATGAGATAAGTCCTATATTCCACTGGAAGCTATAACCCATCTATTCACATGGTTTGTGACAGAGCGGCTATATCGAAACAATCTACATTAGATGTACATATACCGAAAGAAACTGACCAATACTCAGTATTAAGTATCAATAACAACATATATGAAAGCCTTACTAATAATGATAAACTTTTTTCGTAATGCTCATTTCAAGACTAAAATATAGATATGAATAGCACAATATTACCATCACGGACCATAGTGATAAATGATACAGTTATGAATTCCACAGCAACAATCAGTACATTGATGGATGGAGATATTGCTTTACTGATGTGTGATGACTAACAAAAAATCTAGATACCTATCTACTAACTCTTGGAAGTTTATTTATTTGAATCCGTGATACAATTGTTAAGTGGATAAATAGAACTTACCCAACAGTTAACATTAGACAATATTGTAAAATCAGTTGCCCAATATAATTCATTTGTTTAATTTAGATTATTTTATTTGACTCAGAACTATACAGTCAGTGTAAGGGCTAATGATAACACCTAATCGATTTTGAAACGAACATTTCTCCTTTGTAAAAATTCAACTTTATATTCAAAATGAATAAGTTAATATAAGACGTTGGAGACTAATATAAACTGTTTATGTAACCGGTTACAATCTGACAAATTAGCTCTATATATATATATATATATATATATATATATATATATATATATATATATATAATCATTACTCACTTAGGATAAGTTTCAGCTGGTAAACGATAATCACAGAATCCAAGTACTCGTTCACCCATTCCACCTAATTTCATGTAAGATTTATTAAATTGTTCACGCATTTCATCATCTAAAGGTTTTTCTTCACCATTAAGTAGAATAGTACTACAACGATCAATAATACGTTCAGGTGCACCTTTCATAACCAATAAGTAACGTTCATCATTGTCATCAGTTTCATGAATTGACAACTAAATATGAAGTTATAATGATCCAAAAAAAATAAATAAATTTATCTAATAAAATAATAAGAAATTAAACTATAAACCATTTTCTATTGTTTATCCAGTAAGTACTACAATAATAATCGTAAGAATATGTACTATAGATTTTAGAGTAAAGAAATAGTACCCACTTGTGACAATTCTCCTAATAGTGAACGACAACATAAATGGGGATACCCAATTGTATTCAAATATAAAATCACAAAATTTCTTAGTAAATTCTGAGAACTATACAATAGATACTTTATTTGGTCTGAAACTTGTTTCATCATTTCTATGTCAATCAGTCTTACTAACCTTCTTCTTCTTCTTCTAGACATTCCACTTATATCTGTCAACATCATTATTGTACACTACACTTTTATTTTTATTCTACTTCCGATGTTTATAATAGTCTTGGAAGTACTTCGTTGATTTTCTTAAATTCACTCTGTCTTCAATTGTATTATTTATTATTTATTTTAACACATAGATATTGGTACAAGGAGGTATCAAATACATATGCGCCACACAAATCTCATTTGATATGTGTGAGGACTGTGATACTGCCCGGATGCCCAGATTGAAGCAGATGGTTTTCTTAGGGGGCCACACCCGGAACCTTTGACCTGAACATCTGATCCACAAGGTAGTGAAGCATCGCGGGGAGATGCAGTCACATGTTAGCCGGTGATCAACGATTAATTCATACGCCATTTGTTCTGTCAGGATACTGGAGCCCATGTACACCATTGATTTGGGATCCGGTTAAAGCACGGGACATTCACTTTTCGTCCTCTCATTTTCGTAAACAACACCCCCGCCACGAGAAGGCAGTGAGTAGGACTTCCCTGGCAGAGGCTATATACGTGTGGTCATGTGAGAGCATTTCGAGATGGAGAGCGTACTCTCCCCACTCTCGGCCGTACCAGGACATTTGGGGGCGTGTCTTCAATTGTGTTGATAGTGAATTGATAGTTGGAGATCCCGATTGATCGCATAATTTATGGTTTTATTTAATGAACTGTTTTTTTTCAATGTATTACCTCCATAAATTGTTACTCTTTCGATATGCTCTCATATGATCACGTGCATACAACCACTGTCAGGGTATTACAACTCTTTGCCTTCTCGCATTACGGGTATTGTTTATGAAATTGAGCGAACGAAATACGAATATCCTGCGCATTAACCGGGTTGCTGAACACAAAGAGTTCACCTAGGGAAATTGGAAACCCCTCATTCCAAAACAATGGTGCATATGGGCTCCAGTATCTTGAATAAACAAATTGCGTATGAACCAATTGTAGGACACCGGCAACCATGGAACTATATCTCTTAACTAATATTGCTCCACTGCCTTGTGGATTGGACCTTTAGGTTGAAAGCTCAGAGTGTAGCCCATTAAAAAAAACATCTGCATCGGTTTGAGCACTCATGCAGTATTACAGCTCAGAAACAAATCAAGTGACTTGTGTAGTACAGATATATTCGGTTCGTCTTTGTACCAATATGTTCAAATAATAATAATAATAATAATAATAATAATAATAATAATAATACTTCAATTGTATCGAACGAAAGAAGAACCAAATTACTTACTTGATATTTATTTGTAGAATTAAATGGAATTTCTAAAATTTTACGATTTTTAAGTCTATATTCAATAACTTTACCAACATATAATTCAGTACATTTTAATATAGCTGTCTCTGATGCATCACCATTACATTCACGTTTTAATACTGGTTTATTTTCTTCACCAGTTTTAAATTCAGCACGATTACATAACATTGCAATACATGATAATGCTTTCCATGTTGGTGAAGTTTTATTAAAATGTACACCTATCAATTAAAAAATATAAAAACTTTTTTATCCCATTATTAATATTATATAACTAAACTTGAATTAATCTTAATTAACATATAGGACTCAGTAACTAAGTGGATAACTCGATGGCGTTTGAAGCGGACGGTACTAGGTTCGAGTCCCAGAGTGAACATCAACTCTGAGATGCAGGTACATCCAGCTGACGAGTCCCAAATAGGACGAAACGCGCGTCAAACTGGATTCCACTGCTAGCCACTAATTAACATATGACGTTTCTATGGTGATTGTTTCAATATAACCATTGTGTAAAAAATGCTTTATGAACTGTAATTAGCAATGTAATCAAGGATATATGTTTCATTTTATTATATTGAACTAATCGGTTGAGTGAATATCTCCTTCTGTTGTGAACAGATTCAAATACAATATAAAACATTTTATGAATTTCACCGCTTGTCATAATCTATCTCTTTTCTTAAATGGGGAATTAATATTTTGATTGTTTTTATACAATTTTCAATCAAGTAACTTCATTCTAGACAGAAGATAGTTTATGAATTTCAGAATAATTTGAAGGGTTTTTGAAGATGATTTAATTTTCTTTTTTTTTTTTTTTTTATAATTTACACATAAGCTAATTGGATGCTGACCCATTGATCTGAAGACAAAGCACTGATTATGACACTGAAATGTCTTGGGTTCAATCCTTAGGTGAACATATGGTGCATTACGATGAAAAACTTGTTCAACTAAGCTCAGTCAGTGAAATCGCAAGTGTTAGAAACGTTAAATGAAAATCTCTACATAAAAAACGGGGAGGGGGGGCGGGAAAGGGGGTTAGGCAATGTAATATTACCTGTTTGATTCTCTGATGTATCAGCTTCAAATATTTTATTATCAAACCACATATGAGCTACAGTCATACGATTTTGTGTTAATGTACCAGTTTTATCTGAACAAATGGTACTTGTTGAACCAAGTGTTTCAACAGCTTCTAAATTTTTTACTAAACAATTTTTACTAGCCATACGTTTAGCGGTTAATGTCAGACATACCTAAAAGATAAAATAATAAGGAATATATGTATTATATACTGATGAGTATCTCTAAGAGGATTGATTCAATGACAAATTTTGTTATAGTCTATAAAGAACTAAAAGTTAAAACTATTGATTATAATGTAAATATGTTCATTTTGGTTTCTATGAATAATATTCCGTGAGACGATAGCAACCGATGGTTACAGACTTTGAATATGACATGGCTTAAAATCGTTTGTAATGGCTCAGGTGAATCGACTCTTTGTGTTCTCTCAGATTCTAATCTTCTGAATTCTTTATTTCCGTTATTTTTTCTTTTTCCAAATATATTTCATTGGATTATACTCCTTGAATAGTATCTTCAAACCTCATGTTTTCGACTACTGATTATTGTTTTACTACATCTACGATTATGGAAGTTGAAACGATAATTGTATCTCTACTCTAATATGATATGGCAACTCGAACTAATGTACGTACGTACGAAGTTCTAAGTTGTTGCTAACTGTTGTGTGGGCGAGAATGATCATGATTGGTTGTCTACTTAGTCAGACATGTAGATAGTCTGACAGGTTTCAGATAAGTTATATCTTCCCTTATCCTTATTATTGTGACTCACTTATATACATATATACTTATTATTGATTGTTCATTGTTGTGGATTGTGTCGGTTTTTGGTGTACAAATATATTCACGTTCTGGTCAGGCTGATGACATGTTCTTGATCTGAGTCGCGTTGAAGTCCTGTAGAATAGACACTGAGAGGGATCTAGTGTAGATAATCATTTAAGCGTTATAACATTAGACGAAGTAATGCCGAGCGTTATAACACTAACTTACTGACATAAATTGTTGCAGTTCAAAGTTATCGATTAATTCAGGAAATATGATCTTTAATAATAAGGTAGTTTAGGAAGATAGTTGAATCATGTAGGTCACATCACAAAGTGATCTCAATTAAATGATTATTAAAAACCAGACATCAATAAAAAACTGTTTGTTCTTCTGTGGGACTCCTCAGCACTGGATACAGATAACTTCTATACGCAGTTACTCTCAGATTCAATAGTTCATCAATGTCGATTATGAGGCGGTAACCTGCCAATCGAATCAAAAGATAGTTTTTGACCATCACAAATTGAATGAAATTAAACACGTAAACAATTGAATTCCAGCTCAGTGGTCTAAATCTTAAGCTGTCGTCATACAGTATTAAGCTCCTCGGTTCAAATGTGAATGTCCACTATTGGCATACTTACTTAATTTCGCCTCTTACACCGAATGGAGCGTAGGCCGCCGAACAGCATTCTTCAACCCATTCTGTACTAGGTCTTCTTTTCTAGTTCTATGCGGTTGTTGTTCATTATTCTGATGTCTGTCATCATTTGTCGGCGTAATGTTTCCTTTGATCTTCCTCTTTTCCTTTGGCCTTAAAGATTCCAAGTGACGAGAGCTTACCTTGTGACACAATTGGATGCTTTCTTCAATGTGTATCTTATTCACTTCCAGCGATTCTTCCTGATTTCTCCCTCCACTGGTATTTGGTTTGTTCTCTCCCACAATAGGTTGTTTCTGATAGTGTCTGACCAATGGATCTGAAGTATTTTGCGCAGACAACTGTTAATAAACACTTGTATCTTCACATTTGTATTGAAAATTTTGGCCTTGGTGTTGGTTGATAGACAGTTGTTTTGAGTTCCAGATGTTCTTCAGTTGTAGATACGGTACTTTTGTTTTGCCGATCCGTGCCTTCACATCTGCATCAGATCCACCGTGTTCATCAATAATGCTGCCCAGATATGTAAATGTTTTTCCATCTACCAACTTTTCTCCGTCAAATGTAATTCGATTGGTGCATACTACGTTGTATCAGAGAAGCCCATTGTTGAGGAGTCCTATAATTGAATAAAAGAGCTATTCCATACTTCTTAGTATTGATTTGTTCTCTACATAAGGTCAATCCGTTATGTAAACTATAACCTAATATCTTCAACATTTTAATTCCAAAATGCTAACAATTTCTATTATGAATCCAAGGAGAAAAACAGAATAACATTTTAGTAAAATTCAAAAAAAAAATCAATAAAAACATACTGTAACCGTAGCTAATAGACCTTCTGGTACATTAGCTACAATAATACCAATTAAGAAGATTACAGCTTCAAGCCAACGATAACCCAATATAAAAGCAATAATAAAGAATGTTACACCAAGAACCATTGCAACAGCTGTAATTAAATGAATAAAATGATTTATTTCTTTATGGATTGGAGTTTCGCCAAGTTCTAAACCAGATGCTAAATTTGCTATACGACCCATAACAGTACGATCACCAGTACTGATTACAATACCACGGCATGTACCTAAATATTAAAGTAATATGGGCAGATATATATGTTTAAATAGGAAATCTATTATGTATTATTATAATAAATATTCACTAATTAATTTGATAAGGGCTGAAATTGTAATATAACTAAACATTTTTAGCTAATTGTTAAAACTCCGCCTGGAGTCCCTCCGGGGGCTACTGCCGGTCATAAGCCCGGATAAAGGAGGAGGATTGGGCATAAGGGTTATCGAACCTATCCCGAAGAAAACCAACTCGCTAAAAAAACACTAACCAGCTAATTTTTAAACTATCATTTCAATGTCCTGTAAAAATGTATTGATGTAAAAGTATTCAAAATGAAACTGGAACATTCAGTGAAATTCAACAATCAACTCCACAACCGCATACTGATAATGATCATGTGCTTACTGATGACTAGATATGAGAGGGAATTTTCGGAGTTCCAAAAAGAAACCGTGACTAGTGGAACTAATCGATGTGGAGTGTGAAGCAGTTACCTACTAAAGACAATGAAAGATGGTCACACGATGTTGTGAATTGATTGGAGTCAGACATCAACAGTGTTAGAAACTGGCTTGCATCTGTGCGCCAGACCATAGGTCCTAGGTCCCATTCCTTCATATGGGATTATGGATGCGCACTACCAAGAAGTTTTATACTAGAGCAAATTGCCGTCCAGTGTTTCCAGGTTTTTAATAATGGTTTAACATTGATCGGTTCATGATTTTAATAAAATTCCTTAACCATATACTGATATTTAGCCAATGATCATAAACTATTTACATGCGGTACTCATTTTAGAATCGATGAAGTATATTGCATCTTTTACTGTCTTTTGAGTGTTAATTACGCTTAATTGAAGTAGTGTATAATGAAGACTATCATTTGTTTAGGGAATGTAGAAGACATGCAGGTTTTGGATCATAAGTGTCTTTTTAAGAACAACTGAAATAGGATTGTTGAGTTTAAGCATAGAGCACTACATAGAGGTGCCAAGCCGGTTATTGAGTTCGTATGTTTTCATTGATTAGGATGTTTAGTACATATGCTGCGTATGCTCAGCTATCGCTTACCTAGACGAGGTTGGATGCTGGTGTAAACATAGGTTTAGAAGAAAGCAACTAGGTAAAAACTAAATCTTGATGTTTGTTTATATGATCAGTGCTTATTACTCTGATCCATGTTGATAAATCAAAACTAACTGGTTGTGATTCGCGTAACAACTGCGATAAGTGGTTGTAAACGTTGAGTGACAGGGTTCAAAATCGTTCACGATGGCACATTTTTGTCTGGATTGAAAAAAAATGCATCTCTGATTGATATGTATAAAACATAAACATCGATATACCGATGTTATTCAGTAACTATCGCATACATGATCTTCAATCTTTTTTAATACATGACGAGTGAATTGAAATTGATTAAATGAGAAAAGAAAGCAACAGAACATGAATTACAGTTCAAACATTTAATTGAAAGATTCCGTGATTGGAGTTAAAACCTTAATGATTTACATTTTAAGTTAGTTGACATTAGTCAACCTATAATCTCCACTTCACTTTGTAAGATTTGAATCTGTATCACTTAGTTTCACAATAATATGCATTATTACAACTGAGGTGATCAAATAAAAATTCAATCAATGGAATTCATAGTTATATATATATATATATATATATAATCTACCCTTGTGGATCAGGGTAATTTTACATTGATTTTCAAAAGAGCCAAACACCACCCAAGTTTAAATATTATAGCTCGAGTAGTGCAGCTCAATCCCACTTTACAAGAGAACCAGAAACCGTATAGGCTTTAACGCTAAAATCTACAGCTTAATCCTATGGCGCAACCACACAGGTACCAAGCACCTTGGTGGATCAATCAATGGAATTCCGTCAATACTAAAGTACCAGACAAATATAAAACTGATCGCTATTCATTGGTTAAAATTCCAGTATGTTTAATTTCGGTGAGACTAGAATTTATAGACGACGTTTGACAGACACCAGACTAATCTTGTGAGTGTTCACCTAATAACCAGAATCAAATGAGGATTATAAAGCTGTGTAATGATTAGAGATTAGAAATTAAATTTAGGGTTTCCCATCATAAATTGACATCAGCTATAATGTCCAAAACTCTATTTATTCAAATGAATGAATGAATGAATGAATTTCGCGCCAAAAATCCAAGATCTGTTATCTTATACATGATTGGTTCACATTCATAAATTATAGTTTCACCATCATTTTATACAAATAACTTACCATCAACAGCATTAGTTGAGAAAAAGGCTAAATTTTTTGTTTCTAATGGATTTTCATTAGAAAACTCAGTTGTACGTGATTGAGGCTCTGATTCACCAGTCAAAGCTGAATTATCTACCTAAAACGTAGATTTTTTTTTCAACAAAAAAAAAACAAAAACAAACAATGATTCGACAGTTATATTCCATTAATTTTAATAATTGGTTAAATATGATTATTATAGGATTGAAGAATAAATTACGTAGACGAGTCACCCCTTCCTGTATACACTAATCAATTCAACTATTTTTGTGGAACAAGTTATATTAGTAGATATTTGGGGGGGGGTTTCCCTTTCGTACTCGTGAATTACCCTCCCCCTCTCCTTCAGTGTAATTGAGTAAAGGTATTGTTGCAATTGGTAACAGATCAGTTTTTAGCTCATTTAATACAAACTGGTCATACATAATATTTTGTTAATAGTTATTTGCCTGAACGGTTGAAGTAATAGCTATTCGAATCAACAACTTGAAGCTTTGTGTCTAGCGTATTTTTTTTCACCGTGACTAACAACTGGCATTTTAATAATATGATGAAAAGGTATTATTGCGATACATACAGCTCCCCCCTCAATGTTTTCTTCAAGCTTTAATCATATATCTTAGTATCATTATAATTGTGACGCATGTAAATATCCGAGAAATATGAGTAGTATCCACCTTTATTTATTGGATAGAATGTTGCTTCCACCCGTTTAGTTAGTGAATGTCATATATAGAAGGGTATTTTTCATTGGAGATTTTATTCTAATCTCTAGACGGTCGTTTCGTCCTAGTATGAAACTCTTCAATATTGCCTATCCACGACCCCTCGTGCTGAACTTAAACCTAACACCTTCATAAATTTATTTATACTGTAAATTTGCTTATCTAGTTTATTTAGCTTTGATTTTCATCAATGTTTACTTGGATTAACTTGGGTTAGTAAAATGAACAGATGATTTGAGAACCCAGGACATCAAAATCGAAGAAAAAATATCTCAGTATAGGGTTTTAGAGATTATTAAGTTTTTGATTAAGATCATGAACCGATTGATATTAGATTAACATGGAAAACCTGGAAGTACTGGACGGCCGTTTCGTCCTATTGTGGGATTCCTCAGTGGCAGTGCGCATCCATAGTCCGGCCTGCGGTATTCAAACACAGGGCTTTCGGTGTCCCACGCGAACGCTTAACATCTAGACCATTGAGACGGCATCCAACGATGTTAATGTTTAACCTCAACCAATCCACGAAATTGCGCAACCACCTTTTACTGTAATGAGTTGGATACCTGTCTATACCTAACACGGATCAGCTCCACTGATCACGGCTTCTCACTAGAACTCCGAGGATTCCCACCCGAAACTAGTCACTAGTGAGCACATGATAATTGTCAGTATGAGGTTGTGGAGATTATTAAGTTTTTGTGATTGAGATCATGAACCGATTGAGGTTATAAATGAATTAACATTTGAGAACTAATCTATAAATCAGACTGTTAATTCATCTGGTTTATCACATATATTAGTCATATAGAAACATTATTACTCAATTGTATTAATCAAAACAATTAAATCCTAACTAATACAGTTCCTTTTGTCTTTATAGCTAGATTTCCTAACCAAAATGAATGAAAGACGTGACCAGTGCAGCTAATTCGTATCGGGTAGAGACAGGTATCTACCTCAGTAAATGGAAGATTGGTTGAGGCTAGGCATTAAAACCATTGGATACCGGCTCAGTTGTTCAGTAAGTTAATCGTTCGCGCGCGAAACTGAAGACCCTGTGTTTGAATCCTGCGAGCGCAATCTTGGATGCACATTGCCGAAGAGTCCCACAATAGAATGAAATTGACGTCCAGTACTTTCAGGTTTTTTATGGTCGTCTAACATCAATCGCTTCATGATCTTAATCATAATGAATTCAATATATTTACTTACTTTAAATGAACTTGCAGTAATAATTCTTATATCAGCTGGAATACGATCACCAAATTTCACTTCAACTATATCACCAACAACTATACTTTCTGCTGGTACTTCAGTTTTTAAACCATCACGTATAACAAGTGCAGTCTGAAAGATTTGTATGACATTACATAATGATACAACAACAAATGAGAATAGGAAAGTGGTATTATTACTGAAAATACTGAATATAAATATGATACCAAGTGACTTTATATGTTATAGTTCTCTAAAGAGATGAGCACAAATGATAAATGTAACTAGCCTCCACAAAATCTTTTTGAACTAAAACCACTAGTTACTTACTTCATGGTGTTATTAAAGTTCTAATGAGAAGTCATAACTATTAGAGTTCAGAAATGTTATTATTGAAACAGTTTTCATCTATGGGAGTAGATCATTTTCGTATCATACTGTAAATTGATTGAAGCTGACATCATACTAGTGGACAATGACCCAATGGTTTTAGTGGTTGGAACTTGAAAGTGCTGGATTCAATGTTTAGTGAAGTTGTGGATGTTCACTACTGAATAGTCCTATACTATAACTGAACAGCTTCTAAATATTCCTTCTGTTTAACTGAAGTCAACTTGTGGTAAATACAGCTCGTAAATTAAACCAGTCTTCACAAAACCTCTTTCGATTAGAAGTCGTTAAAATACTTGATTTAATTCTTACTGTTGTATGTCATCATTTTTTTCTGAAATTGTAATGACTTGTAATTATATCCATATCAATATATCGATCATTCAATAAATGACGACGAGCAACATGTTCGAGGTGATGGAGAAGATTTTTAGCTCTGGTGGAGTAGACTACTGCTTGAAGTTTGTGCTGATGATGATGTTCAGAGGAACGTTGAAAGCTCCACAATCAGACCATCTAGCTCAGAGAACAAAACTTCACCAAAAGGCATCATCTTTGCTTAGTTTTCAATGCTAATTGACAGAAACCTATCGATCATGTTTAAACGACTCGACATTACGTGTAATATATTTAGCTGCTACGTTGCCATCTAAATATTTTACTGGTAGCGTACTGGATTGTGAATCTAAGTAACGAGGATTTAAATACCATAAAGATCATCAGTTAATTGAAAATTGTGTGTCTTGCAAACCAGTACCAACCAAAATAAAACCCAGATTTAGGGTTTCCTATCAACTGCCTTCAACCCTCTATCGTTTTTATTTGTCGATAATTCATCGTAAATAACAATTTTGGTAGGTTACCTAAAATTTAATCCAAATTTGATATTTTTGGTTCTAGAGTCGTTGGACAGTCTATTCATTGTATCATAGCTTCTCATCATCCAGAAAATCTGAATGCATGTATGTGTGTATTAAACTAGAGAACCCAAACGCTCCAAAAGGAACATTTAAGTAGTAGTATATATATATATATATATATATATATATATATATATATATATATATATATATATATATATTCTCCGTTAGACGAAAAATCATCCCGACTTTATTATAGACAGTGTAAGTATTTGAAGGTTAGGTTGACTATTTATTAATAAGTAGAAATTTGTTAACAGCTCACCTAGAATAGTTAATTTGGTTTGCAAGTTGGATAAAGGGGTTGAAAAACGTTCGGATAGCTTTGTTTTATATTTAGATAGAGAAGGAGAGAGAAATTCACCTCCAATACTCTTTAATTATAACTTTGACTTCAGAAAACACTGTATTTAATCAGTCATCATCATAACACAACTATATTATCAGTATAGTCTAAATCAATAAAGAAGTCTCTAGGTAAAATGTCATTCTTGGATGATCAGGAGTTAAATACCTACGTCTAAAAAAATATTTCTAACGAAAATAAACTAAGTTTTTAAAGTAAGAAAACCTGATAAATATCACTTGACAAATAATCGTTCATAATTGAGTTCATGAGTCAATTAAATCTAGACTACCATGAAAAACCTGGAAGAACTCGACGGCCATTTCGTCCTAGTATAGGACTCCTCAGCAGAATTTTCATTACAAATGTCAAAACAGTACTACTGTATGAAGCGGAGACTTGGAGAACTACAAAAATCATCATCCAGAACATACAAGTCTTCGAAAAAATACTTTGGATCCTTTGGCCAGACACTATTAGCAACAACCTATTGTGGGAGAGAACAAACCAGATACCATAGGAGGGAGAAATCAACATGAAGAACTGGAAGTGGATAGAACACAAATTGAAGAAAGTTCCCAACTGTATCACAACGCAATCCCTCACGTGGGATCCTCAAGTTCAAAGGAGAAGAGGAAGACCAAAGGACACATTACGCCGAAAAATGGAGACAGATATGTGAAAAATGAACAGGAATTGAATAGAACTACAAAGGAAGGTCTAGGGAAGAGTGGTTTGAAGAATGTTGGTCGGCGGCCCATGTTTCATTCGGAGTAACAGGCGTAGGTATGTTGTAAGTAATATTTTCTTTGAATACAAGTGAATATTCATTTGTTGTGTTAAACTGTCCTCATAGATTAGTTGAACTTAGTATATTTTCTTTACCACTTGAAATCAATAAAACAGAGTGATCTAGCATTATTTAAACTTTCTTTCACAATGATTTACTTCAATTAGTAACAAAACTGTTTAGTTTTATTATACGTAACTGCTTGATCTTTTGTACCAGATTCCTCATCAATATGTATATACGACTATATCATGAGTTGAAATCTGACATTCGGATCTTAAAAAAACTACATTTACATCGAATAACCCCATGAGTTAATTTATGATACTGTACAATTATCATGAATTAACATAGGACCTATCTATTTCACTAATAATATGGTCAAGTATTCATTGCTCATTACTTTCAAACTAGTTGTCTATTTAACATTTTACTCTATAATCTCTAATGATTTACATTTAATAATATTGTACAGAATTAAAATATAACCTTAATACCAATTAAATTATTCATTTTATAGAATACAATACAATCATCATTATTAAAATGCCGTGGTATGGTCGAGAGTGGGGAGAATCAGCTCTACATTTCCAAATGCTCTCAAATGGCCACGTGTATACAACCACTATCAAGGAAGTCTTACTACCTTATCATACCACGGGTATTGTTTACAAAATTCAGAGGACGAAAAGCGTATATCTAGCACTTTAACCGGGATGGCGGATACGGAGGATCTACCTAGGGGAGTTGGAAAACCACAATTCTAAACCAATGGTACATATGGACTCCAGAATCCTAAAGTAACAAATTGCGTATGAACCGATTATTGATCACCGGCTACCACCAGACTGCATCTCCTAACGTTGCTCCACTACGTTGTGGATTAGACCTTTAAGTCAAAGGCACCGAGTGTGGCCCACTAATAAAACCACCTGCTTCGGTGTAGGTGACCAGGCAGTATCCTAGCCCTCACACAAATCGAATGATCTATGTAGAGCATATCTATTTAGTGCCTTCTTGTACCAGTATTTATGTGTTCACATAAATAAATAAACTTGCTTACTTGTGGAACTAAATTTTTAAATGAATCCATAATACGTGATGATTTTGATTCTTGATAATATGAAAAACATCCAGTAATAACAACAACAGCGAGTAAAACAATACCAAGATACAACTAAAAGAAATAATCATAAAAACAATAAAAAATTTTAAAGAAATAAATTATTATTATTATTATTATTATTATTATTAGTAGTAGTAGTAGTAGGAGGAGGAGGAGGAGGAGGAGGAGGAGGAGGAGGAGGACGAAGAGGAGGGGGACGAGGAGGAAGAGGACGAGGAGAAGGAGGAAGGGGGACTAAAAGGAGGAGGAGGAGGAGGAATGAGGATATGTGAATAATTTCAGACAGAATAAATGAGAATATTTTTATATAAAGGTTCCCACTTAATAAGATTACATAATCATCGAATCAATCAATACTTAATTACTTTACATTTTTATCTTATGATGAATCTTATATAAGGACGAAACACTTATTATAACATATCATTAACTATGATCAATTTTTTATAAAAGTGATAAAACATAAAAATCTTTACAAAATATTATGATAACCTAATAGAATCATGAATCTACTATTAGACTATATATATATCAGAATTAATCTTAATAGATAATTATCTTTATTGAATTTATACTTTCTAAATTATTACTTATTACAATGTGTAGTGTTTTCTCTTTACGGAGTTCGTTTTCTATGAGATGAGGTCAATAACTTTTATACCTACCTTTCCTGATTTATCCGGCTTTGGGACTGGCAATAACTCTAGAATATCTATGGGTGGAAACTTGAAAGGAAGTGAAAAAAATTGGAAGGCCAAAGAACTATAGTACGTCAGGAAATAGAAGTAGATATGAAAAAGATGAATAACAACTGGAAAGAGCTGGAAAAGATTACTCAAAACAGGGTTGAATGGAGAGTGTTGGTGGGCGACCTATGCTCTTTCACGAGGATTAACAGGCGTAAGTAAGAATTTGTAGGATAAAATCATTGAATCAACTAACTGAAGTAAGTGAATAATGACATAGAAAATAAGATATTTTTATTATAATTCATGTTATAATGATGTGTATAATGAGAATTGATTACTCAACTGAAATAAGAAATTAATAAGTGATTATACTGATATTATGAGATTGGCATTGTTATAACTAAAAAATGAAAAGCATAGGACAAAACAGCTGTCTAGGGCTTCTAGATTTTCCATTGTGATCTAGGTTCAAATGACTCATGATCTTGTAGTGACCTACTTTTGTCAACAGAACGCGATTGGTTTAATGAAAACAATCATTATTATAACCAATTGTGCCAGTGATTGTTTTACTGTGCTCGTTTGTTTAACTGTGCTAATGACAGCCATTACTCCCCCGTTGACTTTGAACTTGTACGAATTTGGTTGCGTTTAGTAATTACGCTTGTACTCCTTTGCCACGATCTCGGTATTCTTTCGATACCACGAGATCGCCAACAAATACATCTCGACTACAGCCATCATCTGCCTACTGATATTGGCCTACGGGGATCCTATTGGATAATTGGCACGTAGTCTTGTAGCGGTGTTCATAGTCAAGCTCAACTCGACACCACGCTACAATCTCAATTATTTAAATTACTATAATATCCACAAAAAATCCATTCTGATATTAATCAACATATGCTCACAAGTGACTCGATTCAAGTTGAGATACTTTCTAGGTCCACAAACTAAAGCGAGTAGTTTTCTCAGAAGGTCACTCATCGAACCTTCGACCCAGAAGTCTAATCCATAAGACAGTGGCGGAACGTTGGGTGTTGCGGTCGCATAGTGGCCAGTGACCAGATCTATGCGCCAATTTTTCTTCTAGAGTTCTAGTGAGAAGTAGTGACCAGAGGAGTTCAACCGAGTCAGTTTTGAGATAGTAACTCACTGATAACAATGGTGGATGTGTCTCCCAATTTCGTGGATTAGTTGAAGTTAGACATTGACACCATTGGATGCCGGCAAGCTCGGTGGTCTAGTTGTTAGGCGCTCGCGCGCGAGACTGATAGGTCCTGGGTTCGAATTCCGCGAGGCGGGATCGTGGATGTGCACTTCTGAGGAGTCCGACAATAGGACGAAACGGTCGACCGGTCCTTCCAGGTTTTCTATGATGATCTAGCTTCAACTAACTCATGATCTCAACTACTGAAAGCATATCTTTTCTTTCTTTATAACTCTTCAGATGTAATCATCTTTATAGTTACTATCTATTATTTATTTGTATAAATTGTGAATGGACATTATTAATCGATCAATCAATAAATATGATTATTTTTGCCTTTCAAATAAGTACTATTTACTTCACTTACGTTTCGACTTTATTGACTACAGTTTATGATTAAAGATTATGTTATAATGGTATAATCTCCTTTAAAAGCCTTCTATACTTAATGGAACTAATTGGTATAGATTACTATTCAATAACGATATCGGGTTTATACTTTACTTCACTTTGTCGATGGCAATCGTGCAACAAATCGTCTGTTGATTGAATTCACTCCATTTGTAGTAATTATCCTCTAAAGAACTTTGAAGTAACACTCCTTAAATAACGGTGGTTATCGTTTTGTTATATAATATATTATTTTGTTTTCAGTGTTACTTTCTACCGTTATCATCTCTTTTAAATTCACCTGGAATTGTTTATTTAAATCTCGCACAAACAAATGGCTATCAGGATTCAGTTGCTAAGTGGATAACAAGATGGCGTTCGAAACGAACGGTGATGGGTTCTAGTCCTGTATTGAACATCAACTCTGAAGTGCAGTTACATTCAGCTGACGAGTCTTAAATAGGACGAAACGTGCATCCTAGATTCAACTGCTAGCCACTGTCCAATGTTTGTGATATGATGGAAAGGAAGTCAATATTCGATTGATTTACTCATTATGAGTTATGATTCAACATTACTTCTGTTTTGATTTAATGTAATTATTACTCAATGTAGTATTTATTTTCTTTTCTCGTATGATATTTTATTTTGTATAATATACGATATTCTTGTATTTAATTGACATGAACTACGCTCTATATGTGATTTGTGATAACTGAGTATTTTTCATGTATGTGATTTCATTCTAATTATTAATCGAAATGGTTGTATAATCAATATATAAATGAGTGTATTTTCGACTAAGGTCGTCGTCGTCATCATAGTGTTTTGGGGCTAATAAACTTCGCTTATATCAGTCTTGTGTTCTTACTTTCGCGTCGTGGGAATTGTGGAGGTCCCTTCGTTCCGAGCATAAGTGGTCAGCGATTCCGACATAACAATCAGCGACGACCAGATACAAAAGTAGCATTCGATTTTACAAGTCATAACAACTGGAGACGGGGATTTTGGAAAACATTCACAAGACATAACAGTTTGTTTATCATCATCTTTGCATATTGTCTTATTTTATTAAAGTTCTTTTATAAGTTCACTATAGAGAGTTCACTCCAAAGAAGTAAATAGTTCAATAACATTAACCAGGATTAAAGTATCTTGTTTAATGAGAATAACCTATTGGACAATTTAATTTTTTAACTTGTACATACATAGTTTATATTCAAAAGTGTACATCTTAATTATCATTGAAAAACTTCTGCATAAGATAGTATCATTCAATCAAATGAGAATTCCAGCTATGTCATGCATAATTACTTGATCAGTGCATACTTTAAAGATGTATACTATTGTTATATTAGTTTATGATCATATATATAAATAGTCTATTTAAGTAGTTTATAGAATATACAATGCAAACTATGTCAATTTCATTATTGTCTATTATCTACAGTTTTCTTTTTTCAGAAAATTAATTAATTTTTTGAATCAGACATATAGTAGAATGAGTTACAAAAGCATAAATGTATTATAGAAAGAAAAAAGAAATTGGCAAGGATTAGTACAAACAGGCATCAAACTATGAATATAGATCACAGAAATCATTGTGTTTGTGTGTAAGTTAACATAATTTCTAGGTCCCCAAACCAAAGCGAGTGATTTTCTCAAAAGGTAACTCAACCAACCTTTTCCCCAGAAGTCTAATCCATAAGACAGTAGAGGAACGTTAGGTGTTGTTGTCACATAGTGGCCAAAGGCCAAGAACAGATTTATGCACTACTTGTTTTCTTAGAATCTTGATGCCTATATGCACGATTGATTTTGAATCAGGGTTTTCCAACTACACTAGGTGGATGCTTCGTAGCCACTAACCCGGTTCGGATGCCGTATATTCACTTTCCAAACTTTCAATTTGATAACTGACATCCCCACCGTGAAAAGACAGTGAGTAGAATTTCTCTAGAAGTGGATATTTACGATTTTGTGTTTTTCTATATTTTGACACCATATTAGTACAACCACGTTAAATTAACAGGACGAATGGAAAAAGTCTGAATAGTGTAGTTATAATGACAATAAGAGAAAGAGAACACAGATAATATGATTCGAAAAGACAATGGAAAGGTATATATGAAGGAATATTAGAAACTGAAATCCCGATCATGAACGATAATGTGACCGATTACCATCCATATCAGCCAACACCTCTAGCCACTGATCTCAGTCATCGTGGGGATTTAAACCATGTAGTCTGGATTTACCAACACAACTCAAACAAATTGTCAATGGTTTCATGGATTGTTACTACTTTTTACTTTGACCTTCTCTTCCTTAACCAACTTCCAGACCAGCAGCTGACATTACTCATCTAGTTAATCGGTAATTGCTTATAAGTAATAAATGTCCTTACCAATTTAGGTGATGAAGATTCATTATCTTATCAACTTATTTTCTATATCTATAAAGTACCTTTATAACAATATTGTTCACTATTGGATTTTAGTAGACTTCCCTATTCACGTGTAACATTTCTGCTTAAAGAAAACACTTCTACACTAAACAATATCCAAGTCATAAATTATTCTCCATCAGTCATAACAACCGATAAAATCTTCTTTGATTTTAATAAAATCAATATAATGATTGAAATTTTATAGTATCTAACAAATGATAACATAAAAATATAATTAGTTAGCATCCATAGTAGAGTAAGTCAGTATAGATAATTCGTTATTAGCAAATCAGAAGATTTCAAACTTTAATTCATAATAATTCAATATACATTCAATAATAATCTTTATTTATTCTATGGTAAAGAATGTTTATGATACAAAACAGCAACACCACCACCAACAACAACAACAACAAAACGCGACAGAGACAAGAACAGATTGAGTATACTGTTTCTTTTTCTATATAAATACTTTATACTTGATACCTTCCTTTAAAAGATAATTAATATTTTAATAAAATATAAATACTTGATAATTGCACATGATTTGATTAGGTTCTTGTATGAATTAAACATAATAAAGTTATTTTATCACTGGTTAAATTGTTCTGTGTTAATAGTACAATATAACAACAGTACAGACTATACTAGTGTAAAATACATTCTAAACTAAGTTAATAGATGAATAGTTTATTCATAGTAAAGGGAATGTAATTTTAAGAAGATTAAGAAGGCTATTGAATCACTGTGGAGAATTTGTCTGACAATCACTCATCTAAGGGGATGAGAATATTGACAAAAAGTGTAAGTACACTGAAACTACATTATTTTTAATGGTTAGTCTAGGACCTATATGTGGAACGAATCGTAAGCTGGATCTTACATTTAAAACGAAAAAAAACTCGTCTCAAAAATTTTCCTTCAGTTACTGAGGGAGTTTGGAAAACCTTATATTTTGTTAGCATTTTTACCAAACAGAACTATGTCGTTAGTTCATTATGAATCAATAAGAAAGTTTCCACATAGTCAGTTAACCAGCAAAAAGATAGATTATTTAGTTTTTGTTTCTAGCAGTACATACTCAACAAGATTGAACAACAATGAGAGATCTGTGATCTTTACTGTACACCACCGGTGGAAGTCAGATTGTAAAACAGTTCCCTATACGTTATAATTCTATTAACAGTATGTAAACACGTGTCATTAAAAAGATTGATATATTTCTTTGATACATCATTTAATGATAAAAGCTGACACAAAACCACTTTAGATCAAATGCATCTTTAAGGTAGAATATATAGGTCAGGTTCACGAATCAATAAATAGTCCTTCGTTACAAAACCTGAATAGCTGTGCAACCTTGATACACATATCCATAGCTCGGTCTGACTTCATCCTGCTTTCTTTAGATTTTAGTTTTCCTTAACTCATATCAACGGTCAAGTAAATATGAGAGATTATTTTCCAGAAATAATAGTGTTCAACCTGATTTACTTATAATTCAGAAAAGATTATTTCTGTCTCGTTTTGTATAGTGGAACATTCAGTTCTCAGCACAAAATAAGCAAAAGTATGGCTTTTCTTCACATTTTAGAACGTATATGACTTGGCTTGACTTTTCAGCTTAGTGTGCTTCACCAGAAATCTTCGCAATCAACCTGGTTTGGGTATATTACTCTACATTGCGTTACATTACCTTTATTTTTTTATATTTTACGAAAGTTGAAGCCCAATCTTGGTCAATCTCTTCAGTTCTCAGGATTATCAAGAGATTATGTAAACCGTCCCTCAAACTTTTAAGCCAAATTTTGTGTATTGTGAGTCGTTCATAATTTTGTGTTACTCAAAGTTAATATACTTAAAACTAAACCTCCTACTTCCCACACTTTTAATAAATTCGGATAGTTTTCTAACGTCAACTAGCTTTAACCCCTGTTTCATCTTTTTTGCTAATGTTGTCCATCACTATTCACATTCGTTATATAGATCTTTTTTATGTTAACGCATAAATATCAGATTCACTGCTGAGCGGGTGAAATAGCTCGTGTTTCTGGATGTAAAGCGTAAAGTAAACTAGCTGTCTTTCTAATTCTTCCTATTTACATAACAATGTATTAAAATGGAAACATTTTAAGGCGCTAAACACCACCCTCTATTGTATAAATGCATGGTCTGGGATAATATTATTACTAACTTTTTTCTATTTCCAAAACTGGTATATTCGGATGATAAAAATAGACTTACATTATCTTTCACATCTTCATCTTCAGCACTTCTCTGAATACCGTATGCAATAAAGCAGAGAATGGCACCAATCCAAAGTAGCATTGAAAATCCACCAAACAATGTCTTACAAAATTTCACCCATTCTGGTGTCGTTTTCGGAGGTGTCAGTGCGTTAGGTCCATCACGTTCTAACCGAATTCTACATTGAAACAAAATTCAACATCACGAAATAGTCAGTACTCACTTGACTTCTTCAGATTTCAATCCATTTTCAGGGTCAGTGTTAAGTCGAGCATACAACTCTTCAAGAGGTATTTTGTGTTCATCCATATCCAATTCTTGTTTAAGATCATCCAAACCATCTTTCAGTTTATTTTTTTCGGGCTTCTTTTTGCAAGTAACCTTGCGGTAGACTTTTCGTATCTTCAAAAAATAAATTATTTTAACATTATTCATAAATGTATCTTATTTATTGAAACTGTTTTTATCTGTGTAAATAACAATATCATTATCGAAGAGTAGTAATTTATTTCAGTATGAAAATCAGGTGTAAAAGCAGTGTGGTCCAATTTAATAGAAATCAACGTCTCAAAAATTCAGTTTACAAAGGACTCAATATAATCATTACAAATGCGCTTAAATTTCAAGATAAATATGCTATAAACTCGTTTATATTTGATTCAGTAACTTAGTTAAGGATATTACCTGACCGACAACAATACTTGTACTTTTGAATGTCTGTTGGGTGACAAATATAGTAATAAAAGAATTAAAAAAATGCGAAGAGTACATGTTTTGCTTTGAAAATAAGTATTTGGTTTTACATTTAAATACTTAGTTACGTGTCATATTTTAGGAAGAAATCGAAAGCAATTAATTAGTTTCATTTACATGTAATGCTAATCCTGGCTATACTTTTCAGTCTTTTGTTGCCTGCTAATTTCGGACTCATTATTCCTTTATATGACAACTTAAGTGATGCAGTTACTGATACGAATAAATTTAAATTTCTTTGCTTCAATTAAACAAAGAGACAAATTAATGAATGCTAAAATCATATATTTTAAAAGCATGCAAGGATCTTCTACAATTATTCACATTTGTTATGTACACTAACCACATGTAGAATATGCTAATGATACATCATGAAATGTTGTGAACAGGTATTTTTGATACACCTGTGCTACGAAATTCTAAGGAGAGGTCATTGAAAGGTAATTAAAAACAACTGAGAGTTAATTAATCTTATCAACCTGTTCCTCGACTACATGTACACAAACAATTGAGATTAGTTGTCTGAACACTTTGAACATCTACCCTATATGACTGTATCAACGTATATATTAGTTGACAAAACAAAGTCTTGTTTTGTTATGAAGTCACTTAGAACTTTTGTTTACAATGTGCAAAGTGATTTGTTGATGGCTTCGTAAATCGCGCCTAAACTATCCTACAACCAATTTTGATTACGGTTAATTTTGGTTAAGCCATTTAATTAACATACTTAGCAGACAATGGTATTAGAACAGTAACAATTTGCATATTTTGTTGTACCCTTCTGATCATAAGGTCACATGACTGACTAGTTAAAATGTTGATTGCTTAAATATCACTTTATGATTCAGTCTTCTTACCATGTATATATGTAATCAAATCCTATTATTGGCTTTTGCTTTGCGTTGCTGAGCTTTTATGCAATTTGACTATAAATTTGCCTTCATATATATTCTTCTTTCTGCTTCGAATTCGCTTTATATGTTTATAACCTTGGGATCTGTGCTACCCGCTAATAAACTGTAATTCCCTCTTTTTATTGCCTTCTGATTTCAAACGTCATTCAGGTTTATGTAATAACGGTTACAAGGGTGGTAAATAAACGAAACAAAGCCACTACAGCCTTATGAGTCAAACAGTGTCTGTCGTAAAATACCCTGAAATTGTCATATTTTACTAAAAAGTTTAATAAACAGTTACACGTTTTTACCCGGGTATAAAGGATGATTTTTTTACTTAAGAAGTCGTAGTATAAAACACGGTAACTAATTCATCAACACTTTCATGTATTTTTAGAATCGAAAATTGAGAATAATGTTGTTCTGAAGATGAAGTTACTAGTTCATTTTAAAATTCCCGGTTATGTCCAAAAATACACTTATGAAAAAAAACTATTGGTTAGTGTGATTTTATCCTTAATGTAAAAACTTTTAGACTGTCTTGCTCTAAAAAATTAAACATATACTTCAGATCTCATTTGCATAAAAGTGAGCTTTAAAATAGCAAATAAACTCGGTTAAACAATATAAACATATCAAAACCTAAAAACGATCAATGATCATAATTTTCAAATCATATTATACTACGTAAACGGGTTCAAGATAAATGTTAAGTAAGAATTAACTTCTGTTATATCTAAAGAAAGCACTGAACAGTCATCTGCCTCCTGGAAATTCTTGAACGTTCGATATAACTCATTATGATTTTTACTGAGCAAATAATCTCCAACAATCGCACACAAACATTGTATTTGTTTTGTACTTAATGTCCACGAACTGACATTTTGAATCTTCAGTTTCAGTTTCAATAATCAGAACTTTCTTTTAGCAAAAACGGTTATGCATGTACGTTAGGTAAAAAGTTGTAAGAGTACTCTATGAATAGAAACAGAATAATATCGAGAGATCAGAAGTTAAAAAATTAACGCTATCAGCAGAAAGAATGCAAACTTATGTTCGCTAGTACTTTGAAGTTTGAAACTCGTTGTTCATAGTCTATGATTAAGCTCGAGGTTAGTACAACTTATTTAGAATTGTTAAATTATCTTTTAGTGCACTATTTACTTACAAAGATCAAAATATATGTAAGAATCATCCTGAATAACTAGTTTGACAAGCTGGAAATAGAAGGGAGAGTTATAATTGAAAGCAATAGTTTCCAAGACGAAATGACATCAACTTCGAAATTAAGGTTCAACTAAGATACATCAGTGAGTAAATAAATCATACTGTCAGAAAATCTGTGTTAAATACTATTGTTTGTCCGTAAATCTTAGTACTCATTTGAAAAACAACTTTGCCGAATAAAAGTCAGTTGAGTGGTCAGGAGATTCCTTTATAAATATCTGCCTTGATTAGGCAAAAGAAGCTATTCGTAATCTTTATTGTTTCATGTTCAAATGTTAGATTGAGATTGAATTAAACTTCAAAAGTACAGAGCTTCTCAGAACTTACCACATTCATATCTGATGACCTAAATTAAAAGTGAAAACTTTCGTTCTCAAGGTCGAACTGGTCGCACTAAACAAACTTGCATTTCAAGCATACTTTTATCTTTAAATTGATGAATCATACATTGATATAAAATTCTGCATCGATTTTTACGAACCATTTCTGTTCATATTTCTTTTCGTATAAGCGAAACCAACGTTTAGAGTAATTTTCTCAACAGGGAAAATGTTATAAGTTGTTTATCAGGGATGTGTTTCAACTTCAGTTATGTAGGCAAAAAAGATGTATATTAAACAAACCCCTGTATTTTTAGCATACAATAAGGTAGTAATGACATTTCGATTTCATTTTTTGGCATTTTCTGCTTCACTTGCATTTGTAACGGTTCAAATTTACTATTTGACCACAACTAACAATTCTCCTAATATATCAACGCGCTACTTGGTGTATGTGCATTAAATATTTTTAGTACCACTATGCAGGTACTTCAATTAACTTGAAAACTGTAACTTTTATTTAAAGTAGACACACAAAACCCCTATCATGAAAAGTGTAACACGATAGTTACGGAGCATATTAGACATAGATTTCGTTTTAAAGCAGTTTCGCCCCAAATCGTTTATTTAACCTGAACAAACTCAGTTGAAATGATATGCACATTCCAATGGAAATTGGCTTTTAACGTCGACGAAAAAAGTGATATCGGAAAGAAAATCGTACCCGAAGTTAGTTCACTAAAGAGTGATAAGTCGTAATACTGTATCAAGCAGAGCACGTTATAAACTTCTCAAGGCATTTCATTGCATATTTTTGCTATTTGTCCCTTTGTCTTGTATTTTAATCCTCATTCAGTTCTCTATTGACAGGCCATTGATAGTAATATCGTGTTTGACCAAACTCAAGGTCTTGGCAAGGTTCAATGCACGGCCATCGACCTTTGACTATCCGACTGGAAAGGCTACCTGAATCTTTGCAGATAGCCATCCGATCACATCTTGTTGGGAATGTTTTTATCGATTCATAGGTATCGAACATTTTTTGTAAGCTATTTTTTTTGTTTTTATCACATTGGTTGTGTTAGAGAAACTCTTGGCTGTATAGTGCAGGCAGTGTCGTTTGAGGTGTTTTGTGCCTTCGATCTGGCTTATTCTCTTTAATGAAATAGAACAATTTAAATTTGAAAACATAGTTTGTGTTTTAATATGATTTAATATAAGTCACTCAAAAACACTTCGTATTATATACAGAAGAATGTAGTATGGTTTAATTGAATGCACTTTGGTTCGTTAGCTTTGAGTTCAAACAGAATATTGATATTTCGGTCGTCGCGACGCGTAGATGAAGATTTCTGCTACAACTATCGGAAGCACACCTCTACCACCAGTAGGTCCATTAAATTACCTACCTTTCTTTCAGAAATTATTCCAGACGATTTTCTGCATTTATGTGTGACTGGAAAATACTTGAAAAGAACACATTCAGGATAACATTCTTGTAGAAAATAGATCACTTGGAGTTACCAACCATTTTACAGTCATCAACTAGTACGTCGGATTATTACAAATCAAGCACTACAGTACATCTTCAGCATTAAACCGTATTAAGAAATTATTGAGTCCAAATTCATTTTAGTAGTATAGTAGTGTATTATGGTGTAACCGTGGATCGAAATAAATTATAATGAACATTTAATGCATGCCTAATTGAACTAGTTACTGCTAACATAGCAAGCTACTTCAAAATATGACGAAGGTATTAAAATACTCCAATCCTTTAACGAAAGCGTTAAAGAATTATCTTTGTAATTGAACTCATGTAAGTTGATCGGTTCATTTTAAATCATCATAAGCTTATCGTATTTCGTATTAAAATGACATTTTAGTGGCCCGTGATCTGACTGCAATTAGAACGTAGTGATGATTTTTGTTGAAATACCTATGTGGCCTATCCTCGTGTGTAATCATTGACTTAAATCGCGTTAGTTAGTAACGGAATTAAATGAGTCAAATGACAAGAATGGACTTTTGAATACATATATTTTGTATAATCGTGGATCGGACAAACGAACAAGAGAACGATGCGAGAATGAGAAAGCGAAACTACATTGACGCGCGGTGTAGATATCTGGTAAGCCAACTCCCTCATTTAACCAAGCGTTAATCAATATTTATAAGCACACAAAAATAAATTACAGACATGCGATGAGTAATGTGATAAGAAGTGTACATACGCCCACGCGCTCATATAACGACAGTTAAGATTGATAAGCGAATAGTTAGCAAGGTCGAAATGTGACTCAAGTAGAATGAATAGAATGAGCTGTCCGGAAGTTAGAATAAGGTATTTAGGCTTAACATAATGACAGACACTACAACTCCACGCATGCAACTTACGCATGCACTTTAATAATCCAGCATAAAATTATATTTGTGAATGTGTCAATTTGTGATAGCGCCAAGGTGCTCACATCCAAATTAGTTGAAGTCCTATTGAGATCAAGTTATGTATGTGGTGAAACATTTCCCTGAATCAAGTGCTACTCCACTTATAATCTTCCCGTTATTTCGATGAATCTGTAATGTCTCGTCTTTGACAGGTTTAGCGTGGATGTATGTAATGGGTTGGTATGTGTGAATATGGAAAATAATAAGGGGAAGTAGGCACGTACAATGAACTTAAATTTTTTGTCAGAAGGGGTTTTGTGGAGATTGTAGTAATTTCAATGATTAAGATCATGAGTCAGTTGAAGCTAAACCACTATGGAAAACCTGGAAGCACTGCTAAGGAGTCTCATAATAGGACGAAATGGCCGTCCAGTGCTTCCAGGTTTTTCATGGTGGTCTAGCTTCAACTGACTCATGATCTTAATTATTGAAGTTACTACAATCTCCACAAAACCCCTTCTGACATTAATCAACAAATGCTCACTATTGACTGGCTTCAAGAGGTATATCTTGGAGTTCTAGTGAGATGTAGTGACCGGCGGAGTTCAACCAGGTCTGTTGTTGGATAGTGACTCACTGAAGACAATGGTGGATATGTCGCCCAATTTCGTGGGTTAGTTGAAGTTAGACATTAACACCGTTGGATGCCGGCTCAGTGGTCTAGCGGTTAAGTGTTTGCGCGCAAAACCAGTAGGTCCTGGGTTCGAATCTCGCAGGGGGCGAGGTCGTGGATGCGCACTGCTGAGGAGTCCCATAATAGGTCGTAACGGCCGTCAAGCAGTGCTTCCAGGTTTTCCATGGTCATCTAGCTTCAACTGACTCATGATCTTAATCATTTAAATTTTTTGGTTAAACTGAACGATAATTATTAATAATGTAAGAGTGGAATTAATGGCAATCTGATAATCAAAACTAATGGTTGGCGGGATTGGATTTCGAATGCTTTTACACAAATCTGCTCCGGAAGGGAAATATAAGAGATACGTTACTGTAATCAGCTCAGTTGTTCAACTACGCAGATGTTGATTCTGTGTAACGAATAGTCATTAATTTCTGTTTAGATACTATTCGTAAGCTATACAGAGTAGGACAAATAATGAATTTAGTAACATATAAGCAATCCTCCTCCATAAATTGAGGAATGAGGGTTACCAAATACATCGTTTGATTAAAAATGTTGAAAACACAATCGCCTCTGCCCTAGTCCAGAACGTTGGATATCCTACAAGATATGACCTGAAAAACGCGTCTATCTTGATCATCTCAGTCAAATAACTGTTCTCCCATCTCGAGGGAGAGGTAATCATGCGGTCGTCTAATTCAAGTTCATTCCTTAGATGACATATCGAAGAGTTGTCTCGGGCCTTCTTTACATATAGAAAAAAGGCATGAAGGCGATCATCTCTGCAGCCTCGGTTGGAGACTAAAAAATTGACCAAATGCATCGATAGAAAAGGCATGGAATCATTTCCGGCAGTTATGCAGCCAAGTAACTCAATCGTTTATACCTAGACAGTCTCAACGAAAAAGAAGTAAAGTCATTCATGAATAGACTGATATATTCGAAGTTTACCATGACAAAAAAGAAATATTGAAACAACGCCATCAGCCTTGGTACAATGAATATAACGGGGCACTACCGGTTTGAAATGTGTGAACAATTGCAATCCGAGCAGTTTAGCGAAGGTATGAGAAGCAATCAGCCCAATATATGCTCAAGCGGCTGGAGACCGTCCCATTGCAGATCATTACGGGACCAATCGATTATAAAGATAATTAAGAAAGAAAGTTCATCTCAAATGATAGATGAGGGCCAAGCCAAGTGTAGGCCATAGGGAACTATATCCAGACAGTTTTTACCCAGGAGCATCTTCAGGACGAATATTAGACGAAAATATAAGTCACAAAATCAGCTGCTCACTGTGGGCTTCCATCGAGATACTCATCAACATGAGATCGATAGCACAACCCAATGCATCCCCTTTGAATATGATATTCGTTGTGTCTATGGGTTGGAAGGTCACCATTATCACTCCAGTTCCTAAAATATGGCCAAGACAACTTCCATCAAACTACGAACCCGTCAACTTCATCGGTGTTGTAGTTAATATACTGGCAAGACAAATCAAAATGATTGTGATAAAATTTGTGGAAACAAACAATTTGTTGAACAGCAAACATGATTTTGGATAACGGTTATCTTGAACATCAAGCTTCCTTGCAACAATGAGCATTGGACAGAGGCCACAGATAATGAAAAATCAGTGGATGTTGTCTACATAGACTTCAGAAAAGTACTTGATACTAATATTGATATTAATATTTTCACTATGATGTGTATAACCTTAGTAAGATCCAAACATGAGAATTGCGTTCATGCTGCAGGCCTCTGTTCAAAAGGTGATACGGATATCCCGTGAAAAGTTCAGTGCGGAAGCTATACAAGGAATTCCAGAACCCAGGAGTTTGACGTACAAGAAGTTTGAGACGGTAGAACTCTTAACTTTTTCTTACGGCAGATTAAGAGGCAATCTGATTATGATGTACAGAATACTAAGTAACGATTTCGAACCCGACAGTCAGTCATTCAGCAACAACACAACTTAGTACGTGCGTACATCAGGTCAAGTTGCATTACCACATTAGCACAGAGATACAATTGTCGATTCTAATCCCATAGTGGAAGAGGTTACTTACTTGCGCCTATGACCCCTTGTGAGGAAGCATAGACAGCTCACCAGCATTCTCTGTCCAACTCTGTCCTAGGCAATCCTCTCCGGCTTTTTCCAGTTGTAATTCACCTTTTTTATATCTACTTTTAATACCCGACGTAATGTGTTTTTTGACCTTCCTCTTTTTCACTTTCTTTCAAGACTCCAAGTTAGGGCTTGCCATGTGATGCAGTTTGATGATTTTCTTATCGTATGTCCTATTCATTTCCATAGTCTTTTTCTAATTTCCTCTACATCCGAAAACTGGTTTGTTCTCTCCCACAGTAGACTGTTGCTGATGGTATCTGGCTAATTGATGTTGAGTATCTTGTATAGACAGCTATTTATAATTACTTGTACCTTCTTGTAGTTCTCCAAGTTTCAGCTCCGTACAGTAGAACTGCTTTGGCGTTCGTATTGAAGATTCTGACTTTGACACTGGTTGAAAGTTGTTTTGAGTTCCATATGTCCTTTGACTCTAGGAATACTACTCTTGCTTTGCCAATCCAGTGGTACATGTGGCAAGAGTATAAACCATTATAGGAAAGATTAGGGTTTGAAAATGTTATTCAGGGAGTATAATACAGTGAAGTGTAGTTGAAAAGAGAAAAAAGCGAGGTCAGTTAGCAACAACGTAGAAATTTGTACGTACGTACATCACTTCGAGTGGCGATACCGCATTAGCACAGAGGTACAATTGTCGATTTAAAACCCATTGTGGTAGAGGTAGTAAGAGTATAAGCAGTCATCAGAAATATTAGGGTTTGAAGATGTTATTCAAGCAGTATTATCCAGTGAAATAAATTCGAAAAGAGAAAGAAAGGACATGAAGAATTCAGAAGATTAGAATTTGGGAGAACACAAAGAGTGGATGCACCTGCGCGATTGCAAACGATTTTCAGCCATGTCATTCGAGGTCTCTAACTATCGTCCCGCGGACGGCAACCAGGTAGTATACACCTACCAACATGACTCTGTTCACTTGTCAGCGACTTCATGGACTTGTGCCATGTTTTTGTCTGGTTACCCCTATCTTTCTTCCGATGTGATATATCCTCTCTTTTCCACCTACCACATCAACACAACCCAGAGGAAGAGGCAGGTGAGTAAAATAGCCGAGAACGAAAAAATACTCGTGGCACACAGGTTTCCACACCGTGTTACCAAGTCTTGGAACCTGTCACTTGAAGAAGTCATGTCTATCCCATCCGATTGACTCATTCAAGAGCAGAATAGACGCTATCGGAAGCTCGCGATAAAACGGATTACACAAGCCCTATGCCCTCTGTCCTCAATACACAAATCAGAATCTTAAATCTAGATTTTTATGTTGAAGATTTCTAGAGTGGAAACTTTGGATTTTGCGTTACGTTGAACTATGATCGGCCGTCTCCCAGCCATTGTAATTGATAATGGCACAGGGTAAGGTTCACAAATCGTTCACTATCTGGTTTTTAAAGATACTCCAAAATAGGTTATGCTGGGAACACAGAACCTCAGTCAATCATTCCTTCTTGTATTGCCGTAAAGGAATACAGTAAAGTTGGCACCAGAGAAGTTAGACGACTTGGAACTGGCTTAGATGACCTAAATTTCTTCATCGGAGATGAAGCACTCGCTCTCGATGGAAAGAATGACTTCTCAGTGAAGGTCAGTTTTGATGAGCACACTGGAATTAACTGTCTATTAATACATATCAATCTAAGGAACTCACTTTTATTCGATTATAGGATCTTTTTTAAATATTAAGGCGAATGTATTCATTTAACCTGTAAATACAATGGTGTATCGCAGAGGGAATAATTTAGCGTTATTTAAGGCTACGAAATTAGTTCTCTCACTGCCTTCACTTGGCGGGGGTGTTGTTTACGAAAATGAGAGGACGAAAAGCGAATGTCCGGCGCTTTAACCGGACCCCAAACCAATGGTGCACATGGGCTGGCTCCAGTATCCTGAAGGAACAAATGGCGTATGAACCAATCGTTGGTCACCGGCTGGCTACCATGGGACTGCATCTCCTCACGATGCTCCACTGCCTTGTGGATCAGACGTTCAGGTCAAAGGCTCGGGGTGTGTTGCCCTAAGAAAACCACCTGCTTCGGTTTGGGCACTTGGGCAGTATCACAGCCCTCACACAAATCAATTGAGATTCGTGTGGTGCATATGTATTTGGTGCCTCCTTGTACTAATACCTGTGTTAAATAAATAAATAAAAAAAAATCTCTCGAGGGTGACAACGTCGCACTTATATGTGCAGATTAGTTACATTATGATCCACGGTCGTTTAAAAGTGTTTATGCATAATATTCTGATCTAATCAAAAGTCGATTCCCTGTTGACCGCACTTTTTTAATATAGACTTCAAAAACTACTCTGGAGTACAAATTTATTACTTCGTAATGTAATCTATTATTGGTCCCCAAGTTGTCTTATCAAGCTTTATAATATTATGACCCAGTTTCTTGATACGAATCAGAGGTAACAGGGTTTTCACATCTTATATAATATAAGTTATTCTCGAGCATATCTGCAGCCACTTGTCGCCTCAAAATGCTGAATCATGTTGGTGGATGTAGACTACCTGATTGGGGACCGCGAGATGATAGCAACCGATAGTTAGAGACCTTGAATGACATGGCTGAAAATCGTTTGCAATGGCGCAGGTGCATCCACTCTCTGTGTTCTCTCAAACTCTAATCTTCTGAATTCTCCATGTTATTTATTTTCTTTCCAAATATATTCCACTGGACTATACTCCTTAAATAACATCATCAAACCATAATGTTCCCTATCACTACTTATACTTTCACTACTCTGCCACTACGGGATTTGAGACGATAACTGAATCTCTGTGCTAATTTGGTATGGCAGCTCGGACTGATGTACGTACGTACGAAGTTCCACGTTGTTTCTGACTGACTGACTAACCTCCTCTAGATTCCGACTTCCAATATTTTTTTATATTTTTTATTCTATGAGTTCATTCATTTTGAATCATGATATGTCTACTTTTGACTAGTTTGCCGACAGCTGAATAACTTACTTTCCATCTTTAAAGCCGTTATTCCTAGTGTTAGCTATCTTGTTTGAGAATCGTGTTTACATCTATCCTCTAAACCTTGATAAATATAAGTAGCCTCTCAGCCAGGCGATTGTCAAATCTAGCAGGAGTAGCGAAACATTACATAAATGCAATGCTTGTAAAATATCTTTCTATAGTAAACTTGCCGTTCTTGTCCGTGTTCTCGGAACGGTGGTTTATTTATAGTAAAACTAGATTTTCAACCACCAAGTTACAGACCTAGGTTTTAAATCAATTTCCCTCAGTTTCGATATCCCGATAAAGTCACTGGTTCTCACACAAAATACTGTGACACAATCCTGTTCTTGGTTGTTGCACTACATCTACGCTTTGACATTCAAGTAATTTAATTCGTTTACCGAATTTTGATTTATGTAATCGACTTCAATCCACTTTTTATTGAGGAGATTGCTGTGCCGGTTCTCATTAACCATAAAGTCATGTTTCATTTACCCAAAGAATAAGTAAACAGTTCATGTTCACCTTGTTGCTTGCTGTTCTAAACGTACCGATAACCAGCAATGAACAAGAATAAGTATTACGTTGTTCGTTGTTATAGAATAACATTTCACTAACCTTTCAGGTTCTTAGATTGAGAAATCACAACACTGAAGGACTTAACAAATTTGATCAAGTTGTCTTGCTTCCTAACAACAGAAATATTCTTACTGATTTTCAAACTATTCATATTCTATCACTAAATTACCACAGTAACTAAGCCATATTTTAAGTATTGTCCACATTGACTTTATTTTCATATATCTAGAATTTTGTGTGTTTGGACACGTATCATTGTTTACTGACAATAGAACCATACATTATACCAAACATTGAATACAGTGTAGAAACAAAAGGGAAAAATTACAGAGTAAAAGTTGCCCCCAAATGCCCTGGTACGGCCGAGAGTGGGGAGTCCGCTCTCCCTCTCAAAATGCTCTCACATGGCCACGCGTACATAGCCCCTGCCAGGGAAGTCCTACTCACTGCCTTCACGTGGCGGGGGTGTTGTTTACGAAAATGAGAGGACGAAAAGCGAATGTCCGGCACTTTAACCGGACCCCAAACCAATGGTGCACATGGGCTGGCTCCAGTATCCTGAAGGAACAAATGGCGTATGAACCAATCGTTGGTCACCGGCTGGCTACCATGGGACTGCATCTCCTCACGATGCTCCACTGCCTTGTGGATCAGACGTTCAGGTCAAAGGCTCGGGGTGTGTTGCCCTAAGAAAACCACCTGCTTCGGTTTGGGCACTTGGGCAGTATCACAGCCCTCACACAAATCAATTGAGATTCGTGTGGCGCATATGTATTTGGTGCCTCCTTGTACCAATACCTATGTGTTAAAATAAATAAATAAATATAATAAATAAAACTTGCAAAGAAAACATTTCGAATGATTCTACGTGAAATAAAATTGATTTCTCGCAAGATTACATCTTATTGTTTTTGGGTTATTCGAGAACGAATTAAAGCAGAACTTTTATTTTCATTTCTGAGCTGTTATAGATATAAGTGACTTACACTAAGTCACGAAACGTCAGAAAATCTAATTTTCTACTCATTGGGATATTACAAATATATTATTTATTTATATGTTATAAATCGTCTCAAGGCATTAAGTTTTGCCACCCTTCTTTGTTGACTTCTGATTTTTTAGGAGGAATGACTGGTAACACATCAGTCATGATTATTCAAAGACGGTATTAGTCTAAAATCGGGTATTTACGCAGATTTTCATCATCCTACCTGCAAATAACAAGTTTATATTCACGGGTTTAACGATTCGTTTGAACCTAGGCACCCACAGTTTAGACAGTCAGTTAGTATTAATTGCTTATACACCTCAAAAAGTATTCGGAATACCTGACTTGTTCATCCATTTTTCCATTTAAAACCGCTGTCGTTGGTCGCATTTTGTTCGGAAATTCATTCAAATGGTAGAAAGATTATCTTAGTTGCATTTAGGCTGAAATCTGTCTATAGAAACTAACAAATTGTACTTTTTCTTGTCAGCTATTTTTCACTTTGATGGGACCTATTTACCTAATTTTGAAATGAATAGCAATTGTGTCGGATTATCATCTGTTGGTAAACTGCCGAAATATGGTCCTGGAGATGTTACAACTAGTTAAATAGAGATGTTAACAACAAGTCTTAGCACGAAATTTTTCGCCATTCATAATTTAGTTCGGTTTTGTGTTCTCCCTAAACAGTAAGAAATAATTTTCATAGAAATCAAATCTGACATTTTTTAATTTTCTTATCCGTGCTATTTTTCATCTCATGGCATTTTACAAGTTTTTTTAGTAGTTCCGTATATTTTCATGCCATCATTTGAATAGTGCTTGGGCTTTGACTACTACTGAACAAACAAATTTAGCTTCATCAACCTTGAAATGCTGTCATATCCAAATCAAGGCAACCTTTTGTGATTATTATTATTATTATTATTATTATTATTATTATTATTATTATTATTATTATTATTATTATTATTATTATTATTATTATTATTATTATTACGGTAGCAAGAACAACACTGCAAACACATCACTATTCATTTCACCGTTGATATTCAAAATCTACATCAATTGATAAGGATTAATTAGAAGTGAATCATAAGGCTGATTTAGGAAAACACTGTTGTGTCTGAAATCATAACTAAGTACTCTGAATGGTTAAAGCCTTAAACATACGATAATTTAAACTTATTATTATTTTCCATAATTTAGTGGCCTATTCGTCATGGTATTATTGAAGATTGGGACTTAATGCAACGTTACATGGAACAGCTTATTTTCAAACTACTTCGAGCAGAGCCTGAAGATCATTATTTCCTTTTGGTATGCCTTTTTATTTTATTATTAAAAATAATTCTAGAATTTGCGTTGATTAACATCAAATGTATTATTTATTTGAGGTAGTTCGTCCCTTTTATAAATTTCAACAGAACAATGAGATCAGATCAGCTCCGTCTTTTCATTGTTCTGTCGATATTATTTATTTATTTAAACATATAAACATTGATACAAAGAGGCACCGAAATATTTATGAACCACACAAATCATTGAGTTAGTATGTAGGCTGGAATACTGTCCAGGTCCCCAAACCAAAGCGAGCAGTTTTCTCAGAAGGCCACTCACTAAGCCTTCGCCCCAAAGGTATAATCCATAAGTCGGTGGAGGAACGTTAAGTGTTCCTGTCACATAGTGGCCAGTGGCTAAGAACAGATTTATGCGCCACTTGTTCTCTTAGAATCTTGATGCCTATATGCACGATTGATTTTGAATCAGGGTTTTCCAACTACACTAGGTGGATGCTCCGTAGCCACTAACCCGGTTCGGGTGCTGGATATTCACCTTCTGTCCTTTCAATTTGATAAGTCTTGCTAACTGAACGCTATATTCGGTTCCTAAGCTATTCTCGTAACCCCCAAGCTAGAACTGCACAGCTATCTGAAGACGAGAAAAAGGAGCAAAATATGAGAGAAGCACTTTACTCCAAATGTCCGTTTTAGTACAGAAAAGATAAGGTTTTATAGTATTTTAGATGTCCTTGGGTATCCCAAAGATTCTGGGATGCTACTAAACATAGTAGCAGTATAGTAATCAGCCAATCAGAAACTCTTTATGTTTCTGGCTAAACTTCAAGTGAACGCTGATTGGATAAAATGCTTCGTATGGTTTCCTGAGCCTTTCTTGTCTTTTTCGAGAAGTTTTCTGGATCACCCCAACACAATTTGATAACCAACATTCCAATTACGAAAAGACAGTGAGTATAACTTCTCTGGCTGTGACTATGTACGCGTGGCCGTACGTTAGCATTTCAACAAAGAAAGTGGTTTCTCTCCACCTTCGGTCGCATACAGGGGCAAAAATATATGAAACGCTTCGCAATTTTGGATAGGCTTGTGTGCCTTTTTTTACCCTCGTCTCATTGTATTTCCGCATTTATGGATATCTGAAATATATTTGCCTTTAAAACACTGTCTCATTCGACTTCTGATATACCGTTATTCTAATCGTTTCAAGTCGACAGAACATATGCGAAGTCAAGTTGGTTATATTTTTCAACATCCACTGATTCTAAATTAGTCAGACAGAAGGCATTCAACTGTAATATCAATATAAATAAGCAATAAGAAAGAATTTTGTGCAAAATGGGGTGTGATTTTAATTATCACTGATAACTGACTTTCCTAGCCACATATATGTATTTGTCTTTCTATAATGGTTTCCACCGTTACATTCCTATCGATAAGATATTCAGCCATATGTGGCTGGTCAAACAAAAAGGAATTATCCAAGTGTAATATTAAGACTTAGATGCGTGGTGATTTGATCGTTAATACAGTCAAAGTTTATCCGTTGTTTTTGTAGTTACGGTAAATCCCACTGGATCATATATGGTAGTCCTAGTACAATAAAAATTGAAATCAAATCTTTCTCTAGTTTTCCCCTCTTTCCAACCGTATTGTTTGGTTTGTTTATTTTTTAGACAGAACCACCATTGAATACACCAGAAAATCGTGAATACTTAGCTGAAATCATGTTTGAAACGTTTAACATTCCTGGTCTTTATATCGCTGTACAGGTAAGATGTTCTTTAACATTATCTTTTCTATATGTCTATAGATCTTTGTTGAGGAATTTTGATTTATGGGATCTATGCCAAGTTCGTACTGCCGAGGTATTTTAGGTATCAAAATGTCGGAAACGATTGATGGTAGTAAAAAGAAACTCTTTAGTTTGATGAATGTATCATTCACTATCTATATCAATTCATGCTTCATTGAAAAACATCTATACTCTTTGGAGTTTTGGATGTTTAGTATTCAATATTGCAAGAGTTCTTAACATATTAGCTTCGTATTTTGAAGGCCATAATGTGGGACTTAATCCATGGGGCGAGATGAAATGTGCTGCTTTTAGACCTAGTCTTTTTTAACCCCGTCCTTCTTTTATGTGAAGACATAATCTCTGTAGATGCTGGTTGTCTAAGGGCAGCACCCTGCTGCGTCACACCCCTGTGAAGGTAACACCAAGACTTCACCTTTGGATATCAAGTTGTTGCTTTTAATCGTCTTCAGTCGATCTATCTGGCATGATAGGGATTAATGGAACATGTGTCCCTGTTGTTACCTTGCTCTGTTAATTATCACGTGACTAAATCACCAATTACAACACGACTTAAATGGCCCTGGCACTGTACTAAACCAATGACGCGTTAAGTGATACTAGCGGTTTAGAGTCAACTCTGAGTCCATATTGCTTCTTTTTGCCCAGTCCTATCAGTTTGCGTCCAGAACACAATCACAACTTCCACTGTATGAATAGTGTATTTCAGGCATATGCATATAATATAGTTACTTAGTAGTTATCCAGTAAGAATACATGTAATAATAGTCCATAAACGATTCATAGCAGTTACTATTCATTTATTTTTCTTTAGGATATAATCACTATAACTCCATTGGTTCATCAGTGCACATAAGCCTGATCACTATTTCAAGGTAGTAATTGTGTTCGAAGTCAAAAAGCTGGTTGTTATCATTAACTCTCACCGAGAAGTGTAAATCAAAGACAAGAATATGCGAATCTATGATTGGTTTTTCAACGTACAATAAGTATAGAAATATGTATATAAACACATTAATCAATAGATTTCGGTTAATATCGAGGACTAGATCATGTCTTTTTCGTTCAGCAGACAATCCCTTCATTACGCTTGATCTTACATAGAGTTAATTTTCAGCTTTATAAGCTTTTAACTGATGTATTTTAAGCTATGGGAATTTAATAAACTTAGGAAGTGAAACCCGCTTGTGCCTCTTTTGGGGTTACTACCTGTGCCAAGCCCGGATTGCGGAGAAGGGTTTGGCATGGGGTCAACAAACCCATTCTGTAAGAATCAACCTTTCTAAAACGATGCTAATCAGAATATCGTTTAGATCATTTAGAATCTGCCCTAGAAGTTGAAGGATTTTTGTTTATGATGTCTCATGGTGAAGGCCAAGATTCTTCTGAAGTTACGAGGCCGATGTCCCTTCTAACACTCAGAGAAACAATTATAATAGGTGCATGGAATGTCTGGACGTTGTAGGAGGTCGGGAGGACTAGTTAAATGGTTACAAAAATGAGGAGATACGACTTGGGGGTGCTCGGAGTAAATGAAACCTATTAGACCCAAGCTGGACAGAAAAGATTAGATTCTTAAGAGATGTTGTACTCTGGTTATGAAGATATATATGCCTTGCACATACAAAGAGCTGCACTGATGCTGTCCAAAGAAGCACGAAAAGCACTTAGAGGATAGGAATCTCGTAAATCCAGGATCATCAAAGCATCCTTCCAAACAAAGAGGGGAATAAAAATGAATGTTATCCACTGTTATGCACCCACTAATGATAGCAACGACGACAATAAAGATCAATTTTACGAGAGGCTACAATCAATCATAGCGAAGTGCTCAAAAAAAGACCTGACCATCTTGATGGGAGATCTAAACGCCAATGTCGGAATGGACAACACCGAGTATGAAAATATCATGGGATGACGTGAATGGGGGGAAAGGAACGAGAATGGTAATAGGTTTACAAATTTATGTGCACTCAATACGATGGTTATAAGCGGCAGAACATTATACCATAATTGTCTACACAAGATACGGAATGTCCGTTGACTGGATACCGTCAGCAACAGCGTACTGTGAGAGAGAAAAAACCAGATTCTAAGTAAAGAGATAATTAGGAAAAGACGTTGAAAGTGAATAGAACATGCATTATGGAAATTATCAAACTACATCATGAGGCAAGCATTAACTTGCAATCCTGAAGGGAAACGGAAAAGTGGAAGTCTGCAGAACACATTGTGTTGAGAATTTGAAGCAAACGTTAAAAGGATGAATAACTGGAAAGGAGAATGCTGATGGGTGGCCTAAGCTCTTTTACGAGGTGTAACAGGGGTAAGTGAAACGGGAGCTCCTATGCTACTTATATATGTTAATAACATATCAGTAAGTATGATCCTCATATAAAGGATATGATTTCACTTGCATATATCACAAACTGAATTGCTGGTGTTTTAACAATTTTGTCGATATGGTCGCTTGTATTTCTTAATTCAATCTCTGTGTTAATTTTACAGGCTGTATTAGCTTTGTCAGCTTCATGGTGTTCTAATCGAACTGACAGTCGTTCACTTACTGGAACTGTTATCGACTCAGGTGACGGTGTTACTCACGTGATTCCTGTAGTCGACGGTTATGTCATTGGATCTTGTATTAAACATATACCAATAGCTGGACGTGACATTACTTCTTTCATTCAACACCTGCTTAGAGAACGTGAAAATAATATCCCACCAGAACTGAGCATGGAAGTTGCTAAACAGATTAAAGAACGGTTAGTTTCAAATATTTTTCAACAGCTATCTACCTAAAGTCATTCAATAGCGTAAAATTGCATCAGTAAATAATCTCTACAACTTGCTGTACTAAAATATTGTCATATGCTTGTTATTGACCAACTTTTAGAGTTAATTCCTAGAGTTGTGGTGATAAACTGTGTCTAGCAGGGTTCAACTATGTTGGGTATGAGGAGAAATACTTAACGAAAACGATGAAAAATGGTCGCGCAATATCACTGTTGATTGAAGCTAGGCCTTTACGCCACCGGATACCGCCTCAGTGTTTTAGGGGTTAAGCATTTGCTCGTGATATCGAATGTCCTGTGTTCGGCTCACGGATGCGGGGCTGTAAATGAGCACCACTGAGGAGTCATATACCAGGACAAAATAGCTGTTTAATGCCTCTAGGTTTTAAATGGACGTCTAACTTAGATCGGCTCGGGATCTCAATAAAACTGAACAATCTTCACAACCCCATGCTGAATATTCTTTTTGATTTGTTTTAATCACCAGTGATGTTAGATTTCTAATTTATTTATTTGTTTATTACGTATAAAATCTGATACAACTGCGCACTGATAATGTATGTCATGCGAATAAAGATAAGAAATTCTCGTTTATCATATTTATGGATGGGATAAAATACTTCTCACTTGTCTAGACAAAGGATAGTTTTCCTAGGGAGCCGCTCTTAAGCTTTTAAACTTGTCAGTCATTGAGCTACAAGCTGCCATACTTCATTAGCACAACAAGATAAACACCAAAATCATAGAAGCAATTAATTTATTGGCAGTAATATATCAAAAGAAAGATTGCGTATAAGGATACAATACAGGAAAAAAGAATTCTCAGAAAGAAGGGTATAAAGTAATTTTAATCTCACGGTTTAAGGTACGACAAATAGTGTATACCCCTACACCATTGTGTTCGATCCTGATACATGTCACCAAGAGTCTCCAATGATTGGTTACGTTAGTCGCGCGGTCTCCAACCAAGTAGTTCGCATCTACCAACATTGCTCAGACCAGAAATTAGTGACCTCAAGCACTGATACCACATTTTGGTTTGCCCTCCACTAACTTTCTTCCAACCATTCCCAATACCAATCAGTGTTCAGTCATACATAACACGTGGTTCAACCATCTCCACTGATGAAGATTCACAACCTCATCAACTGATTTACCATCATTCCCTAATACCCTTTGTCTAACATCACCCGGTGATCCCAGCAGATGCGAGTAATATTTTTAAGGCATCTGTAGTCAAATACTAGTAGGTTACGAGTATCTTCTCCTCTTAATGACAATGTTTCGCAGCCGTAAAGTAGAACAGACCGAACTGCCGCGCAGTTTACTTATCGCTTAATTGTTAGGCGAATATCTTGCCTCTTTTAAACTTTGGGAGACTTGGTCAACAATAACCATTGACTAAATTAGTTCCATATCTTATTCATCTCCTTCATTTCCTAGATTTCATGTATATCATCTGCTTTGAAATTAGATTTCTTCAAATATTCTACTTGAAACTTTCTTATCTACCAATTTGATCTAATCATCGAACGTTCCGTTTTTTTACTGATTTAATTAAGTAGTATGATGAATACCAAGTCAAAATTAAATAATCTCTCTCTCTCTCTCTCTCTCTCTCTCTCTCTATATATATATATATATATATATATATATATATATATATATATATATATATATCAATATTCTTTTTTTTCATTATTAGTTATTCATATGTTTGTCCTGATTTACCTAAAGAATTTGCTAAATATGATAGTGAACCAGAGAAATGGATTAAACCGCATATTGTATCCAAATCAGCTAAATATCCATCATTTTCTGTTGATGTCGGTTATGAACGTTTCTTAGGTCCAGAAATATTTTTTCAACCTGAAGTATGTTTAATCTTTATGATTAACTTCTTCTTCTTTTTTTTTGAATTAGTTACTATACAATAATCTTTAAATGTAATGACCTCTTTTATAATCAATTTCATATAGAACAATATTGTTATTTTACGATATACGTATTATTTAAATGGTTAGTTTTAGATCAATAATGATTTGTTGTTTTTCATTGATGTTATAACTTGTGACCTGAGTATCCTGCTTAATGTATAACGTAATGATACCGCCAATTAGGGAGCAATGAATAATCGATCGGATCAACGACGCCTAAAACCTATACGAGTAGTCTAGAGTACTTATCGGTTCTGCTTCCTGCCTAACCCAGCCTGTTAAGTTCAGAACACCGATCTCAGCCTCTGCAATATGAATCATGTATTTCAAACATACTCGGTTTATACACCAACCAGACAGATCAAACCGTACCATGAAATAGGAAACAACATTTGTACAAGATTTGGCCGAATGTGGCTGTGAATATGGTAGTGATTAATAGACTGGGCATAATTCAAGAATGCCCCCAAATGCCCTGGTATGGCCGAGAGCGGGGAGGGTTCGCCCTCCCTCTCGAAATACTCTCACACGGCCACGCGTATACAGCCTCTGCCAGGGAAGTCCTACTCACTGCCTTCACGTGGCGGGGGTGTTGTTTACGAAAATGAGAGGACGAAAAGCGAACGTCCGGCGCTATAACCGGATCCCAATTCTATGGTGCACATGGGCTCCAGTATCCTGAAGGAACAAATGGCGTATGAACCAACTTTTGGTCACCGGCTTCCATGGGACTGCATCTCCTCACGATGCTCCACTGCCTTGTGGGTTAGACCTTTAGGTCAAAGGCTCGGGGTGTGGCCCCCTAAGAAAACCACCTGCTTCGGTTTGGGCACCCGGGCAGTATCTCAGCCCTCACACCAAAACATGATGAAATATTCGCTTACGGAAAATATTCGTTCTTCTCTGACTAACATTGAAATGACTGATACTATTATTATTATTATTATTATTATTATTATTATTATTATTATTATTATTACTTACTACGTCATTTACTCACTATCTCCTATTTCTACTTTTTGTATCCGTTTCGACCCAGACAGCAGCTCGCCTATGGTAAAAATTCAGCTTTATCTAAACGTTCTCGAGTCACTGCCTGGTTTGAAAATTGTATGTTACCATCGAATACGAGTACTGAAGCAGTCTTTCTGAAACCACGCGCACCATTCAAACTGGCTGCCTTTAACGTTCGCACACTTATGCAGGTCGGACAACAGATAGGGCTGGCAATGTCTTTGGAAAGTCTTAATATTGATGTGTGTTGTCTATCCGAGACCCGTATTCAAGACTCTGGTGAAGTACTACAAGTTCGCTCTCCATCTGTCGCTCCAAAAAGCTTGTTTTACGTGCGTTTATCCGGGGACCCTGTGGCATCTTCGTCTGGTCTTGCTGGCGTTGGTGTCGCACTAAGCGCAAGAGCTGAGGCAGCACTAGTCGACTGGATCCCCATTAACAGTCGGTTATGTGCTGTTAGATTAGAAAGTACCATCAGAGTGAGAAGAAATCGGCGTGAGAAACGATGTCTTTTCGTCATCTCCGCCTATGCCCCGACAGATTGCAGCCCGGATGCAATCAAGGATGAGTTCTACCACCAGTTATCTGTTCTTCTCCAGAAAGTGCGTTCGACAGATATTGTAGTACTAGCTGGAGACTTGAATGCTCAGGTCGGGCGTCTAGGCACAGAAGAGAGTCGTTTAGGTGGCCGATGGGGACTCGTTGGTCGCAGGACAGATAACGGGGAACGTCTACTGCAACTATGCACAGACCACAACCTGTTTCTGGCTAGCACTAACTTTCGGCACAGTCATCGCCGATGTGCCACCTGGCGTCCCCCTTCTGCATCTCAAGCCTGGACTCAGATTGATCACATCGCGATCAGCTACCGCTGGCGCGGTTGTGTACAAGACTGCCGCTCCTTTTGGAGTACCTATCTGGAATCTGATCATGCTCTGGTCTGCGCCAATCTTACCTTACTTTTCAGTGGACAACGAAGTGACCGCCACCACAGGATTGATGTTAGCAAGCTTGCTGCAACTTCTGCTGCTAGTAAGTACCGAACCGAGCTAGCTTCTAGGCTAGCCACTATTCCACCGAAAAGTATAGATGAGCATTGGTTGCAATTGCATGACGCCATGAAAATGGCGGGTCAAGTCAGCTGTGGGATTGCGAAACGTCCCGCTTACAAGCACTGGGTTTCTTCTGGTTCCTTACAACTGATTGAAGCCCGTCGGTCTACTCCGGGTGACCGTGAGTTTGACCACAGACGAAGGTTGTTACGTAATGAAATCGGGCAAAGCTTGCGTAAGGACCGAGAAACCTGGTGGTCGGAGCGTGCCAGTGAGTTGGAAGCAGCAGCTGCATCTGGTAATTACCGGAAGCTCTTCCAACTCATCCGAGCCACTGGCAGCAAGAAGTCTGGTGTGAGCGAAACAATCTGCGAGGATGACGGAACGCCAATCACTAACATCCATCGACGTCTTGGACGATGGGCAGAATTCTTTGAAGGGCAGTTCAACTGGCCTGCTGCTCCGGCAACATCGGTCAGACTGTCCTGCCCTCCTTGGCCGGTGACGACTGATCCACCAAATGAGGCGGAAGTCCGCAAGGAACTCCAACTCTTGAAATGTTACAAATCACCGGGCCCAGAAGACTTACCTCCGGCTCTTTTTAAAGATGGTGGTGACTTTCTGACTAAGGTACTGACGACGTTGTTTACAAAGGTCTGGGAACTAGAGAGTGTACCAACGTCATAGAATGAGTCGATAGTTGTCCCTATCTTTAAAAAGGGTTCACGTTGTTCCTGTAACAACTATCGGGGGATAAGTCTACTTCCGATTGCGTCCAAGCTATTGGCTTCCGTCATACTTCGTAGGTTGTTCAGAACCCGAGAAGGATTGACTCGCGAGGAGCAGGCTGGGTTTCGTTCTGGTCGAGGATGTATTGATCATATCTTCACCCTCCGCCAAGTGTTAGAACACCGCCATACTTATCAAAGGCCAACAATCGTAGTGTTTCTTGATATCAAGGCTGCTTTCGATTCGTTGGACAGAACTGTTCTCTGGGATTGTCTATTGAAGAAGGGTGTGCCTGAGAAGTTTATTAACATCCTAAAAGCCTTATATACAAACACCTCAGGTAGAGTGAGGGCATACAACCACCTTTCTCCACTATTCCATTCAAGCAGTGGAGTTAGGCAGGGTTGCCCAATCTCACCATTCCTCTTCAACTTTGCCATCGATGACATTCTGGAAACAGCTCTGACGGATGTAAGTAATGGTGGTGTGGATCTGTTGCCTGGAGAAAGACTTCTCGACCTTGAGTATGCGGATGATATTGTCTTACTGTGCGAGAATGCCCAAGCCATGCAATCCGCACTTAATCAGTTGGCAATCAGTGTCCGTAGGTATGGTATGTGCTTTGCACCTTCGAAGTGCAAAGTACTTCTACAAGACTGGCAGGATTCTAATCCTGTACTCACTCTGGATGGTGAGCAGATTGAAGTAGTCGAGAAGTTCGTGTATCTAGGTAGCTGCATAAGTGCTGGTGGTGGCGTGAGTGATGAGATCAATGCACGTATAGTGAAAGCCAGAGCGGCTTATGCCAATCTGGGCCATCTTTGGCGCCTTCGTGATGTTAGTCTGGCTGTAAAAGGTCGGATCTACAACGCGACGGTGAGAGCAGTTTTGCTCTATGCTTGTGAAACCTGGCCTCTCCGAGTTGAGGATGTTAGACGACTCTCTGTGTTCGATCATCGTTGCCTCCGAAGGATTGCTGGCATCCAGTGGCAACACCATGTCAGTAATGCAGAGGTTCGGCATCGAGTGTTCGGTCACAGAGACGATAATGAAATTGGTGTCACCATCTTGAAACACCGACTTCGGTGGCTTGGACATGTTCTACGAATGTCGTCCCAGAGAATTCCTCGTCGTGCATTATTTGCCGACTCTGGGACTGGTTGGAAAAAGCGGAGAGGTGGTCAGTATATGACATGGTGTCGTGGTATGAAAGAAAGCTGCAAAGGGCTAGCTTATGTTGGTCCTTCACGACTCCCTGGTTGGGGTCCGAGAGATGGTGTAACGCAGTGGCTAGAGACGTTATCAGATATGGCTCAGAATAGAAGCCAGTGGCGATCCTGCTGTAACCTTCTTTTACTTTCTTCATAAAAAGGTGGTCGTATTCTTCCTTAACTGAAAGATCTGTTCTGATTGTACCTTTCCGTTTCCCCCACCATTGTTCTCTCTCTCTCTCTTCTTTTTTTTTATAATTCCCCACGTTCATTACTTTTTTTTTTTTTCTTCTCTTTTCTCCTTCTCTTCTAATTATCACTGTTTTGTGTGGCGCATATATATTTGGTGCCCCCCTGTACCAATATTTATGTGTTCAAATAAATAAATAAATAAATAAATAAAATTCAAGAATGGTACGTCGTATAATAATAGTTCATAGGTCAAAATAAGGCTCATAAATAGAGGGGCATGAATATGGATAGTTTAGTTATTTAGCAATTATACGGTAAAAATATACGTATAGTATCGGTCCATAAATGGATCCGACCATGCCCTAATACGCGCATGCATCTGCTTGCGCCTCACTGGACGCAAAAAGCCACACTAAAAAGACCCATTAGAATTGAATTGAGTAACGAGAAAACCAAAAGTAGGTACTTGGAACAACTGAGGTCACACTTAGGTAGTTTCGAAAACGAGGCTGACCCAGATGTTGCTTGGATAGATATACAATCAGCTGTGGAAACAGCAGTGACATCTATTAGCGATTTAAACCACATAGTTACAAAGAACCAGTGGATTTCTTCAAGGTCTATTGCACTGATGGATTCTCGTAAACTCATCCCATCAGGTTCTGAACACGATGAAGAGCGTAAACAAATCAGATCTAGGGTAAGCAAAAGTCTATGCAACGACCGTGAGCAGTGGTGGGCAACGAAAGTAAGAGATGGAAGAGGCGGCGGCCATAGGGAACACAAGACAGCTCTATAGACTAATTAAAGAACCTGGAATTAATAAGTCAAGTGTGAGTCAGACTAAAACGTGGCATCAGTGCTTGAAGTCACTAACTTCTGGTCTGAGCTATGTTGGTAGATCCAGACTGCCTGGTTGGGGTCCGCGTGACTATCGTAGCCAATGGTTGGAGACTCTTGGTGACATGACCCAGAATCGATCACAATGGTTTGAGTTTGTGTACACACTCTCTGTCTTCCCTTAAACTAAGAGATTAAAATCACCTCGTATCTTTCTTACTACCAACTAATTCTTTCTTCCTTAATGACAAGCTTTTTATATATTACCACCATTGACTTAACCACTCCTATGAATCCGGTGTTCATCTTACTATGCTAATGAGGTACGACAACTTGGCCCGTTGCATATATGCGCCTGATCCTACGTTGTAGCCGACTGACTGACTGATAAATGGATCCCAAAGTTACCATTCATTATGCTTATCGGGACATGACAACTGAATACCTAATATTATACTGAACTAATACTCAATTGGAGACAACCAATTTCTTTTTTTTCAATATTAAATTACACAATTCTTTTGTAAAATGTGATAATCCATACATTAAATACTTCATTTGCAAATGTTCCTTTATTTTCATTACAATTACTCTCTGTTTACATTTCCATTCTCTTCAATTTGATCTTCTGAAACTTCTGCTACTAGGCATTCCACTTCTAACTGGTGTTATATACTACTTATGTCTGTCGACATAAGTAGTATATACCACAGTATGACTTTAAGTCTACTTTACTTCAACCAATCATACTGATGATTTGATTCAATAACGTGATAATTCTAATGCTTTTCATCTCACGCGGGATTCCTCAAAGCTCTAGGCACTAATCACAATATAAGAAAAAAGCCAAACGATGTACTTTTTACCTTAAACACAATAGATTATTTACTAAGCTACTGAATTCAAGTGACTATTCACTTGTTCAACAACAGATATATTGTTTCTATAATCTTAATAAAACTGGTCATCTCCCCTATTGAACAACTAATCAAAACTCAATCTTAAATATTCACAGTGGAATAACTTCAACCTGTACTAATAATGATATTAAGTTAACCAAATGTTAGATGGTTAATTTATGCATAAACTTGTTTAGATTATTGATTATGTTTCGGACAAAGTAGTCAATTTTGTCGAATTAGTTCAATATTTTCAATGTATATCAGTTGTGAGATAGTAACTGACTGCCCCCAAATGCCCTGGTACGGCCGAGAGTGGGGAGAGTCCGCTCTCCCTCTCGAAATGCTCCCACATGGCCATGCGTATATAGCCTCTGCCAGGGAAGTCCTACTCACTGCCTTCTCGTGGCGGGGGTGTTGTTTACAAAAATGAGAGGACGAAAAGCGAATGTCTGGCGCTTTAACCGGACCCCAAACCAATGGTGCACATGGACTGGCTCCAGTATCCTGCGGGAACAAATGGCGTATGAACCAATCATTGGTCACCGGCTACCATGGGACTGCATCTCCTTACGATGCTCCACTGCCTCGTGGGTCAGACGTTCAGGTCAAAGGCTCGGGGTGTGGCCCCCTAAGAAAACCACCTGCTTCGGTTTGGGCACCCGAGCAGTATCACAGCCCTCACACAAATCAATTGAGATTTGTGTGGCGCATATGTATTTGGTGCCTCCCTGTACCTATACTTATGTGTTAAAATAAATAATAAATAAATAAGTAACTGACTGATGACTATGGTAGATGTGTCGGTCAATTTCGTGGGTTGGTTGAAGTAAGACATTAACACCATTGGATGCCAGCTCGGTGGTCTGGTGGTTAGGCACTCGCGCGCGAGATTGACAGGCCCCGGGTTCGAATCTTGCGAGGTGGGGTCGTGGATGCGCACTTTTGAGGAGTCCACAATAGGACGAAACGGCTATCCAGTCCTTCCAGGTTTTCCATGGTGGTCTAGCTTCAATTGACTTATGATCTCAACTATTTTAATTACTACAATCTCCACAAAACGCCTTCTGATATTTATTGTTTATTTTATTTTCTAGTTTGTTAATCCAGACTTTACAACTTCATTAAGTGATGTTGTCGATGAAGTAATTCAAAAATCACCAATTGATTCACGTCGTGGACTTTATGGTGTAAGTTGATAATAATAATAAATCTATTTTGTTTGGTTAGTCTGTTGTCTCGCAAGTCCTGCTCGATTTAAGTTTCTTATTGTTTAACAAGGAGTATTTGTAGCATTAAAAAACTGATCTTCCCGGTGGTATTCGAGACTACTGTATTCAACATAATATTATAATCATAGATGTTGTGATTATTTTTCAGTTCGGAAGCTTTTTGAATGGTTTTCTCGGTCTCTCACATTATCTGGATATTCCATATAGCAATCACAATTGTTACTGTGATTGACAGAAATGGCATCGGCCTCGTAATTTCCAAAGAATCTTGGCTTCCACCATGAGACGTCATAAATAAAGATCTTTCAACTCCTAGGGCAGATTCTAAATGGTTTAAACGATATTTTCTGGTTATGATTGTCTTAGCAAATGAGATTGCTAACCTCGTGCCCAACCCTCCTCCTTTATCCAGGCTTAGGGTCGGCAATAACCCCAGAATAGCCGTAGGCGGGTTTGTCTTGTCATTGATTCACAAATTTAATATATATTTGATTTAATAAACCCAATACCGACCACATTGTAAATGTGAGCTCTAACGATACTACTAACTAGTTGCCCTAATCGAGGTACGTGGAACATAGTTCAGACTCATGACTTACTAGTTGAAAATCGAACGCTATCAACACTACATCCTTGCTTCACCTAACAAAAAGAATTTAATACATAGAACAAAATAAGATTCATTGATTAGTTTGTTTCTTATATTCATTGCATAATATTTCTATCGTATTAACTGAAAGGTAAGTAATAGTGAGGTTAGACGTAGAGTATTAGAAAATGATGTTGGTAAATCAGTTGATGAGGTTATGAATCTTCATCGATTGAGATGGTTGGGCCACGTGCTGCGTATGCCTGAACACCAATTACCACGACGTACAATGCTAACCGGTGTTAGGGATAATTGGAAGAAAGTTGGGGGCGGCCAAACCAAAACGTGGCATCAGTGCTTGAAGTCACCAACTTCTGATCTGAGCCATGTTGGTAGATGCAGACTACCTGGTTGGAGTCCGCGAGACTGTCGTAACCGATGGTTGGAGACTCTGGGTGACATGGCTCAGAATCGATCACAATGACGTCGGTGTATACACTCTCTGTCTTCCTTTAAACTAAGAGATTAAAATCACTTCAAATCTTTCTTTCTACGAACTAATTCTATCTTCCTGTACTATCTCCTTATACACACTCTTTCTTCTATATATTACTACAACTGAATTAACCACTTCTATGAATTTGGTGTTCATCTTGTTGTGCTAATGCGGTATGGCAACTTGTACCGATGCATATATGTGCCTGGTCTTACGTTGTAGCTGACTGACTGAAAGGAATTCATTCTGTATGTGTATGCGTATATGTGTGTACTCATGTGTTTGCATTATAAAATGATATGCACTGACTTAATCAGTTACTAGCACACTCAAACATTTTTGAGAAATAGAGAACACATAGAATATTTGACAAAGTTCTATTTTTTAAGGTTAATAGTTTTAATCAATATTATATAAATTCATTACTGATTGATATCAACTATGAAAGAGGTTTTAGAAACAAGATCTATAGATTTTTGGACCCTTATCGGTATTGAATTCAATTGAAACAGTCGAATAGTTGAACCAATCGCCGTACTACAGGAAACAGTCAAGTATATAAACTTATGAAAAATTTCAGCTGAAACTATTTTAGGGTTGCTTCTAGTCCTAAACCTGAATAAAATGAAGAAGGTTGAGGATGAGATTAACAACCTAACCTTATCTCGTAAAATAAAGAAGCTTGCCAAGAGAAAAGTGCTAATCAGAAAATGTCACCAGAATACTTAGTGACTGAACTACATCTGTGAGTGCTCGTTTACAAAATTATACTCAAGACCTGTAAATCATGTGTGGTTGTGTGATCACGATTGCTTCATATACCACCATTAAGTTTGAGATTCCATACCTAAACCTTACTACTTATAAAATAAAAAATTATCTAATCTGTAATATTAATGTTTAATTTTATATTCGATGTTTAATTTGACTGTTAAGGCACACTCGTTTGTTTTTGTTTGTGAGATAGAAACTATCACATATGCTGAATTTAGTCGATATCCGTTTTTTGCACATATAAACATAGAAAGTGTAATACTTAAAACTGTCGGGGAATTTCAGAGTACTCGGAAAGTCCTTAGAGGGGGGGGCTAGAGAACTCTGGGAGACTTTTTATACAATCAGAGTTGAGTAGAAGCCTCTCAGAAACCTCTAGAAAGTAGAAAGTCACGTTTCTGATTGGACATTTACATATCCTGCTACCATATTTAGTAGGGCTCTGAAAATCCCCAGAAGTCTAAGGTCGTCTGTAATACCATAAATACCCTCGTTTTTTTTCTGTATATAAACTAACCTTTGAGTAAAGCGTTCTTTTCACATTTCGTGCCTTTTCCTTGTGTTCAACTTGGTGTGTAGACCTAGCCTGGATTTACTAGTAGCGTCTAGGGAATCAAATCAAGCGCTCAAATAAAAGACTTATCAAAAACTTTCAACTCTCAATATCTAAGTCATAAGTTAAAAAAATTCACCCATCCTCTGTGGTTTCAGAAGTTGAATAGTGTTACCAGTCATAAAATGAATAGTGTAGCCTTAAATCAAATACATAAACGTGTCTATAATAAACAAATTGTATTTAATGATTTAAGTATGAGAGGTATATATAATTCAAACAACTGTCATTATCTGTTTGTTGTCTGTATCCAATGTTCTTTCTTCATGGCTTATTGTAATAATTAGTCAATTATAATCAACGAAGAGCCTGGTACAAACAAGCATCACATCATATCAGCTTGACTAGGTGAAATTAATGAAGTTAACAGCAAATAAGTGGAATTAATCTTAGTACCGATAATGATGAGAAATACTTAACATTAAGAATATGATTCGAAAAGATGAAATGGAAACGATGTGTATGAAGGAACTGCCCCGACGTACAATTTTTTATGGTGTAGGAGTAGGTTGGAAAAAAGCTATTGGTTGCCAGACCAAAACACGGCACAAATCCATGAAGTCACTGACAAGTGAACTGAGCCATGTTGGTAGGTGTAGACTACCTGGTTTGAATCCTCGAGACGATAGCAACGATAGTTACAGACCTTGAATGTGACATGGCTCAAAATCGTTTGCGCATAAACATTGGTGCAATGAGGCACCAACAATATATGCGCCACATAAATCATTCGATTTTTTAGAGGGTTGCCACCTAAGTCTTCGACATAAATGTCTGATCCACAAGTCAATGAAGCAAAGTCTGTAGATGCAATATCATGATAGCCAGTGACCAACAATAGGTCCATACGATATTTGTTTCCTTTGGTCCTGGATACTATCTACACCATTGGTTTGGAATCAGGGTTCACCAACTCCTAGGTGGATCCTCCGTATCCACTAATCAGGTTAAGGCGCTGGACACTCGCTTTTCATCCTCTCAATTTCGTAAACAACACCCGTGGTGCGAGAAGGCAGTGAGTAGGACTTCACTGACAATTATTATATACACGTGGCCATTTGAGAGCATTTCGAGAGGGAGAGCTGACTTTCCCCGCTCTCGGCATTTGGAGGCATCTATTTCACACACCCCATTTCACCTGCCACTGATCGAATTTAGCCGATAGCAAACATTTCCCATGGAAATATACTCTAACTTTTTTTGTTTTTTTTTTAATTCCATGTTAGAATATTGTTTTATCAGGAGGCAGTTCAATGTTCAAACATCTTGATCGTCGTTTACAACGAGATATTAAACGAAATGTTGATAATCGTTTAAAATTAACAGAAGAACTTACTGGTGGACGAGTTAAGGTAATAGGGTATTCATATTTATTCTAGTGTTTTATTGCTATACTTTACGGACTATTTTTCTGTGTTTAGTACTTCCATCATTTAGAATTTCAGTCTTTCAATAATCTCAATGATGTATACTTACAAGTTATTGTGATACAGATGAAAGGAAACTTGTGCTTACTTACTTACGCCTGTTACTTCTCGTAGAGGAGCAATGGCAGCTCACCAGCACTCTCCATCCAACCCTGTCCTGGGCAATCCTTTCTAGCTCTTTCTAGTTATTATTCATCCTTTTCATATCTGCTTCTATTTCCCGACATAATGTGTTCTTTGGCCTTCCTCTTTTACGCTTCCCTACAGGATTCCAAGTTAGGGCTTGGCTCATGATGCAGTTTGATGATTTCGTCGATGTATGTCCTATCCACTTCCGACTTCTTTTCCTAATTTCCTCCTCATTTAGAACCTGGTTTTGTCCTTTTCCACAGTAAGCTGTTGCTGATGGTATCCGGCCAATGGATGTTGAGTATCTTGTGTAGACAACTATTTGTAAATACTTGTAGCTTGTCTCGTGGTGTAGCTGGATAATTTCCGTAATATATGGCCTATCCATCCCCATCATCTTTCCATAATCTTCTCTTAATCTCAAAGCTGGTTTGTTCTCTCTCACAATGGATGTTGAGTGTCTTGCGTAGACAACTATTTATACACACTTGCACCTTCTTGATGATGGTTGTATTGATTCTCCAAGTTTCAGCTCCTTACAGTAAAGAACTGTCTTGACTTTGATATTTTGGTTGACAGGAAACTTATAGCATTAAATCAATAATCTATTCATGTTTGAAACTATTTTCCTTAGAAACTAATTTCGATTAATCTCATTGTGGATATATCTGTATTATTCATTCTAAAATATCTAATTTGATTGATAGAATTTGATCTTCAAGAAAAGTATAAAATTAACTATTACTTAATGATTAATAAACAGTCACAGCTTGAATAAATCAATATTAACATCATAAACTATGCAACTAGTTCAAATCCCATTGAAACTACCAGTTTCTTTTAGATTGTAACTATGCCTTGTTGACAAGTGTCAACTAGTACAAGATTTAGGTTGAGTACAAGGTTTCCTGCCAGCTATCTCTAACCATCTGTTATCAATTTAGATAAGTATTGAATTCTATTGAAGGTTTTATGTTATCTATAATGGAAAGCTTAACTATCAATGCTTTAATTGTCATTTGTGAACAACATTATTTGTAACCACCTCAGACATAGAATTATTCCATATGTTTCCTATAAATTCGTTTTAACATCATCGCGGTGAGACTATAATCTATGGACGACCTTTAAACGACGCCAGACTGATCTTGAGAATGCCCACTTAATAACTAGGAGCAAATGAGGGTTATAAATTAGTTAGGGGAATTAGAATTATGATTTAGGTTAGAAATTAGATATAGGGTTTTCATCAGGAACTGGCATCAGTTATAATGCCAAAACTCGATTTATCCGAATGAACGAGTAGATTTCGCGCGAAAATCCAAGACCTGTTATCTTATACCTGATTGATTTCGTCCATAAATTATAGTCTCGCCCATCATCGCTTCTAATTGGTTTGTTTGCTCAGGTTTTCTTGAACACCTTTTTAGATAATGGTGGTGGATTTATTGATTGACTAGATTCTTGACCGCTTCCATAAAGTTCTGATTAATAACGCTAACCTATAAAGTCAATCCTATTGGAATCTATGATATCATGATATAGTGTACTGTTTTCTAGGGATAACGGACTGAAGTTTAAACTGTGAACAATTGAATTCCGAATCATTTGTTCAAAGCTATCATGCTACTAGTAAAATATGAATATTATGAACTGAATCCTTAATGATATGACATCGATATTGTATAGAATTTCAAGGAGTTGTAGGCTAGAATAGAACAAATCACTCAACAATCAATATCCGTTTCATTATGTCAGTTGAGTGAAGAAATAAAATTAGTTTCCTATTTATATTTTATAACAGCTCACATGCAACCTAGTAACGAACTGAGTCATCTGTACAACAATTTATCTATATCATTGTATCTTTATTACTGTTGCGAATGTATGAACATGTATGCTTGGCAAGCCTTAATGCCTACGCATTTATTCACGGTACTAGCTTTAGTATTAACCGCTTAATTGACTCGATGATTCATTCATTTCACTAGGTATATATAAGTCCATGTTATTCATATTCATGACTCGCTCGCTCGCTCTCTCTTGCCCGCTCGCTTGCCTGCCTGTCTTTCGGCACAACTATTTTATGCTTGCTTAACACATCTGTAATTTTGGATATCTGTGTGTGGTCCCATAATAAACGTAATTAACACTTCGTATTCGCCTTCTGATTAATATACCGTTGGAGCATTATTTAGTGACGGTTACCGAGACGAACTGTATACGGAGTTTAAGGAATATATCGAACACCGACCACCACAATTTATCATATAAGGTATATTAACTGATCATATCATATGGCTTATTTACTATTTGTTTATCATTGTCTAGCCTAAATCTATTGATGTTAAAGTAGTTTCACATCCTATGCAACGTTATGCTGTCTGGTTTGGTGGATCAGTACTTGCTAATGAGGTATGTAGATTGTCGATTTTTAAATTTTGTGTTTAATTCCTTTTTTCTTTCCAATATTTGGAATCTTTGGATTGATATGTACCTATAAACTGTGGACACTTCATGATGTTTGGAATATTCGATGCTACATTTGAAAACAATAGGTTTGAAGAATTTAATACACATATATGTTAATGATCAACCAGTTAATATCTTAGTCATGTAAAGGATCTAGTTTGTAGCTCAAATAGGTCGGTATTGGTAACTCATTTGACTGAAACTTTGGGCGGCATGGACTCAAATTCCTCGTGGACATCAATTCAATCAAGATTCTGAATACCCCTTGTTGATAGTGAATGGCCTAATTAGCATGGTACCGATCGGCTTCAACTACCTTCTACTCTAAATATAGTATAATTGGTGATTAGATCGTGATTAGTCTTCCATTGTATTTCGTGTTGAGTATATCAAAGTTTAAGGCAATTAGTCCCTGTGATAAGTTTATATAATACAATAAGATAACAAAGTCCAGTCAGTCAGCTGCAACGTAGGACCAGGCACATATATGCATCGGTACAAGTTTCCACACCTCATTAGCACAACAAGATGAACACCGGATTCATAGAAGTAGTTAATTCAGTGGTGGTAATATATAGAAGAAAGATTGCATATAAGGAGATAGTACAGGAAGAAAGAATTAGTTTCTAGAAAGAAAGATTTGAAGTGATTTTAATCTCTTAGTTTAAAGGAAGACAGAGAGTGTATACACCGACGTCATTGTGATCGATTCTGAGCCATGTCACCCAGAGTCTCCAACCATCGGTTACGACAGTCTCGCGGACTCCAACCAGGTAGTCTGCATCTACCAACATGGCTCAGACCAGAAGTTGGTGACTTCAAGCACTGATGCCACGTTTTAGTTGGCCGCCCCCAACTTTCTTCCAATTATCCCTAACACCGGTTAGCATTGTAAGTCGCGGTAATTGGTGTTCAGGCATACGCGACACGTGGCCTAACCATCTCAGTCGATGAAGATTCATAACCTCATCAACTGATTTACCAACATCATTTCCTAATAGCCTACGTCTAACCTCACTATTACTTACCTGGTGATCCCAGCAGATACCAGCAATATTTCTAAGGTATCTGTTGTCGAATACTAGTAACGTACGAGTATTTTCTACTCTTAAAGGCTATGTTTCGCAGCCATATAGTAGAACGGAACGAACTGCCGCGCAGTATACTCGTCCCTTAATTGTTAGACGGATATCTCGCCTTCGCCTTAGGTGTTCTTCCTAATACATCTATATATGAGATGGTGAAGAAGATTTGTAGCTCAGGTGGATGTTTTGATGGAGTTTTGTTCTCTGAGCTGGATGGTTTGATCGTGGAGCTTTCATCGTTTTTCTGAACGACATCATCATAAGTACAAACTTCAGATAGAAGTGAAGTGTTCAGATTTCTCCAATTTCCGTCCTAAAACATCAATGAGAAGATTCAAATAAAACAATATCAAGTGAATTAAACTTCACCCCATTACACAAGCAAGTGGCTATCAGGACTTAGTAACTAAGTGGATAACGCTATTGCGTTTGAAGAGAACGGTATTGGATTTGAGTCCCGGAGTGAACATCAAACTCTGAGATGCAGGTAAATCCTAGTTGGCGTTTCCCGAATAGGACGAAACGTGCGTCGAACTGGATTCCACTGCTAGCCACTATCCATCTTTGCTTATTATACTTGAATTGTTTGTAGTTTATATAAAACTGTAATGAATTATTCATGGTTATCTTCATTAATGGAACTATTTTGTTTCTTTGTTTTTTTATTCTAATCAGAGTGAATTTTATAATGTATGTCATACAAAAGCTCAATATGAAGAAATAGGTCCAGCAATATGCCGTCATAATCCTGTATTTGGTACAATGACTTAATTATTATTATGATGATGCTGATAATGATGATCATTAATTGAATTAGAATTCTAATTGCTTTTTTTTACATGATTTTCTTCTTTGTTTTGTTGATTTTATGAATAATTTGATGAGTACGAGCCAGTGAGTGAGCGAGCGAGCATGCTTACTTGTATGCATACGTGCGTATGTACTTACATAAACTGTGTTGACTTTGTACTTCATTACCCTCAGTATTCTACTGTTTATTTTGTCTTTCTGTTCATGTTCATTTCTTGTAAACTAACAATTTGCTAACAAAATTTGATCTTTGTATTAAAATAATAAATTTACTCTTTTTTGTATTATTTAACTGTTTCTAGATTGTATAATTTCTTCTTGTGATTAATTAGTTCTATAGACTTTAGTGTATTATTCTGGATAAAGAGACGAATTGTAGACAAAGTTGATAAATTTCTAGATTCATTGGCAGTTTTAAATTGTTCTTAGAGATAAAAATGTGTTTTCTTCTACTGTACGGAGCTGATACATGGAGAACTACAACAACCACCATTAAGAAGGTATAAGTATTTATCAATAGTTGTCTACGAAAGATACTCAACATCCATTGGCCGGATACCATCATCAACAGCCTTTTGTAGGAGACAACAAACCAGCTTCCAGCTGAAGAGGAAATTAGGAAAAGACGATTGAAATGGATAGAACATACATTGAGGAAATCATCAAACTGTATTACGAGGCAAGCGCTAACTTGGAATCCTGAAGGAAAGGCCAAAGAACACATTACGTCGGGAAATAGAAGTGGATATGAAAGGGATGAATAAGAACTAGAAAGGATTGCCCAGGACATGATTGGATGGAGAATGCTGGTGAGCGACTTATGCTCCTTCGCGAGGACTAACAGGCGCAAGTAAGTAATTCTAAGAAATTGAACCTGCGGAAGCTTTATTGTATTAGTGTCGGACATACTTCTTAATTTCAGGAATTGGGTAGATACAAAAGACTTGAATGGCTGTAGTATATTTTATCTCACTGTGATGTATTGTCGTCCGGTGCCTAGGTAATGCGTACTGACAGCTAACTGACGAGCAGTACTTTTCTTCGGGTGAGTCATGTGCCTCTCTTGGGACGGTTTGAATGGGGGAGTTACATTTCCTGTAGTTTCTTATTCTGCTAACCATCGCTGGGTTAAAATGCAATAAGAAAAAACATTCAAAGTGGTTTGACACAGTTGTCAACTTCCTCCGTTTCCACCTGATTTTGTTACTGATATGACACATTTAGTCTCAGCACATTTCGAAAAGTTACTTAAAAATGATTCTGCTTGCTGACCTGTCGCGTGCCCAGTGTGTACATGAACTAAGATCTTATTGGGATGGTGCAACTCCCACTCTAAACAACGCCTCAATCTATCGTCCCTTAGTGTGAGAGATACATTTCTCTTTAGCTGATGATTCGTAAAGTAACGGTGTGGGTATTTGTATGGCTGGTAAGACATGAGTGGCCCACAAGAGTGGATGGATGAACACTTAGCTTGCTGACTATTTAGGATGCGTTCCTGTTACTGATCTCTACTCCGGTCTCATCACGTGTGGACTGCCTGTCAATTTAGAAATTATGTGTCACTTAAGTGGTATAATGTGCTTCAGTCTCTGTCTAGCGTTTCGACTGAATACTTAGTCTATAATATTATTTTATCACTATGAGATTGTTGAATTTCTACTGAGATCCAGGACAGATCAATGTTGAGCCAATATCGAAAGCATTAGACGGTCACTTTGTCCAAGAGTGGGGCACCTCAGTAGTGAGCATACTAAATTTTTCACGCGGGACTCAAACCTACGACCTTGGATTTTGCGCGAACGTTTAACATTTGAACAACTAAACCGGGGTTAAATCATGTGATTTATTTTATTTATTTTAACACATAAGTGTAGGTACAGGGAGGCACCAAAATACATATGCGCCACACAAATCTCAATTGATTTGTGTGAGGGCTGTGATACTGCTCAAGTGCCCAAACCGAAGCAGGTGGTTGTCTTAGGGGGCCACACCCCGAGCCTTTGACCTGAACGTCTGACCCACAAGGCAGTGGAGCATCGTGAGGAGATGCAGTCCCATGGTAGCCAGCCGGTGACCAACGGTTGGTTCATACGCCATTTGTTCCCGCAGGATACTGGAGCCCATGTGCACCATTGGTTTGGGGTCCGGTTAAAGCGCCAGACATTCGCTTTTCGTCCTCTCATTTTTGTAAACAATAACCCCGCCACGAGAAGGCAGTGAGTAGGACTTCCCTGGCAGGGGCTATGTACGCATGGCCATGTGAGAGCATTTCGAGAGGGAGAGCGGACTCTCCCCACTCTCGGCCGTACCAGGGCTGTGAGACAGTTACCTAACGAAGACAATGAAAGGTGGAAGAACTCCGTTAAGGGAGAGTAGTCAAGATTAGAATTTCTATACTATGTAAACATCTACAGGACGACTAGAGTTTGACATTACTATGCAGAGAAAACACGTCCCACAGTTTCAGCTATTATGCATTCGATTATTGCTGCATCTGATTACCGTAAGGAATGCACCACAAGTGTTGAGAGATAAAATCAAGATCATGAGTCAATGGAAGCTAAATCACCATGGGTTCGAATCTCACGGGTGAGGCGTGATCGTGGATGCACACTACTGAGAAGCCCAATACTATGAAGAAACTACCATCCAGCGCTTCCATGTTGTTCTAGCTTCAATTGACTCATGATTTAAACTATCGAAATTTCTTAAAATCTCTATAAAAACCGCTTTTGATAAAGTCAAGATCGACGACGTCGAGGGTAGATTTCGTACAGGAATGACATCTGTCTGTCAAGACATCCAATCGTAATCTAAGAGTAATGTGTTGGTAAGAAAAGTAATTTCTGAGATTTTTTCGAGACCAACTTGATCGGATATCAGTCTGACAGAGCAGTTGCATCGATCTAGTTCGAATATTGACCGGTTGGTCTAAATCATATTGATCTCAGGGTAACATCAGGGCATATCATTTACTGACTGTTGTATGCTAATGCAGCTTCTTACGCCCGCTTGCATAATAAGCAGGGTGGAACGAAACACAGCAAGTAAATATTTTCTAGTTATGCTGTTCTTTTTCACGAGTCAAGCCATCCAATAAATAAAAACGAAATCCTGAACATATTCACAGGATTGAGAAATAACACTACCGAAATAAACACCTTATAGGTTGAAGAGAACCATGTGATTGATCCATGATCAATTTGCAAGAACACTGGAAATGTAGAACGTACTACAATAATCTATGCATCATACAGATGCTTACGAGTAAGAAAATACTACCACAAAATAACTCAAGTATTTACCAGTTAATAATAATATATTTCTGCATGAGCAGGTACACGCCATTTTTACAGGCGTGATCTACAAATTACAACATTTGTTGAAGCATAGCATGCTTCCCAACTTATCAAGTTTATAGTTGTTATAAAGTAGACTCGTATAGCGCTTGCTATAAACCATGACCTTGAGTTGACGCATATGTAAAGTTTGTTCCAGACGTCAGTAGTTCCATAGCTGTGCCTTCAGAGCAAGATTCTGAAGAAGAAACAACAAAGAGGAACAGCAGAGCAGAAAGGCACTTGGATATGAACGCCAAACGTTGCTTAACATTATGTAGTAGAACAGACAGAGGTATAATAAATTAGATTAAACTCATATTATCTCTTGTTAGAGTGAAATGAAGTCAGAGGCTCCATTTAAGAGAATGTAGTAACAAAGAACAATGAATTGTGATGTTTAACAAGTTGGAGTAAGCTCACATGAAGGAAGGGAAGTCAAAGTTGGTACGAGGAATACGGTTTATTAGAAGGGAGTATGCATATAGAGGGTGAAGTGTTAAGAATATTAATAACTGTATCTTTTATTTCTTTTCTTTTTTGTCCATCCGATGCCAGCCACACAATCCTAGTGTAAAGGTCCGAGTTAGCATGTTATAGGTTGTCTTAGTAGAATAGCCAGTCTGAGTAGTGGGCGTAGGAAGACAATCTATGTCATAGATTGATTGACTTATTCCCTGTCATAAAGAGCCTGATACATACAAAATGTTCTGCCCTACAAACATGGGTGGATTGAAGTCATCACCCTCACCATCAATGCTTGCTGGTCAGTAACTCCACCCTCCCTCCTTTTGTGATGTTAGGCTCATTTAGGCTTATTTTTGGATATATGTCATACCTCACACAATCCTCTGTTTCACAACCTGTTGGAAAACACTATTTCTATAAGTACCACTTTACAAGCTTATCAGGCAGTTACAAATTATGGACTGTGGGTAAGGCATCGATGCAGTGCTTTGATTGACTATGGTATAAAGTATACTTTGCCAATCAGAGTATAAGCATTAAGAAGGGCATAACCTAGGATAGTTGTTTAATAAAGCAGGAGGAAAAGTATAGAAGTATATAGGTTGTAGATAAGGTAACGAGTGGAGAAATAATATTAATTGCTAGTCAACATAGTGTGCAGAAGATTAAAAAGCTGATAAGCAATAAACAAGAAGAGACTCACACTAACTTGGTGCTGATGTTATTTTGTGTTGTCCTAACCAATTGATGGGTAACAGGCTCCATAGATGCAGATCGACTGGTAGTAGGCAGTCGATTGTGCGGTTCTCTTGACTTTTTAGGGTGGTAATGAGTGTCCCTTAGCGACCGAGTTTAGTTGAACAGAATCGATAGGTCCAGTGAGTTACCTGTCTACTTTAAGTGAAGAAATAGAGTGGAAAAAGTAACTAAAACAACTGCAAAGTAGGAAAAATAAGACAAACTGAACTTGAAGTCCATTTTGGTCTAGACATGTAGAGAGCCTATGATGTCTGAGTGGGGCACAGATGTGTTCGTACGTGCTAGATCAGTGCAAATGAGGGCTTGATCAAGCAGTCTTACAAACGTATGTAATTCATCTGCCATGCGTATTTTGGAGGGAAGACTGTTCCATATTATTGCATACTTGATGAGGAAGAAGATTTCCCGAGTTTTTTTATCTGTATTTCTCAACTTTGATTGTATATACTTTGTTTCGAAGTTCGTATTCATGTGAATCTCGGGCAAGAACTATCTTACATGTTGAATAAGTAAGGTTTTTGAGTAGTTTGAAGTAGAGAATCAAATTGGACCTAAGCCTTCTCTTCCGAAGGGGTGCTATTCCTAAGATCTGGCATTGGGAACTGTAGTCAATGACTGATTCATAAATAAGAACTTTCGTCTAAATTTGAACGAATAGTTTCACAAGTCTCTTACACACTTTTGTAAATACCTACTTCAAACAGGGTTCACGTTGATTGGATGTTTTATTCAGTATACAGTAAACCAGAGAACCTTGTACATATTTATATTCAATAATTTTGTTGTTTGATTATATTTTCCTTGAAAAAGCTAGGACCAGATTGCCAGGTGGAACGTTGGATTTACTTAAAATTCATTCGCTGAGATTTTACAAATACATTTTTCCTCTTTAATGACTGATTTAGTCTTAAGTATTTTGCGGGTGAAGTCTCGTTGTATTCCTTCCACCTTTAGTATATCATATAGGCGTAGGTTGGAAAAGAAGAACGAGCAGTATTCAACGATAGGTCTTACACAAACTTTGTAAAGAAGGATTTTAGATTCATTTTGATAGAAATTACGGAGAATGAAGCCAAGCAATTTCCGCATTTTAGATGCTTTGGCTGAAATGTGTTCAGAGAAATTAAGACTGTATGAGTAATGTACCCCTAGGTCAGTTACTGATGCCAGTCTGGGCAGTGTGTTGTTATTAAGTGTTAGTTTTATTTTAAGAGACGTGTCTCCTATACATAATCAACCGCATTTCTCTGTGTTGAGCTCTAACCTCCAGCGTTTGCACCAGTCGTCTACCATGTTGAGTTCATGTTGGATTGTTTGCATAGTACTACGTACATCACAAGTGTCGGATTTATAGATGACTTTTAAGTCATCGGCATAGAGGTAGGTCTTACCTGTGCTAAAGCACTTGCATATATTGTTGATGTAGATTATAAAGAGCAATGGACCCAAGACACTACCCTGCACAACACCACTGGTTATTGGTCCAGGTGTAGATGTTGTAGAGTCAATCTTGGTTATTTGGTATCTGTTCGTAAGAAAAGACTTGATCCATTGCAACTGACTTAAGTCTGTTGATTAGAATATAATGAGGTACTTTATCGAAGGCTTTCTTAATATCAAAATATAGTATAACCACTAGTTTCTTCTGGTCACGTATGCGAGTAACCTCGTTAAAGAATTTTATCAGACATGTACTGCACGACTTTATTCTAATGAAGCCGTGTTGTGACGGGTCTATTCGATCTTCCTTAGGTAGGTGATCAGATAGAGTCAGTTGCAATGGATCAAGTCTTTTCTTACGAACAGATACCAAATAACCAAGATTGACTCTACAACATCTACACCTCGACCAATAACCAGTGGTGTTGTGCAGGGTAGTGTCTTGGGTCCATTGCTCTTTATAATCTACATCAACAATATATGCAAGTGCTTTAGCACAGGTAAGACCTACCTCTATGCCGATGACTTAAAAGTCATCTATAAATCCGACACTTGTGATGTACGTAGTACTATGCAAACAATCCAACATGAACTCAACATGGTAGACGACTGGTGCAAACGCTGGAGGTTAGAGCTCAACACAGAGAAATGCGGTTGATTATGTATAGGAGACACGTCTCTTAAAATAAAACTAACACTTAATAACAACACACTGCCCAGACTGGCATCAGTAACTGACCTAGGGGTACATTACTCATACAGTCTTAATTTCTCTGAACACATTTCAGCCAAAGCATCTAAAATGCGGAAATTGCTTGGCTTCATTCTCCGTAATTTCTATCAAAATGAATCTAAAATCCTTCTTTATAAAGTTTGTGTAAGACCTATCGTTGAATACTGCTCGTTCTTCTTTTCCAACCTACGCCTATATGATATACTAAAGGTGGAAGGAATACAACGAGACTTCACCCGCAAAATACTTAAGACTGAATCAGTCATTAAAGAGGAAAAATGTATTTGTAAAATCTCAGCGAATGAATTTTAAGTAAATCCAACGTTCCACCTGGCAATCTGGTCCTAGCTTTTTCAAGGAAAATATAATCAAACAACAAAATTATTGAATATAAATATGTACAAGGTTCTCTGGTTTACTGTATACTGAATAAAACATCCAATCAACGTGAACCCTGTTTGAAGTAGGTATTTACAAAAGTGTGTAAGAGACTTGTGAAACTATTCGTTCAAATTTAGACGAAAGTTCTTATTTATGAATCAGTCATTGACTACAGTTCCCAATGCCAAATCTTAGGAATAGCACCCCTTCGGAAGAGAAGGCTTAGGTCCAATTTGATTCTCTACTTCAAACTACTCAAAAACCTTACTTATTCAACATGTAAGATAGTTCTTGCCCGAGATTCACATGAATACGAACTTCGAAACAAAGTATATACAATCAAAGTTGAGAAATACAGATAAAAAAACTCGGGAAATCTTCTTCCTCATCAAGTATGCAATAATATGGAACAGTCTTCCCTCCAAAATACGCATGGCAGATGAATTACATACGTTTGTAAGACTGCTTGATCAAGCCCTCATTTGCACTGATCTAGCACGTACGAACACATCTGTGCCCCACTCAGACATCATAGGCTCTCTACATGTCTAGACCAAAATGGACTTCAAGTTCAGTTTGTCTTATTTTTCCTACTTTGCAGTTGTTTTAGTTACTTTTTCCACTCTATTTCTTCACTTAAAGTAGACAGGTAACTCACTGGACCTATCGATTCTGTTCAACTAAACTCGGTCGCTAAGGGACACTCATTACCACCCTAAAAAGTCAAGAGAACCGCACAATCGACTGCCTACTACCAGTCGATCTGCATCTATGGAGCCTGTTACCCATCAATTGGTTAGGACAACACAAAATAACATCAGCACCAAGTTAGTGTGAGTCTCTTCTTGTTTATTGCTTATCAGCTTTTTAATCTTCTGCACACTATGTTGACTAGCAATTAATATTATTTCTCCACTCGTTACCTTATCTACAACCTATATATTTCTATACTTTTCCTCCTGCTTTATTAAACAACTATCCTAGGTTATGCCCTTCTTAATGCTTATACTCTGATTGGCAAAGTATACTTTATACCATAGTCAATTAAAGCACTGCATCGATGCCTTACCCACAGTCCATAATTTGTAACTGCCTGATAAGCTTGTAAAGTGGTACTTATAGAAATAGTGTTTTCCAACAGGTTGTGAAACAGAGGATTGTGTGAGGTATGACATATATCCAAAAATAAGCCTAAATGAGCCTAACATCACAAAAGGAGGGAGGGTGGAGTTACTGACCAGCAAGCATTGATGGTGAGGGTGATGACTTCAATCCACCCATGTTTGTAGGGCAGAACATTTTGTATGTATCAGGCTCTTTATGATAGGGAATAAGTCAATCAATCTATGACATAGATTGTCTTCCTACGCCCACTACTCAGACTGGCTATTCTACTAAGACAACCTATAACATGCTAACTCGGACCTTTACACTAGGATTGTGTGGCTGGCATCGGATGGACAAAAAAGAAAAGAAATAAAAGATACAGTTATTAATATTCTTAACACTTCACCCTCTATATGCATACTCCCTTCTAATAAACCGTATTCCTCGTACCAACTTTGACTTCCCTTCCTTCATGTGAGCTTACTCCAACTTGTTAAACATCACAATTCATTGTTCTTTGTTACTACATTCTCTTAAATGGAGCCTCTGACTTCATTTCACTCTAACAAGAGATAATATGAGTTTAATCTAATTTATTATACCTCTGTCTGTTCTACTACATAATGTTAAGCAACGTTTGGCGTTCATATCCAAGTGCCTTTCTGCTCTGCTGTTCCTCTTTGTTGTTTCTTCTTCAGAATCTTGCTCTGAAGGCACAGCTATGGAACTACTGACGTCTGGAACAAACTTTACATATGCGTCAACTCAAGGTCATGGTTTATAGCAAGCGCTATACGAGTCTACTTTATAACAACTATAAACTTGATAAGTTGGGAAGCATACTATGCTTCAACAAATGTTGTAATTTGTAGATCATGCCTGTAAAAATGGCGTGTACCTGCTCATGCAGAAATATATTATTATTAACTGGTAAATACTTGAGTTATTTTGTGGTAGTATTTTCTTACTCGTAAGCATCTGTATGATGCATAGATTATTGTAGTACGTTCTACATTTCCAGTGTTCTTGCAAATTGATCATGGATCAATCACATGGTTCTCTTCAACCTATAAGGTGTTTATTTCGGTAGTGTTATTTCTCAATCCTGTGAATATGTTCAGGATTTCGTTTTTATTTATTGGATGGCTTGACTCGTGAAAAAGAACAGCATAACTAGAAAATATTTACTTGCTGTGTTTCGTTCCACCCTGCTTATTATGCAAGCGGGCGTAAGAAGCTGCATTAGCATACAACAGTCAGTAAATGATATGCCCTGATGTTACCCTGAGATCAATATGATTTAGACCAACCGGTCAATATTCGAACTAGATCGATGCAACTGCTCTGTCAGACTGATATCCGATCAAGTTGGTCTCGAAAAAATCTCAGAAATTACTTTTCTTACCAACACATTACTCTTAGATTACGATTGGATGTCTTGACAGACAGATGTCATTCCTGTACGAAATCTACCCTCGACGTCGTCGATCTTGACTTTATCAAAAGGGGTTTTTATAGAGATTTTAAGAAATTTCGATAGTTTAAATCATGAGTCAATTGAAGCTAGAACAACATGGAAGCGCTGGATGGTAGTTTCTTCATAGTATTGGGCTTCTCAGTAGTGTGCATCCACGATCACGCCTCACCCGTGAGATTCGAACCCATGGTGATTTAGCTTCTATTGACTCATGATCTTGATTTTATCTCTCAACACTTGTGGTGCATTCCTTACGGTAATCAGATGCAGCAATAATCGAATGCATAATAGCTGAAACTGTGGGACGTGTTTTCTCCGCATAGTAATGTCAAACTCTAGTCGTCCTGTAGATGTTTACATAGTATAGAAATTCTAATCTTGACTACTCTCCCTTCCTAACGGAGTTCTCATGATAAACTTGGTCTTAAATAACTTACTGCCAGCCATAATTCAATGATACAGTAGAACGATTCTATCGGCAGGTAAAGGCCTCCTTTACATCCTCAAATGTGTAAATATTTACGGACCAATCTCCACTTATCTAACTAAAAATCTGCAGCTCAGCGAAGGTTGATGATGTTTGGAATGTAGTAAAACCTGTAGCGGTAAATAAATTTCCGAAATAAATAGCTCTGTAAGTTTTCGACATTGTTCAACTCAGAAATATTGCTCAAAAATAATTATGACGAATTTCAAACCTAGCTCTCTATTTTCTGGTTTTCAGGGCAAAAATTACAAAATACCATGAGAAAACAGAGTAAAACCAATGCTGATAATTGAAAGTTAAGAGTAAAAAAACTTAAAAGCTTGAATAGAACGAATATATTTAAAACTCAGTGTTAATGACGGTTAATGGTAGATTAAGTACTTCGAGTTCATTCTGTACCACTTTATCACCAATAGGTTTGAAGATGCCACAAGTATTCGGAGTTTGACAACGCTTTAACCAGCAACATTTTCTAACATGAATCGTACCCACCAAGTGAAATCAAAAGACAGAAGCGACGAGGTTCGAAGATATATTTCATAAGCTACCAATATATCGAGGATCGTCTGAACTAATCTGGCTAGCGATTACAGTAGATGTTGAGCACGTCGCTCCCACACGTGATCTGGTGCGGATGCACGACCGAGCGCCTTCAGCTAGATGAGTTTATTAAAACTAATATGGCCAGCATCCAATGTCGAAAACTTACAGAGCTATTTATTTTAGACATTTATTTACCGCTACAGATCACTCCCCCCCAGTGGGATAGTGATGACCCTAAGACTTGGCAAGCCAGAAGTTTAAACCCAAGGAGTTTGTCGCTGGCAAACACTTCTGATAGCTTGCTAAGTTTAGCAGCGTCTGGTCGTCTTTTCTCACCACAAGGGACCATGATGTACAACATAGTAAAAAGAGAAAAAGTACAATGAAGATTTCCGTTTCCCACAAACTTCATCGTTCTTTTTATCGTCTTTTCCAGTCGTCCTGGAAAAGAAAAGAAACATATGTAAGTGCATGTCGGAAAACCCTGGTACGCGCGTAAAAACACAAAGCGGCGGAAATATGGAAAATAAATTCATGCTCACCTAATAGCGTAAAAATAGGATTTTCATAATATGGTTTTTTTGTTTTTTTTTAAATAAAAAATAAAAATATACATTCATATTAAATTTCGCTTTAAAAAAAAATTATATATGGTATTTAATATTACGGTCTACTATAATATTAGTACTGCTCTAATAATAGACCTAATCCTATAATTGTAGATTTGTTATGATGTAACTGCCTAATCTATAAAATCTTACGTGGAAGTCACATCATCAACTACACCAACTCACTGCGTCGTAACAATTACCAATACATGACACAGAACAATCTTAGGCTAGAGATAGAACGATATATTTATTAGGAATAAAAGATATAACGTAACATTTAGCAGGGACCACGCCCGCATGGCCGAGCCATATCGTACGATCAACTCTAATTTATTCATTTCATTCTCCCCGCCTTCTCCATTCTTCTGTATTTCTCCGTGTTAAATGTTTAATGTCTATTTCTCATATCGTCTCGTGTTAGGGCCCAATGTCACTACAAGTACAAGGGAGAATCGAGACGATATGAAATGTCATCTAGTATCTCACGTGCAATAATCGTTCAAATGTTCTGGAAATCTTACTCTTCTTCCAGAACGCGTTGTTTCGAGTTTATTTTCTGATACCACCTAGGTATCAACGTGTGTGTCGACTGTCCATTGAAGTATTATAGGGGCAGGAGTTGTGTTGTGCGATTGTATTGGAGGAAAATTGATGTGAATAGAATTTCCTTCTAAATACGCTGCTTTGAGGCGATCGATGCTGATGCTTTCGTTGGTTCCGTTATAATCGATTATATAGTACTTAGATTCGCATTGAAGAACTTTAAAAGATCCTTTGTATGCTGATTCGAGAGGTCGTCGATATGAGTCTTGACGTACGAAGACGTGTGTACTATATCGTAAGTCAGGTTGAACGAAAACATCAGTTGATTGTGGTCGAGTGGAAACAGGTTTAACTGAATGCATTGCGTTTGTTAGCCTGTTCGTGTAGGAGGTTAGATCCATGTTTATCGAGGAGGATGAAGGATCCACGAAATCTCCTGGAAGTCGAAGGGTTGTACCATAAACGAGTTGAGACGCAGTGTATATAATGCCAGCTTACACCGCATTGCGTATGCCTAGTAAGACGAGTGGAGGTGGGTCAGTCCACTGAGGAATGTTTGAGGCTGATAGTGACGCTTTTAGTTGTCGGTGAAAATGTTCTACTAACCCGTTTGCTTGTGGGTGGTAGGCCGTCGTTCGGAAGCGAGTGATTCCTAATTTTGCGGTTAGACAACGGAAAAGTTCAGATTCGAACTGTCGTCCCCGGTCTGCCGTGATGATCGAAGGGCAGCTGAAGTTTGCTACCCATCGTTCGACGAAGGCGCGGGCCACTGTTTCAGCACTAATGTCCTTCAAGGGTACTGCTTCTGGCCATCGAGTAAAACGGCCTACGCAGCTTAATAGTTAAGAATATTTATTTGGATCTGGTAAAGGTCCTACCAAATCCGAATGAACGTGGACGAAGCGAGCATCGGGAGTTTTAAATGAACCTAAGGGACATTTTTTATGTCTAATAACCTTAGATTTCTGGCAGCTTACACAGGAGCGTGCCCACTCCCTCACGTCTTTATTCATACCAGGCCAGCAAAACCGTTCTGCTATAAGCTTGATGGTTGCCTAAACACCTGTATGTAACGTATTGAAGACGTTGCGTCGATAATGTTTCGGAAAGATTGTGCGATCCCTACCTGTATATGTGTTACAAAGTAAATTTTCCGTACCTTTTCTCATCTGTTTGATGCGCAGTTTAAGTGTTGTTGTGGATAACTCGAGCCGAAAATCAGTGCTTCTTTTTGAAGCTGGGAGAGTTTGAGAAGGTCGACTCCTTGGAAACTGTTCAAGGAAGTTATTCGAGACAAGGCGTCAGCGACTACATTGTTTGCTCCAGAAATGTGTTGAATATCTGAAGTAAACTGCGAAATGTAATCCAGTTGTCGAGTCTCACGTGGTGAGCACTTATCAGAAGAGGAGCTTAAGGAGAATTTCGATAGAACAATGAGAAGACGGAGTTGATCAGAAAAATGTGATGTATTTGCGCTATACATTTCGAACAATCTGGTCACACATATACTTGTCAGGGCATTTTATATGAAAATTAATAAAGGTCAATTACATGAAAGTTAAAGTACAAACAAAAATAACAAAGAGGAGAGAAAGGATAAGAAATTGTCGCATTATCCTAGGTCATAGAATGACTCAAGGATTACCAAGGTAAATTCAAGGTTACGACAAATTGTTTTTGTATACATAAAGCGGGCTTAAATTTACGAATAGCCAAGGCTTCTATAAACTTAAGAATTCGTCCTTGACATTTTCTATACAACGTTTTAAAAGCTGCATTAATATCAATTTTGTGCCCCGTTTCAATTATATGTTTCGCTATCGTTGACCCTGGTTTTCTACCACCCACGTTGATCGGATCGTTTGACACACATTGATTTTGAAGCCATTTAGGCACATGTTCATTGACCCTTGATTGCATTGTTCGATTACTCCTCCCTATGTATGTGTGTCCACACAAACATGTAAATTGGTAAAGGAGAATGCAAAAGGTTTATGGTCAGTGAAATGGGGTAATTCCCGGCCTTCGATGGAGTGTTGAAAATGCCATACAGCACAATACATAACTAAGAGTTCCATACCGAAAACGCTATACCTGGACTCGGTATCTAGCAACTCTCTTGAGAACAATGCTAAAGGTTGCCAGGGGTGGTTAGCCCATTGTTGTAAGGCACATCCGATCGCTGAGTCGGATGCGTCTACTGCGATACTAATGCGCGCTTCAGCATCCTGATGAGCATGCATTGTTCCTTTTGCGATTATTTCCCTGACTGTGGAGAATGCTTTTCGTGCGACGTCGTCCAAATTGATGGATTTCACATTCCCACGAAGTTGGTCTGTTAGCGATTTCATAAAGGACGCACAATCTGGTATGAAACGTCTATAGAAACCTACAAGGCTGTTAAACGTGCGTAACTGCTTGATGGTGGTCGGTTCTGGGTAATCCAGAATGGCCGCCACTTTGGTTCCAAGGGGTCGGATGCCTTGCGCATCTATAGTTTGTCCTAGGAAGTCTGAGGAGTCCATTACGATTTGGCATTTCTGAATGTTTACGGTAATTCCACGATTTTGTGGTCGGTCGAAAATAAGGTCCAGATGCTGAAGATGCGATTCTCCGTCCGGATTTGCTATTAGGCAGTCATCAACATACGCATGTGCGAAGTTGAGACCTCGATGAACGTCATCTATGAACCTTTGGAAAGTCTGTGTCGCGTTTCTCAGACCGAAAGGCGTTCGCGAAAATTCATAGAGTCCGAAGAGCGTTATAATGGTGGTTTTTGGAATATCATCAGTGGCCGTAGGAATTTGGTTATAGGCTTTGACCAAATCAATTTTTGAAAATACAGTTGTACCTTTCAAGTTAGCTGTCAAATCGTGAATGTGGGGCAACGGGTAACGATCGGGAATGGTTTTTGCATTCAGTCGTCGATGATCACCAGTTGGACGCCAATCGTTGCTGTCATTTTTAGGGACCATGTGCAACGGGGATGCCCATGGGCTGATTGATGGTCGTATGATTCCGAAGTCTATCATATATTCGAATTCATTTTTCGCCAATCTTAACTTTTCGGGGCCCAGTCGGCGTGCTTTAGAAAATACAGGTGGTCCTGTAGTCGAAATGTGATGTGTAACGTTGCTGGTTACACACGGCAATTTCGGTTGCGATTAGTAAATGTCAGGATACTTATCGAGTAGTGGTTGGCAGAAAGGGTCTATAGTGTGCTTAATAGTGACTGGAGATAACCTGCAACCAGAAAAAGAAGTCAAGCAAACGGATAAACTATTATTTCAATCTACTAACCTCCGGTTGCGCGTATCGATAATTAAGTTGTGGTGTTGTGGGAGGTCCATACCAATGATTGGCGTAGAAACATCCGCAACAACAAAGATCCAGTGAATGGGTTTGCGGAAACCCACGTTAAGATAAACATACCTTTTGCCATACGTAGCGATAGGCTTTCCGTTTGCCGCCTGTAGATTTAAAACCGACTCGTGAAGCCGGTCGTTGGAATTCGCTGAGAGAACGATAAATTCTTCGCTAGTAACGACGAGGTAGCGGACTCTCGTTATCACATCAGTGACATATAATAGACGGCTATGTTCGCCGGCTACAGTTGCCGTTAACGCGTGCAGGCTTGGAAGATTCCCGGAACATTTTTCGCGTCAACCGATTTTGAGTCGGGAAAATTGCAGGGTTTCCTGCAATTTCTGGAGGACTTTCCATACTGGTTTTGATACCAGAACCAGTCAGGGTTATCCGTTTCTTGAAGTCCAGAGACAGATCGCCTACGTGAAGTGCTTCTTCTCTGGCTGTGTGACCGTTTACGAAGTTTAAGAAAACGCATAAGTGTGTAACATTCTTGGTCATTTGAGGCTTTTCTTTGACTGAAAATCCTCCGTATTAGAAGATTTAGTGATTTCGAGGATACGTTCGGCAGATGCAGCCAGTTCGTCTACGGCGTTGTTTTGGAACGAGACCAGCACATCTTGCACCTGTTGAGAAAGTTTTGATAAGAAAAGTTATTTGAACAGGCCATCATCGAAGGTTCTTTGGCCAACAACTTCTTTCATTCTCTGCAACACGTCTGTAGCAGAGCCGTGTTGCAGGTCGATGTTGCTAAGGAGTTGGCCTAAACTTTGTCGATCGGTTAGATCGCCGCGTTTAAGGATGGCATGATTGAGGGTTTTGTATAGGTCAGAAACATCACTAGTAAACATACTAGGTGTTACGTACCTGTTGGTTTCGCGCGTAGTGACTTGACTACTGCGAGGAATTGTGAACTTATGTCGTTCACGCCGTGCTCGTAGAAGTCGGCTTCTGCGTAGCAAAATCAGGGCTTCGATGTTGTCTGGCCAGAAAGGCATTAGGTGGAAGGAAGTTGTGGACACAGTCTTTAACTTAAATACCTTAGGTGTCTGTTCAGTCATAGTGAAATATTAAGTACGAGAATGGACGAGTGGAAAATATATATATAACCAAAAACACGGGAAAAATATCACAATGTATAACAAATTAAAATAAGGCAATGATATATAAAATCCCGAAAAGGAACAGAACCACAGTTTGCAATTTAATGTACCAGATCACGTCAGGCTCACCAATGAAGATGCCGCCGGTTTTCGGAGTTTGACAACGCTTTAACCAGCAACATTTTCTAACATGAATCGTACCCACCAAGTGAAATCAAAAGACAGAAGCGACGAGGTTCGAAGATATATTTCATAAGCTACCAATATATCGAGGATCGTCTGAACTAATCTGGCTAGCGATTACAGTAGATGTTGAGCACGTCGCTCCCACACGTGATCTGGTGCGGATGCACGACCGAGCGCCTTCAGCTAGATGAGTTTATTAAAACTAATATGGCCAGCATCCAATGTCGAAAACTTACAGAGCTATTTATTTTGGACATTTATTTACCGCTACAATCTGTTCATACCCTACCTTTGCTTTACTTTTACTTTGATCTTGCAGCATTAATGTCCTAGCTTGGCACAAATCGCATTTTCTTATGTATGACGCATTGCTGTCTCGTAATTCATGAGTATATGCTATATAGCCATTTTCGAATTGCTCGGAGAATTATGGACATTGCCAGTCGTATACGTCTATTATCACATGATATTCACCGAAATATCTGAAAAACGATCATCCAAATCAGTCAACAAATCAGTCAGCTAACAAAAATTAGCATCATATCAATTTATGAAGTTCGGGTTTATAATATGTTTTGTCTTAAAAGAGGTAAATGTTCGAAACCAGAAAATATTGTTTTAGTGATCTCATTTAGTCAAATTTCTTTTATGTTATCAGACAACTCTGTCGTCATAGTGAGCGCTTAGTGAACATTTGATTAGCAACATATTGGAGTTCAAATGTCTGACGACGAAGCTGAAGAAATCGAAGAGGAGGAGGGAGTTTATTTAGGAGTAAGTTGATTATTTTTGAGGCGTAAATCAATATTAGGAATATGAAGGAGGGAGAAATGAGCGTGATGAACGACATGGTTACGGTAAAGCGATACTTCCGAATGGAGATACATATGAAGGAATGTATGAAAACGGGAAAAGAAATGGATCAGGAGTGTATAGGTATTTTTTATTCCAAATATAAGGTTCAAAGATTCAAAAATGGTGCACGTTATGATGGGACGTATGAGGATAACAAAAGACAAGGCCAAGGAACATTCTATTACCCCGATGGTTCGATTTACGAAGGTTTGTATCAGCTAGAAATGCCTTAGTTTTTATCTAGGGAACTGGAGTGAAGGCTTGCGATATGGCCAAGGGAAGTATACGTATATTAATGGGGATACTTATGAAGGAGAATGGAGAGATCATTTAAGACATGGCAGAGGTACATACACATTCGCCTCAACTAAACTACAATATATTGGAAATTGGAAAGCTGGTAAGATGGACGGTCATGGAGAATTAGTTCATCCTCATCACCGATTTATTGGGTCTTGGAAAGATGGAATGGTAATGGATATATTGCCACATGTCAGCAATTTTCTTTCCACATATATGTTATTACCTAAGATATAAAACCTTATAGCTATTAAAAGCCTTGGAACTTTTGTTGAAAATTATATCACGTTTTTTGGTTGTAAACCGTGGATCATAATCACCCATCGCTGTTACGTACCAATACTCATGTTATTATCACCTATTAGTAGACTAACAGATAAAAGTCGTGTTTATACTTGCATTTCTTCATCCACTCAACAAATAGATGTTTCGGAAATTCCTAATTGTCATGATTTGTCAGTAGTGAGAAATTATGAATCGGATGACTTAAATAAGAACATTATGTCTGTTACTGTAGTGTCTACAGAATGCTTAACTGTTTTGTGGTTGGGACTAAGCTACAAATCCGATGATACTTAGTAAAGACCCGAAACTGGTGGCGAGGATTCATTTGAGTCAAAAACGCAATCAACTTGTATATTATTATACTGTTTTTGTAGTTTATTTTAAGTCAAATTAACAGTCAGATCTGGATGAATTGAACTAAGTAGTGTTCAACACCAGTTGGTCAGCAACCTGCTGCGTGAATACATCTACAACTAAGAGTCCATAACTGACAGGTATAACCAATTAACTAAGCTATGTAATTTATCCTCACATTTGATTACATATCATAGACGATTGAAAGAAATCAATTCCATATATTACTCTCACTCTTATCAATTAAGTCACTGCTTCTATATCAGAAATCTGATGAGATTTTTAATCACGAATGTCTTAGTATGCTTGCTTATATCTGATCAAAAATACTTTACAGCAAATTATTTTTGTTTTAGTGAGTGACATAGTGCAAATTATATACCAGTGTTTTAGTCATCTTTATTTATTAATGTCTCACACCAACAGAAGCACTGGACTTAATGGAAAAAACTTGATAACCTCAAAGTGTTTAATGACGAGTTGGCTGATTAAAAAAGGAGAAGAATGGTAACCCTGAAGCCTCTGAAGGATGTCTATATAACCTACTCGTAATTAAAAAAACATGGAGTCAAAATATAAAAGAGTTGCGTTTCATTTTTTGAAACTTTGAAGACATATAGTTAGAAAATTAACTTGAAGCAACTTGTGATCTATCACTTAACAGTATACAAAACTACAATATCTACAAATAGTTTTTGTAAATATTCTTGAAAAAACTAATATTTTATTACTTCGTATTCATTAAATCTATATGAATTCCATGTATTTTGATTTAGGTGATTGGTAAGGGTAGATATATATTTCAAAATTCAAGCTGTCAGCAAACGGGTGTATATTTAGCTACCTCAGCAGTAAGTCAGATATAACTTTGACATAAACTACTATTAACATTACCAACATAGTACAATAATTGTTTTATTATACATTTATTGAAATATATTTCTATACCAATGGTCTTGAGTGCTGTTAGAGGTATTAAAGAATGATGGTATATCAGATGATATATTGATTACCACCATGGACTTAACTACTTCTATGAATCCAGTGTTTATCTTTTTGTGCTAATGCAGTATGGCAACTTGGACTGATGCATATATGTGCCTGGTTCTACGTTTCGGCTGAATGACTGACAGACTGATCCCTATACCAAGGCTTGGAGTGGGTAGATGGTTGATTTTTTAATCTTATTTACTCAGTAGACAATAATTATAAAGCCTTTCAATGAAGTTGAACTAAAGCTTCCGCAAAATGTTGTTTTATACGTATGACTAATTTCATTTGATGAAGTGTAGAGTAATGTTTATTTCAATTTTGTAAATATACTTTAACATTCAATGGAAATATGAACCAATGTGCTTATATGAAATTTTTCTTTTATATATTACTACCATTGAAGTAGGTAATTCTATGAATCCTGTGTTCATCTTGCTGTGCTAACAAAATATGGCAACTTGGACCGATGCATATATGTGCCTGGTCCTATGTTGTGGTTAACTGACTGACTATACAATAAGCTAGTTAGAGTTTTACATGTTTTCCAGTACTCATACTCATACTGCCTAAGTCATTTACATGTGTGATACCAAAATACGTATAATTTTCAAAAATACTAATGTATTACCATTCACTACATAGATTTATATAATATCATGTGGTTATTGAAATACATTAGTCTTAAAGTAGTAAAAATATTAATTAGAATACTGCATAACACAACCAAAAGATTTTAACAGAGAATCAGAGTCTTTTTGTTCAATACAGTAAACTAAATACAGAGGTTTCTATGGATTACTATGGGTTTATATTACCTTCTGTATGGAATTGTATAAGGTGTAAGCTTCATTCAACACATTTTTCTTTCGCATTCAGTTATATATAAATATATATCAGTCAATTAATTATCAAACAATAACATTCCAACAATAGATTCTTGTAGATAAATCTATCCAAGATTATCATTAATAATAATATGTCACTTTTTAAAACACAATTTCTAGCTGAGTGATGATAAAGTGGAAGAAGAAGAAGAAAGTAAAACGATTCCTCGATGGAAGGCGACAATGATTGAACCATTGAGTGAAGAGGCAAAACATTCTCTAATAAATCTAAAAGGAACAGGTACTTATCATTTAAACGTAATCTTATAACAGTGTTTGTTAGATCATATAGAATAGTAATCATATTACTACAATTACTTATAATGATATTTAATAATAGCTAACGATTAAACTGATACATGAACATTTAATCTATTTGGCTCCGTATAACTTTAATCGCCTTTAATAAACTAGAATAGAGTATAAAAGTTTATCATTTCAAGCAATTGAGCGTTCTCAAATAAACCACTTGGTTGTAAATGGAAGTCCTTCAACAAATGGATTCTGATCACCAGGATAACACGAACCTTTGGTTACAAATTACATCATAAAATTAATACTGATTGCATATATATGAAGAGACTACACATCTACAATAGATTGATCACTGAGTAGTGACCAATATTATGCGGATCTAGTCTTTGGTACTCAGAGGATCTTACTGATCAAGTTGCAGTATGGATTTAAAACACAGAGGGAGCATCATTTCTATCAAGATGATGGATACGCTTTAATAATGCGTTCAAAATAACACAAAATCTAGATCAACGGTTTCCTGTTGAACGCCACCAACTAGCTGACGTGCCAATTTATAGAAAGTCTCTGTAATTAAAATTGGAAGTATAAACCACTAGACATCACCGAGTCAAAAGTTTGTGGTCGGTTTGAGGTCTTAATACAATCGATTTAATCCCTAGAGGATAGGTAGGAATATCTCAGAAACCCTATCCTAGAGCCGGATAGCTATCCTATGCTTCTTGGTCTCCCAAGGTACCATTACTTGGGTTAAACCACGACAATAAAATCTTGAATTTGTATAATCATCAAAATTGAAAAATATAGAGCACTCGTAAAACTTATGGTATTTCTATTTTTTGAAGTCGAATAATTTTGCATTGGGATAATGTAAGCCGATTCATTCTGCGCAACAAATTCTAAATGGTCATGAACTTTTCAAAATAAAGTGAACAAATGTGTTGTAATGCTATATATGGCTATAAGCCTTCATTAACTGAGTTAGCGAGAACATGTGTAGTTTAATCGAAGTTTGACATTTACACTAATAGATAGTGAGTCATTAGTTTTATGGTTAGGTACTCGCACTTGAGATCGAATGTTCTCAACTTGATCGTGAATGTGCACTATCGAGAAGTCCTGAATCAGGATATAACAGCTCTTCAGTGCTTTTTGGTTTTCAATGATGGTGTAGCTAAAGTGAGTTGATGATTCAACCATTAAAAGTTTTATTTAATAATTTCCAATGATTTATCGATTGATTTTCTTCTTATCTACTCCTTTTTTCATGTAAAGCTTCCGAAGGAAAACTAACACAAGAAACATCCGAAGAGGACAAGGTTAAGACGAAGAAAACAGATGATGATAATAACAACGACAATGAAACAGAACCCAATGGTGATGATGATGATGATAATGATGTCGACCGATCTGAACAACAACAAGATGTGATTCGAACAGACGAATCTAAAGATGATCATGGTATTACTGAAAATAAATCAGCTGTGGAAAATGAAGTACTGAAACCTCAAGGTGCAGTAGAAGAAGAACAGGAAGATGAAGATGATGATGAAGGCGATGATGACAATACAGAAGTATAATAATAACTACTGATGTCTTTCTCTACGATAATATATATGATGAATGATTTTAAATAAAAGGCTCTCATTATCCTCTTTTGTTTTTGTTTCTTCTGACTATAGGTATAACATAAAATTCAAAAATTATAGAACTACACAGATTTAAAGTGATTCTTATCAAACTAGAGCGGATATTCTTCAAAGAACCATCATATTAATTAATGTATTCATGTATACATTGTACTGTCTGTCGTTATGTTGGCTTACCAGCCATCTTCACTGCGCGCCAATTTAGCTCCGCTTTCTCATCTTCGCATCATTCCTCCGTTCGTTTGTCTAATCAACAATTATACAAAATATATGCATTCAAAACTCCATTCTCGTTATTTGACTTATTTAATTCCGTTATTAACTAACGCGATTTAAGTCAATGATTATATACGAGGATAGGTGATAGCAAACATTCATACGATCAAATTAAAGTCAGATCACGGGCCACTAAAATATCAATAGTCTAATATATTCATTTCTTAGACTATCAGTTCAATTTGTAGCTGAATGATGGATTAAAACTATTCAATTACAGAAAATGTATGGTTGAATCAGTCAGTCAATTAGTAACAACATGGAACTTCGTACGTACGTACGTACATCAGTTCGAGTTGCCATACCACGTTAGCACAGAGATACAGTTGTCGATTCAAATCCGATTGTGGTATAGGTAGTAGGAGTATAATCAGTAACCGGAAACATTAGATTTTGAAGATGTTATTCACGGAGTATAATCCAGTGAAATAAATTTGGAAAGAGAATAAAAAAGGGACGTTGAGAATTCAGATTAGAATTTGAGAGAACACAAAGAATGGATGCATCTGCGCCATTGCAAACGATTTTGAGCCATGTCACATTCAAGGTCTGTAACCACCGGTTGCTATCATCTCGCGGATCGCAACCACGTAGTCTACACCTACCGACATGGTTCAGTCCACTTGTCAGTGACTTCATGGATTTGTGCCGTGTTTTGGTCTGGCCACCACTAGCTTTCTTCCAACCTACTCCTACACCATTGAACATCGCTCGTCGGGGCAGTCGGTGATTGGGCATACGTAACCCTTGTCCCAGTCATGTCAACCGATGAAGTTTCACTACTTCATCAATTGATTTGCCATTCTTACCTAGTACCCGTTTCTTAACAACTGAGTTACTTACTCGTTGGTCCAAGGATGTACGAGCAGTGTTTCAAAGAGACCCATGATCAAATACTAGTAACCTGTGAATATCCTCTACTCTTACAGGCCATGTTTCACTGCCATAAAGTAGGATGGAACAAACTGCTGCGCAATAAACACGTCCTTTATTTGGTAGACGGATATCTCGCCTACGCCATAAATGAAACAAGTCGGCAAAAGCTAGTCGAGGCTTTTGTATCCGTGCTGAGATTTCGTCACACATCAAACCACAAAGGCTGATGAGTCTCCCAAGATAAGTGAATTGTAGATTGTAGATACTTTTTTATTTGAACTAGATAATCTGCTACTGAAATCAATAGATATAAGTAGTATGTAATATTAATCAAAAGTGAAATACTTAGAAACAGAGGGTTAAGAAGATCAAAGAGAAGAGAACGAGAACAAAGAATGATTGATACGGAAATGAAAAAATAAACAAGTCCGAGACGATTGACTGATATTGTGCAAATGAAGTAAGATGTTATTAGGATGTTCTGCAATTGTTATGTTCGAATACATTCAATTTACTTTATGATTATTGTTTAATAGTGATTGCACTGTATATGTGTATGTAGATACACTCTCGCTGATCATATTATCACACCGGGCTTATATTGATATGTTTTTGTAGCCCTTTATCTGACTCTGATTAGATTATACGTATGATTGTTGTTGAAATGATTGCTGTGGAAATACACATGTCGCTAATCCTCGTGTAAAATCATCGGCTTAATTCACATTGAGTGAATAACGGAAGTAAATAAGTTAAATACGAGAATGGATTACGAATACGTATATTTCTATACAATCGTTGATACAGACAAACGAGCGGAGAAACGAAGCGAAGAGAAGAGAGTGAAGCAAAGTGACACGTAGCGGAGAAGATATATAAGCCAACTCCCTTTAGTCAAACGTTAATCGAAATTCATAGTCACACAAAAATAACTTACAGATCTGTGATGAATAAGACAAGAGGTACAACCCACAAACATACGCTAATATAACAACAGTCAAGGTTGATAAGTGAATAAGTGACAGGGTAAAAATAATTACTCAAGAACAATAAATTAATTGGCTTGTTCGGAAACCAAAATAGGCTATGTGGACTTTACATAGTAACCGAAACTACAATGTACATTGATTGTAGGTTAATGTTTCTGAATAGCCTTTATTGTGCTTACATTTTCATCAATACGTAATTTTCAAGATATCCTAATCGAATCTAGTAAATGTTACTGATATCATAAATCTACCTAAGTTAAGCATCCATGGAAAACTGGTTAGCTTACATACTTACTTGCTTACTCCTGTTATAGATCGTGGAGGAGCATAGGCCACTCATCAGCATTCTTCATCCAACTCTGTACTGAGCAATTCTTTCAAGATAGTTCCAATTGCTATCATCCATTTCATGTCTGCTTCCGATTCTGAGTGCAGTAGGTTCTTCAGCCCTCCTCTTTGTTGGGGACGTTAGATCCCCAGAACTCATTTGGAAAAGGACCTAATTTTGTAATTTTATTTAGAAAATTTGAATTTCTTTGTTTTCGCTCTAAAGGCGCTCTCTTCACCTTCATGTCGTATTTACCACTCGAGAGAATCTTAAATGCCATTGGTCCGTATGTTATTTTGTAACTCTCATAAAAGCTGGTTTTTTGCTGTATATATATGTTTTGATTTGTGTCTGTTGTTATCGCTCGTTTCTAGCTGTTTGCGGAATATACTTCCCCTACTCCAAGCATGGACTTCTTCATCTAGTCAGCGGGTGTGGGACGCACCAAATAGCTAGCTTATTAGTTTATGGTCACTGATTGTTTGTTCCGTTGGCAGTCTAAGTGAACTCGTGACCGCTTCAAACCTAGCACCCCTTAAAGCTCCAAGTTAGTGGTTGCCTCGTAATTCAGTTTGATGATTTCCGCAATGCATGTCCTAATCACAATTAGCATCTTCCCCTAATTTCCTCATTATGCGAAAACTGGTGAATTCTTTCCCACAGTAGGCTGCTGCTGGTGGTATCCGGTCAACGAACACTGAGTGTCTTGTGCAGATAATTGTTTAGCAATACTTGTGCATTTTTGATGATGGTTGTGGTAGTTCTTGAAGTTTCTGCTGCATATAGTAGAACTGTCTTGATAATCGTGTTGGAGATTTTGACTATGATAATGGTTGACCGTTGTCTTGAGTTTTATATGTTTTTCATTTGTGAGGATGCTGTCCTTACATTGCGAATCCTTGCCTTCATATCTCTCTTGAAGTCTCCTTGTTAATCGATGACGCCATCGAGGTACATGAAAGTTTCGACCCCTCCCAGAGATTCTCCATCAAGTTTGATTGGGTTGATGTCCTCCGTGAAGACTGGAGAGTACTGACCAGTTGTTTTATCCTGGTTTGAGATTTTCCGATAGTACACATTCATCGTCCAGATAGTGATACAATTTGGGATCTCTAGTTCTCGTGATGAGAGTTTTACATTTAAATCAGTGATCCGGAATTCATTGGATTGTATTTCATAATTTAATCAATTTACAGTATCGCGTTAACATCTTCCATTGCTTTTCAGTGGGCAACTATCTTACATCCAAAACAGTTGAGCTCGAATGTTCACATTTTATCATGGATGAGTATTAGTATAGACAAAACAGCTGTCCAGTGCTTCTTGATTTTAAGTAAACATTCAACTTATATCAGTTTGTAATATCAAGAACACAGGGGATTTCACTTCACTCCTACCTGAAATTTGTACTGATGATTTCGTTCAGAAGAACGATGAAAGCTCCACGACCAAAACATCCAGCTCAGAGAACAGAACTTCATCATAATCATTCATTTGAGCTACAAATTTTCTCCATGGAAACACTGTAGTGGTTATTCATGTTTTCCATTTTTATTCATCTTGCCTTTGAACACATAAATACTGGTACAAGAGGGTACCAAATATATATGCGTCACACAAAATTTTATTTGTGTGTGGGCCGCGATACTGCTCGGGTGCCCAGACCAAAGCAGGTGGTTTTCTCATGGGGCCACACACGGAGCCTTTGGCCCAAATGTCTGACCCACAAGGTAGTGGAGCATCGTAAGCAGATGCGGTCCCATGGTAGCCGGTGACCAAAGATTGGTTCATACGCCATTTGTTCCTTCAGGATACTGGAGCCAGTCCATGTGCACCATTGGTTTGGGATCCGGTTAAAGCGCCGGACATTCGCTTTTCATCCTCTCATTTTCGTAAACAACACCCCCGCCACGTGAAGGCAGTGATTAGGACTTCCCTGGCAGGGGCTGTATACGCGTGGCTGTATGAGAGCATTTCGAGAGGGAGGGCGGACCCGCGTCACTCTCGGCCATACCAGGGCATTTGGGGCATTGATTAGATGGAATGAGAAAATAGTTGCAGTAAATGGACCAATAAAACAAACGTCTCATTGTTGATATTAAGGACTGGATATAGATCATGAAATTTCTTCCATTAGACAAGCTAGAGAACGAATAACTTAGTAGATAATGAGTTATGTATTTGGAAAGAATGATATTAAGTTCAAATCCTGTAGTCAGCAAAGACTCTGTGACACAAATGTATCTAGCTGATAGGTCCGTAAGCAACTGAAATAGATATCCCAAATATCACTACTAGTTAATATTCATACTTAAAATTGATAAAATATGTTTGAGATAATGTTGTAGTGAATAAGAAACACCAATGAACACAACACAATCAAATATCTCTTAATACAAAATGACAGAATCTCTTAGTTATATCTATGAACTATACAGTAAATACTTCATTTAAAGAAAATATCATTGTTCCTTCATTCCCACACCGTTTATTCTTTGTTCTGATTCTTTTCTGTTTGATCTTCTTAACCTTCTATTACCAAGTATTTCATTTTCTATTGATAATATATACTACTTATATTCAATTGATATTAGTAGTATACACCTACCATAATATTATCACATGTTTCATATAATATTAAGTATAGATATTCTTACATCAATCAAATTTCTTTCTTTCTTTTTTTCTTTCTTTCTTTTTTTCTTGTTTCAATAAAATATGTGGAAATAAAAGAACACAAAAGAAACATATGACATAATAAGTTGTTGTTGTATTACATGAACTTGTATGTACATGCATAAGTACACACACTTACACTCACACACACTCTCACACACACTTGTACATACCTATAATACAGAAAATTTGTAAGCACACCCAAATATGTAAAATAAAGTTGTTACTATTTTTTTCTTTTTATTGTCAAATCATTTATGACTACTCATAAACACACACACACATACACAACCACATTTACACACGCACACACACACACACCAGAAAGGAGCTTCGTCTATTGAGAACAATAAAATGACCCTCCTCAAATTTATTGATTGATCTGGTTTATCCATGCACAATAGGTATTTATGGCATATTGATACACATATATATATATATATACCTTTATATATACCTCTCATAGTATGAGAGTAAAACAAGTAGTGTAACAATTTTCAATTGTTTCATGGTAAGTTAACAAAAACCTATTCGATGAAATCTATTCAATGTTCTATGAAATAAGCCTCAGTTTTAGCTTGTTGATGAAGGTGTATTGAAACCAAATCAATTTCTATATTCATTCATTCATTCATTGATTTGATATTACCTTGTTTGTATCTTCCCAAATGATATTTAGGATTGTAATTGATCAGTTACTTATTGATATATTGTGTATACTGTTAAACAAGGGAATACGCATAGGATACATATATGCTAATAAGAGATTGATCAATTGATGTGCTAAACATCAATGAGGAGATTCAAGTAAACAACAATATTAAGTGAATTGAAACTTCACTTTATTAGATAAGTAGGTGACTATCAGGACTCAGTAGCTAAGTGGATATCATGATGGTATTTGAAGTAAAAGGTAATGAGTCCAGATTGCAGAGTGAACGTCAACTCTAGCTGACGAGTCCCGAATAGGACGAAACGCGCGTCCTGGATTCCACTGCTAACCACTATCCATTTTTGCTTATAATTCATCTGTTCATTTGTTCAATATATATTACTCAAATATCAAGATTCTATACGTGAGGTGTTGTTCATATTAGATATGAGTCTGTTGAGTGTTATATACCGACGAGAACAATGAATAATAACTATCGGGATTTCTTTGTGGACTAATACTAAAGCTGATACTATCATTTATGGACAATCTTTGAGCAACGCTCAAGTGACCTTGAGAGTGTCCACCTAGTAACTAAGAGTAAACGAGGATTATGAAACAGTTTAAAGAATACAGATTATGATTTACAATTGATGATTAGAATTAGGAATTAGATTTACGGTTTTCATCACGAACTGACATCAGGTTCAATGTCAAAACGCTATTTAGACAATTGGTTGAATGAATTTCGCGCCAAAATCTAAGATCTGCTATCATAAATCTGATTGGTTCGTTCATAAATTATAGTCTTATCATACCATACATATATTTTTATTGTGCAATTGTCAAGTAGTTAAACTATGCCTATCCACGTTCCTTTCATTATAAGGTTTATTTTGACCCATACAGACCATTTACTGTTCTTAAGTCGAATAAATACACTCTCCCGCATTCACATTCACTTTTTGGTCAAATCTTGTACAAATGTGTATTTGTTCTCTGAGCTGGATAGTTTGGTCGTGGAGCTTTCGTTGTTCTTCTGAACGACATCATCAGCACAAACTTCAGATAGAAGTGTGAAGTGTTCGAATTTCTCCATATGCGTTTCACAGCTTGTTCTATGCACCTCGATGTTGACTGGTTCTTGTTGACCCTAAATTTGTCATTGTTTACTTCTTTGTTTTGGTTGTATCTCCCATTAGTTTGATTTTTGTGCATCATTTTTCTGATTAGTTGATAAATTGGATCGATTTCAATGTGTTTGTTGATTGTTGATTAACCTGAGTGAAAGGCTTCAAAAATTCTCTGGTGTTTTGGGAATTTCCTCTATCGAAGATTTCCACATTTTTCCAATCAAATGTGTGTCCGCAGTTGTCCACGTGTATTGATATAAGTGTGGAGATATCATGCCATTTGACTGCTAATTGATATTCGTGTAGGCGAAGGTGAAGGGGGCGTCCACTTTGTCCGATGTAGTGTTTGTCGCAGTTGAGATTGATGTTCTGGACTCAACAGGCAGAGTTAGGGTGGAAGGAGCAAGACAAATAAGTACTCGAGACTTCTCATACGGGTTTATGCATTTCCGATCCAATCGATAAGAAAAAAGGCCACAAGTTCTAACATAAAGCGACACAGAAAATCTTCCAAAAAAACCCGAAAGGGCTCTGAACATGTTCAGAAACATTTTATCCGATTAGCACTAAGCCGAGAAGATTCTCGGAAACATCTAGGTGGTGAAGAGTCATGTATCATACATATCTTCCTACTATATTTAAAATGGTTTCATAATTTTCTAGAAGCCCGAAGCTATCTGAAATGCTCTAAATGCTCTTGATTTTCTACACATACATTAACCTTAATATAAGGTGTTCTTTCTATATATATCGCCCCTTTTCTGTCACATGTAAGGTGTATGGATTTAGCCTGAGGGTTACTAGAAGAGCTTAAAAAACCGAATCAATAGTCCGGTCAGTAGATATATCGTGTGGACTAACCAACTCATGTGATATATCATAAATTAAGTGATTTATGTTTTATAAGTGGATTAATTAATAACAGTATATCACTAACACATAGCTCCACCTGTAGCTCTTCTAGAAATACTGCCGGTCCCAAACCCAAGTAAAGGAAGAGGGTTGAGCATAGGGTCGACAACCCTATCCCATATAATAAAATTCTTGCTAAAAGACATACGTCAACTAAATTAAACAAACTGAGTAAATAAGTATCAATGACACATTGTAATCACTTTTATATTATGTAACAAGCAAATCAAGCCAAAAAGAAATGACATTTTCTTTCATTCAATTTTCATTCAAAAATGATTGCAATCATAATGTTCTTATTTAAATTGGAATCTTGCGAGGTGAGATCATGGATGCAAACTACCACTGAGGAGTCCCACAATAGAACGAAACGGCCGTCTAGGTTTCCAATGGTGATCTAGCATCAATTAACTTATGATATCAACTAATGAAAATTTTTTGTTATTTATTTTAGATAAATGAAAATCATACAAAAACAAAATTGTTCATTAGCGCCAAAAAATGATTTGTGTCAAGAAAATTTCTTTGGAAAAAATGTAAGTTTAATGTTTATTACTTATTTACTCCTCTTACTCCTCGTGAAGGAGCATAAGCCGCCCATCAGCACTATCCATCCATCTCTGTCCTTGACAATGCTTTATACTTGTTTCCAGTTGCTATTCATCCTTTTCATGTCTGCTTCTGATTCTTGACGAAGTATGTATTTCGACCTGCCCATTTTCCGTTTCCCTTCAAGATTCCAAGTTAACGCTGGATTCATGATGCAGTTTCATGAATTCCTCAATGTGTCACCTATACAATTTCATTGTCTTTCTCTAATTTCTTCTTCATCTGGAAGCTGGTTTGTTCTATTCCACAGAAGGCTGTTGCTGGTGGTATCCGGCCGATAGACGTCCAGTATTTTGTGTAGAAAATTGTTTATAAATATTTGTACATCTTTGATGACATTTGTGGTAGTTCTGGAAGTTTCAGCTCCATACACTAGAACTGTCTTGACGTTCGTATTGAAGATTGTGACTTTAATATTGGTTGACAGATAGTTGTTTTAAGTTCCATATGTTTTTCAGTTATAGGAATGCGGCACTTGCTTTGTCAATCCTCACTTTTATGTCTGCATCCGACCCTCCTTGTTCATCAATTATGGTTCCCATCTACACAAAGGATTCCACATCTACCAGAGCTTCTCCATCAAGTGTCATTGGATTGATTTTCTCCGTGCTGTATTTGAGGAACACGCTTTTTCCTTTGCGTGTGTGTTGAGGTCTACTGATGCGGAAGCTGCTGCTACACTAGTTGTGTTTATCTGCGTTTGTTCGCGTGTATAGGATAGGAAAGCTAAGTCATTTAAGAAGTCTAAATCGTCTAATTGATTCTGAGCTGTCCATTGTATTCCGTGCTTGGAATTAGTGAAAGACATTGAATGGAAGTTAGACAACAACGACTAGCTTCAAGAGAACGTCTTTTATATTCCGGCCATGAAGAATAAAATACCCCACATACATAAGGAGTTGAATTGATGCTATCAAAACAAGCACAAAATGCACCTATAGGATGGGAATCTCATGGACCAAGGATCATCAAAGCTTCCTTCAAAACAAAGAAAGAGGGTATTACAATGAACATCATGCAATGCTATGCGCCTGCCAAAGATTGCAATGAAGACGTTAAAGATCAATTCTACGATAGACTGCAGTCAATCGTTAAGAAGTACCAAACAAAGGACTTGACCATTCTGATGGGAAACCTAAATGCCAAGGTTGGAATGGACAACACGGATATGAATACATCATGGGATGACATGAACTAGGAGAAAGAAACGAAAGTGGTGAGAGATTTTTAAACCTATATGGCTTCAACAATTCAAGATATTGTATAAGTTATAATTTATTCACAACAGGAAAAAGACAGTTATCATTGACTGTAATGAATGACGGTTGTACTTGCTTACTTACTTGCTTACGCCTGTTACTCCTAATGGAGCATAAGCCGCTGACCAGCATTCTCCATTTCTTGTTCATTTTTCTCATGTCTATCTCCATTTCCCGTTGTTATGTGTTCTTTGATATTCCACTTTTCCTTTGGCCTTGAGGATTCCATGTGAGGGCTTGTCTTGTGACTTAGTTGGGTGTTTTCCTTAATGTGAATGACGGTTGTGCAATACAGTGAATTGATTTATTTGTGAACTATATGAATCAAGTCCATTGATTTAATTTAACCTCTCTCCATAAAAGTCCTGAAGTGCAATTGTTTTATCGTTTATAAGGTTAAAAGTCCTTACAAGTATGAAGTCTTTTACATATAACTACCATTGAAGTAATTAGTTTTTTGAATTTGGTGATCATCTTGTTATGCTAATGAGATATGGCAATTTGAACCGATCTATATATGTGACTGGTTCTACGTTGTAGCTGACTGACTGACTGACTGACTGACTGACTGTTTCCCGAGTTCAGATGTTTAATTAGTAAAACTCGTTTGATTATTCAAGCTGTCTTGAGATTAAGATGAACATTCCTTACAAATTATTCATCTTGGAGTTAGTGTTGGAATAGATGTTATTATCAATGATACGAACAATTAACACTGATAGATTTTAGGGTAAATGCCTTTAAACTATGTCAATCGTCTCAGACTTTCATTGTCCCTTCATTTCAATACCAATCATTCTCTGTTCTCGGTCTCGTTCTCTTCTCTTCCATCTTCTCAACCTTCTGCCTCCAGATATTCTAATTTCGATCATAGATATATACTCCTTATATATACATCAATATCAGTAGCACATCAAAGTACTATGACAAATACATAAATATAAACCATAAAATCTATGATTGTTTTACATTTTAGATAACTGATCCATATCGTTGGTTAGAACAAAATTTCTCTTATAGAACTCATCAATTTATTTCATATCAAATGAAACAAACACAACAGTTTTTATCATGTTGTCCATATCAGGAAGATTTCAGAAATTAGTAAGTTATTTATTGCAAAAATAAACAAAGAGAAATGATGGATTCGTTGAAGTTGGACATTAACACCGTTGGATACCGATCAGCTCAGTGGTCTAGAGGTTAAGCGTTCGCGTGTGAGACCGACTGGTCGTAGGTTCGAATCTTGCGAGGTGAGATCGTGGGTGCGTACTGCCACTGAAGAGTCCCATAATAGAACGAAAAGGCTGCCCATTGCTTCCAGGTTCTTCATGTTGATGTAGCTTCAGCTGGCTCAAAATCTCAACTATTGAAATCACCATAATATTCACAAAATACTCCTTCTGATAATAATCATCATATAATCACTAGTGATTGGCTTCAAGAGGTATTTTCTGGGGTACTAGTGAGAAGCAGTGACCAGTAGAGTTCAACCAGGTCTGTTGTGAGATAGTAACTCACTGAAGACAATAGTGGATATGTCGCTAAATTTCTTAGATTAATTGAAGTTAGATATTAATACCATTGGATACTGGTCATCTCAGTAGTCTAGAGGTTAAGCGTTCACCTACGAGACTGATTAGTCGTGGGTGCGCATTGACACTGAAGAGTCCCACAATAGGACGAAATGGTCACCCATTCCTTCCAGGTCTTCCATGTTGATGTAGCTTTAATTGACCTATGATCTCAACTATTTAAAAGATATATCGATCAAATGTTTTTCTTTTCCTTTTCTTTTTTTTTCTCTTTTTTTTTTCTTTATCTAGTTTACAATCATTATGTAATTTTGATTGGTATAGTTATTCATTAATTCGTGGTATAAATTACTTTTATTGTTTTAAACCATCACATTTAAATACTATGTAAGTTGATCATTTTGTATATCTATCTATCTATCTATCTATCTATCTATCTATCTATCTATCTATCTATCTATCTATCTATCTATCTATCTATCTATCTATCTATCTATCTATCTATCTATCTATCTATCTATCTATCTATCTATCTATCTATCTATCTATCTATCTATCTATCTATCTATCTATCTATCTATCTATCTATCTATCTATCTATCTATCTATCTATCTATCTATCTATCTATCTATCTATCTATCTATCTATCTGATCTATCTATCTATCTATCTATCTATCTAATCTATTTGATCTATCTAATGAATCTATCATAGTGTATTAGAGGCTATACAATATAGAATGAAATTCCCTCAAGTTATATTAGATCCAACATGTATTGGATTAGAGAAATCAGATACAATTACTGGATTCAATCTATCAGATTGTGGTACATATTTATGTTATGAAATATGGAATCAAACTAATAATCAATATAAATTGTATGTAAGTTTTATCATTTAATGTTTATAATATAATTTTATCTGTAAAACTCTTTGACAGTTATTGGCTGTGACAAGTTCAGGTAAAGAAGAAAGGTTGGGTATAGAATTTGTGATCCTAACCTGGAATAATATATCGTTTAAACCATTTAAACTTTACCTTGGAAGTTAGATGGTGTTCATTTAGAAGAGTTATGAGGATTCATGGTGAATGCTGAGTTCCTTAGGAATTCATGAGGCTAATTCTCCTTTTAACAACCAGAGTAATAATTTTAATAGGTTCAGGTGGGTGGTCTATGCTCCTCCAAGAGGAGTAACAGGTGTAAGTAAGTAAGCAATTAAGTAAGGATTTGTAATAAGGAAAGATGGTTAGTGATTCGCAGTGGAATCCAGGATGCGTGTTTCGTCCCATTTGGGATTCGTCAGCTGGATGTACTTGCATCATAGAGTTGATGTTTACTCTGAGACTCGAACTCAGTACCGTTTGCTTTAAATACCATCGTGTTATACACTTAGCTATTGAGTTCTGATAGTCACTTGTTTGTGTAATAGGGTGAAGTATAAATTCACTCCATATTATCTACTTGAATCTTCCCATTGATGTTTAGGACTGCAATTGGTCAGTCTGTTATTGACATATATGCATCCTATGCAGACTGCCTTGACATTGCGTTAAGTCACAAGCATTATAAGCAAGGATGAATAGTGACTAGCAGTAGAATCCATGAAGCGCATTTCGTCCTAATATGATAATTTCATTTGAATACCACTGATTACCAGAAACGTGTAAAATCTTCTCCATCTCCTCCGTATACCCATGGCTTCACTATATATCAAATCCAGGATTATCAGGTTTCATTTTAAACGTTTAATCATTCGATCAACTGGATCACTGTTCAATGATATAATTTCATAGGTGGAGAGCGTTTTTATCGATTTCTTTCAAACGTTAAGCAAATACATTGATAAGTAACGTCAATGATTGAAAATGAATGATTTGAGTATTGAATTTCATCGTAGCATTATTCCCCTCAATATCATCTTAATGATATCATCTCTAACATTAATCCAACAAGGTTTATATTTTAGATAAATGAAATTCATGCTAACTGGCCATCATCAATAAAGTCACAGACATTATGAGCAGAGATGAATAGTGGCTAACCAGTAGAATCCATGATGCGCGTCTCATCTTACTTAGGACTCGTCAGTTGAGTGTACCTTGTATCACAGAATTGATGTTCACCTCGGAACTCGAACCCAATACCGTTCGCTTCAAACTCTTTCGCATTGCTCACTTATCTACATCTAATACATCCAACTGATGAGTCTTAAATAGGACGAAAACACGTGTCATAGATACCAAAAGTGTTCTTGTTTCAATACTTCTTTATTCATCATTGTTTATTGTCTCTCTCTCTCTCTCTCTCATTCTCTTTCTCTCTCTCTATGTAATAACAGTTTAAGAATATAAAAATGGATATTCAATTATCGGATTGTATTAAATTACAGAATAAAAGTTCTATGACATGGTCAAAAGATAATAAAGGGTTATATTATATTCATTGTATTCCAATACATTCTATTGAAGATCCAATGAATCATTTTATAGAAAATTATATTATCTCTATAAATTATCATAAATTAGGTGAAAATAATCAAATGAATGATCTAATTGTATGGAGTTGTGAAATGTCTGAACTCAATTCAATGTAAGGAATAAATGATCTTTATGATTGATTATATGTATCCGTATATATGATATGATTTGTTTATATTGGTTAGTATTGTCTTGTATAAGATGGAATAGCTAATCATATGTTTACAATTACTCTTTTACAAGGATTTGAGATTGAAAGTAACATTGAAAGAACTTTAGGTGGAGGTGGAGGTGGAATGTTTCCTATATCTGAATAGTATCATCAATGAATGTGAAGTATACAATGGAGATGTACTAGGAGGATTGACGAAGCAAGCACAACATTCATACAGTTGAAGAACATATAGAATTTAAAACAACTATCTGTCAATCAATATTAAAGTTACAATCTTCAATACGAAAGTCAAGACAGTTCTAGTGTATGGAGCGCCCCCAAATGCCCTGGTACGGCCAAGAGTGGGGAGAGTCCGCTCTCCCTCTCCAAATGCTCTCACGTGGCCACGCGTACATAGCCCCTGCCAGGGAAGTCCTACTCACTGCCTTCACGTGGCGGGGGTGTTCTTTACGAAAATGAGAGGATGAAAAGCGAATGTCCGGCGCTTTAACCGGATCCCAAATCAATGCTGCACATGGGCTGGCTCCAGTATCCTGCGGAAACAAATGGCGTATGAACCAATCGTTGGTCACCGGCTACCATAGTGTTGGGGGTGGCTGGAAAAAAGTTATGGGCGGGCAAACCAAAACGTGGAATCAGTACTTGAAGTCACTAACTTCTGGTCTAATTGGTTGGGGTCCGCGCAACTGTCGTAACCAATGAATCGAGACTCTTTGTGACATGTCTTAGAACCGATCACAATGACGTAGGTGTATGCAATCTCTATCTTCCCTTAAACTATGAGATTGAAATCGCTTTATATCTTTGTTTGTACCAACCAATCCTTTCTTCCTATACTATATCCTTATATGCAATCTTTTATATATTACAACTATGAACTTAACTACTTCTATAAATTCGCAGTTCATCTTGTTGTGCTAATGAGGTATGGCAAGTCGGATCGATGTAAATATGTGCCTGGTCCTACGTTGTGGCTTACTTGCCCCCAAATGCCCTGATACGGCCGAGAGTGGGGAGAGTTCGCTCTCCCTCTCGAAATGCTCTCACATGGTCACGCGTATATAACCTCTGCCAGGGAAGTCCAACTCACTGTCTTCTCGTGGCGGAGGTGTTGTTTACGAAAATGAGAAGACGAAAAGCGAATTTCTGGCTCTTTAACCGGATCCCAAACCAATGGTGCACATGGACTGACTCCAGTATCCTGAAGGAACAAATGGCGTATGAACCAGTCGTTGATCACCGGCTGGCTACCATGGGACTGCATCTGCTTACGATGCTCCACTGCATTGTGGATCAGATCTTCAGGTCAAAGGCTCGGGGTGTGGCCCCCTATGAAAACCACCTGCTTTGGTTTGGGCACCCGAGCAGTATCACAGCCCTCACACAAATCAATTGAGATTCGTGTGGCGCATATGTATTTGGTGCCTTCTTGTACCAATACTTATGTGTTAAAATAATAAATAAATAAATAAGTGTATGGAGCTGAAACTTGGAGAACTATCATAAATATCATTAAAGAAATACAAGAATTTATAAACAGTTGTCTATACATGATACTTAATGTCCATTGATAGGATACTGGCAGCAACAACCTTCCATATGAAGAGAAAATGAGTAAAAGATATTGGAAGTGAGAATATCATCACATTGAATCACGATACAAGCACTAACATGGAATCCTGAAGGGAAATGCTAAAGATAAAATTCGTAGAATACATTGCTTTAGAAATTTTAGGTAGAGATGAAATAAATGAATAGTAACTAGTAAGAAGTGGAAAGTATTGCCTATGACAGATTTGGATGATAATCGTATTCATGATTTATCGTTGAGACTATATAATTTATAGAAGATGTTTGGCGAGACTCTAATTTAGGGACGAGCCAATCAGAAGCGCTTGAGCCGTTTCAAGGTCACGGAGCCAAGTTTAACACCTGATGCTCACATATAATAGGTTTACAGAGGATTTTAGAGAAGGGGTGATTATTGAGAGGCTACAAGGGATAGGATTACTAAAAAATTCTTGTACGTGAGACTGCGGTTATCAAATGTCTGGAGTAAAGTGTGCACATAACCGTAGTGAGATTATATTTCGTTGTCCTTCATGTTGGAGGAGAAAGTCTGCTAGAACGGGGACTTTCTTTGCTCGATTGCTACTGAAACTGAATCAGATTATGATAATAGTTGCAAATTGGGTAATAAATACACCAGTAACACTGGCTGCGGCGTTTGCAGTTGTTTATGAAAATTCAGCAGTCCAGTGGTATGAGTACTGCCGTGCAACTAAAATAACACTTGTACACCAATCATTCGGAGGAGTAGGATGTATCGTGCAGACAGATGAAACGACAGTGAGAAAGCGAAAATACAACAGGGGACGTAGTATAAAGTAGGATTGTGTAAGTAGCATTTCCGTAAATATACTCGACAGGTACTTGGAATTTATGACTTTTTATACCGTATGCAATATGATTTCAAAACATCTGAAACTTTAGCAAACATTGATAAGTTTTTAAATCATGTAAAAGAAGTATATTCACTGTAATCCATTAGTATCTTCTAATATATTTCTACGTTATACTAGCTGTCTTCTGATTGGCTATTAGTCTCAAGGTCACTCAAAATTCGTTCAAAGGTCGTCCCTAAATTAGAGTCTCGCCAGATGTTTAAACGACACCAAAATGATTATGAAAGTGTCCACCTAAGAACTAGAATCAAACGATTGTTAGAAATTTGTGTAAGCAATGATAATGATGATTAACAGTTGGTGGTCGTTAAGGTTAAGAATTAGATTTAGGGTTTACATCATTATCTGATATCAGCTAAAATGCCTAAATTATTATTTATTTATTTTAACACATACGTATTGGTACGAGAAGGCACCAAATACATATGCGCCACACGAATCTCAATTGATTTGTGCGAGGGCTGTGATACTGCCCGTGTGCCCAAACCGAAGCAGGTGGTTTTCTTAGGGCACCACACCGCGAGCCTTCGACCTAAAGGTCTGATCCACAAGGAAGTGGAGCATCGTTAGGAGATGCAGTCCCGCGGTAGCCGATGATGAACGATTGGTTCATACGCCATTTGTTCCTTCAGGATACTGGAGCCAGCCCATGTGCACCATTGATTTGGGATCCGGTTAAAGCGCCAGACATTCGCTTTTCATCCTCGCATTTTCGTAAAGAACACCCGTGGTGCGAGAAGGCAGTAATTAGGACTTCCCTGGCAGAGGTTATATACGCGTGACCATATGAGAGCACTTCGAGAGGGAGAGCGGACTCTCCCCAATCTCGGCCGTACCAGGGCATTTGGGGGCAAATGCTCTTTAACTAAATGGATGAATGGATTTCATACCGAAATCCAAGACCTGTTATCTTATACCTGATTAGTTCATCTATAAATTATAGTCTCATCGATTTATTCAATTAAAAAAAACACTTTACTTATTTAGATGGTGGAACTTATATTTTTCTTCAATTTTGTAACATTAGTTTGCAAATAGTACTGTTGAGGGCTCTTGTACTAAGACAAAACAGTGATGCAATGCTTCCATCATTTTTATAGTAGTCTAGCTTAAATCGACTTATGAATTCAACGGTTAAAAACTACTACTGTATTGAAAGAGAACACAAGTGAGGACAAGCAAATGTATTTGAATACAATATTACAGAATCTCTTGGTAAAATCTGAGAATCATACATTAAATACTTCATTCGCAAAATGTCAATCAATCTGTGAGGGCAGCCCACGGCTGAACTCGAGGAAGCTCTAAAAACTTCAGAAAGAGCCGAAGATATTCCATTCAATCATCTTTTGGAAGAATATTCCACAATCCCTACATGTAGCGCCCCTATTGCACGAATGGTAATAACCTCCCCTTATGTGCAGATTGGATAACTATCATGATGTTTTGGTTTTTACTAAAAAAAAACATAAATACCTGTACCATGATTGACACTGTTTAGAATAATATTCCGTTCATATATCTTCTGTCTTCTTATTTGTGACTTGGAAGGATTCTAACGTCCAAGTGATCAAGTTATAAGCGGCATATCAAGAATATAAATTCATTGTTCTTTCGTTTCCATACTAATCATTCTCTGTTCTCCTTCTCTTTTCTTTGATATTCTTAACCTTCTACATCCAGGCATATATATTATATTGTATAATTGTTAAGTAGTTATGCTATCCACATATTCATATCCCTCTTATTATAAGCTTCATTTTGACCCATAGACTATTATTATACGATTTACCATTCTTCAATTATGTCCTGTTTATTAGTCACTGTCTCCCACACTCACAGTTACATTTGGCTAATTCTTGTACAAATGTTGTTTCCTATTTTATGGTATAATGTGGTCTGTTTGACTGCTGTATATAAACCCAGTCTGTTTGAAATACATGATTCATATCACAGAGGCTGAAATTGGTGTTCTAGACTTAACAGGCATGCAAGACTAGGCAGGACTCAGGATCGATAAGTACTCTCGACTGCTCGTATAGATGTATGCATTATTAGTCTGATCGACAAGTAACTGTTCTCTAATTGTCCGTATCATTATGTAATACATTAATACAGCACAATGTCACAAGTTATAAGACATTTCAACTACATTCAGTAACATCAGTCTCCTGGAGATTAAAATGCTGCCATATTGATATGTTTCAACTAACATTAAGCTTAAGTCCAGTAGAAGTACCTTTTGAATACTTTCAATTTACATTAATTCATTTTATTTGTTTATAGATTCTGTGAATTAGATGAAACTGGACGTTATATTTTAGTGACTTTATTGAATGATCAAGGTTCACAGAATAAATTAATCTTTGGTTATGTTAATCATGAACGAGTGAAAATAAAAGGTCAGTTCTATTTCATCTTCATTGAGTACTGTACAGTTATAACCTGCTATGTTTGAAGAGATTATGCAATATCATCTAAACTGAGGAACTGAATAACAGGACAAACCAAAGTATTCCAAAGAGCTTCAGCCTTATTAATTAGACGGAAAATATCAGATTCAGTCAAGGGTAAAGTATATTCCACAGGCAACCAGAAGCGCGATTGAACAAGCACACAACTTGGAAAAGGTCATAAAATAGTGTATTAAAAGAGGAGATGAATCAATGACATTTAAGGTCCTTCCACATAGTAAGTACAATCTGAAGCTAAAAATGGACACCTTTTGAGAAATTCAAATTTCTAAAATAAAATTGCAAAAATATGACGTTTACAAAGTAGTTTCTCGGGGGGGGGATCTAGCATCCAACAACGTAGCATATGAGTGAACAAAGATGGATAGTGAGTTGGAGTGGAAGCTACGACGCGCGTTTAGCCCCATTTACGACTCGTCGGCTTAATGTAGCTGCATCTGAGAGTTGATCACCACTACGGGACTCGAACTCAGCAACGTTTGCTTCAAACGTTACCACGTTATCCACTTAGCTACTGAGTCTTGATAGTCATTTGCTTGTGCAACGGAGTGAAGTTTAAATTCACTTGGTATTTTTTGTTTGAATCTTCCCATTGATGTTTAGGACTACAATTGATCAGTCTCTCATAAGAACTCGAGGAAATCAATCTTGAAGCTAGTCAGAATTCCACTGCTAGCCACTATCCATCTTTACCTACAATGACTGTGATTTAAGGCAATATCTTGGCCATATGCACAGGATGCACATATGCCAATACGAGACTGATCAATTGCAGTCCTACATATCAATCGGAAGCTACAAGCAAGACAATATCAAGTGAATGTAGGAAAAAAGACTGTTGGTTATATCAGGGAAAACTAAAACTTGTACAGCACAATTAAAACGTCAAAAACACTGATAACAAATGAAGATTTTATTCAGTTAATTAAAATGTGAAGCATCCTTTAACCTTATACTCTATTTGAGATAACTCCTATTGATAAATGAAATTTCAGATCATTCTATGATACATTATTTTCTATCCTTCTATAGAGTGATATATTTCATAGTTGAATTTACGAATTGATCTAAGCTAGATCTTCACTGAAAACCTGGAAGCACTGTAAGACCGTTTCTTCGTGGCATGGGACCCTTCAGCGGTGTACATTCACGATACCACACGCAAGATTCAAACCCAGGACTTTTGATCTCGTGCGCGAACGCTTAACAACTAGACTGAAGGCTCTGGGTTAAAATCTCACGAGCGGGATTGTGGATGTACACAATAGGACGAAACGGCCTTACAGTGTTTTCAGGTTTTCAATGGCGGTCTAACATCAATCGGTTCATGATCTCAATCAAAATCCTAATAATTGCCACAATCCTATACTGATAATCTAATAACCACTGGATTGATGAGCTTATATTACCATCGTCATATCAGATATTATAAACTCATGTAGACAAATTTTTGAATAAAAACAAGTAGCATACTACATTTGTTATGAACCTTCTTTATCTGCTCACTATGCTACTTTTTAATATACAGAGTGAGAGAGAGAGAGAGTAACAGAAGCTGACCTACGGCATTCTAGCTCTAATTTACATCGTACAATTGTTGGGATATTCAGAGAAATATCCCAAAAGTTATCTTGTTAAGCCTAATTCTATCCCTGAACGTGAAATGGTGTCATTTTCTTATTGGTCAATATTCACGGTTCTCCTCCTGACCCCATAAACAATTTTCATCTAACGGTTTGCGTTCTGATATATTGGAGATTGGGGAACAGTATTGGGATCGTACTAGGATATCTGCAGTTGACCAATCGTAGAATTTAGAGTAGCCACCACGCGGTCCACAATAACAATACTGAGAATTATAACCCTTCAGTTCCATTTATGACTAAATGACCTTGAGAGAAACTATTCTATCATCAATTTTATTAAAAACCTGGAATCACTAGATTGCAATTATGTTCTAGTATGTTCTAGTACAAACTGATCAACAACGTCTTCGATGACATCAAGTTCACAATGGAACAAGAGGCAAACAACAAACTACCATTCTTGGATATATTAATCACTAGAACTGACACAGGAAAACTAAAAACTCAAGTATATAGGAAACCGACTCATAATGACCAAATTCTCAACTACAATAGCAACAACCCAAGAGCACATAAAATCAACTGCGTACAAACTTTGTCCAAGAGGGTGAGGACACACTGCAGCACATTGGCAGCATGAAGAAAGGAAGAGAAATACCTGAAGGAAGTATTTCAAAAGAATGGTTACCCAATCAACTTTATCAAAAAATACCAACCACATGCAGCATCAGAGCACAAATTATGCACAGAAATCAACAAATGGATCACCCTACCATACATAAATGGCATATCAGAAACCACAACGAGACTGCTAAAAACCTTCGGGATAGGTGTGGCGCACAAACCGACAAAATCACTGCAATCAATCCTATGCAAACCAAAGGATGAAATAACAAAAGAAGATAAATCAAACATCATCTACAAAATAAATCGTGTCAACTGCGACAAACACTACATCGGACAAAGCGGACGCCCGCTCCACCTTCGCCTACACGAACATCAATTAGCAGTCAAACGGCATGATATCTCCTCACTTATATCAATACACGTGGACAACTGTGGACAAACATTCGATTGGAAAAATGTAGAAATCGTGGACAGAGGAAATTCTAAAAACACAAGAGAATTTTTAGAAGCCTGGCACTCAGGTCAATCAGCAATCAACAAACATATTGAAATCGATCCGATTTATCAACCAATCAGGAAATTTATGCACACATATAGGAACAAGAATTAAACAATAGGAGACAAAACCAAGACAAAAAAGGCGAGGTCGTGGATGCGCACTGCTGAGGAGTCCCATAATAGGACGAAACGGCCGTCCAGTGCTTCCAGGTTTTCCATGGTGGTCTAGCTTCAACTGACTCATGATCTTAATCATTGAAATTACTACAATCTCCACAAAACCCCTTCTGATAATAATCAACATATGCTCACTAGTGACTGGATCCAAGAGGTATATCCTGGAGTTCTAGTGAGAAGTAGTGACCAGTGGAGTTCAACCAGGTCTTTTGTGAGATAATAACTCACTGAAGACAATGGTGGATGTGTCGCTCAATTTCGTGGATTAGTTGAAGTTAGACAATAACACCGTTGGATGCCGGCTCAGTGGTTTAATGGTTAAATGCTCGCGCGTGAAAACATTAGGTCCTGGGTTCGAATCTCGCAGGGGGCGAGGTCGTGGATGCGCACTGCTGAGGAGTCCCATAATAGGACGAAACGGCCGTCCAGTGCTTCCAGGTTTTCCATGGTGGTCTAGCTTCAACTGACTCATGATCTTAATCATTGAAAAAAGTAAACAATGACAAATTTAAGGTCAATAAGGACCAATCAACATCGAGGTGCACAGAACAAGCTGTGAAACGCATATGGAGAAATTCGAACACTTCACACTTCTATCTGAAGTTTGTGCTAATGATGTCGTTCAGAAGAACAATGAAAGCTCCACGATCAAACCATCCAGCTCAGAGAACAAAACTCCATCAAAAGTATAAAACTCTTCAGTAGTGTTCATCCACGAGACTATCACCAGGAACCGAACTCAGGACTTACAATCTCGTGCTTAAACGCTTAACCTAAAGATCAATTAATCGATATACAATGACATCAACCTATATGTCCAATCAATCCAAGAAATTGCGCGATAATCTTCCATTGTCTTTATTGAATAAATTGATTACAGCCCGACACGGTCTAACTCTTCTAGTAATGGTTTCTTACTAGCATACTGGAAACTTCTTCTCAAATCTATTCACTAGTAAGTTAATTATAATTGTCATTATATTTAAACTAGAATATCAAAGTTGAAACAATATGGGTTATGTTTAAATGGCAACTATATTAGAATAGAATAGAACATATTTTAACATGAAACTAAACTAGACGATTCATAGAATAATCTGGATATGAAATTGAATGTTACTATTGTATAGATTAAGAATTAAGCAAGACAATATCTCCGTGACTAGCATCATTCCTTCATGAATCTTCTAGTCCTATTAACCTCGCACCTCCCCCCACCCCCAACTCCTCAATTTCATAATCTTCAGTAATAATCTATTTGTATTTTACTTTATCTATTAAGGTCGATTGAAAATGATTCCAATTGTGGATGAATTTGATGCAAAATATAAATTTATTGGTAGTACATCCATAGATTTTTATATTATGACTAATTTAAGTGCACCATTTAATAAAATTATTAAAGTGAATATTAAAGATCCTGATTGGGTAAGTATCATTTCAATGTTTATATCAAATCAATATGATTATCTTGCCCTTCATAGAGAAGTATAGGCTACTTATCAGCATTCACTATTCAACTTTGTCTTTGATAATCTTTTCCAGTTGGTTCCAGTTGCCATTGATTCTTTTCATATCCACTTCTCGTTTCCAATTCAGGATTCCAAGTTAGTGTAATGTATGTTCTATCCATTTCCAACATTTTTTTCTAGTTTGTTCTCTTCTACAGTAGATTGTTACTGGTTGTATCCGAACAGTAGACATTGAGTATCTTGTGTAGATATATGTTTATAAATACTTGTACAGTTTTGATGATCTTTGTGGTAGTTCTTCTTCAAGTTTCAGCTCCATATAGTAGAACTGTCTTGACGTTCTTATTAAAGATTGTGATTTTGATATTGATTGACAGTTGTTTTGAGTTATATACGTTGTTCAAGTGTAGGAAGGCTGTGCTTGCTTTGTCAATTCTTGCATTACATTTGTATCGGATTCTTCACGTTGATTGATGATGCTACCTAGATACATGAAAATTTCCATCACTTCCAGAGTTTCTTCAGTTAAATTGACCTATCCTTACGGCATCCAGCTTGTTGATAACGAAGTTGCACATCTACTAAATCTTCAATCCAACTCGGCAACCCTCAGTTAAAAACGTTTCCTGAAACTGACAGTAGTGTGATGCCTCTTTAGTTCTCGTATTTACTCAGATATCCTTTATTTGACATTTTGATGAGATGTCCTTCTTTCCAGTCCATCAGCACTCGTCATTTCTCCCAAAATCTTCCTGAATAGAACGTGGAGCATGTATGCAGTTGCTTCTACGTTTGACTTCAGAGCTTCAGCTAGTACATTATCAAGTCCTACTGCTTTCCCACCCTTGATTAGTGCTTATTAATGGATGGGTGTAAATACATTCTCTATTCAGTTTTGCTCAATAAAGCTTCCTTTTCACACATCTAGCTATTAGTTCGAGCTTATAAACGTGAAGTTTGTATGTCAATATCAAACGTAGACAACATAACAACGTAATATTTGTATTAATTGTTGTGGTCGATTCTAAGACATGTCATCAAGAGTCTTCAACCATTGGTTACGATAGTCGCCTGGATCCCAACCAAGTAGTCTATATCTACCAACATGGCTCAGACTAGAAGTTAGTGACTTTAGGCACTGATGCCACATTTTGGTTTATCCGCCCACTAACTTTCTTCCAACCATCCCCAACACCAATCAGCATTGCAAGTCGTGGTAACCGATATTCAGGAATACGCAATACGTGGCCCAACCATCTCAGTTGATGAAGATACATAACCTCATCAACTGATTTACCAACATCATTCTCTAATACTCTACGTATAACTTCACTATTACTTACCAGGTGATCTCAGCAGATGCGAGAAATATTTTTAAGGCATCTGTGGTCAAATACTAGTAACGTACGAGTATTTTCTACTCTTAGTGACCACGTTTCTGAGCTGTAAAGTAGAATAAAACGAACTGCCGCGCAGTATACTCGTCTCTTAATTGATAGACGAATATCTCGCCTTCACCAAAGGTGACATATGTTGGCAAAAGCCAAACGAGCTTTTCGAATCCATGCAGAGATTTCGTCAGACACCATCCCAAAATCAGATGGTACTGAACACTTATTTTGTTCTATCTTGAAATTCCATAATAACTGTACCCAAAAACTTTCACTATAATGAAGATTGAATTATATTTAGGTTATTGGGTTAGTATTCAACTGTTGACATACACAACATGAGTCCGCAATCTTGCAAATTGTGCAGTTTTAAGTGTTATTATATATATATATATATATATATATATATATATATATATATATATATATATATATTGCATAAGTATTCAGTAACTAGATTATGAATGTCTATAATCATCTTATTATAAGCTTCATTTGCCCCCAAATGCCCTGATACGGCCGAGATTGGAGAGAGTCAGCTTTCCCTCTCCAAGTTCTCTCACATGGCCACGTGTACACAGTCACTAACAAGGAAGTCCTACTCACTGCCTTCTCGTATTACTGGTATTGTTTACGAAATTGAGAGGACGAAAATCGAATGTCCGGAACTTTAAACGAGTTGATGGACACGGAGAGTTCACCCAGGATAGTTGGAAATCCCTCATTCCAAACTAATGGTGCACATGAAATCCCGGATCCTGAAGGATTGTATAAGTCGCATTGGAAGTCACAATAATTATAACCTATCGTGAACATTGGGATATCATGTACATATATATGTATGTTTTACAAAAGAGAAGATCTCACAAGATCCTTGATAATATCCTTCATCCATTATGAGTATTCAACATGATCCAATTATGTATACAGCTAGTTTATATTCTATATTCTTTCTTAAAAATTATAGTCTAATTGGGAAGATTTAATACCACATAATCCATTAAGAAAATTAGAATATGCTACATGTATCCATCGAAAGTATTTGGCTATAAGTTGTATAGAAAATGTCAGAGTAAGTGATTCATTGAATTAATTCATAAATTGTTGAACAATATTGTAGTTAAATTCATGTCATATTTCATGTAATCATGGAGTTGTTAATCTTACACAATGAAGTTAGTCATTGAATTTATGAGTCGATTGAGGCAAGACAATCATGGAAATCCTGGAAGTAATAGATGTCCATTTCGTCCTATTATAGGACTCTTCAGTGGCAATGAGTATCCACGATTACAACTAATAAGATTTGAACCAAGAACTTATCGGTCTCGTACGCGAACGCTTAACCTCTAGATCACTGAGCCGGCATCTAACGATGTTAGTGTTTAAACTCAACTAATCCACCAACTTGAACGACACATCCATCATTGTCATCAATGAGTTACTATCTCACAACTAATCCGGTTGAACTTCACTGGTCACTGCTTTTAACTAGAACACCAGGAAATACCTCTTGAAGCCAGTCACTAGTGATCATATGATGGTTAATATCAGAATAGGTTTTTTGTGGATACTATAGCAATTTCAATAGTTAAGATCATGAGTCAACTGAAATTAGATCACCATAGAAAATCTGAAATCACTGGATAGCCGTTTCGTCCTATTATGGTACTCCTCAGTCACAGTGAATATCCATGATCCCGTCTCGCAAGATTCGAGCCCAGAACCTATCAACCTTGATACAACTTTGTTTTATTACAGTTCATTCATTTGTTTTCTCTCTCTCTCTCTCTCGTTTTTTTTCTCTAAAATAATCAATTTAGAGTATAATTGCAATTTATGATTGGTATACTGGAAAATATTTAAAAAATATTATAACACCCATTGGTCGAATCTATTCCTTAACTGGTCATTATACAAGTAGTCAGGTAAATTGAAATCATTGAAAAACTATCATTCAATTCCTTTATAGATCTTTATTCATTTTGCTACCTTTCATGAACCATGTACAATAATGTATTGTGATTTAACAAAAGATAATTGGGAATTAAAGGTAAATTATAATTATTGATTATTGATTACATAATATATCGATGTCTCTCAGTTTCACGGATTAGTTCAAGTTAGATATTAACAGCATTAGATTCCGGTCAGTTCAGTAGTCTAGAGGTTAAGCGCTCGAGTGCGACACTATTAGGTCCTGAGTTCCAACCTTATGAGGCGGGATCGTGGATGCAAACTGCCACTGAAAAGTCCTATAATAGGATGGAACGGTTGTACAGTGATTCCACAAAAAACCCCTTCTGATATTACATAACAAGTTATTTCATGTATTGTTATTACAAATTGAATAATGCTATTGTTAATTACTAGAACCGATATACGTAAACTGGAGACTAAAGTGTATAAGAAACTAATTCATACAGATCAAATTCTCAACTACAATAGCAACAAACTAAGAGCTCACAAAATCAACTGCCTACATACTTTGTTCAAAAGGGCAAAGACAAATTGCAACACGAGAGAAATGAAGGAGAATACATGAAGACCATCTTTCAAAAAAAAAAAAACGGCTACCCAATCAACTTCATCAAAAAAACAATACCAGCCGTAGGCATCATCAGAAACAAAGTCAAGTACAGAAATCGATAAAACAATCACCCTACCATACATAAAAGGCATATCCGAAACTACAATGAAACTGTTGAAAACCTTCGAAAAAGGTGTTGTACACGAATCAACGAAATCATATGCAAACCAAACGATGAAATGACAAAAAAAGACAAACCAAATATCATCTACAAAATAAATTGAGCCAACTGCGGAGAACACTACATTGGACAAAGCGGACGCCCACTTCATCTTCGCCTGCATCAACATCAATCGACTGTCAAACGCCACGACATCTCCTCACTTATATCAATGCACGTGGGCAACTGCGGATACACATTCGACTAGAAATGTTTTAATAGAGACAATCCTAAAAACACCAAACATTTTTTAGAAGCTTGTCACTCAGATCAATCAGCAATCAACAAGTACATTGTACAATCGATCCAATTTATCAACCATCAAATATAGGATTGAAAATCAAATCAATGGGAGACACAGCCAAAAACAAAGAAGTAAACAGTGACAGGGTTAAGGTCAATAAGATCCAATCAACATCGAGGTGTACAGACAAGCTGTGAGCTATATGTGGAGAAATTCGAACGCTTCACTTCTATCTGGAGTTTGTGCTGGTGAAGTCGTTCAGACGAACGGTGAATGTTCCATGACCAAAGCATTTAGCTCAGAGAACGAAACTTCAAAGAGTGTTATTGTATTTAACTAAACATGGGGTGAGACCATAATTTGTGAACGAACCAATCAGAATTAGGATAGCTGGTCTTGAATTTTGGCGCGAAATTCATCCATCTATTTGGCTAAATAACGGTTTGGCATTTTACTTGATGTCAGTTCGTGTTGAAAATCCATAAATGTAGTCCCTATCTCTAACTAATAACTGCGAATCACACTCCTTATCTTTCACACTGATATACAACCCTCATTTAATCCCTGTACGGAAGCGGACATTCTGACGGTCACTATAACGTCGCACAAATGTCCTCCATAAATTAGAGTCTCACCAAATATTGGTCTTTAGAATTATAGAAATTTATGATGATATTTCAAGCTGGGAGTTATATGCGGAGAAAGTCGAACATTTCACTTCTACTTGACATTTGTGCTGAAGAAGAACGATGAAAGATCCAAGACTAAACCATTCAGCTCGGAGAATAAAATAAATCAAATACAAGAATGGATGTTTGAATATGTATATTTTGTATACTCACTAACCTGAACAAACAATCAGAGGAACGAAACGAAGAGAAAACAATGAAACAAAAATGACGTGCAGTGGAGAAGGCGTATGAACCAACTGGACTTAATCAAACGTTAATCAACATTTATAGCTGAACAAAAATAAGTTACAAACATGTGATGAATGGAATAAGAACTGCTCACACACACATACACATAGCCCGAGTTGCTAAGTGAATTATTGACAATATCAACATGAGACTCAAGAATGATGGATAAATTGGCCTGTCTGGAGTTACCTTAATCATTGCAGACTTTGCTTGATTATTCTTATTTAAGTAATCTAATTCACATAGTACAACATTCAAGTTTATTCAGTGGTTCTTTTTATGTAGATTGGATTGAATTTCTAGGAAGTATCCATCATAGATTAATCTTCATTTAGGTACTATTGAAATCTAAGAAGTAATAAACAGCTCTCCCTCTCGAAATGCTCTCACATGGACATGCGTATATAGCCTCTGCCAGGGAAGTCCTAATCACTGCCTTCTCGTGGCAGGGGTGTTGTTTACAAAAATGAGAGGACGAAAAGCGATTGTCCGGCGCTTTAACCGGATCCCAAAACCAATGGTGCACATGGACTGGCTCCAGTATCCTGAAGGAACAAATGGCGTATGAACCAATCGTTGGTCACCGGCTACCATGGGACTGCATCTCCTCACGATGCTCCACTGCCTTGTGGGTCAGACGTTCAGGTCGAAGGCTCGGGGTGTGGTGCCCTAAGAAAACCACCTGCATCGGTTTGGGCACCCGGGTAGTATCACAGCTCTCACACAAATCAATTGAGATTCGTGTGGCGCATATGTACTTGGTGCCTCTCTGTACCTATACTTATGTGTTAAAATAAATAAATAAATAAACTTACATCATAGTATGGAACTCCATTGTAGTTCATATTCAAAAACCCGTCTACGATTCTACCAACCTTCTTCAAGTCTGGTGTTAAATGATTAGATGTTAGAATCATAGGGTTGGGTAGTCAGTTTGTGATATAATGTGTCGATCATCTAATGTCAGTGATAAAAACCTTTTGACTTCCGACGTATCAGAACTTCCTCAGTCACAACTTTTCAATTGAACATCAGGAATATTTTAAAGTAAGTCACCACTGAACTGAATACGATAGATTAAGTTAAAAAAACTCCTATAAGAAATGATTTGATCACTGGATGAAATACTTTTCAAATGTTACATGACTTCAAAGAACCAGTTGTTTAAGTATCCATCCAAACAGTTATGGAGCATCCTTTACTTCATTCATGATGATTACTTATACCTCCCAATCGATATTCCCTACCTTAACCCATTTTTTGGGTCCATAAACCAGGCTCATCATTTCAGTGGTGTTATCGTGACTCTATTTTGAACCATGATACTTTGGCTAACAATGTTAATAAGAGCCAAATACAAATTTAGTTGAAAGAATCTATTTCAAGCATTTATAAGTACTGTCCATACACTTGATCAGCATCACATGATAGAATGAATAGACAGAATTGATTAATTCATCTATCTAACAGTGAAGATAAATCGTTAAGGCTTGTAGCAATACTAACTGGTTACATCGTATACCTTTAACCATAGATCTTGACGCTAATTCACACTTTTGACCTTTACTCCTAACCTGAAAATCTTAATCGGAACATTTAACTGAAAATACGAAACAACAAATACCAAACCCTAACATTTAACCTAAAATTCCAATGTTGAAGATTTCGTCCTAGTATGCGACTCCTCACTAGAAGTGTGTATCCATAATCCCGTTGCTGATGAGTCCCACACTAGGACTAAATGGTCATCCACTGCTTCCAGGTTTTCAACTATTAAATTGCTACAATCTTCACAAAGCCCTCCTCTTCTAATAATAAATTATTAGTATCGAAACGGGTTTTGTGGAGATTTTAGTAATTTCAATAGTTGAAATCATGAGTTAATCGAAGCTAGACAACCATGGAAAACTTGGAATCACTGGATGGCCGGTTTGTTGTATTATGGGACTCCTCAATGGCAGTTCGCATCCACGATCCGACCTCATGAGGTTTGAACCCAAGATCTATCAGTCTCGTGCACGATTTCGTGGATTGGTTGAAGTTAAACATTAACAATGTTGAATGCCAGCTGGGTGGTGTAATGTATAAGGGCTCGCGTGCGAGACTGATAAGTCTTGGGTTCAGATCTCGCGGGGAGAGCAGGATCGTGGATGCGCACCGCCACTGGGGAGTCCCATATTATGACGAAATGGCCGTCCAGTACTTCCAGGTTTTCTATGGTGATCTAGCTTCAATTGACTGATGATTTCAACTATTGAAATAAATCATTAATTTATATTTTTACCTACATTACAATTGGCTTAAAAATAACTTTGTTTTCATGAAGTCATCATATTTCAATCTTTCATTTCTGTCTCCATAACAACTAAAACGATAACAATAACAGTTATTCCGTAAATCTCAACCAATGGAGTTAAACGATAAAGAATATAATATTAAGCAAGTATTTTATCAAAGTAAAGATTCAACAACAATTCCAATGTTTATATTTCATCAAAAGGTAAGTGAACACATCTGATGTGTTATGCAGCCGACTATTCATAATCTTTCTATCTAACTATTGTAACATTCAAGAGTTTAGAGGTCTGAACCTATTCCGTAGGTACATGTTGTGTTAGGAGGCATGTGGTTAGTAATCGAAACCACTGATGAACATGAGATCTAGATTAAAGTTATGGTAAAATAAAATGAAATTCTCGTGCATTTATTGATTAAAATTAATTAATAACTCTAGTTAGTGGTATGTTAAGTACTTAAAGGGATTGGTAACGCTTATCAATAAAGTGTGATAATTGAACAAAGATAGGTTACCCTATGGGGTTTGAATAAGTTATGGTATATTATACCCATAATTAAACAATGGACATATTAAACTTCACTTAAGATGTACCCGAATGTTTCATGCATTCTTAATACTCATTTTAATAGATAATAAGCGAACTTAAATCTATCACCACACGTCATTGTTATGCTGATCATGGAGATCAACTTTAAGAAGGTTAAAAGCTTTTGTTATAACAATAGACCTAACGTCATATTGATTTTTGTGGTTTATATCATGACCTGACTCAAGTTAAACATACATGGAAACTCTGTAAGCATTGGACAGATTTTGTATCCTAGTAGAGGATTTCTTAGAAGTACATCTTAGTAATTTAATCACTAAGACTCAAATCAAGGATGTTCGGATGTTCTCTCATGATGAGTGATCACTATTGAGACTGTTTTGAATTTGCGTTCAATGGTTTACATATTTAACTTCATTCAATTCATGGTATTATGCAATTATATTTTAATTCCATTAATGGGTAGCTGCTTCACAATTAACCTAACTGAATTGGATTGGTCATATTTCACTAGATTTTCAATAACTGCCTCTTAAAATTAGTTACAGTTTTGTATAGGCTAATGAACTTTGAATAAGTCAGTTAACGATGTATATTTATCAAAATGTCTTATACTAGGACACAAAGTAAATGATGTTTTATGTAACCCCAAATGCCCTGGTACGGCCGAGAGTGGGGAGAGTCCGTTCTCCCTCTCCAAATGCTCTCACATGGCCATGCGTATATAGCCTCTGCCAGGGAAGTCCTACTCACTGCCTTCTCGTGGCAGGGGGTGTTGTTTACGAAAATGAGAGAACGAAAAGCGAATGTCCGGCGCTTTAACCGGGTCCCAAACCAATGGTGCACATGGGCTGGCTCCAGTATCCTGAAGGAACAAATGGCGTATGAACCAATCGTTGGTCACCGGCTGGCTACCATGGGACTGCATCTCCTCACGATGCTCCACTGCCTTGTGGATCAGACGTTCAGGTCAAAGGCTCGGGGTGTGTTGCCCTAAGAAAACCACCTGCTTCGGTTTGGGCACCCGAGCAGTATCACAGCCCTCACACAAATCAATTGAGATATGTGTGGCGCATACGTACTTGGTGCCTCTCTGTACCTATATTTATGTGTTAAAATAAATAATAAATAAATAAGTGATTTCCATCAATCCTAACATTTGATAGGATCCTATTGTTGTCTTCAACTGTTATAATGGGAATAGACGATTAGATTGGTCGAACTAAACACTGAACTGAACTAAACTATGTCAATAGATAGCAATACTTGATCGTATCACACACTCAACTCATTTGTTTGATCGACTGTTGAATAAAGACAGGCTACTCTAAGGTCGGAACCATGGACCTATCCTACTACAGTTTAGATATTCACAATTGTTTTCATCCAATCCCACCATTATTGAAATAGGCTACAGGATGGTATATATTCGAAACTTCCTACGGTTTTCTTTTTAATAAACATCTTGTTTATATATTTTAATCACTATGAAATCCAGTTTCAGGTTCCCTATTAATCGTCTTCAAAAATGTTAATGAACTAAGTTGGATTTCTGTTGTTTATAATTTTTGTCTTCATTCAGTTCATGACATATATCAACTAATGTTTGAGGTACGAGATGAATTGTCACTTCTTAGATGCACAAATTGGAATGATACTTCTTGTGTGATCTGACAAGACAAATATGTTAGGAATGGTTGGGGTGACCTGTGAGCATAATACCACAGCCCGACTATCAACTTCTTTGAAGTAATCGTACATGTCCATTTTGTGAACATTTTAGACTGTACTCCCGACGATAGGAATTCATGGGTTTAGGTGATTTGTGCTTTGTCTCAACTCAACCTTTTCTGACTTTCTTCATCAGTTGTGAAAAGGCAGAGTTGTTCCACATGCTGCCTATCTGAAGGAAACACTTTATTGTGGTCAAACCCTATTTGTATTTAGTAGTATATCTCTGTCTTTGAACCTTGTTGTGCCTCTTTTAGTCTTACAACTCTCGAAGTTACTTACCTTCCATCATAGTACCAATATAAGAAAAAGTGTTCCAGGCAGTATACTTAAGTGAGATTATCATGATATTCAAGCTTGATTATCACATCAAGATAGGAGATACTACCATATCCAAAGCTACTAGTAATATTTGTCTAATCGTCAGTGTTGATGTACACCGAAGAATCATCTTATAGTTTACATTATGAACTGACTTTGGTTGAACAAACGTCAAAACCATAAGAGGTTTGCGCATTTGCTTCATCCTAGTGTATAACTCCTTAATAATGTAAATCTATACACCAACCAGGTATAGAACCTATGGTCTTCAGATTTGTGAATAGAACAATCAACTTAGTAAAATGTGCGAGTTAGATACCATCTAATAATGCTATTTGATATTAATCGTCAAGTATTGTGAACCGGATGGAGCCCAGAATGTTTTAAAGCTCGTGACTAACTCTAAAATGATTGAATATCGATAGTATATAAGTACATATCCTACTCCGTCAATGAATCTCATTCATGAAAACGTAGATAGAAATAGTTGAATACGACTATATTCGATGAATATATATTTCAAACAATCGGTAATAAAGGTGAACAGTAAGCGATGAAAAGTAATACACGTAAACCTAAGTAACAAAAGTAATCAAGTCAATTTTATCAAACGTGTTACTATATGGTCGGTTCCTATGTTAAACCCACACAGCAACTGACATTACATTACCTTATGTTTACAGTCAGACAGGAAACAATAAGCCAAAGACATATTAGATAAATAAAGTAAGTGATAAACAAACATAGCACACATAAAATCATGTAAAAATACAATCAAGGTATACAAGTGAGTAAATGACTATGTCAAATATACAACTCAACAAGCTTAAATTAGGTTGTCTATCCAAGAATTAAGTGTATATTAATAACCAAGCTGCTACCATCTATATTCATACATATGAAAGTAACAATCATGTATGTGCACTGCCAATGAAGAGTCCCACAATGGGACGAAACGGCCGTCCAGGGATTTCAGGTTTTCCATGAGGGTCTAGCTTCAATCGATTCATGAATTCAACTATGCAATGTTAAACAGTTTAAACTTGATTTTTTGAGAACATTCTTATTATCTGCTTGAATGTTCTTTCATTATGTTTATTGTTGTTGTTGTTGTTGTTGTTGTTGAGAATATCACTTTGAATGGTAAAAATCCATGTAAACTAAACGCATTCGGTGGATTTGGCTACATAAATCAACCATATTATTCAGCAAGTGAATTATTATTTGTTGAAAAATTCAATGGAATATTTGCACTGGCCAATATACGTGGAGGAGGGTAATTACTTTTTGCCATTAACTGTTGATTAATCTTTCACTAGTGACCAGTGTCCGGTGTTTGTTAGTCATTTAGTGTTAATAGAAATTTGGCAATCAAATTGCAGTATGATTACTAGTCTAACTGACTTGACATTGAATAAATTTTATTGAAGTATAAGTTGCTTACTTACTTACTCCCAATGGAACATAGGCCAACGAGCAGCATTCTCAAACCCAATCTGTCCAGGGCCTTCCTTTTCAGTTCTATCCAATTCCTGTTCATTCTTCTTATGACTGTCTCCATTCCTCAGTGTAAAGTGTTCTTTGGTCTTCCTCTCCTCCTTTGACCTTGAGCATTTCATATGAGGGCTTGCCTTGTGACACAGTTAGGTGTTTTTCCCTGTGTGTATGTGTTCCATCCACTTTCAGCGCTTCTTGCTGATTTCTTCCTACACTGGGATCTGGTTTATTCTCTCCCATAGAACATTGTTATTGATAGTGTCTTGCCAACCGATCCGGAGTACTTTACAGAGACAACTAGTAATAAACACTTGTATCTTCTGGATGACGGCTTTCGTAATTGTCCAGGTTTCCGCCCCATACAGTACGACTGTTTTGACACGTGTATTAGAAATCCTGACCTTGATGTTGGTTGAAAGACAGTTGTTTTGAGTTCCAGATATTCTGCAGTTGTAAATATGCTGCTCTCGCTTTGCCGATCCGCACCTTCACATCTTCATCAGATCCACCGTTTTCATCAATGATGCTGCTCAAATATATAAAGGTTTTTACATCTTCCAAATCTTCTCCGTTAATTAAGATTGGAATGGTGCATGCTGTGTTGTATCGAAGAATCTTGTTTTTCCTTTTGTGCATGTTGAGACCTACTGCTGTTGAGACTGCTGCTACAATGGTCTTCTTCTCCTGTGTTGGGGTATTCAGAAAATACCCCAGAAATTATCGAATGCTATTCCTGAATGAGAAATAGCGTCATTGCCCCATTGGTCAACATTCTTCCAACGTGTCATCTCCTTATTGGTCAATATTTATTTGTGTCATTTCCTGAAGGTTAAATCTTGTACAAATGTTACTTTCTATTTTATGGTACGATGTAGTCTGTTTGTTTGGTATATAAACAGAGTATGTTTGAAATATAACGATTCATATCTCCGAGGCTGAGACTTGTGTTCTGGACTCAATTGGCTGGGCTAGACAGGGAAGCAGGACCAATCAGAGCTCTAGGCTGCTCGGTCGTATTTTGTGCGTCACTGTTTCGATCGATAATAGGCTGCTCTCTAATAGGCGGATCACACGTTATAACATCCTGCATTTGTTGTTGCTTGTGCGTTAGAAGAGCCAGATCATTTGCAAAGTCTAGATCATCCAGCTGCATCCTAGCTGACCACTATATCACATGCTTTCCCAAGATGTTGACATCTTCATGATCCCGTGGATCACCAGGAGAAAGAGAAAGGGTGAGAGTAAGCAACCTTGCCTGACGCCGGTTTTTACTTTGAATGAGTCTGTCGCTTGTCCTCCATGAACGATTTTGCTGTTCAAGGTGGCGGTTGGGGATAATTTACAGAAAACTACAAACGATGACTTTATACTAATTTACACCAATCAATTGAACCTGCATATTTTGATGAAACAGCCTCCTGACATGGAATTCAAACTTGCACTTCTCAGTTTCACAGTCTGAGATTTTTAATCGGATTATATGGTAATTGGTTATACAACGTCCTTGATCAGATACTTTTATTAACATCTATTTATGATTTTGATGAAATTTTATTCTCTGAGTTGGATGGTTTGTTTCTTCTGAACTACATAATCAGCACTAATTTTATGTAGAAGTGAAGTGTTCTAATTTCTGCACATGTGGTTCACAGCTTGTCCTGTATACCTTGATGTTGATCGGTTCTTTTTTACCTAAGACCTGTCGTTGTTCGCTTCTATGTTTTGGTTGTACCTGTCAAAGCGGACGCCCTCTTCATCTTCGCCTGCATCAACATCAATCGACTGTCAAACGCCACGACATCTCCTCAATTATATCAATGCACGTGGGCAACTGCGGGTACACATTCGACTAGAAATCTTTTAATACAGACAATCCTGAAAACACCAAACATTTTTTAGAAGCTTATCACTCAGATCAATCAGCAATCAACAAGCACATTGTAGAATCGGTCCAATTTATCAACCAACAAACATAGGATCAAAAATCAAATCAATGGGAGAATTAAACAGTGACAGGGTTAAGGTCAACAAGATCCAATCAACATGGAGGTGTACAGGACAATCTGTGAACCTGAAGTTTGCGCTGTCGATGTCGTTCAGATGAATGATGAAACCTCCACGACCATACGATATAGCTCAGAGAACAAAACTACACCAAAGTCATTTACTTGAGCTACAAATCTTCACCATCTATTTATGATTTAGCATAAAATGATTATATTTTATTGTTATTGTATCCAAACATTATATCACTAATGTCATGATTGACTTCGTTGGTCGGTTTTATCTCATTCATGTCTATTTCAAAGTTAGACAGTAGTGAATGAGTAACTGACATGTAAAGATCTGTGGATTTTCATGTGAAAATGTTCGAAATTCATCTAAACAAGAATTTCATAGTTGAATTCATGAGTCAATTACAGCTAGACTACCACGGTAAACCTAGAAACACTAGATGATCGTTTCGTCCAGGCATGGGACTCTTCAGTGGCGTGATCGTAGATGCGCACTGCTGAGGAGTCCCATGCTAGGACGAAACGCCAGCTATTCACTTTTTATATTCATCAAACAATGTTTTTTTTCATTTATTTGTACTGTATTGTTCTTAAGTGAATTCGGTGACGAATGGCACAAGAGCGGAAGTGATGTTCATAAATCTACAGCGATCGATGATCTACTGGCAGCTGCAGAATATTTAATTCAACAAAAATATACTAATCCTGATAAGTAAGTAATATAATTCATGTTATTATTGATTTTGTAGAAGGCTTATTTTCTTGATTTAATAGTAGAGTACTTGATGGTGGTAACAAGTACGTTTCAATTGATTACTGTAACCAACCGATGCTTAAGATGTCCATTCACCGGTCAAAACTTCCTTTATTAGTGAAGATGACCATAACAGATAAGTATTAAGTAAATTGAGGCTTAGATCAAAGATTTGCTGACAAAGGTATGGAGCCAATTAACTTAGATGAATTTCAAATGATGAATAAGTATTTCGATAAGATATTGAAGACATTATTATAATATTATACTACTTAATTGGACATCAACTCTGAGATGCAGGTACATAAAGTTGACGAGACCCAAATAGGACGAAACGTATATCCTGGATTTTACTGCTAGCCACCATCTATCATTGTTGACAGTACTACTTACCAAATAAGTAATTAGTAGTATTGGTGTACAAATGAACTCCTCCACATAAGGAACAGGTTTGTTTTAATAAATAAATCAAGTTGAATTTTAGTTTCATTGCGGATTGTTAATGGCTGAAACATCATTTACAAAGCAAACTTAATAAATAGTTGCTTCATTCAAAAATAGATTAGTACATCCTTTATGTGGTTTAATAATAACTTAGATCGATTCGTGATTTCAATGGAATATAGCAATCTGCACTACCACTTACTGACAGTTATCACGTTCTCACTAAAGACTATCTTCAAGGGGAAACTTCCGGAATTTTAAGGAGAGGCCATGATCAGTAGAGTAAATCTTTGTCTGATGTGAACTACTTACTTGGCGAAAACGAAAGAGGTTGGCCTGCGGAACATCGTAGATTGATTGAAGTTAAACATTAACACAGTTGGAAATCGGGTCAATGGTATAGAGTTTAAGCCTCCATGAGAAAGACTGAAGGCTCTGGGTCCGATCCCTGGTTTGGGGTCATGACTGTGCACTACGAAGTGCTCCCATATTAGAAAGAAACTTCCGTCTGTTGCTTTCAGGCTTTCAATGATGGTGTAACTCAGATGGGTTCATGATTTCAATAAAACACATTTTTCAGTGTTCATTATATTTAAATTGGACAATGAGTGAAAACCAGGAAGTACTGTGCATCTGTTTTGTCTTATTGTAGGACTCCTTAGCATTTCTTAGCTATTCCCTGTTAGGAATAGAATACCTTAACTTAGACTTAATCAATTTTACTCCATAATAAAATCTGGAAACTGACCTCTCTCCCCTAAATTCTTCTATAATAATAATCAATCTAATTATTGTATAAAACGGACAAGTTTAGTACTTGTAAAGCTTTTTAACCTTCTATTGATGGAATTTTAAAGTGTAACTGATCACATAATTCTGATATTCATTGTCTTCTAATTGCATTAATTGTTTTAAATGATCAGCCTGTATTGTTACATGTACATCCTGAACTAATTGTTTCGATAAGAATTTAAGCATTCGAAGCTAAAGGTACTGGATACAAGTATCAGTGTGAATACCAACATTTGCAATCTAGGTACATACAGTTAATGAGGTCTAAATATGGCGAAACACGTGTCCTGGATTGTCTTGTTAACCACAAATTAAATGCAGGTTTTCATTTTGGTCGTTAACATTAATCAGACATTTAATAGTTGAATTCATGAGTCGATAAAAACTAGACTACCATGGAAGACATGGAAGCAATGGACAGCCGTTTCATCCTAGAATGAGACTTCTCAACAGTGCGCATCCACAAACATGCTTGCTGGACTTGAACCCAGGACCTTGGGACTCGCGTATAAACGCTCAACCTATAGATCACTGAGCTGGTATTCAACGGTGTTAGTGTCTAACTTCAACCAATTCACGAAATTTCGTCACCGTCCATCGTTGTCTTCAGTCAGTTACTATCTCAAAATAGACGCGGTTGAGCTTTACTTGTCATGGCTTCCCACTAGAACTCCAGGTAAAACCTCTTGAAGCCAGGTTTTACATGGTGGTCTAGCTTTCATCGACTCATGAATTGAATTATTAAAATACTTCTATTTGTCTTTATAGTGAACATTTAAATGACAGAATAAACATCGAAATGACCTCTCTTGCCGCATTCCAATGAGATTCTTAGTTAAACAAAAGTATTTGTATACTTTTTGAATGTATCGATATATATATATATATATATATATATGCTTCAATATAGTATTTACTCAAAGAAAACAGGGAGATATGGAACGAATATTTGAGTATTCTATTCTTTACGGTCAAATAATGATTACATTGAAATTCCTTTATAATTCATGTGTAATACTATTTTCTAATACTGAACATCCAGCTAATGAAATCTAAATGGGATAAAATGAGCGTTCTGAATCCTATTGCTTGAAATGATCCATCATTCTCTGATTATAATGCTTGTGACTTAAGAGACGGATTAATCTGTCTTAGGATCAATGAGAAGATTAAGACAACCAATATAAAGACGAATCATCCAATAATAATCAAAAAGTTACTATCTAAGTTGGAAATAGTCATAAAGATCTCAAGTTCAGTACGATGTATAGTAATGGAAGCATTCATTTAAGTCATAACAAATCTGTCTTACAGACCAGATGACGCAGAATTATGGTCTACTTCGTTGTTAGTACTGCTCTAATAATAGACCTAATCTTAAAATTGTAGATTTGTCATATTGTAACTGCCTAACTTATAAGATCTTACATGAAAGTCACATTATTGTCTACACTGACTTGTCGTATCATAATAATCACCATCGTCATACAGAAAGAGCATGCCTACAAAGCCAAGCCATGCCACCCAATCGGATTCCATTGAATTCATTCTTCCTGCATTCTTCACAGTTAAGTTTTTCCTCACGTTAAATGTTGAATATCTATTTTCTCAGTTGTCTTGTGTTCAGTTTCAAGGATTGCGTAGTTAAGCCCCAATACCACTACAATGTTTTGTTGTACAATATCAGTTTTGTGTGCACTTTACTCCTAATAATCTAATGATCACAACTGCCTCAATCTTTCTTTAATGTAATATGTGTTGTCATTTTCCTTTCATTAGTCTTATATTACAAGGCAATGAGAATGGTGGTCTTCTTGCAGCTTCCTGTGCAAATAAAAGGCCCAATTTATTCAAAGCAATTATTTTAGACAATCCATTAAGTGATATGTTACGTTATTATAAGTATTCATCAACTGGTAGATGGATGAGTGAATATGGGAATTTATATTATGAAAATGTATTTAATGCATTATTTAGGTATGTAAAGTTATTTAATCAAAAGAAAAGTTTGGTTATCATATAATCTATTCGTTAAATTATTCAATAGTTGAAATCATTAGTCATTTGAGGCTAGAGCCCATATGCTCTGATACGGCCGAGAGTGAGAAGAGTCAGCTCTACCTCTCTAAATGCTCTCACAGAGCTACGCGTACACAACCACTGACAAGGAAGTCCTACTCACTGCTTCCTTGCACCACGATTGTTGATTACGAGATAGAGAGGACGAAAAGCGAATGTCCGGCGCTTTAACCGGGTTTGCGAATATGAAGGATCGACCTGCGGAGGTAGGAAACCCTCATCCCAAACTAATGGTGCACATGGGATCCAGAATCCTAAGGAAACAACTGTCGCATGAGGACATTGTTGGTCATCGGTTACCATGGAAATGCATATCCTGACATTGCCCCACTGCCTTGTGGATCAGGCCTCAAGATCGAAGGCTTGGGGTGTGGTCCCATTAGAAAACCACCTCCTTCGGTTTGGAAACCCAGGCAGTATCACAGCTCACACAAAAATCAAGTGACTTGTGTGGCGCATGTGTATTCGGTACGCTTTCGTACAATATTTATGTTTTCAAATAAAAAAATAGAAATAAAAGACCACCATGGAAAACCTGGAAATACTGAACTGCCGTTTCGTCCTATAATGGGACTCCTCAGTAGTGCTCATTCACGATCCCATACGTGTGACTTCAACCCAGGGCCTTCTGTCTCACATATAAATGCTTAACCTTTAAACCACCAAGCCGGCATATCTAACTTCAAAGTTTGTAATTCTCACAACGATGTTAGTTTGATCAAATCTGATTCTAGATGTGCTTTCATGGTGGTTAGTTTATATAATGATTTGACTACTTATAGAAGCTTTACAGATGAGCAATTCACCATGGAGACCTGACTTTATATAGAATCGATTCTATTACTATCATGTTTTATCTTAAGTATTGAAATTACATAAATTTGAAAAACAACAATCTACTATCTTTTGTATTATTCTTAATAATATGCCAATATATAGTTATTCACCAGTTCATAATGTGCCAAATTTATCCATAACCAAATCATATTATCCTTCGGTGCTTATTTTATCTGATCTACAAACTGCCAATGTAGAATATATTCATTCATTAAAATTATTAGCTACATTACAAAATGAACAAACAAATATTACACTCGGATGGTTTAAAACGGAAGGTCAACATAAGGTGAGCATTATACATATATTTTGTTTCCTTGAATCTTCTCATTGGTGTTTAAGGCTGCGCTTGACCCGTCTTTTATTGGCATATGTGTATCCTGTGCCGATTGCCTCGATATTGTCATAAGTCATAAGATTTACAAGCAAAGATGGATAGTGGCTAACAGTGTAAACAAAAAGGACACGAGTTTCGTCCTATTTAAGACTCTTCATCTGGATGTAATTGTATCCTAGACTTGATTTTCACTCCAGGGCTCGAACCCAGTACCGTTCAGTTCAAACGCCATCGCGTTACCTACTAAGCTACTGAATTGTGATAACGCGAAAAGAGGAAACAAAGCTAATGAAGACAGTTATGTAAAAAGCAATACGAAACTCATCACTCTGGATAATAAACTAAGGTGAATACAAACTGTTCTTGAATACACAAAGAGGGCTAATGCTTCCATAAACCTTAGTACACGCCCTTGTGCACTTTTGTTCAACACCACAAAAGCTTAATTAAGATCAATCTTATGATCTGTTTCAACCATGTGTTTGGAGATAGAGGATGATGGATGTTTATCCCCTACTCTTATTGAGTCATCTGGCCTAATTTGTTTTTGGAAACATTTAGGGATATGCTCACACACCTTAACAGATTTTTCGTGGACAAAGACTGTAATCGATTTCGATTAGAAGATTCATGTTTCAGTATATGAATATCAACATTATGTAGAAAATATATCGAAATAAAGAGTATCAAAAAACTAAGCCATTGATCCTACTTTCAGCCACTATCTGAAGTTGTATTAGGACCACAACGGCTCACTTAAACATAGAAGTTATCAATTCAATCGTTCATTAGTTTCTATCAATCTTCCCATTTTAGATATTTTATCAACTATCTAAGTTTCTTTATCACATGTACTTAAGTGCCTACATAAAATATCTACAACCTATCGTAAACCCGATTTCTGGGAAACTCTATTCTTTGAAGAGACAAGTGCCAGTTACTAGAAAATCAACACTCCTAATATATTCGTCATTGAAAGACATAAAACTATACCATACTGATGATCTTGAGGGAACCAATCAAAGTTAAGAATTAATCCCCTCCCAATTTTTCCGCGAAATTCAATAGGGGGTAAAGGATAACATATATTTAATTCTGGAATATGATATCGAAGATCTTATTTCTCAAGGTTGGCAAAATTAAAATACTTACTTACTTACGCCTGATACTCCTCCACAAGGAGTAACATTGTGAAAATAGAAATTGGGAAAATATTGTTTTGATTTTAAGCCCGTCCATACATCATGTGATTTATTCGCTAATCGAAATACGACTTAGACAATCTTAGTACTATGATTAACCAATAACGTTTGACCGGTATGACCAGCCTAGCATTCTTATTGATCTTTTGTCATCCTAGCCCTGTCAGTTGAGTCGATAACAACAATACCAGCCTCCACTATATGAATCATTCATTTCAAACATACTTGGTTTATGTACCAGCAAAACAGATCACATCATACCATGAATTAGAAAATAACGTTTATACAAGATTTAGCACAAAGGTAGCTGTGAATGTGAGAGGCTGTCATTGATAGGCCGGGTATAACTAAAGAATGATAAATCGTATAATAATAGTTCATAGATCAAAATGAAGCTCATAATAGGAGGAATACAGATATACACAACCTAGTTACTGAAAAGTAATATAATAAGGATATATATATATATATATTAAACATTAGTCCATTAATAGTTCTCAAACGTCGCTCATAGTTTGGTCTTCACTAGGATATAATAAATATCATCTAGGCTATCCCTTAAAAGATATAAACCAACTTGTAATAATCATAATAATAATAGAGAACTCAATGGATATGATCCCTGTTAGAGAATTTTATGTTTATTGTCATTCACTTTCTATTTTCTTATATAGATTGATAAAGTGACAAGTATCTGTTCATTTATACAAATGATTTTATCAATTGATTGGCATAAAAAACATTCATAATCAGTTTAATTCTCCTGGAAAGATGATAGTTAACTTAAAACAAACACATTCCTATTTTATTTAGACTAGATAGTTCATTATTCAATGTAAAAAAATGTCATGAACAATGCAATATACTTTGAGTTTATTGTAAAGCTTCATTTCATTTCATTATAATGTGCATTCTTATGATACTTAAAATAAGTGAATAATTATTTCATTAGTAAGAGTTTATATCCTCTCATTGTACTTGATGTTCAAGATTTGTATGAACAATGGTCAATTCCAGATTTCACTCTTGATCCTTACTAAGATGTAGCTAATATACGTCCTTTAAATGAATCAAAACGAATACTATTGAATGTCGTTGATGTTATAAGACTGAAATGAAAAATTGAATTCTGAATAAGATATTTAGCAATTCACTTTATACAGGTAAGGAATTTCTCAACGAAATTGGTGTAATTTAATTAGAAATAGTAGAGAAACAATTAGATGATATGTGATAGTGAATTCGCTTTGTAAAACATTTACTTTATTTACGTACGCTTATTACCACCAATGAAGCATGAGCCAACGACCAGTATGCTTCAACCCACTATGTTCAGGGCCTTCCTTTCTAGTTCTACCTAATTGTTGTTCATTCTTCTCATGTCTGTCTCCATTTCTTGGCGTAATGTGTTCATTGGTCTTTCTCTCCTCCTTTGACTTTGAGGACTCCAAGTAATGAAGGCTTGTATTGTGGCACAGTTGGCTGATCTCCTCTATGCATCACATACACATCAAGCGCCTCTTCTTTAGTTCTTCCTCCACTGGAATCTGGTTTGTTCTCTCCCATCAAAGGTTGTTCCTAATAGGTCAGAAGTATTTTGCGTAGACATCTGTTAATAAACACCGATATCTTCTAGGTGATGGATTTCGTAGTTCTCCACTTTTCGGATATATGCACTGGAACTGTGATGACATTTATATCGAAAACTCTGACCTTGTTAGTGGTTGACGCATAGTTGTTTTGAGTTCCAGATGTTTCAAAACTTCTATCTCTCGGAGCCGGATTTAAATAGTGTCAATTATTTCCTCACGTTAGCGTTTTTTCGCAAGTGATTTTTCAACGTGATGGGGTGACTAACCTGATGTTCAATTCTCTTGCTTTATCAGAGCTTGGGATTGGCAGTAGTCTAAGAGGTGCTCCATAGTAGTATTAGTCCAAAACCCCACAAAAACCATGATATCGTATGCAATCCATTTCACCATAATCAAGACCTGTAACGATTACGATACCTTAAAAACACTGGGTAGCTATCCTGTAATTCATATTTCTCGCTCTAACCGATTTTTGATATAAACACAACATCAATCAGGACAGTCAATAAGTCATTACTAAACTTCCAATAAGACCGCAGGTCGGCAACCTATGGTAAAGCAACTGTTAAGTACCATTTGGTTAACAATAGTTCTTCAATCCACTATCACTATAATACAAAAATTATTTTCAGGAAACCAACGAAAATTTTATTTCAGTGTTTCACCAACAATTAGTGCAAAGAGAGTGAAGGTTCCGAAATGCATCACTGAATTCTGGATAAATCACACAACAAGTTGGATCATAGCTAACTTGTGGGTTCAAATAACAGATATTAAGTTGTTGACTGAGTTTTGTCAGGGTTAGGTATGATCAATTGTCAATAAAAATCAAACCATGAGGTGGTGTATCTATACTGTGCAGTTCTCTATTCTGTTTCATCTTTTGTGTGATATTACTCTTCCCTATACGAACACTAACTAAGTAGGACAGGAAGCCCAACAGGTTGAGGTAAGCCAGATTTGAAACTTCATACATGGTGTGACTTTCACATAATAATACATAAATCAAGCAATTAAGATACAAGTATTTATTACTATCAGATATCGTAGATCATAGTCAACCCTCATAACATACAGATTCCCGAATTCAGTTAAATATATTATGAGCACTGGACATCTTGAACCATGACGAGTTGTAACAAACAAACCAGCTTTGTTTATTTTAATAATAAATTCAAAGAACATTTGGATTTCAAGGCAAACATTTTTAAAACTCCATTGGAACCCCAACATCCGTGTTAAATTATAGCACGGGGATAAAGCACAAACATGGGAGCTTTAGTTGTAAGAAAGTTGTGAGAAGTTAACGTTACATCAAAGGCTCAGCACGCTCTCTGATTATAAGGTGGATCAGTCATATGAATATCACTTACAACACAGTCCTGCAGTATCTGCCATACGTAGAGGTACGGATCAAGTAGCGTCTGAATCAGTGATGCGGAAAAAAATTAAGGAGTTTTATTTATCATATTTATCAATATAGAAGTCATTCCTTTAGCTGAATTTCGATAGATTCGTTACATCGCTTTTGTTTACGTAATTTCCTATGTTTCTTACCTAGAAATACTGCCCTCATCATAATCCTTCAGTTAATGAGATTGCTTCTAGACTCTAGATCACCCAAACACTTAAAGACCGCAATATGTTTGTTTCTGTGATTTGATTGAAAGTGCAAAAATTTGATTAGGAATCGAATGATATTATACCGCCATTGAAAACCTGGAAGCGCTGGACAGTCATTTCTTTCTACTATGGGGCCCCTCAGCAGGGCGAATCCACGATCTCGCTCGCGGAGTCGAACCCATGTCAGTTGGAGACAGGTATCTACCCCCGACGAGGGACGATGGTCGAGCCATTTCGTGAAAAGGTCGAACATAGATATTAATGCCGTGTGGTTTTTGTATGAATTATTAATTGCTTCGTACTTTATGACTTGTGAATTCCAGATACAATACGTTCGTTCATGCTGACCTAGTTCTTCTTGGCTAAATTGCATCATTTTCGAGATTTACATTTTGTACTACAGTTCAAATACTTCAGGCTATCACACACCATTAGATGCCGGCTCAGCTGTCCAGAGGTTAGGCGTTCGAGCGTGTGATCCAAAGCACTAGGTTTGAATCTCGCAAGCGGGATCCTGGATATGAACCGGTGAGGAGTCTCATGCTAGGACGATACAGCCGTTCAGTGATTCCATGTTTTCAATGATGGTCCAGCACCAATCGATTCATGAACTCAGCCAAAACTTAACAATCTCCATAACCCAATACTGATGATTATCAGTGTGCGTTAAAAAAGACAGGAACTCAGATACAGGGTTCATTGAATTGTCTATGCGTGTACTTAATTGTCTTGAGACAGTGCGTAAATGTCTCCAATGGGTTAAATGTTAGACTATTTCCACGTTAATTAAATTCTAAATACCATCCAAAAGCCTAGAATAAAGTTGACCATTTAATAATTTTTCAAAATAGGAATAGATGGTTTGATTGCTGATACAGGTTAGTACGCGTTAACTCCAGAATAATCAATGGTGTTGAAAACCAGGCTCATAAATGAGAATAAAGTTTTCTGTAAAGTTTACTTTATGTTCAGTAAGTCAGATACTTCAATTCACAGATGCTCCAGAGACATCGGTTGATGCTGGTGAATTTGTTGTGAAACAGAGATTTAAAATTTTGAGAGTATCAAACCATGTCCCTCTATACTCTGAGATCACAGAGACCAGCTTACTTTTTCAGCTGACTTCATCCAACCAGCATCATGACACAACATGACTTAACTTTTCTTTCGGCGGGAAACCTGGACAAAATTAGCAGCTGTGAGTGGGACTGAGGAAAACCTACGCTATCCTGAGATTCATTCGAAGACAGTAATTTATTCTGAATACCAAGATGATCACGGCAGTAATTCAGATTTAATTCTTTGAAATCATGGAATGGGCCATATGGTTCTAATTTCTTCCTCTGAGATGGATCTAAATGCCTTGCCACGAGTCCGAGAGGGATTACGTGATGGAAGAACGATTATTATGACGATCGACCCATCCGGTTGGGACTGTTCTCTCAATGTCATATGAGAACAAGAAACTATCAGATAAAACATACCTAATAGTTCAGCTCAGCTCAAGAAGCATTGTTATCTCAAGGTCCTACTCTGTCGTATTATGAGTTTGTCCTGACTGATATTCTTCCCAGATAGAAGTACCACAACTTCTTTAACAGATTGCTTTAAGAAGAGATGAAATAACGGCATATTTGTCCATGGATTATCTCCTCATATCTTGATTACCATGTATAATTATGGTTTAATTCGGCTTTATTACATTTATCATTGCTTCTATTATAATAAACCTAATCCCAAAATCGTTAATTCGTCATGATGTGACAACCTAATCTAGGAGATCTTAAGCGTAAATCACATAATTGTCTACACTGACTTGTCCTATAGTGACGAACAGCAGTGGTTACGAGCACTTCTGAAGAACACATGTAGGCATGAGACAGAATAATGTATTCAATGTGGGTAGGGGGTAAATTACACAGACTGATCACGCCTGTAAGATCGAAACATGACATACCTAGCGTTTGTTCCTGAATTCATGAGGCTTTGCAATACTTATTAATTCACACTCCACACGTCTAGTAATACTTCCATCCTTATCCTGTTAAGTTTTCTGGTTCTACAAACTATCATTCCCATTTGCTTGCCAATATCTACGTGTATTTTGAGTCTTGTGGTGTTAGTTGACGGTTCCAGTAACCCTGAGGACCGTGGAGCAAATAAATTCACGTACCATTTGAAGATTATAAGCTCCTAATAAATGCCAGATCCACTATACATTTTACAACTTTACTTTTACACTACCTTTACTGGACAATATCGCTGACCTAGGCAAGCTTCTAGTAGCAAGATTACAGCGTTTAGAAGCCAGTAACAATACCTCGTACCACAGAAAATTGGCACTGACAATCCTTTAGTGATAAAATAACGTTAAGAATGAGATTGATACTAGATTGGTCTTTGGCGTAATTTTATAGGTTCAACTGTGAGCTCGGAGTATTCAGAACCCAAATCATATCATTTTTACCCGGATTTACAATTATAATGAGTCAAACATCACTGAAATTCCCCACCAGAACACGTAATGTCAGAGTCATGTGTCAGTACATTCAACGTGAGATTGAGTATTTGTAGTATTTATGGTATGTACGTGATTTTTCTGTTCTTATCGAATTTTCTAATGTTGAATGGACAGCATTGATCGCAGTGAATTTGACAACTGCGTTACAATGTCTGTGGTATGGTTGTAATCTAAGTTGGCTTCAAAGTTTCTAGGCGTAAGTGTAATTTACGAATTTCACTTGATTTTATCTATTTGTTCCACGTGTTCTACACTCGCTACAAGTCATCTCCTGCATGATAGCCTGCTAATTACCTCGTACGTCCTTTAGCTTAAAATCATATTTTTATATTTCTGAAAAGTTATCCACGTTTCGTGTTTGGCGAAGCAGTCTTATGGTACCAAAATTACTGTTGTGAATACCTCCGGCTAATTGCACTCCAATAAGTGTAGAACTATGTTCAAGCGCTCAAATTACTACATATTTATATTACTACAATACGATTTGGTTAACCGGATTTCGCGGCCCATTTCTGTACAGTCTAATAATCGATCTACCACTTATCTGTTGGTTTCGTGATTATTTTGCAGTTTTTGCATGTTAGTCTTTAAAAACGTATGATCTAATGACTGTTAGGTTAAGCACACTTGGTAACAATAACCCCAACTGTTGTGTATAACAAATATACACCAAACTAGTTTTAGTTAATTTTTCAGTCGTATAAGTGTACCAGTCAGGTATATCACTCCACAGAATGGCGTTGTAATCTTTCCAAATGAAGATTGTATAACTACATGTCAAGATAATATTACAGGTTTTATATTCAAATTTGTTGGCATAATGTGCCATTACGTTTTGGAGCCCATATGATTTTCTTGATCTGCCGAAACCGTCAAAATGTCTAAATTTTGAATTATCTGTTGACTTGCTAAACTTAAGCCAGGAAAAAGGTTACACTCCAAGTAAACTAGTTATAGGGTGGACCACTTTACGCCATTCTGTTCTGTACTAGCCGAACCCATATGATCCACCAAGTGATCTATAATATTGTGGCTGTCAATCTCGCCGTGATAAAATTCAGTCTTGTACATTTGTGTCGAGTCTTACGTTGTGACAGACTAGGTGACGCTACGATTTATGGAAAACCTTAAATCGAAGCTAAAGTGACCTTGGGGCAACAAGCATTTTTACTAGTCTCGAAGGGGGTTCGTAAATTAATATGTAAAATAAGGATTAAGATTTCTTTGTAAAAGTGAACGTAACTTTGACTGAAAAATATTGTGATTGTATTTCTTTTAACTGAACTGCTTATTTCACTCTCATACTCTAATCTAACCTTTCTATTATACGCGCCTTACCCTCTTTATGCCTTCACAAACCTACAGATATAGAACTGATTATGAATACAGTGGTCTCGATTGCTGTTAGACGGTGGTTGTCACTTTCCGGCCGCCCGTACCATGGAAGGGTCCTTCCAGAGGTGCCTGAAAAGGAAATTGGGTTAGATCTTGTCTTAGTGACCTGTGAGCGTGACCGCAGTGCCCAAGTGCCAACTGCTTGAGGCCTATCACACACGACCTTTTTGTGTTAGCTCCGTACTTGTTGAGGTGTGCATTTTTAGGGTCGACCTTTTGTAACCCCACCCTTCCTTGTGGAAAGGCAATATCTCTGTATTTATTTTATTTATTTATTTGAACACATAAATATTGGTACATGGGGGCACCAAATATTTATGTGCCACACAAAACAATGAGAATTTAAAGATAAGGGAAAAAAGGTAAGGAGCGTAGGGAATAAAAAAAGAGAATAATAACGACCAGTTTAGTGTAAGTTAGTGTATTAGTATTATTAATGAGGGAAACGAAAAGGTACAATCAGAAGAGATCTTCCAGTTAAGGAAGATACAACCACTTTTTATGAAGAAAGTAAAAGAAGGTTACAGCAGGATCGCCACTGGCTTCTATTCTGAGCCATATCTGATAACGTTTCTAGCCACTGTGTTGCACCTTCTCTCGGACCCCAATCAGGGAGTCACGAAGGACCAACAGAAGCCAGCCCTTTGCAGCCTTCTTTCGTACCACGAAACCATGTCATATACTGACCAAACCTTACTGCTGTCACACCTCTGTACAGTCAGCAGTACGACTTTGCCCTCGGACCTTAGATGTACTGCTTTTAGTCTTACCATTTTTCAACTGACTTGTTTGCCATGGTAGAACCTTGAGGAACGATTGTTTCAACCAGAATAGCTCGATTGGTTCATCACAATAGGCAAGCCCGACCACCACGTCAAGGTAGAAAAAACGGTCGGAAGAGCCCCTAGTATTCGTAATGACAAATGCAATCAAGTTAATATTTTAAAAGTCATCACTGAAAACTCGAGTATAAAATTATAAACATAATGTAAAACGAGTAATTGTATGGTAAAACATGAAGGGAAATCAAGAAGGAAATAAAACTCGAGAAAATTGGTGGTTTTTGACTACTGATGTAACAGCTGCAGTGATAGATATATTTTGAATGAATTGGTGTAAGTTAGGTTAGACAATTAGAAAAAATTGCATTATAATTTCATTAACTACCAACTGACCAGTTTAGCCAGTTATATCGAAGTTGGTAAAATAGAATCACAAACCTTATCAAGCCACTAAATTGAACTATCAATACTCTATGTAAAACAAAACTAAGCACTAACATTAATCAAACTGAACTCTCGTAATAGAACAATTCACAACTAGTGACTATAATGAGGTGGTTAATGATTCACTTAGGTTAAAAAAAACCTATTAAAACTTATCTAACGTTGAATAATTCTGATCATTATCAGCAAAAATATTCTTCATATATATATATATATATATATATATATATATATATATATATATATATATATATGCAGATGACAATAATAAAATTACTGACCTCATAACGAGTTAATTACTGTTAGCCAAAAAACAATAGAATTTTGTTCCAAGTACACAAAAAAACTAGAAATTAACTGAGAAATGCGCTGATGTAACTTAACACGTTTCGTAGAAAAAAATAAGCATATACACAGAGAAGAGATAGATGAAAAAAATAGGTGCAGAATAATAAAATATTTTAAACGTGTACGAAAGAAACCTTTAGGAACGATTGTTTCAGCTAATATAACCCGATTGACTCATCGCGATAGACAATTCCGACCACCACGTCAAGGTTGCCACGAATGCTCTGGTACGGCTGACAGTCATCTCTTGTGGAAATGCTCTCACGTGACTGCGCGTATATAATCGCTGTCAAGGAATTCCTGCTCACCTCCTTCTCGCGAAGGGAGTGTTGTTTACAAAATTTAGATGACAAGAGGCGCATATCTGACGTGTACGGAGCGTCCACATAGGGGCGTCGGAAAACCTTAATTTCAAACCAATGGTGCACATGATCTCCAGGTTCCCGAGGGGACACATGGCACATAAACCTACTATTGTTAACCGGTTATCATGAGCCCGCATGTCCCAACGTTGTTTCACTGTCCTGTGGACTAAGACTCTAGATCAAACGCTCGGAGGAGTGGCCCCATAACAAAACTATCTGCCTCGGTTTGGACGTCCGGTCAATATCTCAGCCATCACACAAATCGAATAATGGAGTGGCACATATATATTTGGTTCTCCCTTGTACCAGTATTTGTGTTTAATTGATAAATATTAGGATTTTTATTCAGAACTTAGGGTTAGAAATTAAGGTGAGGGTTTTTATCATGAACTGACATCAGCTATTATGCCAAAATTTTATTTAACTATATAAATGAATGAATTTCGCCACAAAATCCAAAGCTTAAACTCTTTAATTTATTTCGTTTGTCCATAATTTATGGTCTGATCACCAATTCAGTAATCCCTATTCATTTCAATTTACTGAGTTTAATAAATTTTATCATCTCTTAAACTTTCATGCTTTTTTCAGTTTTAATGGGCGCAAAGTATTCTAAAAAGCGTCACAAGCCTCGTATAAGCAAATCCCAGATCCCTTGGCTTCTACGTGGAGCTATAAGAAGCAATAATGTTGGTACTCTTCAATATCTCTTCAGCTATCCCAATGGTGTGGATCCAAGTATGGTCATCGATGGAGTTTGTCCACTCAATTTGGCGGTTGAATTAGGTTATTTACAAATGGTCAAAATCCTCATTAAAGCAGGTGCAGATATTTATGTTGCCGATGCTCCTCGATACCCACTTCATCAAGTAAGAGAGTTGAATTTTCCGATTCCATATTTGCATTTTGACAAGATGTACATGGTCTGCTGGTTCTACAAAAATTTTAATGGCTCTAGAAATGTATATTAGTCATAATTTTAGACAATGTACACGGCTACTTTCGTTATCTTACCTAAGGGCTATTTCCATGATCACACAACTTAATCGAGCGGGAAAAGTAGTAAAAGCTGTTCGAAGTAATTAATCGGGAAATTCAAGTACAGATTCGAATGCTAGCTAGTATTCTTCAACTTTGAAGAAACATTCAATCTTCAATTGTTCAACAGCACAGTCTGAAACTTCGTTATTAGTCAACTCAGTCATTGAATGATATCATGTTGTGCCATGTTATTTGCAGTAGTTAGTTGTCTATTGGTGAATCTGGTCTTCAAGTGTGATAGATCTGTACCAACCGAAGCTTTAGTATAATATTAAATTAAGTGTATATTGGTTAGATACAGTGTATATCCGTAGGCAAAATAGATGCTAATATTTTTAGTTTACATTGACTTAATGGTTAAAACACTCAATTATCAATCACTTGATCCTGTGTTTGATTACTCTTTCACTTAGCTTGATATAAAGGACCGAATAGGATTATTAATCACCAAATACAAAATATTGTGTCTCAAAATCCTGAGCATATAAAACCTATGCTGGACTAATAAGTCACACTAAAAAAGCTCATTGTGTCTCATTTTTTATATTTAAAAAAAGTTTACTCCAATGGTCTTTTCTTCATTTGAATATCACAAATTGTTTATTTAAAGGCAAGTTTGTATGGCCGTGCAGATATTGCTGAACTGCTTATCCGATCTGGTGCATCTGTATCAGCGCTTACAGAAAGGAGACAGTCTTGTTTACATTTGCTAGCACATCAAACTGCTCAACGTTATGTTGATACTGCGAAAATTCTATTGAAATATCATGTGAATCCAAATACATTAGATGATGATGGTCTTGCACCGTTACATCGAGCATCAGTTGAAATTGTTGAAGTCTTAGTTGCAGTAAGTTGATAGCATTACATTACAATAGTATTTTCCTCCTACTGTACTGGTTTTTTTATAGACAAATATTTTTTTAGTATTAGAAATAAAAGTTTGTGATGGGTTGTTCGTCTCTTTGAGAGAATTTATATTTCAAAGTTCTAATGAGAAGCTGAGACCATTGTGAGAGTGAAACAAGTATTGCCAATACTTAATTGGTGGTAGTAACGAATAAACTGACCATAAATGCTAGTCATCCGTAGCATGGTCTTGAGTACTTATCAGGAAGCTGTTCAATGCTTCCTGGTTTTTCAGTGTTGTAAAGCTAGTCCGTTATATGATGTAAGCTATTTTTCTCAATGATGCAGATGTGTATTTCAGAAATATGCTCTTGATTATGCTGAGTTTTGTGAACTAAATGTTTCATTCTAGACATCATAAGCTTTACGAACTTCAAAAAAATAAATGATCCGCTGTTTAATCGTGGCGAATTTTATTGAGCGGAAATGGTCTCAGCGTCTTTGTTTGGTTTTTAGCAAATAGTTCATACTTGGAATGGTAGTAAAGATTTGTATTTCAGTATAATGAGATGAGATTGACTACATCCAGTATTTTAAACAACTATTGTTGTTTTATGTAAATGAACTCAATGCTCAGTGTCGATTAAGATATATAGACTAAGAGTTTTTTTCTAGGATAGAGTCCTAACTACTACATGGTCTTACCTGGCTTAAATCGTCATAGTCTGTTTATTCCATTTTAAACCAGTTAGGACGTTTGGACGAATTAAGAAAATACTAGATGTTTATGTAACTTAGACATGCATATATTTCACTCTCAATTCTTGTTTTAACTTGATAAGAATCGATTAAACTAAAACTTTCAAGGAATATCAAACAGTGGAACATAACACATTCGTCTACTTTGATCTCTACTCGGTTTTATTAAATTTTACGTTCCTCAGAAAGATAAACTTGTCTCCTGTCATTTTAACTAGTTTTGTCTTGTGAAATGATGATGATATGGAATGATGGTAAATCAGTTGATCACACTGTGAATATTCATCGACTAAGATGGTTGGGCCACGTGTTGCGTATGTCTGAACAGTGATTATCACGATGTGCAATGCTGAATGGTGTTGGGGGTGGCTGGAAAAAAGTTAGGGGCGGGCAAACCAAAACGTGGCATCAGTACTTGAAGTCACTAACTTCTGGTCTAATTGGTTGGGGTCCGCTCAACTGTCGTAACCAATTAATCGAGACTCTTGGTGACATGTCTTAGAACCGATCACAATGACGTAGGTGTATGCAATCTCTATCTTCCCTTAAACTATGAGATTGAAATCGCTTTATATCTTTGTTTGTACCAACCAATCCTTTCTTCCTATACTATATCCTTATATGCAATCTTTTATATATTACAACTATGAACTTAACTACTTTTATAAATTCGCAGTTCATCTTGTTGTGCTAATGAGGTATGGCAAGTCGGATCGATGTAAATATGTGCCTGGTCCTACGTTGTGGCTTACTTGCCCCCAAATGCCCTGGTACGGCCGAGAGTGGGGAGAGTCCGCTCTCCCTCTCGAAATGCTCTCACATGGTCACGCGTATACAACCTCTGCCAGGGAAGTACTACTCACTGCCTTCACGTGGCGGGGGTGTTGTTTACGAAAATGAGAGGACGAAAAGCGAATGTCTGGCGCTTTAACCGGATCCCAAATCAATGGTGCACATGGGCTGGCTCCAGTATCCTGCGGGAACAAATGGCGTATGAACCAATCGTTGGTCACCGGCTGGCTACCATGGGACTGCATCTCCTCACGATGCTCCACTGCCTTGTGGATCAGACCTTTAGGTCAAAGGCTCCGTGTGTGGCCCCCTAAGAAAACCACCTGCTTCGGTTTGGGCACCCGGGCAGTATCACAGCCCTCACACAAATCAATTGCGATTCGTGTGGTGCATATGTTTTTGGTGCCTTCTTGTACCAACACCTATGTGTTAAAATAAATAATAAATAAATAAATATAGCTTACTTACTTACAACGTCTTGTGAAATAGCTGTGAAATTACCACCCTTTTGTTTATGTTATAGATTAAAGGTAATATACTATTGATATTTTGTTCTTCTCAGTTTTATGGTAAATTTACTTTTGCTTTTGTGAGAAACTTCTATATGAACTTTATACACTTGAGTAAATGATGTATTATTTGTTAAATGAAATTTTCCTGTTACATTTAGAAAAAGATTTATTTTTATACAAGAATAAGTTGTAACTTAGGGTTACCTACTTTATCTGCTTGTGTTCGTTACATTTAGTGGAATTATGACATAATGATTAAAGCGTTTAAAACTTTGAGTCAATAAGTCACAGATTTGTATTCTGAAATGTTTATTTTAGTTTCAGTAGCCTAGTATTATGATTAACCTTCATATTTAAAAGTATCACTTAAAGCGGACTGTAGGTTAATATATACTTGGTGTAAATGGGTTATATTATTTATTTTTACTTATTTATTTTAACACATATGTATTGGTACAAGGAGGCACCAAATACATATGCGCCACACGAATCTCAATTGATTTTTGTGAAGGCTGTGATACTACCTGGGTGCCCAAACCGGAGCAGGTGGTTTTCTTAGGGCACCACACCCCGAGCCTTCGACCTGAAGATCTGATCCACAAGGCAGTGGAGCATCGTGAGGAGATGCAGTCCCATGGTAGCCAGCCGGTGATCAACGACTGGTTCATACGCCATTTGTTTCTTCAGGACACTGGAGCCAGCCCATGTGCACCATTGATTTGGGATCCGGTTAAAGCGCCAGACATTCGCTTTTCGTTTTCTCATTTTCGTAAACAACACCTCCGCTACGAGAAGACAGTGAGTAGGACTTCCCTGGCAGAGGTTGTATACGCGTGAACATGTGAGAGCATTTCGAGAGGGAGAGCGAATTCTCCCCATTCTCGGTCATACCAGGGCATCTGGGGGTTATATTACTATCAGTAAAGTATTCAAAGAAATTTCTTCATGCAGCTTCATTTATTTTCATAGTTTCTTTTTGAAATTAATCTAATTTCTTTTCCAATTTGAAACTTATAAATGTGTTCTATGATTAATTATATGTTTCTTTATGATATCTCTTTGTTTTGAAAGCATGAAACAACTGATGTCAATATATGTAGTCGTGATTTGGATACACCTTTATTAACTGCCGTTAAAGATCGTAGAGAATTAATTTTAATTGCTCTTATACGAGCAGATCAACAATTTCGTGAACAACATCGAAAAAACAATACTACAACTACAACAACAACTACTACTACTACTACCACAACAGTGGCAACGACAACAACTGCAACTACATTAGAAACACAATTAAATGATGGACAATGTCGTATTATAACTTCAGCATTTCGTACACCATCTTCAAAATCATCAAATTCTGCATCATCTAGATTTACATTAGCTTCAGCAACAAGTACAATATTTCGTGGTATAATTTCAAATGATTGTGTTGTACCACCACGTGCTTCATCTGCAGCTTCAGTTAATTTACATTCAATATTGAATACAAATTCTTCAAAACCATTTAATATAGATCGTCATATTTTATCATCACAATTATTACGAATGAAACCAATTAAAGTTTTAGATGATCATGATCATGATCATGATCATGATGAATTAGTATATGATACAAATAGAATAAATATACGTTCATGTATTTTAAGATTAAGTGGAAAACATCCTATGTATTTAAATTCTGAATTAAATGATAATGATTCACAATGTATTGTAAAATCAAATTATAGTGGTAGTTCTAATTTATCACATATTGTTATACGTAAATCAGATAATTGTCAACGATGTCATAGTGTAGGCAATCCAAGTGGTAAGATAATTATGTTTTGGTTTGGTTTGTTTTGTTTCTTTTGTTAATTTCTCGTTGATTCATTGAAAACCAGTTTCGTTTTTTTTTTTCTTTTTCAATTGATCATATTGTCATTTTCTTTGATTGATTAACTATAAAAGTTAAAATGATCCTAAGAATATTAGGATTTAGCATACAGACTTATTTATTTATTGAAATATATAAATATTAGTTCAAGGATTTATCAATATATGTATATGCTACGAAAAATTTGTATAAGAACTGCGATACTTCCAGGATACCTAAACTGAGGCATATGGTTTTCTTATAGGGTCACTCCCTTGAGTGTTTGATCTAGAGTCTTAGTCCACAGGACAGTGAAGCAGCGTTGGGAGATGCGGCCTCATGATAACCGGTTACCGACAGTAGGTTTATGTGCCATTTGTTCCCTCATGATCCTGAAATTCATGTGCAGCATTGATTTGAAATCAAGGTTTTCCGACACCCCGCCCCCTAGGTTGATCCTCCGTATACACCAACTTGGTTTAAGTATCAAACATTGTCTTTTCATCCCCTCGATTGTGTAAGTAACATCTCTTCTGCGAGAACGCAATGAGTAGGACTTCACTGACATTGGTTATATACGCATGGTTACGTGAAAGCACTTGGGAAGGAGAGGTGGAATCTCCCCACCTTTGACCATAACAAGGCATTTGTGATGTGTAATACGTATACCCAACCATCGTCTTCCTCGATTAATGATGTTAGCCGCTGTAGTAGTAGGTCGGAGAAAAAATAGGGATGGACGAAACAAAACATGACATTAGCTCCCAAAGTCACTGATTGTCGGACTAAGCCATTTCGGTAAGCGCAGACTATTTATTTGGAATCCACCACCGACGTGCGATGTTCAGTGGTGTAGGAGTAGGTTGGAAGAAAGCTGGGGGCGGCCAGACCAAAACATGGCACAAATCCATGAAGTCACTGACAAGTGGACTGAACCATGTTGGTAGGTGTAGATTACGTGGTTGGGGACTGCGAGATGATAGCAACCGATGGTTAGAGACCTAAAATGACATGTCTCAATATCGTTTGTATCCACTCTTTGTGTTCTGCCAAATTCTAATCTTCTGAATTCTTCGTGTCCCTTATTTTTCCCTTTCCAAATTTATTTCACTGGATTATACTCTTTGAATAACACCTAAATTTTACCCATTACTGCTTATACTCTTACTACCTCTACCACTATGGGATTTGAATCGACAACTGCATCTCTGTTCTAATGTGGTATGGCAACTCGAACTGATGTACGTACGTACGTATGAAGTTCTACGTTGTTGACTGACTGACTGAGTGTTGATATTAATTGTCTTTTTTTCTTTAAAGGTAATTCTAATTCTGTGCTGGTAAGTTTTAGTTATTTTTTCTTTACACTTTTGTATTTGTAGATGTGGCTCGTTGGTGGCAAAGTTGTGATCGAGTTCAACGTATACTTGGTAAAACTACATTCATCAATACTAGTAATAATAATAATAATAACATAAGCAATAATATTAATAATCCAACATCACAAACGACACAACTCCCAATCAATCTTAAAAATGGTCAGCAGTCGAATACTGGTACAATACGACCACGTTTAGATATAGATCGACCAGATAAGATTGGTAAATAACTATGTTTTGTGATTGTACATCCCTGTTTTTGTTCACCATCGTGTATTGTTTTTCTAACAACCCTATCAATAAGTATCAATCTTAACCGTTCATGAATTCTGTTTTGTCGTATTGTTGAGAAGTGTCTATCATTGAATAGGTGAAAATGTTATCTTAGAAGAAGCATTTATTCAGCATTATTAATCTAGATTAAAACCCAGAAATCATTGTTAACTTCTATCGTCTGAAAATCATATAGAACAGTTGACCACTTTTTCTAATGAAAGTGTTACAGTATGAACTACTAGATAACTCCTATCACCACTGTTGTATGTTTTTCTGTGAAGTAATCCTAATTAATCAAGAGTTATTTGTTTTACTAAAAAAGAGAACAATGATTGTAGCACAATTGTGCGGATTGATTTATTTTGAAAGAACATATAGTGTGGGTTATATACTGGAACTTCGATAGTTTATGCCCAATAAGCTGCAAAATGGGCTTTGATTAGAAATGCTTAACCGTACATGTAGATTTCGTTCAGAATATAAAATTAAGGAGAATTCGAATTCACTGACTGACATAACGAAGGCAACCAATAAAAACTATGAGGCACTAGACTGGTAGTACACATCCACGACCTCATTGGAGATCGAAATCAGGGCCTCTAAGGTTTCGTCGTGAAAGTCTTATCCCCAAATGCCCTGGCACGGCCGAGAATGGGGAGAGTCCGCTCTCCCTCTCGAAATGCTCTCACATGGTCACGCGTATATAACCTCTGTCAGGGAAGTCCAACTCACTGTCTTCTCGTGGCGGAGGTGTTATCTATGAAAATGAGTGGATGAAAAGTGGATGTCTGGCGCTTTAACCGGATCCCAAATCAATGGTGCACATGTGCTGGCTCCAGTATCCTGAAGGAACAAATGGCGTATGAACCAATCGTTGGTCACCGGCTGGCTACCATGGGACTGCATCTCCTCACGATGCTCGACTGCCTTGTGGATCAGAACCTTAGGTCAAAGGCTCCGTGTGTGGCCCCCTAAGAAAACCACTTGCTTCGGTTTGGGCACCCGGGCAGTATCACAGCCCTCACACAAATCAAATGTGTGGTGCATATATATTTGGTGCCTCCTTGTACCAATATCTATGTGTTAAAACAATAATAACATACCCTATAGAATGAACACAAGATCAGCTGGGGAAAAACAACAATGGTTTTCTTTCACAAACGAAGTCTCTTCCCTATATGGTAGATCTAAATATAAGTTAACCAAATCGGCAGACAGAATAATAACAAACTGTTAAGCTACGTAGATAATCCTTTTCCCAGAACAGAGTTTAATTCATTTTCTTTAGTTGACGATTATTCTGTAACGATATTCTTTTTACGCGATTAGGTTGCTAATCCTACACTCAACAATCTTTATTCCCTATCCGAGCTTGGGATTAGAAATAGTTTTCAAGGGGCTCCAGTTAGAGTTAAGCTATGCAAGACCAACTACATTTTGTCTTTTGAATGGAATTTAATGTATATTTGCAACAAGGTCGTTATTGTTGCCTTGTAGTTGTTTCTACCTCCGCACACACAAAAGAAAATGCGTTACATTTAAACAGGAACTGTTTTGATGTTTTTCTTCATTGAATTATCCTAATTTTAGGTATGACACCTTTAATGATTGCAGCAGAAGCTGGTTCAAGTGGTTTGAATATGGCGATAGCTTTAGTAAATGCTGGTTCAAATCTTTCGCTCACTGATAAAGTCGGTATGACCGCTTTACATCATGCATGCTATGTTGGCTCATTAAATATGGTACGTTATCTTATGGAACGTGTTCATCCAATAATATCTTGTAATAATGTGACGACTACAACAACAACTATTTGTACTACTTCGGTGACGACGACAGCCCCTACGTCTGCATCAATTTCAAAAACTAACAGTCTATTGAATGGTTCCAATGCTCGTTTGTCATGTCTCCTTTCTACATCGATTATATCATCATTAAATGCACCGGGGTCAATATGTCCTACTAATAATAGTAATAGTAACATAAATGTCCAATCGTCAATGGTAGGATCAGCACCACCGTCACTAACTACAAGTCGTCTTTCAAATCCTGAATTATTAAATACTCAAGTAAGTTGTGTGTAAGAATGTATGCCTGTGTAACTGAGTTTGCGTTATTTGAAGTTAAAAATCGAATACATTCACCAAAGGTTTTGAAACTTATCAGAATGAAAAATAACCGTGTTTATCATTTCGAAGTCGTTCCGCCTAACTGAGCTGTCGCCTATTGTCATAACAGTTATGTTGACTGATATTTTCAGCTATAAGCTTCGATTGTGATAAAGCTATGAATGTAATAAAAGAAAATTAATTCTTATATTAGAAAATCTTATGAAACAAATGGGAGTAAATCTAGGTAGTTAGACATGCAAGGTGACAAGAATGGCATTCTCATAAAGTTACGGTCGGCATAAAGTTACCTAGTTGCAGAACTCCACCAGTAGCACTTTTGGAGCTACTGCCGATCCAAAGCCCACACTAAAGAGGACGGTTGGGCATGGGATTAGTAACATCATCCCGTAAATAGAGACCTTGCTTATAAAACTCCAACAAGAGTATTCAATTTAAACCATTTTAAGTCTGCCCTCCCAGTTGAGGGATTTCCCTATACAACAATTATGATGCGTCGCCTATTGTTGAACAAGAATTAGAGCGTCTGCAAAGAAGTGGAATAATAGAATCAGTAAACTTTTCTGATTGGGCAGCACCAATTGTGATTATCAAAAAGCCAAACGGAAGTATCCGCCTTTGCGCAGATTATTCGACTGTGTTTAACGAAGCACTTGAAGCCCATCAATACCCTTTGCCGGTACCAAAAGATTTATTTGCGAAACTGAATGGAGGTAAGTATTTTGCAAAATTAGACCTATCAGAAGCTTATCTACATATCCCAGTAGCGGAAGAATGTAAGCATTACTTGACAATAAACACTCATAAAGGGTCGTTCCGATATAACAGACTTTCTTTTGTAGCAAAGACCGCCCCTTCAATCTTCCAACAAGTTATGGATACTATGTTACAAGATATTCCTGGTACTGCGGCCTATCTCGATGACATACTGATCATGGGTACAGACTATGCTGACTTAGAGAATAAAGTGGACACGGTTCTCAGACGCATAGCAGATTATGGGTTCAGATTGCGTGCTGAAAAATGTGATTTTTACATGGAGCAAGTCCGTTATTTGGGATTCATAATCGATAAAAACGGAAGAAAACCTGATCCTGAAAACGTCGAAGCTATCAAGTCCATGCTTCCACCGACGGATGTATCAACTCTACGTTCTTTCTTGGGAATGGTTAGTCATTATGAAGTGTTTCTTCCAGATCTGCATCGCCTTCGTGCTCCTCTTAATTGCTTACTGAAAAAGGATACCAAATGTTTCTGGTCAACCGAATGCCAGGAAACATTCCTAAAACTAAAGCAGCTCCTATCATCAAACCTTCTACTTACACACTATGATCCAGATCTTCCAGTTATAGTCGCAGGAGATGCGTCAAACTACGGAATCGGAGCAGTAATTTCACATACCTACCTTGACGGGTCTAAAAAGGCAACCGCCCACGCTCCAAGATCCCTTACTATGACTGAAAGGAACTACAGTCAGATAGAGAAGGAAGCCCTCTCCATTATATTCGCTGTAAAGAAGTTCGACAAGATGCTGTTTGGCAGACAGTTCACCTTACTTACAGACCATAAACCGCTACTGACAGTTTTTTGATCTAAAAAAGGTATCCCTGTATATACAGCAAACCGTCTATAGTGATGGGTAACTACACTGGTGGGCTATGATTTCAAGATAAAGTACCAACCGACAACGGATTTTTGACAGGCAGATGCCCTCTCAAGATTGATTAGTTCGCATGTAAAACAAGAAGAGGAAGCGCTTGTAGCTGCCATAGATGTCGAGGCTGAGGTTCACAAAGTATTGACAGATGAAGTTTCCGGCCTCCCGATCACATTCGAAGCCATTAAAGAAGCTAGCGAGAAGGATAATGCATTGAAGATTGTTCGCCACTGCATACTCAAATGGCTTTTATCTAGACTACATGGAGAACTCTTACAATATTTTCGTCGACGAGATTCCTTAACAGTTGTCGATTCGTGCATCATGTTTAGCCACCGTATCGTTATCCCCAGAAATCTTCGACACCAATTCATTAAGCAGTTTCACAGCGGACACCCGGGGATAAGTAAAATGAAATCACTAGCCCGCAGCTATGCATACTGGCCGTCAATGGACCGTGGTATAGAACAAAAATGTCACAGTTGTTGGTCCTGTCTAGAGGCTGCGAAGAATCCAACGAAAGCTGAACCACAACCATGGCCAAAACCAGAGGGGCCTTGGCAAAAAATACACGCTGCATTCGCCGGACCAATACAAGGTAGAAACTACGTAGTTGTTGTCGATGCTTTGAAAAAATGGCCAGAAGTATATGACATGCTGAAAACGACATCAGAGAGTACAATAAGAAGATTGTCAGGATTGTTTGCTCATTCGTGGGTTTATTTGTCTTTCTGGGATACCTTCACCTCCCTCTTAAACCAGAGCTCTTTTTATGGTATCCATGAATCTTTCTGCTTGGCCATTCGACTGAGGATGGTACGGAAGAGATTGTAGATGCGATATGTCATTTTCACTGCAAAAGCGTTTGAAAGCTGATGACATAAACTGAGTGCCGTTATCAGTCACTAAAATCTCTGGAACCCCAAAACAAGCAAACAATCCTGACAATCTTCTTATTGTACTCTCTGATGTCGTTCTCGGCATATCATATACTTCTGGCCATTTTCTAAAAGCGTCGACAACAACTAAGTAAATTCTGCCTTGTATTGGTCCGGCGAAATCGGCGTGTATTCTTTGCCAAGGCCCGTCCGGTTTTGGCCATGGTTGTGGTTCAGCTTTCGTTGGATTCTTCGCAGCCTCTAGACAGGACCAACAACTGCGACATTTTTGTTCTATATGACGGTCCATTGTCGGCCAGTATGCATAGCTGCGGGCTAGTGATTTCATTTTACTTATCCCCGGGTGTCCGCTGTGAAACTGCTTAATGAATTGGTGTCGAAGATTTCTGGGGATAACGATACGGTGGCTAAACATGATGCACGAATCGACAACTGTTAAGGAATCTCGTCGACGAAAATATTGTAAGAGTTCTCCATGTAGTCTAGATAAAAGCCATTTGAGTATGCAGTGGCGAACAATCTTCAATGCATTATCCTTCTCGCTAGCTTCTTTAATGGCTTCGAATGTGATCGGGAGGCCGGAAACTTCATCTGTCAATACTTTGTGAACCTCAGCCTCGACATCTATGGCAGCTACAAGCGCTTCCTCTTCTTGTTTTACATGCGAACTAATCAATCTTGAGAGGGCATCTGCCTGTCAAAAATCCGTTGTCGGTTGGTACTTTATCTTGAAATCATAGCCCACCAGTGTAGTTACCCATCACTATAGACGGTTTGCTGTATATACAGGGATACCTTTTTTAGATCAAAAAACTGTCAGTAGCGGTTTATGGTCTGTAAGTAAGGTGAACTGTCTGCCAAACAGCATCTTGTCGAACTTCTTTACAGCGAATATAATGGAGAGGGCTTCCTTCTCTATCTGACTGTAGTTCCTTTCAGTCATAGTAAGGGATCTTGGAGCGTGGGCGGTTGCCTTTTTAGACCCGTCAAGGTAGGTATGTGAAATTACTGCTCCGATTCCGTAGTTTGACGCATCTCCTGCGACTATAACTGGAAGATCTGGATCATAGTGTGTAAGTAGAAGGTTTGATGATAGGAGCTGCTTTAGTTTTAGGAATGTTTCCTGGCATTCGGTTGACCAGAAACATTTGGTATCCTTTTTCAGTAAGCAATTAAGAGGAGCACGAAGGCGATGCAGATCTGGAAGAAACACTTCATAATGACTAACCATTCCCAAGAAAGAACGTAGAGTTGATACATCCGTCGGTGGAAGCATGGACTTGATAGCTTCGACGTTTTCAGGATCAGGTTTTCTTCCGTTTTTATCGATTATGAATCCCAAATAACGGACTTGCTCCATGTAAAAATCACATTTTTCAGCACGCAATCTGAACCCATAATCTGCTATGCGTCTGAGAACCGTGTCCACTTTATTCTCTAAGTCAGCATAGTCTGTACCCATGATCAGTATGTCATCGAGATAGGCCGCAGTACCAGGAATATCTTGTAACATAGTATCCATAACTTGTTGGAAGATTGAAGGGGCGGTCTTTGCTACAAAAGAAAGTCTGTTATATCGGAACGACCCTTTATGAGTGTTTATTGTCAAGTAATGCTTACATTCTTCCGCTACTGGGATATGTAGATAAGCTTCTGATAGGTCTAATTTTGCAAAATACTTACCTCCATTCAGTTTCGCAAATAAATCTTTTGGTACCGGCAAAGGGTATTGATGGGCTTCAAGTGCTTCGTTAAACACAGTCGAATAATCTGCGCAAAGGCGGATACTTCCGTTTGGCTTTTTGATAATCACAATTGGTGCTGCCCAATCAGAAAAGTTTACTGATTCTATTATTCCACTTCTTTGCAGACGCTCTAATTCTTGTTCAACAATAGGCGACGCTACATAGGGTACTGGACGTTTTGGTCTGATGACGGGGGCGACTCCTGGTTTAAGAATCAGTAGTGCTTTTACCTTTTTTCACTCCCCCAATTCTACCGTAAACACTTGACTATGTCTTTCCAACACAACATCCTTCAGATCCTTTTCCACTGGTTTACTGGTTTTCACAGCGCTGCATGTGTGGTTAATGGAGTGATTTGTTAATTGTAGTGTTTCTATTAGGTATAGACACAGCAAATCTAGTCCTGGGTTCTCTGAAAGACATAACGTCGCGTTCGTCTTCGCGTTTCCTTTTGAAACTGTACAACAAACCTCTCCAACAATATTCAATTTCCCTCCAGATGCACTATGAGCTAACTGGGTTTTTGGGAGCACCTGTGGTTTTCCGATAAGATTCCAGGTTCTTCGACTAATAAGTGTGATGTCGGAAGCAGTGTCGAGCTGCAGGCGGGCACGCTTTTTATTTATATCTAAGTTTACATACTTTCGTTGGCGGTAAATTCGTGCTCGATTATGTGATACCAATATTTTGTTAGTTAGTGCACTATATCTGTACTTCTTGGAGTAGGGTTTCGAAGAATGTCGTTTATGGGTTCTTTTTCTGCAGCTGTTTTCTTTATGACCCTTCCGGTGACATTTACTACAACAATGTTCTTTATATGGGCAGAACCTTTTATAGTGCCAACCTACACATGACCAACATAGAGATGAGGACTGATTGTCTGTGTGTGATAATTTTCTTGGGCAGGAATCTTTCTTTCCGCTTACAGCATGAACGTATGGCAACTGGCCATTATTTTCGACCATCGAAGTGTCGTGTTTTAAGTTGACCAATCTCTGGCACTCTGTGGTTACTTCCTGTAGTGTTATGTTCGGACATTGTTCAATTTTACTCAAAATCCTGGTTCTAATATCAGCATCTTCGGGAGATTGGAAGCTGCACACAAACACTAGACACTTAAACTGATCTTGTGTCATTGCTGATAGTTTGAAGCGCTCATATTCACGGTTTACTAACTCCGTATGCTTCACCCAGTCATCATCAAATGCTTTTGTTATCTTGAGACATTGATAACGAATATTAAACAAGGATGACTGTCCAGCAAAGATTTGAGACAAAATTTCAATCGCTGCATCAAAAGAAAAATCTCTTGGATTCTTTGGAAGGATAAAGTTACTATAACGTTCATGTTCAACAGTTTCAGGTTTTCGTAAGAGTATTCTGACGTTAGAGGCGTCATCAAGTTTTTTTTAGGTCGACCTTGAACAAATCTTCGTATCTCTTGAACCAGGTTTCAAAAGTAATGCCAGCTGAAGCATCGAAATTAAATTCATGGATAGAATTAATGATGTGGTCAACATGAGATTTGAAGGGAGGTTCTGTAACTTCTTTTTGATTCAGGTTCATTTTCTGGGTTAGCGTCTCAATCATGCGCATCTGGAACTGTTCGAACCGTTTTTCTCGACGTTCCAGCAAGGCTTCAATTTGCTCAAAGGTAAATGACATCTTGGCACGATAACCGCGTCGCCAGTTGTTATATCTAGAAGGTTGTTTTCTTGATATACCGCGTATAATTGAGCACTAGAACGCCAAAACCCTTCCAAGTCGCAAGGAGAAGACAGAAGACTAATGAAAAGAATATTATTCCAAACAGTGTCAATTATAGTACAAAATTGTCAGGTATTTATAGTTTTTAGTAAGAACGAAATCATCATTACAGTCCTCCAGTCCGCATACAGGGGGTTAATAGCATTGTCCAGTCGGGAAGCTACACGTAGGAATTCCAGAATATTCTTCCGAAAGGTGATTGGTTGGGATATCTTCGGCTCCTTCTGAGCCTCTTACAGCTTCCTTGAGTTCACTCGTGCTCTGTCGTCAGAGAAAGCAGACCATATCACAAAGTATTTACGTGTACTTTCGAAGCAAATCGCTTATCTTTTTCCTCAACTTGTGATGATGTTACGTTTTTTGTGCTTAGTGGTTTAATCATGCACCTTCCATCACCCTTCTAGACAATATTATCAGTTCAGGTTTTGTGTCATTATCTGTACATTTTTGTTGTTGATTATTTTACTTTTCTTGATCCGAATCTTCAATGACATGTCTGAAATTACCAATCAGATTCTTCGGACTATTAGCAATAAGCGTTCGTCACAAATCAGCAAAATCACTTCAATCAGTCTTATATAAATTGAAAGATCTAATGACATGAAGATTAAAATATCGAATATCATCTGCATGATAAACTGTTCCAAGTGTGTGGAACAGAACATTGAACAAAGCGACAAACCCGTCTGGTTTTTTTTTTCTGTAATAAAAACTAATTGGTTGTCAAATCTCACGATGTATCACTGTTTATATCAATTCATTCACACAGTTGTAGGCACATGTTCAACTGGAAAACTGTGAATATCTTTTATTGAAAGAATTTAAAGGAAGATCTAAGAACTTTTAGAAGATTGACGTTTAGATCAATCAGCAATCAGTAAACATATTGATGCAAGTTTTATTTATCCACCACTTAGTACATTCAATAACGATTGTAAAATCAACAATTACTTCAAAGGAAAAGATAATGAAAATAAATATACAGACAGTGATAGGATAAATGTCGCTAACGACTAACAGTGTAAACTGTTAATCATTTGTATGTATAATGATTCTTAAAAGGTTAATAAATCAATACTTCTTGATTCAATCACCTAGTTCAATGAACAGAAATCTATTAAAATCATCTTCATGAGTTACAAATTCTCTCAACCATCTCAAGATATATTGATCCAACCCATTGTTCAAATTCACTTATTGTTTTACTTGTATCGTTCCATTTTTATTTAGGATTGCAATTGATCAGTTTCATGTTGGTAATGTGTGCATACTGTTCGGACAGTCTCGATATTGCCTTAAGTCATAAGTTTTATAAGCAAAGATGGATAGTGGCTATCAGTAGAATCCAGGATGCGCGTTTCGTCCTATTTGGGACTCGTCATCTGAATGTACCTGCATCCCAGAGTTGATGTTCGCCCTGGGACTCGAACGCAGTACCGTTCATTTCAAACACTATCGCATTCTCCACTTATCTACTGAGTTCATTGATTTTTCTATTCTATTTTTACTTTGTTATTATTCAGGATAAATATGGTCGAACTTTAATTTATTTAGCTGCATGTCGTGGACATAGTGAAGTTGTAAATTATTTATTATGTCATTCAGCTGATATACATATTACTAATAAAGAAAATAAATCCCCTTTATATATTAGTGCTTATTTTGGTTATTTGGAAATTGCCAATGCTCTATTACGTCATGGTGCACAGGTAACTAACTTTCTCAGTTGTTTGTTCTTTTTTTTCTTTTTCTTTAGAAGAGAATGATATATTTATATGTTTGTAGGTATATTTATGGGTTTGAATCGACAATTGTATTTCTGTGCTAATGTGGTATGGCAACTCGAACTGGTGTACCTACGTACGTACGAAGTTCTACGTTGTTACTGACTGACTAATTGATATTTATGGGTTTTGTTTTTCTGAATTACCATTTGAAAATAACATCTTCAACCTCTAATCATTCCAATTACTGCTTATACTCTTACCACGTCTGCCACTACGAGATTTGAATCGACAACTGCATCTCTGTTCTAATGTGTTATGGCAACTCAAACTGATGTACGCACGTACGTACGAAGTTCTACGTTGTCACTGACTGACTGAATTACCATTTTATGAATGAATTTTCGATTGTAGGACTTCATAAAGAGGTTGTTTAAAACTAGTGTTTGGTTGTTTTTTTTGTATCAAATCTTCTTAAAGTTGTTTTGTTTTTATTGTACCGGTCTGTTTATGACTAAACATCAAGGTTTACTATTATTCATTTAGCTTTCAATAGAGTTTTGTTCTCTGAGCTGGATGGTTTGTTGTCAGAGAACAAAACTCTATCCAAATCATCTATCTAAGCTACAAATCTTCACCATCATTTCAAAATCAGTTAGCTGTAATCAACATTTGTGTTTGATGCAACTGTAGATGGACACAAGAAGGTGAAATCAACAAAATATAATGGAAAAGAAGTTGAAATGTTAATAGTTTCAACGGTAATAAATATGAAAACTTTAGTTTGTAAGGAAAGAAGGAAGGAGAGAATTTGTGTGACAAAAAAAGGTAGAAATAAATATTACAACTTTGAGATCTTAGGGATAAGTGAAGCTAAAGAATAAATCTGTGAATTTTAAGTTATGACACTTAATATCTTCAATGAGTTGATCACAGTTATCTTACTTACATTAATAAGGTAATCTGTACCTATCAACGTAGGTTTCCGGTCCATTTATTTTATTTATTTATTTTAACACATAAGTATAGGTACAGGGAGGCACCAAGTACATATGCGCCACACAGATCTCATTTGATATGTGTGAGGGCTGTGATACTACCTGGGTGCCCAAACCGAAGCAGGTGGTCTTCTTAGGGGGTCACATCCCGAGCCTTCGACCTGAAGATCTGATCCACAAGGCAGTGGAGCATCGTGAGGAGATGCAGTTCCATGGTAGCCAGCCGGTGACCAACGATTGGTTCATACGCCATTTGTTTCTTCAGGATACTGGAGCCCATGTGCACCATTGGTTTGGGATACGGTTAAAGCGCCAGACATTCGCTTTTCATCCACTCATTTTCATAGATAACACCTCCGCCACGAGAAGACAGTGAGTTGGACTTCCCTGGCAGAGGTTATATACGCATGTCCATGTGAGAGCATTTGGAGAGGGAGAGCGGACTCTCCCCACTCTCGGCCGTACCAGGGCATTTGGGGGCTTCCGGTCCATTGTCAGTGACTTTATGAAATGCTAGCACATTTTGATTGTGATAAGTCTTGCAATTTGAACGCTATACACGATTCGCAAGCGATTCTTGAAACCTTCAAGCTAGAACTATACAGCGACCTGAAGACGAGAGAGAAGGTGCAAAGTATGCGAAAAGTAATTTACTCCATGGTTCATTTTAATACAGAAAATATAGGGTTTTTATAATATTCTAAATGTCCTTGGGTTGCTCGAAGACTCTGGAATGCTACTAAACATAGTAGCGGTATGACAATCAACCAATCAGAACCTCTACATGTGACGTTTCACATCCTTGATGTTTTCTGGCTAAACTCCGAGTGAACACTGATTGAATGAAATGCTTCTTAACGTTTCCTGATCCTTGCGTGTCTTTTGCGAGAATTTTTCTGGACCATCCCAACAAATTGATCATAATTACCTTTGAATATAAAAGTTTCACTGTACATGTGTATTAAGTTCTAATAAACAGTGTTTAGGATGTAAGTTAACGAATTCCGTATACTATACTCCTCCTCCTTAATTGTTTTGTCCTTCGTCGTAGAGTGTTTATGATGTCCACATTTCAACCAATAGGACTCAAGTTCGAGTCTTACTGCATCTAGTTTTATATGTCCTCGTACACGAAGTGTAGTTGGTAATGAAGTAAACAATTCCGTACTTTCTAAATAAGTTACTTCGTTCTATTCTCATAATTTACGTCACAGACTATCTTTAGACAATCCATTAGAAACTAGGGATTACTGGACAGTTATTTCATCCTAGTATGGGACTGTTCAGCAGTCCAGATTTAGGAATCCGTTAAGAACCGAACTTAAGATATTCTGCTTTCATGATTAGCGCTTAGTTTCCTATTTTGTTATGAGATGACATCATTTCAGTACGTGTAAAAAATACGCTCTACTAGTTAGTTACATGTGAAATGATAAGCGCATATTATTGATTAAGATTTGACTTCTTTATGTTAGCAACAAGACACATACTATTGTTCGAAAATGTGACTAAGCGAGAAAAATACATATGTATGTTTGAGGGAGTTTACTCTTGATGGGGTCTTAATCAATAAAGCTTAATTGTCACTTAAGAAACTGATTGGGTTTGCGTGTATGAAGCTTGTGTACACCAATATTAGACTCGTACATCAAACAACATAACAACAAGCTTATATGATTTATATTTTTACTTTAATAGACTACTTAAAATCCTAGTTGTTTATTAAGTAGGAAAAAATTATTTTTTATTTTGTCAAATTTATCTTTAAAGGTTGATCAAATGGATTCACATCGAAAAACTCCACTTTATGTAGCTACTTATCATGGACGATCAGAAATTGTCGATCTTTTACTAACAGCCGGTGCTAATGTTAATGCAGCTGATAAAAATGGTAAAACTCCACTTTATGTTGCTGTATTACATGGACATTTAGCATTAGCACGTAAATTATTAGATGCTGGTGCATCAGTTAATCGTGTAGATCGTGAAGGTCTTGGTCCATTACATATGGCAGTTAAATTTCCTAAATTAGATATACCTATGGTAAAACTATTATTAAATTATGGATGTGATCCAGTAAATTTAGCAAGTTTTACACGTTGGTTATTAGTACATGGAATAATTCCTGAAGAATGTATTCATGGTGATGATGAATTAGCTCAATGGTTACGTTGGGAAGAATGTAATGTACATTCATTAAAACATATATGTCGTGTAGTGATACAACGTGCACTTGGTTATGCTGATTCATTAAGAATTAAAGCAAATCGTTTACCTTTACCAGAGCATTTAATCTCTTATGTATCAATGAAACAGTTATAATGATTTTTTCTTCATCTGACTTCTTTAATCATCATCAATTATTTGTACTCACTTCAGTTTTCTCCTTTCACCTCCCTTGCTCCCCCCCCTCACTCTCGTGTTTCTTTTAGATTTTTATTAGCACTGCATTTATTCATGGAACCTTTATTTTAATGACTTTGTTTTTACAGAATACCTTAGCAACTGATCTAGATAATAATAATAATAATAATAGGTTATTTAACAATCATTATTATTATTAATACTATTATCAAATCTATAATGGTATTTTTGTGGGGAGGGGGAATGCTTGTCTGTGATCATATGAAACCTTATTTTTTTTAAAAAAACAAAAAACAAACATTTTCGTGTTTTCTCAACAACAACAACAAAAAAAAAGAATAATTAATTATACTTCACTTCAATGTGTATTGAGACAATTGGGAAAGATTGACAATGGCAGAGATGGATAGTGAATGCTGATTAATCAATCAGTTAGTCAGTCAGTCAGTCAGCTACAACGTACGACCAGGCACATATATGCATTGGTCTACATTGTCATATCTGATGAGCAACCTATACTCTTTCATGAAGGGTAAATAATAACAGAGTAAGTATTTGGTTAATTGTTATTTCACTTTATCATTATACATATATATATATTCAATTGTTTGTATAATAGTATGCTACCAATTAACATTTCTATGTTTGTTTATTTCTTGTTAAATCTAATGTATGTTTATTTTTTGTAATGTTTATTTACTTGTGTTTAGCATTTTATTTGAATATTTTGACTTTATTTTGTGGGGGTTGTGTGTGTGTTTGTTTGTTTGTTTGTTTGTCTCTATGTTGATAATCATTTGCTTTGTTAATGTTTTATTACTTTTTTTTCAGTTCTTTTGTTGTTCTCTTTTTTTGTTCCTTGTTAGTTCTCATTTTTATGATACCTTTCAACAATTTAATGATCAAGATTTATTTTTCTTGAATTTTTATTGTCAAGTGTTGTGGTTACTAGTGAGAACCTTGTGTGTGTGTGTGTGTGTATGTGTATGTCAGCTCAATCGATGTAAACGGTGAATAGTGAATAGTGAGTAGTAATACTAATAATAATAATAATGTAAATGAAATATCAATAAAATGTACATGTTAGTTCCAGAATACTTTACTTCAGATAGTTAGAATTATTCAAGGGATTGTACAAATTATCACATCTTGTGTTATTGTTATTGTTGTTTTTAGTGATGTTAACAATGGAATTGAAATATTTTGTTTAATTGGTTAATTCAAACAATATTGCTTAGATTAGATAGTGACCTAATATGAAAGATTGTGTATATAAATCTAAATTAACAAAGTTTGTATTATCGTAATCTTGAAGGGGTTCATCAAAATATAACGTATCTTTGAACAGTCGATTATATATATGTGTGACTAGAACCAGTAGATCAACGGTGACTAAACACCTATCTGTTTGAGCTCCTTGATAAAATAGTCAGTCAGTCAGCCAGTCATCAACAAACGTAGAACTTATTATTATTATTTTTATTATTATAAGCTTTATTCAACATTATATTTGTGGTACACTATTGAATTCTCAGCATAAAGTATTTCATCAAGTTTCCTTTTCTTATATCTTGATCGATCCTGACGATAAATATTGAGTGATGGCCAGTTAGATGTTAGGAGTTCGATAATCGACATCTGAATAATGTTCATTTGTTTCAATGCATATTGCAAACCACCATGATGTCGCTGGTTCTACCTTTTTGTAATCCGTACAGCGAAAGGTTGTAAACTTTTCGTAAACGCGCCTGAATAGGTTGTGAGCTCAATAGACATAATAGTGTGTTAAAACAAACAAGAAAACTGATAACTTGACGAAATATCTGGATGGGAGGAACAGGTAGCCCAGATATCCAAGCAGGCCGCCAAAAGTAACTTCGTACATACTTACGTACGTACGTCAGTTTGAGTTGCCATACCACATTAGCACAGAGATACAATTGTCGATTCACATCCCATAGTGGTAGAGGTAATAAAAGTATAAGCAGTAATTGGTAACATTAGGGTTCGAAGATGTTATTCAAAGACTATAATCCACTGAAATAACTTTGGAAAGAGGAAAAAATGGACATGAAGAAACATACTTGATTGACCGGATGGTAAGTCTTCGATAATTACGAATATTTAATTAAGATCATGAACCGATCGATGTTAAACAACTATTTAAAATCTGAAAGCACTAGATGGCTGTTTCGTTCTATCATGAAACTCGTCAGCAGTGCTCATTCACACAGTCCCACACGTGGGACTCCAGCCTAGGATCTTCGATCTCGTGTGTAAACCCTTAACCTCTAGACCACTGAGCCGGCATGCAATGCTGTTAATGTCTATGATACTGCGCGACTATCTTCCATTTTCTTCGGTGGGTAATTGCCTCACACTCGACACGGCTGAATTTTACTAATCATGGCTTATCACTAGAACTTCAAGAATTAACTCTCGGAGCTATATCCTGATAGTTACGGATATGTTGCATTTCTTGAGATCGGAAAATATTGGTGCAGTTATTCACTGTGTTCAGCAGATTTGTGCTTCAGGAATGCCGCTAACATCAAAGTATTAGGCATTTTGTTGTTAACGGTAAACCAGTCCAGTGCTTGAGTTAATTATGTAGATTTTTATTCGTGCTGTCGTTGGTTTAGTTCGTAGGTGAACACTCGAACGTTTGCAATAAGTGATTTCTTAGAAGTTCCGATTCTTTTTTGATAAATGTGGTCTGGCTATTAATATCTTACAAATGAGAAATATGGGTTTTGGTTTGCTGACTGGAGGCTTCACGAAGAAATAGACTTCTGTTGATGAAATCGAACATTCAACCTAGTCTGTGTGGCGGTTCGCATCTAACCTGAAGTTACTTTGTATACTAAGGGAGCATTCAGAGTAGTGTGAGTGAAGAAGGCTAAAAAAATAAAGAACAAAAGAAAGGGTGAGTGAACGACCGAGCGAGCGAGTGTGGTATATTTGGATTTACTGCGTAAAGCGATAGATAAAAATGATCAATAAAACTAGTCTTGGATTAAAACACTCTTGGGATGAAAACTAGAAGCAGATTGGTTAACCCACTTCAGTCTGGTACTGGTACCAGTCTACCTTAACACTTTCATTCAAATGCTTGAAAACTGTTAAACGGCTTATGTGCGTTACTGTTGTTTATTTATTTTCATTCCTGCTAAGAGTACCTTTTCTGTTTCAGTAATATAAGGGTATAATTGCATATAACCGTAGGGTACTTGAAACATATTAAGAATCACTGGTAGGATCGACGAATAGGTATAACATGAGATAATCTTCAGTGTAAACTACTAGTGATCACTCATATCATAGTTCATGATTTCCAGTCTACCTTCCAAGATTAATATAACTGTGTTCCAGTTTGAAAGAATAATCTAGTCACTCTGCTAAACTTTTGTCATAATAGATGTCGGTGGTAAGCTTTTATCAGCAATTGGACACCTTGTGTTAATAGATGATCTTACTAAACAGTAGACAGATTTCCCGTGACAAATGAACTCTTACGTTCGTACCTGATGTGCTACCAAATAGGAGCTTGTATATAGATTTTCCCTGTTTCGCCGGCTTTCCAACAGGTCTTTTTGTGGTGAGTACCTGAACTTCAATCACGTTCTACTGATCATCCACGCATTATTTCAACCAAAAATCTGCTACCTAAAGACCGATTTGAGAATGTGCTTGTGGTAACGTTTTGCAAACCCCATATAAATTCACTCTTATTAAAATGATGTAAAAAATCAGACAAACCATTCGACATACGGGTCATAATTTTAGTTATTCTGTGTGATGATGCAGCTCTTACCACTGAATATGCCGTTCTAATCCAAGTGTTTTATGGCCTATCCAAGCGTATTTTCATGTATCATTCTGACTTTATTAAGTTATATTATACGTCTCCTATGAACATTAGAATACGTCTGCATGTTTTATCGACCATCCATTCTCCAAGTATAATGTGAATCACACTTGGTTAGATTGTTTTTCAGTTCAATAACCTTCCGATCTGCGTCTGTCAGTTCCATGCGATTTCATGCTCCTCACATAGTTGTCCGCTCATAAGTGAATGAACAGAATATGTTTTTTTCAGGGTGATTCGTTTTTGGACTTTCATACCGTCGCTGCACAATGGGGTTTGCCGAATTATTGTGTGCGAAATTAAGTGGGGGGTTGTATGTCAGTTTGGAGTCAAGTTTAGGCTATATGTTTAAAAAGGACTGATTAATTAATTAGCTAACCGCGTAGGAGATACCTAAGCAAATATACAGTAAGTCACTAACTACTGTGAGTATTTCGGACATGTACATGCAGACGTCCGAATGTGAGCTTTTTTTGCCATAAGGGCAGCACCCAACTTCATGCTTTCCGAATGTCTTTGGTAACATTAATAACTGTTCATAGAAAACTCTTCTGAATGTTCATTTGGTTTTGTAATAAACAATGGGGCTTTCCTAAAATAGGAAGATTGAAATGCTACAGATTTAGAAACGAAAATGATCGAGTTTTTCTAATACGATTGGTGCTCGTCGAAACTGACCACAGTCAATTATGCTCAACACACCAAACCTCGAATGCTAGGACAGGAAGAAGATGGAATTGCAGGTAATTTGATATTTATGGTCGAACAAGCAACTCAAACGAAATTAGTATAAAAGTTGTTATTATAATAGCAGAATATGACCTTTGAACACGTAGCAATTTAGCGAACTATAAAAAAATATGACAGTCAATCAGGGGGAAAAGGTCATTAGGGAAATCTGATTATGAGAAAGTATGTGATGCGGTTATCGTTTCAGAATAGATTTTAGCTCTTCTAATAAAATCTTACGATTCTTGCTACTGCCTTATCACTTAAGATTCATCGCGTGTTTGTCCGACTGTGAATTACATGTAAACTTTGTATGGTCTGGTATGTACTCATTGGTTTTAGAGTTAACAACAGAAATCGGAACAAACTCACCTGGGTCCTAGTAACGTATTTTCTCCTTGTGACTAGCAGGTATGTGAACCATAGATTTATTGACCTATTTTTGCAGACTTTTCTTATATTTTGGAAAAGGAGTCTTTGTATAGTTTCATCAGTTTCGTTTGCGTACGGCTGGTAATATTGCATTGAAAGACTTTATCTGTTCTCCTCTCCGGGTCTCTTCACTGCAGTAGTAGTAAAATTGACGTTTGTTTGCAAGGTATTGAAATTTATTGCTTGGACATGAAAATGAGTAGACTTTGGAGTCGTGTGTAATTTTTATAACTTCGATTTCGTAGTAAGCAAGTTATCAAGCACTTCTTTTGAACCGTCTTCAGTGGTCAATTAGGAAAGCAGTCTCTGGAACATTCTTAGATTTTCTAGACCAAAGATAGGCGGTCTAAAATCAGTGATGACAAACTCACAATTAAGGATTGAAGATTTATCGCCTCTGATTAACGAGTTGTAACATCCAAGAATTGAAAGCTTATAGCCAATATTACTCGGAATAGGAACTTTGGTAGGCTTAATTATAGCATCAGAAATTATTGACTGCAACTTCCTGTTCAAAATAATGAACTTGATACTGTCAGTGTCGGCAATAAAATCGTGTAAAGCGCTACTGAACTAATATAATCGTTTCAGAATATGAAGTGAATTACTGGAAGTTGTAAATAAGAACAATATATTATTATTAGAATCAACCAGTGTTACTTGCAGCGAAATAAACATTAGTTTGACAAACTGACTTTATGTGTCTAGTTTTACCACACTTAAAGCATGTGGCATGGCGAAAGGCACATGAATTACCTAGGTGAAATTCACCACAGGATAAACATCTATCAAACCTGTGCTCACCTCTATAACCTACTTTGCAATTCCTTAGTGGAATTTTACCCATATTTTCACGAAGAGAATTGTTAGCATTAACTAAACGACTACTTGCATGACCGTGAGTACGCATCGGATGCCCTGGTACGGCCGAAAGTGGGGAGAGACCGCTCTCCCTCTCGAAATGCTCTCACATGGTCATGCGTATATAGCCTCTGCCAGGGAAGTCCTACTCACTGCCTTCTCGTGGCGGGGGTGTTGTTTACAAAAATGAGAGGACGAAAAGCGAATGTCCGGCGCTATAACCGGACCCCAAACCAATGGTGCACATGGGCTGGCTCCAGTATCCTGCGGGAACAAATGGCGTATGAACCAATCGTTGGTCACCGGCTACCATGGGACTGCATCTCCTCACGATGCTCCACTGCCTTGTGGGTCAGACGTTCAGGTCAAAGGTTCGGGGTGTGGCCCCCTAAGAAGACCACCTGCTTCGGTTTGGGCACCCGGGCAGTATCACAGCCCTCACACAAATCAATTGAGATTTGTGTGGTGCATATGTTTTTGGCGCCTCCCTGTACCTATACTTATGTGTTAAAATAAATAAATCGGATTAAGATAATCAAGTAATGAAGTAGGATTCTTGATTTCATGGAAGTCAAGTTCATGCATTGCTTCATAACTGATACACGTCGTTCTAGCATCTTCATAGGAATATTTCGACACTTGCATAGGCTCTCTTTCCAAATTTAGTTTGTTAATTCCTAAAATCAATCGATCACTAAGCTCCACATGAATTTTATAGCCAAAATTACACTGAGCGGCAATTCAAGGATAAATTCTCTAATCTTTTGGTTATTTTGATGAATAATTTTAAGACATTTTGATCATTTACGGCATTCTAAATTAGTATACTTTAAATGATTTAACAGCAGTTCTTTGAGAGTTTCATAGAGGAGTGGAATAGGCTTGTCTGGGAATACTAAAGATCTTAGTAATCCACTAACATCCTTGCCGATGAACGTGGTGAAGTGAGCCACAGTTTAATCATCTTAACTTGTCATACTGAAGATTTCAAACCTAACCATGTTATCTTCGAAAGCTCCAGAATTTGAATGTTTACATTCATATATATATCTGACTGTCTAGTCACAGGTTCTATAGCATCGTCAATATGATGGTTAGAATTATTCAAATTAGTGTGATAACTAGTAATTTCTGAACTAGTACAATGTACAGCAAGTAGAACAATATTCATTGACGTTCTACTTAAGAAAACTATGATCAAGCTTACTATAATTTAGGATAACAACGCAGCACGTTCAGTGAAACACGGTCAGACGTGACAAATAAAAATTACACCCAGAGTAACACGCACTAGTTTTTAATAAACAAAATAATACATTATAATATGATAAATGACTACATGGATGTCAATATTACCATAATTCCCGCTTGCGATACATTAGGTTAACATGACAACGTTGAGCTTAAAACCATCTATAGAACTAAATGAGCATAAATGAATGTATTGTGTTCGGAATTTGTTAAATGCGGGGAATCAGGTACAAATACCTTACTATTGATCAAAACAATTCACCGATCTGTTCAATATTTAGAGAGACTTTAAATGTCCAACTTATTTTTGTAAACACGGTTTTTAAAATTATTGTATTCAATAATTTTCTGTGTTCAGCAATGTAGTTTGGTTACAGCTTCTGAGTGCATATGTTTCAGAACAAACTTCACACTAAGCATAACCAACTGCACACAGAGCACCTGAAAATTTCATAAGTGTAATAAAAGATATTGTTCGGAGAAATATGCCGTTGCCTTGGGTGATATTTTTTAGCACAGTTCCATAGGCGGTTGACTAGAACAGTCAACCATTGAAAACTAATATCAAGAAGAAAGCGACTGAATATGATTTAAAGTTATTTCATACTTTGCTTTGTGTATATGCTGTTCTGTATTCAAATGCTCAACAATAAAGAAATTACAAGTGTTTCTTTAATGTCATTATGATAATTAGAAGTATTTGAATTATAGTATGAACTAAGAATCCCAGGGATAACGCAATTGAATTAAGAAGTACCACACAAGCACTAACGAATGTACTGTATTTAGAATTCGAAATCAAACATTCAACAAGTACAAAGGAGTCATTAGTTCATTCAAACACCACATCCGCCACAGCTCAAATTAGAGTCTAAGTGTCTGTAATCAGTTGAACGTCTTCTTTTCAAGTTCATACTGTGTCTGTCCGACAATGTATTGGATGAAGACTCTGTATTATTCACTTGATTTCTGGGATTGTGAATGATCACCATGCCGGTTGAATACTGAAACTACTACCTAGGATGTGAACCATAGACTATCCTCCCCCACGAAATAATGTCGGATCATTATATCCCCAGGTTATGAATAATGTAGCTTCATTTAAAACATCTTTCTCAATTTGACTAGAGTAAACATTGGAAGTGAATTTATGATAAGGACAAACAACAGTTGATATGGAATTACATGAATTGTTATCAAACTCGAACTCATGTAATACTCGTGCTTCGCATTGAAAAAGTTTCTCACAAGAAACAAATGCATCATGAGGACAAATAATATTTGATATGACATCAAGATTTGATTCTTCTGAAATAGTTTCCTCAAATTTATTAAGAATGTCATTGCAGAGTAAAGGATCATTAGAAAAATCAGCATCAATCAAAACTACATCAGATTTTCGATCATGATTAAATTCATCCGAAATATTCTCATCGGATTTGTAAGAAATTTCATCAGAAATATGTGAATCATTAGGAAAAATCATATCTGGTACAATAACATGAGAAATCTGATAGGTTGATTCATTAGAAATTGTTGTCTCGCAAGAATCCTGAGTTTCATTTAACTCTGAACTGCTATATGACTCTAAACTGTCTTTTGAAATCATCGATAAAGATAAATGATCATTATAAATATTCAGATTAATAGAATCAGAATCAAAAGACTTAATATTAGTTGCAGCAACATGAACAGTAGTATTACAAACTGACTGAATATGTCCAATATCAACACATTTAAAGCACTTACAATTACGAAATTTACATGAATTAAAAGGGTGGAACCTTCCACAGCACAAACATTGACCAAACTTGTGCCCATCCTCGTCAACTGCATCGCAATTCCCAAATGAACTATCTGCATAATCTTGAGTATGCACTGGGATGGGGCGACGTAATGTAGTGGAATTTTTTATATCCTCATGAATTATTTTACGAAATCTCCCTTTACCGCATTCGAAATTTGTATACTTAGCATAGTCTAGAAGTAGTTCCTTGAGAGTTGTATAAGGAAGAGAAATGGGCTTTTCCGGTGAAGCCAAAATTTTTAATAAGCCATATGCTTCTTTTCCAATGAATGTGAGGAAATGTGCCGCAATATTAATATTCTCATCATCTTTCTTGGTCATGCTCCAGATTTCAAACCTTTCCAAATAATCTTCAAAAGCTTCAGAAGTTGAATGAATATCTAACTGTTCCATCGCAGGCCCCATCGCGACGCCAATATGATAATTAGAAGTACTTGAATTATAGTATGAACTAAGAATCCCAGGGATAACGCAATTGAATTAAGAAGTACCACACAAGCACTAACGAATGTACTGTATTTAGAATTCGAAATCAAACATTCAACAAGTACAAAGGAGTCATTAGTTCATTCAAACACCACAGTCATCTAGCATGACTTTACCCCACAAGTTCTCACGAAGGAGATTCTATGTAGACAGCAGAATTGATATTTTCTCTTCCTTTCTAACGGGATGACATAAGGCAGAAAAATAATCCTGTGATTAACAGTTAGTGAACCTGATAAGGCACTGAAATATATGTCAGGACAACGGTTTAACTGGTAGGCACTTTCGAGCCAAAAGACGTTCATTCCTCTAGGTTTCAAAAACCACTTCATACTTTATCCCTAGAAGCTTTGTTTTATGCAAGTAAATATCATTACCAGTATAGCCTGTTATTGCTGGCTATTTGTCTTAATGACAAAGGCTTCCAGATATTTTCACCAGCATAATCATCAAGCATTTTCCTCGCACGGTAATGAATGACCTTGTATTCTGTTCATAACGAAATACACGTTTTCCACTTAGACAAGCATAAAAATTTAATATTACTTCAATTATTAGGCATAATCTCACACGACGTTCACCAATGATCAGAAATCGTCCATTCTATCAGCAAATTCGGGACATCTTCCATCGTAAAATATAACCAGTCACCGCCCACCGACAATCAACTAAGGAAAATAAGCGGGCACCAATATTTGGGACAGTATTCCTGGAACGACACAACTTATTACTCCCTAGGAAGCACAGCATTATTTGATGGGATACGTATGTTTGCTTGTCATCTGTTGCCTCTAAAAAACAGTTATTTAATGTCTTCTAACATAAAACCTTTATCTAACCGTGACTGTAGTTACTTTATCAACCTATCCTCATTAGAGATTACTCTTTTATCAAACATAGTGGCCAATTTTTTGGTCTCAGAAAGTTAGATTCTCATAACTATGGTTCCTTTCCTTGTACTACTATCAGATATCCCTTCCATCTAAAACCTCAACATTTCCCAGACAAATGCGTGTCTAAAGTTGTACAAACGCATCGATATAAGTGAAGAAAAGTGATGGGATTTCATCGCAAATTGATGTTTCTGCAGGCGAAGATGAGGGAGGTCTCCACTTTGCTCGGTGTGGTGTTTTTCATAGCTGAAAATGTTCATTTTTGTAGATGATGTTCGCTTTTTCTTCCTTTCTCATTTCGTCCTTCGATTCGCATTGGATTGACTGAAGTGATTCAATGGAACGTAGTTCTGTTTACAAAGATAAGCAAGTTCGTGGTAGGCGAGTAAACTAATAATGGCCAGATTGATGTCAAAGCAAACGAAAGTGGTCGGTTTTAATGATGTGATCTACAACACTTCACATCATTGTCCCTGTGGTCGAAGAAAATATTCTTTCAGAATTTCTGTTTTCTATCCATTCTTTTTTCAGTTACATGTGGTTAGCATTAACTGTCGTTCTGACTGTGGGTTTGCATTTACGTGTGTGCTTAGTTCCAGCAAACTCATACTTCACTGGATACAACAATACTTATTTGTACAGCTACTGGAAAATAAACAAACGTCTTAGCAGGCTAATCCGAACTGCCACACGTCAACCAACAAACGAATTATGACCTACCAATAAACAAGACTTCGAGGAAATAAATACCAGATTCAATACACCATCATTCTTTGTGCCAAGATATTTGGATGATCTGGTTGTGCTTTAGAATTAAATAGATAAATGTGGACCTTTTGATCTTACTCAATGCCTTGATTGTTCAAACTGTTTTCGGATGAAATGATATTCCTCGTCTTTCGAGAATAAAAATTTTAGAATAAATAATTAGTTTTATGAAGTGATTATCATATCAGATGATTGTGTTAGTAGTGTTATTGGTTACTAGCTACACACTCTTTGAAGCTGGGCATACAATAACTGAGAAAATTTACATTTAACATTTAACTCTTGGACAAATTCTCAAGTGGCGAACGCTGCGTATGTCCAGTCACTGTATAACTTGTTCCTTTTCATACTCATTGTATCATTTTTTACCTTTCCCAAATGTATTTTTCAGGAGACCTAAGCAACAAGCACTAACTATCACGGTAGGACGATTGAGTATAGGAAATCATAAAATCTCCATGTGGGATCTTATAGATTGAATATTCGCATCATGAAAAGTCTAAGGGTTTGGATTGGATCCATTATTCTTGTGCCAAAGATAAAAGTACTAAAACCGACCCAGATCAGAATTTCAAATTGCCGATACCGACTAAAAAATGCAACGTATTATTATTCCTCATATTGACATCTCCTTTGTTTATTGATTATCATTTGTGTTAACCCATTGTTCTGTTAGTCCGTCGATCAGTGCACAGATGCATTGTAATTTAATACTGATCAGTATTCATACGCAGATTACCAGCTCAATCAATGCTTATAAGTGATCGACTATAGTTGTGACTAACAATTGTGGTTCGCAAACAAGTTTCGGAAGCATTAAAATGCCTCAGTAAAATAGGTTTTTTGAAACACCACTTGTAAATATGGAACCTAATCGGCATAAATACACATAAGCTAGCATTTAATGTAATTAGGGACAGAATCGATATCCGAGTTTAACTTTTCCTTTTGTTTCCTCACTAAACATTTTACGTTGTTTGAGACTATGAGCTACCTTTTGGTATATTTTCTTCCTGTCTAATTTTCAACTCTCTAAATCTTTCACCGAAAAACAAAGACAGTATTTAAGAAATACGACGAGTCCAAGTTATGTGGTTTCTGTGGTTTTAAACTGGTTTTGGATTGATCGTGTACCTTTATTTGGAGTCTCTTTGAATTCGTAGAAAAATGAGTCAACAAAGTCACTCACGCCTAAGAATTAGTTACAATACTAAGTATTAAATCTAGTTTCTTTTTGGATCTAAAATTTTTGTCACAAATGGCTATAGATATATGTCTACATGTCAAATCCATTGGATAATCTGGTTTTCGTAAATAATTCAGGCGAGTTTAACCATTTGGCTAGATAATTTACTATGTCTCTAACACTTCGTAACACTTAAATGGTTCAAATGGTTCAAATGGTTGCGGACGGAATAGAAGAAGCTTTCGCTTAACAGGCTTCCGTGTCTAGTAGCAGGGGATCACCAATACCTCCAGGCAAGAACCTAGGTATATTAACGATAAAAGAGAAAGAAAATGAATTGGTAAATCATAGTAGGATACTATCCTTAGTCCTTAAGAATAGATCAAGTCGCCTCTTAAAGGACTCCTGGGAAGTTGCTTGGACTAGCTCAGCTGGCAGCGAGTTCCAGCATTTGACAACTCTTAAGGAGTAGAAATTGTGTCTGCAGTCCGTTCTACTATGTTGTATCTCCAGTTTTTGGGTGTTACCCCTTCGGTTAGTGTTGGGACTAAGCTTAAGTAGGTGTTTAAGAGGGTGTCCAGGTGTGTTAAGGATACTGTAAGCCATTAGAATGTCACCTCTAAGACGCCTATACTCTAATGGGTAAAGGTCGAGTGATTGGAGGCGCTCATCGTAAGGTTTAAATTTGAGTCCCCGAACTGATTTCGTGGCTCGCCGTTGGATACGCTCCAGAGTGTCCTTATCCTTTTGGAGTGTAGGAGGGAATACTATGTTCCCGTACTCTAAATGGGGACGAATGAAACTATTGAAGATTATGTGGAAAGTTCTCCCGTCAAACTGACCAAAAATGCGCTTCAATGTTACCAGTGCAAGGTTTGCTCTAAAGGCATTTTTGTCACAGTTTCCTAAGTTGTAACTGTAATCTGCGACGTGTCGCAGATGGACTAGTTTACACTTTGAAGTGTTAAAGGTAAGTCCGTTATCATCTGCCCAACTTTGAAGTCGAGTCAGATCCTCCTGAAGTGCCTGTATGTCCTCTTGGTTGCGTATCTCTCTCCAAAGTTTCACGTCATCGGCAAAGAGCAGTATGTCTGACGTTACCTGTTGAGGAAGATCATTTATATAAATCAGGAAGAGGAGAGGTCCTAGTACTGAGCCCTTGGGGACCCCACTAGAACATTCCATAGCGCGTGAGAAATTGAAGTTTACCCTGACCTTAAAATGTCGATTTGTGAGGTATGAACTGAGCCAGTCAATTAAAGGTGGTTTGATTCCCAATTGTTTGAGCTTGTTAATAAGACATGTGTGGTTAACCCTATCAAAAGCTTTAGAGAAATCAAGGTAAATGATGTCTACCTTCCCCTTGCGATCAACGATGCTTGTCCATCTGTCCACCGCGGTCAGCAGGTTCGTCATACAGGAGTAACCCTTCCTGAAACCATGCTGTTGGGGTGAGAAGAAATTTAAGGACAGCAGATGGTCATGTATATCATCGTAGACCAGGGACTCCATGATCTTTGAAGGTATAGAGAGAAGGGCCACCGGTCGGTAACTTGAGGGTTCACTGCGTCGACCTCCTTTGAAGATTGGTGTGATATGAGCCAGCTTCCAAATATCCGGTAGTTTGCCCCGACTTAGCGAGTGTGAGAACATCACGCTAAGCGGTGTTGCCAGGATTGAAGCTGCTTCCCTCAGTATAGCAGAGTGGACCATATCTGGACCAGGAGAAGTGTCTGTTCTTAGGTGTTGTAATTTACGGAACACCAAGTCAGCGCTCAGTTTCACTACGGAAAGTCCTGTGCAGTTGCAGACAGAGCCGACATCAGTATAGTTGATGTGGGTCGGCTGAAATGTCCGGGAGTAGTGCTCAGCCAGAAGGTTAGCGGCGTCACCGTCATTATCTGTCGGGCCGTTAGGACCTAGCAGTTGAGAAACTCCAGTTTTGGCTTGACGAAGAGAGGCTGCATAACGGAATAAGCTTTTCGGATTGAAAATAAATTTATCCATAAGCTTTAACTGGTACTGAAGCCTGTCTTCTCTTATAGCCTTCGTACATATGTTCCTTATATGTTTGTATTGCCTGTACTCGCCGTTGTTGTTGGTTCGTTTGTATTCTGCCCAACAGTGCCTTTTACGGCTTAGCAAACGAAGAGTGTGTTTTTTGATTATTGTAGGTTGCTTGTGCTTTTTGGGGACCGTTTGAGGAACTGACTGCTTAGTAGCACATAAGAGCGTGCGCAGTAAGGAGTCCCAATGAGCATCCACATCAAGTTGAGGGTGAACATCCCAATCCACCTGTTGTAGATAATCCTGTAGAGCTGACGCATTCAACCGTTTGAAGTTCCAGCGCCTGTTGTTGTCGGGATATCTTAGCTCTGTTTTGCTGACGAAACTGAAGGCTATAACGGCGTGATCGCTTTTCCCCAGGGGAGCCAGAATTGAGAGGTTGTCGACTAGAAATTCTTCATTTGTAAAAACACAGTCTAAGCGCGACGGTGTCTGACCGTTCCTCCAACGAGTGTACGACTTCACATTTTCGTGTAGTCCCAAGTCCTCAATGAGGTTGAAGAACCGAGCTTCGATTGAATTTTCACCTCCAGTATACGTATGTTCCGCGAAGTTGACTCTAGGAAGATTGAAGTCCCCTAGGATCAGGATATGAGTGAAGCCGAGACGCGTAGAGCGGGATAGTCCCTCCAGCATGCGACTGTCATACTCGATGTCGGCAGTGGGCTTCCTATATATGACTCCGACTAGGCACATCGAAGTAGTGGACAATCTCATAGAGCACCATATGGATTCCTCAAGATTGTCAAACTCGTGGTTGTGGATTTGATGTACCACCAGGCCAGATCTTATGTATAGGGCTACTCCACCCCCAATTCCTGTTTTTCTGTCATTGCGAAACAGAGACATCCCAGGTATTGCTAGCTCCTGGTCCGAATACTGAGGAGATATCCAAGTTTCAGATATTCCTATCAGATGAACTTTATTAGCGTTGCTAAGTTCACTTAGTTCATCCATTTTATTTGGTAGACTCGCGGCGTTCATGTATAAGCAGTTAATGCTTTCAATTTGAAACGCGTGAGCTTCTTCCTGTTTATCTGTGAGAGCCTTGAGTGAGTGGACAGGTAACCCACCTATATAAGTTTTGTCAAATTGGTAGGCCCTGTCCTTTACACGTTTTTTTTGTCTTGAAGACAGTCCACAAGTGGAATGGTCAGTTCCAGCTTGCCTTTGTGCTTGATCCTGGTGTCGTATGGCCTATCCGGGTGCATATGGATCCCAGTTGGCAACCGACGTCTGTTGACACGAAATGCTTCCAGAGTTGCAGCCGCCATACGGGAGGATGGAAAAGTTATCCTCATTAGTCGGGGTCTAGGATCCCCGTCCTTCTTGGCTAGTCTCATCACATGCTGCGACAGTATGTTTTTAAGCCTCAAGGACTGTTTGATGAATTTCCATTCCCGAATGTCAGAGTTTGCTTGAGTAGGGTCCATGTTTTCCGGTACACCTTGCACGATGATATTTCTTCCGCGGAAAAACTTCTCTCGAGAATCTTTAGGGACGTTTCGGATAAGCTTGCGCTCAGAATATGGTATGTCAGGCAGTATTCTGACGTTCCCATCGGATTTCAGTAGATGACTGGCTAGCAGGACATCCTCTACTTCGGTAGCATTCTTGAGTGTTACACGGAGTAGTCTCGGGTGATTTTGATGTTTAGAATCCTTTCCCCGAGTGAGCCGTGTGACCGTCAAAGGCTCTATTCTAGGGAGTTCGAGCTTTTTGTTCAGTTCACCCCAAAGCATCCTGTCATTTTTGTCCTGCAAACTGAGAGGAAGGTCAGGATTGTCTATGAGGTTCATGATTATGAGGGAGTCATCACGGACCGTTGTTGTTTTCCCAGCTCTTCCAGTGCGTTCAGGTTCAGTACGTTGTTGTTTCGAGGTCAAAGCAGGTTTTTGAATCGTAGGCTTTTTAATAACCGGGCGGACATTTTTGGGGGTAGACTGAGCGATCAAAGCACCAGTTGATGTCCGTACCACACTTGGGATGTCAACCTTGGACGGTGACACCTGGTCCTTATTAGCTCTGTTGGCGTGGGTACAGTCACCTGCAGAGTTTTTAGGAACCACTGTTGCGTTTGAGGACCCTGAACTGGGAGATCCAATTTTAGTGAGGGAATCAATTATTGTCGACGTAATGATGGTGCTGAGTTTCAACATGTCATCATTAGCGCTAATGCGCGTTCCATCGATGGTTGACTTGTCAACATCCCTGTTCTTATTTTCGTTACGCGCCCTCGTTTGCCTACCTATTTTATGGCTATCTGTTTCCAAGTTTACTGACAATTTATTCCGCAGACCTGTCAGTAGAACAATGATATTGCTCAGCAGCACTACAGCGTCCGTGTTGCACGTAACGCACACCCACTTTCGGTCCGATTTGCTGAGTCTCTTGTAAGCCGTTGCCGTAAGATCTGTGCACGTTTCGTGAAACCAACCTTTGCAGTTGTCACACTGCATGCCACATGTAACAGCGAAACGGCATCCAGGTCTTTTACATGAATTTTTCATGGCTGTGTTTACGTAAACTGTGCTAGAGATAGTATCAAAGCTTAAGACCGTTAAAAATACACTAAAAACCACACTAAAACGGGAAAAATGTATAAAAACGGATGAGATAAAATGAAATAGCCTTTACGTGAAAGACTGAAAATAAACCGAATAGTAAGCTGAGGCAAAACCGCAGTTAACTATTAAATTGGGTGAAACTCAAAAAAGAAAAGTAATCTACCGAAGTTGTAGCTCAGAATAGATTGTTTAGATCAGAAATGGTACTTTTGTTGCGTAAGAACACAGCAAAAGTTTGAGAAATGCAAACCACGTTAGGACTAAACTTCCCGTTCGAAAGCGCGCGGTGACAAGTTATCACTTTGACTTACATACGCCTGTTACCTCTCATGGAGAAGCATAGGCTGACTACCAGCATTCTCCATCCAACTCTGTTCTAAACAATCCTTTCCAGTTGGTATTCATCCTTTTTACGTCTGCTTTCAATTCTCGACACAGTTTATTCCTCGGCATTCCTTTTTTCCGTTTCCGAGTTAGGGCTTGCTTCGTTATGCAGTCTGATGATAACCTCAATGTATGTCCCATCTACTTCGAACGTCTTTTCTTGATTTATTTCTCAAATGGAATCTGGTTTGTCCTCTCCTATAGTAGGCTATTGCAGATGGTATCCGGTCAGCAAACACTGAGTATCTTGTTTAGACAACTGTACATAAATACTTGTATATTTTCGACTATGGTTGAGGTGGTTCTCAAAGTTTCGTGGTGTGGTTCGGTGAATAAATGTTAACCTTTGACTGCCTGCTTGAAAGGTTGTCGGAATCTTCGCAGACAAACATCTTACTTTTACTTGCCGTAAGTATTTTTACTGATTCTCGGGTATCGAACTTCTAGTGGTATTGGTTCCTAACCACACGATCTTCGAAGTTGAACATATAATTACTGAGGAGATCCACTTTTAACACGTAGCACTAGGAGAAGATAAACAATCATGAACGCGATAACATTCATTTAATTGGTCGGATGGTATGGCTCGGCATTGCCGGCGTGGTCATTCTTGTGCGCATGTACCTTTCCACATTAAATGTACTATTCTATGCCCAGCGAAATGTGTTCTACCTTTTTGCTAAACGTTATACTGTGGATTGTCATAATACGCTGAGCCAGGGTAGACGATGATGTGACTTCCACGTAATACCTTATACATTAGGTAGTCACCTCATGACAAATCTATAACTTTCGAATAAGATCTACCATTACAGTTTTACTAATAACGATTTAGATTGTAATTCTACAAACTCTTATTTACTACCCTTGCTTTTGTTATTTACCACGTTAATTTGTGCTAGAAAAACCCTTAACAGTACAGCACAGGCTGCACTGTCTGAGGAAGTTTGTACTTTTAATACAACTTGTTCTCTTTATTAAATTGGAATTGCTTGACTTGAACAAAGTTTGTGTTTTGATATGATTACTTACGATTAACTCAGAAATGCTTCGCACTCCGTATGGATTAACGTAGCCTAGTTCAATCTAATAAACGTTGGTTCATTAATTATGCGTTCGTACCGAAGATTGGTATTTTAGTCGTTACACAACATATTGCATTGACCATTAATCTGAAACTTCTTTGTCTTGATTACTTAACGACCGAACTTCCAATATTCGGTTTGAACGCAGGACCGACGAATCAAAATTTATTTGATTAGGCCAGACTACGTTCTCCTGTATAACGTACGAAGCGCTTTTGAGATACTCGTATTAAATTATATCACAACACAAACGCTGTGCTCAATTTAAACGGTTCTAATTTAAGAAATAGGATAATTTGTATTAAAATACAAAATACTTCAAACGGTATGGCCTGTGCAATACGCAACATAGCGTGCTAAGCGACAAAAGAAATAATACAAAAGAGTTCAATACCTGAGAATCAGTAAAAGTATTCCCAACAATATGGGATCAGATATCTATCCGCAGAGATTCCATCAATCCTCCCAAGCAGACAGTCAAAGGTTAACAGTCACACACTGAACCACTAAACACGACCTTACCGTCAATAGCCCGGCAACATGCGATATAAAATCAGATAACAAAAGATAAGTCTTTAATCAAAATCACATAATAGAAGTTCGGACGAGGAAGAATAAAGAGCAAAAAGTGTGGTCAAAAAAGATAAGAATAAAGGTTTAAATACGCTACAGAGCGAAGAAACAAGTAAATGCTGTGGAGGGATTTTTAGCATTCACTTTCTGTTACAGATTATGACTGTTAGTAAGTTGACTACTGCAACCTCTTAAAAAATCACATCAAGATAGCCGTTGACCTAGCCTTCATATACGTCATAAAGAATTCGACAATTCTCTGAACCACCCCTAACGTTTTCCATCGAACACGCCATAACCAATTTTGTCATGTCTATTTGGGTTGGTGGATATGGCCGTCAAATTAGTTGCATAACAAAAACACCGTATTGACATGTTACCGTACTGCTCTAATGTGATAATTATAACTTAGTTATTAGTCATACAGATGCTCAAAATATAAACTGAGCAGTTCGCTTTTAGACTACGCCAGTGAATATTTCTGTTCCATGGTTTGTGAAATTATTAAATCGTACTATGTTATCGGTGCATTCTTCAGGCTGCGTGACACAAATAATAATAATTTATTCTCAAATAACAGTTTGTTACATGAGGCATGCCAGTTTACAGGCAAGATCAAATTGATACAAATGATACAATTTCCAACTGTAGCAAATTACTCAGCTGGGTCGACAACTTGTAAGATATGAATGTAGATGATTTTAGTCAGTATCACAGTTGGCGCTCTTCATGAAAGTTGCGTTGCGAAGTGCAACTGGTGGTCGATAATAGATATATGTGAAGTTGGGGGCCTCCAGAAATCGCAATTTTATATCCCTTTAGAATATTTGAGGCTTTAAGGATGGTGCAGGACGAGGTCACCCGTTCCGTATCTCAAGGGGACTGAAAAATAGTGCAAGAAAAAAAGAAAACAAAAAGGGTCGAGAAGCAGAGCAGACAATATTCATGAAGAAATAGTTAAGGTATGACTACTCAGCCTCATTCTCTTTTATTAAAATATTTGTTAAGCAGGAGCATCCCAATGAGTTAAAGAAAATAAGTGTAGACAAGGTATGAGTGGATAAACAACTGACAAATGGAGGTGGTTCAGAAAGGAACTGAGAGTATAAGAATATGTATAGTTATAAAATATAGTGCTAAAAACAGTGTTATCATACACAAATGGCAGTCTCCCTTTTTTGTCGACTGTCTTGGGGCGTTTTTTAGATTTTATAGAGTCTTGAGTAGGCTTCGTTTTTTAGCGAATTGTCTAGTTTGCTTGTAATAGGATTACTGGGTAGGAAGTGAAAGCAATCCAACGTTCTTAGCACAATTTAGTGAAGTATTTTGCATAAAAAATCAACATCGAAACCACTAGTTCGTGACATTCCACTAGACCATAAGAAGCCGTAATTTAACAAAATGTTCTGCTCCACAGACATGGGTAGATTGAAGTTATTTCCCCACCATCATGTTTGCTGGTCAGCAACGCCACCCTCCCTCCTTTTGTGATGTTAGGCTCTCTTACGTTTGTGGTAAGAATGCATACTGCTTTAATCAAAGCCCAAAGTTGGAATACACTGTCTCTACTAGTTCCATGGTACAGGCGAATCAGATAGTTAAAGCGTTTGTATTATGGGTTAGATGTCCATTTAGTATATCACATTGCTATACAGATAACTAATGGTGAAAGATAAAAAAGCAGGTTAGATTATATGTGGTTTAAAGATAGTAGGACTAATAGCAAATCAAATGATATGAAAGAGTATAAAATTGTAAAATTTTTAGGGTAAGAAAAATAAAACATTGAACAACTCACAAGATTTTATGATTAGTTTTGAACTTTGTACGATCGGCCTCAGTAGTTTAGCATCCATAAGATTAGTGAGTTATCTGTCTACTTGCAATAGAAAAAAACATGACACTTATGATGAATAATGTATATTTAACCAGTAGAGAGATTTGAGAACTGAAAGTGAGGGTTAGGAGCATTAGGCCTTGATTAATGGACAATGAATAATAGGAAACGACAAACCATATGTCCTGTAATTTAGTTGTAATCATATTAGTAATAGTCGGGCTCGTTATATTTTCATTCCGTCTAGATATTAGGCGGTCCATAATAAAGTGCTTCATTGGTGGGCGGGAGTTCAAGGAAAGATTGAAGCTCTTTAGAGTCCAGAAACAGCGTTATTAGCCTTTTGGATCTGGTAAATGTATCACAGTTACGGATAGGCATTGGCAACCTGTCCCACAATAAACTATACCGTACTGTGAAAAACTTACAACCCATTTGTTTTTGGTGTTTTACAGTAAGTAGTGTATATGCGTTGTTGGGTCGTGAATCATAGTTGGGCAGGAGGTTAGAAATGAGAGTCCATATATCTCTTTGTAGAGAAATATTAAATTATTCTTTAGCCTACGGTGCCATAAGGGTTCTAAAGAGAGGTGAAAACATCTATCTGTGTAATCGGCATTCGAGTTACTTCCTAGCAGTTGGCGTGTGAAGCATCTTTAAATGTCTTCTACTCTTATTTTGTCTGTGGTATTCATATTAGAGAAGATAAAAGAGCTTATAGCTGTATACTATCTTGAGATCATCAGCATATGAGTAGGGTTTCCCAAATGTTATAGTGTTACAAATATCGTTTATACACATAAGAAACAAGAGTGGACCTAATACACTTCCCTGGATGACTCCACTAGTTATTGGTCTAGGTGATGAGAGACAGTCATTGTACTTTACCATCTGTTTACGTTCAGTTAAGAACGAAGCAAACCATGAGTACAGTGGGTCGTTTATTCCGAAGGACTTTAGTTTGAGGAGAAGCCTTTTATGTGGGACCTTATCAAAGGCTTTCTTAAAGTCTAAGCATAGGACTGATACAAGCAGTCCGTTGTCTTTTCAGAGTTATATCATTCAGGTAGTCTACTGGGCATGTATTGCATGATCTGGACCTAAGAAATCCATGCTGAGAGGTCGAGATGAGATTATTAGTAAGTAGATGTTGGACTACGGCCTCCTTAACTACTTTTTACATCACTTTAGATACCACTGAAGTTATGTTTATGGGTCATTAATTGTCAACATTTGCTTCAAGTCCTGTTTTAATTTTTGGAATGATATTTGCAGTTTTCCAGGCAGTAGGGTAACACGCTATAGAGAGTGATATCGCAAAACGTTTGAGAAGCAAAACACACATATTATCACCACGTTTCAGCATGCTTACTGGAATAATATCTGGTTCATCAGTGTAGGAGTGTCTTAGAGATATTTTGAACACTGAAGACTACACTAGTAATTTCACAGCGAGGTACTGAGAATGGTTCTGAATCGTTTAGTGGTTTTTTGTTAGTGGGCAACAGAAGTGTTAACTAACTAGTTTCGTAACAAGTTTAGAATCTCCGTATACTTGTTTGTCTTTAATGGATATGCTCCCTCTCGATTTGGAACGTTTAAGGTTATTTTGAGGGAGTATGGTGAGTGAAGAGAAGTTATTGTTAAGTTTGAATGCACGTTTTTCTTGTGCGACTGCTTTTTGCATACGTATTGCCTCTGTCCGGACAAATATTTCTGTCATCGGTAGTAAAGTGGAAGTCATTAAAGTTGTGGAATCGAGTACAATGTCTTTGAAGACGCCTTCGTGTACCGAACGGTATATAGAGATCTTTAGAGAACGTAGGTCTACAGTATTCTAAAGGTGCAATTTTGTTGATGGTACTTCTGATGTTGAGATAAAATATATAGATTAGTGTGTCGGTATTGTTTCCACTAAAGAAAGTTCCCCAGTCAGTGCTTCTTAGGCATATGTGGAAGTTATTTTAATAAACCTTGCGGTCACTTCTATGAAGTGTTACGGTTTTACGACTACCGGTTGTGGTTCTTATATTAAGGCTGCAAATGATAATGTTATGATCATTACCTGGGAACGTTTTTCCAATATACACAGTATTGAGGGTGATTCCACTGGTAAAGACTAAGTCCAAGATATTTTGATGTCTGGTAGGGCCATTGACATACTGAGTCCATTGTCCAAGCACTAGACATTCTATAAATGATTCATAACGCTTCAGCGCCTTGACTGGGAACCAAGAAATTTCGCACATGTTGAAGTCACCGCAAATGAGCTTGTCTGTGAATGGAAGGGATGATGCTAGTGTGGATACCTCCGATAGTACTGCTATGTCATCTATTGATGCTTTTAGTTGACGGGAAACACAGCCGAACAGTAAGGTAACGGATTTCGACGGCTTTAATACAATTCACACGTAATCCTTTAGTTTGCTTAGTTCAGGCATATCACACAGTAGTGAGTTTAGGCTAGAGTGAGCGTAAATAAGGCATCCTCCGCCTCATCCTTTCAATCTGTCACTTCTACATAGGAAATAGTTATCAAGAGATGTACTTGGGTCAAAAATATTATTGTTGGTCCATGCTTCAGATACCATTATAAGTGATGGTTGATACATGGATACAAACAGGGCTAACTCCGCCTTTTTATTGCAGATCGACCTAGCGTTGATGAGACATATGTTAAACAAATGGTCTACTAGGTTAAAATGAGTGAGATTATCTCGAATAAATTCGTTGTAACCCTCGCGGGTGTTAGATGAATTAGAAGTGAGGGATTGAAAGTTCTTCAATAGCTCGGTATTTTGGTAGCTAGACTTGGTAGGAGATGTATCAAATGGGCTAGTGAAATTGATTGGGGAATTTACCCAGGAGTTAAGGGTGGGATTACTCTCCGATGGAGGCTATATGGGTGAAGCATGTTTATGTTTTATATGTTGTTTGAAATGACTTGGGCTATATGCTTCAACAGAGGTGTCACTAGGGGTCGTATTCCACACAAATCTTGTACAAACCTACTGCGAAGTGTATGGTTATTTGCAAAATAGTCTTGATGGTTAGACGCGTAGCCTCTGTTATAGCTTTTACGTTAGTGTGAGAGAGGTGTGCTGAGCGTAACTGGAAGGAGTTTCGACTGATTTTGTACGTGGAGCCGTTTTTATGTGGTGGGTTGGTACTAAAGGGTGTGAAAAGTTTTCTTTCTGAGAGTAATTACAATTATGATCCTGGGGAATGTAGATAAGATGTGGAGTGAGAAACCTATTATTACTATTTTTATTAATGGTTTTAAGCTTTAGAGGGTGCCTGCAGTGATCAGAACTCTGGTAGTTCTTGTTAGTCTGCGTGTAAAAAACCTTGTTACGCTGTAGCCCCCTACCCATTTTGCAACTTAGAGGTGTTGAAGGCAAGTTATATGGTATCAGAGGGGAGAACCTGTTAACTGTTGTTGGGTTACCTATAGAGCAGTTGGGTTCAACCTTATATGTTCCCCTACTCGGTATTGTGATTCTTGTCTTCACACCCGTTTTTGTCAGAGCTGGAGTTGTCTCTGTGAGATGAATTTAGGTTCATTCGAGTCAACCTGTGGAGTATCTTTAGGAGGATTAACTTTCAAATGTATAGGTTTAGTTGGATGCGTGTTGTCGCACGACTCACATCTTATTACATTACTGAGCGGGCAGCTGGGATTAGACATGCCGTTATGTTTTTTGGTGACAGTTGGGGTCCGTATCTTATCTAAAGGATTCTGATCAGCAGACTCATCTAGATCAACAGAGTGATCGACCGTTCGTGGAGTGATGTCATGCTTATTGTTTTGCTAACTGACTCTGGCTGGTTATTCACTGTAATACTACCATGCAATCCTATCGCTTCACGTCTTCTTACACGACGTTGACAGGGCGTAAGGTCTGAAGTGACTTCTATACTTTTGTATGGAATTAGTGAGATAATATTTTTGCTCGAATCGATAAACTGTTTAGCATCGTTACAACAGCCAAACATAAACAGTAGGGGGCAAGTAGATCTGTCTGACTTTTTTCTAAGGCGGATGACTTTGCAGTTAACGTTCAGCATACCGCATGCTCTAAGGCAAATATCCCTCAACTTAGATGGGTGAATGCGGTAGGGGAGGTTATACGCAACTGCGTTGAAGGAGGACATAACTCTTTTCGTCATTTCTTCAGCCACAAATTCCAAAATACACTCAGCTTTAGTGAGTTGTTCAAGATTCCTATCAGTGTCAAGGCCCCATATGTGCGTGAGGGGTGCTAGTTGCTCATGTCTGCCGTTTATTTCGGCTAGAGAGTTTTGTAGTTGACGGATGTCAGTACTATATTTATCAGTATTTTCGTGTGCATGAGACGAACTATTGGACTGTTTAGTTTTGGAAGTTTTGGATTTAGGCCTTGGTAGGACGTACTGTCTGGTAGACTGTGTTGACGTTTCGATGCACGTGGGTATAGTGTCATGTATGTCAACCAGTCTTACCGTTGGCATGCTGCACGCAGAGGTAGAGGGGCAGTAGCATGGAGATTCAGATGATGATAGTGACATTTGTGTACAATACGCATATTGTTTATTTGTCAAAGGTTCGACATTGTCAGGTATTGAGTCGTCAGTCATAGGGGTTACAGATTTGGACCTTTTATTTGGCTTAGAAGTTGGTGAAATTTCTCTTTTATTGGAGTTATTGACGATGATTTGAAACTGGGTACAGAGCTTGTTAAATTAAATATAATATCGGAGTATTGGCAGTTGTTAAGTATTAACCTGGTTAATACAAGGATCGGAGACTATGAGTATATCATAAATTTTAGATCTATTTTAGACTTAAGTCCGAAATAGGAATAATATGAGTTAATAAGTATCCGTCAAAAATTTTTTTTATTTTTCAGGTAAAATGTACCCGATATTCAAGATAGGATGATAGTCTCTGTATAATACACCCTACAAATGAAAAAGTCGAGGAATTTCAAGACTACGTGATATACAGTTTCCACTTTATTACACTTTATTTGCATGTATAAATAAAACTTTGAAAATCTCCAGGTAAATACGTATATTTTCGTCCTCTGATGTTGCGTCGTATTAATAACATAACCGTTGACATTTTGCAAAATATGACTCGACAGTTGGTTGGGATTTATATTAACATTTTATGAGAACCAGGCTGAATCATGGGTTTGCGGGACTTTATCGTATGATTGTAACAGAGTATGGTCATTATTGGTCCATTATGTCAATAATCCAGTTGGCATTCTAGTGTGCATTTGTTAAAACAACGTTCATACCCACGACGTTTATCCACTTTGGATGTCTAGCTTTCCGAAAGTGGTTTATCAACTCAGCCTAAAACTCAGTTCATTTTCGGCTTGAGCGCATTCTGTAAGGCGCATGTACAAACAACAACATTTTACTGATTTGTCAATTATACAAGATACTACGTTTTCATGCTATGATATTGTAACATATCTGAGGGGTTTTTAGACACACAAAAGATGTTATCAAATGTTGGACTCACTCGGCTTGTGTATCTAGCCTTTGGACACAACACTCTTTAACTAGATGATGTTCTGGAGCTTTCGATAAAGAAGCTAGTTGTCTGGTCTAGAGAGTTCGAATCCCTACGACGAGTCAATTTAAATGCTTACATTTTCATAATAAAATAAATCGTTTTTATCCGAACTAACGAGGATCATTTGCGTATTTTTACGCTTATATATGTGTAGGATTTCTTCACGCATTGTTTATTTTCCCTGAATCTAACATTACTTTGTTGCTTTCCATATTGAATATATTTTGTTTATCTTTCGAGTCATTAGCACATACTATAGATCTTTCCTCTAAAACCACTGTATGGTGAAACACTTTTTTTGCATTTCCAAACAAATCGCAAAGAAGCATCGAATTCAAATGGAGGTCTACCAAAACATGTGTACAAAGACTATTAGATATTCAGTATTGAAAAGACTGTAGCATTTGGAATGTCCATGTCACTGTGGGGAATAAAATACAGTAAAACTAGAAATCTTCAATTGCCAAACCAGAATTGGTGAACGAACAATGGCATAAGGATCTGTATGTTCAAAAACAACACAGCGTCCACTCACTAATACAACAGCATTGGTGCGATGTCAACTACAACTTTCTAAATAACAATAAAAAGAACGAACGTCTATATACTTCGATTTGATATTCTGTCTGACTCTGGATTCCAACTATTAACTGCAAATCCCACCCAGTACAACGACGAGCATTGTCAAAAAATAGTGACACTGACGCCAGTTAATGGAATGTTGGCATGACCAAACAATATAAGTGGTTCAACACCTCATCACTTTGCATAAACTAACATGGAGTATATGAATAGATCAACATAAACATCTAACTCGGTACTATGAAATTCAGAATACATACGATGAGCTGAAGTGACACTCCATCCACCTCTTATTTTTCGGAAGATCCTGGTTTCACACCATCCATCATTTAAAAGACCCAAGCATCACTATGTGTGGTACCCTAGGATTCTGTTCCCACTAGTATATCGCAGCAGGTGTGGTCCACTTGCTCTTGAGGTTTTATAAAACAAGTATTAAGTAGTATTATATCGAGATAATTGAACGTCATCGAAGAGTATCTTCTCGTTATTAATCCCTCGTCCCACCATTATAGACAACTGACATGTTTAAGTAATTAATTATCCCAAAGGAGACATTTACTTCTAATAAAAGATTAATAAACTAACTAAAAGAATTATTTGGACCTCTTTACTGTTGGAATTAGCAAGCTGTAGAATTATTTATTTAAAGCCATAGTAACTGAAGCTTTCTTAGAGTTTTTGAAAGGGATCCTTGACACTGACTTTTTAGTTCCGAAGTTAATTGTGTTGATTATTCCACGTGTTGTCCTACCATCATGTTTGGGATAACAAAGTTGTAACGCCCTTATGTTTTGTAAGGAATATGACATGAATCATACTATCTCTCTCCACAAGCATAAATATTATTCAACAAACCTTTCGTCAATTTTGTCTCACAAAGTCTGTAATCTGAATTTTAAAGTGTTCTAACTGCAGTGGGCAAATTCAACAATGTGCAAGAGAATTCAGATAACATCACGATATTGAATGGAAAAAACTGATCATTTGTCATGGTAAACATTATTCATACATGGCAAGTGACAGAACTTTATATATTGTTTTTACTGAAACGGATTTGTTTAGATGAACCATTTGTTTCAATCACATTTACTTCTTCACTCCAGCGTACAGTTAAATATTGGGTTTCGTTTGGCTCATAATATAAAAGATGGGTGTTCCAAATGCCGTAAGTTTTGCGGTGATAAATGAATTATTAAATGAATCAAAACAATTCCAATATCTTTTCTTGTTTTGTGCACAATTTCATAAAACTTATTGTTCCCTGATTTTCACAGCGAGGCGATAGTTACCGAATGGCTACAGAAAAAAAGTCGAAGAAAAACCCAAAGAAGGATGACTTAAACGAACTGAAACAGGAGCTGGACATGGATGAGCATCGGATATCTCTCGATGAGTTGTATTCCCGGCTATCCACTGATCCACAGAGTGGCTTAACTGCCGAACAGGCCAAGTAAGTCAGATATATTACCTTGTATTATTACAAGGACTCGTTTGGAACGGGATGGACCAAATGCACTTACACCTCCAAAGACAACGCCAGAGTGGGTGAAATTCTGTAAAACATTATTCGGCGGCTTCTCACTATTGTTGTGGATTGGTGCTGTTCTTTGTTTCATTGCTTTCTCAATTGAAAGTGGCACTCATGAAGATCCACCAAAAGATAATGTAAGTCCAGTTTGCTCTTGATAACAGTTAAGCAGTACTTAGTTTTGTTCGTTTGAAATTGACATTGTCTCGCCCATAATTTTATCAGAGAATACAACTTTTATCGTTAATATACCTAGGTTCTTGCCTGGAGGCATTGGTGATCCCCTGCTACTAGACACGGAAGCCTGTTAAGCGAAAGCTTCTATTCCGTCCGCAACCATTTGAACCATTTGAACTTTGAGTACTGTTATCATCAGTACTTGTTTTCTATACTAGTTTTGAATTGTGATTGAATCCTGTAAACTAACTTATGTTACATGCACACTAAATAATCTGATGCTCAGGATTTAAAATGTCCAGATATTTTTATGTATAGACAAATGGAAAACATGCACATTGTTTGCTAGTTGAAGTACGGTGAATGAGGAGCTGTGGAACTACTGGTATTGATTACTACTGTGTACTTTATGAGGGATGTCTGAATGATAGTTAATTCTAAATGAAGTTTACCGAAGCTTTTGTCATTTGTTCCTCTGTCTGTCTGCTCACACTGGTGAGGGAGGATATTCAAGCAACCCGTTACACCATACTTTCTTTTCAACGCGAGATGACAATTGACAAAATGGTCTATCTTTGTCATTTGAAAAAAGCCTGTGATCAAATGGTTATTTAAAAACATTTAGGCCGTTTGTTTTGTTGACAGTACCCGGAACCCTGTAGTATTATAATCCATATATGAAAGACTTTTATTTATACTGTTTATCTGTAACTCATTGGTTCAAATGTTCTTAATCTTCAGACTTCAACCTCAGATTCCATTTTACTTCTTATTGTTTAAACGGCTAGGTGTCCATTAATTTGAGGTGGAATAACATGACTGACCTTTTTTAAATAACAAGTAATTGTTTCTCACCAAAGCATATCGACTTTTCAGTTCGTTTTGACACACATGGGCCTCATTACAATCACTTTGCTTAGCTAAGCCATTTACAAAGTATAAGCCTATGCACTCCGTCGCAAGCCACATTTGCGTAAGTGCTTGTGATTCTATCCGGCTACTTAATCTGAGGTAAAGGTGTATGGATCGGACCCCAGATCTTTCTGTCAATAGTCAAACGCCTCGGCCACCTAGTTTGTTTCATTTCTTTTTAACAATTTGTTTACTTCCAGTTGAACATTATTTAGAGGTAAATAAATGGTCTTAATTTTATATTGTTAATTCCCTGGTATGGCCGAGATTGGGGAGAGTCCGCTCTCCCTCTCGAAATGCTCTCACATGGCCACGCGTATATAGCCTCTGCCAGGAAAGTCCTACTTATTGTCTTCTCGTGGTGGGGGTGTTGTTCACGAAATTGTAAAGATGACAAGCAAATGTCCGGCGCTTTAACCGGTTTGGTGGACACGGTAAGTCCACCTAGAGGAGTTGGAAAACCCTCATTCTTAACCAATGGAGCACATGGGCTGGCTCCAGTATCCTGAGGGAACAAATGGCGTATGAACCAATCGTTGGTCACCGGCTACCGTAAGACTGCATCTCATCCTGCGATGCTCCACTGCCTTATGGATCAGACCTTTAAGTCTAAGTCTCGAGTTGTGACCCCCTAAGAAAACCACCTGCATCGGTTTGGGCACCCGGCCAGTATCACAGCCCTCACACAAATCAAGTGAGATTTGTGTGGTGCATATGTATTTTTTGCCTCCTTGTACCAATATCTATGTATTCAAATAAAATAAAAAGATTGACTACTAACAAAACATACCGGATGAATAATATAGGTTATAGTCTACAAACATGACTTTATTTCGGTATAATTTCCTCCCAGTCATTTGATTTAAAATAAAGTAGGTGGTAATCTAAATGATTGTTAACTATTCTTAACTTTGGGTCGCCGTAGTAGACACTTAAAGATTTAAAGCAATATGACGCACGATGTTCCTAGTGGGAGTGGAAACTTTCTGAAATTAACTAAATAATTAAAACTCAATTGTACAACTTTAAGAAGATTATTACTTCTTCATAAGAGTCATAAAGAAACCCTACTATGCTTAGAGACAATAAAAGCCTGTTATAGCCATTTAGTTGAATACCCTTAGCACCGTTCTTAGTTTGCTGAGTGTCTCAGTATCCCTACAGCCTTCACACTGCTTAATATGGTATTTTTTTGCTATTATTGCTTTATTCCACTTAATCATTTACTTGTTAGCAGTCTAAATAGATCACTCTCATCATTTTATCAAAGTTTAATTGGGGCGGACTAGTTTTGTTATTTACGAGGTAATATCGATTTTAAAAAATTGTTGATGTGCTAGCTTCAACATTGAAAGTCATATCCTATGATTCGTGAATGGGTTTTAAGAAATTTTATATTTGTCAGTCATACACAATCACTGAGTTCTAAACAGGAATCTTTCTTCATTTTGTTTTCTGTGCCTCTGCTTTTCAAACATAGTATAGGTTGCTCAAAACAAAGCACATCTCTGTACAATGGTCTACCTTAACCCCATTGTTAGATCGCTGTATAGTAAGATAGATAACCTTTGTGGAATGTTTGTTTGGTGGATTAAGTATCTTGTTCTCAGCGCCTCAGCTAATTTCGTACACATAGAACTGTGTATGAAATTTCTAAAAGTGCGTCTTCCTCAGCTTATTGTCAGTTTTTGTTGTTCACTGCTTCTTTTTATGACATCCTGACAACCATTCGTAATCTATAGATCAATTAAGCATTTTTCCTTATGTATATTCAATGTACAGTAGGATAACTAGTTAAAAATGTATAAAAGTGACTGTGTTTTCATAGGTTCACTGCATTCTACATATACTTTATTGACTCAAAATAGTAAATAATAATAATGTGGGTTTTATTCGCAGAGCATTTAAAATATCTTTTGTCATTACAATTTTTAGATATATGAAAGTAAGTACAGAGATATTACTTAGTATTGTGTAATTTGTTACTCTTTTTTAAGATGGTATTTTTGTCTTTTCAAGCTTTACCTTGGGATTGTATTATCAGTTGTCGTAGTGGTCACCGGTTGCTTTTCATACTACCAAGAATCGAAGTCATCACGTATTATGGAATCGTTCAAAAAAATGATTCCTCAGGTAAGTCAATGACACTGATTAACACAGTTGTTAGTAACGCTTCAATAGGTTAAATTTATTTATTTCGCTTCTCAGTTTTTCGGTCAGTATCTCTTTATGACACTTCCATATATTTTATGAAACATTAATCTCAGTGAAGTTTTTCAGTCTTTCAGCAATTAGGTTGACTGATATGTTAGCCAGAGTTGCGGAGCTCTACATAATCCCATTTCAATCATCTCAATCGCCTATCGTTCATGTCATTTACCGATAACTACAAAGGAATTAGTTTGACTTATACGACGTCTAAAATATTGACCTTTATACTTATCCGATACTCACCTGATACTTGGCAATACAAAACTGGGAAAACCAGGCTGATTTCACACATGGACATGGATAAATTGATCAAGTATTCACTTCTCTTCAGGTTTATTTATTTGAACACAAGAGGGTTCCTAAACATAGAATGGTTAAACCATCCAACAGTTCTCTCTGTGTTACACGCTGTGGTTGAAGAAGTTGGGTGACGAGTTAAAACTGGTCACAGTGTTACAGACGCGTTTAATCTTTATCTTACTCTATATATTAAGATTTAGAATTTTTTGATACATGCTTTTTGATACCGTCTTCTCGAATACTATTTTCAATGCTTTGTTTTACTCATTATCATCCCTACTTCATGATTTGTAGTCGTTTACTATTCATCGTGTTATTCTCATCTCGTCATATTAATACGGTAATAATAGTTTGGGCTAACTTACATTTGTGGCTGACTTAAAATTTTTCATTAGATTTGACAATGAAATTAATCAAGTGTTATTAAAGTCAATCACAGAATAAATCATGAAATGATTATAAGTACATATGTAATTGTTCTTTTAAATGTTTCCTTTCCAATGTCTTCAAATGTATGTAAACTCATGTGAATAAATGTAATTAATGTTAAATAAAAATAGATAAATAGGCTAGATGAATAAAACTAGGCTCTGGTTAAAATAAAATGGTTGTTAACTGAAGTTTATTTTATTCATAGTGATACAATACATTCTTTTGTACTAACCTTATTCAAAGCAAACAACTAATACTCTGAGGTATCACTATAATACACAAGTTTATCTAAATCTGATGTTAGTTACGTAACTAACACACAAGGTTTTCAATAAGATATATATTTATACTAAAGATAATGATTAAAAGTATAATCACTACCAGTGGTACGTTTTTTTATCCTGTAGACTGCTTTAGTTATTCGTGGTGGAGTGAAAATTGAAGCACCAGCGGAAGCTTTGGTAGTGGGTGATTTAATTGACGTCAAGTGTGGTGATCGTGTACCAGCAGATATAAGAATCATTTCAGCTAGTTCATTCAAAGTGAGTATATATATATGTATATGTATATCTTGTACATTTTTGATATATGAGTGTTATTTTGATTAGAAATTTCGTATACATTTTCAGTATATAGTTGTGAAGATGATTGTATTTCTTCGAAATCATAAACCGATCTATACTAGAAAAAAGAATATCCTGTACTACGAAGTAATGACAGTCCAATCCTTCCAGATATTCAATAATCATATAAATAAGACCGGTTAATAATTTAATCGAATTCTTACGCATCCTCCCCCTCTCAAAAATATCATGAATGTGTTTGTCATTGAAAGCTGGAGTTTTGTTTGCTTTTTCGAATGTAGAATATGACATGAAATTTGTTTCTATATAAAGAAACATGTATATGAAAAGATTTCCTGTCTATAAAGAATGATATTTACACAATTCATATAAATATTAGTCTTTAATATTACATTATCTATTTAACATAATAGTCAATCTGTCAGTCAGCTACAACGTAGGACTAGGCATATATATGCATCGGTCCAAGTTGCCATACCACATTAGTACAACAAGATGAACACCGAGTTCATAGAAGCAGTTAATTCAGTGGTGATAATATATAAAAGAAAGATTGCATATAAGAATATAGTACAGGAAGAAAGAATTAGTTGGTAGAAGGAAACATATGAAGCGATTTTAATCTTATACTTTAAAGGAAGACAAACAGTGTATTTTAAAGTAGTGGTTAATGAATAAATCACTGAAGTTTCATACAATAAGTGACGAGTTCGAACCCGTCGAAGCATCGCTCGACCATCGAATAAGTAATGCAGTTGGTAGGAAACGAGTACTAGGTAAGGATAGCAGATCAATCGATAAAGTAGTGAAACTGCATCAGTTGAAATGGCCGGGACATGTGTTACGTATGCCCAATAACCGACTACCCCAACGAGTGATGTTTTATGGTGTAGGATTAGGTTGAAAGAAAGGTAGGGGCGGCGAGACCAAAACATGGCACAAATCCATGAAGTCACTGACAAGTGGACTGAGCCATGTTGGTAGATGTAGACTACCTGGTTGGGATGCGCGAGACGATAGCAACTGATGGTTAAGGACCTTGAGTGTGACATGGATCAAAATCGTTTGCAATGGCGCAAATGCATCCATTCTTTGTGTTCTCTCAAATTCTAATCTTTTGAATTCTTCATGTCCCTTTTTATTCTTTCCAAATTTATTTCACCAGATTATACTCCTTGAATAACATCTTCAAACCCTAATGTTACCGATTACTGCTTATACTCTTACTACTTCTACCACTAGGGGATTTGAATCGACAATTGTACCTCTGTTCTGATACGGTATCGCCACTCGAACTGATGTACGTACGTACAAAGTTCTACGTTGTCGGCTAACTGACCTCTCTATTTAGTACAGTATGTTCATTCGGTTAGTCTCACTGGACCTCATGCAAACAATGGTTCAAAGTGACATACATAGACACTCATACTTAGTATATTATTATTTAACTTCGAATAGTCTCTGAAATTTTTTGAGTAATTATTCATTCATGCAAAAGGTTGTAAAAGCAACATTTGATACAAAGATTCACTATTGAAATAAACATTTAGTGTTGCATGAATAAACTAAATGTCTCAATGAAATTGGTCTTGATGATTTATATTTAGTTGCTCAACTAAATATAAGTGAAATGAATGACTATTTAAGATGATTATCAGAATAGCAATTGGTGGAGATTATAGTAATTTTAATAGTTGAATTCATGAGTCGATCTAAGTTAGATTAGCATTAAACACTTAAAAACATTGGACAACTGATTCGTCCCAACATGGGACTCCTTAGTAGTGCTCATCCATGATTGAATTATTTTCATTTATTATAATTGTGAAATGTAGCGTTTAATTGTACTAATAAAAAAGAAATAAATTTCTTTTTTAAGATAAGTTTATAAGTCTTACATTATAACTTTATATATTAGTTAGATATAGTCTGGCCCCCAAATGCCCTGGTACGGCCGAGATTGGGGAGAGTCCGCTCACCCTCTCGAAATGCTCTCACATGGCCACGCGTATATAGCCTCTGCCAGGAAAGTCCTACTTACTGCCTTCTCGTGGTGGGGGTGTTGTTCACGAAATTGTAAAGATGAAAAGCGAATGTCCGGCGCTTTAACCGGTTTGGTGGACACGGTAAGTCCACCTAGAGGAGTTGGAAAACCCTCATTCTTAACCACTGGAGCACATGGGCTGGCTCCAGTATCCTGAGGGAACAAATGGCGTATGAACCAATCGTTGGTCACCGGCTACCGTAAGACTGCATCTCCCCCTGCGATGCTCCACTGCCTTATGGATCAGACTTCTACCGGGAGATCCACTTGTTGACTTAGAATATGCCGATGACATAGTTCTATTTGGTGAAGACGCTGACAGAATGCAGAGTCTACTGACCACTCTAAGCAACAATTCAGGCATGTTCGGCATGCGATTCTCTCCCTCGAAATGCAAAATGTTGCTTCTGGATTGGGTTGCGTCGACACCCGAACTAGTGATAGGGAGTGAAGTAGTTGAGCGTGTCGACCGCTTCACTTATCTTGGAAGTCTCATCAGCCCTTGTGGCTTGGTGTGTGACGAAATCTCAGCACGGATGCAAAAGACTCGACTAGCTTTTGCCAACTTGCGTCATTTGTGGCGTAGGCGAGATATCCGTCTATCAACCAAAGGACGTGTTTACTGCGCAGCAGTTCGTTCCGTCCTACTTTATGGCAGTGAAACATGGCCAGTAAGAGTAGAGGATATTCGTAGGTTACTAGTATTTGACCATAGATGTCTTCGAAACATCGCTCGTATATCCTGGTACCACCGAGTAAGTAATGCAGTTGTTATGAAACGGGTACTAGGTAAGGATGGCAAATCAATTGATGAAGTAATGAAACTTAATCAGTTGAGATGGCTGGGACATGTGCTGCGCATGCCCGACCACCGACTGCCTCGACGTGCTATGTTTTATGGTTTAGGAGTAGGTTGGAAGAAGGCTAGGGACGGCCAGACCAAAACATGGCACAAGTCCATGAAGTCACTGACAAGTGAACTGAACCATGTTGGTAGGTGTAGACTACCTGGTTGTGGACCGTGAGACGATAGCGACCGATGGTTAGAGACCTTGAATGACATGGATCAAAATCGTTTGCAATTTTGCAGGTGCATCCACTCTCTGTGTTCTCCCAAATTCTAATCTTCTGAATTCTTCATGTCCTTTATTTTCTTTCCCAATTTATTCCACTGAACTATACTCCTTTAATACCATCATCAAACCTTGATGTTCCCTGTCACTACTTATACTTTCACTACCTCTATCACTATGGGATTTGAATCGATAACTGAATCTCTGTGCTAATGTGGTATGGCAACTCGAACTGATGTATGTACGTACGAAGTTCCACGTTGTTGCTGACTGACTGACTGACTGGATCAGACCTTTAAGTCGAAGTCTCGAGTTGTGACCCCCTAAGAAAACCACCTGCATCGGTTTGGGCACCCGGCCAGTATCACAGCCCTCACACAAATCAAGTGAGATTTGTGTGGCGCATATGTATTTGTTGCCTCCTTGTACCAATATCTATGTGTTCAAATAATAATAAGATATAGTCTGAAAAAAAATTAAAGTTTTAACAAGTCTATTTTCAATAGATACATTTCAATAGAATATCAACATGTGAACTGTTAAACTGATAAGGACATTGTAACAGATGTAAAAAAAGTACAGGTTACATGATCTCTATTTCTTATGTCATTATTGTTGCTATGGCCTAAATCAAAGACTCGAGTAGAATAACTCTTTGAATATTTAAATGATACATGTAAGTATATATATATATATTGACTGTATATAGTAGTTGTTACTTGATTCATATTGAAATAAGTTGGAATAATAGACAATAAACTAGGACACATGTATATATATAAATAAAAAAAGGCCTTAGCTACTATTTTTCATGTTTTATATTTCACAATTATTCAGTTTACTTTGTCTTATAACTGTTTCATAATTTATTCAATAATATAAAAATCTTGAATTAAGCGGATCAGTTGACTTATTCTGTTTGTGTGTGTGTGTGTGTCTGTGAAGTTAAGTGATACTAATTCACTGTTGAAATCGAAAGAAGAGATTAGATGAAAATGAATATGCTTTTTTGTTTACAATTTCCACTGAGGTCTTCATTCTATTCATCTCGAGTTATTTACATATGTTTTCTATGAAAATATGACACTGTAGGGTATCTGATGGAACTGTAATTTATGGATAACTTTTCGGTGACGTCAAAGTGATCTTGAAATTGTCTACCTATTTACTAGGGCTAAATGAGGGTTATAAAGTAGTGTGAGGAATTAGAATTATGATTTAGATTTGTTGTTTAAGGTTAGTGATTAGATTTATTGATTTTCATCACAAACTGAGCAGGTAAAATGCTAGAACACTACTTAGCTAAATGGGTGAGGGAATTTCGCACCACAATTCAAGATCAGTTATCCTAAATCTGATTGGTTCGTCCATAAACTGTAGTCTCACTAAATTATGTTTTTCTATGTAACATTCACTTATTAAGTAAATAGAAAACCTATATATTGTACATTTGAAAGCAAGATGCATTACAAATTCACGTACATATATACTATAGCAATGAAACAAAACAATGAATTTCAAGTACTTCACACCGATCGACTGAATTTGGAATTTCTAAGAGTTCTTTGAATTTTCCCATATATATATATATATGTCTACATACTTCATCTTCGTATAGTAATCAAAGAATTTCTTTCTAGAAACTACTTTCAAGCTATCATTTACAACAAAATTTAATTTAAATAAATTAAGATTAATAGTATTATATACAAAGATGGATAGTGGCTAGCAGTGAGATCCAGTTTGATGCCCGTTTCATCCTATTTGGGATTTGTCAGCCGGATATACCTGAATCTCAGAGTTGATGTTCACTCTGGGGCTCGAACTCAGTACCGTTCGCTTCAAATGCCATCTTGTTATTCATTTAACTACTGAGTCATAATAGCCACTTGCTTGTGCAATACTATCTTTGCATATAGTGCTTGTGAATTAAGGCTATATCGAGGCCATATGCACAGTATGTGCATATGCCAATAAGAGACTGATTAATCTCTGTCCTAAACATTAATGGGAAGATTCAAGTAAAGAATACCAAGTGGATTGAAGATTAATAGTGTTTAAATTTTAATTGCTCTATATCTGACTCCATTTAGATCGTATGATGATTGTTATCGAGATGAATACATGCTGCATTAGTGATTATTAGAGAATCAAATTAAAGTGAGACGAAACGAAGTAACGCTCTGTGGAGTTGATTCACTCGCCTTCACTGCGCGTCATTTTTTTCCCCTGATTTTCTGTTCAGATCAATGAATGTATGAAATATACGTATTCGAACTTCATTCTCGTATTTGACTTCTTACGTTATACACTAATGCGGCATGTAATATAGTCCGATAACAATCATCATACAATCTAAATGAAGTCAGATATAAGGTCACTAAAATATATACATATCTTTATATTTTGTAAAAAAATCCCAAAATTAAATTGTTATGTAGGTACTTTTTTTCAAAGAATCATAAACTGGACAATTCGTATATTCTTTAGCCTCATGTCAGTCTATAATTGAAAATAAGGCAAGACTATAATTTCTGTACGAACCAATAAGGTATAAGATAACAGGTCTCAGATATTGATGTTCAATTCACTCATCTATTTGGCTAAATAGAGTTTTGAAATTATAGCTGATGTCAGTTGATGATGAAAACCTTAAATCTAATTCTTTACACAGGTTTATAACACTCATTTGGTATTGGTTATCAGGTAGACACTCTCAAGGTCGCTTTAGTGTCGCTCAAAGATCGTCCATAAATTATAGTTTCACCATGAAAACGACTTTCATTATGGACATTACTAATTTAACTAGTACTATTATTCTTCAACATTGCATCCATCTCCCAATACAGTATTCATTTGGATTAGTTTTCTAGGTACTTTATCAGCCTATGGATGAAAATTAGTCTTTATTTCAATTAATCTTCATAAGAATCAACTAACTATGAATAATCATACAATATGTATTAGATTGTTTAAATGTTTTTAATCTAGTTATTACGGTTTAAATGAAAAGTGTATAATATCTTCATAACTATTGTTAATTGTAATTTAGTATTTTAGGTCAAGCAACCTCGTTTAGACCGTTTTTACAGCGACTAATACTACTACTACTACTACCACAATTACTATTACTTAAAGAACTGTTTATTAAGAATATACATCATGTGCTGTATGTAATACCCTTCCATTACTACTACTACCACCACCACCACCACCCCCCTCAATGTTACACATACCCTTATTCTTTCCTTATGAAAATCATAGTAAAGTATTTTATTAAAATATATATTATTTTCATGAATATATTTACTATTTTTCCACTTCCGTTCCATTCCGCCTTTGAACTTGACTAACTAACTAACTAACTCTCATGTGTCCTCAAAATTGACGATTTTGTAAATAATCGGTTGTATAAACCGTCACTATTGAATAACGATTGATGCGTATAAACTCGTTTATATATATATAACCTATTATTATTATTATTATTATTATTATTATTATTATTATTATTATTATTGGAATAGAACAAGTGTTTAAATTATTGATAAATGGGTATCATGAAAAAAATTTCAAGAGTGAAATGAACTGACAAAAATATATGTAGATAGATAGATAGATAGATAGATATTTGATACAGTTTCATTTATAAGATCATATCATATAAAGGAATTCAGTTAATTTATAATAGAGTATTATCTAATTTAATTTATTCTAGTTTTAAGATATATTTTTGTTGTTGTTGTTGTTGTCGTGGTGGTGGTGGTGGTGGTGGTTATTGTTGTTGTCGTGGTGGTGGTGGTTATTATTATTATCATTATTGTTGTTGTTGATAAGTTAGGATTAAAATGAACTTTCTCCACTTATCATAAAAGTTTTAGTGGAAAAAAAATTTATAATTTCAGTTAAGCAGAGATGGTTCAATACGGCTAATAATGAAATGCATTAAGTTTTGTTTAACACTTATCAGTTGATGATTTACTTATAGTTCTATTTGATGAAAGATGTTGACAAAATTTAGTGTTCTAATCATTTTAACCAGCAATACAAGTATGTTTAGGATTTAGTTCTGTAGTGAACAAGAACACCAGCGAGTACAATTGAATGTATTTGAATACAACATTACAGAATCTCTCAATAAAATCTGAGAACCATACAATAAATAATTCATTTGCAAAATATCAATTATTGTTCTTTTGTTTACACATCAAGTATTCTTTGTTCTTGTTCTCTTTTCTTCAATCTTCTTAATCTTCTATCACCAGGTATTTCACTTTCGATTGATGATACATACCACTGTCAACATCAGTAGCATACAACACAGTTCTCTCCTAAATACGAAATGCTACTTCAGGATTGGCTTACGTCATCATTTGCATTGGTAATAGGGTGTGAAGAAGTTGAATGCATTGATCGCTTCATTTATCTTGCGAGTTTCATCAGTCCTGATCTGATATCTCACAAGATCTCGCCACAAATTGAAAAGGCTTGAGTGGCTTTTGTCAGTTTGTATCATTTGTGGCGTAGGCGAGATATTCGTCTTTCAACCAAAGAGCGAGTTTACTGCGCTTTATGGATATGAACCATGGCTACTAAGAATAGAGGATATTCGAAGGTTACTGGTATTCGATCGTGGGTATCTACAATGGATTAAGAATAGAATACTCAGAGCTGTAAATCGCTTGAGGTACTAAAATTTCATCAACTAAGGTGGTTGAAACATATGTCACGCATACCCAACCACCACCTACCATGATAGATGATGTTTTCTGGTGTAGAACCACACTTGAAGAAATTTAAGGTCAGTCAAACCAAAACATGGCATCAGTTCGTGAAGTCACTTAGCCATGTTATAGGTGTAAACTAACTGGTTGTCATCAGCGTGATGGTCGCAACCGGTGGTTAGAGACTTTGAATAACATTGCTAAGAACAGTTTGGAATGATACAGATGCATCCATTTTGTGTCTTCCCCGAATTCAGATTCAAAATTACTCATGACTTTTCCCCCTTTTTATCTCACTAATTTATATTTCCTTCTCGAACTGTACTTTTAATATCTAATCTTTCCTATTACGTTCGATGCTGTTACTACATGTACTATTTTTGAATTTGGCCTGACAACTTGATTTCTGTGTACTAATATGGAGTTAGCGATTTGAATCGATATACATATGTATAGGTTCTTCGTTGTAACTGACTGACTAACTGATGTGCCTGAATCTGAGTGTTGTTGTTCACACTGATATTTGAATATTGTATCCTTCGTTTCGAATGTCCAACACATTATTCACTTAGTTATTGAGTCCCAAAGTGAACATTAAAACTTTGGTTCAGATACATTCAGCTGACAAGTCTTAAATAGGATGGAACGCACGTCCCGTGTTCCACTGCTTGGCACTATCTATCTCTGTTCCAAAATCTTTGTAACCGATGAAAATATTGAGGCAATCTAATTCAGATGGATATAACCCAAACGATACAACTGAATTATAACTTCGTAAATATTTTGTGCCATTTTTCACTCCTAACTAAAACCAGGTGAAGAGTCGCATGGAGAACAAGGTAGAATTGATCATAGGTTATCTCATTTTTGTTTATAAATCGTACTTAGCAATAAACACACCTACCCATAACTCCATACGCTGGTTGGAATTAAGGACCTTCCAATGATGCAGCGCATCTACGACCCACCACTGAGGAGGGCACTCAGAAACTTCGATCTCGCGCTCAGACGTTTAACCTTTAGACCGATGAGTTGTGGTCCAGTCGTGTACAAGTTTAAATTCGATCAATTCGCCCCATCGTGGGACTATTTTGCATTAATTGTGGCGGATAACTGTCTCACACCCTACATAGTTAAAAATTACCAGTCAGAGCTTCTCACTAGAATTCTTAGAATTGCGTCTAAAACTTAGTAGTGAGCATATTATCCCTATTACTTTAGGAGGTTTGTGAAGATTGTTGAATTACATTAGTGTAGTAATTCAAAATGCTTGTCTGTTCTCTTGTCGATTTAATTTATCTTATATTCCTACATACTTTATATTTATGGCAAGATTTTAAAGCTTACCTTCTATTTTTAAAAAAACCAACACACATTTCAGGTGGATAATTCCGCATTGACTGGTGAATCCGAGCCACAATCACGTACAGCAGAATATACAAATGAAAATCCATTGGAGACAAAGAATTTAGCCTTCTTCTCAACTAACGCTGTCGATGGTGAGTAGTTTATATACATATATGTGCATTATCTCGGTTATATATTATACTCTCATTAATTTTTTGTGTTTCGTACATATGATTCATTGATTTCCCAGGCACAACATAGATTCATTTTCTTGACTTCGAGCCATACATTGTCTGGATTATCAGGGCTACTTATACTACTCGATTGACTAAATCGAGGCAAATAGAGATGAATCGAACTCACGACTTATTGGTTAAAAGTTGAACCGCTTAAACACGCAATTTTCAGATTTTAGAATGAAGTTAATATGTCTAAACTGCATAGATTCAATTCATCGGTCGATAATTTCACATTCAATCAATTCATTATAGATTGTCGCTATCACTGTAATTACCTCATAAGTCAACACTTCACTCTAACCTCTCCTCATACGAACTTTAAACGACCCATTGTAAAGATATTTGAATCTGTCAGAAAAGATGAGTTTTGTTTCCTTCAATAATTTAGTTCATTGTTAGCTCATAGTGATATGGAATACAGGTAAAATACCGGGATATTCATCATCTTCCTTTAAATTCCGAGTTTGATTATTATCCCACATTTCACATTCGTTTAGTTTCTCAGAAATTTTAATGCTGGTCTGCATCAACTAATGATAGGTAGTGAAGTTGTTAAACATGTCTTGTCTCATTACTTTGATGCGTTGGTGTCTAACCAAGCTTTGTTGCCTTTGCCAACATACATCACTCGCGGCGTAAGCGTAATATACATCTGCTAACTAAAAGATGCGTTTAAAGCACGGCCGTTTGCTCCGTCTTGCTTGATGGTTGTAAAAAATGGCCTTTTAAAAAATAGAGGATATTTGTAGGTTACTAGTATTCGATCGTATGTATCTTTTAACCGTTGCTGACATATTTTGGGACCATTAAATTAACAATACTGAGGTTAGACGCAGACGAATGCGTAGGTTTGGAAAATCGATTGGCAGGTTGGTGAATCTTTATCGATTAAGATAATAAAGTTATGTACTACGTATACCCATCCACCCCCAACCCCGACACGCGATAATTATCGATGTAGGGCTAAATTGAAAAGAAGCTAGAGGAGGTCGAACCAAGATATCTTAGTAATGCATGGGGTCAATAATTCTTAGACTGAGCCATGTACGTAAGTTAAGAATACCTAATTGTGGTCCGCGTTGATAACAAAGCATGTATATGGCTAGTCTCACTTTATTTATAAGTGACTGAGTTATAAAAACTGTTGATTCTATGTATACATCATTCGATCCAGTAATTTGAACTCCTCTAATTGTTATGGCTATAATAGTGAGTTTGATTTTTCACTATTCAAATTCTCAGATGAATCACTGTAGAAATCATGTTCAATTAATCTTGATCACTACCAACCAGTGTAGACATTCATTTCATTTTCAGAGCAAAATACAACTTCAGTTTATTGTTCATTCTGTATAGGTCATTTGAATCTTCCGTTTGACATTTTGGACTGAAATTGACCAGTCTATTTTTGGCGTATGTACATCCTCTACGGATTGCCTCGATATTGTCTTACGTCACAAGCATTATAAGCAGAGATGGATAATGGTTAGTTGTGAAATACAGGTCGCACGTTTCGTCCTATTTGGAACTCGTCATCTGTATGTACTTGCATTCCGAAGTTGATGTTAACTCCGGAACTCCAACCCAGTAGCATTCAAATAGAATGAAACTTGCTTCCTAGATTCCACTGCTAACCATCATCTATCTCAATTTATTGTTGCTTACTAAAAAAATTTCTGATCAATCCATATGCTAATTATATTTCAAAGTTAAAACCATTAGAGGATTTCATTTAAATTTCTTTTATAATCTCTTATGAATAATATAACTCTATATTTATATATATTTATGTGTATATTGTTGAGATTAGGCGTAGTTTTTTATATCCTATTTTTGTGACCTACATTTTAAACCAGTTGCTTGGAGGCATGAATTTGTTTGTTGTAATATATATATATATTTATTGATCTGTGATTGTGAAACTGACAGCCAAACATCAACTCTAATCCTTATATTAGTTTGATCTCATATTCCCTTATAGTTACATAGATCTCTCTCTCTCTCTCTCTTTTATATATATATATATATATATATATATATATATATATATATATCAATCGTCTATGCTTGTTATATCCTTCTTGGAATCATCGTTTATCTATTTATTTCTATTGTTTTGTAAGAATTGTTTGCTTGTTTCAAAGTTGATTAGAAATTCGGATTACACCTCTTTTTTTTCTTCTTTTTCTTTTTCTTTTCTTTTTTTTTGTTTGTAAAAATATTTATTCAGTAACTTAATAATATTAAATAGATTAACTATATTATTAGAATTACTATGAGTAAATAAATTAACAAGAAAAACAAAGAGAAAATTATTTTAGTGAATTAATTAAAAAAACAACAACAACAACAAATTACTTAGTATTATATCCATCTACAAAATACCCCTCCCTTCTGATATGAATCAATATATGATCACTAGGGTGTGATTAACTTCAACAGGTTACTTCCTAAAGTTCTAATGAGAAGCAATGATCAGTTGACGTTCAACCGGATCTGTTGTCAGATAGTAACTCACTGAAGAAAATGGTGAATGTTTTGCTTAATTTTGTGGATTAGTTGAATCTAGATATTAATACCATTGGATGCCGGTAAGCTCAGTGGTGAGGTGGTTAAGCGCTCACGCGCAAGACCGATAGGTTCTGGGTTCGAATCTCGCGAGGTCGGATCGCGGGTGCGCTTTGCCACTGTGGAGTCCGATAATAGAACGAAACGGCCGTCCAGTGATTCTAGGTTTTCCATGATGGTTTAACTTCATTTGGTTTATGAATCCAACTATTAAATTAATATAATATCCATAAAACCACTTCTGAAAATAATTATTAGTAGAATCAAAGACTGTAACCAACTAATATTGAGTAATTAATCCCTAAAATATGTTCGATTTCATATATATATATATATGATCAAAGTGTAACTATAAGCCGAATAACTTAGTGAGGGAAGGTCTCAGATTGTGAAGTTTGACTAACGCGGATTCAAATCCCACAGGGCGAATCCATTCGCTCAATATTATGGTTTACAGCTTACTGATGAATGCTGACTAAAATGAAATGTAAGTCAAACAGGGCTTTTTGCTGACTATGTTCAACCACTTAGCATTAAAACGTAGTGCTTGTGATATTAGTAACCACATTATAACCCGATCTATTTAATGGGGTTTTGCTGAAAGAACTACTACTCACTGCCCAACCAGTTATAGCTGCCAGTAATTCGAAGAGGACGCACACTTGTTGGAATTAGTGTCCCTGTGAAATTACAATTAGGTTAGTTAATGTTCCGCAAATAATAAATATAGAATCACGAATGTAGGAGACTGGATATATTAAGCAAAAAACAGACCAACCCTGAGAACTCTCTTAATTTCTCTGATCGGTGAAGTTCAACCTTAATGCTACATGTTAAGTACACGAAATCATGAATTGAATGAAGTTGTAAATAAGTTGCCCATTGAATATGATAGATAACTCGATAGTCTAAGGTGGAAGATCTTAGCTGATAGTTCTTTAAGCTCGAGGACTTAATTTCTTACAGGGTTTTAAATTCACCTTGATAAAGAATATTTTTATATTCGGCATGAACACACCTTTACTATATACCATGGTTTTTTAACATTTGTTGGGAAGTTCCAAAGTACTCCCTGGAAAAGTCCATAAAGGCTCAGAAAACTTCATTCAATGTTGAATATAAATTTCTCGAAAGCATCCAGAAAGTGGGGAGTCTTGATTCTGTTTAGATACTTACCTATACTGCTACAACACTTAGTATGATTAGAGAAACTTTCAGAAGCCGAAGGTTATGTGTAACTGTAAATACCTTCATTTTTCTATACATAATACTAATTTTCTAGTAAAGCGTTATTATCGCACTCCTGTCGTTCTTTCTTGCGTTTAAGTTGACGTACAGATTTAGCCTGAAGTTATTTGAAGTTTCTAAAAATCGTGTCAAGTGTTCATTTAGCAGGCATATCAATATTCGTCCAACTGAAACAGGTTTTTCGTGGTGTTAACTATTTCTATATTGAATAATCCCCATAATTGTGTCCTCCTAGTTTAGTGATATTAGTTTATGTGGTAACTTGGTGTCACACATACCCCACCTACCATGTACTTATTTGTGTACTTAGAATAATATAAGTATGAAACATAGTTCCTCAAGTCGGAGGAGTTTAAACCTGACAGAAAGTCGAATCCCCAGTCACTTTTTAGGGTATTACTTCGATTATGATAGCTTAACCTGCTACGTATAGTTTTATACACTGTATTGGAGGGAGTGGTATTACCCAGCTTTAAAAACCAAGGCAAATAAAGTGACTACATGTAAAGATAAAATTTTAATGGTCTGAAACTGAGTGGTTCACCTACTACACTATCGAGCAATACATAATGTCAGAATCATTATACTTGAGTAATATTCAATTTGGACCTTATTAAGAATAAACTTGTCATAGTTATCTTTCACATATATACGGAAAAAATGCTAGTTAAGAGAAATGGAACTACTGTTACATAATCGGTTTATTTATTAACATTACTAGAGTCGTATGACACGAATTCTGTCCACCTCAATAACTTCATGGCTTATATTTTTCTCTCTCTTCTTTTTGTGATCACGTTGGCTTCAATGTTATTAAGTACCACCGGTTTTTATTTAATTATTTACTTAATCACATAAACATTGGTACAAGGAGGCATCAAATAGATATGCGCCACATTTCGTCATTCGATTTGTGTGAGGGCTGGAATACTGTCCAAATGCTCAAACCAAAGCAGGTGGTTTTCTTAGGGGGCCACTCCCCAAACGTTCGACCTAGAGGTCTAATCCACAAGGCAGTGAAGCAATGTTAGAAGCTGCGATCTCATGATAACTGTTATCCAACAATAGGTTCATGTGTCATTTGTTCCCTTAGGATCCTGGTAGCCCGTGAGCACCATTGGTTTGTGATTAGGGTTTTCCAACTCCTCTAGGTGGATCCTCCATATCTACCAACCGGGTTAATCATCCAGACATCCGATTTTCGTCCTTTCAATTTCATAAATACCCCCATCGCTAAAAGAAATTGAGTGGGACTTCACTGTCAATAATTGTATGCACGTCGCCATGCGAAAGCATTTAAAGAGAGAGAGAGAGCAGACTCTCCCCACCTTCAACCGTACCGGGGAATTTGGGGGGGGATTACCACCGGTAAGTTCAATTGTTTGTCTGCTTTTATAATTTTACTGATAAATATATCCAAAATCATATTTAAAATGTAAATAATTTATTTCTGTTCATTGCTTTTTTCTTACATTTTATTTCATATTTAGGTACATGTCGTGGTATAGTTGTTAGTACTGGTGATCGTACTGTTATGGGTCGTATAGCAAATTTAGCTTCAGGTTTACAAATTGGTCAAACACCAATTAATAAAGAAATTAATCATTTTATTCATCTTATTACAAGTGTTGCTGTATTTCTTGGTGTTTCATTTTTTGTTATTGCATTCATTTTGGGCTATCATTGGCTTGAAGCTGTAATCTTCTTAATTGGTATTATTGTAGCTAATGTACCAGAAGGTCTTCTAGCTACTGTAACGGTAAGTAAAAACATAATTTGTTTTATAATTAGATCAATTGACTCTTCTTTTTTATTGATTTTTTAAAAAGATCATTAAGTGATATGAATTATCCAACTTCTTTCTTCAATTGACCACTATTGTTATGATATCTTTACGATAATGATTCACTTGTTTAATAATGATCTATTCATTGGTATGTGATAAACTAAGCATCTTTTATTGATCCACAACGGGACATTTATTATGAATAGCTAAACAACCGTATACAAGAGTGAAATCAAACCTAAAGCTTAAAAATTAGTCTATTAATACATTAACGATTAACCTAAACCATATTGATACGTTTGGGATTTTATATTGCCCATGATTGACTCATTATATTAATGCTCAGTTGTCTGTTCCCAATAAACCAAATACATTTAATAATAATAATAATCATACATATATTCTGAAAATAATCATTACAGAATTCATGCCAGTTTACAGGTATGATCAATTTGATATGCATAGTAACATTAGATGTAGAGAACAAACATGTGATAGAAGATACATTTTAAGTATACTAGTTCAGTAATTGTTTGCTTAGGACATGTATTACAGCGATCCAATGTATCAGCCGGGAACTTTTAATTTTTAAATGAACAGCCTGTTGTTTTATGAACGGTGTAATTAAGGTCAATTTCCTGTGCTAGATCGAATTAATGATAATTATCTACAACTAGAGAAAGTAAAATAGAAAACAAAGAACATGGAACAATAAAACAGTAATTACCAAAATATGTCAATCAGATCTACCAAAATGCATGTGTGATGTAACACAGTGATATACTACTCAAATTAGTTAAGGTTGCCAGAGACTGTTTTAACGTAAAGTGATAGCAGTTAAGTGGTTTTACTTAGGGAATTCACTAATAACATTGGCTAAACATTTAAAGTTCCTATAATATCACTTGTGGAATGAGATACAATTACAGGTGCTAGAACATTTAATGCATTTTCAGAGGAACAAATAATGGGAGTGATTTTGTAGTACGAATAGATTGTGGTAGCTTATTCCGGAGTCTAGAAAATTTACAGGTAAAGTAATTCATATAAAGAGATGATTTAGAATAAGTTTGTTTCACTAGTGCCAAGGAATTACGGATGTCATAATGAGAAGTTTCTGCATATTGAATCACGTGATTGGATGTAAACGATAGTTTATTAAGTAGTTTGAAGAAAAAGATTAGATTTAGTTTGAGTCTCGTCTTCCATAAAGATTCGAGCCCAAGTTTATTACATCTAGAATTATAGGTTAAGGTAAATTCAGCTCCAAGAATACGAAGTGCAAATCGTCTCTGTACTGATTCCAGCCTTAATTTATCCTTTATGCGCGCACTACTAAGAATAAACGTGCAATATTGTAGAAGTGGTCGAACACAAATTTTGTACATTAAAGTACGTGACTCATTGTCATAAAGGTTTCGAGTTATGTAACCTTCAAGACGTTTAAACTTAGACGTCTGTTTCAATATCTGTTCTGTAAACGACAAGTCGTGGTAGTACCTAAGTCTACTACTGTATGTAACCTAGACAACACTTCACCATTTATGGTAAAATCTAAGCTGAGTGATGTATCGCCGAAGCATATCCATCCACATTTAGCCGTGTTAAGCTCCGGTTGCCATTTAAAGCACCACTGTGCTACCTTGTTAAGCTCCACGCTCATGCAATTTTGCCCATTTTTTAGCTCATGTGTAGAAAATGAATATACTACTTTAAGATCATCTGTATGTAGAAGTGGCTTACCCACACAAAAACTTTCACAAATATCATTGATAAACACTAAAAAGAGCAAAGGGCCTAAGACACTACTTTCTATTACACCACTTCTAACAGGGACAGCTTTAGACAATGAAGAGTTAATTTTAACTATTTGATGTCGATTGCTGAGATAGCAATCGAACCAAGCTAGCAAAGGATTTTGAGTCCCATAAGATGCGAGTTTACTTATAGGAAGTTGGTGGCTAACCATGTCGAAGGGGTTAGAAATGTCCAGATATAGCAATAAGACAAGATAACCTTGGCTACTTAGAGAATAGAGTGAATTAAAGAAGTCAAAATGAATGTCCTATTTCACTTAGGACATGATATCAATGTCTTGTACAAGAAAGTCTAACTCAACTGTAAACTACATCACATTTAACCAAGTAATCAAAATAAATAAATATGAAGCATGATATAAAGTACGAAATCGGAACATTGTGGAATAAATGCAATATATAACTTAAATGGTAGTGTATACATTTAGGTGTTTTGTTCTCTGAGCTAAATTATTTGGTCGTGTCGCTTTCATTGTTCTTCTGAACAACATCACCAGCACAAACCTTAGGTAAAAGTGAAGTGTTAGAATTTCTTCACATATGACTTACAGTTTGTCCTGTAGACCTCGATTGTGATTGACTATTGTTTACCTTCAACCTGTCTTTGTATACTTAGATTTACTTCATTTAAATGTATTCTAACCCATGTTTCAACTCATATTCCTGTGGCCAGTAATTGAGTATGTTCAGTTGCAATGACACTCCTGAATGCGCTATGTATGTTATCGTTGGAGTACTTTGGATAAGATCTAGATATGGCCAGATGAAAAAATGGAAGTGATTGGAGATGTTGAGTAACATCCTTGGACTTCGTTATATTGACACAAAAGCATTGATTGTCATTTTTCTCTAATAGGATCCGACCCTTTAAAAAAGTTCACACATTTAATTCCTGTATCTCTTTTCCTTGTACATCAATTCCTTAGCTATTAACCTTAATAAATTTAATCTCTCTGTATTGATGTTGTGTGGAAACTGGAACGAATGGACATTTAAGCTAGGGATTCCTTTGGATACAACTATCTCTTAACATTGCCATCATTATCATATACAGAGGCATGTTTTTAACTGGAAATTTTTTAGAAGCTTTACATTCAGGTTACAGACTAATAAGTTAAGGTTATTGTTTGCAAATTCAATCTGTGCATCAATTGAAAAGTGGAACGATAAATAACATGTCTACAATCAAATGATCAAATGATGTTCATCTTATTAAAAATAATCATTTCTTATATCTTTCATCAATAACCAGATCTACCTTTATTCAACACTGTTAAAACATAATGTCATATCAATTTCTTGCATATATGACGTTAATGATAATTTCCAGTTGAAAGTTCAACTACCAAGTTATCAATTACAAAAATTCTAAACTACACAGTTGTCCTACTGTTTACATATGTGTATACTCTTGTTTAATTTGTGTATTGAAAACAATAATATCATATCCAATATTGAATAGTGGCGAACAGAACAGTGAGACTAATCAGATGTAGTACATATCATCAATGTAAGGATTTAAATCATAATCACTTAACATTTATTTGGTGACAGCTACACTTCATCAGATGTCGAATACAGTTGCTTCATGTCCAACTTTGATCAACTGAAGTGGTTGAGACATGTGCTACTTATTCCCAACCACCACCTACCATAACAGACGTTTTCTGGTGTAGGACTAGACTCAAAGAACACTAGGGTCAGTCAAACCAAAACATGGCATCAGTGCATGAAGTCACTGACATTTAGACTTAACCATGTTAATAGGTGTATACTTACGTGGTTGTGGTCAGGGTGATGATCGTAACCTATGGTTAGAGACTTTGAATGAAATTGCTAAAACTCATTTAGAATGACACAGATGCATCCATTTTATTGTCTTGCCTCGGATTTTCTTCCTGTTTTTATCTTAGTAATTTACATTTACATTTGTCGAATTGTATTTTCAATGTGTAATCTCTCCTATTACGTTTGATACTGTTATTCAAAATCTACACTAAAATAATGAGTAAATGTTTTGTTGTATTTATAATCGATTCTAAATGATATATCATTTTACATTAATAAACAACTGAAGTTTTAATGTACACAAAATACTTCTGATTATTGGTTAATTTTGATTGTATTGTATTCTCTAATATGGCGTATAGTTTAATTACAATATTGTTTATTATCATTTTGAACAAATCAAAATTCATTGGCATCTAATTTTACAATGAATGAGAAGTCCCACAAATAGGACGAAACGATCTTGCAGTACTTCCAAATTTTCCATAATAGTCTAACTTCAATTGACTCATAATTTCAACCAATTGAAATTAAAGAATATGTCCAACTATCTATTCATTGAATAATATTCTATATAGTCCTATAAACTTGTCTCTATCACACATTTCATGATTTAATGTTTACATAGAATGTTTGTTTTTTTCTTTGAAAAAAAAAATTCTTCAACTTTTTCCAGATACATTATTCTCCAGATTTCAAATAGATGACAGATGGTAATTTAATATTTCACATTCTAACCATGAATTTAACTAGTTTGATCATATTCTTAATACAGTGATAATAATAACAACTTGTTTTTTGTTGCTTGACTAATTCACAACTTGATTGTTTTTCTCTCTCTCTCTCTCTCTGTGTGTGTGTGTGCACTGCTGGTGTTACCGAAATTTAGAGTATATCATCTTATTCTCTTTTTCTCATTCTTTCTCTCCTCCTCCTCCTCTCTCTTTCTTGAATTAACTACTTCTATGAATCCGGCGTTCATCTTGCTGTGCTAATGAGGTATAGCCACTTGGACCGATGCATATATGTGCCTAGTCCTACGTTGTAGCTGACTGATCTCCTCTCTCTCACTCTTATTCAAATGATTCGTATCTGTATATTGATGGAAGGTTGTATCTATTATTTCTGGATACTTCAATTGTTTGTTATTTTGATCAGAATAGCGTTGAAACTTCTAACAATGTAGTGATCGTTGGTTGATTTGTGTGTGTGTATGTGTATGTAACAAACATCGAGTATACTTTGATTTAAACAATATGTTGTCACACTGTAAAATCTATCTCGACTAGTATTCCACTGTAGTGTTCGATTTTGTTTGACTTACACTAATTTGCTCAAATATCTGAATGAGATAGTATTTCTTATCCGAAATGTTTCCTTCAAGATTGAAGATAATTCCACTCTATGATAAATGTTAGTCAACATTTAATCACATTTAAACAATAGTCACCAGCTACCATGGGACTGCATCTCCCCTTACGATGTTCCACTGCCTTGTGGATCAGATCTTCAGGTCTAAGGCTCGGGGTGTGGTCCCCTAAGAAAACCACCTGGTTCGGTTTGGGCACCCGGTCAGTATCACAGCCCTCACACATATCAATTGAGATATATGTGGCGCATATGTATTTGGTGCCTCCTTGTACCAATATCTATGTGTTAATAATAATAATAATACGAAGATATCAATCTATTGATCAAACTGTAATCTACATACAACAACTTATGAAAACCTTAGTAATTTTGTGTTACTCATTACGTAATCATTCGCATTAAATGTGTAATAATCGAATTAAAGGCTGATATTTAACTATATGCTGTTTCACCTTTCTCTTAGAAATTATCTAGTTCAATTATTTTATCTTGACAACTTATAAATAAATAGTGTCCGTGATTATTCCTTTTACTCACAAACTATTAATTAACTAGAATGTTATTTATAGTCGACCCAGGTATCTTATGAACTGTTGAGGATGATAAATCCCCAAAAACTCATAGTTTGTAATTTTATTTTTGTGGAGCTTGTATGCAGATGTATACATGGGGATTTCTTACCACCCACGCACATAGCCGGTCGACGAACTTATCGATTAAATGTTTAGAAGCTCCATGGCAATATCGATTATATATATACGTTTTTAAATTGCGTTTATTGTGCTCGCTCGTTTCTGGCTGTTGCAGAATATACTTCCCATTCTAAGCTTGGACTTCTCCCTCTAGATAGCTTGGTCACCGAGTCTTGTTTCTCGTTCGTAGATTAAGTGAACTCGTGATAGCTTTAAACCTAGCATGAACAATCATATTTTGACTAAGATAACTTTCAGTCTAAATAAAAAAAAATATAGTGTTTTTATAAGAATTCTGATTGATTACTGTCAAAGTTAATCATAATATTACATCCCACATTACCTATAACTATACAATTATACAGTACCATGTGTACCCAATATCAGTAGGCCTCAACATGTATAACGAAAGAAGCAAATTCCTCAAATATAACACAGAAAACACTGACCCGATGATACTTGATGTAGAAAGTCTAGAACAGTTGAAATCTTTCACCTACCTGATCAATATCATTGATGAACAAGTAGGATCCGATGCAAACGTAAATGCATGCATCGACAAAGCTAAGACAATATTCATACAGTTGAACAACAACTATTATCCGATATCAAAGTCAGGATTTTCAATACGAACGTCAAAACATTTCTAATGTATTCAGATAAAACTTCATGAACTATCACATCCATAATAGCGAAAGTACAAGTATTTATGTACAACTGTCTAAACTAGTGACTCAGTCTCCGTTGACCGGATATCATCAGCAATAGTCTACTTTAAGAGAAAATAAACCAGCTTCCAATCGACAAAGAAATTTGAAAAAGATGCTAGAGGTAGATAGGATATGCATTATGGAAATAACCAAGCTGTACCACGAATCAAGCCCTAACTTGGAATCCTGAAGGGAGACGGAAAAGAGAAAGACTCAAAAACACACTGCGTTGGGAATCGGAAGTAAATATGAAAAGAAAGAATAGCATCTGAAAACAAGTGGAAAGGATTGTCCAGAAAAGTATTGGATGAAGAATGACTGGTTGGCGGCCTATGCTCCTCCACAAGAGGTAACAGACGTAAGTAATGTGGGCTCACTGAACAGTTTTTGCAACTTATTATGAAAGGGGTCACAATGGCTACATAACAGTTCACATTGATAATTCCTTCTGGAATTGAAGTTCGATAGTTTCAGCCCTCAAAGAGAGTTCCTACTGTCATACAATTAGTAAGAAAATATAAAAAAAAACTAAATATTAACGGTTTATAGATCTTTTCCCCTAGAAGATTATAATCATATTCTTCTATTTGGATTATTTGATTAGATTACAATGTATATTGGAAAGTGTTTTCCCTATCCCACTCACAATAATCAAAAAAATTTATTCTATATTAATATGGTGAGATTTATTTCACTGGGGTAAAACCTTCTTTATCGATTTAGTTGTATGTTTGCTTGTTTTTTTTTTTAATTTTTGCATAGTGACTGTTGTTTACATTGGTTGATTTTTTTTTCTTTTGATATTCTAACTTTTTTCTTTTCTACAATTGAAATTATTCACACGTTTGTATAATTATCAAGACAATAACAAAACAGTTTCCATCATCACATATTTACCAAATTTTTTTTCATTATACTGTTGTTTTATCGTGAATGATTCTATGTGTATAGTGTACTATGCTTCAATGTCCCCTTCCGTTTAAACTTGAACTGATGTTGAAGTTATCCACAAACATAGTGAGATTTCAACAATTACAAAGAATATAATACCATTAATAACATTCTTCTAAGTTAGTACATTTCTTAATTCTTTCAACACAAGTAGTTAAGGTTATAAATTTATGTAAATATAGTAAGACAGTGGTTAGATAGTCATTATTCAAAGGATACATGCAATGGAAATCCCGACACTATCTAATCTAGAACATTATTGAAAACCTGAAAGTACTGGATAGCCGTCTCGTCCTAGTAATTTCAGGTTTTCAGTGGCTCGCAATTTCAACTACGAGAGTGAGATTATAGTTTATGGACGACCTTTGAGCGACGCTAAGGTAACCTTAAGAGTGTCTACCCACTTACTAGGGCTAAATGAGGGTTATAAAGCGGTTCGAAGAATAAGGATTATGATTTACAGTTGATGACTAGGATTAGGAATTAGATATCGGGTTTTCATCATGAACTAAATCAGCCAAATGGATGAATGAATTTTGCTCCGAAATCTAAGATGTTTTATCCTAAATCTGATTGGTTGGTCTATAAATTATAGTCTCGCCACTATGAGAGTACTACAATCTCCACAAATCCCCCGTACTAGACAATAAATAACTGGAATTGCTATCTGTTGACTGGAATAAATACTGTTCCATATTATTGTTCTACTGTCCGAGATGATTGGTTTGTCAATATTTACAACAGTTGTGTGTTATAAATATTTGATGTTGAACCACTTAACATTACTGATAGAATGTAGCTGTAAAGTAGTGGTTAGAGGTAGTCTACAAAACATTCTGCTTGTTTTTCGTTTCATGCTATTTGGCACTCATCAGCGAGTTTTAATTGTAATCTTGGAGGGACTGATCCTCTCTGACGGATTCGATCTCGTGTTACCGGACTTTTATTTTATCAATACCGACTTGCTTACTATTCAGTAATCGATCAGTTTTAATGGGATTTAGTCGGTTATAAATCGTTTGACCTTGAAACAGCACATAAATTCTCTGACTATCAAAAAGCCAAATAATATGTCTAGATCTGTCAAATCTATCAGGATCTCAATTGGAAACAGTTCAGTTTGTCCATGATCTTAAATACGCTTTTCTGACGAATGTGCTAATCAACACAAAGTCTGGCATTAGGTATTCTTAACCAATCATCTTTAATTCTTATGATTTATTTTACTGTAAACGACGAAAGAAAGAAATAATCAGACATGCGAATGTCTATAACTGTTACATCATAGATGATTAGATAATTAACATGTTGAGGTTTATTTATTATTTCCTCAATTCTATTTTTGTTATCTCTGTATAATGATGCAGTTAAAGCAACTGTGATCAATTTTCAGTCCGTCCTTAGCCAGTTTGTTTATAAAGTATATTTCTTCCTGTTTAAAGTATGTTTCAGAATTAAGAGTTATGATTGAGAGATAATGTCCATTCACCTATCAGATATAATCTACAGAGATAGAATTAAACATTGAATATGTTGAATACAATCATTATTACTCTATGGTGCTGGCAAACAGTAAATGTTAGTTAACATTTTAAAATAATTCCATCTTCTGTTATACACATGATTTGTTAGTTGAATAATTTCAATAGTTAGGATCATGAGTCAGTTGAAGCTAGACCACCATGGAAAACCTGGAAGCACTGAACGGCCATTTCGTCCTATTGTGGGACTCCTCAGCAGTGCGCACAGACGACCTCGCCCCCTGCGAGATAATAATTGTTGGTGTATTGAATATAGTTCCCTTACTCTATCTCTCAATAAATTATTTTAAGATTATATTTAGTAAGATTTTCTTTAATACATAGAGAGAGGGGGTTTTCATATTATGTAAAATCATTGTAAAACAACAATAAATACTCCGGATAGCGTTTTGTTCCAAGTACAGAAGCGGATAATCAACATCTGACTCGTTGTGAATCAAATTCAGCACTTTATTTCCTAAGCTTAATCTCTGATAAGGTCATGGATGAATACTGCTAAGCAGTGTCATACTGGGACTAAATTTCTTCTTAATCCCCCCCATGTTTTTGATAGTACACTGAACGAAATCAATCAAACCACTTTTGCAGTGTTTTTTAAAGATATTTTGTGAGAATCGGTCCAATTTTGGTGAAGTTTTGTTCTTTGAGCAGGATAAAGAACAAAGTTCTATCAAAATCATTCACTTGAGCTACAAATCATCTCCATCATCTCGAAATTAATTTTATATCTCGTCAAGTATCGTTCAAAGAGATAACATAAATGACTTGGGAGTTTCTTTTGTTCAACATTTAACAATCAACCCTGGGTATCCATGACTCTCTCTCTCTGTGTCTTTCAAGATCAAACTTGGGACTTAGTGATCGAATAACTTTAATTGATCATTAAGTTGACATTTAATTTCTGAATGATTATTTATTTCTATCATAAATGATGACATGGCTAAATTCAGTAAATGACACGATTTTATACTACAACTTTTGACATTTATCTGAAATCTGTTTACTTACTATTGAACATGTATTGTGTCAAACCATTCGTGATAAAAAAAAAGCCTTCAGAACTTTGATTTAGTGCATAGTATATGGTGTAGAGAAGAAAATCTTTCAATTTAGCAAACATTTTATATCATTCTCTGATCAAATTCATTCCAGTTACGGTGATCACTCCTGTTTCTATCACTGTATAATTCTCTTGTGTAATAGACATATCAAACCATTCAGTAGGCTTGTATAATGATTTACCGCTATTAATAATGACCATAATAATCTATGATCCTTTAATCAGAAATAAAAACTCGTCATTGGTCAAATTCAAACCTGTCGGAAGTTAAAACAATTGTCAATAATAAAATTAGATGATCTTTGTACTACATTCAAAATTGATTCAAGTTGAAATTGTATCATAGGATAAGTGACCCAGTAGTTTTTCCAATAAAGAAGTACATTAACCTTATAAAGGTTCTCTACTCGAACACAACTGGTAGAGTGAGAGCTTATGGCGAACTGTCATCAGAACTTATTATCTCAAGTGGTGTTCGTCAGGGCTGTCCACTCTCTCCATTCTTGTTTAACTTTGTCATTGACGTGCTTTTAGAGATAACTCTTTCCACATCTGACTTTCCAGGGCTTGAACTTCTACCGGGAAATTCACTTATTGACTTAGAGTATGCCGATGACATAGTTCTATTTAGTGAGGACGCTGACAAAATGCAGAGTCTGCTGACCACTCTAAGCAACAATGCAGGCATGTTCGGGATGCGATTCTCTCCCTCGAAATGCAAAATGTTGCTTCAGGATTGGGTTGCGTCGACACCCGAACTAGTGATAGGGAGTGAAGTAGTTGAGCGTGTCGACCGCTTCACTTATCTTGGAAGTCTCATCAGCCCTTGTGGCTTGGTGTGTGACGAAATCTCAGCACGGATACAAAAGGCTCGACTAGCTTTTGCCAACTTGCGTCATTTGTGGCGTAGGCGAGATATCCGTCTATCAACCAAAGGACGTGTTTACTGCCCAGCAGTTCGTTCCGTCCTACTCTATGGCAGTGAAACATGGCCAGTAAGAGTAGAGGATATTCGTAGGTTACTAGTATTTGACCATAGATGTCTTCGAAACATCGTTCGTATATCCTGGGACCACCAAGTAAGTAACTCAGTTGTTATGAAACGGGTACTAGGTAAGGATGGCAAATCAGTTGATGAAGTAATGAAACTTAATCAGTTGAGATGGCTGGGTCACGTGTTACGTATGCCAGACCACTGACTGCCACGACGTGCTATGTTTTCTGGTGTTGCAGTAGGTTGGAAGAAAGTTAGGGGCGGCCAGACCAAAACATGGCTCAAATCCATGAGGTCACTGACAAGTGGACTGAGCCATGTTTTTAGGTGTAGACTACCTGGTTGGGGACCGCGAGATGATAGCAACCGATAGTTAGAGACCTTGAATGACAAGGCTGAAAATCGTTTGCAATGGCGCAGGTGCATCCAGTCTCTGTGTTCTCTCAAATTCTAATCTTCTGAATTCTCCATGTCCTTTGTTTTCTTTGCAAATATATTCCACTGAACTATACTCCTTAAATAACATCATCAAACCTTAACGTTTCCTGTCAGTACTTATACTTTCACTACTCTGCCACTATGGGATTTGTATCGATAACTGAATCTCTGTGCTAATGTGGTATGGCAACTCGAACTGATGTACGTACGTACGAAGTTCCACGTTGTTGCTGACTGACTGACTGAGTTTTCCCAATAGTGAACTATTCACCTAGGGATTAGAATATCTTGCACTTGGACTCTGACATAATTGTAAGTATACACTTACTGAGTAGTTATCCATACTAGAACGAAACAACTGTTCATGGTTTTCTGATTTCCATTAACAACTTAACCAATATCAATCAATGACAAAGACCACCTGAAGACTTGCTTCTGTTATCTTATCATCATTTTCTTTCATTCTCATGTTATTGTGTTTGTTTGTTTTTAGGTATGTTTAACATTAACCGCTAAACGTATGGCTAGTAAAAATTGTTTAGTAAAAAATTTAGAAGCTGTTGAAACACTTGGTTCAACAAGTACCATTTGTTCAGATAAAACTGGTACATTAACACAAAATCGTATGACTATAGCACATATGTGGTTTGATAATAAAATATTTGATGCTGATACTACAGATGACCAATCAGGTAGGATAGTATTATAATTTTATGGCTATTTTGCTTGACTTTATTATGAAATCTATCATTTAGTTTGTATTATAAAAAGGTTAAACTTTGCCGTTGTTGGATTGTAATTGATCAGTTTGTATTGTGATTGCTTTCGTTACATGTTTTAGTAGTGAAATCTGTAGCTTATTATTGCAGTACAGCATGCGGATTTCGTCTACTTTAGGACTCTTCAGCTCAAAGAAAATGCAATATTGAGATAATATTCTTCAGATCGAGATGATCTCGCCGTACTATTTAAGGTGACAGGGAAGTTATCAACTCCCAGTTCTCCACATTGTGAAATATGATACCGACTGAAGTACCTGAATAGAGTACTGTGTTGAGAGATCATGAAAATTTGAGAGCATGACCACCATATTCAAACCGCAACTACTTGAGGCCGGTCACACACAGTTATTTTCAATAAGTTTTAGACGAGTTATATCAATGCTTTAAAAGTCTTAGTCCCGGAGACTAGAACTAGTGTGGTAAGCTGAAGTGTGTCGTTTTTGAACTCGTTGCTATGGTTGCTCGTTGTTTGGAGGAAATATGTTACTACCTCCACACTCAAGTACAGCCAGCAGCATAATTTCGCCCTAGAATGTTTGACTTTTTCCTTCCATCTTCCATTATTTATGAAAATTCAGGTTTTATGTACTTTTTTAAAAATGCTTAGTTGCCACTTACAATGAAGATTGTGAGAAATTTAATTCAAAACTCTATTCTTTTGATTTCGATCTAAAACTATTCGCCTGATTAATTTGCTGTGATATTTTGTCATTAATTTTTCTATCTGGTTGTCAGATCAATGAGATAATCACCACTATTTAGCCATTTGTTTCAGGCTTTGAAATGGTAGAACCCAGGACCTCCAGGCCTCTCTAATGGAGTTGAGCCATTAAAAATATTGGATTAAAACCATGGTGAAATAAAAATTCAGTGATTCCTGCCTAAACCGAGAATTAAAATGTGACGAATACATCCTACAATTAAAACGAACCCGGGACCTTCAATCGTGCATACGAACACTTTACCATTTGGGAAATCCTATTTCAAAACGAAATGGCCGTCCAGCGTTTTCAGGTTTTCAACGGTGATCTAGCTGAGATTAGTTCATGATTCACACAAATCCTTCTGTACTTATCAAATACTAACTAATTTTTATTTTTTACTGTCTATCATTCTTAATTATTATTGTAGTTGCCACCTATGATAAAAATTCACCAACTTGGATAGCATTAGCTCGTATTGGCATGTTATGCAATCGTGCTGAATTTAAAGTAGGCGAAGAAAATAAGCCAGTATTAAAACGTGAATGTAATGGAGATGCATCGGAATCAGCTTTGTTAAAATGTGTTGAATTATCATTTGGTGGTGTTACAGATTATCGTCGTAAAAATCCAAAAGTTGCTGAGATTCCATTCAATTCTACAAATAAATATCAGGTTGGTTTTTGGGGTTCATCTTCATCAAAACAACATCAAATTTAATTTTGTTAATTAACAATTTTATTGTATTTTCCCTACTGTATGACGGTAGAAATCAATGGATCTAGTTTTCTTGCTAGTTAGCATTCCATCAGTAAGGTGTACATAGAATCTTGAGAGAATTGACGCTTTCTGTTGGATCTGAACCCTCGTCATCCTAAAATCTTCAACGTTTAATATTTAAACTTAGTCAAATCACTTGTACTAGTGATCGATAGAGTTTGATTAACACTCAAAGATTAGATAAACATGACATCGGTCACTACTTGGTAATCAATCACATGTTGAAAACATTGTCATTTAAATCTAGCAACAGGTAAATCACCGTGCTATAGCTCACTTACAAGTTACTATAGATCATGTTTTTTGAGATGGGCTTGTTGTAGACCTCCGCTGCCTACAATATGGTAAAAATAAGAGAGAGAGACTGATGTATACTTTGCTGCTTTACTATTCACACTACTCTACGTACTATGTGTAACAGAACATTTCAACGTAAACATGGCTTGTAAATATCTGTTTATTTTGCGGATTCTAAATTATTATTATGGGAAGTTTGTGCAGACTTGAGTTTCATTGTTTGGACCATATACTGATCTTAGTTAAACAATCTTGTGAAGTGATTCTTAGTCTTCTCCTGTGAAACAGTGACCAGTGAAGTCCAGTCATGTTGAATGAAAGGCAATTAGTTACCCGCTAATGTTATTGAAAGATCATTATGAAATATAACGGGTTAATTTAAGTTGAACACATAAGCTGTTAGATCTCACTTTAATGATTTAATAATCAGTAAATAAATTCTGTGAGATCCGGTTGTTCTGGGTCTTTAATTCCTAGTCAGTTCTCGGCTATCATAATCTCTCAAAACCGAATAGCCATCCCCAATTCCAGCTAAGGACGTACAAATCACATTTGCTAGGTAGAAAAGCGAATTTATGAGTGTTTCTGGTGCATAAACGCGATTCAATTAGAGATAAACCTTTGAGAATCCGTACAGAAAGTGGATTAAATCTGATTCCTGGTTGTAGGCTTGTGGATTTGCACTGTTACAGGAGTCCCATATTAGAACGAAATAACCATCCAGTACTTTAATATCTATCTAATTTTAACTAATCTGTTATTTAAGTTATTCAAAATTAATTTCACTATCTTTTGATTATTTGCTCTATCTAGTTATCGATCCATGAAACCAATGATAGTGATGATCGTTACTTATTAGTTATGAAAGGTGCACCTGAACGTATACTTGATCGTTGTGGAACTATTTTAATTAATGGTAAAGAAGAAGTGATGGATGAATCAATGCGTGAAAATTTCAATAGTGCTTATTTAGAACTTGGTGGAATGGGTGAAAGAGTTCTAGGATTTTGTGATTATCGTCTACCATCGGATACATATAAGAAGTAAAATGTTAAATATTTATTGTGGATTTTTTCGAGATTGTAGAATTTTCATAGGATATAAATTATGAACAAATCTTATTCAGATCACTGTAGAAAATTGGAAAGCACTGGACAGCGTCCAAGATGCAGTATCGTGAACACGCGCTTCTGAAGATTCTCATAGCAAGACGAAACAGTCACCCAGTGCTTCCAGCTTTTCTTTAGTGATCTAACTAAGATTATTTGTTTGTTTTGATGATATCTTACACTTGAAAATATATCAATGCTGGTTTGTAAATAATTGGGGGATAAAGTTATACAGGAAATGTATATTTTACGGTGTTTTCGTTTCAGACGCTGAACGGTGAGTATGCTGTGAATCAATCCTCTCTGTATAACTATAAGGCTGTGAAATATCGTCCATGAAATTAAGTGATATGCGTAGACTACATGTTTTTGATCATACGTATATTTTGAGCATTGCCTTTGAGTGAGAATTGTTGAGATTGAACGTAAATCATTTAACCAAAGTATTTAGGATATATATTGCTTACGCACCACCTACATGAATAATTAATGTGTTGGCTGAAGTAATGGTCGACTGGAAGAAAGCTAAGGATTGCCAAACTAGAATAAATCATCAATCTTGGAAATCATCGATTGTTCACCTGAGCCGTTTAGATATACGCAAACTACTTGGTTGGCTGAATTATACTTAAACAGTGGGGACAACCAAATGTATTTTAATACAAAATTACAAAATGTCTTAGTAAAATCTGAGAACCATACAGTAAATGCTTCATTTGAAAAATGTCAATCAATTGTCTTATACTTGATTGTCCCTTCATTTCCATACTAACCACTCTCTGTTCTCATTCCCTTCTCTTCAATTATCTCAACCTTCTGCCGCCAGGCATTCCACTTTCGTTTCGTGATACATACTACTTATGTTTGTTGACATCAGTAACACACATCACACTATCACTATTTCAACCTCATTTCGAAAACTCAGAATTTTGGAACTCTAGATAACGGACATATATATATTAAGCTCTACATTGGTAATAACTAACTGACTGATTGATCGAAATCAATTTCCAAAACACAATTATCATCTTTGTTACGTTCAAAACAAGTTGTATTTTCTAGTTCTTGTAAGTAAAATAACTCTCTCCCATAAATTCCAATATACAGCAAAATGTTTCTCTACTATTTATCTTGTTTTGCTGAAGTTAATTTGGTTTGTAAAATACTTACTGAATGGTAAATTAGTTAATCATACCCAATATTCATATGGTTTTCAATAGACACTATTAGTTCTGTTAATTTTTGTCCTCACTACTATCTTATCGTTGTTTTATTTGCCTTTTCAGAGGTTATCCTTTCAATGTTGATGAACCGAATTTTCCTTTAACCAACTTACGTTTTGTCGGTTTAATGTCTATGATTGATCCACCTCGTGCAGCAGTACCAGATGCAGTTGCTAAATGTCGTTCAGCTGGGATTAAAGTAATCATGGTCACTGGTGATCATCCAATCACAGCGAAAGCTATTGCTAAAGGTGTGGGAATAATTTCGGAAAGTTCTAAAACTGTCGAAGATATTGCCGCTGAACGAGGGATTCCAGTTCGTCAGGTAATAGGCCACCCACTAGGATTTTTCACTAAACTCTGTCTTAGACTCCTCTTTCCAGTTGTTTCCAATTGCTATTCATTCTTTGAATGTCTTTCTATGAATTTCAATCCTTTCTGCATGAATTCTTTATTCGTTAACATCGTATGATTGCGAGTGAGAATTTGTTTTGTTCGTCTACTAGAGATTGATTTAAAATCATTCGGTAATGAATAGACAATTCGTTCTTATCAATTTGGACATTCTGAGCCTCTTACCTACCTACCTACCTACTTACGCCTGTTCCTCCTAATGGAGCATATGCCGCCGGCCAGCATTATGCATCCTGAACGTCACACAAAAGAATATATTCCACTGACTACAAAATCTATTCAACCACTGAGTAAAAATGGTATTTTAAACAGTAAATTATAAATTATCAATAATCCAATAATACATTACTCAAAAATCACCTCTTTATTACTAATACTATTAACCTGGCTTGAAATTTATTCCGTCTAGGCAATGGTTCTCTAGTAGATTTCTGTCTGAACTATTGAGTTGGTGAATTACACCGAGCCTCTATACGTACACAATTTAAATGAGACAGTTTTTGATAGAGATTATTTCAATCTGTAGAAGTTGTTTGTCACAGCTTGATTTCAGCTCGGTTACCATTGAAAACTAAGTGGTACTCTTGTACACACCGCATTACTCACCTATCACCTCTCCAAATTTGGTTAAATAACCGTTGCATAACCTGATAGTTCGATAATTCAATTACTGACAAATTTATTAAATATGCACTGCTGAAAACCAATTCCATACAAGAACATAACAATTCTCCATTGTTTCGCATAAATGTAAAATCAATCCATGATGAATATCTCATTGTTTATATAAATTAGTCACTAAGGTTGTTGTTTTTCTCTCTTTTTACAATTCGTTCAATATAAAAGTGAATTTATGTATTTATAGGTCAAGTTATTTCAGCTGAATGATTCTAATTTGTTTGTTTGTTTGTTTGTTTTTCACACTTCATTGTCTCTTGTTTTTTTTCTTCTTTTTCTAAGCCACGTTCATAATTACTTCTTGTGATGAATACTTTCTTTATTATTATTATTATTATTATTATTATTATTATTATTATTATTATTATTATTATTATTATTATTATTATTATTATTATTATTATTTATTATAGGTCAATCCACGTGATGCACAAGCATGTGTAATACATGGATCTGATTTACGTGAAATGACCCCAGCACAAATTGATGAAATTTTATTAAATCATTCAGAAATTGTATTTGCACGTACTAGTCCACAACAAAAATTAATTATAGTAGAAGGTTGTCAACGTCAAGGAGCAATTGTTGCTGTAACCGGTGATGGAGTAAATGATAGTCCAGCTTTAAAACAAGCTGATATTGGTATGTTAATATATATATATATATATATATATATATATATATATATATATATATATATATATATATATATATATATATATATATATATATATATATAATCTCTGTCAATGGTAATTAGGACTCACAGTTGGATTCATGAATCGATCTAAAACCTGAAAGTACTGGACGAACATTACGTCCTAGTATGTTGAATGTTTGAAATGTTTATCCAAGTGTTGGTATACTAGTTCCCTTTGGAGATTCTTAGTTAACTTATCTAATGTCAACGATGAAATAGGCTAGATCAACACTGATTGATCTGAATAAATCACTTTTAAAAAGTTCTGTAACAATTTTAGCATCCCTACGATTTAGAATTTCAATATCTTCTTAGTCGAACCCATTTCTGTAGTTGCTTACATTTCATTGATATCAATCAGTGATCTCTGAGATAAAATGTATTCCACATAAGACCTATCCTGATTTTCGAGATTAATTTTATGATGACTGATTGAGTTACCAGACAAATTTTTGTCCAGTTTTAATTGAGATCATGAATCGATCACTTTTAAACAACCATTTAAAACCTTAGAGCACTGGACAGTCGTTTCGTCCTGGTATGGAATGGCGATCGAATATTGATCGGTTCATGATCTCAATTATCACAATAGAAATTTGTTTAATTAATCATTTCATTCTTTCTCTCCTTATTATAATTTGTTAATTTTCATGTTTTCATTATACAAGGTGTTGCAATGGGTATAGCCGGTAGTGATGTGAGTAAACAAGCAGCGGATATGATTTTATTAGATGATAATTTTGCTTCAATTGTTACAGGAGTTGAAGAAGGTCGTATTATTTTTGATAATTTGAAAAAATCTATCGCTTATACATTAACATCGAATATACCAGAGATTACACCATTTCTAGTGTATATTTTAGCTGATATTCCATTACCATTGGGTACAATTACAATTCTATGTATTGATTTAGGTACTGATATGGTAAGTGTAATATGTTCCTTCGAAGATATCTATTCAATATTATTTCATTAATCTACATTTTGTTAGACCAATATATTTTGATTATATATATGAATATAATACTAATTATTGTTTACAGGTTAAAGTAACTAAAGCGTACTGCATTATGGATTGGATGTTTGTTTATTTCAATGAACAAGTATACATTCCTGTTTAGGTACTTTATCTGAAGAATAATTAAATGTTTACTTACTTTTATAAGATATTGTCTTTTATATCACTCAACTGATTGATGTAACCATCAAGATAAACTTGTTTTTTTTTAATATTCATGGAAAATATTGATGTCGTAGCAACTCTTTGTAATGGATTTAATAAACTAATAAATAGTATAACAGTATGTAATTGTTGTATAATATAAGAGAGTAATTTCTTCTTTCAGTAGACCTAGTAAGACTTGGAACCTGTTGTTGAGTGTTATCTTGAATTTGTTAAATTTGTCAGTATGTCGAAGGAAGACTGTATTGAACATTTGTAATGATATTTCTCCAGGTGTTCAATGCTTCGTTAGCTTCAGTTTCATTTTGGTCACGATTAGGTGATGATCTGGAGCTATGTCAGCTCCTCTCCTGGTTCTCACTTCTTCCATTGATCTTTTGAATTTTTTAGTGATGCAAATATGATCTATCTGGTTCTCCGTGGTGTGGTCCGGTGGTAACCATGTTGCTCTGTGCGTGATTTTGTGTGAGAATACCGTGCCCCCTATAACTAAATCGTTGAATGCATATAGGTTTACAAATCCCCCCCATTTTCGTTTCTCCCAGTCCATGTTATCCCCTGATATTTTCATACCCGGTGTTGTCCGTTCCGACTTTGACGTTTAGATTTCCAATCAGGATGGTGAGGTCCTATCTTGGGCATTTCTCTATGATTGATTGCAACCTTTCATAGAACTGATCCTTATTGTCATCGTTGCTATGTTTAGTGGATGCATAACTTTAGATAACATTCATCGTGATTCCCTCCTTCTTTGTTTTTGAAGAATGCTTTGATAATTCTGGATTCGTGAGATTCCTACCCTATAAGTGCATTTCGTGCTACTTTGGACAGCATCAGAACAACTCCCTGAGTGTGTAGAGCATTTTGCTCTTCGTAACCTATATCTGGCCTTTGCTGTCCAGCCTAGGTCCAATGGGTTTCATTAGTCTCTCACTTTAAATATATACCTCTTATTCGAAATAAACGAATTACTCTGTACTTAGTTACTCGAGTTCTCTTATATATATGTGGAGGTAGTAAGTGCTGATAAGTAGTTGAGGTGATATCTATTTATATGTTGTTGTGTATTCTTCAATCTAAGTTGGTTATAGGCTGTCTTCTCTTCTGCTCTTCAAAGTATCCTGCAATATGCTTTGCTTTTTAACCAATTGGAACTTCTCTTTCCAACTATCGACTGTAGCAACTTCCACGTGATGTTGCTCTACATACTACTTATAAACAATTTTGTGAATAGTATTCTATTCAAAGATAGTACAATTGAATGATAAAAACTTTTTTTTTTAGTTCATTCCTTACACCAACCTTATGTTTCACATTTTCATTCATTTTCATTATGCCATTTTATTCATATCCCATCTGTTTTCATGCTAAATCAATATTTTGATGTGAAAGTACCATTTCACTGTAAAAATGAATTTACTATAATAAAATGTATATGATCATTCATAATAATAGAAAGAATAATAGTTCCTTTGATTTATTGATTCTTTGATATCACAAAAACAAGTATATCATAATGATTGTGTATGTTCTGCTCGTACGCGCTCTCTCTCTCTCACACTCTATCTTCGAAATGTTGTTGAAGTTTGTGAACAGGAAATCTCCCATTGTGATTAGGACATTTATGTACATTATTATTATTATTATTATTATTATTATTATTATTATTATTATTATTATTATTATTATTATTATTATAGCAACATACATTTAAGTTTACTTATTATCGATAATCTGAATACTTGAAAACACATTAATTATTCTTTACATTAAATTTTTCATTCAACTTATTACGTAGATTTACATTCTATTTGTTATCTTTCTTTAAGATCTTAAAGTTTTAAATATCGACCGTCCTTCAATTGATACAGTTTTTTATTAGTTCTGTAAAGGTCAATTGAATCTTTCCATTGTTAAAGGCTGTAATTCACTAGTTTCTTGATATGTGGAATACCTCGTTAATCCTATTTATTATTAAGTGTTTTGAATCCAGGTCTAATAGTTGCTAACAATAGAATTTAAAATATACGTTTTGTCCTATTTAGGACTCATCAGAAAAATGTGCTTCTACCACAATATTAATGTTTACATTAAAACACGAATGTCATGTATTTCTAGATTTCTCCGTTAGTCATTATTAAATTTTACCTTTAAAAATATTTAATTTTTTCTTCTGATAGGAAAGATCTATCATCTTATTGTAGGACATGTATTCGAGCCCTTAAATGCTTTGGTACTTCCGAGAGCTATCTCCTTCTCGAAATGCATGCATACAACCACTGTCAGAGAAGTCCTACTCACTGTCTTCTCGCACCATTAGTGTTTTTTATGACATTAAGAGTACAGAAAGTGAATGTCCGGTGCTTTAATCGGGTTGGTAGATATAAAGAATCCACGTAGGAGACTTGGACAACCCTGATTCCAAACCAGTGATGTACTTAGGCTCTAAGATTCTAAAGAAACAATGGGCATATGAACTAATCGTTGATCACCGGCTACCATAAGACTGCATCTGCTAACGTTGCTTCACTATCTTGTGGATTAGATCTTCAGTTTAGAGGTTCAAAGTGTGACCTCTTAAGACAACCACCTGTTTTGGTTTGGTCACTTGGGTAGTATTCCATACCTTACATAAATGAAATAATTTATATATGGCTCATCTCTGTTTGGTGACTTCTTTACACTAATGTTTATTTATTTGAATAAATAAATCACTGAATAAGATGTGTATTTGAGTATACAATGATTGGTATGTTTGACATCAATTTCTATATGACCGATTTATAATCTTCTTATTATTCTAAATGTTTAATCATCATTCATTATTGTAAAATACCATGATAAAAAAACACATTCACTATAAATCATGATCATAATTTTGGGTATCGATATTCTTATTCACACACACTTTTCAGGTCATTAGTTCAACATTTATGATTAATTCATTGAAATAATCATCATTAAGACGTTTTATTTATTGATCAAGTATAATTGTTATAGATGTGATCATTTAATGATTGTTTACTGGTTTATTATTATTGATTCAAATTTTGTTTTGTTTTTCGACTGTTTCTTGTTTATTTTCTAGACAAATGAACTAGATTGAAATGTATTTCTTTATTTACTTCATTTATAAGACACTTTTCATTGACATTATTTCAATAGTTGAGATTATAAGTCAATTGAAGCTAGGTCACCATGGGAAACTTGAAAGCATTGGACAGATGTTTCGTCCTATTGTGGGACTCAATAGTCTAGTTGGTTAAGCGCCTGGCGCGAGACTGATAGGTTCTGGGTTTGAATCCTGCAAGGAGGAATCGTGAATGCTCACTCTTACGGAGAAGTCTCACAATAGAACGTAACGGCCGTTCATTGCTTCCAGGTTTTCCATGGTGGCCTAACTACAGTGGACTTATGATCCCAACTATTGAAATTGCTACAATCTCCACAATACACCTGATACTAATTGACATTATTCATGTAATCTATATAGTTGAGAATGGATAAGCAATAATGAATAGATTAAAGCATTACATGTGTTTAATGTGTTCAATTTTAGACTCAATCATACACTCAAAACTCTCATTTACCATGTGTTTCATTATGAATAATGAAATTTTATTGTATTATAAATATGTAAGAGTATAAGTTCAACTTAGGGTTCCACTTATAAATTACCAAATACACTGATGGTTTAATAAATCTTTTATCGTCTTTGACTACAATATATATTGGTGTAGGGGTAGTTTGGAAGTAAACGACTAATTTAATACAAAGTTATTAACTGTTGGATCAAGTCTTATGGATAGGTGTAAACTATCTGGTTAGGTGTCCGCATAATTATCATAATTAATGATTGTAGATATTAAGTAAAACGACTTAGAATCAGTCGTCATGGTGTAAATGTTTTCACCATTTGTCTTACTTTGAGTTTAAAAAATAATCTCGGTGAGACTATAATTTTCGGACGACCTTTGAGTGACGATGAAGAGACCTTAAAAATGTCCACCCACATACTACGGCTAAATGAAGATTATAAACCTGTGTGAGGAGTTGATAGTTACGGTTAAGAATCAGATATAGTGTTTCCATAACGAACTGACATCAGTTATAATGCCAAAACTCTATTTCGACAATTGGATGAATGAATTTTGCGCCAAAATCCGAGACGTGTTATCTTAAATTTGATTGGTTCATTCATAAATTGTAGTCTCGTCATAATCGCAAACTTTTTTATTCCACAAATGAATTGTTTCTTGAAACTTTTAGCCTATTTCCAAATCATTTATCCTGATAATTTTCATTTCGCTATGTTGATATGTTGTGATAACTTGAACTGATTCACATAAATGTGTTCTAGGCTCTACATTGTTCATAACTGATTAATTGATAAATAAATGGTATATTTTATCTATTGTATGTTCAACACTTATCAGTGTTTTGTTTCATTTATTGTTTCATAGATTCCAGCAATTTCACTGGCTTATGAAGAAGCTGAGGCAGATATTATGAAACGTATGCCACGTGATCCATTACATGATAAATTAGTGAATGAACGTTTAATTTCAATGGCTTATGGTCAAATTGGAATGATACAAGCATCAGGTGGTTTCTTTGTTTATTTTGTTATTATGGCTGAAAATGGTTTTTGGCCATCACGTCTACTTGGTATACGACGTGAATGGGATTCCAAAGCGATTAATGATTTAGCAGATTCTTATGGACAAGAATGGGTAAATGGTTGAGTTTTTCTCTTTTTCTTTAAAAAAAAAAGGCTTAATTAAACTACAAAGAAAATCTAGGCAATTATATTTTGATATTGCGTTCTGATCGTATTGTTTGCAATTTTTCCTATTATTTATATTAACTTCACATATAAGGTTAAACTCTAGCCACATGGATTCTTTGACATTTTTCGTAGAGATTGACAAATACGGTCCATATCATAATGTTTATTGACTGCGGAATCCCCAGAATTATCTCTCAAAGCTAGTAACTCGTGACCACATGACGATAATCAGCATTGGGTTGTGAATCAGTTACTTAGTGAACACAACAAGGATATGGTCGCATGGTTTCTTGAATTGGTTGGAGTTAGACTTTAACACCGTTGGATGCCGACTCAATGGTCTAGAAGTCCTGGGTTCAATCCTTGTTGGCAGGGACGTAGATCACCACTGCTTTCGAGTTTTCAGTGGGGTTTTAACATAGATCGGTTCATGATTTCAATAGAACTCAACAATCTCCATAACCCTATACTGAAGCTATCATGTTGTTTGTTAAGTTGACTCTTAGCTTTTAACATTCATTCTGTTTATTATAACTAATTACTTTTAAGACTACAACCTGAATTATTTAACATTCGTGAAATCATGTTAATTCTTATTAATTTTATCAAATGATGCTTGAATAACTGCAGTAGTAATGTTTCACTTTGATTCATTACATGAGGTGTAGCAACTTAAACCGATACTTATATGTGCCTGGTTCTACGTTGTAAATAACTGACTGACTGACTGACTTCACTTAAATTTTGAAGCTTTCATAATGCCAGTTTAAATCTTATAAGGAAAATCAACTCCCTCAATATTGAATAAAGCTGAAACCAACAAATAAGACTTGTTTGTAATAGATACGTAAAGAGAAGTAATTCTATAATTTGTTCTTTTGTTTGTAAAGAATTGCCTCCTTATATGACATTTTCAAGTTACATAATCGTTCAGTGATAATAATGCATTGTAGAATAATAAACAACCGATGTAACAAGATTAACATTTCGTGAATAATACATAAATGATAGTTACTTTTTCTATGTAAAATGTCTTTTATGAAACAATCTATATGATATGTCACAATAATTGAGATTGAATACATCAAACCATGGAGATTGTATGCCCTCCTCACCCTTTTTCAATATTATGTGATTTTCTTTGAAATTACCTTTGTTCACTTCATGAATCAATGAATCAAAATGAATCCATGCTCTTGCACAACTCTTCATTTAGTTTTTGATGCTTGGATTCCATTGGTCATGGCTTCTTATCTTGAATATCTGGTCACTAATGAGCATATAATTATTAACAATATGGGTATTTATGGAGTTTATAATATTTTCATAGTTGAATTTACAAGTTGAACTAAACTATTTATTTATTTATTTAAACACATAAATATTGGCACAAGAAGGCACCAAATATATATGCGCTACATAAATCATCCGATTTGTGTGAGGATTTGGATACTGCCCAGTTGTCCAAACCGAAGCAGGTGGTTTTTTTGCTTAGAAGGCCACAAACGGAGCTAAATTAAATCATCATTGAATACCTGGAAGTACTGGATGATCGTTTTATCGTAGATGCACACTGCTTTGGTATACCCCCCCCATTGTACGAAGAAACGAGTTAGTGCTAGTGCTTTCACATATTCATTAAGGGTCTAGCTTAGATCATCTATGAAATTATTACAATCTCCACAAATCTCTATTTTTTTTATAAAATTAATTTGTTTTTAATTTTTCTTTATTATTTATTCTTTTTTTAATAGACATATAATCAACGTAAACGATTAGAATATACATGTCATACAGCATTTTTTGCATCCATTGTTATAGTACAGTGGACTGATTTAATGATTTGTAAAACACGTCGTAATTCTATATTTCAACAAGGAATGTGGAATCATCATTTAACATTTGGTTTATTCTTTGAAACAACATTAGCTATTTTCTTATCCTATTGTCCTGGTTTAGATAAAGGTCTACGTATGATGCCAATGAGGTATGTTAAATTAAAGCTTCTATTCTTAATATACTTCTTTTTTCTTTTCTATATGGAGTTATAATGTAGGGAATAGTGGTAGTAGTAGTAGTAGTAGTCTTGGGATCTAGAAAGCGACCAAGAAGTAAGTATCAATTTATTATAACTTGTGGTCTGAGTGCCCTGTTAATGGGTAATGCAATGATACCGCCAATCAGAGAGCAGTGAATTATCAATCGGACCAATGACGCATAAAACCCGTACGAGCTGCCTAGAGTCCTGACTGATCTTGCTTTCCACCTAGCCCAGCCAGTTAAGTCCAGAACACCAATCTCAGCCTCTGCAATATGAATCATTTATTTCAGCCATACTAGGTTTATATACACTGGTCAAACAGACCGCATCGTACAAATAAAATAGGAAACAATATTTGTACAAGAATTAGCCAAAAATAGCTGTGAATGTAGGAGATGATGATTGATAGACTGGACATAACTCATGAATGGTAAATGGTATAGTGATAGTCCATAGGTTAAAGCAAAGCTCATAATAAGAGGAACATGAATATGTGGATAGTTTAACTGCTTAACAATTATACAATACAAAATATACGCATAGTATTGGTCCATAAATGGATCCCAAAAGTTACCATTCATTATGTTTATCGGGACATAACACAAGTATTCCATTAGTAGTCATATCAATAACCTGAGTTCTGACTTATTAAATATGTACATTTAGAGAATATTAATAAAAATAAAATCTTACTAATTCAGCGGCTAAACAATTCGGGTTCTTCAAACCACCAATAGTGTTCAGTCAGTTATTATTGCCGATCTTATGGTTTCTTAGATTTAAATGATGAACTGATCTTAGCTAGCCCATCATTGGAAACATGGAAGAGTTGGACGGCGATTTCGTCCTATTATGAGATTTCTGTTCATTGTGCATTCACAACCCTGCATCCTGGGATCGAACCCAGTACCTTCATTTTCATGCCTTGATCATTGGTGTCCAATCATGTCTGGTGTGAAACAGCAGACGGTGATTAAGGTTACACAAAATCAAGGATTGACTGAAGTTAGATATTAATTCCGCTGGATACTGGCCTAGTAATCTATATGTTAAGCATTCATGCTCGAGGACGAAGCTCGTGAGTTGGATTCTCGCTCACGGGATCGTGAATGCACACTGAACAGAAATCTCATAAAAGGATCAGACGGCCGTCCTACACTTTCACATTTACAATGATGGTCTAGCTAAGATCAGTTCGTGATTTAAACTTTGAGAATTCTATAATCTACACAAATTCCTCATACTTATATTATCATCATCAATATCATTAACATTCAACTGTCTATACAAACCAAGCGTTAATTATTGAGTTTATTATTTTCATTGTTATTATCAATGATTTTACTGAACTTCATTCAAATATAAGGATTTAGGACAACATCAACAACAACGTCACAAACAACAGTCTAACTGGTCCAAATTCAGTACATTTACATTCATTAGTGTGATAAACACTGATAAGTCTTTTACTCATTGTTCACTTTGTCAAGTTATATTAGTGTAATGATGGATAAATATACCAACGGTTCTTTAATCTCTATCATTGACAGTATAGCAAATATATATGCCAGCCTAAAGATCAGTTTTTATTTCCGTCATATTTGAGGGTGTTTACTGTGGTCACTTCTTTAAATAATCATCTCATTAGGTAAGTTTGTGTACAGACTGAATATTATACATTTATTATTTGATGTTTGGTGAATTGTTGATCTCTTTATATATGTTGATAATCTTTTTCTCTTAAACAAAATTTTCTCTTCCAGATTTACATGGTGGCTTCCAGGTCTACCATTCAGTTTTCTGATATTTGTCTATGATGAAGTGAGGAAATTCCTACTTCGACGGTTACCACCTGGGTCATGGCTTGAAAAAGAAACATATTATTAGTTGTAGTTATAGTAAATCCCCTCCCCCTCTATAATATATGAGTAAATATAAATATATATATATATATGCATTCTTGTCATCTCTGTGTGTGTGTACTGCACATTTGTAGTTTCAATGAATTGATTCTCTACTTCTCTCTATTTCACTGTTTTCACACATACACACATGCACTCACATGATATCCTCTTGGAAATATTAGTATCTTCTATATTAAAACTATCGAATCCTGATATAAATTACTTAAAACATTACGGAGTTTTGTGTTTTAAATCACCGATACAGATGTATGTGTGTGTTTGTGTTTATGCACTTGCTTGTGTATTATTATCTGTGCTGTTTTCTAGTGAGTCACTTGGTAGTGATGATGATGATGATGATTGCCCACATTCTATTTCCTATTTTTAGCCATTTCATATTGTTCTCTTCTCTTTATTTGAATGAACAAAGAAGAAGAATTTTCATTGATTATATTACTTTGTTTCTAAGTTACTTTCTGAAATGAATCAATCAAATTTTCAATGAGAAAACCATCATCTTCATTGTATTCTTGTTGTTCTTCTTATCATTACCATTTGGTTGATCCTCATTGTCGAAATCGTCGATATTGTTAGTTTTGAAATGTAGAATTTAAACATAACATATATTACATAATTAGTAATATAATTATTAGAGTGAAATGCGCCTTATCTTACAGTGATTTCATTTATTCATTGTTTATTTTTTGTTTTGTTTTTGAAGGGAATTCTTTATAGTATTGTTGTATTTTGACTGTCATTACTGCTATTTAAACCACTACTTACTACTAGTTAATTCATGATAATCAGTAGTGTAATAGGTGTGTATTATGATGTAGTATTCTAGTAGTAATGACAATTATCATTTAGATACATTTATTATTCTTGTGTTATTTTGTCTGTTTACTAGTTTTTCATTGAAATTTATCTGAAGAAAAAAAATGAAATGAATAATTGTTCTTGCCTAATTGTCGCCATACACACACCTATGTCACTTGCCCTCCCTCTCTCTGTCTCTCTCATACACCCACACTCTGTTTCATTCTCTTTTTCTTTCGATGTTGTTCAATGGAATCCCCCTCCTCTGTTGTTTGTTTTTTTCTTGTATCGATCAAGTTGATTTTGTACATTTCATATTGATTTGTTTGTTTTTCAGTTGTTTCTATGAACAATAATTATAATTCTATAGAAAATTGTGTACGTTTTTTGAAAGCATATGGATTAGATTGAAAAAAAATAGGGGGAAGTAAATTCTTATAAATGATTATCATCATTATTATTTGTCATTGTTAATTGAACATTTATGAAAGATTGTGATACATTTTTCTTTTCTTTATTTTTCTCTTCTTTCTATTCTATTCTATTTCATTCATCTTTTTCAATTTGTTTGCCGGTTTTTTTCTCTTTTTCTTGGCATAAGTTCCTGTCTTTTCCTACTTGTTGTTCTTGTAGGTGTGTGTGTGTGTGTGCACGCGCTCATGTTTAGATTTGTGGTAATATGATGCTCATAGACCGTGGTTTGTTCTTGTTTTAATATGGATAATAGACTCCACGTCCTCTCTCACACACACACACACACTTATGTTTATTGTGTATTCAGTTCATCATTCATACAATCAATCTATTATTAATTATTATCATTATGAATAGAGTATATGATGATTATTATAATAAAAATAGTGATCTATATGATCTTTTATAGTATTAAACAGGATCATATTATATTTGATTATTGTCATAATACATTACACTCTAATAGAAGTCATCAATCAATCAATCATACATTCATTTAATAGTAGATAATTCTATTATCTTGTTATTAAAGAATGTTTTTGTTATTTTGTCTTGTTCCCCTTTTTCTCCCTCTTTCTCTCTCTGTCTGTCTCTATTTCTGCTTCTCTTTTCCAATGATTACGCAATATAGACTATCGAATTTTGATCTGATCAACAATATTCTAATTTCCATATTGATCATTTTTATTATTGCAATATAATTTATATAGTTAGTAGTCATGGTAATTCAATTGTAATTGTAATTCATCACATTTTATTTAGTCTATTTTGTTTTTAATATTCTTATGTTGAAACAAAAATGATAGAGTAAAATAGATCAATTCTTTTCTGTTTAAGATTCCCCCTCCCCAAATAAAACTAGATCTTTATCGTGTTTCTATGGGTGTGGGTGTATGTGTGATTTAGATATTTTATCTTTTCTTCCTTATTTCCAACATACATACAACGGATAAGAGCGAATGTGTGGAATCTTTTCTTTTTTTTTCATTTCCGTGATAATCTTCAATATTATATATATAAATATATGTAGTGTTAGTTAAGTAACTCAGACAAATAAAAATTGTTTCCCGCCTTTTTTTTTGTTTTAAAGAATTAAATCAATAGTTTCAAATAATATTCTGATTGATTGATCGATTGATTAATTGTTTTTCTTTGCCTATTTCCAATTGTTGTTTTTGTTGTTAATATATATTGTTTAGTTTGTTCCTTGTTTCATCTATTCCCCACCCCCTATATTCAGTTCATCTAATTTGAAATTACGTAATTTTTTTTATTAAAGTACTAATAATAATTGTTAGCCATAATAGTAATATATATGTGTATGTATGTATGTGTGTGTGTGTGTGCGTAACAGAGGCTCACATAGACACACACGAGACGAGAAATTACTGATCGTCTTCTTTGCACCCGTAATCACATCTATCAGTTTTTGTTCTCTCTTTCTTTTTTTTTATAAAAGAAAGGCAATCCATCATTCTGTCACTCACTCACCTACTCACTAACTCTGTTCTCATTTTTCATTACACATTATATTTGTTTCTTCTTGATTTATCCAATTGAGTTTATTTGTAGGAGTCTCAATAAATTGAATTTACAATAATTGACTTCCCTTTATTATTATAATCATGAATATTGATTGTATTGTATATTAGTAATAATGGTATTGATAAAGTTTTGTTCTCTGAGCTGGATGGTTTGATCGTGGAGCTTTCATCGTTCTTCTGAACGACATCATCAGTACAAACTTCAGATAGAAGTGTGAAGTGTTCGAATTTCTCCATATGCGTTTCACAGTTTGTTCTGTACATCTCGATGTTGATTAGTTTACCTTTTTGTAAACAATGACAATTTTAAGGTTAATAAGAACCAATCAACATCGAGGTGTACAGAACAAACTGTGAAACGCATATGGAGAAATTCGAACACTTCACTTCTATCTGAAGTTTATACTGATGATGTCGTTCAGAAGAACGATGAAAGCTACACGACTAAACCATTCAGCTCAGAGAACAAAACTCCATCAAAATCATCCACCTGAGCTACAAATCTTCTCCACCATCTCAAGTGGTAATGGTAGTTTTGAGATGATTAAAAATAACCATAGTGATGGATAGTTATGGTTGAAGAACTCTGAGCTAATACAGAATACCTAGGTGAGAAGAATATTAGATCTACTTTGAATGAAATGGTTAAGATAAGTGGCAATGTCGACATCAGTCCATGTTGTCATTAATCGATAGACTAAGCCATATTACTACGTGCAGATTATCTGGTTGAAATCCACGCGATTATTGTGACCAATAGTTGGAGAATTGAAGCGACAACAAATGTCATAAACGTTTACAATGATCTAGATGGATTCATTCTTAGTGTTCTCTTCAATCTTAAAATTTCAAAATCATCATATACTTTTTGTTTTGTGAATTTGCTCTTCTCGAATCATATTCCCTTAACCTATTCTACTACTAGTACTGTTATCATACTACTCCGACATTTCGTTATGCTGATGCGATCTGAGAACTTGAAGCGAATGACAGGTTGTAGTATTCTAGTCCTCACAAAAATCGAATGAAATGTGACGCATATATATTTAGTGCCTCGCTGTGCCAATGTTTAAATAAATAAATGAAACTGCAAATTACTGACTCACTTTTGAGATAGTTGTGCGATACCATATTCCAGCTGCCACTAGTGTTAATCATTTTCCAAAAATCTACAACTTGACAAGTACTTGTATTAGTGTACGTTGTTGGATCACATTGAGATTAAATCAACAAGACGATACACAAAGAAATCGAAGTTATGATAGCGTCCAGAATCATCATAGCAAGCTAATACATATGTATCTCCTACTATTCCATATTTGTGTTCTATTTCGTTTGATTGTTATAACATCAGAAAGAAAGATATGCTTCATGGTTTTAGTTTAGATGTATAGGAACGTTATAAACTACATGTTGGGCAGCTCGTCCTTAGAGCTTCGTGTTAAAGTAAACAACCATCTTTAATTTCTAGAATATCGTATCAGTGATGGGTACTTTGTATTTGGAATCAACATACTGAACTTGGACTTGGTCATTCACTAATAAAATGTAACGTTATCCACTCTTTGCGTATCTCGAGATTCGGTAGAAACTTTTTCCTGTCGTGATGTAGGCATAATGTTATTATTCAAAACAGAACAATTATTCCTCGAATCGGTTAACTGGAGTGGTGATGACTCAAATATGTATAGGTACACCCTATTGTTCCAATTCACATAGAATAAACTATGAGTTCTTCAGGAAACTTCGTCTTTCAGATTTAGCGGTAGCAGACAGTTTTAATTCCAAAGTGATTAGATTAAGTAAATAAATACTAGAATTGATCTTTCGGTGTTCCATTCTAGGAAAGTAATAATGATGACCATTTACTACAGTTATGTTTGTGGTGGTCGGTGTTCGATATATTCCTTAAACTCCGTATACAGTTCGTCTCGGTAACCGTCACCAAATAATGCTCCAACGGTATATTAATCAGAAGGCGAATACGAAGCGTTAATTACGTTTATTAAGGGACCACACACAGATATCCAAAATTACAGATGCGTTAAGCAAGCATGAAATAGTTGTGCCGAAAGGCAAACAGGCAAGCGAGCGAGAGAGAGCAAGGGCAAGAGCGAGTGAATGAAAGAGCGAGCGAGTGAATGAAAGAGCGAGCGAGTGAATGAAAGAGCGAGCGAGTGAATGAAAGAGCGAGCGAGTGAATGAACAAGCGAGCGAGTGAATGAAAGAGCGAGCGAGTGAATGAACAAGCGAGCGAGTGAATGAAAGAGCGAGCGAGTGAATGAACGAGAGAGCGATCGAGCGAGTGAATGAACGAGAGAGCGATCGAGCGAGTGAATGAACGAGAGAGCGATCGAGCGAGTGAATGAACGAGCGAGCGAGTAGTGAATATGAATAACATGGACATATATATACATAGTGAAATGAATGAATCATCGAGTCAATTAAGCGGTTAATAGTAAAGCTAGTAGCGTGAATAAATGCGTAGGCAGTAAGTTTTCCGAGCATACATATTCATACAAGGATAACAATAATAAAGGTACATACATTCGCAACAGTAATAAGGATACAATAAGTTATTATAGTGCAGGTGACTTTGTCCGTTTAATAAGTTAATAAAAGGGCTTAACCGAATTAGGTGAGAGCAAACTCAATTGAATGTGAGTTGCTATATGTTCTTACAATTTTCGATTTTGGACATTGTTGAATAGGCTGAACTCAACGGTGACTAGACAATGAACATAAACAGATCATATTAGTCATCGTTGAAGTATTTCACTAGATAACATTATTCTACTTCTAAAGCACCTGTAATTTATTCACAAATTTTCAGCATTATTATTACAGTAGGTTGATGGAAATTCTTCAATTCATCTATAGTTTACACTAGAGAAATGACTATTTAAACCATTACTGAAAACTTTTAAAGCTGTTGGCAGTCTTGAGTCACTTTTCAAAAGTGATGAAATATCAAATCAATAGTCTAAATTTAGAAATTAGTATGAGGGATGTTGCATATTTCAGTTTAAATGACTGAATGATCTTAGAAAATCATTGGAAATCAGGAACAGCTGTTTCGTTCTAGTATGTTACTGCTATGTAATATTCAATAACAATTGTATGTGGGCTCGAACACGCAAGTGTTTCTTATAAGGTTATCTGCAAAACGCCAAATGTCATGGGTGTGCACTTTTGAGGAGTCCTATACTATGGAAAGTTATCTAATACTGCCTGGAATTCACATATCTGAAATCAAACAATTACTTACGCCTGTTACTCCTCGTGAAGGAGCATAGGCCGCTTACCAGCATTCTCCATCCAACCCTGTCCTGGGCAATCGTTTCCAGTTCTTATTCATCCCTTTCGTATCCGTTTCTATTTCCCGACGTAATGTGTTCCTTGACTTTCCTCTTTTCCGCATTCCTTCAGGATTCCAAGTTAACGCTTGCCTCGTAATGCAGTTTGATGATTTCCTCAATGCATGTCCTATCCAGTTCCATCGTCTTTTCCTAATTTCCTCTTCAGCTGGAAGCTGGTTGGTTCTCTCCCACAAAAGGCTGTTGCTGATGGTATACGGCCAATGGATAATGATTATCTTGCGTGGACAGGTATTGATAAATGCTTGTACCTTCTTGATGGTGGTTGTTGTAGTTCTCCACGTTTCAGCTGTGTAGTAGAACTGCCTTGACGTTCGTATTGAAGATTCTGATTTTGATATTGGTTGAAAGATGTTTTGAGTTCTATATGTTTTTTAAATGAACGAATGCTGTGCTTGCTTTGACAATCCTCACTTTCACGTCTGCATCTGAACGTCCTTGTTCATCGATGATTCTTCCCAGGTATGTGAAGGATTCTACATCTTCCAGAGTTTCGCCATCAAGAGTGATTGGACTGCTGTTCTCCGTGTTGTGTTTGAGGACCTTGGTTTTCCCTTTGTGTATTTTGAGGCCTACTGATGCTATGCTGGCTGTCTTTATCTGCATTTATTCGTGTGTATGCGATAGAAGGGTTAGGTCTTCTGCGAAGTCCAAATCTTCTAATTGGTTCTGAGCTGTCCATTGTATGCCGTGTTTTCCCTCAGATGTCGAAGTTTTCATAATCCAGTCGACCACCAGAAGAAGGAGGAAGGGAGAGAGTAGATAGCCTTGTCAATCAATACTTTAAACAAGTTCAAAGAGATTTCAAACAATAAGCAAACAGTCAAAATAGTCGATTAAAGGCATAAGTAAATTGAGATATTGATATCATTTTAACCAAAACGGTATTTTATTGTCAATGAAAAACTTTCTCATATCAATATCATTCATATTGAATGCTACTTTATTCCTTATTTCCTTCATTCTGTTCACAACTCTCATTCAACTATATAGCAATCTGCTTAACTTCAAGCTATTTTATTCCCTATAGGTTTTTTTCTTTACAAACGTTTTATTTCACTCACCCCCTCCCCCCTCTTCTATTAAATTGTATTTTATTACCACATAACGTGTTTGTCAATGTGTTTTTACCCTTTAAATGTTTCCTTTTTATTAATTTTTCTTATTTCGTTTATAGAATTTCCTATTTCTCTTAATAAAACTATTGAAATAAGTAGTATATATCATTGCTTATTATTTGAAAATGAGCGGAACTTTAAAAAAAAAAATAAAAGAAAAAAAAACACGAATTATTTTAAAAGTTGAATTTACAAGTTCATTTAAGGTAGGTCACCATTGAAAAACTGGAAACAATAAATAACCATTTCGTCTTAATTTGAGACTTGTTAGTAGTGCCCATCCATGATTTAGTACGTGAGACTCTAACCCAGAATCTTGGATCTCGTATATGAATGATCTACTTCTAGATCACTGAGCTAGTATCCAATACTGTTAATGTTCAACTACTGAGTAGTTTCATATTAGGTCGAAATGACTGTCCGTTGTTTCCAGGTTTTTAATGATGATTTAGCTTAAATCGACTCATAATTTTAATCAGAAACGTAATAGTATCCACAACCCCCTACTGATAAAAAATATCGCTATTGTATGAATCAGATTGACAATGCTTAAAGTGTTTTATATACGTTCTATGGTGAATTTGTAATGTTGCTCATAATAAAACTTATCTAATGTACGTATATGTATCAACAGTAATCATTCAATAACGATCATTTATCCGATCTCCTTAGAGTCAGTTGTCGGATCCCTAAAATTACTTACGCCTGTTACCTTCAATGGAGCATGGACCACCGACCAACATTCTCCAACCCACTCTGTCTTGAATCTTTTTTTCTAATTTTATCCAATAATTGTTCATGCTTGTCCTATCCGTCTCCATTTCTCAGCATAATGTGTTCTTAGATCTTCTCTTTTGGCCTCGAGGATTCCAAGTAATGAGAGATAGTCTTGTGACACAGTTGGGTAGTTTCCTCAATGTATGTCCTTTCCAGTTCTTCTTCGTGATTTCTTCCTTCACTAGAATCTAGTTTGTTTGGTGTTAGTGTCTGACCAAAGAGTCCATAAAATACTTTAAATTTTATATTATAATAAAACAATATTCATATACTAGTTTTAAACGGATAACAAACAAACACACACACACACACAAACATAATTATATTGAGTAATATACGAGTAATTCTGTCCAGAAAATAATCATTTCAGTATATACAATCGAAACTTTAATCATTCAACATTGAATATGATGATTTCAACAATATTGATATAGACATATACATATACACTTGATTTGATCTTGTTATAATAGTAATAATAATAATAATAATAATAATAATAATAATAATAATAATCGTATTCCATTCAATCATGATATACATTGTGTCATGAAATGTATACAAACTACAAGTTGCCAACAGTTTTTAAACAATTCACATGGATGTTTAAATGCTGTAGCTAATTCGATAACATAATAAGAATGAGATTTGATTGTCTATCAAGTTATAATGAGGATGATAATGATAATGATGATGATGATGATGATAATTGAATGAAATGTGAAATAAACAATGTGTTTATGCTTTTATGCCCTGTTGATATATCATGTGATAGATTAGCCAATTACAACATTGACTTATATGATCTTGGCACTGTGCCAAACCAGTGATGCATTAACCAGTATGAATAGTCTAAAGTCGATTCACAGTCCTTAATGGATCTTCTCTCTCAACTTCCACTGTGTGAATCATGTATTTCAGATATACATGGTTTATATACAAGCAAATCAAACCATATCATACCACAAAATGGAAAATAATAGTTATACAAGATCAGGCGAAAAAGTGTCGGTGATTGTGACAGGCTGTAACTAATAAATTGGGAATAATTTGAGAATAGTAAATTCACTTGATGTTGTTTTACTTGTATGTTGTCATCGTTATTGAGGATTACAACTGATCAGTCTCTTGCTTGTATATGTGCATCCTATGTGGATTGTGTCGATATAGCCATAAGTGACATGCTTATTTTAATTAAAGATAGATAGTGGCTAGCTGTAGAATCCTATTTGATGTTCACGCTGGGACTCGAATCCAGTACCGTTTGCTTCAAACGCATCCAGGATTCTACTGCTAGCCACTAAACATGCTTTCTTAAAAAATTAAGAACAGTAAAAATAAAAGTTACTGGAGTTTACTCTCCAGTGATAAGATTCATTCCGTTAACCGCAGGTAGATTTCATTCAGGGTAATTCAGTCATTGTATACCTATGTGCATATTAAAGAATTGAAACTATGACTTGTTAACAAACTAGTTAACTTCATTATGAAGTGTTTTTCTTTATAGATTATAATCATCCAATAGTCTGTAAGACAGCTAAACATCTCTTGATGATTAACCACTTTATTTAGAAGTTATACACTAGTTTAAATGACTCGTTCAGATCAAATCAGGATTAATAAAGAACTAAAGTGTCACAAATCTCGTTTTATTTTATCCAATATTGACAACTAATTTTTGCAATGACTGTTGTTCAAGTCTCGACTGAAACGTCTACACGTATAACTTGAAGCTTACTTACCTACACCTGTTACCTCCAATGGAGCATGGACCACCGACCAACATTCTCCAACCCAATAAGTCTTGAGCCTTCATTTGTAGTTCTATACAATTTTGTTCATTCTTCTCATATCTATCTCCATTTATCGGAATAATGTGTTCTTTGGTCTTCCTCTTCTCCTTTGATCTTGAGGATTCCAAGTGATGAGGGATCGCCTTGTGACACAGTTGGGTAGTTTCCTCAAGGTGTGTCCTGTGCACTTTCAGCTCTTCCTCCACTGGAATCTGGTTTGCTCCCTCCCACAGTACGCTTTTGTTCATAGTGTCCGACCAAAGGATTCGAAGGATTTTGCGTAGAAAACTGTTAATAAACACTTGTATGTTCTGGATGATGACTTTTGTAGTTACTCAGGTCTCCGCTCCATACAGTGGGACTGTGCTGATATTTATATTGAAACTTCTGACCTTGAGGATGGCTGGTAGACAGTTGTTTTGAGTTCCAGATGTTCTTCATTTGTAAATATGCTACTCTTGCTTTGCCGCTCCTCTCCTTCACATCTACATCAGATTCATCGTTTTCATCAATGATACTTCCCAGATATGTACAGGTTTTCACATCTTCCAAATCTTCTTCGTCAATTGTGACTGGATTGTTGCATGCTGTGTTGTATCGGAGAATCTTGCTTTTCCCTTTGTGTATACTGGGACCTTCTGCTGTTGAGACTGCTGCTACTCTGGTTGTCTTCCTCTAAATCTGTTGTTGCGTGTTCGATAGAAGAGTCAGATCCTCTGAGAAGTCTAGATCGTTCAGTTGCATCTTAGATTTCCATTGTATCCCATGCTTCCCTTCAGATGTTGACGTCTTCATAATCCAGTTTATCATCAGGAGAAAGAAAAAAGACGAGAGTCAACCAACACTCAAGTCAAAATCTTCAATACAACAACACCTCATAATAGGGATTATTTTTACTTTGTTTTTCAGTCTATTAAATTAATGATAAACTTTTATTTCGAATTACAATCATAATTTGTTCACTCCCTAACTTCTTACCTAAATTTTCACTTTCATTCGGTTTCCCTCGCTCACTTACTCTAAATCTCCCTCTCTCCCTTTCTCACTGTCTCTACCCCCTCTCTATCTCTCTCCCTCTTGTTACCATATTAGCTAATGACCTGTGAATTATTTAATGATTAAAATAATTCTAAAACTTTAATTAAATAAAATGAGAAGAAAACAATTTAATGAATTTGTAATTGAATTTACACAAAAATTATCCCCATACTAATTAAAGTTAAGTAATTATTCTAATAAGTAGTGTTTCTTTTTTATGTGGAAGTCCTCAGCAGTGCTCATGCACAATTCTACACACAGAATTCAAGCTCAGGACCTTTGGTCTCCCGTATGAGCGCTTAAACTTTAGACCATTGAACCAGCATCGAATGGTGTTAATGTCTAACTTCAACCAATTCAAGAAATTGTACAACCATCTTCGATTGTACTTAGGTAGATACATGTCTCTAACCTTATATGGAACTCCGAGAAGTTCCTCATGAAGTTAGTCACTAGCGAGTACATGGTAATTATCAATATAGGGTTGTGGATTGATAGAAGATCCTGGATTCTAATCCAGTACATGCGAAACCGATGGTCCTGGGTTCGAATACTGTGGGCGCGATCGTGGATGCGCATTAATGAAGAGTCTCATACTAAGACGAAACGTCCGTCCAGTTCTTCCATATGGATAATAGTTGAGAGTGTAATACACAGAGCGCATTTCGTCTAATTTAGGACTTGTTAGCTGGATATCCGATAAACAAACAATATACACATAGAACCTGACACTGATATTCATTGGTTCTAAGTTCCTGATTTGATTAGCACAACAATAATAAAAATATATACTGAATTGTGAGAGTACATTTTGAAAATACAGAGATAAAAGGTATGTATGAACCGGTACTGTAATTGAATATCGAGGGATATGATAAACAGTGAATTTATCTGAGCATGTTACCAAACGTTGATCGCAGTTATCTCGTGATGCCTAATCAGATATATTGAACCTATCTATATGGTTTAGACCACCAGTCGATGACGTCATGAACTGATGATACATTTTAGTTTGGCAGCGGCTAACTTTCTTCTAACCTAATTATATATTAACCATCATCTTTTGTCGAGTTAGGCTTGGGTCAGGCAAATGTAATACATATGCTAATCAACTTCTTTAATTTGTTGTCTAAAGAGTACGCTGTCATCCTGTAACGAGCAAGTTTTATCTTTGATTCGTAATAGGGTGATGAGTGCTTACTAGTATGGAGTCCTATCTAAAAATGAAAAGAAGCTATTCAATACTTCTTTGTATTATCAAATGTATTGCTGCATATCAACTAAACAACTTGTAAAAGTTTGTTCATTAATCCCTCTCCCTATTTTGAAATTCAAGACTAATTTTAATCAATTCACTGTGAGATAGTAGAGAAGATTTGTAGCTTAGATGAATAATTTTGATGGGGTTTTGTTCTCTGAGTTAGATGGTTTGGTCGTGGAACTTTCATCGTTCATCTGAACGACATCATCAGCACATACTTCAGGTAGATGTGAAGTAAGGAAGCACTAACTTCAGTTTACTATAAACATTCAGAGCACTATGCTCACCTTAAAATTTCAAAACATCAATATTGGAATACTTTGTTACAGGTAGTTAATATGCTTTAAAAACTTCATTTTGTTATATGGAATAATACTTGATCATTACAGAATAGTGACCATTGACCAAATACATAAATCCATCTTTGAATCAATTGTTAAAGGTATAATGGATCTATTGTTGGTGCTTCAATAAATATTCGTCTACAATCTAGCCTTCCGCTTTACACCGAACAATATCAATCCTTATTTGGTTATACAGAGGAGGGGGAATCAAGTAACCAATTAAGTCTACAAGATAATAACCGTTAGTCTTCATATCAATCATTGTTAAGGAGCATAGACCCAACACCAACATTCACCATCCAACTATGTACTAGATAATCCTTTCCGGTTTTAAATTTGAAACAAGAAGAGAATGAATAAGAAAATACATCCACTTAGATTTAAAAAGACAGAGTTGAAACTTGGAGAACTACTGCACTCATCATGAAGGCGTAAGTATTTATTAACAGTCGTCTACACAAGATACTCACTATTGATTGGCCGGATACCATCAGAAACAGCATACTGTGAGAAAGAACAAATCAACCTCCTACTGAAGAGGAAATAAGGAAAAGATGTTGGAGGTGGTGGATTGGACATACAATATGGAAATCAGTAAACTGAATCATGAAGCAAGCAGTAACTTGGAATCGTGAAAGGAAACGTAAAATAGGAAGACCAAAGAACACATTACGTTGGGAAATAGAAGCAGATATGAAAAAGATGAATCACAACTGAGAAGAACTGGAAACGATTGTCTAGGACAGGGTTGGATGGAGAATGATAGTGACCAGCCTATCCTCTTTGTTGAAGGGTAACAGGTGTAAGTAAATACAAATAAGACGAAATGTGCATCTTGGATTCCACTGCTAGCCACTATTCAACTTTCACTTTTGTTTTATTATTTCTCCTTAAAGAAATTGTTGATTTCATTCATTTTAACTATGAACAAACTTGTTGTTTGTTTTGATCGTAATTAAAACAAAAAAAGGGAAATTTTCAAAATTTCTCTATGAACAATAATAATAATAATAATCAACAACAACAATTCGATCAAATTTGCTTTTGTAAATTATTCAATGTTCAAATTGCTCAATATTTAACTTGTTCAATGTTCATTTTGCTCAACACTCAACTTGTTCAATGTTCAATTTGCCCAATATTCAACTTGTTCAATGTTTAACTTGCTCAATACTCAACTTGTTCAATGTTCAATTTGCTTATTGCTCAATTTGTTCAATGTTCAATTTGTTCAATGTTCAACTTGTTTAATGATCAATTTGCTTTATGTTCTATTTGTTTATTGCTCAATTTTTTCTACTGTATAGTTGAAGGAAAATTTGTTGTTGTTTTTCTTTAAGTGAATAACAAAGTAGAAATGAGAAACTGATTATCAGTACGGAAGATTATTAGCTATTATTAAATAGTAGATACAGTCAGTCTGTCAGCTACAACGTAGGAGCTAGTAAATATATGCATTGAACCAAGTTACTATACCGCATTAGCATAAGAACATGAACATCGGATTCATAGAAGTAGTTAATTCAATAGTGGTAATATATAGAAGAAAGATTGTATATAAGGACATAGTGCAGGAAGAAAGAAAGATATAAAGCGATTTTAATCTCTTAGTTTAAAGGAAGATATAGAGTGTATACACCTACGCCATTGTGATCGATTCTCCAACCATTGGTTACGATAGACACAAGTAATCTAGATTAACTAACATGTCTCAAACCAGATCTTAGTGACTTTAAGGACTGATAACACATTTTGTTTTGAGCAACCTTAACTTTCTTCCAATCATCTTCAACACCAGTCAGCATTGCACGTCGTGGTAATCGGTGTTCAGGCATATGCAACACATGACCCAACTATCTCATTCGGTAAAGATTCACAACCTCATCAACTGATTTACCATCATCATTCCCTAATACCCTGCGTCTAACCTCACTATTACTTACCCGGTGATCCTAACAGATGCGTGCACTAGTAAATACGTTCATCTTTGACCACTTTTACTCATCTTATTTCATCCATCCTTTTAAATAGAATCCTACGGTTGACACTGGAAGTAACTGAGTTTCCATTGTTTATGTCCTAGTATACAATTCTTTAGGAGCGGGAATTCACGAATCTAACACAAGGAATCAAACTCAAGATTGTCAGTCTTATATCTGATTACTAAATCTTTAGTTCACTGAATTAGTATCCAGTGGTATACATGTTTCACTTGTATCAGTCTGTAGCGTGGAGTCGAGTCGTTATTGACTATGAACACCACTACAAGAAGACTACGTGCCAATTAACCAATAAAATTCCCGTAGGCCAATATCAGAAGACAGATGATAGCTGTAGTCGAGATGCACTTGTTAGCGATCTCGTGGTATCGAAAGAATACCGAGATCGTGCCAAAGGAGTACAAGCGTGATTACTAAACGTAACCGAATTCGTACAAGTTCAAAGTCAACGGTAGAATGAATGTGATGGCTGTCACTAGTACAGTTAAACAAATGAGCACAGTAAAACAATCACTGGTACAATTGGTTATAATAATAATTATTTTCATTAAACCAATCACATTCTGTTGACAAAAGTAGGTCACTACAATTCCATGATATACTGTCAAATGTTATCGTAGTTTTGGAATAGTATTCCAACAACAAAAAATTAGTTTATGCTTTAAAGTCATGAAAATCTTATAACCTCGACGAATTCCTCTTTACTGAATGGAACAGTTAATGTTAAATTATTTCATTTATATACTTTCTCTATACTGTTTAAATGAAACAGTAATCTCTAATGAAAGTGAATAATCTTTACACTAAAACACAAATTGATTAAATTAAGAATTATACTACTATTTAATGTTAACCAAATAGATTTCAGTAGGTTCAATATTCACCTAAAAACCATGAAGATCCTCATTACAATTCCTGATGACTACATACTCTTAAGATGTGTCATTCTGTATTCAAATAGCTATTTACATCTTTATATTTGATATCAGAAAGGGATTTTTGTGAATATAATAGTAATTTCAATGATTGAAATCATCAGTCAGTTGATCTTAGACCATTATGGATAACCGTTTCGTCTTATTGTGGGACTCCTCAACAGCAGTGTACATTTCTATACTTCTCAATATTACTACACTTAAAACCATTATATAATGAAAATAACCTAAAAAAATCTAAAATTATTACATAGAGTTAAATGGTCATTTAATTAACTTAGGGATATCTTCTTTTGTTTCATGGACTGTTTATTTGTAACTTCCATCCCTACTCCCTCAATCATTCACCCGCTCCCTCCCCTACTCCCTCAGTCGTTCACTCACTCACTCGCTCGCTCGCTCCCTCCCTCCCTCCCCACTCACTCACTCAACTCCAAATAAATATTTATCCTTAAGTTTATCTAAATTTATCCCCATAATAGTTTAATATAAATGATAATCACGCAAATATGAATGATAATGTATATTATAATTTGGAGCTGACAAACATTGATAAAGGTCAATGTTACAGTGAATTATTTATTTGTAAAATTAATATACTTTCAAGTTAATGAATTAAAATTAAAATAAAAAAAAGGAATAGCTGAGGGTGGGAAGAGTTAAGCTCTTATCTCCCTCTTGAAATGCTCATTTATGATCACGTGCATATAGTCACTGACAAGGTAGTCCTACTCACTATCTTCTAGGGATGAGGGTGTTGTTTACAAGATTGTCAGGACGAAAAGTAAATATCCAGCACTTAAACTGAGTTGGTAAATATGGTAGATCCACTTAGAGGAGTTGGAAAAATTCGATTCTGAACCATTGGTACACATGAGCTCCAGGATCCTGAAGGAACAAATAGTATATCAGCCTATTGTTGGTCACCGACCACCACGGGACTACATCTCCTGACGTTGCCCCACTACCTTGTGGATTAAACCTTTAGGTTGAAGGCTCCTGGTGTGGGCCCCTTAAGGAACCACCTTCTTCGGTGTGGACAATCAGGCAGTATCCCAACCCTGACACACAAATCAAGTGTCTTGTATGGTGCATATGTATTCGGTGCTTCTTTGTACCAATATTTATGTGTTCAAATAAATAATAAATAAGAATAGTTTACTATTTGACATTTGTCGAATATTGCCTTCAAGTGTATTATGGCTAGTATGATACAGAAATATAGACGGTGTGTAGTACGGAACTTACGGTTGTCCACATATACAATGACCTAGAAGTCATCATCAGTCAAGATTTGAAAATCACTTCACACTGCCTTACAATAACTCCTAGAAGTTTTAGAACTTTCTGGTCGATAAGTAGAGCCTTAAGTAGTTATGTAGATATTTCGGCATTTGCAACATTGTATACAATGCGTGCTCTAGTGTAACTTGAGTATTACATACAAATAGTCAAATATGGTCTAAAGAATAACAGTTAATTAGTTACTTGATTCAAAGAACCCGAGTTTAATTGATTTCTGGAATATCAATCCTGCTATTTGGCTTAAGGTTAGCTAAACTAAAACCTATTCCTCTTATAGCATAGAAGTATTTTAGATGAATTAATCACAGATTTTAAATCACTCAATGAAAAGTTTGCAACGGAAATACTCCGATTTACGAGAACACTCGAAAAGATTTCATAAGCGTAAAGCCAACTACTTATCAGCTGACTACCAGTTTCCCATTGAATAATCAACTGATGGATTATTTCACTTCATCATCTTCTATCTGAAGTTTGTGCTGATGATGTTGGTCAGAAGAACAATGAAAACTCTACGACCAAACCATCCAGCTCAGAGAACAAAACTCCATCAAAAACTATTTCACTTTAATATACAGATGAAGCTCCATCTGTTAGCACATTCAAAAGAAAGCTCAATCAACTAAGAGATCGGCATCTTCAGGACGAATACTTGTTATCTATTCTCCATAACTCCTACTGAAACATTCTTATCATACTTCGTATCATTGAATGATTATCAGTTTTTTTAGAATATGTACAACGATTTAGTGCATTAATAAACATATCTATTAAGCGAGTAATTAAATATTCAATACGTTTGTAGATTGTTAACGTAGATGATCTATGTCGAATGATTAGGGGCCTACACGAGTTACACAGGAATAATCTAACCAAAAGCTAACTTTGAAGTCACACCTCACGGTCAACAACTAACGACGACTACGCCTTCATCGTATCAAGGTACCATGACTGCTTTGAAGACCGTATAACACGAAAGACATTATTAAAGAAATGTATTAGTAAAAGTAGATCCGATATCTGCTTCCAATTCCCGATACAGTGTGTTCTTTGATCTTCCTCTTTTGATTTCAAGTTCCAAGTTAGAGCTTGCCTCGTGATTCAGTCTGATGATTCCCACAGTGTATGTTCTAACCCCAACGATTACTTCAAATTTTAGAACTTAATCCTAACTGTAACCCACAATCTGGAATCCTAATTTTTTAAGAGAATTTATATACCACATTACTTATTTATACAGTCATCGTTATTACTAACTAAAAATTGGATTTATGTTCTTAAAGGCATTTCAAAAGTCACTGGAAGTCAACGGTCATGTGTAATTTCACTTAACGAATGATTTATTCTCACTCCACCAAATCGTTATATTGCCTAGTTAAATCTCCTGTAAAGTTATGTTTCAGCTGCGTTTACAAATTTCATAATCAAAAACATGAAAGTGATTCGATTTTCTTTCTTTTTCATCGAGATCATGAATCTATTAATGTTAGACCACCATTGAAAACTTGGAAGCACTGGACAACCGTTTCGTCCAAGTATAGGACTTCTCAAAGGTAGTACACATCCACGATTCCGCTGGTGGCATTCCAACCCACGGCCTTCAGTCTCGCGCGCAAACACTTGACCTACTGGACCACCGAGCCGGTATCCAATGGTGTTAGTGTCTAACCTCAACCAATCCACAAAGTTGCGCGACCATCTTCCACCGTACTGAGGTAGATACGTGTCTCTACCTGGCATGGTCTAGAGGATAGCGTGCGAAACCGAATGCTGTGGGCGGGATTGCGGATGCGCACTGACGAAGAGTCTCACACTAGGACGAAACAACCATTCAATACTTTCAGGTTTTCAATGGCGGTCTAACATCAATTCCTTCATGATCTCAATCAAAAACTTAATGATATCCGCGACCCAATGCTGTCAATCTTTTTTCGACTGTATATGTTGACATTAATTTGCCGAAAACTTTACCTACCAGACTATTGACTAATCTAGGATGAATGAAAAGAATTTTACTTGCTTATGATTGGTCAGTTGTATAACTCAATTAACTAAAAGTTAATTATTTACAAGGTTATTGAATGAGCTACATTCCTATGCACATTGAGCAATGACCTAAATATATTGATTTTTCTTCGAAATGTCTTAGAGTCTTTGTGTTAATACAATTAACGTACTTCAATAACATAAAGGTCTTTCGTAAATACGCTTTCTATCCATCTATCTATCTATCTATCTATCTGTCCACTCATCTATCTATCTATCCACTCATTTATCTATCTATCTATCTATCTATCTATCTATCTATCCACACATCTATCTATCTATCTATCTATCCACACATCTATCCATCTATCTATCTATCTATCTATCTATCTATCTATCCACTCATCTATCTATCTATCTATCTATCCACACATCTATCTATCTATCTATCTATCTATCAACTCATCTATCTATCTATCTAACTATCTATCTATCTATCTATCCATCTATCTAACCACACATCTATCTATCTATCTATCCACACATCTATCTATCTATCTATCTATCTATCTATCTATCTATCTATCCACACATCTATCTATCTATCTATCTATCTATCTATCCACACATCTATCTATCTATCTATCCACACATCTATCTATCTATCTATCTATCTATCTATCTATCTATCTATCTATCTATCTATCTATCTATCTATCCACACATCTATCTATCTATCTATCTATCCACACATCTATCTATCTATCTATCTATCTATCTATCCACACATCTATCTATCTACCTATCCACTCATCTATCTATCTATCTATCTATCTATCCGTCCACACGTCTATCTATCTACCTATGTATCATAATTTATTTCTTCTTAAGTATCCATATATTTGTTCATCATCAAGGAATAAGCATTTCCCTTAACCGAGATTTATGATATTTCGTTACCATAGTGATGTTATGATTGTAATCTCCTCTTACCAGAATATTTTCTGTCAGAACAACACTTTACGTTATTTAGTTTTGGTTACTACCGTCGTTAAACTTTACTATGGTAATGTATCAGTTTACAATATTTTTCATATGTTGAAATTCACTGACGATACTTCACATTGAAATCTGTATATAGAAATGAATCAATGAATCAATGAACAGAGTATTGTGTTTTTGGTTTTCTCATGTAAGTTGGTGGGGTTGTAATCGAATTCACTCTTAGGAGGGGGGTGGTTGTTAAGATGTAACAGTTGGCTATTTTTTCTTAAAGAATGGATAATAAATAACTATCCACTGACATCTACATACCATTGAATAGTTTTTATTACTTCATTATTCACTATCATTATTTGAGCGATGCCTTAGTGACATGAAGAATGTCCTCTTCCTAACTAGGACTGAATAAGGGTTATAACACAGTATAAAGAATAAAGATTATAATTTACAGTTAATGGTTAAGGTTAGCAATTAGATTTTAGGGGGGGGGGTTTCAACATGAAATGGCATCAGCTAAAATGTCAAAATACTATTTTTAATCAAATGGATGAATGAATTTCGCGCCAAAATCCAAGATCTGCTATCTTAAATCTGATTGGTTCGTTCATAAATGATAGTCTTACCGTTATTTTAATCAATTTTGTAACTTCTCAAGCAAGTTTTTGTCAAGATTCCAAGCTGGATGAAATTTAAGGTTTGTGTCTCTATCAATGTATAACGTGAGGATACCGCTAATTAGAGAGTAGTGAATTATCGATCGGATCAGTGATGTATAAAACCCATACGAGCAATCTAGAGACTTTATCGGTCCTGCTTCCTGCAAAGCCCAGCCAGTTAAGTCCAGAACACCAATCTTAGCCTCTCTGCAATATGAATCATGTATTTCAAACAGACCGGATTTATATACTCTAGTCAAACAGACCACATCGTACCAATAAAATAGGAAACGACATTTCTACAAGATCTAACCAAATGTGGCTGTGAATGTGGGAGAGGATGATTGATAGACAGGGCATAACTCATGAATGGTAAATGGTATAGTGATAGTCCATAGGTTAAAACAAAGCTTATAATAAGAGGAACATGAATATGTGGATAGTTTAACTACTTAACAATTATACAATACAAAATATACGCATAGTATTGGTCTATAAATGCATCCCAAAAGTTATCATTCATTATGTTTATCGGGACATAACATATGGCTTATAGAATCATCGGTGTTAATCAAGTCAGTCAGTTCACATCCATATTTCATTGATTCTAATCATTTAACATAATATACAATGGTTATTATATCTTTTGATTACATTTAGTATATTAAAACAGACCTTTAGTTGGTTATTTGAATGGAGTGGTAGTTGGAATGTTGTCATCAAAATATATCTGTCATCTTGAAAGAACTGTTGCTTGATCTACGATTAGAGTCAGTGTTATCAAGTATCACAATCAAGGATATTATCACTTATCAGTATGATCAGTCAATCGGTAAGTCATAAATCCTTAAGAATCTGGTATATGTATGCACTGGTTGAAGTTATCACACAATATCAACACATTGAGAGGGAATAGTTAGAACAGGTCTCAGAATAGTAGAATTAGTAACAGTATCACTTATTATAGGAAAAATTAACCACAGACAATATGATTCGAGAAAAAAAAATCAATGAATTCCTAGAATAAAGAGTAAATCTGAAGATCTAGAAGAACGTAATGATTGAATTCATCTTGAGTCACCATGATCGATTTCAAGTCAATTCACTCAAGATTTCAAATCATCAATTACAATAATCATGTGGACCCTAATCAGGTAATCAACACTTACTAATATAACTTATTGTCATTGCTTAAATTGATAGATCTGAGCTTTCTTTCAATCTAATTTAACACAACCAAATACCATACAACGAAATAGGCAGTTGTTCATCATTATAAACCATTACAAACATCACATCGATTATTATTCAATAATCTATCATTATGGAAACTTAAAAATTTATAAATCATTATTTCTTAAATTTGAAAGTGGCAGTAACTACGGGAGTTTCTTTAAACCAAACGAAAATCATCTTGATTCAATAACTTTTACTTGTATAAATGCCCTGGTACGGTCGAGGGTGGGGATAGTCAGCTCTCCATCTCTGATTGCTCTCACATAACCACGTGCATACAACCAGTGACAGGGAAGTCCTACTCACTGCCTTCTTGCACCATGGGTATTGTTTACGAAATTGAGGGGACGAAAAGAGAATGTCCGGCAGTTTAACCGGGTGGATAGACACGGAGAGTCCACTTAGAGGAGTTGGAAAACCCTGATTTTAAATCAATGGTCCACATGGGCTCCAATATTCTGAAACAACTAATGTTGTATGAACCGATTGCTGGTCATCGACTACTATGGGACTGTATCTCCTGACGTTGCTTCATTGCCTTGTGAATCAGACTTTTAGATTTATGGCTCCTGGTGCAGCTACCTTCTAAAAAACCACCTGCTTGGGTTTGGGCGATCAAGCATTATCATAGCCTATATACATTTGGTACTTACTTGGAAAAGCTTGTTGTATATGTGGATGTTTATACCGCCCCCTCGCATAAACTGTAACAAAGATAACGTACCATTATTAAAACAAATCATTAAATCATCAAAGAGTTTACAATTAGCTATAATACATAAACATGTATATACAAAGATGTGTTTGTCTAAACATGTTTATCATATCAATCTATATGTACCCATGTGTTGTACCCATATTGTCTATTATACACAATATGTACTTCACTCATATACATTTGCAATATGAATTCAATCGATCACATTAGCATAAAATGAAACCATGTCTGTATTAAATATCTCTCTAATATATCTGAGTTCTATACACATATTCATCTTTGGTCCCGACCGTTGTTGCTAACTTGAGTTGGTGGTCAGGCTTGCATATCGTAATGAACAAATTGAGTTATACTGGCTGGAATAATCATTCCTCAATGTCCTACCGTGCCAGACAGGTCGGTTGAAGAGCGGTAAGATTAAAAGCAACAAACCCAAGGTCCGAGGGTCGTACTACAGAGCTATGACGGTACTAATGAGCTTCCTTCAGACAGCCAGCATAACAGCGACGCTCCCCTCTCACAAGGAAGGGTGGGTTTATAAGAGATCGAGCCTAAAAATGCACACCTCACTTTATCCTAAGGACATCCGTCTCTGACGGTAAGGTTTCAACAATTACGGAGCTAACACAAAAACTACTCATAAAAAGGTCGTGCGTGACCGACCACAAGCAGTTGTCCCTTGCGCACTGCGGTCAAGCTCTCAGGTCACGAAGACCACCTCTAATTCAATTTCATTTTCAGGTACCTCCAGAAGAACCCTTCCACGGTGTGGGCAACCGGGAAGTTATAACCGCCCTCATACCTCGACCAGTCTGAAGGACAACAGTCACGTCCAGTTTGAGTGTGCGAATCTAAACATATGTATACATATATACCCATGTGTGCACATTATATTATAATGACAAGTTATAACTTTAATAGTTAAGATCATGAGTCAATTGAAGCTAGACCACCGTTAAAAACCTAGAAGCAATGGACGGCCGTTTCGTTCTACTGTGTGACTCCTCAATGGCAGTGCGCATCCACAATCCCACCTCGCGAGATTCGAACCCAGGAACTATCAGTCTCGCGTGCGAGCTAAATGATTGCAAATTTAATGTTACCAAAAATAGAGACATCTTAATGTACACCGCGTAAAGTTTTAATCTTTATTTTTGGATTATTATCATTATTAGTTGTTTTATTATTGTTATTATGGGATCCCATCTACACCAAGAAGGACCTGATATACATGACATTGACCACCACCCAGTGATCACCTCAGTGATCTCAATCCTGCGGAAGTTTAATCGCGACACAGATAGCTCAGTGGTAATGTCTCCAACTGTGAAGCTGGATGATACGGAATCGAATCCGTTAGGGAGCATCAGTTCCCTCAAGATAACAGGTACACCTTGCTGACGAGTGCCAAGTAGCACGAAACCTAGATCCATCGTCTCCTGTTGATCAACTCTAACTACCATCTTATCTTAACATAGTGCACCCAATTTCGAATCACCTAGATTAGTGGCCCCAATGCAACTCGGTCGATAGGATTCGATCTGCACTAAGAAGAACTTGACACACATAACATTGATCATCACCCAGTGACCAATCAATTGTAAATTTTTATCATTTTATATCAATCAAATGGTAAATACAAAGTACATTGTTGAATCAGCATTGAGTTCTTACACTTCTTCAAGGTCACGAAGCAGATTTCGAAATAATTTTGACGTTTACTAACGTTGTCCTGATGATAAACCAACACAGGTTAATGGTATTATGAATAAGGGTTATAACTTGGATTAGAATTATGAATAACCGATTAAGATATAAAGTTATTATTTATAACTTAGAGGTAAAGGTAAGAGTTTTAGAATTAGGATATAAAGATTAGGAGTTTACAATTTGTGATTGAGTTTTAGAAGTGGGATTAGATTTCATAGTTCATCTTAAACTTGACATACTAATCCTAATCCTACTACATCATATAATAATCATTCATTCATTGATACATGTATATTTACCTTGTTTCTGATTAGCTGAAATGAGTTCGAAACTCAAGGTTGTTCAACTGTACACTTTATTTAGTTTTGCTTATCAAAAGAAACAATGTATCATATACTCATTTGTGACGCTGTCCAAGAGGTACTTTCTGGAGTAATAGTAAGAAGTTGTGACCAGTGGAATTCAATCGGGTCTGTTATGAGATAGTAACTCACTGAAGAAAATGGTGAACAAAAGTGCAACTCCGTGGATTAGACATTAACACCGTTGGATTCTGCTCAGCTCAATAGCCTAGAGATTAAGCATTAGCGAGCAAGACCCGTGAGTCCTGGGTTCGAATTTCACGAATCGGGATCGTGAATGCGCACTACGATTGAAAAGTCCTACAATAGAACGAAATGGTCGTTCAGTACTTCCAGGTTTTCCATGGTGACCTAACTTCAATTGAATCATGAATTCAACTATTAAAATTACAATAATAACCACAAAACCCCTCTCTGAATGTAACAATTATTGTATGTCCATTTTGAGGGAATCATTTCAATATAACTTTTAGTTATGTATATCAATAACTTTGTATATTGCTAGAAGGATAATCTCATGTATTCATTTTGTCTAGTTTAGGAATTGTGGGCTGGCTGTATTTGCATTCAAACGTTCATGGGTAGAGTCGGTGTGTATCGTTTTAAAAAATAATGCGAATTTTTCAACTGAGGTAGTCAAGGCAATCTGAAATCTCTTATAAGTCGACGCCTTCCACGACATGTAATACATTGAATAAGATGTGATAACTGAGTATCTTTTGTTAAGTTAATAAATATAGACAAATAATATATTAGATAGTTGATTTAAATGGTCACCAATAAAGGACCGAAAGATATTGGGCCATAATGCATTACCAAATAATAAGGTGTACAATTTTGAAGGGTATCAAATCAAACAGGAACCGTTGTTAGCTATGTATATGTTCTTATGCCCTGTTGATATATCATGTGATAGATTAGCCAATTACAACATCGACTTATATGATCTTGGCACTGTGCCAAACCAATGATGCGTTAACCAGTATGAATCGTCTAAAGTCGATTCACAGTCCTTAATGAATCTTCTCTCTCAACTTCCACTGTGTGAATCATGTATTTCAGATATACATGGTTTATATACAAGCAAATCAAACCATATCATACCACAAAATGGAAAATGATAGTTATACAAGATCAGGCGAAAAAGTGTCGGTGATTGTGACAGACTGTAACTAATAAATTGGGAATAATTTGAGAATAGTAAATTCACTTGATGTTGTTTTACTTGTATGTTGTCATCGTTATTGAGGATTACAACTGATCAGTCTCTTGCTTGTATATGTGCATCCTATGTGGATTGTGTCGATATAGCCTTAAGTGACATGCTTATTTTAAGTAAAGATAGATAGTGGCTAGCTGTAGAATCCTATTTGATGTTCACGCTGGGACTCGAATCCAGTACCGTTTGCTTCAAACGCATCCAGGATTCCATTGCTGACCACTATCCCTATTTGCCTTAAAAAAAGAAGGATAGTAAATCGTATAATAATAGTCAATAGGTCAAATGGAAGCTTGTAACGAATGTAGTTAATTAATAGTTATCGAATAAGAATATATGTCTATAAATAACTCCATTCGTTTATTCTTTGATAGAATGTAACAAGGCAGTTCAACTGTACGAAGCTGAAACTTGGAGAACTACAAAAACCACCATCAAGAAGGTATAAGTATTTATAAGTAGCTGTCTATGTAGGATACTCAACATCCATTGGCCGGATATCATCAGCAACAGCCTACTGTTGAAGAGAACAAACCAGCTACTAATATTAACTGTCGTAAATATTGTATTACATGATTTTTAAAGGCATTTTGTTGCTTAGCATTTTTACAGGAGAGCTCCTTCTTTTTTAAGATCTATAGTTACTAATCTTAAAACATCTGGTGACCTGCTTAAATATCTGCGCTACCTATTCCTCCCATTCATCTAGATAGTTCAACAAGTTATCTGTCTTTTGCTTGTTTATTTCAACAGATCATTATGCCGATTCATTTCATAATCTATTCAGGTGTGTTTAGGAAACGTTTACGACATTTCATTGTACTAGTTACAAAAGAGCCTAATCAGAGACATCATGGTGGCTGGTAATATACATCGAAAAGAATGTACATTATTCAGATGTCGATTCCAGCACTGCTAACTTCTAGTTGGTAACCACTCAATAGGTTATCATTAGGATCGACTAAAATGGTAAGAAACGGAAACTTGTTCAAATACATTGTGCTGAGAATTCTATACTCTCTGATTATATACAAACTTTGAACTGGCAGTAACTATGAAGGGATTTCAAGTTTAATTACCAGAATCCATTCATAAATGTTATTCATGTTGTCAACATACTATTTTTATCGTATATCATTACAATCTATCCTTAATGAAAACTAAAGAAAATAATTAGTAACTAATTATATGCAATAATTACAAATCAAGTGTTGTTTTTGACAGATATAACATAAATGACTTCAAGGTTAATTAGAAATGGTAATGGTCGTCGTCGTAGTAGTAGTGGTGGTGGTCGTAGTAGTAGTAGAAGTAGTAGTAGTAGTAGTAGTAGTAGTAGCAGTAGTGGTGGTGGTGGTCGTAGTAGAAGTAGTAGTAGTAGCAGTAGCAGCAGTGGTGGTGGTGATAGTAGTGGTGGTGGTGGTGGTGATAGTAGTGGTGGTGGTGGTGGTCGTCGTAGTAGTAGAAGCAGTAGTAGTAGTAGTAGTGCAATTAATTACTATAAATAGTATAGTAAAAGGCTTATTAACAGACCAGTACTTGACCTTAAACAATATTAACAATAGAAAGAGAGAGAGAGCGAGCGAGAGATGAAGAAAGAATGAGAAAGAATGAATTACTATGACCTGAACAAAGAAGTAAGTCAACTTTCTACGCTTATATTTCATTAGGGTTAACATAAGATTTATATATCTGTTCAATATATTGAACGAATACAAGAAATAATAATAGTTGATGACTTGAATTCAACTAGAATATTAGTCAAGTGAATAACATTGAATGAAAACAATAATGATATTCATTCAATTTATTAATAAAGTGAATTATATCTTTATCATTTACACTATTGACTGATCTACATGTAATGACTATTGAAAACTATGGAATGTTGAAGAGTTATTTTGTCTAAGTAGAGGAGATTTCAGAAATGTACATGAACCGCTGCAATGATAATAGAACCCATGACCTTTATGTATGATCATGAGTGCATAATATTCAAGTTATTCAGCCGGTAACTAATGGTTTACGTAGGTAGATTCTGTTATTGCATAACAATTACTAATACTACTAGTAAATAACTACCTCATACCCTATATGGTTGAAGTCTACTAATTATAGGTTAGCACTATAACCTTTCAAAACTAACCATTAATGAGAGGATGATTAAAGTTACACATATAAACCACTCTTTAGCGGCTTATTGTGAGACCAAATGATCCTGGGTTCAATCATTGGTAGAGTTATGTATATTCATTGTTCATTAGTCTCGTATCAATATGAAACAGATGTTCAATAGTTCTTGGTTTTCAATAGTCGTTTAACAGGTTTGGGTTTATTTGTTTTTTGATCTTGAGATATATCATAAGGTCTTCCTTGAATAATTGAAACAATTGAATAGAAAGTACTGACTTCTTGTTAAATATGGGACTCCTTAGTAGTGCACATTCACGATCCTGCACCAATGGAACTCTAACTCACGACCTATCGGTTTTGTACGTGAACGCTTAACATCTAGACCACTGAACCGGAATCCAAAGATGTTAATGTCTAACTTCTATCAATTCACAATATTGCGCGACTGTCAGCCATTGTCTTTAATGAGTAATTGTTCTACAACAGACACGATTGAACTCCACCGGTCATAGCTTCTCACTAGAACTCTAGAAAATATCTCTTAAAGCTAGTCATTACAGAGCATATGATGATTATTATCAGAAAGGGGGGGGGGTTGTACATATTGTTGTAATTTTTAATAGTTGAAAAGTCCCATACCATGACGAGACAGCCATCCAGTGTAACTAAGTTTTCCATAATGGTCTAACTTTTATCGACTCATAAAATTCTACTATATTTAGTAATTAAATTACTTTTACAAAAGAAGAAGAATTAGAATATTGTAGTGAATGAGAACATACAAGTGCAGACAACCGAATGTGTTCAAGTACAAAGTTACAGAACCACTTAGTAACATCTAAGTACGATACAGTAAATACTTCATTCTGCAAAATGTTAAACAATCATCATAGACTTCATTTTTCTTTCATTTCCACATTAATCATTCTTTGTTCTCATTCTCTTATCTTCAATCTTCTTAACCTTCTACTGCCAGACATTTCACTTTCTATTGGTGAATGATACATACTACTTAAATCTGTCCACATCAATAGCATACATCACACTAGTCACCCCTCTTTTTTAAATCAATCATATAAAAGCATTATTATTAAACCAAAATAATGATAGTGAAGAAATCATTTATTATGGGTCATTTTTCTTGTACAAGTTATTCTTTTTCTTTTTTCTTCTTTTGTGTTTTAATCTCAGTCTACTTATAATCTACTTATTTAAATGATAGAAAATGGCACACCCATTTATCTTAGATACATACGTTTTAAGATAAATCAAAAAAAAAGAAAAGAAAAAAGAAAACAAATGAGTGTAATCTAGATGTGTTGAATACTTTCAAGATGATGATGATGATGATGATGGGTAATGTATGAAAGAATTCCATGTTTATATTATACAAATCAGTGAACTAATCCAATTGGAATTTAATACTTTCAATGATTGAAACATGACGGTTGTTCTTTGAACTGTTGGAGTGGTTTATTGAACATTCTATTATATTGGTTAATATCATAATTCTATGATACCTTATTATATCGATTAAACAAGTTGTAATAAATCAATACCAGTATGGGGTTGTGGAGATTACAAAGTTATTGATCGAGATCATGAATTGATTGATGTTAGACTATCGTTAAAAACTTCGAAGCACTGGACGGCCGTTTCGCCCCGTTGTGCGACTCCTCAGCATCGCGCATTCACGACCTCGCCCCCTTCAAGATTCGAACCCAGGACCTACTGGTTTCGCGCGCGATCACCTAACCACTAGACCACTGAGCTGGCCGGCATTCAACGGTGTTAATGTTTAACTTCAAATAATCCACAAAATTGAGCGTCACATCCACCATTTTCTTCAGTGAGTTACTATCTCACAACAGACCCGGTTGAACTTCACTGGTCATTACTTCTCACCAGAAATCCAGGATATACCTCTTGAAGCCAGTCACTAGTGAACATATGTTGATTAATATCAGATGAGTTTTGTGGATATTATAGTAATTTCAATGGTTAGGATCATGAGACAGTTGAAGCTAGACCAACATGGAAAACCTGGTGGTCTAGTGGTTAGGTGCTCGCGCGCGAAAGCAGTAGGTCCTGTGTTCGAGTCTCGCAGGGGGCGAGGTCGTGGATGAGCACTGTTGCGGAGTCCTACAACAGGACGAAACAGCCGTCCAGTCCTTCCAGGCTTTCCATGGTGGTTTAGCTTCAAGTGACTCATGATCCTAACCATTGAAATTACCATAATCTCCACAAAACCCATCTGATAATAATATTTAGTTTAAAAAACAACAAATATACATGTTTTTGCCATATAAAAGTTTTCCATGAACGTATATAACTGACTGGTCAAGTGTAGTGGTAAACGGTGGAAAATATTTGTGTTTCAGGTGAATGATTTTGATAGGGTTTTGGTTTTTTTTTCAGCTGAATAATTTGGTTGTGGAGCTTCCATCGTTATTCTGAACAACATCATCACCATAGACTCAAAGTAGAAATGATGTATTCGAATATCTTCATATATGGCTCACAGCTTGTACTGTAGATCTCGATATTGATCGGTTATTGTTGATCTTTAACCCATCAGAAAAATTATGGATAAATATATGGAATTAAAAGTCAAATCAAGAGGAGATACAACCAAACTAAGGAGGTAGATAATGAACAGGTTAAACGTCAATAATAAACAATCAACAGGGAGATCTATAGGACAAGTTTGAATGCTATATGTAAGGAAATTTGAACATTTCACTTCGATCTAATGTTTCTATTGATGATATCATTCAGAAGTACAATCAATGCTCCATGACCAAACTATTCAGTTCAGAGAATAAAATTCTATCAAAAATAGTGTCAAATCCATACATAAATATCATGTGAGTTTATATATAGAAAATCAATAATATCAATTACACAAACTGTCGATACAATTCATATCGACTAATCAATTTCCATTCGATAGAATTGAATTAAGTCATTACAATCAAACCAATCAATCTTATGGATTATCCATATTATTATGGAAAGACGGATAGTTACAGTAGCAGTAGAATCCAGGATGCGCATTTCGTCCTATTTAGAACTCGTCAGCTGAATGCACTTGCATCTCACACTTGTTGTTCACTGTAGGACTCTAACCTGGTACGTTTCGCTTCAAACATCATCGTGATATAACACTTAGCTACTGAATGTTGTTAACCACTTGCTTGTGCAATGGAGTGAAATTTAAATTCAGTTGGTATTGTTTGCATGTATCTTCCCATTGTTTTTTAGGACTGTAATTCATTTGTCTGTTATTAGCTTATGTACATACTATGCAGATTGCCTCGATATTACCATAATTAACAAGCATTATAAACATCAATTCTAGAATGCAGGTATATCCAGCTGACGAGTGCCAACTAAGATGAAACGCGCGTTCTAGATTCCACTGCGATTCACTATCTATCTTTGCTTATAATGCTTGTAAATTAAAGCAATTCTCGAGGCACTCCGTACAGGATGCACATATGTCAATAAGAGATTGATCAATTACAGTCCCAAACATCAATGGGAAGATCCATGTATGAATATCTTACAGACAACTTGAATATTTGACATTTTCCACTAATTTAAACATATAAAATAGATGTACATGTTGTCTATAAAACATTTAATATCAGAAAGGGTTTTTGTGGATATTATAGTAATTGAGTCAATTGAGGCTAGACCACCATGGAAAACCTGGAAGCAGTGACCAGTGGAATTCAACGGGGACAGTTGTGAGATAGTAACTCATTGATGACAATGATGGATGTGTCGCTCAATTTCATGGATTATTTGAAATGAAACATTAACACCGTTGGATGCCGGCCAGCTCAGTGGTCTAGTGGTTAAGTACTCGCGCGCAAAGCCCCCAAATACCCTAGTACGGCCGAGAGTGTAGAGAGTCCGCTCTCCCTCTCGAAATGCTCTCACATGACCACGCGTATATAGCCTCTGCCAGGGAAGTCCTACTCACTGCCTTCTCGTGCTAGAGGTGTTGTTTACAAAAATGAGAGGATGAAAAGCGAATGTCCGGCGCTTTAACCGGATCCCAAACCAATGGTGCACATGGGCTGGCTCCAGTATCCTGAAGGAACAAATGGCGTATGAACCAATCGTTGGTCACCGGCTGGCTACCATGGGACTGCATCTCCTCACGATGCTCCACTGCCTTGTGGATCAGACGTTCAGGTCAAAGGCTCGGGGTGTGTTGCCCTAAGAAAACCACCTGCTTCGGTTTGGGCACCCGAGCAGTATCACAGCCCTCACACAAATCAATTGAGATTCGTGTGGCGCATATGTACTTGGTGCCTCCCTGTACCTATACCTATGTGTTAAGATAAATAAACTCGCGCGCAGAACCAGTTGGTCCTGGGTTCGAACCTCGCAGAGGGCGAGGTCGTGGATGCGCGATGCTGAGGAGTCTCACAACAGGACGAAACGGTCATCGTGTGATTCCAGGTTTCCCATGGTGGTCTACCTTCAACTGAATCATGATTTCAACTATCAAAATTACGATATTATCTACCAAAAGCCTTCTGATATGAGAGATTATATTGTTATATTACTGTAAGAATACAAATGACATAAGGAAGATATCATAATTGTAAGATGCTGCAAAGTATTTACAGAAACATATACATAGGCTTCAATCGTTTGTTTGTATTACTCGGTATATTCTACCATTTGAACTGTCTTTTCATTTGGTCTCGAAATGTTTACCAAACTCCTTACTTTCGATATAAGGAAACTGTTCCCTCTATCTCATGTCTTATTGTTAATAAGTAATTTGATAGTGATACAGTCAAATCAGTTGACTTCATTAATCACTAAAAACTTGGAAGCATTCAACAGCCATTTCAACCTAGTATGAGACTCCTCAACAGTGCTCACCAAAAATCCCGTATATGGGACTCGAACCTAAAACCTTCAGTCTTAACCTCTTAATCTCATTAAACCTAACTAGTTTTTCATCCATACTATAAACTATTATAAGTTCAAACGATAGTTATTCAAAACAAAAAAAAACATTGATTAGTAACTGAGTAGTAACCAATATTCTGCACATCTACACTTAAGTGTTATTGATTGAAATCTATTGATTAAGTCTAAATTTAGTTACTAATCAAAATAATTCAATATAATATACACTATGTTAATCTGTAAACTAATATACTTTGATATTAAGTAGTTAGTAATAGTTTGTAGGTTCGAATCCCATATTAGTTAATACTCATCAGTTAAATATATTTACAATCTGTTTGAAAGATCAATAATTGTTACTTATCTTCAAATATAAACATTCTACATTAGTTCAACAGTTTCAACAATCGTTTATTCTTTCATCTATCCCATAAACGATACATTAATATTATTATTATTATCATGATAATGATGATGATGATGATGATGATTTGGATGATGATTTGGATGATGATGATGATGATGATGATGATTGGTGGCTTTATTCAATATTATACTTTGTTTACAATATAGAATTCTCAGTAGAAGGTATTTCAAGGAGTTTCCGTTTGTGACTTCATGATCGATTCTGATGAAATAAGTATTGAATGGTCACTAACAAGAAGTTAACAGTTCTGAAATCGCTATCTCATTAATGTATATTCTTTTTGATACACATAGACAGCAACTATAATATCTCCTGATTGAACTCTTTTATAATTGGTACAGTGAAATGTCGTGAACATTCCACAAATACACCTGAATAGATTATGCAATCAATCGATATAAGGATCTGTTGAAATAAACAAGCAAAAGATAGAGAACTTGTTAAACTATCTAGATAATAGAGAGGAACAGATAGCCTAGATATTCAAATAGGCCACCTGAAAATATACATAAATTCTAATACATTTATCAATCTTTTTTATTTCAAAGAATAAACATGGACGAAAGTTTGCCAACAACAGGAACGTTGACTTTTGACTTTTTCAATGTTTTCTTTTTGTCTATTGTAATATGACACAAGTTTTTATAGAAAACTCAGGATAGAGTAGGTTGGAGAATGTTGGTCGGTGGTCTACCCTCCATTGGGAATACCAACCGTAAGTAAGTTTGATAGAAGGAGATAAATACTTACGGTTACTATCAATGGTTATACATGTGGAATAAATCGTTCACAATATAAGTTTTATTACATTAATTCTACAATAAGGACAAGGAATTAAACGGTAAGTTCCATATATCATCATGTTGTCAACCATAGTTCTATTGTATCATTCATTTAAGAGGAAACAAGGTCAAATATGATGTTATTCAATGATTCCTGTCATTTATATTACGAATAACAAGGTTTATATACAACAATAGTATTCAATGTTATAATACAATTCAATTATATACTAAATATGATTAGAGGGGGGGTTGTTTTGTGGAGATTTTAGTAGTTTTATTAGTTGAATTCATGAGTTGATTAAAGCTAGAGCACCATGAAAAACCTGGAAGCAATGGATGGCCATTTTGTTCTAGTATGGAACTCTTCAACAGTGCGCATCTACGATCCTGAACCAAATGGGATTCAAATCCAGGACCTTGAGTCTTGTACGTGAACACTTAACCTCGAGATCACTGAACCGGTATCTAACGATCTGACTTCATAAATTATTGTTAAATATTTTGATGTGCATCCAAAAATTGTAACGACCTAATAGATTTTCAACAAATGATTATAAATTATCATTCGTTATCAGCACTGTTGTAACTGAATAAAAGCATTACTTTTAAGTGAGGAGTTATGAAGATGGTTGAATTTCATCGAAACAATGAATCAATTCAAGTTAGACCACTGTTGAAAACCTGGACCCATTTGATGATCATGTTTGATGAATGGATAACTGTTTCCATCTAGCCGGAGACTTCTTAACGTTACGCATCTATGATCACATCATGGATTGAGTCTAAGACTTTCAGGTAATGTAGCGAAAGCTTAACTTATAGACTATTGAATTTACAAAATTGAGATATATTTTCTTGATGTCTTGGCATTTCAGCTGATGTCAGTTCGTGATGAAAACTCCAAATCTAATTCCTAACCCTAAACATCAACTGGAAATTCTAATTCTAAATCTTACAATGGTTTATAACCCTTATTTAGTCCTAGGATATAAGTGGACATTTTCAAGGTCGTCTATAGATTATAATCTTACCGAATGACCTTCATGTGACTTAAATTACACAACTATACCCTATGAATACTTCATGAATTCCAGTCAGTGTATCTAACTACAAGTTAATCGAATGATTAGTCAGCAGCTTCATGGACTCTTATATTCTCGTTTGATAGACTTGTCAATTATCAACATTGACGATCTGTGTCGAATGTTCCGGGGCCTAGTCGAGTTAGACGGGAATGGTGTGACCAACCAGCTAAAATCAAAGTCACACCGCGCGGTTAGCATCTAATGTGCAAAGTACTATGGCTGCTTTGAAGACACTATGACAAAAAGGACGTTATCATGGAAATATATTTTACAAAAATGAGTATAGAGAAGATAGTGAGACCATGATCGCATGAGCCAGTCCATAGCATATGATTAACCGATAGACGTTGGTTGTATTTGACCTTGGCAAAAGTTGACAATATTGATAATTATTTTATTATCAGTTTAAGGATTGTGGAGGTTGTTAAGATTTTGATTGAGATTATGAATTGATTGATGTTAGACCAGTGATCAGTAGAGCTAATCCGTGTCGGGTAGGGACAGGTATCTACCTCAGTACAATGGAAGATGGTCGCGTAACTTCGTGGATTGGTTGAGGTTAGACACTAACACTATTGGATACCGGCTCAGTGGTCCAGTAGATTAGGCGTTCGTGCACAAGACTGAAGGCCATGGGTTGGAATCCCGCGAGCGGAATCGTGGATGTGTACTGCCTTTGAGGAGTCCTATACTAGGACGAAACGGCCGTCCAGTGATTTCAAGTTTTCAGTGGTGGTCTAACACCAACTGTTTCATGATCTCAATCAAAATTACTTTATCATTGTAAAATTTTCAAATTACATCTAGCTCCCCAAAATCTTTGCGTATGAGAGAGGATGAGGTGATTCCTTTCTTCTTCTTGAAATCCTCTCTTATGGCCATGCATATATATATCCATTGCTAGGGGAATCCTACTCACTGCCTTCTCATGGCGAGGACAAAAAACGAATATCTGGCACCTAGACCAGGTTAGGGGGTACTGGGCATACGCCTAGAGGAAATCCTCATTCCAAACTATCCATGTATATGGGCTCCAGGATCCTGAGGGAAAAAATAGCACATAAACCTATTTTCAGTCATCGGCTACTATGGTAATGTATCTCTTGACGTCACTCCACTGCCTTTTGGATTAAACTTTTAAGTCAAAAGCTCGGAGTTTGATCTTCAAAGAAAATGACTTGCTTTGGTCTCGGCACCTAGGCAGTATGACAGCCCACACACAAATCAAGTGACTTGTATGGCGCATATATATTCATTACGTCTTTGTATCACTATTCATATGTTCAAACAAAATGAATAAAAGATAATCGGATGCCGGCTCACGTGCGTGATCGAATCTCGCAAGGTGGGATCGTGAATGTCCACTATCACTGAGGAATCCTATCCTATGATGAAACAGTCATTCAGTGTGTGTCCAGGTTTTTCATGGTAGTTTATCTTCAATGGACACATGAATTCAACTATTCTATAAATTTTTAAAAAGATTAAGCTATTTATTATCAATTCAAGTCTACTAAATTCATAGTTTTAGTTATATTAAACGAAAGGACATTAAACCAACAATATTCTTGGTTAAGTATAATAAACAAAAGAATCATTCATGAATTATTCCGGTCATTTACTCTTATGACAATATACATATCTATCTATCTATCTATCTATAAATGTATACACGTAGAGTATGCAGACACGAATTGGTTTTACCTCTTCACTGATGTCTATCTCTTTCCCGTCCTGTCCCCCCCCAAATACACACACTCACACACTCACACACACACACATACAAACAAACAAATGAACTTCGTATGATTCAAGTTTATTTATCCAATATGAATGATTTCCAGTGGATTTATTAATTATTGATTTATGAATAATAACTAAGTGAACATTTTTATATAAAATTGAATGATTACTGAATAATGAAATAATATGGTATTAGATTTGGTTGATTCTTCATGTGACAGAATGAATTCTTTCGATTAGATTATAATCAATTGATTTATAGGAAAGCTGGAATACTGACTAGGTGCTTAAATTGAAGTAGATGGTTTTCGCAGGGGGGGGGTTACACCTCGAGACTTTGACTTAAAGATCTAATCCATAAGGCAGTGGAGTAACGTAAGAAGATGCAGTCCCATGGTAGTCGGTGACTGAGAAAAGATTTGTGCGTTATTTGTTCCCTCAGGATCTTGGAACCGATGTGCCCCATGGGTTTGGAATTAGGCTTTTCAAACTTTACTGATTGGATCCTTCATATTCATGAACGTGATTAAAGCACTGGACATTCGTTTTTCTTCCTCTCAATCTCATAAACAACATCCCAACAGAGAGAAGGTAGTGAGTAGGACTTCCCTGTCAGTGGTTGTATGCACGTGGCCATGTGAGAGCATTTGGAGACGGAGAGCTGTCTCTCCCCGCTCTCGACCGTACCAGGCCATTTGGCGGCTATTAGTCTAACTAATTTGACATTGTATGCATCATGTTGAAATGTAAGGTGATGGATGGAGATAATTGACAGGATATCCTGCTCGACTTACGTTTTGTGTTAGATAGCACTTAATAGCAAGATGTATTTATGATCTTTTCGGAACTGGTAGTAACCTTTCAGAATATAAAGATGGATGACATGGAATCGAACCCTCCAGAGAGTATTAGTTCCCTTGTGATTATAAGTATACCTAGTTGATAAGTGACGACTATCATGAAACCTAAGGAGGGAAACAGGGTTTCATTTCGACTGTATCCAATCACATAAGACTACTTTATTCAGTTAAATTTTGATTGAGACAAAAGACGATTATCATAACGTTATTACTCCTGAAATCTAGTTCTTGTGAATGGAAAATTCCAGAAAGAAAGAAAAAGATAAGTTCCTTTTTTTAATTATTATTAGCTTTCCATACACTTCAACGTTATCAGAAGATCATAAATAATGAGGTAAAGGTAACCGAACAAATAGAATACTTAATTTTGATTCTTAACCCTCCAATATTATGTAACTGTAGTATATGGTGAGTATATTAGACCAAACATCGCACTTATGTAACACGTCTGAATTACGTTGTTGCCGTAGATTGATTTCAACTTCGGCATCATTGCAAATAAGAGGGCAATGGATATCTTTTGTGTGATACTGTGGGTACCCACAGAGGTCTACACTTAAGACCACATCAGCGATGAGATCCAGGACTTTTAGATCTCTCAGTGGTCGCGAGATCATAGGTAAGCACTGCTGAGAAGTTTTATGCTAGGGAGGAACATATATTTAATGCTCCTTAGTTCTCATCGGTATCTTAATCAAGGTCCATTAATGACAAATATCTTTCATGAATTAAAACAATCTAGACGAAATCACATTATCCAAGGTATTTAATGGTGATTGGAAGTGGCCGACAGGAAACCCTAAACCTAGGCTTCATGCTATTTGATACCACTCAACAATGTGTACATGTAATCTAGAGGAAACTGATGCTCCCTGACGGATTCGACCTCGTGTTACCCAGCTTCTCAGTCAGAGATAATTACCACTGAGTTATCTGGGCTGCGACTGGCCTCCTATTGGAATGAGATGTATACACAATTGATTGATCACTACTCGGTTGTAAAGTTATTTAATAGTGTATGATGATCAGTTGTTTCCGACAGAAATAACTATCTACTACAAAAGCACATGGTTATTGTCAGAGAGGGGTTTTGTGGAGATTGTAGTAATTTAATAATTGAATTCATGAGTCAATTGAAGCTAGACCACCGAAAAAACCACCATGGAAGCAGTGGACGGTCTTTTCATCCTAGTAGGAAACTTTTCAAAAAATGCGCATCCGCGATCCCGTCCTACGGGATTCGAACCCAGTATGTAGATATTGTTCAAGTGCCTAGTTTCCAATATGAACTTATCTTAGTCAGATGACCATTGAAAACTAAGAATTACTGAACTAACAGAATCGTGTTTACATAAAACCAAGAAGTCATATCATAGGATGAAACAGGCTACCTAATGCTTCGTTGATTTGATTACTTGTCTAATTAAAATCAATTGATAAGTTCAACTAATAAACTCATTAATCTCTACAAACTCTTTACACTGCTGACGAGTCGCACAACAGGATGAAACAGTCATCTAGTGCTTCTATGTTTTCCATGATGATCTAGCTTCAATTGACTCATGAGTTCAAATATTAAAATTACCATAAACTCCACAAAAAACCCCTTTCTGATATTATTTAGCATATGCTCACTAGTGACTAGCTTCACGAGTTGTTTCCTGGAGTTCTAGTGAGAATCAGTAACCATTGAAGTTAAACCAGATCTGTTGTGTGATACTAACTCGCTGAAGACAATAGTGGATGTGTCGCTCAATTTTATGGATTAGCTGAAGTTAAACATTAACACGGTTAGATACAGGCTCAGTGGTTTAGAGAATTAGCCCTTCACGCGCGAGACTGATAAGTCCTAGGTTTGAATTTCACTAGGCGCGATCGTTAATGCGCAATGCTGACGACTCCCACAATAGGACGAAATGATCATCCAATGCTTTCAGGTTTTCCACGATAGTCTAGCTTCAATTGACTCATGATCTCAACTATTGAAATGACTAAAATCTCCACAAAACCCTTTCCTGCATAGTTTTTTTTCTCTCTACTCATATCAATTCAATTCATCATTAAAATTATGTTCAGATTATCTTGTCATTAGATAGATAGTTTCTATTGAATATACATAACTAATGGAATCAATATGTATAGTAGAGAAAGAGCTAGGTAAGGAGGGATAGAAATAAAGGGAGAAAACCTATTTATTATAGAATAAACCGGAAATGTAATCAAATCTATTTTAACGGATGAAGATCTAAATATAAAGTTGTTTTCATTTTCATATATTGTTCTTTCAATTCATGATATTAGTTCACTTGGTATTGTTTTGTTTGTATCTACCTATTGATGTTTAGGACTGTAATTAATCAATCTGTTGTTGATATATGTGTATCCTGTGCAGATTGCCTCGATAATGCCTTAATTCATAAGCACTATAAGCAAAGATAACTCTGCCTGGAGCCCCTATGGGGCCACTGCCGGTCGCAAACTTAGATAAAGGAGGGGGGGTTGCGCATGGGGTTAGCAACCACATCTTGTAGAAAACTAACTCGCTAAAAAAAAACACGTCAACCTGAAAAAATAATTTAAACCATTTAAACTCTACCCTGGGAATTGGAAGGTCTTCATTTAGAAGAGTTATGAAGCCTCATGATGAATGATAAGTTCCTTCGGAAGTCATGAGGCTGATGCCTCTTCTAACAACCACAGCAACCATTAATTTAGGTACATAGAGTGCTCTTACTTACTTGAAAGCACCCAACTGTGTCACAACACAAGCACTCATCACTTGGAATCCTCAAGGTCAAAAGAGAAAAGGAGGACCAAAAAAACACATTACGCCGAGAAATGGAGACAGACATGAAAAGAATGAACAACAGTTGGATCAAACTAGAAAGGAAGTCCCAGGAAAGAGTGGGTTGCAGAATGCTGGTCGGTGGCCTATGTTCCATTGGAGGTAACAGGTGTAAATAAGTAAATAATAAGTAAAGATGGATAGTGGTTAGCAGTGGAATCCAAGACGCCTATTTTTTCCCATTTGGAACTCATCAGTTGGATGTACCCGCATCCCGACGTTGATATTCACTACAGGACTCGAATCCAGTACCATTCGCTTTGAACGCTATCACGTTATCCACTTAGCTACCCATCATTACATCCGTGTACGATAGAAGTTTCCTTTCTAAAAATATCTACAAATCTAATCATTAATATTATGACTTTCTAATTGAATAAAAATTCATAAGTAAGGCAAATGGGCTATTTAAATCAATCAATCGATAGGTACGTAGGTATGTAGTTAGGTAGATAAGAAGCTGGTGATTTGTATAGTTACATATATATATGTATATAAATAGCATGATGGATGGATGGATACATAGATAGGTAGATAGATAGATAGACAGACAGACAGTCGGATTAGGAGTGTAAGCTAGACAGGTCAAATTATGTATATGTAATTTCAATATACCATTTGATACCTAACCAGTAAAATTAAAATGACATGACATAATTACGTAATGGGATCATGATCAGCTATGATATGTGACATAACTGTTCTATTCATATTGAAATACATTAACAAATATAGAGGTATTTACTATCAGCTGATTAGAAGTATTACAAAGAGGTTTTTGTGTAGATATTATAGTAATTTCAATAGTTGAGATCATGAATTGATTGATGTTAGATCATCATTGATAACCTAGAAGTATTAGACGGTCATTTCGTCTTACTATTGGACTCGTTAACAGTATGCATCTATGACATCGCTCCATGGGAAGTAGTCAATAGGGAACTTATAGGACTTATGTTTTATACTGTTTAAGATTTGTTAGTATAGTGTAGGATATGAAATCTTGAAAAACTTTTAAGATGTATCGCTCATTTTCACAGTTAGTATACTTATGATTATGTTATTTAATCAGTGATTGATCACCTTTAGAACTGAGATATATCTCATTGATAGATCAATGAGTAGTGATGAATGTCATATTTGTCAAGTACTCTGTCGTTAATTGTGTCTTATAGATTGTGAATCGTTGATGAAGTTCATGTTTTAATGCTAAACCGATCAAATTGACTTTTGCATATCAATAAATAACAGCTGAATACCTTTATAATAGATGATAATGACTTACTTACTTACTTACTTACTTACTTACTTACTTACTTACTTACGCCTGTTACTCCTCGTGAAGGAACATAGGCCACTCACCAGCATTCTCCATCCAACCCTGTCCTTGGCAATCCTTTACAGCTCTTTCCAGTTCTTATTCATCATTTTCATATCCGATTCTATTTCCCGACGTAATGTGTTATTAGGCCTTCCACATTTACGTATCACTTCACGATTCTAAGTTAGGGTTTGCTTCGTGATTCAGTTTCGTGATTTCCGTAATGTATGTCCTATTCACTTCCAACGTCTTTCCCGAATTTCTTCTGCAGCTGGAAGCCGATTTGTCCTCTTTTACAGTAGACTGTTGCTGATGGTATCATGCCAATGGATATTGAGTATTTTGTCTAGACAACTATTTATAAATCCTTGTACGTCGTTGATGATGGTTGTAGTAGTTCACCACGTTTCATCTCCGTATAGTACGACTGTCTTGATATTCGTACTGAAGGTTCTCACTTTAATATTGGTTGGCAGTTGTTTAGAGTCCCATATGTTCTTGAGTTGTAGGAATGTGGCTCTTGCTTTGCCAATCCTCGCCATCACATCTGCATCTGAACCTCCTTGTTGATCGATGATGCTTCCCAGGTACGTGAAGAATTCTATATTTTCCAAAGTCTTTGCATCAAGTGTGATTGGGTTGATGCTCCTCGTGTTGCATTTGAGGACCTTGCTTTTTCCTTTGTGTATGTTGAGATCTACTAATGCAGAGACTGCTGCTACGCTAGTCGCCTTCATCTGCATTTGTTGGTGTGTATGGTATAGGAGAGCTTGATCATCTGCGAAGTCCAAATCGTCTAATTGGTTTTGAGCTGTCTATGGTATTCCGTTTTTCACCTCAGATGTCGAGGTCTTCATAATCCTGTCAACAACTAGAAGAAAGAGGAATGGGGGGAGAATAGACAAATTTGTCTGACTCCGGTCCTTACTTGGAATGCATCTGTCAGCTGTCTTCCATACACGACCTTGCACTGTAGTACGTTGTATGCATTCCGGATAATGTTAACAATCTTCTCAGGAACTCCGTAGTGTCGAAGAAGTTTCCATAATGTCCTCTAAACCATACTGTCAAATGAAATCTCATAATCAATGAAGTTGATTGACGACGATCACTCGTAGTGTCGCAATCTGGTCTATGCACGACCGGTCCTTACGCAATCCAGCTTGTTGATCTCGAAGTTGAGCGTCTACTGCGTCTTTCATCCTGTTCAGTAACACTTTGTTGAACACTTTTCCCGGTATTGACAGTAGTGTAGTGTCTCTGTAAGATGATAATGAAGTCCCAATTTATTCAATATGTAGTAAATTAGTTAATAACTTTTGATTGAATTTCATTGAAATGATGAACTGATCAATGTGAAAACATCATTAAAAACTTCGAAGCACTCGAGTGCTGCTTCTTCTTAGTATGAAACTCCTCAGCAGTGAACATCGTATCCTCACAAATGACTAGCTTCTAAATGGATTTCATGGAGTTACAGTGGGAAGCTGTGACCTATGGAGTTCAATCCATGTCGGGTGGAGACATTTATCTACTTCAGACAATGGATGAAGGGTTTTGCAAGACCATTGATTGATCGAAGTTATACATTTACACCGTTGAATGCCCGTTTAGTGGCCTAGAGGTCAAGCGTTCTCACGTGAGATCAAAAGTCCTGGGTTCAAGTTTCACGTGCGGAGTCATGAATGCGTACTGCTGAGGAGTCCCACCTATTAAGATGAAACGTTTGTCGAGTGCTTCTAGGTTTTCAGTGGTGGTCTTGCATAGATCGACTTATGAATTCAACTATCAAAATTACTACAATGTGTACAAATTTACACAGCTTCTCATTAGTTCACTGTAATTACAACTCATTTATAAACGTTATCAGTAATGTTAGCTTTATTCCTTGTGAATTGTATGGAATTCGACAAACCAATTGAAGTGTTCTCACCCCTAATTTTTTACAGCACTTTACATCATTGAATTAATCATTAATCAAAGTAAGAAATAAGCAAAGGGAGATGGTGGCTACCAGTGGAATCTAGGACGCTCGTTTCGTTCTATTTAGGACTCATCAGCTGGATGTACCTATATCTCAGAGTTGATGTTCACTTATCAATGAGAAAATTAAAGTAAACAATACCAAGTGAATTCAAACTTCACCACATTGCATAAGTAAGTAGCTATCAGAACTCAGTAGCAAAATGGATAACGTTGATAACGTTTGAAGTGAACAGTATTCTATTCCAGTCTCAGAGTAAACATCAACTCCGGGATGCATGCACATCCAGCTGATGAATCCTAAATACAACAAAACTTGCATTCTGGATTCCACTGCTAACTCCCATCAATCTTTATTACAGTTTTTTTTTACCGCAAGCTTTATAAAAAAGTATATCAAATTCCATGTATATGTATTCATAATTGATTGATCACTGGTTAGTGATCAATCTCATATATGTCAAGTCCTTCTTAGTAGAGATCGAATGCTATCGACCATGTTGCAATATGGTCACCAGTCTAGGTGACTCAACATTCCATGCATTATGTTGACTATCTTTAACCACCATCTTATGTATATTGTAAATTTCTTTTTAGAGTACTTTTCATCAATAAAATATAGAAATAACATTGTATAATATCATGCAAAATATTTATTCACTAAATGAATCAAATTAAAACTTAACCCAGGAAACAATATGAATATATATTGATTTGAGAAAACTTGATGCCTTTCGATTGAAATAAAGTGTATATATAGGTGTGTGTGTGTGTGTATGTATGTATGTATGTATGTATGTATATGTGTGGAGGGGGTGGTGGTGGATGTAGGCAGGAAGGGAGGGTTGTATCTTTTTTCACAATATTAAAATGAAATATTATCATGATAATATAGTAACATGATTGTATAGGGTTACATAATCGATAATATTAACCTGTTGATTTTGTTTTTGTTTATCAATGTGAAATAACATAAGTAACCATAGTAACTTTGTCATCTATAGTTGTAAAATATGATTTATTGTATATATTTGATGTATACAATGCTATTCAATTATAGATAAACATGATAATAGACAGACAAATATGAATAGAATTAAACATATATATATATATATATATATATATATATATATATATATATATATTAACATTGTATGGTGAGATACATAGAGTTATACAATACAAATAACATTGTCAATTGTGTTGATAAGGCTTAGATTAGTTCGTGGATTGGTTAAAGTTAGACATTAATACCGTTGGATGACGGCTCAGTGGCCTAGTTGGTTAAGCGCCTGGTGCGAGACTGGTATGTCCTGAGTTCGAATCTTGCGAGGGGCGGGATCGTGGATGCACACTGCCACTGAAGAGTCCCGTACTAGGACGAAGCGGCCATCCAGTACTTCCAGGTTTTTCATGGTGTTCTAGCTTCAATTGACTGATAGTTTTAACTAGTGTTATATTAGTTCTGCCTGAAGATACTCAGAGTATATAGAAACTGATCAAAAAGTGCTGTGCTTTAAATATCTGGGCTATCTGTTTCTTCCTATCATCTAGATAGTTCAACAAGTTATCTGTCTTTTGTTTGTTTATTTCAACAGATCATTATGCCGATTCATTTCATAATCTATTCAGGTATGTTTATGAGACGTTTACGACATTTCATTGTACTAGTTACAAAAGAGCTTAATCAGAGACATCATGGTGGCTGGTAATATACATCGAAAAGAATGTACATTATTCAGATGTCGATTCCAGCACTGCTAACTTCTAGTTGGTAACCACTCAATAGGTTATCATTAGGATCGACTAAAATGCTAAGAAACGCAAACTTGTTCAAATACTTTATGCTGAGAATTCTATATTGTTCCCCAAAATATCATATTGGATAAAGCTAATAATAAGAATTATCAGTATAGGGTTGTGGAGATTATTAAGTTTTTTGATTGAGATCATGAACCGATTGATGTTAGAACCTCATTGTAAACTTGGAAGTACTGGACAGCCGTTTTGTGGGACTCCTCAGTGGCAGTGCGCATGCACGAACCTACTCGCGGGATTCGAACCCATTTAGATTCCAGATAACATTGGGCTTCTGGAAAGTTCCGGAATCTTACTAAACATAGTAACAGGATAGTATTAATCACCCAATTAGAAACGTGATAGGTGACTTTTCACTTTCTAGATGTTTCTGAAAAACGTCTATTGAATGCTGTTGGGATTAAATGTTTCCAAGTGTTTTCACAGGTTCTCTTGGCTTTTTTTGGAGGAATGTTCCAGATCTCTCCAAGAATTTCCAGATTTGTAAGCTCTTGAGTGGGATTCATAAAACAAATAAATGAATTTATTAGTTGAATTCATCAGTCAATTTAAGCTAGTCTACCATGGAAAACCTGGAAGCACTGAACGACCGTTCCGATTTATTAATCTCGCGCACTTAATGCTTAACCTCTACATCACTGAGCTGGTTGACATTCAACGATGTTAATGTCTAACTTGAATCAATCGACAGAATTTATGTTCTTCTATTCACATTGTAGGCGAGGAGTGAAAAAGGAAGTGCTGCGTTCCTACAATTCAAGAACATATAGAACTCAAAACAACTGTCTGTCAATCAACATCAAAGTCAAAATCTTCAATACCAACGTCAAGGCAGTTCTACTGTACGCAGCTGAAATTTGGAGAACTATTACAACCAGCATCAAGAAGGTACAGGTATTTATAAATATTTGTCTACGCAAGATACTCAACATCCATTGACAGGATGCCATCAGCAACAGCCTACTGTGAGAGAGAACAAACCAACTTCCAGCTGAGGACTAAATTCAGGAAAGACGATGGAAATGGATAGAACATACATTACACAGATCATCAAACTGCATCACGAGGTAAACCCTAACTTGAAATCCTGAAGGGAAGGGGAAAAGTGAAAGGCTGAAGAATACATTACGTCAGGAAATACAATCAGATATGAAAAGGATGAACAACGACTGGAAGTAGCTGTAAAGGATTGCTCTGGACAGGGTTGGATGGAGAATGATGTTGAACGGATGTTGATGTTGAACACATAGATATTGGTACAAGGAGGCACCAAATAAATATGCGCCACACAAATCTCATTTGATTTTTGTGAGAGGTGTGATACCCCTTGGGTGCCCAGACCGAAGCAGGTGGATTCCTTAGCGATCCACACCCCGATCCTTTGACCTAAACGTCTGACCCACAAGACAGTGGAGCATCGTGAGGAGATGCAGTCCCATGGTAGCCGGTGATCAACGATTGGTCCATACTCCATTTGTTCCTTCAGGATACTGGAGCCAGCCCATGTACACCATTGGTTTGGGATCGGGTTAAAGCGCCGGAAATTCGCTTCGCTTTTCGTCCTCTCATTTTCTTAGACAACACCTCTAGTACGAGAAGGCAGTGATTAGGACTTCCCTAGCAGAGGTTATATACGTATGGCCATGTGATAGCATTTCAAGAGGGTCAACGAACTCTTCCCACTCTCGGCTGTACTACGGCATTTGAGAACAAGCATAAGTATGTAAGTAACTATTCACAGTGTTATTCTTTCTTTTTTCAATGAAGTTTATTCTATTCTACAAAACATAATGCTGTTATCAATAGTATTATTCTGTTAGTTTTCAATTAATTTATGCAAATTTAATCAAAGTAGGTTAATTGAAATCCAAAATAAAAAAAGTACATGAAGAAAAAAAATTTTTTTCTTTTTTTTCTTTTTCTTTTCTTTTTTTTTTTTCTAATCAAACAACTAACTTGATCGATTATTGGAAATATCAGAATCATCTATAATATTGATTTTAGATAGAGAGACTATCATTGATAATTAGAAAAACTTAAATAACTTTAGATACCTTAATAGTGTACATGAATGAATCCACTTCATATAATCAATTTTACGGATTATAGTTTCATGTCTGAAAATTCAGTCTCAAGACTATTGAATTAACATATTACCATTTAAAATGTATCACTTCAATGGCAGGATGCTATCAGGAACAGCCTACTATGAGAGAGAACAAACCAACTTTCAGCTGAGGAGAGAAATCAGGAAAAGATAATGGAAATGGATAAGACATACATTGAGGAAATCATCAAATTGCATTACGAGGTAAGTCCTAACTAGAAATCTTGAAGGGAAGGGGAAAAGTGAAAGACCGAACAACACATTAAGTCGGAAAATAGAACCATTTAAAAAGTATAACTTCAATCAATTCATGATATTCAATGATCATCTTTCATTGCTTATAATGAATATCTTTCTTACGCTCAACATGATTCAACTCTATTGATCACTAATTCTCAAATAGAATCCTAACAATTGCATCTTAAGGTTAATCACTAGTGAGCATACGATTCATTATAGTTAAACATTAACACTATTGAATGTTGGCTAAGTTGTTTAAAGGTTAGAAGTTCGTTCAAGATTAAATGTCCCTAGATTAGACTCCATATGACGGGGTCGAACTAAGTTGGTTGGTGAAGTAAACTATGAAAATTCTATAATCTCGACAAAGTAATAAAAGATAACAGTTTAATAAATGAAACGGATAATTCTTAGTTATTTCTTTCTTTACTTTTACTTACTATCGCCTGTTTCCCCTAATAGAGCAAAGCCGTCGACCAGCAACAATTATTTTGTGGTTTTTGAGCAAGTTAGTTATTCTATGGGCAAGGGTCACTAACCTCATTCTCAACCTTCTAACTTTATCCGCGCTTGGGACCGGCAGTAGCCCGAGAGAGACTCTAGGAGGAGTTAATTGAAACTTTACGTGTACAATTACATGCATGCTTCTCTATGTCTTATTATTTATTCAATTGTTGGGACGGCATCCGATAACTATGATCGAGCCTCCAAAAGCTCTAAAGGAGTCGATTAATTTCCATCCAATTCAAACATGATGGGGCTTTCTAGAATATCAACATGGCATGCTTCTATTAAACAGTAGTATAACATTCATCTTTTCGGATTGACTGAATTATAATGTTGACATAACAAACGCTAATCTCTATAAATACCCATGATTTTCTATACATTTCGGATTCTTACCCGACAAGCACTTCCACTATCATCTGATTTGAGGCTGTCGGGTTCTATACGTTTGAATACCGTAGTTGTATCCTGCATTCTATGTTAGTCAAGTAGTGAACATAACACTATGAAAGACTGAGTTTATCTGTTTGTCTCTTTACAATAGTCAATCAATATGTAATATACAACAGTTTAGGGCATTTTCCCATCCATTTAATTTCATATGAAATCTTTACTGAAAATTACAATTTAATATGCAATAAATAAAGACACAGTAAAGGGGAAAACGGATAAAAGTACTATGAACAACACACTCCTAGGATAACGGAAATAATTCTAAACAATGATGGATAAAGGCTAACAGTAGAATCCAAAACACGCGTTTTGTCCTATTGTGGGACTCCTCAGCTCAATGTACTTGTATATCGGAGTTGATTTAAACTTTACACCATTGCATAAGCAAATGGCTATCACAACTCAGTAGTTAGCAGGCACATCCATGTGACCATTCTTAAATAGGGAAAAACGCTCGTCCTGAATTCCACAGCTAACCACTATTCATCTTAGCTTATAATGCTTGTCACTAAAAGTAATATTATTTGTTTATTTAATACCAGAAGGGGTTTTTATGGATAATATAGTAATTTCAATAGTTGCGAGTCAATTGAAGCTAGACCATCATGGAAAACCTTGAAACATTGGACGTCCGTTTCGTCTTATTGTGGGATTCCCTCTCCTCCTCCTCCTCCTCCTTGAGATCGCGGATATGCACTACTGGGGAGTCCCATACTTGAGTTCAACGACCATCCAGTGCTTCCAGGTCTTCCATAGTGGTTTGACTTCAATTGATACATGCTCTGAACTATTAAAATTATTATTTATTTATTTATTTATTTATTTATTTAAACACATAAATATTAGTACAAAGAGGCAACGAATACATATGCACCACACAAGTCACTTGATTTGTGTGTGTGTATCTGTGTGTGTATGTGTGTGTGTGTGGGCAGTGATACTGCTTGGATGCCTAGACTGAAGCAGGCTATTAACTAAGTGAAAATTAAAAATAAACATTAAAACATAATTGCCTAACAATAAATCATCTCGATTACTTACCCCTACCATTATTAACCTACCATATCCATCTATCTATCCATCTACCAATCTACTTAAAGTTGTATTCTTATTTTCTTTGATTTTAATGACATACTTACCAGTTTACATAACCGATATATATATCGATTCAATTTATAGTTGATCAAAGAAACAAACAGATATGTCATTACATAATCTAATAGATACGGATACTTGTGTTATATCTGTAAACTGTATTTCAATGTCAACTTTCCTTGTTTATTTCATACATACGTATAGATGTTGCTTATCATCAGTTACTTACTCACTTACTTACTTACGCCGGTGATCCACCAATGCAGTATAGGCCGCCAACCAGCATTTTCCAATCCACTTTATCCTTTCCGGTAGTATCAGTTTAGAAGTTGTACAATCGTAAATGATAATAATTACAATAATAGTGTTAATAAAATTCTATTAAACAAATCAGATCCCAGTGGAAGAAGAAATCGGGAAGAAGCGCTAGAAGTGGATAGGACCCATATTGAGGAAAGCATCCAACTATGTCACAAGACAATTCCATACATAGAATCCTGAAGGCCGAGAGAGAAGGGGAAGACCAACGAACACATTACGCTGGGAAATGGAGAAAGACATGAGAAAAATGAACAAGAATTGGATGAAACTAGAGAAGAAGACTCAGGACAGAGTGGGTTGGAAAATGTTGGTCGGTGGCCTGCGCTCCATCAGGAGTAACAAGCGTAAGTAAGTAAGTAAGTAAACATGGTAACAGTGAACCTCTTGAGGAGATAATACTTATCGAAAACGAGTATCTTTCGATATTTATTGATAAAAATATAAAACCTAAATCGTCTAAAGCACAAATTGTCGTGTATGCTACTGATGTCGATAGATATAAGTAGTATGTATCATCAATAGAAACTGAAATGTCTAGAATTAGAAGGTTAAAAAGATCAAAGAAAAGAGAACAAGAACAAAGAAACGATTGTTGTGGAAACAAAGAAACAATGAAGTCCAAGACGATTGATTGATATTATACAGAATGAAGTATTTACTGTATGATTCTCAGATTTTACTAAGATGTTCTATAGTTTTGTGCTGAAATATATTCGATTGTCCCCACTGGTATTCTCGTTCATCAGAAAATAACCTCGGTTAAAAAGAAAACGCTTTACATGAACAAGAACTTCAAGAATGATAGACTCACAGATGTCATAAAGAAGAGAATTTAGGACACTCTAAAAAGAACAATCTTTGCAGTAACTTTACAAATAGTGTTCTTTAGCCGATCAATGTTTATCAATAATCTTCAAGATGAATTATGACATCGGATCAACTCTATGCGCATTTATCAATTTATCTACTTATATGAAGTCAGGTATATAGGTTATTCAATGCGTACTTTATCCAAAAGATTTCAAGAAAATGACCAGGCTTGGTCAGAAAAAAAAGGTGGAAACGGCTCAATTATCGAAAACCATGTGAAATTAGGTCATTCAGTCAAAGCAAACTTGGCGTTCAAATTCATCTACATGGTGTGTTGAAAGCTGACAAAGGCAGTTATATTTCATCTTCCTAACATTGCCGAAGCAATTGTTATACATCTAGAAAAACCAGAATTATTTGTCCTAAAGAAAGTAGTACAATCTTCTCCTTTACCATGGTCTTAATCTCTTTTAATTTTCTCTCTTCTTCATACCTTTTTCTCTTTCACAGCTTCCTGATTCCTATTCTATCTCCTCTATAGATTTTTTAACCCTAACTGTTTTATTTCTGATTCTATGGTCTTCGTGATTACAGTTGATCTCGATTTTAATCTTCTCACTACCAAGGCCTTCCTTCTCTTAATAATTAAACTATTATCTATTTTATCAGTATAGAATTGGGGAGATTGTTGAGTTTATAATTAGGATTATGAGCTGATCAATGTTAGACAACCATTGAAAACCTGGAAGCGTTCGATGGTCGTTTCGTCCTAGTGTGGGACTCTTCAGTAGTGTACATCCACGATTCCACACGCGGAACTCCAACCCTGGACCATCGGTCTCGAGCGCGAACGCTTAACCTATAGACCACCGAACCGGCATCCAACGGTAATAATGTCCAACTTGCGTGACTGTCTTCTATTGTGTTCAGCAAGTAACTGCCTCACAACAGTTCCCCTGATAAAAGTAACTCTTAAGAGAAACATGGTTAACCAACGGTATTCTGACACATATCACCCAAAAATATTTCCCGATACACCATAATAGCAAGTATTGGCCAGCATGAAGCCCTGTAAAAGCATGAGTTGAATTTGCTACCTAAAACCACCTGAGCGAGTAAAATCTCAGCTTGATTGCATAAATGTGCTATTTGTCCATGAGACTCTTCCACTCTTTTCGCTATCACTACTAGTATGACTATGTATTGTGTCCTATGGAATAACTGCGATTTACTGCCTGTTCAACGGAATAAGACTGATATTATATAATGTGAGAAAGAAGCCAAGGCTATAAATGAAGAATTTATTGCTCACGAATTATCGATTCATTGAAATATATCTGACCTACTTATCCGACCAATAGGCAGATTTGAATATAAATATTCATAAGTTGATATAAGCTAGACCAACTCGATGGCCGTTTCGTCCTAGTATGGGATTCCCATATTCAGGGTCCCGCATCAAAGGGACTTGAACTGAGGACCTTCGAGTTGGAGCACAAACGCAAAACCTCTAAACGACTGAGCCGTCATGTGACAGTGTTAATGTCAAACTCCAATCAATCCATGGTCTTACGGAACCCTTCATCTACTATCTGAGGGGGGACAGCTGTTTGCAGCCAACACGGATTGGACTCCACTAGTCAAGTCTTCTTACTAGAACTCCAGGAAATCGATCCTGAAACTAATCATTAGTGTGCACATGATTATTATCAGATCATGGATCGACTGAAGTTAGATAAAAACACCGTTAGATGCCGGTTCATTCGTCAAGATGTTAGGCGCTCGTGAAGAAGACCGAAGGTTTTGTGTTGAATTCCTCAATGTCAGATAGTGGATATACACTACTGAGCAATCACATACAAGAATGAAACGACTGTTCAATACTTCTAGGTTTTCAATAGTAGTCCAGTTTAGATCAATTCATGAAATCAGCTTTTAAAGTTACTACAATCTCCAAAAATCTACCATTTTGACATATATATTCGGTACTCTTCAGTGGAAGTGCATATTTACGATCTCACCTCGCATGAATTGAACTCAGAACCTATCAGTCTCGTACACAGGCACTTAACCACTAGACTACTGAGCCGGCCGGCATCCATTGGTATTCATGTCTAACTTCAACTAATCCATGAAATTGAACGATACATCCATGATTCTCATCAATGAGTTACTATCATACCATAGATCCAATTGAACTTCATTACTTGAACTAAGTGGTAAGTGATATGAATGAATCAATAATTTATTGTATTTACCTAATTAACTTTTCTCTCTTACTTCTTCTCCTTTTTCACTCTGACAATATTCCATAAAAGTTTTCTATACATTAGCATTTTAGTTAACTAGTCTTTTATGTTTTTATATAAATGAATAAACATAATGAAAATGATGAAATTGATCTGGTTGTTTGTTTGTTTGTTTATTCTTTTCTTCTTCTTCTTCTTCTTCTTCTTGTCCTTCTTCGTTTTCTTTTTCTTTTTTCTTCTTTTCTTCTTCTTCTTCCTCTTCTTCTTCGTTTTCTCTTTTCTTTTTTCTTCCTTTTTTCTTCTTTTTTTTTCTTATTGACAGCTGTTTTCAAAATTGTATGTTGTTGTTTTTCTTTTTCTTTTTTTTTCTTTTTCATTATTGTAAATAATTAATGCATAAATATGATATTCGAATAATTCACTAGATTTCAAGGTCATCTGTTAATGATATTGGTAACCACCTGAGTTGTTATGATTTATTGTTTGTTTGTTTGTTTGTTTGTTTGCCTGTTTGTTTTCCTTAATTTGTTGTTGTGAATCGATATTATCACTATGGGGCTTGTGAAGATTAATGAGATCATGAACTGATTGGTGTTAGATCAATAAATTGGGTTCGATTCACGTAAGGAGGACATTATAGATGTACAATGTTATTGACGTGTCTCACAATAGGATGAAATGACCGTTCAGTGCTTCTAGGTTTTCAATGATTGTCTAACATCAATCCATTAATGGTTTCAATTAATAAAATGAATAATATCCACAAGCATGTAGTGATAATTACAATGTGCTGACTAGGGATTAGCCTTGTGAGGGAATTGTCAAAGTTTTACTGGGGACCGTTGACTAATGGAATTAATCCGTGTCGTGTAGAGACACATAACTACATCAGTACAATTAAAGATGGTCGCGCAAATTCGAGGATTGGTTAAGGTCAGACATTAACACCGTTAGATGCCGATTCAATCGTTTAGAGGTTAAGCACTTGGTTCGAATCTCTTGAGTGGGGTCGTGCATACGCACTGTCGATGAGGAGTCACACAATAGGACGAAACAACCGTCCAGTGCTTCCTGGTTTTCCATGGTGGTTTAGCTTCAATTGACTGTCATAATCTTATATCTTGGTTACAAAAATATTATAAACTTTATAGATTGCAAAGAAAAACTCTTGTTTCCATGGTAAGAAATAATTAGAATAATCTATGTTAATTGACCATAAAGTATACTCCATGATATCTCAATGGCTGTTGTCAAGCTTCTCGAATGTTCTGATGTGAGTATCTTCTCTAGCTTCCTCTTTTGGTCATCCATGATGTATCGATATTTATAGATCCTGTAATATGCATCAGTTATGATTAAATGTACCATTTTTCTTTCGATTTGCTCAACCATTCTCTATCCCATTGGGTAGTTGATTGGAGGTCTGTATCTTACACTTGTTGGCAGAACATGCTGATAAAGATACTCGTTGAGAAACTATAGTTCTTTGTTATTTCCCCTATGGTACAACTTCCAGTGCTTCTAAATGTCAATGTCAATCCAATCAAGTTAAACAGAGATACAATTATGATGGCATTCAAACATCATTATTGTACAGAAGGAGAACACAGGTGAAGACAACCGATTATATTTACCATACTCCAATACTTCATTTGCAAAATGTTCATTTATTGTCTCAACCTACATTGTTTCTGCATTTCTTTCCCAATTACATTCTGTTCTCATTGTTTCCTTTTTAATCTTCTCAACCTGCTACTACTAGACATTCTATTCCTGATTACCATTATATACTACTTATGTCGACATAAGTAGCACACAACACAGTATTTACATGAGTAAAATGAAATAATAACTGATTGATAGTTGTAGACATACTTTTCAGTCGAATTAACAACAGAATCATGAAACAATCCGTTAATAGAATGTCAAGTGACATTGAGTAATATCTAACTTATCATAGTTGCTATCCCATACAACATTATTAAGGCTTAGTAAACTGTCTCTTCAATGGAATTCAACATATATTCAGTAGAAATAAGTTCGAGAACAATACGAAACTACTGACTGATTCATTGATATTAGGAGGTCACTTATTAAAGTTTAGTAATGAGCATATCAAAACCTCTTTTTAACACTGTTACGAAGAAAAGGATTAATATCGTTTTATTATTTCAAAGAGAGTTAAACAGTATCATTTTGAGACACAAATTAAAAGCAGCTATTGAAATGAACAGATTATTTTGTTCAATTGATTCCAATTGAAAAAAACCAGCTTCACAATCAAAAATGTTACCACTGAGTTATCCGGGCCTCGACCAACCTCCTGTAGGACTGAGATGTAATCACAATTGATTAATTACTGGGTGGTGATCAATATCATGCGTGTCTAGTGCTTATTAGCTCAGTGGTAATGTTTCTAACTGTGAAGCTGGATGACACGGGATCGGATTCGTCAGGGAGCACCAGTTCCCTCAAGATTACAGGTACACCTTGCTGACAAGTGCTAAGTAGCACGAAACCCAGGGTCCAAGGTTTCCTGTCGACTACCTCCAACCACCATCTAATCTCACAATAGTGCCCGCAGTGTCGAGTCACCTAGACTGGTGGCCACATTGCAACATGATCGATAGCATTCGATCTGCAGTAATAATAAGGACTAGACACGCATGACATGGGTCACCAACAAGTGATCAATATATTGTAAAAATAAGTTATTATCAAATGTTCCGATAATTCTAGAAAATAGAGATAACCATGTTCATTGATAACAAACCATTTAACTAAAACAATCCATAGAATAGACATAAACATAACTTTTAAAACATTGTATCGAGATTGTCAAGGCCATATTTTTTAAGTTCGTAGAAACCATGGAGATTCGCAAATTCCAACCACCACCACCACCACCTTCACCCCGTCTTCTTTATGGATATAGAAACAATCAGTTGTAACCTTGAATTAACCCTGGTGATTTATCACCTAGGTTATTATGATCATTTTGTATCGTTTCAATATTGTATGAATTTGTTTTATTCCCATTTATTTATAATTAACATTTAATGTTTATTTGGACTTTTATTCAAATGACCTTAATTGATTTTTTATAGAAAATATATTACCAAGTATGTAATTTCACTGGTTGAAATCATGAATCCATTGACGCTAGACCACCATGGAAAACCTGGAAGCACTGGACGGCCGTTTCGTCCTAGTATGGGACTCCTCAGCAGTGCGCATCCACAATCCCGCTCCTCGCGAGATTCGAACCCAGGACCTATCAGTCTCGCGCCAGGCGCTTAACCAACTAGACCACTGAGCCGGCATCCAACGGTGTTAATGTCTAACTTCAACCAATCCAGGAAGTTGCGCCACCGTACACCATTGTCTTCAGTTAGCTGATATCTTACAACAGACCTGGTTGAACTCCACTGGTAAGCGCCTGGCGCGAGACTGATAGGTCCTGGGTTCGAATCTCGCGAGGAGCGGGATCGTGGATGCGCACTGCTGAGGAGTCCCATACTAGGACGAAACGGCCGTCCAGTGCTTCCAGGTTTTCCATGGTGGTCTAGCTTCAATGGATTCATGATTTCAACCAGTGAAATTTCTAAAATCTCCACACAATCCCTTCTGACAAGTATGTAATTGACTAGATTAATTGATCATGTTAACTTATTGATCACTTATTGATCAGATCCATTTTATTGATTTATTAAAATGTTAGATCTAACATTTAGATCATTGATATACCATATACAATTTAAGTATTGAAATGTTAGAATTCTTCAAATCTCAAATGAGAACATAGAAGATAAGTGAGAAGGAATGTTATTCTAAATGGTGTCCAATATAGTATGAAACTTTCAGATATTTATAGTTTTTCAGTAAAGACGAAATTATTCACATACTGGGGGTTATAAGCATTTGTCCAATAGTGAATCTACACGTACATGTTCTGAAATATTCTCCCAAATGTGATTGAATGGAATATCTTCGGGTCTATCTGAGCTTTTTAAAGCTTCCGCAAGTTTACCCATGAACCATCCTCACATAAAATTTATAAAATGAACTAATTGTTTTAGATACATATATATATATATTAATAGTGAAATTTATGAGTCAACTGAAGCTAGACCACTATCCACGACCCCACCTTGCGAAATTCGAACCAAGGACATATCAATCACCCGCGCGAGCGCTTAACTACTAGACCACTGAGCCAGCACCCAACGGTGTTAATGTCTCACTTCAACCAATCTACGAAGTTATCTTTAGTGTAATTACTATCTCACAACAGACTCGGTTGAACTCATTTTGTTATTGCTTCTAATTAGAAATCCAGGAAATACCTCTTGGAGATCGTAAGATCCTAATACGTGCTGGGTTCGAATCTCGCGAGGCGGGATTAGGGATGTGCACTGCTGAAAAGTCCCATACTAGGACAAAATAGCTATCGAGTGTTTTCAGATTTTCCATAGTGGTCTAGCTTCATTTGATTCATGAATTCAACTACTGAAATTACCATGATGTCCTTACAATCCCTCATAGATATATTTGTTAATTCCAGTATTCTAATGTGAGATGGTAATCACTTATCAAATATATTGAATTACTTAGGGTTCTTCAAGTAGGTGGTTACTAATTACAACAACATCATTTCGGTTATTTAAATGATGTCACTTAAACATCTATAATTACTGGTCAAGCCTATCTCATGGACAGCCACCAGGTAGTTTACATTTAGATGCATGATTCAGACTAAAAGTCAGTGACTTATGGATTGATGACACATTTTCACTCATTTACTTCTAGTCTCCTTCCAACTTAATCTGATCGATTTCTTATCCAAGATTGTACATCATTCAATGTTCTTCTATTGTATCTGCTAATCCGAATTGTATAATAATTCCATAAAGCAGCTGGTTACAATTACCTATAAGCTGAGATGATTCTTGAGACTAATCACTCATTATTAGTTACGATCATGTTTTGTTCAAGAAATATTCATATCAGTGGATATTGATCTCAAAACCTGTGATGATGGGATAGAAACCTGAAAAACCACGAAAGCCATCATCCAGAAGATACAGGTGTGGTCGACGCAAAATACTTCGAATCCGTTGACAAGACACTATCAACAACAACCTACTGTGGGAGAGAACAAACCAGATTCCAGTTGAGGAAAAAATCAGGAAGAAGCACTGAAAGTGGATAGGACACACATCAAGGAAACCACTTAACTGTGTCACAAGGCAATCCCACACATGGAATCCTGAAAGCCGAAGAAGAAGAGGAAGACCAAAGAACACATTATTCCGATAAATGGAGATAGATATGAGAAGAATGAACAAGAATTGTATAGAACTAGAAAGGAAGGTGCTGGACAGAGTGGGATGGAGAATGCTGATCTGAGGCCTATACCCCATTGGGAGTAACAGGCGTAAGTAAGTAAGTAAGCATATAAGTTAATTACGAGTACCAAATAGCACGAAACCTAGATCCAAGATTTCCTATCAACTATCCCCAACCACCATCTTATCTCGATATAGTGCACGCAATGTCGAGTCACTTAGACTCGTGATCATATTGCAAATTGATCGACAGAATTCGATGTGCACTAAGAAAGACGTGACACACATGACATTGATCATCACTCAGTGATTAATCACACACATTTTTAAACCTAATCAACCCTACGCTCCATAGATCACAAATGAAAATCGAACTCATAACTTTTAAGTCACTAAAAGAGTACAGTACCTTTGTAACTGCTAAGTCTGAAAACATTAGTACAAATGTCTAGTCTTAATCATTGCATAATAAATATGATTATCAAGATGATGATTTGTGGAAAATCTCCACTTTAGATTATTCATAGACAGAGATGTTAACAACTAAGTTTTAAAGTACTATGTGATGTAATGATATGATTAATGGTACAAGATTTGACTTTCTCAAGATTCGATCTTGGTTGACACCATGTATGTTTAGGTGTATGAAATCCAGATAAGTAACAAATAAGACAAAACATCAGTTCAAATCATCATGGTTTTCGAACGTTTACAAGTTGATGGCACTTCAGGATATAAACTAATATCTCCTGGAAATCTAAGTGTAGGATTTATTTGTCGTAGATTGATTTAACTGGGAGTACCGTTAGAAACTAGAAAACACTGAACAGATGTTTTATCATAGTATGCAACCCCTCGATAGTGTTCACCTGTGATCATATCAAGAATCGAGCCGACTACGGCAGAATACGTATCCAAAACTCCTTGGTTTTCAACAGTACTTTATTTAAAAATAATCTATGACGTATACAATCTACAAATTACACCAACCTCCAAAAAAAACACCTTCAATTAAAACAATATCGAGGCAATCCCTACAGTATGCGCATATGCCAATAAGAGACTGATCAATTACAGTGTTAAAAATCATTGGGAAGATTCAAATAAATGATACAAAATGAATCTAAATTTCACCTCATTATACAAGCAGATGGTTATCAGGATCCAATAGCTAAGTGGGTAACGCGATGGAATTTGAAGCGAACGGTACTAGGTTCCAGTTGTAGAGTGAACATCAACTCTGAAATACAGGTACTTCCTAGTTGACGAGTCCCAAATAGGACAAAACGTATATCCTGGATTCTACTGCTAGCCACTATCATAAAGCTTGTAACTTTAGGCAATATCGAGGCAATCCACACAAGATGCGCATATGTCTATAATAAGAAACTGATCAATTACAGTCTTAAACATCAATTGGAAGATTCAAGTAAACAATACCAAGTGAATTTATGCTTCAACCCATCGCACAAGCAAGTAACTATCAGGACTCAATAGCTAAATGAATAATGCGATTATGTTTGAACCGAAAGTTACTGGGTTCGAGTCCCGGAGTGAACATCAAATCCCAAATAGGACAAAACGCTCATCTTGAATTCCATTACTTACAAAACTATCTTCAGTTAGCTGATTTTAATAAAGGATAAATAAAACCTCTTATATAGATACATTAATTTATTAACCATAATCACATTCAATATCTGTTATGTAACTGTCGAGAGAAAAAAAATACGAAGAAAACTACACCCTAATTTCTTTTTCTTTTTTTTTCATTTTAAATTTCACTAGTTTCTTTCATTCTGTCTTCTTTCTTTTCATGATCCTTTTTTTGTTTATGTAACTACCATCGATTTTACAAACAGATCAATGTATGTAGGTATATATTAATAAATTTCATACCCCTTCCTACCCTCCCCCCCCCCAAAAAAAATACCATACCCATTTTGTAATGACTGTAAATGGTAATCACGAGACTTAATAAGTTCGAATTGATTGGTTCATGGTAGATTTTTTCTTTAGGTAAATATTGATCTGAATAGTAAACTAGACAAGGAGTGAATGATTTTTGGATAATGATATTGATAGATCATTGAAAGTATTCAAAGATCTGAAGTATCATTGTATTTGTATCATTTCAGTGCTTCATCCCGATTTTTTCCTCAACTGGAAACTGGTTTGTCCTCTCTCACAGTAGGTTGTTGTTGATAGTGTCTGGTCAACGGATCCAAAGTATTTTGTGGAGACAATTGTTAAAAAACACTTGTATCTTCTGGATGATGGCTTTCGTAGTTCTCCAGGTTCCCGCCTCATACAGTAGAACTGTCTTGACATTTGTATTGAAAATTCTGACTTTGGTGTTGGTTGACAGATAGTTGTTATGAGTTCCAAATGTTCTTCATTTGGAAACATGCTGCTCTTGCTTTGCCAATCCGTGCCTTCACATCTGCATCAGATCCACCGTGTTCATCAATGATACTTCCCAGATATGTTACGGTTTTTACATCTTCCAAATATTCTCCGTCAATTGTGATTGTATTGGTGCATGCTGTGTTGTATCGCAGAATCTTGCTTTTCCCTTTCTTTATAATGAGATTTACTGCTGCTGAGGCTGCTGCTGCACTTGTCGTCTTCTCCTGAGTTTGTTGTTGCGTTTGCGATAGAAGAGCCAGATCATCTGCAAAGTCTAGATCATACAACTGCATCCTAGAAGTCCACTGTATCCCGTGCTTACCTTCCCTTCAGATGTTGACGCCTTCATGATCCAGTCGATCACCAGGAGAAAGAGTGAGAAAGGGTGAGAGTAAGCAACCTTGCCTGACACCGGTCTTTACTTCGAACGAGTGGAGTTCAACCATAGGATGGTGGCTGGAGGTACTTAACAGGAAACGCTGGACCTAGGTTTCTTGATACTTGGCACTTGTCAGCAAGCTTTACCAGCAATCTTGAGGGAACTGATGGTCCCTGATGGGTTCCATCTCGTGTTACCCAGCCTCATAGTCAGAGATGTTACCACTTGGCTATCCGGGCGGCAACTGACCTCCTGTATGACCGAAATGTATTTACAATTGATCGATCACTGGTTGGTGATCAATGTCATGTGTATCAGGTCCTTCTTAGTGCAGATCGAATCCTATCGACCAAGTTCAACTATGTAGGGTGTGAGATATTCATCCGTAGCATGCAATAGATGGGGATTACGCAACTTCGTAAATTGATCCATGGTAGACATTAACACCGTTGGATCCCGGTTGAGCAATCTGTACGTTTAGTGTTTAGACTCATGATCGAAGGTCCTTTGTTTGATCCCTTGTAGTCCGGTCGTTGACACTGATAGAAGGATGAGATAGCTATTCCATAATTCCAGATTTTCAGTGGTAGTCCAACTAAGATTAGTTCAAGGTTTGTACTATAAAAATAATTCATATACTAAAGAAGATCTCGAATGTCAGTAAATTTCAAGTTTCGTCGATCTCTATAAATAATACATATCAGAAGGTGTAAGGAAATCAATGTTTCCTTAAGAAATAAAACTTGGACCATTCAATAGTGAAATATGACCTAGGTTTCAGACTATCTGAGAACGATGTTCCAAGAAGGAGTTAAACACATGTTATGTTACTAATTCAACGATGACCGGCTAGCCCTACTGGCTCCAACAAACATTTATATTAAACAAATGTTTCGTTCTAGTTTCAGGTTAACCAGATTTGTGCGCCACTTGAAATTGAATTCGAAACCTCGAGGTATACAGGTAATCATCATTGTCTAAACACACTATTCTGAAAACCAATAGTTTACAATTTCCATCTAACTTAATTTAAACTGTACTGGTTCAATAAACAATTATTTGTCACTTAGAATAGGTGGATAGTGGCTGGCAGTAGAATTCAAGATGCTTCTTGTAATTTGTATCACGGACCGATTTCAGTTAGACAACCATCGAAAATCATGAAACTTTGAACAGTATTTTCATTCTAATATAAGACTCCTTCTCAATGGACATGTATGACCTCATAAAAGATCATATATAGCACCTGGCATCCAACTTACAGACCACGGAATCGGCATTCAATGGTTAACATCTCTAGCCTCAATCGATTTAAGTTATTGATTGACCATCATGGCTTGTTCATATGAAATGAGTCTCACACAAAACATAAGTTAATCCCACTAGTTACGGCTAGTTAATCAATAACGTAAGACTTTAAAAATTTAATAACCTCCCTACACTACTGTACGGAAAAGAGTATTATTATTGTCCCCTATTACTTATTTAGGCCTGTTACTGCTCATCGAGGAGCGTAGGACCAACGTCAGCACTCTTCATCCAACCCTGTCCAGGGCAATCCTTTCCAGTTCTTATTCATCATTTTCATATCCGATTCTATTTCCCGACGTAATGTGTTCTTAGGCCTTCCACATTTACGTATCCCTTCACGATTCTAAGTTAGGGCTTGCTTCGTGATTCAGTTTCGTGATTTCCGTAATGTATGTCCTATTCACTTCCAACGTCTTTCCCGAATTTCTTCTTCAGCTGGAAGCCGATTTGTCCTCTTTCACAGTAGACTGTTGCTGATGGTATCGGGCCAATGGATATTGAGTATTTTGTCTAGACAACTATTTATAAATCCTTGTACGTCGTTGATGATGGTTGTAGTAGTTCACAACGTTTCATCTCCGTATAGTACGACTGTCTTGACATTCGTACCGAAGGTTCTCACTTTAATATTGGTTGAAAGTTGTTTAGAGTCCCATATGTTCTTGAGTTGTAGGAATGTGGCTCTTACTTTGCCAATCCTCGCCATCACTTCTGCATCTGAACATCCTTGTTGATCGATGATGCTTCCCAGGTACGTGAAGAATTCTATATTTTCCAGAGTCTTTGCATCAAGTGTGATTGGGTTGATGCTCTTCGTGTTGCATTTGAGGACCTTGCTTTTTCCTTTGTGTATGTTGAGATCTACTAATGCAGAGACTGCTGCTACCCTAGTCGTCTTCATCTGCATTTGTTGGTGTGTATGGTATAGGAGAGCTTGATCATCTGCGAAGTCCAAATCGTCTAATTGGTTTTGAGCTGTCTATGGTATTCCGTTTTTTACCTCAGATGTCGAGGTCTTCATAATCCAGTCGACCACCAGAAGAAAGATGAAGGGGGGAGAGTAGACAACCTTGTCTGATTCCAGTCCTTACTTGGAATGCATCTGTCAGCTGTCTTCCATACACGACCTTGCACTGTAGTACGTTGTATGCATTCCGGATAATGTTAATAATCTTCTCAGGAACTCCGTAGTGTCGAAGAAGTTTCCATAATGTCCTCTAAACCATACTGTCAAGTGCATTTTTATAATCAATGAAGTTGATGTGTAGTGACGAGTTCCATTCAACTGATTGTTTGACGATCACTCGTAGTGTCGCAATCTGGTCTATGCACGACCGATCCTTACGCAATCCAGCTTGTTGATCTCGAAGTCGAGCGTCTACTGCGTCTTTCATCCTGTTCAGTAACACTTTGTTGAACACTTTTCCTGGTATTAACAGTAGTGTAATGCCTCTGTAGTTTTCACACTTGCTCAGATCTCCTTTCTTTGGAATCTTGATGAGGTGTCCTTCTTTTCAGTCCATCGGCACTTGCTCCTACTCCTAAATATTCTTGTATAGAAGATGAAGCATGCTTGTAGTTACTTCAATGTCTGAATTCAGTGCTTCAACTGGTATATTGTCAGGTCGTGCTGCTTTCCCACTCTTGATTTGTCTGATGGCCATCCTGATTTCTTCCGTCGTTGGTGGAGTGACATGTATGGGAAGGTCTGTGTGTGCTGCTTCAATGTCCGGTGGATTCAATGGAGCTGGTCTATTCAAGAGTTCCCCAATGTACTTTACCCATCTGTTCCGCTGTTGTTGAATTTCAGTGATTGGCCTGCTTTCTTTGTCCTTGACCGGTCTCTCTGGTTTACTATATCTCCCTGCTAGTTCCTTCGTTGTATCACATGGTTGTTTAATATTTCTTTCTCTTGTAGCTTTTTCTGCCGTCGTTGCTAGTTAATCCACGTATTTGTGCCTTGTTGTCTTTAATGCTCTTCTTCACTTGCTTGTTTGCTTTTGTGCACTCAGCTTTTGCCTTGACTTTCTCTGCTCGTGTGTGGCTGGTGCCAATTGCCGTCTTGTTGTTCTTCCTTTGTTGAAACTTGTTCAGGGTTTCCGCAGAGATCCATTTCTCATGACGATGCTTCTTGTGGTCCAGAACCTCCTGACATGTTGAAGTTAATGCATCTTTGATATCTTTCTACTTGTCTTCCATAATAGTTGCTTCTTTCAGTAGATCCTGTAAGGCTTGGAACCTATTGGTTAGAGCTGTCTTGAATCCGTCGAGATTGTCAGTATCTCAATGGAAGGCTGTATTGAACCTTTGTAATGTTTTCCCCCAATTGTCCACCGTTTTCTTTAGTTTAATTTTCATCTTGGCCACAACCAGGTGGTGATCTGAAGCTATGTCAGCTCCTCTCCTGGTTCTCACATCTTCCATTGTCCTTCGAAATTTTTTATTGATACAAATATGATCTATCTCGTTCACTGTGGTGTGGTCCGGTGATAGCCACGTAGCTTTGCGTATGCGTTTGTTGAGGGCATATTGTGCAGCGTATGACCAATTTGTTGAATGAACATAAATTTGCAGATCTGTCACCATTTTCGTTCCTTTATCCCAGTCTCTGCATGTCTTCCTATGATATCTTCATATCAGGTGTTGTCCATTTCAACTTTGTCATTCAGATCTCCTATTAAGATGGTCAGGTCCCTTTTTGGCTATTCGCTATGAGTGCTTGAAAGTTCTCATAGAACTGATCATTATTGTCATCGTTGCTATTATTGGTGGGTGCATAATAGTGGATAACATTTATTGTGATTTCCTTCTTCTTTGTTTTGAAGGATGCTTTGATGATTATAGGATTCATGAAATTCCCATCCTACAAGTGCATTTCGTCCTCTTTTGGACAGCATTAGATCAACTTCCTGAGTGTGTGGAGTATTCTCCTCTTCGTGACCGGAGTATAGCAGCATCTATCTATCTGTTTATCTATTTGAGATGATGATGATGATTTGTTGCTCAGGTGTCTGATTTTATTGAAGTTTCGTTCTCTGAGCCGGATAGTTTGGTCATGGAGCTTTCAGTATTCTTCTGAACCACATCATCACCTTCTAACTGTAGTTTGTTCTGATGATGTTATTTAGAAGAACGATGAAAGCTTCACGACCAAACTATCTAGCTCAAGAAACAATACTCCATCCAAATCTATCTATGTAATATCTTCAATTGAAAATCAAATTATATATATATATATATATATATATATATATATATATATATATATATATATTCACTGTACAATAAACTACATTCACTTAACTGAAATTCACATTTTTCTCATAGTAATTATTCATTTATCCATATATAATTTTGTAATTAGTGATAACTACCAAAAAGAAAAAAAAAAGAAGAAAGTTGTTTCCATGATAACTTCAATCCATTTATCATAGTTAATTTAGTTGTTTCTTTTTTTTGTTTCTTTTTTTGTTTGTTTTTCTTTTTGTTTTTTGTTCACAAGACAAAAACCAAAAAAAAAACAGAAAGAAAATCAATAAATAATCAACAATATTTATGATAAACATTTTTTTCTAAGTGAATGTTTTCACACTACTCAAATTGTGTTGTTCCCTATCCCCTCCCCTCCCTACCCCTCCCTCCCTTTCATTGTTTTTTTCTTCTTCTTCACTTTACAACAGAAATATTTCCATATTTTATTGATTTATTGAAAAATTTTTTTAATTTTTTTTAGAAAATTGAGTTGTCATGATGTAAATAAACAAACAAACAAACAACCAACCGAAGAAACAAACAAATAAATTCGATTGATATTCATTCTATTGAAATTTTAATTGGAAGATAGAAAAATTTAAAAGTTTTATGTTGATTGTTTTATCGATAGATTTCAATGGTTTATTTATTGTACGTTTTTTTTATTTTTTAAATAAGATCATTTGATCGATTGATGTTGGATCACCATGAAAAACTTGAAAGTACTAGATGGATGTTTTATCTTAGTATGAGACTTTTCAACAGTACACATCTACCATCCTGAATGTGGGACTCGAACCCAAAACGTTTGGTCTCGCGTACAAACATTTAATCTCTAAACCAATGAGTTAACATTCAATGGTGTTAATGTTTAATTTTAATCAATTCATGAAATTATGTCACTGTCCATCATCGTCTTCAGTGAGCTAATGCCTCACAACAGATATGGTTAAACTTCACTGATCATGGCTTTTCACTAGAACTATGAGAATTACCTTACGAGGCTAATCACTAGTGAGCACATGGTAATTATCAGTATGGGGTTATGGAAATTGTTAAGAATTTAATTGAGATCATGAGTTGATTGATGTTAGACAACCATTGAATACATGGAGGCAGTGGATAGGTATTCCATACTAGTATGATTTAGAGGTCAATCGTTTACACACGAGATCGAAGTTCCTGGGTTTGAATTCCGGGAGCAGGATCATGAATGCACACTGCTGCGAAGTTCAATACTAGATCGGGACGGGTATCAGGTGCTTCCAGATTTTTAATGGTGGTCTAATATCAATCAATTCATGATCTCAAGCAAAAACTTAACAATCTTCACAATCCTATATTGATAATTCATTTATTCTGTTGAATAAATCATTCAGTGAAAGTTCAAAAGTAAATCATGCTAATAAGGCAGTAACAGCATGGAACAATATATTTCAACTAACGTTACATTTTTCTATTAATTTGAAGAAAATTCATTTGCTCATTGATCATTCTAACTCCATCTGGAGCCCCTTTGAGGCTACTGCCGGTCTCGATCCCGGATAAAGGAAAAGGGTAAGGCATATAGTTAGCGACCCCATCCCGTAGAAAACTAACTCACTAAAAATACGCTAACCATTGATCATTCTCCGCTATTTTATGCTTATCTAGACCGCATACCTCAGCATCGTTTGAAGTTAAAAATTATTGTATATTTTTTGATTTTTGTTAATAGTAGGATCCAAGGTATACGTTTCAGACTTTTTCAGTCTCTTCAGATAAACGCATCTCCACTTTAGTTTTGAAAACCTGGATGCAATGGACAACCCTTTCGTTGTGGTATGGAATTCCTCGGCGGTAGTGTGCATCTAAGACCCCGCTCCCAGGATTTGAACCAAAGACCTTCGGTCTTGCGAGCAAACGCTTAACCACTAGACCACTGAGTCGGCACCCAATGGTGTTAATGTCTAACTTCCATCGATCCATGAATGGCTACGCAACCATTCATTTATTAACTGAAATAGATACCTGTCTCTACTCGACACAGACTGAACTCTACTGATCAATGTTTCTCACTGGAACTCCAAGAAATCGACCTGGAGCCAGTCACGAAAGAGTCCCATACTAAGAGGAAACGGCTGTCCAATACTTTCAGGTTTTCAATGGTGGTCCAGTTACATCGACCCATGGAATTCAACTATTAAACACTTTACATTGCATCATTTTCGCGGTTAAACTATAATTCGATTGTAAATCCTTTTACAAGTCAAATTACATTTTGGTAAAACAACTCATAAAAGTTTGATGTGGAATTCTTTCAACTAAGTAATATTGAATGACTATAAAGTAGATCAATCCTTTGAAAAAAATATTCTGAATAGGTAAAACACTACTTACAAGTAGACAAACATTTAATCTTAGGTTTTTCATTAAGATCACGAATCGATTGATGTTAGACTACCATAGAAAACCTGGAAGCTCTCGACGGCCGTTTCGTCCTAGCATGGGACACCACAGCAGTGAGCATTCAAGATCCCACCCCCAGAACTCAAACGCTCGAAAACTTAATCTGTTTGGCTACTGAGCCGGCACGTAACGGTGTTAATGTCTAATCCATGTCAGGTAGAGACGGATATCTACCTTAGACAATAGAAGATGGTCGCGTGATTTCGTGGATTGATTGAAATGAATCTAAATTTCAATCGTTTCACTTGTCAACTCATCAATATTTTGATATGAACCATGGATTCAAATCTTGAAAGAAAAGTTGCTAAAAAGAATGTAAGTAATCATTTATATGCTGACAATTCATCAACGGAATATTCATAATATATCAATGAACTTCTTTTAAGATAGCCAGTTGAACAGTCCATGTATTAATTAATTAATTAATTACTCCTGTTGCTCCTCGTTCAGGAGTATAAACTCAATACCAGCATTTTCCATCCAACTCTGTACTATACAAACCCTTCAATTCGTTTCCGGTTGCTATTCAACCTTTCTTTGTCTGCTTCTAATTCTCAGCGCAGAGTATTGTTTGGTCTACCTTTTTTCTGTTTTCCTTCACAATTCTATATTAGAGCTTGCTTAGTGACTCAGTTTGATGATTTCCATAATAAATGTCCAACCCACCACTTCCAACATCTTTTCCTAATTTCCTCTTTAGTCTGAAGCTGTTTTGTTCTCTCGCACAGTAGGCTGTTGCTGATGGTATTCAGTCGACGGGTTTTAAGTATCCTATGTAGACAATTGTTCATAAATTTTTATACAATTCTGATGATAGTTGTAGTAATTCTTCACGTTTCAGCTCCTTACAGTAGGACTGTCTTGACATTCGTATTGAAGTTTGTGACTTTGACATTGGTTGAAAGTTGTTATGAGTTCTATATGTTCTACAATTATAGGAATTCTGTCTTTGCTTTGGCAATCCTCACTTTTACGTCTGTATCTGACAATCCTTGTTCATCAAATGATACTTCCATGTATCAGCGGTCAATAAATTCATTCTTATGTATATATGATGAATTTTTAGTGTGATCTTCCAAGCTTAATCTTGTTGGTAATTGCCGATTCGTTGGATAGAATGTTTAAGTAATATCTATCTCAATAGTTGAGATCATGAGTTAGTTGAGGCTAGACAACCATGGAAAACCTGGAAGCAATGGATAACCGTTTCATCCTATTGTGGGACTCAATGGTAGTACACATCCACGATTCTGCCTCTCGAAATTCGAACCAAGGACATATCCATCTCGCGCGCGAGCGCCTAATCACTAGACCACTGAGTCGGCACCCAAGGGTGTTCATGTCTAACTTCATCCAACCCACGAAGTTGTGCCACCATACACCATTGTCTTCAGTGAGTTGATGTTTCACAACAGACCTGATTGAACTCCACTGGTAACCGCTTCTCACTAGAACTCGTCGATGCGTACTGATGAGAAGTCCCATACTGGGACGAAACGGCCCTCCAGTGACTCCAGGTTTTCCATGGTGGTCTAGCTTTAATTGACTCATGATTTCAACTATTGAAATTTCTAAAAATCTCCACAAAATCCCTTCTCATAATATCTATCGCTTTCAATATGATATACTTGGAAATTTTTAATAAAGCCAGAATTTTAAAGTCATAGAACAGAATGAATACAGTGACAACTTCAAACGCTTGTGCTGTATACCATTCCTAGTTACATACTGAATATATTCAGAAAAAGAAATTCTTATTCGAGAATTGAAAACTGTTCCAAAAAATGTGGCATATTGCGGTGTATGCTACTGATATCGATAGATATAAGTAATATGTATCATCAATAGAAAGTGAAATGCCTAGAAGCAGAAGGTTAAAAAGATCAAAGAAATGAGAACCAGAACAGAGAATAATTGGTGTGGAAAGGAAGGAGCAATGAAGTTTGAGACAATTGGTTGACAATATGCAATTGTAGTATATAATATATGGTTCTCAGATTGCACTAAGATGTTTTGTAATTTTATATTCAGATGCATCCTATTGTCCCCACTTGTATTCTCACTCACAAATTCCCGTGTCCCTGCCAACCGGGAGCGGGGAAGTGTGTCGTTCTGCGGATACCATTGCGGACTTAGTGCTTAGGTGTTAGGGCGATTTGGTGCGGGAGCTGACATCGAGTGAAGTGTTCTGGCGGGTTGAAACGCTAGTACTGCCGACGGAGAGGAGCAGTCGGACGTACAGCTGCTGGTCGGTGTGTCACAGACTCGAAATTTTGACGAAGAGTGTGGCACAGACTGCAGAAAAGAAGAAAGTCTCAAAGCGAGCAGATCCACCGCAAGAAAGACTGCTCTAAATGGGGGGGGGACGAGTGTGGTGTATGCTACTACTGATGTCGATAAATATAAGTAGTATTTATCATCAATCAAAAGATTAAGAAGATCAAAGAAAAGAGAACAAAAACAAATAATGATTGATGTGGAAACGAAAAAACAATGAATTCTGAGACAATCTATTGATATTTTTCAAATGGTTCACAGATATTACTAAGATATTTCATAATTTTATATTCAATTTCATTTAGTTGTCCTCATTCACATTCTCATTTATTCCATTAGTATATGACTCCTTAATAGTAGTGCACACTTATGATCCCTTTCGCAGGACTCGAACCTAGAACTTTTGGTTTTAATATTTATCTATGATAAACTGGTTATTACCAATAAGATACTACTAATAATAGTAATAATCATAATGTATTTTTACATTCTACACATTATAATTCATTCTATTCTTTATCATTTCTATTTTATCTATTCTATCCGGGTATTGTAATAAAGAGAATAAATAGAGAATATACAATCATTCCCCCCCTCCTCTCTTTTTTTTTGTTTTCTATTTTAATCACATCAAAATAAACCATCAATTGGACATTTACGTTTACATTTAAATAAAATGAATCCGCCCATTTAGAATAAAATTTGTTTAGCTTTATATTTGAACTACTCAATGAAAAATAGTACAAGAGGATACCCATTCAAATGTTTGTGGGTGTGGGTGTGTGGGTGGGTGTGTGGGTAGGTGGGTTGTTGGGTGGGTGGTTGGTTGGTTGGTTGGTTAGTTGGGGAGATAGGTGAATGCATATTATTTACTCATTTAGTTATATAAGTAGTATATTCATCTATACACATTTATAAGGATATTGATATACTTAATATATGTGTTATTATTATTATTATTATAAGACAGAATATGTTTCTAAAAATAGTATACAAAATAAGAGACAATAAGAACAGATAGTTTGAATGGAGCTTTTCACTTAATGAATAGAGAATATCACTGTTATCCAAACGGTGGCAACAACAACAACAACAACAACGAGAAAAAATTAGTGTGAAAACACGTCAAAAAGAGAAACTATGTTAAATTTTAGATATTGATTAATATAAATAAGAATGATTAGTGGTTAGTAATCGAATTTAGAAAGCGAGTTTTGTCCTATTTTGAGACTCGCCAACCTACATCCTAAATGTAGGTTTGCCCCCAAATGCCTTGGTACGGCCGAGAGTGGGGAGAGTCCGCTCTCCCTCTCGAAATGCTCTTACATGGTCACGCGTATATAGCCTTTGCTAGGGAAGTCCTACTCACTGCCTTCTCGCATCACGGGTGTTGTTTACAAAAATGAGAGGACGAAAAACGATTGTCCGACGCTTTAACCGGATCCCAAACCAATGGTGCACATGGGCTCCAGGATCTTGAGGGACCGAATAGCGTTTGAACCAATTTCTTGGTCACCGACTGCCATGTGACTGCACGTCTTCACGATGCTCCACTGCCTTGTGGATCAGATCTTCAGGTCGAAGGCTCAGGGTGTGGCCCTCTAAGAAAACCACCTGCTTCGGTTTGGTCACCTAGGCAGTATCACATCCCTCACACATATCAAATGAGATCTGTGTGGTGCATATATATTTGGTGCCTCCTTGTACCAATATCTATGTGCTAAAATAAATAATAATAAACATCCTAAATGTCGATGTTCACTTCAAGACTCGAACTACCATATATCTCTGTATATAATCCTTTAACGTAAGGCAATGTTGAGATAATCTACACACAATGTATATATGCCAATTAGAGACCTAAAAATTACAGTTTTTAAACATCAATGAGAAGATTCAAACAACCAATACAATTTAACAGTTATGAATACCACAATTGTGGTGTGTACTACTTATGTAGACATAAGTAGTATATGATGTTAGTCGTGAACGGAATGTCTTGCATCATAGAGAGATAAGAAGATCGAACAGTAATAAAGAATGAAAACAGAATGCAAATTGGTATGAAAATGCAAGAACAAGGGAATTCTGAGTTTTTTTGAGACAATTGATGGATAGTTTGCAAAATTGAGCATTTCCTTATATGGTTGTTAGATTTGATTAACAAGTACTGTAATTTGTTGTCAAGTACATTCGATTGTCCCCCCCCATATTGGTGTTCTTATTCACTACACAATTACTACTGATATTTTGAAAGTAAATTAGTTTATAAGTGACCAGTATATTTAAGTAAATAAGAGCATTCTATGAAATAGTCTAAATCTAGATCATTCAGCAACATGAAGGTTGTTCAACGAAGAAGAAAATCAAGATTGATAGATATAAGTTTTCAGTTTTGTGTAGTCGAATTTCATATAGCTCACTTCTAGTTGAAGTTTACATTGATGATATTGTTTAGGAAGAACTATGAAAGGTTTATGATTAAGTCAACTAGCAAAAAGAATAAAATTCTTTCAAAACTATACAATCGTCTTAATAGTTAATTGTTAATATACGTATGGATTAGTTGGATTAGTTGAAGTTAGACATTAACACCGTTGGGTGCCGGCTCAGTGGTCTAGCAGGTGTGCGCTCTCGTGCGAGACTGATAATTTCTGGGTTTGGATTTTGCGAGGCAGGATTGTGGATGTACACTGATGAGGAGTCCGACAATAGGATGAAACGGCCTTCCAGTACTTCCAGGTATTCCGTGGTGGTCTAGCTTCAACTAACTCATGATCTCAACTAATAAAATTACTATAATATCCGCAACACCCCTTCTGCTATGAAGGGTAGTCTACAGTGTAATATAGAGGTTGTGCAATGTCATCGACTGATTGAAGATAGATGTATACACCATTCGATCCTGGATATTCATTTGAGTACTAAACTTGTCAAAAGATTTTAAATGTGCAATATAAGCTGGACAACAATTTGAAAAGCAGTGAAAAGTAATAAGGTGAAAACAATTTAAAGAAAATGAAGACGGAGACTACCAAACGAACCACACATGATGGAGAAACTCTGGAACAGGTGGAATCTTACACGTACCTGTAAGTCATCATCCATGAACAAGGAGGATCCGATGCAGATGTAAAGGTAAGGATTGGCAAAGCAAGAGCAACATTCCTACAACTTAAAAACACATGGAACTCAAAACAACTATCAAACAATGTCAAAGTCACAAACTTTAGTACGAACATCTAGACAGTTTAGTTGTATAAAACTCAAAGCTCGAGAACTGCTACAACCATCGTCAACAATGTACAGGTATCGATAAACAGTTGTCCACACAACTCAACATCCATTGGCCGGATAACATCAGCAACAAACTATTGTGGTAGAGAACAGACCAACCTCTAAATGAAGAGGAAATTAGGATTGACGTTCTAGGTGGTGGGTTGAACATACATTACGGAAACCATCAAACTGTATCCCGAAGCAAGCACTAACTTGGAATCTTGAAAGGAAATAAAAATAGAACAATCAAAGAACACATTGAGTCGAGAATTGGAAAAATTATCCAGCACAGTGTAGGATGGAGACTGCTGGTGGGTGGCCTATACTCCTCGATGAAGGATAACAGACGTAAATAAGTAATAGTCTGGATGAATTTCCTAGTAGAAAGCATTATAATTAAAGGTTTTTTATAGTTTGTGTCATTCATATGCCTGTGAGTGTATGCTAAATGAAGGGATAAATGACAGATGTTAATAAATGTGTGCAATTGATTGTGATTTGGTTCAACTATTTGAATGATTTTCTGTACATAATTGATCAAGTTAGCTGATACAGTTTTCTAGTTCTTCTTTGTCTTTTCATACAAATATCAGATTAATGTCAGAATTGAACAATCATTCAACATAACATCTATCAACTTGTTACCTTAGTTACAACTTCCTTTCCTATATTTGGGACATAATTGTTACATCATGATTTTCCCTAACTGAATATCAGTTGCATATAACTGATCACTTTTCACTACATTAGAATATCTCCAAACAGACTTAACAACTGCTGTCATTCACTCTAATTTAGGATTTATCAGTAGTATACATTTTATAAACTGGAATCAAAAGTTGTCAGCTGTTAGGCTTTAATCTATTGAGCAATCTTAAGATATAGTGTACACAGTAAGGTATATGAAGATGTATATATCTGACTATTAGGGAATTTATGCAAATGCATCGGTTAGGAAGTTTTTTTTTCAAAAATTCAAACAAAACAAACTTCTTTAACACTTCTGTACAAGCTAAGTGGATAACGCATGACTTTTGAAGTGAACAATACTGGGTTCGAGTCCTGGATTGAACATCATCTGTCAGATGCAGATACATCCAGTTGATCAGTTTTAAAAAAAAAAACAACGAAACGTGCGTTCCGCACTCCACTACTAGCAACTATACATCTTTATGTATAATACTTGTGACTGAATGCAACATTGAGGCAATCTATACAGCATGCACATATGCCAACAAAAGACTGATTAATTATAATTCTAAACATCAATGAAAAGATTCAAGTAAATAATACTAAATAAATTTAAACTTCACCCAATTGCACAATCAACGGACTGTCATAACTCAATAGCATTTGAAGCGAATTGGTATTGGATTCAAGTCCTAGAGTGAACCCAATTGATGAGTCACAAAAATAGGACGAAACGCTCATCAAAATGGATTTCACTACTAGCCATTATCCATCTTTGCTTATATTCATTGTTGTCTTAATTCCCCTTTAATTTATGCTTAAATGTTAAATTTTGTTGTTGTTGTTGTTGTTTTCTTTTTGTTGGTAGAAAACAAACAAACAAACAAACAAACTAAGGATGACTTCAATATAAAAAGGAAGTTTGTTTACTAAACATTTCATCAATATATTGATTGATTGTTTGTTTGTTTGTTTTGTTTCCACGTGACTGTAAACAAAGATATTGATTGATTATTGAATAAACATTTCGATTAGATATTGATGAATCATTCATTAGAACGAAATAAAGGGTTAGAATCATTATCATTATTATTGATTTATTGATTTATTTATCAGTATGCACTTGTAAAGTTTGTTGAATTTTTGATTAAAATCATAAATCGATGAATGTTAAACCATCATTGAATACATGGAATCATTGGATGATCATCTTGTTTTAGTATGAAACTTTTCAGTTATGCACATCAACGATTTGACATCAAAAGGGAGTGAAACTCAGGACCTTCGGTGTCGAGCGTGAACGCTTAAACTTCAGATCACTGAACCGACATTCAACGATGTTATTATCTAATTTCAACCATTCCACAATATTTTGCAACCATCTTCCATTATCTTCAATGGGAAACTGCCTCAGCACGGATACAGAAGGCTCGACTAGCTTTTGCCAACTTGCGTCATATGTGGCGTAGGCGAGATATCCGTCTATCAATCAAAGGACGTGTTTACTACGCAGCAGTTCGTTCCGTCCTACTTTATAGTAGTGAAACATGGCCGTTAGGAGTAGAGGATACTCGTAGGTTACTAGTATTTGATCAGAAGTGTCTTCGAAACATTGCTCGTATATCCTGGAACCACCGAGTAAGTAACTCAGTTGTTAGGAAACGGGTACTAGTTAAAGATGGCAAATCAATTGATGAAGTAGTGAAAGTTAATCAGTTGAGATGGCTGGGACATGTGTTGCGCATGCCAGACCACCGACTGCCCAGACGTGAGATGTTTTATGGTGTAGGAATAGGTTGGAGGAAAGTTAGGGGCGGCCAGATCAAAACATGGCACAAATCCATGAAGTCACTGACAAGTGAACTGAGCCATGTTGGTAAGTGTAGACTACCTGGTTGTGGACCGCGAGATGATAGCAACCGATGGTTAGAGACCTTGAATGACATGGCTGAAAATCGTTTGCAATGACGCAGGTGCATCCACTCTTTGTGTTCCCCCAAATTCTAATCTTCTGTATTCTTCATGTCCTTTATTTTCTTTCCAAATCTATTCCACTGAACTATACTCCTTAAATAACATCATCAAACCTTAACGTTCCCTGTCACTACTTATACTTTCACTACTCTGCCACTACGGGATTTGAATCAATAACTGAATCTCTGTGCTAATGTGGTATGGCAACTCGAACTGATGCACATACGTACGTACGAAGTTCTACGTTGTTACTGACTGACTGCCTCACACCCGACATAGATTAGCCTCATCGGTCACGGCTTCGTTAGTTTTCTGTGTGGTGACTATGTTAATTTGACTTCACAGATGTTTTTTGAATGTTTGATTTGAAGTTTCTTCATGTCCCTTTATTTTTTTTTTCTCTTTCCAAATTTATTTCCCTGAATAACATCTTCAAACCCTAATCTTCCCGATTACTGCTTATACTTTTACTACCACTACCATTATAGGATTTGAATCGACAATTGTACGTACGTACAAACGAAGTTCTACGATGTTACTAACTGACTACTGATATGAACAATTCATGAAAGTAAAACTTCTTTTCATATTTCTTGACTTTTATTTTCCGTTGAATAATCAACTGTAGAAGAATGATCTGAGAAAATAAAAACGAGGGGTTAGTGGACTATTAAGCTGTTAAAAGTCAGTACAAAATGTTTAGGTATAAGATAGAATAGATGATAAAGTTCTTCTTATGAGAATGAAAATTTTTTTAAAGAAAAATCAGAACGAGAATAATTTTTTTGGATTATTGATTATTTTTTTGTTGTTGTTTTCTAAATATTTGCCTGTTACGATGAATAATAGATTTCACCTTGAGCTTCGTTGCCTCCTCACTCCCCTCCTCACTCCCCTCCTCCCATCCCCCCTACACACACACAAATAGTATTCTAACTCTTTTTTTTAATTTTGTTTACATTTCCTAATTAGTAACAGTAATTTGTTTTTCAGTTTTCTGTTTGTTTTCTTTTATGAAACGGTAAACAAATTTACGTTCTTGAAAGGAAGAAAAGAAAGTAAATAAAAAAATATATAGATGAATTGTGAATAGTACTGAGATCTGGGACAAGTGTTTCATCTTATCTGAGACTCTTCAGCCAGATGTTCTTGTATCTAATTGATGATAGTCACATTGAAATTTAAGACCTACTTATTTCATTATAAATATTCAATGAATTATCCATTAAGTTAATGTGTTTAGTTAGTTGCTAGTCTATGAAATGGGTATGAGGTTTATATACAAAGATGGATAGTGGCTAGTAGTGGAATCTAGTATGCGCATTCCTTTCTATTTAGGACTTGTCAGCTGGGTGTGTCTGCACCTCAGAGTTCATGTTCAATCTGGGGCTCGAACTTAGTACCGTCTGTTTCAAACGTTATCACGCTATCCACTTAGGCACTGAGTCCTAATAGCCACTTGCTTGTGCATGAATATGGGTATGAGTTTTATTTGTAAATGTTTGTTATTATGAATTGAAATTGATCAATCTTTGTTAGTATATCTTAATCATGAACCGATTGTCTCAACACCACTGTTTATGCATAAGTTTCAAGTAAATTTAAACAGGAACCAGTTGAGTAATCCAAGACAGTCGTTTCGTATTATTCGAGACTCATCAATTGAATGTAATTGTATCCTGGAGCCAGTGCTTACATTCAGTAGCTTAGTGGCTTTTACTGTTAATCATAACTGATCATCGCGAGGAGGGATCGTGGATGAGCATTGTAACTAAGGAGTCCTACAATAGGACGAAACGATCGGCCAGTTCTTCCAGGTTTTCCATGGTGGTCTAGCTTCAGTTGACTCATGAATTCAACTATTACAAATTATAACTAATTGTTTAATTTGTGATGGTTTACCCAGGATGGATATATAACAAATATGATTGATCAAAATTCAGTTCTCATTCATCGAAAATGGCATAATTCAGACTTTTTCTCATAGTTCTGTACATAAATCACAATATGTATTTAAGAGGTCCTTTCAAAAAAAGATCTACCTTGATACATAGTATTAAAGATCCTAAAATATAACACGGAGAACACAAACCCAATCACACTTGATGGAGAAACCCTGGAACAGGTGAAAACTATCAGGTACCTGGACTGCATCATCGATGAACAAGAAAGATCTGATACAGATGCAAAGGCGAAAATTGGCAAAGCAAGGACAGTATTCTTACAATTGACGAACATATGGAACACAAAACAGCTGGCAATCAACACGAAAGTCAAAATCTTCAATATTAACGTCAAGACAGTTCTGTTTTATGAAATTGATGACTCGAGAATTACTACAATCACCATCAAAAATGTACAAGTATTTCTAAGCAGTTGTCCACACAAGATACTCAGCATCCATTGACTGGATATCACCAGCAAAAGCCTACTGTGAGAGAGGGCAAACCAGCTCCCAACTGAAGAGGAAATTAGAAAAAGACATTGGAGATGGATAGGAAACACATTGAGAAAATCATGAGGCAAGTACTAACTTGAAATCCTTATGGGAAACGTAATGTGTCGGGAATGGGAAGCAGATATAAAAAGGATGAATAACAACTGAAAATAAGTGGAAGGGATCGCTCAGTATAGAGTTGAATGGAGAACACTGGTATTGGGCCTATACTCCTCGAGGAGGAGTAGCTGGTGTAAGTAAGTAAATAAGTTGTTGAATAACAGGTAAATCCCACTTTTATGTATAACAAGGACTGAAGATTCTGTTTCAGAATCTCAATGAAAGCTGAGTTATAAAACTATCTATTTCAGATAACAAAACATGATTAATGCCAATGTGTTACACTGAAAACTTCTTATCATGACCAAATATACAATCCTTCAATGAAACCATTATTATTAACATATTCAATGACATAAATAGAATCTGAATATCATGTTGGAATCCAGTTGTTTGTTGGTAATTAAATTACACAAATGTATCATTTGATATTGTTATAAGTGGCAGCACTGTTGCCCCCTTATCAATATATAAATGATGTAATGATATCGCCAATTAGAGTAACAAGGATTTATTGACCGAACCAATGACGCGTAAAACCCGTACGAGCTGCCTAGAGTACTGATTGATCTTGCTTTCCGCCTAGCCCAGCCAGTTAAGTCCAGAACACCAATCTTAGCCTCTGCAATATGAATCATTTATTTCAACCATACTAGGTTTATATAAACTGGTCAAACAGACCACATCGTACCAATAAAATAGGAAACAACATTTGTATAAGATTTAGCCAAATGTGGCTGTGATTGTGGGAGGTAATAATTGATAGACAGGGCATAACTCAAGAATGATAAATCGTATAATAATAGTTCATAGGTCAAAATAAAGCTCATTATACGAGGTGCATGAATATGAACAGCTTAGTTATTTAACAATTATACGATAAAACTATACGTATAGTATTGGTCCATAAATGGATCCTCAAAAGTTACCATTCATTATGTTTATTGGAACATAACAGTAATTAACTTCTTGTCTAAGACATGTTGGTAGATTCAGACTATTTGGTTGGGTTCAGTGCAACTATCGTAACTAGTGTTTGGAGATTCTGAGTAACATAGCTCAGAATCCATCACAATGTCGTAGGTGTATAGACTCTGTCTACCTTGAAACTATGAGATTATAATCGCTTCATATCTTTCTTTCTTCCTGCACTATGTCCTTATATGCAATCTTTCTCTTATATATTATCACCATTGAACTAACTACACGAAAGCAAAATGTGACACCAGTCCATAGGGTAATTGTTATAACTTGTGACCGCCAGTGCCCTGTTAATGTATAACGTAATGATACCGCCAATAAGAGAGCAGTGACTTATCGGTCGGATCAGTGATGTGTAAAACCTATACGAGCAATCTAGAGACTTTATCGGTCCTGCTTCCTGCATAACCCAGCCAGTTAATTCCGGAACAGCTATCTCAGCCTCTGCAATATGAATCATTATATTTTAAACATACTGTGTTTATATACAAACCAGAGTGACCACATCGTACCAATAAAATAGGAAACGACATTTCTACAAGATCTAACCAAATGTGGCTGTGAATGTGAGAGAGGATGATTGATAGACAGGGCATAACTCATGAATGGTAAATGATATAGTGATAGTCCATAGGTTAAAATAAAGCTTATAATAAGAGGAACATGAATATGTCGATAGTTTAACTACTTAACAATTATACAATACAAAATATACGCATCGTATTGATCTATAAATGGATCCTCAACAGTTACCATGGATTATTCTCATTAGGATATAATCAATATTTCATCTTTCTACTTGTTATGATTCATTGAATGAACCATTCATATCATTTTATTCTATTTTATTAATTAATGGTTAGTAACCCTTGTCGGTTTACTATCCATCCTAAATCTGAATAAAACAACAAAGTTTTGGCATTGTGTCATCGGTCAACATTCTATAGAGAACAATCTTGTTCAAATAAACAAACAAACAAACAAACAAACAAAACTATTCAAACCATTAGAGGAATAAATTTGATAAGAACCAATTTCATATGATTATGTTACCCTTATACCTTTAACCTAATTCTGTCCATCAACCTTTTCTTTTTAATAAGATAACAAATACAAGTGCTTGAATATGACAAATGAATTTTGTTTGTTTGTTTGTTTGTTTTTTTCTATTAATTGTTTCAATTAAATCTATATGTAACTATAGTATATAATAGAATAGTGTAGTAAACTACTTATATCCAAATAAGTAGTATATATTACAATGGTCAAAAAATAGAATGTAGTTTAGTAGAAAATTGAGAAGGAAAGAACTGGAACAGAAAGCAATTAGTATAACAATGCAGGAACAATGAAATTTGAAATGATCGATTAACATTTTACAAATGAAGTATTCATTGTATAGTTCTTAGATTTGACTATGATATTCTGTAATTTGATGCTCAATTACATTCGATTGTTCCTATTTGTGTGTTCTCATTCACTACAAATACTGATAAACTGTTCTAGATGAAGCTCTATTCTTTGAACTGGATGGGTTGGTTGATCGTACAGCTTTTATTGTACATCTGAACACAAACATCATCAGCGGGAACTTCACGTAGAAATGAAGTGTTCAGATTTCTCCACATATGACTCACAGATTGTCCTATAGATCTCGATCTTGATTGGCTATTGTTAGATGTTAACCTGTTATTGTTTACATCCTTATTTTGATTGTATCTTCTATTGATTTGATTCCTGGTTCTATATTTGTCTATGATTCTTCTGAGTGGTTAATAGATTGGATTGATTTCAATGTGTTTACTGATTGTTGATTGACCTGAGTGTCAAGCTTCTAAAAATCCTCTGGTGCATTTACTATTCCCTCTAACTAAAATCTCAACAGTATTTCAGTCGAATGTATATCCATAGTTGTCTATATGCAGTGATATGAGTGAGAATATGTCATGGCGTTTGACCGCTATTTAATATTTGTGCGGGTGAAGAGGAAAGGGGCATCCAATTTGTCAAACTGCTAAAAGCACTACAATAACACTCAGTTAAACTGCCGAGAAATTTAACAAATCGACGAAGTTTTGATGGTTGTTTATCGATCTAGTGTATTCAGAATGCTTCTTTTCGAATAAAGTAAGAGTATGGTTGAATGCTGTAAAGATTTCAAGTTAAGAGGGTTGTCAACCACTTGTAGTGATGAAAGCATTCAATATATGTTGTTTTTCATGATTTCCATATCTTTGAAGTCCACGCTTAACTGTATAGTGAATCTTTATTCCAAATTCATTTGAATTAGTCGTTTGAATCTTATCAATTGACGTCATGTACTACAAATCACCAGTCTCTTTTCGGTGTATATGCATCCTTTGCGGATTAACTCGATATTTCCACTAAGTAACAAGCATCTAGACCCACTAGAGGAGTATACAACGCAACGGTGTTAAAAGTTAACCGTACTGGATTTGAGTACTTGGAATGCAAACACATCTAGCTGACGAGTTACATATGAGACGAAACGCGCCTACTGGATTCCATTGAGAATCACTATCCATACCTTTTTACTTTAAATTATTAATTACGCCATTATTGTAGTTCTATAGATTTCAGTTCATGATATATTGATTTCATTATCATATCAATGAATGTTATTTACCGTTTAATTCCAATATTGATAGCATCGAAATTTCGAAGAATAAATCCACTTGAACCATTACCATAGCAACGAAACATATCTAGGGTGTGGAAAATCACACGCGTAGTAATAAAAGTTTAGGTCATTTCCTTTTCATTTAAAAATTGTGAAATACAATTCAATGTTGGGCGTTTCCTACCTGACGTCAGATAAAAAAAGTGTAATTCATACATTATAGATCTATAACCTTCTAATGGTATTCTAAAATAGAATTTAACTACTTATAAGTAGTAAAGATAATATTACTAAATAATAACGTCTTGTAAATAGAAGTATTGGAACGACAATTAATGTGATTTATAAGATGAATGTTAACCATGTTTACATACTGACGTATAACTATTAGGAAACTGCTGAAGATCTCTAAGTCACTTAATAATGATCAGTGAGCACTGAAAACCTAATTCATTGTTAAATAGGACTCTCCAGAAGTTGAAAAACTAACCAAGTGTAAGATAATATGGAATGAAGATACTGACTCACAATTGATTGATCACTGGGTGACCAATGTCATGCGTGTCTAGTCCTTATTATTACTGCAGATCGAATGCTATCGATCATGTTGCAATGTGGCCACCAGTCTAGGTGACTCGACACTGCGGGCACTATTGTGAGATTAGATGGTGATTGGAGGTAGTCGACAGGAAACCCTGGACCCGGGTTTCGTGCTACTTGGCACTCGTCAGCAAGGTGTACCTGTAATCTTCGAGGGAACTGGTGCTCCCTGGCGGATTCGATCCCGTGTCACCCAGCTTCACAGTCAGAGACGTTACCACTGAGCTATCCGGGCCGCGGATACTGACTACATTAATAATTGACCGTTAGACTTCAACATAGTAACTCAATATCATGATTAGAAAGGACTTAAATTATTTCTTTGATTTTATTCAGGATGGAACATTGAATGATCTTTGTTACATTCTATACCACTGGAATTCTATCATGTTTAACTAACAAGTGCGAAGTGTGACGAAATGGATATAATGAATTCCACTACCATCCAATATACTTCTATTCTATTAATTTAAAAATAAAATTGCTATATTCTAGAAATCTGCTCTTGAAGAGCATACACCTGCAAAGATCGACGAAAGGTTCAACCCTGAATAGTTCAAAAGTTTACTAATAATGTTACAGAACTGAACAGTTACTAAGCCCTTCATGTCTATCAATAATTCTCCAGGTGATATCAGTTCTCTTTTGGTTAAAGTTAATTTTAACTCAAACAAACTGTTGAAATAATCATCATTATTTAAAATAACTCATTTAGAATACAACAACGTTCACAGACGAGTTTTCATGCAGCAGTGGAATCCAGTGGATAGTGGTTAGCACTGGAATCCATCTTTGCTTGTAAAGCTTGTGACTTCAGTTAATATCGAGTTAAGTTAACATACCTTAGTTGTCAAGATGCTATTTTATTTTAGCCGTTGATGATTACAATAACTTCGAATGAACGCATGTTAGATAAGAATATTTAGTATAGGGGATTTGTGGAGATTGTAGTATTTAAATAGTTGAAACTGCTCATAGCTAGACCATCACTGAAAACATGGCAGCACTGAAAGGATGTTTCATTTCATTATATGAATTCTCAGTGGCAAAGCTCACCCACGATCCTACACGCAGGAACAGAACCCAGAACGTTTAGTCTAAAGTAAAAACACTTAACTTCCAGCTGACTAAGCCGGCAACCAACAGTAATAATGTCTAACATCAATCAGTTCATGGTCGTGTGCAACCACTTTATCCGTTGCCTATGTTGGATAACTATCTCACATCCAATACATTTAGAGTGGGTAAAAAGCTAATCAATGTAACCAATGAACAACAACAAACACGGTAACACTTAGTCATCATCAAGACAGATCACTTCTCTATTACACTCAATTCAATTTGGACTCCCAAATTCCAATAACAACATATTTGAAATTTCTCATCGTACAACAACATAATTACGAAATCACAATCAGTAGACTATGCTGATCAGTGGCCTATGCTCCATTGGGAGTAAGAGGCGTAAGTAAGTAAGTAAGTAAGTAAGAAACATAAACATAATTGATACAACACTAGTGTAATAAAACAATAATTAACTGGTGATACATTTCGGATAGAAAGATATATGAGACAACGATTCATGAGTTGAATGGATGCTTAGAAATAGGACAGTCTTAGCGTTCGCTAATTACACCGTGACCAGTAGAGTTCAACTTAGTCTGTTGTGAGGTGACTTAATTTTGTGAATTGATTGAAGCTAGACATTAACACCGTCGGATACTGGCCCGGTGGTCTAGAGGTTAAGTGCTCGCGCATGAGACCGAATATCTAAGTTTCGGACCCCGCAAGCTTGGTCGTAGATGTGCATTGCTGAAGAGTCCCACATTGGGACGCAATGGTTGTCCAGTGCTCTCAGGTATTCCATTGTACTCTAGCTTCAATTAGCTCATGAATTCCACTATAAATTATAGAAATGTCTCGAGAACCTTGAATACCGTACTGGTATATTATCTACAATCAGCAACCATATAACATTAAAACTCTTTACATCTATTGATAGATAATCAATATCTGACTAAAATCTTTATCATTCTATTGGTTAATGTAGCAAATTTATCTAGCCAGTAAAGCGAAAATGTAAATTGGAACTATTTTTTCAAGCCTGATTAAAAGAGGAGGTTTGAAGTTGGGGTTAGTCATCTCAGACTGTAAGACATTGATAAAAGCTTTGTCTAGTTTAAAGAAAATAATAAATATATTCCCATTTGTAACCAGATTCATTATGTATATCCTGAAGTTAGAATGAAAACCACTGACGTGTTCATCGGGTCAGTTTACATATTGGTGACGACAGATGGATATCTCTTGACATCTACAGTTTACGTAGGTTGAAAATGGTAACTGTTAATTAACTCAGTAGCTTAGTGATATAAAAGACAAAAGCTTGAATACATCTTAAGTATTTAAAGATAACTTCTGGAGATTTCATAACTAGAACGCAATAGCTTTTCAACTTCCATTGACTTTCAACAATACATACGTATGTCATACAACCATCTATTTACTTACTTACTTACGCCTGTTACTCCCAATGGAGCATAGGCCGCCGACCAGCATTCTCCAACCCACTCTGTCCTGGGCCTTCTTTTCTAGTTCCATCCAATTCTTGTTCATTTTTCTCATATCTATCTCCATTTCCCGGCGTAATGTATTCTTTGGTCTTCCTCTCCTCCTTCGACCTTGAGGATTCCATATGAGGGCTTGTCTTGTGACGCAGTTGGGTGTTTTCCTCAATGTGTGTCCTATCCACTTCCAGCGCTTCTTCCTGATTTCTTCCTCCACTGGGATCTGATTTGTTCTCTCCCACAGTAGGTTGTTGCTAATAGTGTCCGGCCAACGAATCCGAAGTATTTTGCGTAGACAACTGTTAATAAACACGTGTATCTTTTGGACGATGGATTTCGTAGTTTTCCAGGTTTCCGCCCCATACAGTAGAACTGTCTTCACATTTGTGTTGAAAATTCTGACTTTGGTGTTGGTTGCTAATTGTTTTGAGTTCCAGATATTCTTCAGTTGTAGATATGCTGCTCTTGCTTTGCCAATCCGTGCCTTCACATCTGCATCAGATCCACCGTGTTCATCGATGATACTGCCCAAATATGTAAAGGTTTTTACATCTTCCAAATATTCTCCGTCAATTGTGATTGGATTGGTACATATTGTGTTGTATCGAAGAATCTTGCTTTTCCCTTTGTGTATATTGAGACCTATTGCTGCTGAGGCTGCAGCTACACTGGTTGTCTTCTCCTGCATTTGTTGTTGTGTATGCGATAGAAGAGCCAGATCATCTGCAAAGTCTAGATCATCCAATTGCATCCTAGATGTCCACTGTATCCCGTGCTTCCCTTCAGATGTTGATGTCTTCATGATCCAGTCGATCACCAGGAGAAAGAGAAAGGGTGAGAGTAAGCAACCTTACCTGACACCAGTCTTTACTTCGAACGACTTTGTCAACTGTCCTCCATGCACGATTTCGCAGTTTAATCCATCGTAGGAATTCCGTATGATATTGACTATCTTCTCAGGCACGCCGTAGTGTCGAAGAAGCTTCCATAGTGTTGACCTGTCCACGCTATCGAATGCGTTTTCGTAGTCAATGAAGTTGATGTAGAGTGATGAATTCCATTCAATTGATTGTTCCACAATGATCCGTAGAGTTGCGATTTGGTCTGTGCACGATCTATCCTTACGGAATCCTGCCTGTTGGTCTCGAAGTTGTGCGTCTACACAGTCCTTCATCCTGTTTAACAATACCCTGTTGAAGACTTTTCCTGGTATTGAAAGAAGAGTGATTCCCCTGTAGTTTTCACAGTTGCTGAGATCGCCGTGGTATTTTGACTAGAAGTCCTTCTTTCCAGTCTTTTGGTACCTGTTCCTCATCCCAGATCTTTCTGAAGAGAATGTGGAGTATCCTTGCAGTTGCCGCTACGTCTGCTTTCAGTGCCTCTGCTGGAATGCTGTCTAGTCCTGCTGCTTTGCCACTCTTGATTTGTCTGATAGCCATGCTGATCTCTTCAATTGTTGATGCACCAACATCAATTGGGAGGTCCGTGAGTGCTGCTTCGATGTTGGGTGGGTTCAGCGGGGCTGGTCGATTCAAGAGTTCTTTGAAGTGTTCTACCCATCTGTTTCGTTGTTCTTCAATGTTGGTGATTACATTGCCTTCCTTGCTTTTCACTGGTCGTTCTGGCTTACGGTGATTTCCAGAGAGTTTCTTTGTTGTTTCATACAGTTGTCTCATGTTTCCTTCTCTGGCAGCCTTTTCCGCCGTCAATGCCAAATCTTCCACATATTTACGTTTGTCAGTTCTGATGCTCCTTTTCACTTGCGTGTTTACTTCTGTGTATTCAGCCTGTGCCTTGACTTTTTCTGTTCTTGTTCGACTGGTATTGATTACTGCTTTCTTGTTCCTCCTTTCTTGAATCTTATCCAGTGTATCGACCGTGATCCAATCCTTGTGATGGTGCTTCTTTTGGCCCAGAACCTCATGACATGTTGAAGTGATTGCCTCTTTTATCTCTTTCCAGTTGCTCTCCATAGTAGTTCCTTCTCCATTGAGTAGATCATGAAAGGCCTGGAACTTATTGCTGAGGGTTATCTTGAATTTATTGAGTTTGTCAGTATCCCGAAGAAGAGCCGTATTAAATTTTTGTGATATTGTCCTCCCCGTTGTCCAGTGCCTCTTGAGTTTCAATTTCATCTTGGCGACCAGCAAGTGATGATCTGATGCTATATCAGCTCCTCTCTTTGTTCTCACGTCCTCCATCGTCCTCCTGAACTTTTTGTTGATGCAGATATGGTCGATTTGGTTCTGTGTGTTGTGATCCGGTGAAGTCCATGTGGTTTTGTGGATGCGTTTATGTGGGAATATAGTGCCACCTATGACCAGTTTATTGAAGGCACATAGATTTGCAAATCTCTCACCATTTTCGTTCCTTTCTCCCAGTCCGTGTCGTCCCATGATCTCTTCATATCCGATGTTGTCAATTCCAACCTTGGCATTTAGGTCTCCCATTAGAATAGTCAGGTCTTTTGTTGGGCACTTCTCGACGATTGACTGCAGCCTACCGTACAATTGGTCTTTAGCGTCTTCGTTGTATTCGTTGGTAGGAGCAGAGCATTGGATGACGTTCATTGTAATGCCCGTTTTTTTGTTTTGAAGGAGGCTTTGACGATCCTTGATCCATGAGATTCCCATCCTATAAGTGCATTTTGTGCTTGTTTTGATAGCACCAATGCAACTCCTTGTGTATGTGGGGCATTTTCTTCATCATGGCCAGAGTATAACAGAAGCTGTCCTGAAGCTAGTCGTTGTTGTCCAACTTGCATTCAATGTGTTTCACTGATACCAAGCACTTCTAGGTTGTATCTTCTCATTTCTGCAGCAACTTGGAAGACTCTCTCAGTCTCCCACATTGTACGAGCATTCCATGTACCTAAATAAATGGTTGCTCTGGTTGTCAGAAGGGGCATCGGCCTCGTGACTTCCGAAGAAACTCGGCTTTCATCGTGAGGCGTCATAATTCTTCTAAACGAAGACCTCCTGACTCCCAGGGCAGAGTTTAAATGGTTTGAATAATTTTTTCTGGTTAGCGTTTTTTTTAGCGAGTTAGTTTTCTACGGGATGAAGTCGCTAACCCCATGCCCAACCCTCCTCCTTTATCCGGGCTTGGGACCGGCAGTAGACCCCGGAAAGGGGCTCCAGGCGGAGTTAACCATCTATTTACTAGTACCAATTTAGATCATAGTCTAATTATTTTATTACATTTTGTTGAACTACTAATAAGTAGTTAAATTTAATAAATAAAATTTTGAAACTCCAGTTGTGTATGGAGGACATCTAACATTCGCATTTCAAGTGAGGACAAGAGTCAGATAAGGTCACTTCCTCTCTCTCTCTTTCTCTTTCTTCTGGTGGTTAACCGGATTATGAAGACCTCCACATCTAAGGAGAAGCATGGAATACAATGGACAGCCTGTATGAGGAACATTTACGTATTAGAGCAGTATAAATTGTGATCAATAAACGAACCTACCAAGGACAAAATGAAACACTAACCACTACATCAACTTTGGCGTTGTATGAATATGCTTCTTTCCTTTACCAATCATAATTTAATGTTTATCATAAACGATATTGGGCTTGTTGATTCATTCTTTTCCAATCTCTAGCTACTGTTCTGCACGTTATTTATGTCTGTTCTTTTCCCTGTTTATTTATTATTTATTATATTTATTTGAACACATAAATATTGGTACAAGGGGGGCACCAAATATATATGCGCCACACAAAACAATGATAATTTGAAGAGAAGGAGAAAAGAGAAAAAAAAAGTAATGAACGTGGGGAATTATAAAAAAAAAAGGAGAGAGAGAGAACAATGGTGGGGGAAACGGAAAGGTACAATCAGAAGAGATCTTTCAGTTAAGGAAGATATAAACACTTTTTATGAAGAAAGTAAGAGGTTACAGCACGATCGCCACTGGCTTCTATTCTTAGCCATATCTGATAACGTCTCTAGCCACTGCGTTACACCGTCTCTCGGACCCCAACCAGGGAGTCGTGAAGGACCAACAGAAGCTAGCCCTTTGCAGCTTTCTTTCATACCACGACACTATGTCATATACTGACCACCTCTCCGCTTTTTCCAATCAGTCTCAGAGTCGGCAAATAATGCACGACGTGGAATTCTCTGGGACGACATTCGTAAAACATGTCCAAGCCACCGAAGTCGGTGTTTCAAGATGGTGACACCAATTTCATTATCGTCTCTGTGACCGAACACTTGATGCCGAACCTCTGCATTACTGACATGCTGTTGCCACTGGATGCCAGCAATCCTTCGGAGACAACGATGATCGAACACAGAGAGTCGTCTAACATCCTCAGCTCGGAGAGGCCAGGTTTCACAAGCATAGAGCAAAACTGCTCTCACCGTCGCGTTGTAGATCCAACATTTTACAGCCAGACTAACATCACGAAGGCGCCAAAGATGGCCCAGATTGGCATAAGCCGCTCTGGCTTTCACTATACGAGCATTGATCTCATCACTCACACCACCACCAGCACTTATGCAGCTACCCAGATACACGAACTTCTCGACTACTTCAATCTGCTCACCATCCAGAGTGAGTACAGGATTAGAATCCTGCCAGTCTTGTAGAAGTACTTTGCACTTCGAAGGTGCAAAGCACATACCATACCTACGGACATTGATTGCCAACTGATTAAGTGCCGATTGCATAGCTTGGGCATTCTCGCACAGTAAGACAATATCATCCGCATACTCAAGGTCGAGAAGTCTTTCTCCAGGCAAAAAAATATGGAACGCTTCACGATTTTGCGTGTCATCCTTGCGCAGGGGCCATGCTAATCTTCTCTGTATCGTTCCAATTTTAGTATATGTACCGCCGAAGCGACTGTGGTAATTCACCCCGTTGAACAAGCAACTGGCTATCATAACTCTGCAGCTAAGTGGATAACTTGATGACGTTTGAAGCGAATAGCAGTGTGTTGAAGTCCCAGAGTGAACATAAACTCTGAGATGCAGGTACATCTAGTTGACGAGTCGTAAATAGGACGAAACGCACGTTCTAGATTTCACTGCTAGCCACTATCTATCTTTGCTTATAATGATTGTGTTAATTGTTTATTTTATATGCTAACAGCGCAAATTTACGTTTTAGAAACATATAGAGTTTATCAAGCTAAACAGCTTACTTATTACGACTTTGGCTAAGCGAAGACTCTGTACTCGATAGTCTACGAAATAGTTTAGAATTGCATTAGTAGGAAACTACTTTCTACAGTCAGCATCAGTGATAAACAATAGGAATCTGATGCCGATGTGAAGGTATGGAGTGGGAAAGTAGGGGTAGCATTCTCACAACTGAAGAACATATAGAACTCAAAACAATTATATGTCAGCCAACATAAATCTGAATTTTCCATACTAACCTCAACACAGTTCTATTTCAACACAGTATGAAGCTGAAACTCCGAGAACTGCTAAAATCATTATCAAAAACGTAAAAGTATTTAGAAACAATCACCTACACAAGATAAATAATCTTCATTGACCGTATATCATCAGCAACAGCCTTCTATTGTGGCAGAGAACAAAGCAACTTAGAGTTAAAGAGGAAATTAAGAAGAGACCCTGTAGGTGACTAGGACACTCATTGTGAAAACCAACAAACTGCATCATGAGACAAACCGTGACCTGAAATCCTGAAGGCAGAAGGATAAGAGGAAGACCAAAGAACACACTGCATTGAGCATTAAAGATACACATTAAAAGAATGAGTAGTATTTGAAAACAACTGGAAAAGAAGAGTCAAGGACAAAGTTGGTTGGAGAATCATAGATGACTGCCTATGCTCCTCCACAAGGGTTAACAGGTGTAAGTAAGTCTTTATCATAAAGTGACCTCACTCACAAAACCACTGAAATAAATATTTAACTGTCATATGGGCAGCATCATTGATGAAAACGATGGATCTGATGTAGATGTAAAGGCATGGATCGTCATAGCAAGAGAAACATATTTACAAATGAAGAACATCTGGAACTCAAAACAACTATCTGTCAACCAACACCAAAGTCAGAATTTTCAATACAAATATCAACACAGTTCTACTGAATGTGATGGAAACTTAGAGAACTACGAAAGCCATCATCCAGAACATGTTTATTAACAGAAATATTTAATAACAGTTGTCTACGCAAAATACTTCGAATCCGTTGGCCTGATACTATCAACAACAACCTAATATGGGAAAGAACAAACCAGATCGAAGCGTAGGAAGAAATCAAGAGGAAGCACTGGAAGTGGATACGACACACATTGAGGAAACCACCCAACTGTGTCATAAGGCAAGCCCTCATCACTTGGAATCTTCAAGGCCAAAGGAAAGAGGAAGATGAAAGAACACATTACGTCGAGAAATGGAGACAGATATGAGAAGAATAAACAAAGATTGCATAGAACTAGAAAAGAAGGCCTAGGATAGTGTGGATTGGAGAATGTTGGTCGGTGGCCTATGCTCCATTGGGGAGGGGGAGTAACAGGCGTAAGTAAGTAAGTAATACGAAGAAAGATGTTGTTTATATGCCTCAACAGTTTGAAAATGTCAATAACTACATATTTTATCTAGTATCACTAAAACATTCATTCAAATAGAAAATCCTCTTCATCATTTCAGTAGTATGTATATCTATACATAAACAATATACAAACTACGTATTAAATCTAAATAACACCATACTGTGCAACCTAATTATCTAATTGAACCTTTGAATATGCTCTTTTATATTACTGAAATAAACTATTATGTAATCACATGGATTCAATTACAATGGAAAATAGGTGCAAAGTAATAACTTTCCATAAATGCATTCCTTTTTTTACAATAAGAATCTTTCGAAACTACAATATTACAAAGTACATTCGCCTATAAGTGTTAAGTTGGATAAATGTAAATTGTTAGCTTGGATTGTTTTGGGCCCCATATAATCAGATAGTTATCATAGATATTATATCTTGTGGCCTTGTGTCCCCTTATCAATATATGATGTAATGATATAGCCAATTAGAGTACAGTAAATTATCGACCGGACCAATGAACCGTAAACCCGTATGAGGAGTCCAGAGTCCTTATCGGTCCTTCTTCCTATCTAGCTCTGCCTCCCTGTTGAGTCCAGAACATCAATCTCAGCCTCCACGATACAAATCATGTATCTTAAGCATACGGGGTTTATATACAAATGAAGCAGATCACATTACATAACAAAAATAGAAAACAACATTTGTACAAGATATAGCTAAATGTGGCTGTGAATGTGGGAGACTGCACTTACTCAATTGGGCATAACTCCGGAATGGTAAATCGTTTCATAATAGTCTATGAATCAAGATAAAGCTTGTAATAAGGGGAACATGAATATGCAGATAGTTTAGCTACTTACAATAAATGTACATGTATCATATTGGTCCACAAATAGTTTTCATAGTTCGCGTAGGAATATAACAACAGGAAAGCAGCTGCATGATGCCTCTCTGTAGTTCGAACATCGATTACATCACCTACATTCTCAGTAAAACCAGTAGACGTTCTATTCATCAATCCACTAATCGATCAGTAAACAACAACAAGCACGATAACACTTAGTCATACTCAAACTCCTTCTAACTAACTATCCAAACACAACATAAAGATAGAAAACAGATCACTTCTCTATTACGTTCAATTTAATTATGACTCCAATGACAACATATTTGAAATTACAAATCATTCAACTGCTATGTTTGAAGAGATCACCAGTTCACCTAATTTGTGAACGGAATGAAGACTCAGTGAAACAATGATCAATAAGTTAGCTATTCAGACGGATCACAGCCTTGCTAATTAGAGAGAGAATCCTACGCTCTGAAGAGGGAAATGTTTTACACAAGCAGCCAGAAGCACGAACAACAACGACAACAATAAGCAAAACACAAGCGTATATATATAGCACAATAATGTCCTTGGGAAACGTTACGACATAGCATGTTAAAAGGGACAACAAACCAACAATATTTAAGACCATCCTATGAGGGAAATACGACATGAAGGTGAAAATGGGTGTATGGAGCGCTAAAACAAGAAATTCAAACTTTTAAGATAGAATTTAAAAAATAAGGCATTTTTTACCAACGGAGTTCTGGCGATCCCTGACATCCGTGACAACAACAAAACAATTATGAAATCATAATCACTAGACAATAGAAACATGATTGATACAACCTCAGTGTAATAGAAGAATAATTAACTGATGATAAATTTCAGATAGAAAGACATATAACAACGATTCATGAATTGAACGGAGGTTTAGATATAGGAGAATATTGAAATAGGACGGTCTTAGCGTTTGTTAATTACATCATGAACATACAGACAATAAACTTTCATATGAAGCTATCGGAAGATACGCTTCCTTATTCGTTTTCCTTTGTGTATATAAATGGAAAAGAAAGATTCGCCGATACAACACAGCATGCAACAATACAATCACAATTGACGGAGAACATTTGGAAGATGTACAAACACTTACATATTTGGGCAGCATCATCGATGAACACGGCGGATCTGATGCAGATGTGAAGGTATGGATCGGCAAAGCGAGAGTAGCATATTTACAAATGAAGAACATCTGGAATTCAAAACAACTGTCTGTTAACGAACACCACAGTCAGAATTTTCAATACAAATGTCATTACACTTCTACTGTATGGGTTAGAAACTTGAAGAACTACGAATACCATTATTAGGAAGATACAAGTGTTTATTAGCACTTGTCTACGCGAAATACTTAGAATCCGTCGGCCAGACACTATTAGCAACAACCCAGTGTGAGAGAAAATAAAACAGATTCCAGTGGAGGAAGAAATGAGGTAGAAGCGATGGAAGTGGATAGGACACACATTGAGAAATGCACACAACTGCGTCACAAAAAGATCCATCATCACATAGAATCCTCAAGGCCAAATGAGAAGAGGGATATGAAAGAACACATTAAGTCGAGAAATGCAGACAGGTATGAGAAAAATGAACAATTGGATAGGACTGAAATGGAAGGCCCATGACAGAGTGAATTGGAGAATGTTGGTCGGCGACCTATACTCCATTAGGAGTAACAAGCTCAAGTAAGTAAGTAAGCCTAAGGGTGTGCCTCAAATGGGCATTTTAATAATACAATACAATAACGTCACTGATATATTAACGATGTTTCGTAAATCAATAGGGAATATAAAAGAGGTTTACATCAATTGGACTTTCACAACTCACCTTTATTCATGTTTCCCCTGTCCCCCTTATGGATAAATAGTCTTTTGCACTAGTCATTTTATGCAAACACCCTCATTACTAGAAATTCTATATCTTAACAATAACTTGAATCCCACGTGTGGGGTTATGGATGCGCACTGCAGAGGAGTCCTATTCTCGGACGAAACAATCGTCCAGAGTTACTAGGTTTTCAATGGTGGTCTAACATTGATCGGTTCATGATCTCAATTTACATTACATGATTCATTCGGCATTGCAATAAAATTCAAATTATGTATTAAATTAGTGGTGAAAATAATAACACCAAGAAGTTGAATATTGTATTTCATTATAGAGTACACGTGGTAAAATTATATATAATTACGACTGTACAGTTTAAAAAACGACGTTGTCCGAAAGAACATTTTCTTCATTGAAACGTCGACATCAATGCTAAGTAACCACCAAGAACCTGGAAGCACTAGACGACTGTTTTATCTTATAATGAGATTCATGAGTAGTGCGCATTCACGACTCCGTATGTCTCAATTGAACTCAGAACCTTTATCCTTGCCCGCGAACGCTGATCCTCTAGACCACTGAGTTAGCATCCAATGGTGTTAAGGTCTAACTTAGACCAATCAACTAAATCTCGCGTTCATCTATTATTTATTTTATTTATTTAAACACATAAACATTGATACAAGGAGGCACCAATTACACATGCACCACACAAAATGTTCGACTTTTGTGAGGGCTGGGATACTGACCGGGTGCCCAAAATGAAGCAGGTGGTTTGTTTAGGGGGGGGAGGAACATCCGGAGCCTTTGAACTAAAGGTCTAATCCACAAGGCAGTGGAGCAACGTCGAGAGATGCAGTCACATGGTAGACGGTAACCAACGATAGGTTCATACACCTACTGTTCCCTCAGGATACTGGAACCCATGTACACCATTGGTTTGGAATCAGGGTTTTCTAACTCCTCTAGGTGGACTCTCCATGTCCACCAACCCATTTAAAGCGCCGGATATTCGCTTTTCATCCTCTCAATTTCGTAAACAACACCCGTTGTGTGAGAAGGAAGTGAGTAGAACTTCCCTGTTAGTGGTTTTATGGACGTGGCCATATGAGAGCATTTGGAGAAGGAGAGCTGACTCTTCCCCATCCTTGTCCGTAACAAGGCATTTAGCGGCAATCTTCCATTATCGTTTTATTGTAACTTTTCATATCTAACAGAAATCTATAATCAAAATGTAATCTCTATGATGAACATATAATTCCCAAATAGACCATTGTTATTCATAATAATATTTAAAGTACATTTGTAATCCATACAGTATAGGGAGAAGAAGAAGAAGACGAAGAGGAGGAGGAGGAGGAGGAAAAGTTATTGTTCTGACATTTTTTCCCCAATGTTCTTTGTTTATCTGAAACCAGAAATGTTGTTTAAACTAATTTGGATGGATAAAATATAAGCAAATATCATGTCTACATAAATAAAAACCACTTGAACTGACTCTCACCCTATTCATCTATCCTTTCTATATACACATAATCCATATACAATAGTACATTTAATAAATGTAAACATAAAATATACTGTACTTTACATTGTTGTGACTATTAGACTAGGCTAATTATCATATGACTTATGCCATAACAATTACGTGTTGGCCAGTATGAACAGCCTAGTGTCCTTATTGATTCTTTGTCCTCCTAGACCCCTATCAATCGAGTCCAAAACATCAGTAACAGCTTTCACTATGTGAATTATTTATTTTAAATATATTTGATTTATATGTACTAACCAAATAGACTGTATCACACAACAAAATAGGAAATAAAATGAGACCATAATTGATAGATAAACCAATCAGATATAAGATAGATAACAGATCTGAGATTTTGGCGCGATATTCATTCATCTATTTGATTAAATAGGGGTGAATTTATCCACAACGTTACCATGTAAGCGTAATATATCACCCAGTGTAATAATGGTCATCTCTGGGTTCATGTAATCATAGAATTTGTCATTTCATCATGTATTTTTTTTATTAAATAACTAGATTATGCTGTGAATTTTGCTCTGGTTGTAACTTTTATTCGCCATGTTCGACTGCTTTACACTGTGCGTTCATTGTACGCTAGGATGATATCCCAAATCATAGTGAGTTATTGTTTCCAGACGAAGTTTACCAGAATGATGTGATATATTAGCGCAATACATTTCGAACAATCTGATCACACATATACTTGTTTTTGAACATATAAAGGGGGTTTCAGTTTAGAAAGACCCATGTTTGCTTTGAACTTACTGCATGAGAAAGTTGTACTGGAACTACGAACGTTGTAGAAATCGAGTTACCCATGGCGTACGAAGCACTCAAACTGAAAGACAGTTGTCCAAAAATAACTCGGATATGAAGGTGAAACTTTTCAGATACTTTTCATTGCAAGGGTACCGGTTGACATCATACGGTAAAAGAAACACAAATCTGCGAGTCGTGAAGTATGATCTATAAAAACATGAGCTTTATAACAGTTAATTACCCTTTTACTCCCTGATCATGACCCTCCGGCTTCCTTTTATGGCCAAAACAGCAAACATACACTACACTTTGGTAGTAGATTTCCGACATTTCAATGTTAAGCTTGCTTTCACGCACGACGTAATGATTACAAACCCTCTAATACTGCTATATGGTATATTATTAACAAACCCTCTGTAATAGATTGGTAGCATCTCGGACTCTGTCTATGGTCGTCAGAAGTCTGGGTCCTTTCGAAAACATTAGTGATATCCCCCACTGCTCGGCACTCAGTATTAGTTTGACTCGTTGATGGGATAAAGGTGTCCATAATACTGAAAAAAATTAAAAACCGTAGATCGTTTTCTTTCATTTCCCTGATAACATCAGAAAGGACAGTTGGGAACGAACTGCAGACAATTAGTCACAGGCGGCAGCAACACTTATTTTGCCTAAAAAAAGGTAACTTCGGCTTTGGATATCTAAAAAACAAAAGTCAAATCAAAACAGATTGTCATTTTATAACATAAGACTAGCGAGTTTACCTAAAGAAATACATTGTCTTCAGTAGCAGCAACAAAAACCCAGAGGACAATGCTGAATCGAAATAAATTTTACGTCAACATTTAGAACATTACACTAAGTGCAGCATTTTAGCACACTGAAACATTAAATTAGGTAGCTACACAAAAAAAATAGCTGAAAAGACAAAGAACGTGGAAAACCGACCGCCATTGCTTACAAAGATGGCCGATATAATAATTCCCGCTTCATTCGGATTGGTTGCTAAGCTGACTGCCACGTTTACGAAATCGAGTTGCGTTTAATAGTAGCCTTAAATAGAGTTTTGCGGTAAGACTATAATTTATGGACGACCATTGAGAGACGTTAAAGTGATATTGAGAGTGTCCACCTAATAACTAGGACTAGATGAGGGTTATAAACCAGCGTAAGGAATCGTAATTATGATTTACGGTTTATGGTTAAGGGTTTTCATCACGAACTGACATCAACTATAATGTCAATACTCCATTTAGCCAAATGGACGGGTGAATTTCGCACCAAAACCCATAGTCTCGTTTATGTCAGTTCGTGATGAAAACTCTAAACCTGATTTCTAACCATACACTGATTTATGTTATACTACTGTATAAACCAGCTTGTGTTTGTTTGAAATGAACGGACACTTGTTGGAGATAACCAATCTGTTATTTGACGTAAAATTACACATTTGTGGGTCGTCATTTACACAGTTCATTATCCCTCTAATTCTGTTGTTACTTCAACTGCTCTCACATTTCCTTCCAGATCTCTTGATTACAATCTTCTACTGACAAGCATTCCACTTCTGATCGATGCGACATACTACTTATATCGGCCAATATAAAAAGCATACACCACATGTTATCTAGCCAGAATATGTTTGTAATCTTCTTGAAGAAACTAATATTTTCGCATCGCAATACAAGAGGTTAAAGAAGTAATTTCAAGGGTGTTAAGAAGGATACAAATATGTAATTTAGTAATGAATTGTATTTCACCGTCAAATTAGTAAATTTATTGATTAATATAGAGTTATCACATTATTGATTAACTGTTAGTTCAACCTACTCATATCTCGAATGTCATATAACTCACTACTGCTTTAATCAGAGATGGATGGTGGCTAGCAGTGGAATTCAGGACACGCATTTCGTCCTGTTTTGGGACTCATCAGATGGATATACCTGCATCTCATAATCGATATTAACTCTGGGACTCGATATTGCCTTAAGTCACAAGGATTGTAAACGGAGATAGACGAATCGAACCTGCACTTCTATACCATCGGTCTAGAGGTTAAGCGTTCACACACGAGGCCAAAGGTCCTAGGTTCGAATCTCGCCATTGGGATCGTTGATGCACACTTCTCAGTAGTTCCATACTAAGACTAAATGGCCGTTCAGTGTTTCCAGGTTTTCCATAGTGACCTAGCTTTAATCGACTCATGAATTGAATCATTAAGTTACTACAATCTCTACAAACCCCCTTTCTGATAATAATTCATCTGAATTTAAGACGAAATTTAGGTGAAGAACTCACACTTTTAAAGTGAAAACAGAAAGAAATGTATTTTTCTAAAGCTTGTTATTAAGTGTCTAATATATTTGCTTAATTATTTACAACTTTTACCTCTCGTTAAGGTGTATAAGCCCAACACCAGCATTCTCTATAACAGAGATGGCTGAATTCCAACTGGCCACAACTTCTCACTAGAACTCCAAGAAATACCTCTTGAAGGTAGTCACTAGTGAGCATATATAGCGATTATTATCAGAAAGGGGAGTTTTCTGGAGTTTGTAGTAATTTAATAGTTCAATTCATGAAAGAGTTTCATATTAGAACGAAATGGCCATCCAGGCTTTCCACAGTGGTCTAGCTTTAATCAACTCATGAATATCATTGTCACGTGGTCAGAAAATGAAATCATATTAAATTCTGATTGGTTACTTTATAAACTGGTCTCTAACATATAGGCAATAATCTGATTGGATAATAAATTAATTGAGTTAAATGAATAAAGGTCATTCTCTGTCTGATAAATTAAGGTACATTATTACACAAGACATAAAGTGACGTCATAAAATAATCAATAATCTTATCAAGCTGACAAACATGATCCATGTGACAAGAGAGTTCTATTGGATACCTAGTTCATGAATGATCCCGGATATTATTGAAATTATTTATATGAAACAATATGATATTATGTAATAGGCTAGAATACATCAATTATTATTATTGTTCAATATACTTAACTCATTTGTAAGGTTGCATAATCTATGATCAGATCATTATCATCTTAAATGAATTGATCAACTTCAAATCTATTAAATCATAACAATCTTTATAGAATGGATCTTCTTAATTGTCTCTATGGTACTTGGAATTCATTTTGATGAATTCATTGTCATAATACATGAATGAAATATAATCAAGATGTTTTATTATAAGCCTTTTTTTTCCTACAATATTGAATATTGATTATGGTTAAATTCATGTTTTCTGGCTAAATTGAACAATGACAAAGATTATTGATTTATAAATTGTTCTCATTATAAGCCAGACCGATTTGACTGAAAAACAAAACAACAAAACAAAACATATATATATAATATAATATAGGTAATCAAGAGTATTAGGAGGATTATTTGAATGTATAGGAAACTATAGGTGTATATATTTATTTGTATCTAAGTGGAATAGATTCAATTTTATTGATTATTTGTTTGTTTGTTTGTTTCTGTTGTCAAGTCTCAAGTACATTATTGGCATGTTTTTATAATCTATATACAACATATACATATACATATGTATATTATTCATTCTATTGAATGGATCTATTCATCTTTATTCACTTGATTATTCTCATCTTATGTAATACCATTGAAATTAATTCAAAAATTTCTATATGGTTACATAATAATAATACTAATCATATTTGGATAACTACTAATCTATCTATATGGTTACAAACAATCAATGGAAATAATCAAAACAATCATTATGATACCTTTTATAGGATAATGAATAGATCAGGTAAGTCTATTATGTAATTGAAATGATTAAGTTCAAATGAATGATTTTTAATGGAGTTTTTTTTTTTGTTTTTCTTCTAAACTGGATGATTTTAATCATGAAACTTCCTATTTGAAGTTTGTACTGATGATGATGACGATGATGTCGTTCAGATGAACAATGAAAACTTCAAGACTAAACCATTCAACTTAAAGTTATTGTTAAGATATAGAATCTCTATGTAATGAGGGTGCTTGCATATAATGACTAGTGCGAAAGACTATTTATCAATAAGGGGGACGGAGGAAACATAAATAAAGGTGAGTTGTGAAAATCCAGTAAATGTAAACCTCTTTTATATTGACTATTGATTTATGAAACATCGTTAATATATCAGTGACGTTATTGTATTGTATTATTAAAATGCCCATTTGAGGCACACCCTTAGGCTTACTTAGTTACTTGTGCTTGTTACTCCTAATGGAGTATAGGTCGCCGACCAACATTCTCCAATTCACTCTGTCATGGGTGTTCCATTCCAGTTCTATGCAATCGTTGTTCATTTTTCTCATATTTGTCTCCATTTCTCGACTTAATGTGTTCTTTCATCTTCCTCTTTTTCTTTGATCTTGAGGATTTCAAGTGATGAGGGATTGCCTTGTGACACAGTTGGGTGCTTTCTTCAATGTGTGTCCTTATCCACTTCCAGTGCTTCTTCCTGAATTCTTCCTCCACTGCAATCGGTTCGTTCTCTCTCACAGTAGGTTGTTGGTGATAGTGTCTGTCTGGACAACGGATTCGAAGTATTTTGCATAGACAGCTATTAATTAAATCTTGTATGTTTTGGATGATGGGTTTCGCAGTTCTCCAGGTTTCCACTACATTCAGTAGAACTGTGTTGACATTTGTATTGAAAATTCTGACTTTGGTGTTGGTTGAGAGATAGTTGATTTGAGTTCTAGATATTCTTCATTTGTAAATATGCTGCTCTTGCTATGCCGATCCATGCCTTTATATCTGCTTCATATCCACCGTGTTCATCAATGATGTTACCCAGTTATGTTAGGGTTTTTACATCTTCCAAATGTTCTCCGTCAATTGTGATTGTATTGTTGCATGCTGTGTTGTATCGGAGAATCTTGCTTCTCCTCTTGTGTATAGTGAGACCTACATCTTCTGAGGCTGTTGCTACTCTGGTTTTCTTCTCCTGAGTTTGTTGTTGCGTTTACGATAGAACAGCCAGATCATCTGCTAAGTCTAAATCATCCAGCTGTCCACTGTATCCCATACTTCCGCTCAGATGTTGACGTCTTCATAATACAGTTGATCACTAGGAGAAAGATAAAAGGCCAGAGTAAGCAACCTTGTCTTGCACCGGTATTTACTTCGAACGTGTCTGTCAATTGTCCTCCATGCACGATTTTGCAGTCTAATCCATCATAGGAATTCTGTATGATATTGACTATCTTCTCAAGTATGCCGTAGTGTCGAAGAAGCTTCCATAGTGTTGACCTGTCCACGCTATAAAATGCTTTTTCGTAGTCATTGAAGTTGATATAGAGTGATGAATTCCATTCAATTGATTGTTCCACAATGATTGGTAGAGTTGCGATTTGGTCTGTACAGGATCTATCCCTACAGAATCCTGCCTGTTGGTCGCGAAGTTGGGCGTCTACGGAGCTCTTCATCCTGTTCAACAATACCCTGTTTAAGGCTTCCTGGTATTGAGGGAAGAGTGATTCCCCTGTAGTTTTCACAGTTGCTGAGATCGCATTTCTTTGGTATTTTGACCAGAAGTCCTTCTTTCCAGTCTGTTGGTACTTGTTCCTCATTCCAAATATTTCTGAAGAGAATGTGGAGTATCCATGCATTTACCGCTACGTCTGCTTTCAGTGCCTCTGCTGTAATGTTGTCTGTTCGTGTTGCTTTGCCGCTCTTGATTTATCTGATGGCTATACCGATCTCTTCAATTGTTGGTGAGCCAACATCAATTGGGAGGTCCGTGAGTGCTGCTTCGATGTTGGGTGGGTTCAGCGGGGCTGGTCGATTCAAGAGTTCTTTGAAGTGTTCTACCCACCTGTTTCGTTGTTCTTCAATGTTGGTGATTATCTTGCCTTCCTTGCTTTTCACTGGTCGTTCTGGTTTACGGTGATTTCCATAGAGTTTCTTTGTTGTTTCATACAGTTGTCTCATGTTTCCTTCTCTGGCAGCCTTTTCCGCCGTCAATGCCAAATCTCCCACATATTTACGTTTGTCAGTTCTGATGCTCCTTTTCACTTGCGTGTTTACTTCTGTGTATTCAGCCTGTGCCTTGACTTTTTCTGCTTTTGTTCGACTGGTATTGATTGCTGCTTTCTTGTTCCTCCTTTCTTGAATCTTATCCAGTGTATCGACCGTGATCCAATCCTTGTGATGGTGCTTCTTTTGGCCCAGAACCTCATGACATGTTGAAGTGATTGCCTCTTTTATCTCTTTCCAGTTGCTCTCCATAGTAGTTCCCCCTCTATTGAGTAGATCATGAAAAGCCTGGAACTTATTGCTGAGGGCTATCTTGAATTTGTTGAGTTTGTCAGTATTAAACGTTTGTGCTGTTAACCGCACCATTTCCATGTGCTTTTTGAGTTTCATTTTCATCTTGGTGACCAGCAAGCGATGATTTGATGCTACATCAGCTCCTCTCTTGATTCTCACTTCCTCCATAAGTCCTCTTGAACTTTTTGTTGATGCAGATATGGTCGATTTGGTTTTGTGTGTTGTGATCCGGTGAAGTCCATGTGGTTTTGTGGATGCGTTTATGTGGGAATATAGTGCCTCCTGTGACCAGTTTATTGAAGGCACATAGATGTGCAAATCTCTCACCATTTTCGTTCTTTTCTCCCAGTCCGTGTCGTCCCATGATCTCTTCATATCCGGTGTTGTCAATTCCAGCCTTGGCAATTAAATCTCCCATCAGAATGGTTAGGTCCTTTGTTTGGCACTTCTCGACGATTGACTGCAGCATATCGTAGAATTGGTCTTTAGCGTCTTCATTGTAGTTGTTGGTAGGAGCAGAGCATTGGAGTACGTTCATTGAAATGCCCTCTTTCGTTGTTTTGAAGGAGGCTTTGACGATCCTTGGTCCATGAGATTCCCATCCTATAAGTGCATTTTGTGCTTGTTTTGATAGCATCAATGCAACTCCTTGTGTATGTGGGGCATTTTCTTCATCATGGCCAGAGTATAACAGAAGCTGTCCTGAAGCTAGTCGTTGTTTTCCAACTTGCGTCCAATGTGTTTCACTGATACCAAGCACTTCTAGGTTGTATCTTCTCATTTCTTCAGCAACTTGGAAGACTCTCTCTGTCTCCCACATTGTACGAGCATTCCATGTACCAAAATAGATGGTTGCTCTGGTTATCAGAAAGGGCATCGGCCTCGTGACATCCGAAGAAACTCGGCTTTCATCATGAGGCGTCATAATTCTTATAAATGAAGACCTTCTGACTCCCAGGGCAGAGTTTAAATAGTTTGAATAAATTTTTCTGGTTAGCGTTTTTTTCGCGAGTTAGTTTTCTATGGAATGGGGTCGCCCCAGAGGAACTCTAGGAGGAGTTATGCCCTTAGGCAACTTGCCGTTATCCACTCTACGTCAGGTCCTAGAACATAAACACACATTCAGATGGCTCACAATACTAGTATTTCTCGACCTTCAGGTGGCATTTAACTCTGTTGATCGTGATGTTCTATGGCAATTTTTATCACTGAGAGGAGTACCAAAGAAGTACATTGACCTTATAAGGTTCTCTACTCGAACACAACTGGTCGACTGAGAACTTTTGGCGAACTGTCATCAGAATTGATTACCTCAAGTGGTGTTCGTCAGGGTTATCCACTCTCTCCATTCTTGTTTAAGTTTTAGAGATAACACTTTCTTCATATAAATTTCCAGTTGAACTTTTACCGGGAGATCCACCTGTTAACTTTGAATATGTCGATGACATAGTCCTATTTAGTGAAAACGCCGACATAAAACAGAGTCTTCTGACCACTGTAAGCAACAATGCAAGCATGTCAAGGATGCAATTCTCCCTTGAAAATGCAAAATGTTGCTTCAGATGGAGAAACTCATCCCAAACGTACTTACCTAGGTACTAATCAGTATTTGATAATACTATCATCCTAGTGTTATAAGTCTCTTTATGAAGATTGATTTAATCACATGAATCAATTAGTGTATATCTTACTGTTTAATCTTTTAATTCAATGTCTCTTTTTGAGATTATTTCTATCTTTATAATTAAACGGTCCGATGCATCTTTAATGACTTGAGGTAACAAAAAGTTTACCTACTAACTGGCTTGGTTCACAACAAACACACACATACATACATACATACACAAATATATACACATGCTTGTGTGTTTTCAACCTTCTGTTTATCATGACAACGATTTCTTGTTGCTTCAATTATAGGCCATGCACTTTACAGTTGTGTTTCTACCCTATGGGTGAATTACACTTTAGTTAATCAGTACATAGGCTTGTAAAAAATTTACAAAAAACAAGCTGTTTCTAACTTAAAGTTATCTTTCTAGTTTGTGTAAAAGATTTAAATTGGATACAAATCACATTAAGAAAGACAAAATAAAGCCTAAATTGATAGACGTGTGTTACATCATACATTATGGTTGTTGGCTATAGTAATAACATCAGAACATTACTTTTCGACAATAGTTTGATTAATTTAAAGAGAACATTCTAAGACAACATCCTGATAGGTCCTGGGTTCGAATCTCGTGGGGGGGATCGTGGATGCGCATTGCCACTGAGGAGTCCCATACTAGGACGAAACGGCCGTCCAGTGTTTCCAGGTTTTCCATGGTGGTTTAGCTTCAATTGACTCATGATTTCAATTATTGAAATTGCTAAAATCTCCACAAAACCCCTTCTGACAACATTCTTAATTTGTTATATTGATGTACTGAAAGGTATGCTAACAACCTGAAATCATTATGTAATGATTCAATGGTCTAAAAATTAATTGCTTGCCACAAGTTCTTGGGGTTTAATCCCTGATGAGAATGCTAGTAAGCACAACTTAGGTATCCAATAGTAAGAAGAAGAAGTGGATGTTCAGCGCTTCTCGATCTTCATTGGTTGTCTAATTATGATCAGCACGTTCAAGCTATTAATTTTGGACGAAATTGAACTATGAAAAATGTTCGTTGTTCTTATAACAAAAATACAGATTTCGTGTAGAGGGTCTTAGATTTAGAACAACGATGACTTGATAATTAACGCTGACTATGAATATATTTGTGCTTTGTAATCTAATTACCATGATCAAGGAAGTTAAATTTCAATACTTGATATTTTCAAACGATAAACTTCACATACTGTTCAAACATTATGTCCCGGCGATTATCGATTCTCATTGAAATTCTGGTTATCATCAGATTCACTATGAAACATTGTAAATTGAAGCGGTTTTGTTGAGGTTGGTTAAGTTGCTAGCTTGTACTCTTCATAGAATGATCTCAGTCTGAGCACCATTGAAAACCAAGGGTCACTAAATCATTGTTTCGTTCTAGTATGAGGCTTCTCATCTGTTTTCGTATAATCCTGTCAAATAAACTAAAGTTGTCAGCTCACTGGTGACTTACTTCAGTATGTTCTTGGTGGAGTTCAGATATGTCTGGAGCGAAGTAATTATCATCAGTGTCACTTGACTATCGTCATGTGACCTTTTAAACCCTTGACATTGGAATTTTAACACTGAACGCTGACCCATTGGTTTTAGGGATTTAGCGTTTTCTGTGTGAGCTCAACATCGTCGAATAGAACCGTGATTGTATTTTGGTTGTACACTGTTGAAAAGTCACATACTGACACCTCAAATGTGAACAATCTATAATGAATACAATCCATAAATTAAAACAAAACAAATTATTTTCATCACAAGAATTAGAAACAACAATGTAATTGCTAATTAACTTCTTTAAGCAACAATCAAGTTTAAAGTTTCAGAAATGTCTCAGTACAGAAACAACAAACCATCAATCTCTATCATATTCATCATAGTTATTGGTTATTTTGGAAGGATACTGGTGCAATTAGTAACTGATTGATCGGAATTGGAATATATCGTGCTCATTATTCATGTTTTCATATCCCGCCTACTCCAATATGATAACACTAAATTTGCTAGGATACTTTATTCATGACTAACCCTAGTCCCACATATAAAATTCTTAAGTTTCTAATCATATTTTACTTAAAATTCATGTGATTCTATGCTTAGAATCTCAGAATGAACTAGATCACATAGAATCATTCATTCAAAGTATAAATAACATAAAGCTGAATAACATATTTGTAACAAAACGGACTGTAGTTAAAATTCACTTGGTATTGTTCATTTGAATCTTCTCATTGATGTTTAGGAGTGCAATTGATCAGTCTTTTATTAGCATATGTGAACACTGTGTGGACTGCTTTAATATTGCTTTGAGTCACAAGCAGGAGATGAGCTTCATTCTATTTTCAACTCATCGGCTTGATTTACTTTCATTCCAGTGTTGATATTCACTCTGGGACTCGAATCCGGTACCATTTGCTTCAAATGCCATTGCGTTATCTACTTAGCTACTTAGTTCTAATAGTCACTTGCTTGACTGTAGTTTATTTTCAGTAAAAAGATATGCCAATAATCAATAGATCAAATGAAATTTTATGATTAGAGTTGTTTAAAAGTAACATAAATTAATTCTTTGATAAATACTAATCCTCATTGAGATTATGAATCAATCAGTGTTGGACTACCATTGAAAACCTGAAAGTACTATATGACCGTTTTGTCCTTGTGTGGGACTCTTCAATAGTGCACAACCACGGCCTCGCATGTGACAATTAAACTCAGGAACTTTGATCTCTCTTGAGAACCCTTAACCTATGAACCACTAAGCCGGGGTCCAATGACATTTTGCGACGTATATTTGACTACTTACAAGTAGTACTATTTTAGCTCTTAATAAAATTTTACATAAATAAGCATAAACTACCTCTATATATTTTTCTTATCTATTCACAACAGTAGACTAATTCATATTCTATCTGTTAGTTATTTAATTAAAAGATTCATAATTAATGATGCATAAATTTGTTAATGTTAAACAATCAAATTACAAATTTGTCAAGGTGAATATACATACCACAGATGAATTAATCATTTATACAACAGTACATGGTACATATCAGTGACTCACTATCATCATCATCATCATCATCATCGTCATCACTAACACCACTAACATCATCATCCCATAGGTTTAAAAGGTGAAAAGTGATGAATTTCATTCAAGAGACGAGTTACAATTTACATGAATAGGGTAGATATATGTATATTGTAGGCAATCTTTATTTGTCTAAACATACAATATGTGTAGACATATTGGCATGGGGATATCGTTTATTTGCCAATATTTAGACATAGGAGAATTAATCCCACTATCTATCTATATTTGTCTATCCCATTATCGATTTATTAATGTACGTGTAGTTTATAGGTTGTTATTGATTACTATTTATGTAAATTATACTAAATATAGAAGCCACGCATATTTCATTTTATGCAACAATTGGGAATACATTAATCTATCCCAATATTCATGATACAATGAAATGTTAATAATAATGAAATAATGATATCAATGAATATAGTAAATATATAGGTGGAAAGAATGGAAGTTATGTTTTTAGATTTCCCTACTGACATTAACTTCTTAGCCATCCTCCATTATGAGTTGAAGATACTCGTAAGTGACTAGTCATTTGACCACAGATGTCTTAAAATATATCTCTGATATCTGCTGGAATCATCGGGTAAGTAATAGTGAGGTTAAATTCTGGGTATTATAGAGTGATAGTGGTAAATCAGTTGATGTGATGTAAATCTTCATTGACTGAAATGGTTGAGCCACGTGTTACGTATGCTTGAATACCGATTACCACGGCGTGCAATGCTGACTAGTGTTGGGGATAGTTGGAAGAAAGTTAGGTGTGGCCAAAATAAAACGTGGCATCAGTGTTTAAAGTGACTAACTTCTAGTCTGAGCTATGTTGGTAGATGTAGACCACTTTGTTAAGGTTCGCGTGACTATCAAAACCAATGATTGGAGACTGTGTGTGACATGGCTCAGAATCGATCACAATGGCATCGGTGTATACACTTACTATCTTCCCTTAAACTATGAGACTAAAACTACTTTACACCTTTCTAATTCTTTCTTTCTGTACTTTATCCTTATATGCAACCTTTCCTTTATACATTACCACCATGGGCTTAACTACTATGAATCCAGTGTTCATCTTGCTGTGCTAATGAATGAGGTGTGGCAACTTTGACCGATGCATATATGTTCCTGGTCCTACGTTGTAGCTGACATACTGACTCCTAGTGTTTAGATACGGTATTGAAAAATGAGATGAGACTATAATTTATGGACGACATTTGAGTGATACTAAAGTGACTTTCACAATGTTCAGCTACTTACTAGTATCAAATGAGGGTTATAAACCTGAGGGAAGATTACAATTGTTGGTTAGGGTTAGGAATTAGATTTAGCGTTAACATCACGAACTGACATTAGCTAAAGTGCCAAAATGCTATTCAACCAAATGGAAGAAAGAATTTCAAGCCAAAATCCAAGATTTGTTGTCCTAAGTCTGGTTGGTTCATCCATAAGTTATGGTCTCGCCGCCAGACGCAAAATCCTGAAGCCCAGAGTTGAATATTTAATGGTATCAATAGCGTGTATTGCAATAAAAGTTCGAGACTAAGGAGAAAAATCTATTTAGTCCTCCATGTTCCACAATCTCAACCTAATCGATATCGATCGCTGATGAATACTACCTACAAATTTCAGAAATAGTCACTGGTAAGAAAAGATAAGCATATATTGACCGGTTTTATGTTTTCCGCTAAACTGTTGCGTAATTTAAGAAACAGTGTCAATACATATGCAAAGGTTGTTGACGCGGGAAAAATGGCCGTATTTTTGTTTTGTTATCACTGATGATGAAATTAAATTTTCTCTAGTACTGATATGTTTTTGTGAGGGTCTCGTGTAATCTAAAGCCAGTTTATCATTACGCACTATGCAGAGATCGAAACATGAATTTAGTGACAATAGGAATTTCTTCCTATTCGGAATTGGTGGATGCTATTCGATTTTCACAATGAGATTCTCATCCAGCAGCTTAGTATGTTGGTGGGAATGAACAAACTTTCTTGTTTAGTTTATTTAGGGCCCATGAGATCAAACCTTAAAACAACACAATAGTCACATTGATCCAGTTCAAGTATTGATTAGCTCGCCTAGACTGTGTATCCTTCGACTAGTCAATGACAAGCTAAATGTGAAATAACAACCGAGAGTAACACTAAAAGACTAATGGTCTAGAATGCATTTCTTTACGCTTGAGCGCCCTTTAGCCATAAGAGAGAATAATTCAACAAATTCTAATTATACATTTAGAATTTATGGAGCACTCAAATGATAATAAAGAGTGAAATCCTGACCACATATCAAAAATTACAATATGGAGCAATTACGCCACAAGTGGAAGACGACTGAATGATCGGTCTGTAATAAATTAACAACAAATTAGCAAACAAAGGTTAGCAAGTAGGTGGATACAAACATCCATTAGTTTATATATTTAATAAATATACAACAAAAATAAAAACTAGATCCTCAAATAGAACCATTCCGAAAGTTCAACGCTGCTTAATATTTATCCCAACTTAGTACAGCTGTTATTTCAAACAAAAGTGATCTCCATTAGACCACTGGATCATAATACCTACTTACTTTTTTTGGGTGTATGGTATTTTTAACTTGTTATCGTGATTGAATTACTACTAAATAGAGGTCTATTGTTTGAAATGATGAATACTGATTTCAAGGGACAATGTGAACATTAAAAGAAGGACAGATATATATCCATTTGACCTGGAATAAAATAGGATAACAATATACGACAGCGGTTCAGAGAGTATTCGACATGGTAGTAAACATTTACGTGATAAACGTACACAAACATACACAAAATGAAATCCAATATCTTCTAATCTTTCAGTGAATGTGATACATTTAAATTCATTGAGTCCAACTACCTAACATCTTTAGTTGAATGCGCTCAATGTCGAGTCATCTAGACTTATGGCTATTTTTGAACTTATTCAGCAGAATTCGATCAATTATAAGGAACTAAATAACTAAGTCTAAAATAGTAATTCAAAATGTCAACGATCCACATGTTCAAATCATTTATTTATTAATATTGCGTTTCCCAAAATAACTCAACTTGATTCATTTATAAATTCACTTGGTATTGTTTACTTGAATCATCCCAATGGTATTTTAGACTGCAATTGATCTGTCTCTTGTTGACATATGTGCATACTTTGCGTATTGCCTCGATATTTCCTTAATTTGTAAACATTCTAAGCAAAGATAGATAGTGGATAGGAGTGGAATCCAGGGCACACGTTTCGTCCCACTTGGGACTCATCAACTGGGAGCACCTGCATCCCATAGTTGATGTTCACCCAGTATCTAAGTGGATAATGAGATGGCGTTTGAAGCGAACGGTTCTGGTTTCGAGTTATGGAGTGAATATCAACTCTGAGATGCAGGTACATCCAGCTGACGAGTTCTAAATAGAATGGAACGCGTGTCCTGGATCCCACTGCTAGCCACTATCCATCTTTGCTTCACTCACCTATGATGTAAAAATGAATACATTATCAAGATAGATGATATTTACTCTTTTCATCAACGATTTGTCAATTTTTCATCCATCAATAACTGTGATTGATCTAAACCAATAAATCATGTCTGTTAGCTTTGAATGAACAATTTATTTTCGTGGATTGGTTGAGGTTAGACATTAACACCGTTGGATCCTGACTCAGTGGTCTAGAGACTAAGCGTTCGCTCGTGAGACTGAAGGCCGTGGGTTGAAATACCGCGAGCGGGATCGTGGATGAGCTCTGTTGAGGAGTCCCATAATAGGACGAGTTGGCCGTCCAGTGCTTCCAGGTTTTCAATCGTGGTCTAACATCAATCAGTTCATGGTTTCAATCAAAAGCTTAATAATCTCCACAGCCCTGTACTGATAATTTATTTTACATCAATGTATTGTGAAACAGATCATTAATTCAGATCATCTTTGAATATCAAGGTCGGTTTACAGTTTAGTTCATCGTTGTTATGTTCATGATTTCGTCTTCTTTATTAAATAAACAAACATTGTAAAGTGAAAGAATCAACAAATAAATAAGGGAAAGTTTTGAAACTGTAAACAGTTTTTATGTATTTTTTCTAGTCACTTTGGTTAAAATATAGAGCAAAATAAATGAGAGGGCAATGGATAAACGGGGGGATCGGTATGCATGCTGAGAGAGAGAGAGAGGGAGGTAGAGGTAGAGATAGAAGGAGGATACAGCGGGAGAATTTGAATAAAAGATGGTTAATAACTAGAAAATAGACAACAGATCGCTCTACGTAAATAATGTTATCCTTATATATATATATATATATATATATATATATATATATGCAAAGCATCTATTTGGCACCAAACGCTGTTTATTGATTAGTATGTTAAAGAAGACTTTGTAATTAGTAGTACTAATGTGTTTTAATACCCTTGTTATAAACTGTTGTTTACAGTGAGTCAAAATGACCATTGGAAGTTAAAGACAATTACGTAATAGTGCATAAGTATCAAATCAAAGACCGATACCGGCTTACTTATTATTCATTACAAAAAAGTTAGATTCTCTGCATGATATTCACTGATAATCATTTATAAAGTAGACCACAAATTTGGAACTGACAAGATAAACTTAAGTCCAAGGTTACTTGTTGACTACCTCCAACCTTGTGAAGTCAAAAATATAACGCATACGGTCTCGAGTCATATTGAACACTTGATATGACGGTGAATGGAAATATTTTCTCATTTACACGATATGTAACTATGATGCGATGATAATCCGACCAGTGATAGAGATTATGTTGTCACTAAACCGGATGCTTTATCGATACTCTGTATACCCAGTAATGCGATGGTATTTGAAGATAACAGTACTGCGTTCGAGTCTCGGAGTGGACATCAACTCTGGGGTACAGGTACATCCAGTTGATGAGTCCCAAATAGGATGAAACGCTCATCCTGGATTCCATTACTAGCCACTATTCATCTCTGCATATATGGATAGCTTAAAATGGTTAAAATAAGGTCTTCATGAAAATGGCCAGCTAAATTGATTTTTTTTTAAATGATTGAAAATGCTAGATATTTCACTTTTGTTTAACATAGAAACAGGGTAATTATCCTCTCACACTATATAAGCGAACAATATCATTGTCAATAGGATCTTTATCAGGTTTCACCCCAATGTACAGTAATATTTCTATGTTACTATGAAAGTATTAAACTAATCAAGACAGTTATTGAGTTAATGATAACGATGAAAGAAGATTTGCATGATCACATATCATAGGTAAAAAGTACAAATTAATAGTGTAATAACAAGTATACTAGTAATGAGAAGAATAATAAAGGCATGAATTAATCTTTCATAATAGGAAGTAGGTCAAAGACTAGGTTAATAGACAAAAACAACATTCATTTGAAAATTATTAAAATTACGTAATAAGAAGTATTCAGAGGGGGCTTTGTAAACATTATAGTAATTTAATAATTGGGTTCATGAGTCATGAATCTCGCGATGCGAAATCGTGGATACTCACTGCTGAAGAGTCCCACACTTGGACGAAACAGCCATCCAGTAATAAGTAGTGTTGAGATAATCAGATAAATTTGAAAAAGAGGTAAAACACAAGAAAAAACAAACAAATGTTATAGAAAATAATCATAATAAATAAAATCGTTCACTAAGCCCAATTCGATCGAAGAAGAGGTCAATTCTCTTACAAATACAGAGAGTTGGGGTTGATTTCTCGAATCCTTATAGTTTCTGTTATATGTAAGAGACGAGATCAAACCTCATAAGGAAAAGTAATTGGTATACGATAAGTCAATTTGAATAATTTGATTCTATCTACTGTATGATCGCTATCGACGATGTGACAGCGTTGTGGAGATTGTTGTGTGTCATTGAAATCTTGAACCTATCTAAGTTAAACAAACATTGAAAACCTGAAAGCACTGTACGGCCGTTTCATTCTATTATGGAACTCCTCAGTAGTGCTCATCCACGACTCCACATGCTGGACTGGAACCCTGAACCTTCGGTTTCGCTTAACCTCGAATCATCTTGTCTATCTCCATTGTTTTCTACTACCATCATCGTACTATAACTTCCTCTACTACACTTAGGTTTATCTTAATAATTTCATATCTCTATATTGATGTAATATAACAACTTGAATTGATGCACATATTTGTTAAGTTCTATGTTGCTTATTATCGACTGATTGACTTGTCATTAAATGTAAACATTCTCGTAAGAGCGGTTTCTAATGTCTTGTTCTCTCCAAGAGTACATTTGTATATATAAATATACATCTGTGCATGTGTGTGTGTATGTATCAGTATACTGAAGTAAACTACATTGATAAATTACTCAATACGAAATACCAAAAGTTTTCTTCTTTTTTTTTTTGCTAAAATTTAGTTCAAGATACCGATCAATACAAATTGATCAGTAGATTAACACTAAACTTAGTCAAATGTAACCATCAAATTATGATCAAGTTATAGATATTGCAACAAATTATTGATTATAACCGTTTATTCCTTTGATTTACCATTGTGTGTATGTATGTTTATGTGTATATATATATATGTGTGTGTGTGTTTATTTATGCTTATTTATTATTCATAGTAAAGAAATGTGTTTGTTTACGATATTGTTTACAAGAAAGAAAAAAAAGAGAGAAATAAATAAACAGAGTTCAGTTATTTAATCCAAATTGTTATTGTACTTGTCAGTAAATATGATAAATAGTTATATTGTACTTTATTGACCCGGTATTTATTGAATGTTGCTTCATTCTGTTGTTGCTGTTGATAGTGGTGATGGTGTTTCTCTCTAACTCTTTACCCATTTATTACATAATCACATTCTTTATTAAGAAATCTATATTTTTTCATTTATAAACAACCTTGTGTGAATGTGTGTGTGTGGGGGGGGTATATTGTTTAATTATCAAATAACCGATGGATAAATGGTCAAATAGGTAGATAGGTAGGTAGGTAGGTAGAAATTTAAGGCAGTTAGTGATATAGATAACATTCAACTGAATATCTGATTAGAAAATTTAGAGAAATATTGAAATAACTGCAATACACTATGAAAGCCAATACAACATTTATATAATTAGCTCAATTAAATTAGGCTATATGATTGATCAGTTAGTGTATACGTGGTTTTTTAGGGGGCCACACCTGGAGCCTTTGATATAAAGGTTTGGTTCATAAGGCAGTGGAGCAACATCAAGAAATGCAGTCCCATGGTAGCCGGTGACAAACAATAGGTTCATACACCATTTGTTCCCTCAGGATCCTGGATCCCATGTACACCATTGGTTTGGAATGAGAGTTTCCCAACTCCCCTAGGTGAACTCTCCGTGTCTATCAACCTGATTAAAGCGTCAGACATTCGCTTTTTATCCTCTCGATTTCGTAAGCAACACCCCTCGCCACGAGAAAGCACTGAGTAGCACTTCCCTGACAGTGGTTGTATCCACGTGGTCATGTGAGTGCATTTGGATATGGAGAGATGACTCTTCCCACTCTCGGCCGTACCAAGGCATTTGGGGCCTGTGATTATTGGTATGTACTGAACAAATCTAGTATTCGACTTACCTAATTTGAATGAAAATGAACGGTAGTATTCATTTAACGGTATTGTATTGTATTATAACGGAACGTATGTTGTACAAGGTGGAACTTGGTCTTTTTCGAATTATTATGAATTGTAATTCTATTGAATAATTACTAAGTAACTAGATTACTATGTATATGTATTCCGGTTATTATAAGCTATAAGTTAACCCATTAGCTACTGTCACATGACTTATTTCTCGCCAGTCAAGTACTCACAATTCGCTCTATTCACAGACACTTTTAGCTTGTTCAAACATAATTGTGATTTTTCATTTTATGGTGTGGTACGGCCCCGTGCGTCTGTATATAAACCATATCTAAGTGAAGTATAAAATGGTGAATGCTGGTTTCTACTTCTGGACTCAAATCTGGGGATAGAAATGAGTTTGTGAGCAGTGGGCCAATTGGAGTTTGGCTTTGAGATCGGGGTTAGTATTGCTGGTAGGGCATATAATTGGTCAATCTACGAACACTAGGCAGCGAGACAAAGTCGCTTACTCTCCCCCTTTCTTTTTTTATATTGGTTGACTGGATTATGAAGACCTTCACATCTCAGGGGAAGCACGAAATATGGTAGACAGCTTGCATGCAACTAGACGATTTGGACTTTGCAGATAAACTATCTATTTCAACGTTGACAAAGGAAAAAGCGATATCCTCAAATACAACACGGAGAACACCAACCAGTTCACATTTCATGAATAAACTCTGGAAGATGTGGAATCTGTCATGTACCTTGACAGCATCATCAATTAACTAGGAGGATCTGATGGAGATGTAAAGGCATGGATTAGGAAAGCAAGGACACCATTCCTAAAGTTGAGAAACATATGGGACTCAAAACAACTGTCTGTCAACCAAATATGAGTCATCATTTTCCATACAAACACCAAGACAGTCCTATTGTATGGAGCTGAAATTTGGAGAACTATTACAACTATCATCAAAATGGTACAAGTATTTATAAATAATTGTCCACACAAGATATTCAATGTCCGTTGGACGGATTCCATCAGTAATAGTCTACTATAGAAGAGAACAAACCAGCTTCCAACTGAAGGAGAAATTAGGAAAACACATTGGAAGTTGATAGAACACGAATTATAGAAACCACCAAACTGTATGACGAAGCACGCGCTAACTTATATCCTGAAGGGAAACGAAAAAGAGGAAGGTCAAACAACATACTCAGTCGGGAATTGAAAGCAGACATGGAAAGAATGAATGGCAACTGGAAAGGATTGTCCAGGACAGAGTTGGATGGAGAATGTCGGTGGACGGCCTATGTTCCTCCACGAGGGGTAACAGGAGTAAATAAGTAAGTAAGAGAATCCTTAGTCTGATGTACCGGTATTCGGTAGTTTATGCCCACTCCAGGGCTAGAAACCTGTACCGTTAGTTTCAAACCTCACCCCGCTATCTGTTTGATTGTCTTAAAATTATCATTAATTATATACTTCCTATTACTCCGACATTGTATTTTTTTTGCTAGGTTATGTACACATTTTAATTCCTTAATTATGTTATTGTATGGCCACACATTTGAAGAATAGTATTGTCTGACTTTCGAGTCATGATTGGAGCACAATTGAGAATAATTTTGTCTTCTATCTTGATCTTCTGATTGGCCACTGGGTTAGAAGGAGCTCTAGGTTGTTGTTCGCTGGGTAATGTTTCAATTGGAAAACAGAATTTTGCCAGTCCTACTCTGGACATAAGTGAATTAACTACTAACCAACTTACTTACTTACGCCTGTTACCTCCAACGGAGCATGTGGGGCCCTTTAGTTTGTTTTCATTTAGATCGGACGATGTTCATCGAAGGGCTCTCCACTTTAGTGTCCCGAGATCTGACTCCAAGTAGACCGCATGAATGATTGCTATCGAAATATAAATGTCGCCTATCCTCGTATATAATCATCGACTTTAATCGCGTTAGTCAATAACGGAATTAAATAAGTCAAACAACAAGAATGAACTTGTGAATCTATATATATATATATATATATATATATATATATATATATATATTTTGTATATAAAGCGAATGGAATAGAACGAAGCAAAACGTCGCGCAGTGGAGATGGCGGGTAAGCCAATTCCCCTTTAGTCAAGCGTTGATCAGTATTTATATGCATACAAAAATAAGTTATAGATATGTGATGAGTAATGGGATAAGAAGTGCACATACACCTACACGCTCATATAAAAACAGTCAAGATTGATAAGTCAATAATTAATAAGGTCAGAATGTGACTCAAGTAGAATGAATAGATTAGGCTGTCTAATAGCTAGAATAAGGTATATGGTCTTAACATAATAACAGACACTACAAGCATATGCCAACGACCAGCATTTTCCAATTCACTCTGTCCTGAACCTCCTTCTCTAGTTCTTTCCAATTCTTGTTCATTCTTTTCATATGTCCCATTTCTTAGCGTAATGTGTTCTTTGGTCTTCCTTTTCTCCTTTGACCTTAAAGCTTGTCTTGTGACGAAGTTGGGTGCTTTCCTCGATGTGTATCCTATCAACTTCCAGCGTTTCTTCCTCCACTGGAATCTAGTTTGTTCTCTCCCATAATAGGTTATTTCTCATAATTTCTGGCCAACCGATCCGAACTCCGCCTGCAGCTCTTCTTGGGCTACTGCTGGTCCCAAGACCGGATAAAGGAGGTGGGTTGGGCATTGGGTTAGCGACCCCATCCCATACAAAACTAACTCTCTAAAAAAGCGCTAACCAGAAAAAAACATTCAACTACTAACCAAACAAGAGAGAAAAAGAGCTATCATGCAAATACTTTTTTGTGATTACAACCTGATCATATGTAGTCCAATACAACCTATCCAATAAATCTGTCTTTTCTTCTAACATTATGATATGTTTATACCTAATTATAATACACAAGAACATGGTAACGTTGTCTGTTAGATTAGAAAAAATACATGTTATCAAGTCCCAAAAAGAAGACACCACTTCTCTCAAATTTCACAAAACAAATAACCCAGTTTAATCTGTCTACTTTACAAAATAGAATCAACATATTTTTCCCGTTACATTCTAAACAGCTTTTTGTTGTTGTTGTTGTAAAAGATGTAAATAACTAGTCAAGTATTCTTATTTTAATAGTTGAGATTATGAATCAATTGAAGCTAAACCACCATGGAAAACCTGGAATCAATGGATGACCGTTTCGTCCTATTGTGGGACTCGTCAGCAATATATATCCATGATCCCACCTCAAGAGATTCAAACCTATCAGTCTCGCGCACGAACACTTAACCACTAGACCACTGAGTCAGCATCCAATGGTGCTAATATATAACTTCAACTAATCCACAAAATTGAACGACACATCCACCATTGTCGTCAGTGAGTTACTACCCCCACAACAGACTCGGTTGAACTCCACTAGTCACTGCTACTCACTAGAACTCCAGGAAATAACTCTTGGAGACAGTCACTAGTGAGCTTATGTTGATTAGCATTAGAAGGGGTTTATCTTCAATTGACTCATGATCTCAACTATTAAAATTACTATAATATCCACAATACCCCTTCTGATACTAGTCAAGTATTCATTCAGTTTGTACATCAATATTAATCCTTTATCAGCTCCTCTTGTTTAATCGTTAAAAAGTATACTCATATTTTAAAGTTGAGTGATAGAAAACACTAAGTGGAGTATTGTTGAAATCGGTGTATATTCTTGACTTACTGTCTAATTGAAATAATAACTCCTAATCATCAAAGTAAATGTATCAATCTATTCAAGGTTAAGTATAAAACTTGCAAATTGTAAGGTACTTATTATAACGCGTCCAACTGTTTGTAATGGCGTTACGCTGTTACGTAACATTGGTTGTCATGATTTCAAATGGTCGTTCAACGGTATCACTAGAATTTGACTGTACCTTTGATATCTATTATTTTAGAGTTCTCTTTTAGTTAAATAACAGTCAGTCTATATTCAATAAATCACTCACAAATGGTGACATGAATTCTAGACCCAGGATTATAACATCCCTTTCCTCAAGATCTCGAATAATTTTTTGTAAATGATTACGCCTAACCGATTAACATCTTAATGTAGTGTTTACGATGCCGATCCACTTAAACTAGTAGTCACAATGCAACTTCATCCAAACAACACTAAGGAGTAGATAAATATGATCTTGGTCAGTATTCAGCGATCAACCAATTGTGCATAACCCAGTCTTACTGAAGATAAATCGGGTTCCAAGTAGCCTAATAGTAATTTCTCAAACTGTAAAGCTCGATAATTGGCGATCAAATCCTATCAAGACCTTTAATGCCCTGGATACTAAGAATAGGTCTTGTTGACGAGTGTTGTCTTACATGTGAGGTAGTTCAGATTGGATCTCTTATCGACTCTTTCCAACTAACTTCCAAGTAGAATATTCTACTGTCTCTCAACCGCTTAACATGGAACAAATTATACCATAATGTTAAATCCACTTACTTACTCTAAATTGCCATAATGAAACTTGGTCGATACAATTCTATGTTTAGCACTATAAGGCATAAACAGAATGATATCAGTTATCATTAATTGACCATAATTAACTAAGTTTGTCTATTTAGAAGATGTGAGTTATTGCGTGAGATTTTTAGAAGGAATTATCGAGTGATTATGAACAGAAAAATTATTTCAATGGTAGAGAGCATGAATCGATTGAAGCTAAACCACAATCGAAAACCTGGAAGCAATAGACGGCCGTTTCATCCTATTGTACAACTCCTCAGAAGTGCGTAACCACCATCCCGCCTCACGTGATCCGAACCCAGGACCTATTGGTGTCGCGCGCGCGCGCCTAAACACTATTACTATTATTAACCACTATAATCATTATCGATCTCTGGGTCTGATACAGTTCTTCTTTTTAAAGAAAGGGGATAGGCTGACTAATAATACCTATGTATGACCATGGTTCTAAAATTCATCTGAAGTGCAAATATCAATGGACATTAACTTTCTTGTTTAATACAATAAGGGAATAAAGTGTTGTATGTATGTATGTATGAATTCAGTGTAGTACAGTTACATACAGTTTAAAAGCCGGTAAAAAAAACAAGTTGGTGTTTGTTGATAACTAACTAACTACCTATCCGTTTTGTCTCATCAAGGTATCATCAATTCAGACCAACTGCATATTATTATTATTATTGTTAACAAATGAATATAGAATAGTGTATCATTCACATAAACTTTATTTAGGATTGGTTACTTATGGCACAATAGTTTACAAGGTCATTGTAACTAACTGTGTACACATAACTGTTACTCTATCTATTACTTAAAGTAACCATTACCTGGGTTATTGTGTGGGTGTTATTACTATTGGGACACATGTTCTGACTAATAACATTAATATGGGATCTATTGATGTTTTTTTTTGATTGTGTAAACAAATATATATACGTGTTGTGTGTGCAGGTCATTAAAGCTATTTTGTTATTGTACCATAGAGACAAACGCAAGATTTAAAATACAGAAATATTAAAGACAGTAATAAGTAGCGTGTGTGTGTGTGTGCGAGATAGAGAGAGAGAGAGAGAAAGAGAAAGAGAATAACCACTGTGCGTTTGTGTAACAATACATGGGCATGACAACACACCATTATGATAGTAGTAATAACCTGTACCTATTACATTTAAATGGTAATACACCATACAAATTACAAGTTAATGGCTACCTTTTTTTCTAGTGAGATTGCCAACACTCATTACATATTTATCTCTCTCTCTCTCAATATATATATAGAACAGTGTGAAAGAAAAACCCCACATTTATAGAACAATAACATCTTATCAGTAATATAATAATAAAGTCATAAAGAAATCTATTTACTCTCTATAGTTGGATTATATTATTAACTCATCTAGTAAAATATTAAAACAGGCAAATAGAATTTAAGCCGTGGAAACAAGGATTACGTAATCAAAGAAAAAGAACATTGAACAAGTCAAGTATACTCACTTATATTCTCTCTCTCTCTCTCGCTCGCTCCCTCTCTCTCTCCCTGTGTGTGTGTGCGTCTATGTTGATATAGAAACATAATTTATCAATTAATAAAGTGAACAAATGAATTCTTTCATTGAAGCATTATATTCATTTCCATTATGGAATTATATAATACTATTATTAGTAATATTGAACATCTCAGAAAATAATGCAACATGTAAGTCATTCATAGTTTGTTTTATTATAATTATTATTATTGTTTGTCATTGAATTAAGAAGAAAGGGGTGTTATATCTAATATGTTTGATTATTTTTTGTATTTATGAAATGAATGAGGAGTGGTTACTTACTTTTACTTATTACTTCTTGTGGAATAGGATAGGCCATCCACTAGTATTCACTATCCAACCCTGTATTGGGTAATCCTTACCAGTTGTTATTTATTATTTTCATATCTTCTTCCAATTCCTAACATAGTATGTTTTTGGACCTTCCTCTTTTCCTTTTTTGCTACAGGATTCCATGTTAGGGCTTATCTCGTGATGAAGTTTGATGATTTCTGTAATATATATCCCATCATTACCTTTTACGTCTTTTAATAATTTCCTCTTCAGTTGAAAGTTGGTTTATCTTCTCCTACAGTAGACTGTTGCTGATGGTATCCGATCAACGGATATTGATGAGTACTAGTTAGTGACTGCTAAATGATTTTCATTAGAAAAAGCATCTAGAGTTGCTCTCAACTGTCCACTGTGAACAACCCAATGTAGTACAGTTTAACATGAAGGATGAAAAACATAATTACAGTGAAAATTAGGGCTTAAAATGAAATCCTTAATTAAAATTACGCTCCATTTACTCATTAAATGAACAGAAACATCATTGAAAATACTGGAAATGTAACAAATTTATTGAACATTGAAAAAATTACAGTTGACCTCAGTCTTGTTTGCTTATGTTATTATGTTGACCAGATATTAACTTAATTATAATGGATGTACACTGCTGATGAGTCTCACAATAAAACGAAACGGCCATCCAGTAATTCCAGGTTTTTTATGGGGATCTAGCTTCAATTGACTCATAATCTCAACGCCGAGACTAATTTATGAACGAAGCAATCAGGTATAAGTTGACAGGTCTTGGATTTTGGTGTAAAATTTACTCATCCATTTGGCTAAATAGAGTTTTGGCATTATAGCTGATGTCAGTTTGTGATGAAAACCCTAAATCTAATTTTTAACCTTAATCATCAACTGTAAATCATAATCCAAACCTCATTTGTTCCTAGCTATAAAGTGAACACTCTCACGGCTAGTTTAGCGTTGCTTAAAGGTCATCTATAAATTAGTTTCACCCATCCAAGTATTGTACAAACTACTCAAATTAATTACTAGTAAGATATAACTGACATGAAAAGTAGGCAGGTATATTCATGGAAATTCCTGTAATTGAAATAAAAATAAGTCTCCAGTTTAGCTTAACAGTTAAACTTAGTTTGTTTATAGATTCTTCAATGAATTAGAGCTCTCTGTTTAGTGCCGAATGAAATACACGACTAGAGTTATTTACTCTTCAGTTTACATTTGTTTATTGATTTGAACTTATAAATCTTGCTACAAGGGGGCACCGAATACATATGTGCCACACAAGTCACTTGACTTGTGTGTGGGTTATGATATTGCCCGGATGCCCAAACCGAAACAGGTGGTTCTCTTAGGGGGTCACTTCCTGAACCTTTCGACCTAAAGGTCTGATTTACAAGGCAGTGGGATGACATAAGGAGATGAAGTCCATGGTAGTCGGTGACCAACCATTGGTTGTTTTTCCAGTATTCTGGATCTTATGTGGACCATTGGTTTGAAATCAGGGTGTTCCAACTCCCCTAGGTGAATCCTTCATATCCAACAACCCAGTTAAAGCGCCGGACATTCGCTTTTCATCCTCTCAACTTCGTAAACAACACCCGTTGTGCGAGAAGCTAGTGAATAGGATTTCCCTGGCAGTGACTGCATACGGTTGGCTATGTGTGAGCATTTCGAGAGAGGGAGAGCGGACTCTCCCCATCCTCGACTGTACCAGGGTATTCGAGGGCTGTTCATTCAATTCTCACCCATTTCTACATAGTTTTAGGTTTACATTCATGATCCAAATAGTATAGTCATATTTAAAGTAAATATATCTTTTAAAAACTAAAAAAAAACATTGTAAACTATCAGTCAATACAATAAAATCATTACAATATATAAGTAACCAGTATAGGGTGAGTCAGAACTTACTTATTTACTGACGCCTGTTACCCCTCGTCGACAAACAGAAGTTCTAATCTAATTAAAAAAACAGATTAAATGTGTTCAATAGACTAAATTCACTGTCATATTACAATAAAGTGGATTGAATGGTACTTGAATCTTTCATGTATTTAAAAAAGAATTTATTAATCATATATTTGAATAAACTAAATTGAAGTAATGAAAATAGGTAAACTAAGGTTATATGCACATTAATCAACTAAGGTCATCTTATCATTAGAAAATGTCTATTGACCTATTGAACTTGAAGTTGACCAGAATAAAAGAACATGTTGGGAACAGGTATTCAATCTGATTAAATATTACTTTAACCATATAGAAGAGTTTGATAGATTTTGGTAGATAATTAATAAAATTGATGAGTTTAATCAATCAACCAATCAATCAGTCAGTTCGTCAGTTAAACTCAACGTAGAACCTGAGACATGTGTATATTGGTTCAAGGTAAAAACCTAGGTTAGTAGAGGTAGGAACAATATTAATGGTAATAAAAAACCAGATTAGGCATTCGATAGACAATTCGAGAAGAGAATATGAGTTGGAAAAATAATAAAATAAAAATTAATAAGGAATTTAAGAACTTGGGATCCCAGTAAAGAAAATGAGTAATTTATGCCTGAACCATTGGGAACGATTTTGTTCCATGTCACCCAAAGTCCCGAATCACTGTTAGTGATGATCATACCTACTTAGCTAGCGTTTAAAGATATCTCTACTTTTGAGGGTAAAGGATTAGGTTTTCTTTCAGCCTTTAGACAACTGACTGTATACTGTTTTTCTGATATGACAATGTTTGTCAAAATGGATAGTACTTAAACATAGTCAATAAGATGTTGGTAGTTAGGATGAAACCCCATGACCCACGTTTCGTGCTATTTGGAATTCATCTGTAAGATGTAACTGAAATCTAGAAGGAACTGATTCTCCCTGGCGAATTCAATCTCACTTTACCTAGCTTCATAGTCGAAGACGTTACCATTGAGGCATTTAGGCTACAACCGAACTTCTGTAAGACTGATCTGTTTTTTACAAGTGATTGATCACTTAGTAATGACCGAAGTCATATATATCAAGTATTTATTAGTGCTAATCAAATCCTATTGATCAATTCATAATGTATTGATTCATTTATGTGACTCGACATGGAGTACACTATGTTGAGATGAGGTATATTCATTGGAATAAAATCAATTGAAAACCCTTAATGACATTAGGTTTTGTGTTGCTTGACATTCATCGGCATAATGTACAATTAATCTTAAATAATCAGTAAATTGTAAACATGGTTAATAAAGATGGATGAATCGAGAAGAATGTATTCTATGTTATTTATATATTTTTCAGTCTCTGTAATAATTTTTCAATGAAAATCCATAGTTTCTATGCAACTACTTATGGAAGCACCACCCTGTGCGATTGTAACTCCGCCAAGAAGCTTGTTCAATTCTTCATCGTTACGGATGGCTAACTGTAAATGTCTTGGAATGATACGAGTTTTCTTGTTATCAGGCGCGGCATTACCTGCTAACTCCAAAACTTCCGCAGCCAGGTATTCGAGAACTGCAGCTAGATAGACTGGAGCACCAGCACCAGCACGCTCAGCGTAATTACCCTTGCGTAGAAGACGATGTTCACGACCAACAGGGAATTGAAGTCCAGCGCGGGCTGATCTTGTTTTAGCCTTACTACGAACTTTTCCATCTTTACCGCGTCCACTCATTATTTTAAGAAGTAGAGAAACGTGTACTTATGAGTATGTTTATATTTACACTCATTTGAATCATCTTTGTACAACGCTAAAGTGACCTTGAGATGTCCACCTACTTACTAGAGCTAAATAAGAGTTATATATTAGTGTGATCAATTAGGATTAAGAAATTAGATTCAATGTATTCATCATGATGAATTGACATTAATTATAATCCCGAAATGAATTTCGCGCTAAAATCCACGACCTGTTACCTTAAATCTGATTGGTTCGTCCATAAATTATAGTCTTGCCCGTCCTAGTTTGACTTCATCAATCGGTACATTTGTAAGTGTTAAAAATCTTTAAACATTTCATCAGTAAATAAATCATTATAAACAAGAGAATATAATGTTTTTAAGCAAAGATGGATAGTGGCTGGCAGTGAAATTCAGGAGGCGCACCACCTCCAATTTTGGACTGATCAAATGGATGTACCTGCATCTCGGAGTTCATGTTCACTGGGTTCCAGTTCCAGAGTGAACATCAAATCTGAGATGTAGGTACATCCAGTTGATGAATCCTAAATAGGAGGAGACTCGACTCCTGGATTTCACTGCTAGCCAATATCCATCTTTGCTTATAATGCTTGTAAATGAAGGCAATATTGAGGCAATTCGCACAGAATGTACATATGCCAATAAGAGAATGATCAATTACAGACCTAAACATCAATGGAAAGATTCAAGTAAACAATACCAAGTGAATTTATCTTGTCATTTGTTATTATTATTATTATTATCATCGATTTAATCATCATCGTCACAATGTATTGATTGATAACCAAGGATAACATAGAAGCATAGAAACATATCACAATAACTATTGGTAGAACTCTTTATCACTAAGACATGATATCATGAAATAGATCAATTATATGTTTATTTTACAAATATACACATATATTATGCAAATTAGATAAAAGTATAGCTCTATTACCGTCTAACATGGAATGAATGTCATATTTGAAACTATTCAATCGAATTGTTAATAGATTGATAAATCTTTAATGAATTTTACACTTGAAATGATTAAGAAACAATCATAATTTCTTTAAATATCTAGATACTTACCTACGCCTTTTACCCCCCCCCACCCCGAATGCAGCATTCTCCAACGTACTCTATTCTGAACCTTTCTTTCTAGTTCTATCCAATTCTCGTTCATTCTTCTCATGTTTGTCTTCATTTCTCGAAGTAATGCGTGTTTTGGTCTTCCTCTTCTCCTTTGGCGTTGAGGATTTCAAATGATGAGGGTTTACCTTGTGACGTAGTTGGGTGCGTTCCTCAATGTGTGTCCTATCCACTTCCATCGCTTCTTCCTGATTTCTTCCTCCACTGGAATTTGATTTGTTCTCTCCCACATTAGATTGTTGCTGATAGTGTCTGTCTGGACAACGGATTCGAGGTATTTTGCGTAGACAACTGTTGTTGAACACTTGTATCTTCTGGATGATGGTTTTCGTAGTTGTTTAAGTTTCCTCCCCATACAGTGGATGTGCCTTGATGTTTGTACTGAAAATTCTGACTTTGGGGTTGGTTAACAGACAGTTGTTTTGAGATCCAGATGTTCTTCATTTGTAGATATGCTGCTCTTACTCTTCTGATCCGCGTCTTTTTTTTAGTCTAATTTAATCAAACACTTGAATTGAAATGATGGCTTAAGATCTACTGAAAGATCATTATGATATTGATTTAACTAAAAACCTTATTCCTAAATTAAACTAGATGTTTTCTGACTATTTTTAGGTTTATCGTCACTGATTTACTACAATAGTTCATAGTATAAGTCTCGTTTTATTTTAAGGCTCTTTCATGTAATCGTACATCAAAATAAATGGTATCGTAGGGGAGACGGCTTGTGAAGAATGATGAATTTTCTTAGTTTATAACACGATCTAATATTAGTTACAGTATAATCATTAACTGACCCATGTTAGACCAGCATTGAAAAGCCATTTCGTTCTATTGTGGTACTCCTCATTAGTGAGCATCCACGACCGACACACAGGAGATGAACCGAGGATCTTCGGTTTCATGAGCGAGCTCTTAATGTCTAGACCTCCGTGCCGACAACAAACCGTGTTAATGTTTAAATTCAACCATCCTACGATGTTGAGCAACTATCTTTCATATTCTTCGTTGGATAACTGTCTAACATTGGACACTGTTGAACTACACTGGTCACATCTTAGACGACTGATTTAAATCAGGCAGGATTGAACAAGTGTTTCTTCTTGGCACGGAACTCACTAGTAATGCATGTCAATAATCTTAGCTCAATGATCGAACATCTATAAGGTATTAAATTAAAGGAATATTTCAGCTTGCGACAACAATGTCTTTGGGTTAATTGAATATAGGAAACTGATGAGCATTACATGAAGTCATGAGTTATCTAAAAATTGACAATTTCACGCACTGGAATAGTGTTTTTTATTTTGAGGTTAAGAATTCTCTAAGTAGATAGAACATAAAGTGTTCTAGTTCTCAGTATGGAAGTTGCAAAGATTGTTTAATCGCTAAACAACTCTAGTTAGACAGCCTTTGAAGACCTGGAAGCACTGAATTGTTGTTTCGACCTAGAATGTAATTTGTCAGTAGTGCTCATCTGTGACCCCACTATCGGGAATCCAATGCAGAACCTTCATGCTAACTCACAAACGTTTAACCTCTAGATGTCTAAACCTAGATCAAATGGCGTACTAGTATAACTTCAGTCAATTAGCAGTAACCGATGGGTGAATTTTTCACACTTGACGCAGTTGTACTCCACTGATCAAAGCTTTTCACTTGAACCCTAGAAATTTCTAGTTTTGCCTCTCTATCATGGATTTTTTAAGGATTCTCATAATATTATCATTCATCTCTGGTTTAGTCGAGAAATTTTGCGCAATACCTAAAACATCTGCATTCAGTGTACTGTGTCGGGTGTGGGGCAGTTAACTATGAAAGACAATGGACGATGGTCGTGCAATACCGTGGTTTGATTGAAGTTAGACATTAACACCATTGGGTGGTGGCTCATTGATCTAGAAGTCAAGCGTTCGTGTGCGAGATCGAAGGTCCTGGATTTGAATCCAACGTGTGGGATCATGGATACGCACTACTGAGGAGTCCCATACTAGAACAAACCAGCTGTCCAGTACTTCCAGGTTCTTGTTGTTGTTCTAACACTGATTGACTAGTGGTCTCAATCGCGAATAATAGATAACTTGGCAATACACAATTTAATCAGACGTTAATTCTTTACTATTAAACATTTGAGATACATCAATACTAAACGACAGTCTCAGTCAGTCTCAGCAACAAATAATGTAACTATCAAAATTCATTCATATTTGCGACCCTGGCAAAATCATGTGTTTTCACCAAATGGTTGATATAAATATCAATCACATTATCGATTCTAATCAATCTGTGTATTTTATTAGTCAAATTTATCATGGAATGTTAGAGTCATCAATCTTAGTTCCACGTACCTTGTGATTTTATTAAATTTACATAGAAATTAATTAAGAACGAAAATGAATGTATCCGATGGGAAGAATCGTTGATGACTATGATGTCATATATGAATGACAGAGGGCTCTATGATATTAATTGATATCTCTAAGCCCCATTTGATCATTAATGATAATGCGTTCTTTGTCATCAATAGATACGTAGGGATGATGATTTGTAGATCACTGTCGGGCGTTCACCTATTGAATAATTTGTAAGAAAACAATTTATTGAGAGACTAGTTCGAAGTTGAGGATAAATAAACAAGAATGAAGTAATTTGTGCTGAAATACCTTGTACTTCGACCTGCGATTCGGACTAGTGTATGATGGATTAGGTTATAGGAAAGCTAGAAACGATCAAATTCAAACGTGGTATCAATTCATGATGTCATTAGATTGTAAGCAAGTTAAAGTTTGTCAAACAGTAACGTAGTTTCATTCTATTCAGTCATGTGCCATTAGTCCAAACCAAACTGTTAAGTGACAGTTCTTCGTTTATAATAATCGGTTTTTTGATCGAGATCATGAATCGATTGATGTTAGACCATCATCGAAAACCTGGAAGCATTGGACGGCCGTTCCTTCATAGTATAAAACTACTCAGTGACAATGCTTACGCACGATCCCACTCTCGAGATTCGATTTGATTAATAAGTAACTGTCAATTTTTATTAAAAGATCAATGGTAAATAAATCTGTACAGTCAGCTTTCATTTTGATCTTCAAAATATGTTTCATAAACTGGCAATTTAACCCTAAAAGTCTTGACTTCAAATAAATTGTGAACAATAATATTTTACTAATATTTTCAGATTAGTTGAAGTTAGACATTAACACTGTTGGATGCCGGCTCAGTGGCCTAATGGTTAAGCGCTCGCGCGCGCGAGACCGATAGGTTCGAATTACGCGAGGCGGATGCGCACTGCCACTGAGGAGTACCACAATAGGACGAAACGGTCGTCTGGTGCTTTCAGGTTTCCCATGGTGGTCCAGCTTTAATTGACTCATGATCTCAACTATGAAAAAAATTACCATAATATTTACAAAACCCCTTCTGATATTTATTTTGAGAAAAAACAGTATGTCTGTTTACATAAACACCTATTTTGAGATTGGTACAATAAATGAATTCATAAAGTTTGTTATTTCTAACCCGTTGATAATTCAAAACTAGAACGTTACTGTTGTAAACAGTTCTTGACGGAAAGTTTACTTGAGATGGTGGAGAAGATTTGTAGCTCAGGTGAATGATTTTGATGGAGTTTTGTTCTCTGAGCTGGATGGTTTAGTCGTGGAGCTTTCATCGTTCCTCTGAACGACATCATCAGCACAAACTTCAGATACTTACTGACAGTAACTAGTGTTAATCTCCTTACCTCTCTCTCTTACTTCATCGTGATGTACAGAAACCTCGATTTAAAAATGTTTCATTCTGAAGACTTAAGTTCGAGCTATTTCTTACTAAGAAGTTGGTATAGTTTATATAAGATTCTGTCAGTCGATAAGAAACTCTTGATCAAGTTTTCGTGCTATTTGACATTTATCAACAAGATATATCTGTGATCAAAGGTATATACATCTCATCCTTGTAGAAGGTCAGCCGCTGCCTGAGTAAAACTTTAGTATTTGACATGTTTAAGCTTTTACAATATAGGTGGGTGGAAATCGTTTTTCTCGGTCATTTCAAAAACATTTTGAACAATATACAAAGATAAATTCATTTGGTATTGTTTACTTGAATCTTTCCATTGATAATTAGGACTGCAGCTGATTAGTCCCTTATTGGTATATGTACATTCTGTGCGAATTGCCTCAATATTGCCTTCATTTACAAACATTATAAGCAAAGATCAATAAAGTCTAGCATCGAAATCCAGGATGCGCGTTTCATCCTATTTGAGACTCATCAACTGGATGTACCTACATCTCAGATTTGATGTTCACTCTTGGATTTGAACCCAGTAATCATTCACTTTAAACACCATTACGTTATACTAAGCTATTTTTATTAATTGCTTTAAAATCACTTTCATAATCCTAATTCATTCATACTGTTACCATACTTCTATCAGGAAATTTATTATGTAATTTCAAAGTTAACACTTTGATGTAATAGTCTACTTTGTATCATTAATGAGAATATCAATGATAACAAGTTTTCTTTGTCACTAAGTATTAGACAATGATGAATGATGCCCAGTTTGTTGTATGTGTTTCCTAACATATTTGTAACCTACCACAGTGTTGATTGTCATAAACATAATCACTAAGAATCGTTTGCATAGTTTTCACTTTATTTATTCTCTTTAAAAAGCGATTAAAAGATGATTACAATGGAATTTATGAGTTCAATCTATTAGATAATGATGGAAGAGGAACTTATCAATCATGTATAATGATGAATAACTATTGATTGTTGTATGATCATTTCTATGCATTATTCACAAATAATGTATAGTTACATATTTTTCTAGGTCGCAAATTCTTAAGTATAGCCAAATACATATGAGACTGATTCAATCAATCAATCATTCAATCAATCAATCAATCAATCACAGGTGACATAGATCCTGGAGCGACTGATTCATGGTTAAGGCGTTCAACTTTCAGCCACTAATTCCCCAGTTCGAACCTTGCCCTATCTACTTCGGTTCTTAAAGAACCTACAACTCAATATCATCCTTACTTACTTAATTACTTACGCCCGTTAGCCGAAATGGAGTATAGGGAACGGACTAGCATTCCTCAATCAACTCTGTCATGGGCCCTCCTTTCTAGTTCTATCCAATTCTCGTTCATTCTTCTCATGTTTGTCTTCATTTCTCCAAGTAATGCGTGTTTTGGTCTTCCTCTTCTCCTTTGGCGTTGAGGATTTCAAATGATGAGGGTTTGCCTTGTGACGTAGTTGGGTGTGTTCCTCAATGTGTGTCCTATCCACTTCCATCGCTTCTTCCTTATTTCTTCCTCCACTGGAATTTGATTTGTTCTCTCCCACATTAGATTGTTGCTGATAGTGTCTGTCTGGACAACGGATTGGAAGTATTTTGCGTAGACAACTGTTGTTGAACACTTGTATCTTCTGGATGATGGTTTTCGTAGTTGTTTAAGTTTCCTCCCCATTTGTATATAAAATTCTGACTTTAATATTAGTTCACTCAACATCATCCTATTTCCCACTTTTTCTTTCCTTCTTATATAAATCTATTTCACTAGTTACCTATCATTACATCATATCGAATCCCGCGAGCGGGAGCGTTGAATTACCATGTGCTCACTAGTGACTAGCTTCGTGAGAAAATTCTCCGAGTTCTAGTGAGAAGCCGTGACCATTGGAGCTAATCCGTGTCGGGTAGAAACAGGTATCTACCTCAGTACAATAGAACATGGTCGCACATGAGAATGAAGGCCCTGGGTTCGAATCCAGCGAGCAGGATCGTGGATGCGCACTGTCACTGATGAGTCCCACAATAGGACGAAACAGCCGTCCAGTACTTCCAGGTTTTCAATGGTGATCTAACATCAATCGGTTCATGATCTGAATTAAAAATTTAACAATCTCCACAACCCATGAACTGATAATTGCAAACTTATTCATTTTAATAATTACTCCACTCATTCATTCGTTCATTCACTCAGTTGGAGGTGCATTCAATCAATCAGTTATAAATGAAAAAAAACAAAACAATGTGAATTAAATGACAATATTGTAATCGACTTAATGACAAACTGTAATAGATTGATGATGTTACTTTTTTTTTTTGTGTATGTATCCTTTTGATCTAATCTCATAATTCTGTCATAAGCAATTCATCATTAATCATCATTTTATATAAATAAAATATAATTGAATTTACTTTGTGTCAAATATAACCCAAATACCGATTGAATATTGATAGATGTCAGTAGTTTTATTATAAGTAGTATCAACATTCATTATTGTTCATTTGAATTAAAACTCAATATGATGTAGTTAATGATAGTTGTAGGTAACATTTTTAAATACAATATTCACTTCGATTACCGAAGTGAACATCAACTCTGGTCTACAGGCATATTCAGCTGACGAGTCTCAGATAGAACGAAACACTCATCTTGTATTCCACTCTTAACCACTATCCATTATTCTTTACTATTTTTTTTCTGTTGTTTTGTCCTTACCTTCACTGTTACAAATTGAAAAGTAACTGTTGAGAAAAGGGTGATGATATACTAGTGAAACTCAGTTAGTGTACATACTTTTGAAGGTTAAACGGATCACGGCTTATATCGTGAATAAATGAGTTAATTCTTTGATCTCAATTACTACTCAAGTAATCTTTTTTAAACCACTTTGATATCATGTATTATTATGATTTATGTACAGATTTATTCTGTTCTTACAATACAGCTTCCCATGGATCTAGATTTCTTCTTTACCTTTTTCACTTTCTATGAGGTAATGTTCTAGTCAGTCACTAAAGACGCTTGGACTTATCACTGAATGGGTTCATAGATCACAACATCAATATAAAATATAGTAATGATCGATCTGGTTTAATCACTATATTTTATATTGTGGTTGAAGTTACACACCAACACTGTTGGATAACGGCTCAGTGATCTAAAAGTTAAGCATTTGTGCATGAGACTGAAGGTCCTGGGTTCGATCCCTTTGGTGCCGGTTCGTGAATGAGCACTGCTACTGAGGAGTCCCATACTAGGACAAAACGACCGTCCAGTGATTCCAGGTTTCCAGTGGTGGTCTAGAATTCATCCATTCATGATGTCAATCTAAGCTCAACAATCTCCACAACCTGAAACTGATATTCATAATTTCCTAAATATGGTTCAAATTCCCTTAATGACTGACAGTATTTGGTTAAACATAGTCATATATGTCCCACAGGGGTTTAAGTCACATGTTCAATAATGATATATTCTCTCGTCCCATAGAAAAGGAAAGCGAATGTTGGCCATTTGGCCGGTATTTCATTGTTCCATTCTATTGGTATAAACTGTAAAATATGTTACAACAAATCAGAAAAACTATTGGGTAGAACAAAACAACCACTGGCTTTGTATGTATCTACATCAACATCGAATAATCGTTGTTAATATCATTTAATCCATATTGATCTAGGAGAATGTAAAATTCTAAAATCCTTTCAGTCAACTAACTCAATAGTCATTAGGTACATATCAGATTAGATCCAGTTTGATAATATTCAGTCATATTTTGATATTGGCATAAACAATATATTAACCAATTCTGAAGAAATTCTAGTTGTTCAATTCCATTAGATCTTCTTCTAGATCATGTTGTCTAGATCGATAATGAAAATTTCATGATATAACTGACAGTTTACCTCTTAATGCTTACAATTTTATGAAGAGATAAAGGTTATAGTATAGAGAAGTGTGTTGAGATTTCATTGATTGTTCACTAATCAATCAGTAGATAGCTTTTCTTTAAGTGAATAGTTTATGGAAGGCTATGAAGTGTTAAACTGTTCGTTTGAAGGCTTGTCTGTCTACAGAATCTAGATTATACCTTTTCTTAAGTCCCTATCAATAGATATTTGAGAGTTCCTACATTGTTCCAGGTTAGGGTTACGAGTAGACGCTTAAAGTTATTGATTTAAGAGTAGGGTTGATTAATTTGTTATATATAACCAATATGAGAAGAAGGAAACGCTTAATACATCTTAGAATATTCTTTATTGACTCTATAATAGTAAACTATCATTGTTTTGTTATGTTTTACAACCCGTCAAATATTCACGTGATAAATGCGCCAGTTAGAATACCGACTTTTATGACCTTATCTCTATACTAAACCAAATACAGGTCAACCAATACTAGTAGAATCGGGTCGACTCTGAGTAATTATCAATCCTCTGTATTGTAACTTCTCATCTAGCTTTGCCTGTTTGAATCCAGAACACGAATCTCAACTTCCAGTGTGTGACTCATGTATTTCAAACATACTTGGTTTATACAATAGCAGACCAGATCGCATCACACTATAAAATAAAATAAAGCGATGTCATTATATATGTATATTCATATTCCTCTTATTATAAGCTTCCGTTTGACCCATTGACGATTATCATACGATTTATTATTCTTAAGATATTGCCAATTGATTAGTTACAGTCTCTCACAATCACAGCCACTTTTTGACTGATCTTGTATAATTATTACTTATAACAGAAGGGTTTTGTTAATATTATAGTAACTTCAATGATTGAGATCATGAGTCAATTGAAGCTAGACCACCATGGAAAATCTAAAAGTACTGGACGGCCATTTCGTTCTATTGTTTTACTCCTCACTGGCAGTGAGTATCGAGGATCCCGCCTCATGAGATTTGAACTCAGGACCTAACAGTCCCGTGCACGAACACTTAACCTCTATAGCACTAAACTGGAATCCAACGGTGTAAATATCTAACATCAACTATTCCACGAAATTGAACGATACATCCACCATTATCTTCAGTGAGGAGTCCCATAATAGGACGAAATGACCATCCAGTGCTTTCAAGTTTTCCATAATGGCCTAGTTTCAATTAACTCATGATCTTAACTATTAAAATAATGATAAATTAACACTCAGAAAATTGTATTCATTAAATGATAAATGTTTCATTGTTACTTATATTACCGAAAATAATCAATAAATTTCTGATCACTTACACACACAAGCACACACGCACATAATCGATTATTGTTTTTTTTTTTTTGCTTCTTCAAGTTTGAAATTCTTTTATAAAATATTCTCCGCTTTTTTTTTCTTAATGTGTACAAATATATAAGTATTGATTAGGTTTTTGATGTTCAGAGTACAGTTTTAGTGCAACTGTCCTTATCGTCAAGGTGAACTCGAGAATTATATTTGTTGTTTGTATGTATACGTGTACGTGTGTGTATGTGTGTGTGTGTGTGAGTTAACGTACTACAAACTTCATACAAACATACACATAACTGATCAAATGCCAATTTCAATTTGTACTACTTTTTTATTATTTAAAGAATAATAATATTTGTCAAATATTTGTTGTTGTTGTTGTTGTTGCCGTTGTTGTTTATCATCATTAATGTTACCTTAGTAACAATGTAGATAAATAATTAGTTTTAAAAAAAAAGTGAAATGAACTTAAATAATTTTGTTTTCTACACTAAACTGATGTCATTTTTCCACCAATTTTCTTTTTAATAAAAAACAACAACAACAACAACAACAAAAAATGGAATCTAATGGTTGTACTTTATAATCATCATTCTTGATGTATCTATATCTCTTTAGCGATCTGACTATCCATCTATTTATCCATCTATCTATCTATCTATCGGTATGTGCATTAGAATGTTTTCTTAAATAGTTCAATATTGTTGATGATAGGTACCTCTTTTTTTATTTTATTTTGGTTTTGTTATTTTTCTATTGGAATGTGTTGATGTAATTATTATTATTATTATTATTATTAATAAAAGAAAATATAAGAGAAAAAAGAAAGAAAAAGCAAAGAAAAGAAAAGAAAAAAAAAGAAGGAAAGACTTGATGAAAGAAAACTATGCAGAAACTAATTAATAAACTTTATTTGTGTTTTATATTGATGTATATGATTGAATATGAAATAGTTTCTGTATGACATTCTCAAATATTTCTATTATATCATTACTATTATTATTATTATTATTAGTTTAATAATGTATCATTTAAAAGTGGAGGGTAAAAAACATTTAAAAAATGATAAACATTACTATGTAAATATACTTGAAAGGTTAGAAATTAGTTGGTAAAGTAAATTATGAACAGTTGTTACTATGTAGTGTAAGCAATAATGGATAGTGGTTAGCAGTGGAATCCAGAACGTGTGTTTCGTTACACACAGTATGCATATATGCCAATAACAGACTGATCAATTGTAGTCTTAAACCTAAATGGGAAGATACAAGCCAAACAATACCAAATGAAGTTGTTACTATGTGTTTATAAAAAAAAATCGATAATAGAAGTGCAAAATTATTGATTTGTATTCAAGATCATATTGGAATAATAGTTAGTCTATAAATATTAGCTAACAATATTATTTTTGATTAGATCATTATCTAACTTTAATATACGGTAATGTATTTATATACAGTTTATGAATCAATGATGATAACAGTGGTATAGATTACATAACAAAGTGAAAAGTACAAATTCATAATATGATAATAACAACTGTACTAGTTGTGATAAGAACAATAAACGCTTCAATCAATGTTACATTAATAGGAAATAGGTCAATGATTAGAAAAAAAATGAGCACATTCATAAAAATTACAAGATAAAGTGTTCAGATAATTAGACAACGAAATGTATATTTCAGAGAAAATAAATCAAAATGGTAGGGGGGGCGGTGGAAAGAAATAAACGAAGAGAGAGTATGGAGTACACCTGTCATCACACTATCAATGTTTACCATTCACTTTGTTATGTAATCTATTCCATTGTTATTATTGACTCATAAATTACCTTGATTGATTTAATTAATGCACATAAATACATTACTGTATATTAGAGTAAAGCCTGATGAGGATCTAATTGAAACAAAATATTGCTGGCATAAATATTAATTTTAATAGTTGAGATCATGAGTTAATTGAAAAAAGACCACCATGAAAAACTTGGAAGCACTGGATAGCAGTTTCGTCCTAATTCGGGGGGACTCTTCAGCAGTGCGCATCCACGACCCCTCCTCTCGAGGTTCCAATCCACGACCTATCAGTCTCGAGTGCGAGCGCTTAATCTCCAACGGTGTTAATGTCTAACTCTATCTAATCCACTAATCGCTTATATATGTTGTTCTAAATAACAATATGGGAATTTCTCAAATGTCAGCTATCATAAGTATCTGAGTTTTAGATGAAATAAAATATAAGCACTATTCATTCAATATCTCGTTAATATTAATTATTGTATGATCATTCAAGTGTTCCATTCATAGATAGAATAACATTGATCACAATAATTTTCATCATTCACAGTTGTTTTTGAAATAATAATGTAGACAATAATACCGTTGGATAACAGTTCAGTGATCTACATGTTAAGCGTTCGCGCGTGAGACCGAAAGTCCAGAGTTCGAATCCCACATGCGGGATCGTGGATGTGCAGTGTCGCTGAAGTGTCCCATACTAGAACGAAACGGTCGTCCAGTACGTTCTGGTTTCCATTGGCGGTCTAACACTCATCCATCCATCATATCAGCCAAAGAAGAAACACGAATATATATATGTATATATATTAGTGATCTTAATAAATGATCATTTTTAGTAAATAAATTGATTGGTCAATATTCGAAGGTCGTTTTTATCGAAGACACACCCACAAATTTATTTTTGTAAAGACTGAATTTTGATTGGTCTTTCAGTTAGCGCGAATGACGAATAGATCTAATCAACAGGATTATTTTCTTCATGTACATTCTGTAACGTTACTTCTGATTTATAGCATTTATCGATTGATCGGTCGATTGCCTGATCGATTGATTGATTGATTACTATAATCACTGATTCTAATATCAATAACTATCAGTAATTATTTACGTTTTGTAATAAGGATGGAAAAATTGATAGGCTAATTACAAATAAATAGTTCAAAGGTAAACTGATTGACGTTATAGGTGAGATCATAGTTTATGAATAATTCAGATAGATTTAAGATATCAGTATAAGGTTGTGGAGATTGTTGAGTTTTAATTGAGATCAGAAACTGATTGATGTTAGATTAGCATTGAAAACCTAGAAACACTGAATGGCCATTTCGTTCTAGTATAGGGCTCCTCAGCGGTGCGCATCCATGATCTCACGTGCAGGATCCGGATTCAGGATCTTCGCTCTCGTGCGTGATTTCAGGTTTCGGGTTTTGGTGCGAAATTTATTCATTTGTGTGATCAAATAGCATTCTAACACTATAACTGGTGTCAGTTCGTGATGAAAAACCCAAATCAAATGCTTAACCATAACTTCTATCTCTAAATCCTAATCATAATCCGTCGCATTAATTTCTAAACCACTATTGACCTTAGTGGGTAGGTGACTTACTCAAAGTCATTCTGGAGTTACTCAAAGGTCATTCATAAATTATACAAATCTTGTGAGATTTAATGTGGGGCGGATTCAGTACAGTTGTCTTTGAGTGGTAGTATTATCAGTTATATTGTTTGAGGCATACATGAGGCTTGATGGGTTCAATTGAACTCCATATGCCTGATTCCGCTTGTTAAATGTCTTAGTTATGAACACTGTGTAACATTAGTTGGTACTCCAAGTTAATCCATCAAGGATTCAGTAGTGGTGATTTTTGCACTGTTTACCTAGTGGGGAGATAATTACACTTCACCTTCATTAGCACTTGGATCCGAAACTTCTATCTTTTTGATGAACACATTAACATTACGTTATTAACTCAAAGATTTATAGTTTACATGTGTTTTTTTAGCTTCAGTGTCTTAAATAAAATGCTTATCTTAATACATTAGATGGCATTGTTAACGGTTTCTCATAGATCTAGCAGAATGAAACGGTTTGTGCGAAATTTTTTATTGATATCATAAACCAGTCAAAGTTAGACCACCATTGAAGACCTCGAAGCACTGGATGGCTGCTTCATCCTGATATGGTATTCCTCATTGGTGCGTATCCGCGACCCCGTATGCCGCGATCGAACCCAGGACATTCGGTTTTGCGCGCGAACACCTAACCTCTAGACCACTGAGCCGTTATCTAATTGTGCTAATGTCTGACTTCAATCAATCTGAGATATTACGTGACCGTCTTTCATTGTCTTCCGTGAAGTTGAACAATCTCCACAATCTCACACTGACAATTTTAATGTGCTAACTGGTGACTAGCTTCGAGAGGGAATTTTCGTATTTCTAGTTAAAAGCTATGATGAGTAAAGTTAATAATTTTTAGGCAATACCTTACCGAAAACAGAGGAAGATGGAGACGTAATGTCGTGGATTGATTGAAGTTAAACACTAATACCTTTGGATGCCGTCTCAGTAGTCTAGAGGTTCTGGGCTCGATCCGTAATGGTGGAATCGTCCATATGCACTGCTGAAGAGTCTCACACCAGGAGGAATGGTTGGTCCAATACATCCAAGTTTTCAACGGTGAGCTAACATTGATTGGTTCAGAATTTCAATGAAACTCAACAATCTCTACAATCTTATACTGATAGGTTTGTATGAAGACTGTGCTATAAACAAATTTGATTTTATCGAGATAACAAACAGACCTAGGCTAGACAACCATTGAAAACCTGGAAGCACTAAAAGATAGTCATACAATATTGCGAATTGATTGAAGTTATGCTTACACACAATTCAATCTTGATTTAGTGGTCTAGAGATTTTGTATTTGCATTTGAAACTCAAGGCCCTGGGTTCGACCCATTCCCAAAGGCTTATGGGAAAGCAGAACTGAAAGGTCCTATACTAAAATGAAAGATTCTTTCGAAGCTTTCAGATTTTCAATGGTTATCTAACTTGAGTTAATTTATCTTCAAAATATTTAAACCCATTTCAAGTCATCTTTTTCATTTGAAAACGAACTATTTCCCGAATGTTTCAGTATCTTAATTGATAAGTATATTATATAATATTTATTCTATTCTATTTTACATTAAACTAGTTTCCAACACTTTGCTTAATGACAAGATACGATTAGTTGACGGAAATCAATTGGCGAATGTTCTATTAAATACAAATAATTTACAAAATCATTACAATCATCATAATCAGCTCATAGCTAAATCTGTGATTGGTTCACCCTATTTAAATATTGATCCTAATGGATTACCGACAAGTATTCAATTTCCAGCTGAACCAGTCAGTGGATTGTTTTTAACTCCTGCTATATTGGAACAAACGAATAAACAATTAAATCAGTTCAATACATTTGATTGTCCATGGAATTTAACAGCATGTGTCTCAGGTAATTGTAGACATTTATATTGCATGTGTGTGTGTGTGTGTGAGTGTGAGTGTGCATATATTTTTGTAAATTAAGAAACAGATAAAATGCTTTAATTATAGTTTACATTGAATATGCCATTCGGAATGCATTTGGTTGAATAGCTTGATGTCATCACTTAGCTGTATATACTTGAACATGATCAAGTTACTTGAGTCTAATCAACTATCTTCGGTAGATTAGTTCCAGTAAATGTAATTTCTCTAAGCGATTAGTTTAAAGACCTCTCAGTCAAGATCAATCAATATCCATTTGTGGGAGAAATATCAGCATAAGTCATAAACAGTTGGATACAATGAACATAGACTAACAATGTGTTACATGAGGCGAGAACTCGATTGAGTATCACATGAATATTATTTCATACTATTAATGATAAAAATATCTTAGTCATGATTTCAATCAGATCCAAGTCAACTGCTTTCGTCACAATGATTAATGTTGAAATGTATCATCTTTGAGAAATATCAATATCAACATAGACAATTTATTTTTGAGACAGAAATCCATAGTGAGGTTGTGCATAAAACGTTAAAATTAGATTAGTACTTATGAGATTTCTTCGGGTCAAACGGAAGTTATTCCAACAATGTTTGATGAGAAAAAGTACCTTACACTGATTAAATTAAGGAAATACATTCACTAATCTGTCAATAACTCGTATGCATCATGTATTTCTTTTTTCTTATTAAAATGAGACAAATATTGAGGAAATGTAACTTTCAAGATCATTATACGAAAGATGCGTTGTAGTGTGATTAGTACTGTAAAAGTTTAGTTCATGAGTCAATCAAAGCTAGACCAGTATGGGAAACCTGGAAGCTCTAGACTACCGTTTCGTTCTAATATGGAACTCCTCAGCAGTGCGCATCCACGATCCTGCACCGAAGGGACTCGAACGTAGGACCTTCGGTTTCGCTAGTGAACGCTTAACCTCTAGACCAATGAGCTGCTATCCGACGGCGTCAATGTCTAACTTCAATGAATCCACGAAATTGCGCTACTGTTCACCATTGTCTTCAGTGTGTTACTATCTCACAACTCTTCTGGTCACGACTTTTCACTAGAACTCCAGGAAATATCTCTTGAAGCTGGTTACTAATGAGCATATGATGATCATTATCCCGCGAGCGGTATTGCAAACACGCACTTCTAAGGAGTCCCATACTAAGACGAAACATCTATCCAGTGCTTTCAGGTTTTCCATGATGGTTTAGCTTTAATTGACTCATGAATTCAACTATTAAATTACTATAATCTTCACAGAAAACCCCTTCTGAAAATAGTATTTTATTGAATTGATTTAAGAATTAAGAAAACAAGTGTATTTACCCCTTTTACTTCACTGATTTATGCACCAAAACCATAATCATACAGAAATGTGTGTGAATTTTTTTTTGTTTATCTCATTAATACCCAATTGTTTTACCTACTCAGATGACATAGTTCACTTTTATTGTGTTTAGATTACGTAATCATTCCCATTACTGCTAATTAGTTATGTGGGGTTTAATAGAAATGCCTGAACTTGCTAATATCCTTCTAAATGTACCATATAATTTAATACTATTTTAGTCTAATCTGTAAAAGAAGAAATGCTCAGTCTAGGTATTGACTTTATAAAAAAAACTTGATATTTTTAGTAGTATGAGATTGTAGATATTGTTAAATTTTAAATGAAATCATGTATTATTCAGTGCTAGACTATCATTGGAAACCTACAATCACTAGATGACCACTTTGTCCTACTATGAGACTTTTCAGTAGTACACAACCACAATCCTGCAATGTCATAGATTGATTGAAGTTAAACAATAACACCATTGGATGTCAACTCAGTGATTTAGAAGTTAAATGTTCATGTGCAAGACCGAATGTTCTGGGTACAAGACTTACATATAGAATCATAGATGTGTACTACTATTGAAGAGTTCAATAGTAGGACAAGACAACTATCGAATTCTTCCAAGTTTTCAATAAACTCAATGAAAAACTCAGCAATCTTCACAACTTCATCTTGATATTTTAATATCCTATTGTTTTATTATTATTCATTACATTCATTCATTATATAGGTGAATTTACTATACGATTTGGTTTATTACCTGAACAAACTATATCAAATTCTAAAACTCATATCCTTAGCTTTATAGCTTCAAATTTTACTAATCAACAAAAAATACCATGGTTACTTGAATTTTATATTATCTCTGATAATTTATTAATTATTCATTGGAATCAATTATTCAATAAATCAATAAAATCATCATTAATATCTAATATTATCATTCCATTAACAATAAATCAATGGAATACTATAGAAACAACAATTAATTTAAAAAATAATCATTTAATTGTAAAGAATAATAATCAACAATATAAATCTGATAATATTTCTAATACTCTTCATGAGTATCCATGGTTACCAATAGTTACTATGCCTAAAATAGAATCTATAAAATCATTTATTGGTTTATTATTTGGACATGCTACCCAGTTACAATCATCAAATATTGATCAATCAATTATTAATTTTGCTTTAAATAATTTCCAAATTGAATCACCTGATATAGTAAAATATCGTAAACGAAAAGATTTAATGAATGTATTAGAACAAATACCAACTAATCCAATTAAATATATATCATCAGTGAATTTTCCTGAAGGTAGTTTTGTACGTTATGATTTTATGAATCGTTTACAAAGAACTGTTGAAGAAGAAGTATTAACAATTAATTTCACATTACCATTTGGTGTTACATCAGGTTTATTATGGTTTAGTGAAAGTGATCAATCAAAAAGTTATGTATATATAAAGGTAAGTAAGTAAGTAAGTAAATATAAAGATTTATTTAAATAATTAAAGGTTGAGTTTGTAGGAGAGTCCCTCTTGGGCTACTGCCTATTTCAAGTCTGGATAAAGAATAAGGGTAGGACATGGGGTTAATGACCCCATCCCGTAAAAAATAAACACTAACCAGAAAAAACAATTCAGGAGATTGTGGAACTTAAGTTTAAATCTAATTGATACTTATTAGTATTGTGTATCTGTAATTTTGATGGAATTAATAGTCTTGAATGGATTCGAACTTAAGTCAGTTAGTTTTACAGTTTGGAATCTTACTATTGAGATATTCAAACTCCTACTGACTTCCTGTAGGACTTATTTATTTGAATATATAAACATTGGTACAAAGGGGCACCAGATACATATGCGCCACACAATAACAATGAGGTAGTGAAGAGACAGAGAATGTAAAGTGTGTATAATAAAAAGAAGAACAACAACGAACAGAAATTAGTGTATGAGAGAGAAAAATACATCCAGAAAGAATTCTTTCAGTTAAAAAAATTATGTTCATTTTTATGAAGAAAGGTAAAGAAAATTACATCAGGATCGCTACTGGCTCCTATTTTGAGTTATGTCTGACAACTTTTCAAGCTACTGTATTGCACCATCGGTAGGACCTCAATCAGAGAGTCGTGAAGAGCCAGCAGAAGTCAGCTCTAAATAGCTTTCTTTCACACCACGACACTATGTCATACACTGACCACCTTTCTGCTTTTTCCAACCAATTCCAACGTGGAATTTTCTGAGATGACATTTTCGCACATGCCCAAGCCAACGAACTAGGTGTTTCAAAATGGTGACACCAATTAAATTGTCATCTCTGTGCCAGAACACACGATGTCGAACCTCTGCATTACTAACATTAGGTTGTCACTGAATGTCAGCAATCCTTCGGAGACAACAACGATCAAACATAGAGAATCGTCTAACATCTTCAACTCGGAGAGGCCAGGTTTCACAAGCATAGAGAAGAACTGCTCTCACCGACGCGTTGTAGATCCCACATTTTACAGTCAGACTAACATCACGAAGGCGGCAAAGATGTCCCAGATTGGTATAAGCCGGTCTAGCTTTCACTATACATGAATTAATCTCATCATTCACGCCCCCCAAGCACTTGCGCAGCAACGCAGATACATGAACTTCTCGACTACTTCTATATGCTCACTATCCAGTGTAAGTTCGAAAGCAGGGTTCTGCCAGTCTTGTAAGGTAGGACTGAAACATTTACAATTGACTGATCACTAAGCATTGATCAGTGTTATTCTTGTTAAGTCCTTAGTTCTAATCGTTTCAATCTTCATCGAAGTAATACTCCTTGGTGGATTTGAACATGAGTCATCCGGCACTGAGAACAGGTCAAACATGATACTGTTGACTATTCAGTTAATAATACTCAAGCAATTCTCCTTATTTCGTCTAACCAGTGTCTAAGTAAATCTTTAGTTAGGCAAGTGTAAATTGATCTTTTCTAGGATTTGAAACTTGAACTGTTGATGACTATTACTGTAAGAATAGTAGATACGTACTGTCCTCTTGAGAGAAAGATAGTTAACATACACATATGATAATATGAAACAGTTTGAGTAAAATTTAAGTAATGGCCATATTGAGAAGAGAGATTACAATGTTCTCAACATACTGTATAGTAGCATTAAAATCCAGGATGCCGGCTTTGTTCTATTTAGAGCTTGTCAACTACGTGTACCATGATCCAACTATTACTGTTCATCACGCTAACATTCAGTTGAAGAACTTTCCACATCAGACACCAACGCGCTATACTTATATTTCAGAGCTAGTGTTTTAGCCAGACTGATTTAGCATAATTACTTTAAGTGTAAGATGAATGAAAATCATCAAAGGGTAACAGTAACCATAACAACATAAACTATTTGAAAACTATTTTAAATCATTTACAATTTATAAATTTCATTTCATTTTTTCTTTCTTCATTTAACAATTGAAGAATTCATTACTCTATTATATATATGCAATTACTGATCAAACTGGTAAAGCACAACGTACAGTAACTGAAGAGATATTTTTGAATTCATCATTAATTCCAGAAAAACCGCAAGTTTTACAACTTATTCGAGATCGAGATAATGTAAGTTGGAATTAGTTAGTTACATATATATGCTATTGTTAGTTTTTATTTGAACACATAGATATTGGTTCAAGGGGGCACCAAATGGATATGCGCCACACAAATTTCATTTGTTTTGTGTGAGGGCTGTCATACTGCCCGGATGCCCAAACCGAAGCACGTGATATTCATTGAGGGCCACTCCCAGAGCTTTCGACCTAAAGGTCTGGTCCACAAGGCAGTGGATCAACATCAAGAGATGCAGTCTCATGGTAACCGGTGACCAATAATTGATTCGTACACCATTTGTTCCCTCAGAATCCTGGAGCCCATGTGCACCATTGGTTTGGAATGAGAGTTTTCCAACTCTCCTAGGTGGACTCTCCATGTCCACCAACCAGGTTTAAGCCCCTGCCGGACATTCGCTTTTCGTCCTCTCAACTTCGTAAACAACACCCGTTGTGCGAGAAGCTAGTGAATAGGATTTCCCTGGCAGAGGCTATATACGCGTGGCCATGTGAGAGCATTTTTAGAGGGATAGATTACTCTTCCCACTCTCGGCCGTACCAGGGCATTTGGGGATATATGCTATTGTAATTAAATTATTACCAGTATGGAGTTGTGGAGATTTGTTAAGTTTTTGGTTGAGATCATGAATTGATTGATGTTTGATTACCACTGAAAACCTGGAAGCATTGGACGGCCGTTACGTTCTAATGTAGGACTCCTTAGTGGCAATGCGCATCTATGATCTATGCTCGCGGGATTCGAACCCAGGGCCCTATTGCTTCTAAAGAAATTCCTATAACATTGACGATTGTTAAAATGTATAAAATCGAATACACTAAGCATAAAATGAATGAGAATCCTCATGTGCCTAGCACATTGAGCCTTCAAGATGACCTTGAGGGTGGTTGTTGTTTAAGTTTACTACATAAAACTTCGAGTTATATGAAGATTGAAGTCCCTGTAAACTGTTAATTAACTTACAAATTAAAGAATGTGCTTTTAAAATATTACCTAAATCGATCACTAAGTAGTGACCAATCTCATGTTTCCTTAATCGTTCAATAATGATTGAATTTTATCCATCAAGCTGTAATATGACCATTAGTCTAAGTAGTTTAACATTGTGTGCATGTTATTTGGTAGTTGGAGGTAGTTGATTGGAAACTTTGCTTGATATATGTTTAAACCATTCGGTTCACAGAACTTAACTCTAAGCAAATCATACACTTGATCTATAAATCCTCTCCACTATACGAATAAGACAACGATACCGGATCCATACTATATAACCAAGCAGACATTCTTGGGAAACGTATGCAGTCTAATCTACAATGAAACGAACTAACACTAACACCATTGTATGTCGACTCAGTGGCCCAGTAGGTTAAGCGTTCGCACGCCAGGCTGAAGGCCCTGGATTCGAATCCTACGAGCGGGGTCGTGGATGCGCACTGCTGAGGATTCCCACAATAGAACGAAACTGCCGTTCAGTGCTTCCAGGTTTCCCATGGTGGTCTAAAATCAATCGGTTCATAATCTCCATAAAAAAGAATAGGCTGTTAAAAGACATAAAACTGATTACTTGTCGAAGAGAAAGGTTGTTTCTGAAGAATATCGAATGATATTCTGTTTACAACCGATCAAACCAATTAGTCACCTTAAGTATAAATAATAAAGGACGGCAAATCAATGTACGGCTTTGACAAAGACTTTAATTAAGTCAAATACATTTTCAAATATTCACTGAAGCATCATAAAGTAACAGAGAAACAAATGAAGAACTAAACTTATTTATTAGAAAAGTAATAAGCCAAATCTACAAGGCAACCTGAACTATAAGAGGAAAGGTGAGAACTACTAAAAGAACCCTTTACCTTGAGGTTAGTTAGTGTACGGAAAAACTATGGTATTTTGTAATATTACAGGTGATCTTAGGCTTCTGGAACTATGTTGAATATATTAGCGGCATAGGAAATATTTAATCAGAAGCATGACCCGTAACTCTTCACTTTCTAAATGTTTCTGAGAGGCTCTAATCAACGCTGATTGAATAAAATGTTTCATAGTGTTTTCTGGGTTCCTATGCTTTTTTCTGAAGAATACTTTGGGACACCTTAACAATCTCTCCCTCAAATTTCATTGATTGATTGATCAGAGTACATTCTAGCATACTGCTTCATTGAACTGGTTGTCTAATTATGACTGATATCCTCAGCTATGACAATGTTCTTCATGTAAATTCTTTACTACCTGTATGCTTTACAAATCTATAGTATCCTACTTCCTTACTCAATAGATTATTAGTCTTATAGTAATGGTTTTTCAGTCCATTGTATTCTCAATACATTTGGATTATACAAGGTTATCAGTAGTTGTAGTTAATTACAGATGTTTACTGCTTGTATTTTGATGGAGGTTCGTTCCCTGAGCTGGATGGTTTGTCGTGAAGCCTTCATCGTTCTCCTGAACGAAATCATCAGCACAAACTTCAAGTAGAAGTCTACCTGAAGTTTGTGCTGATGATTTCGTTCAGGAGAACGATGAAGGCTTCACGACAAACCATCCAGCTCAGGGAACAAACCTCCATCAATATCATCCACCTGAGCTACAAATCTTCTCCACTGTTTGTATTTCATGCTCTTATTCAACCCGTAAGGTTTAAAGTTAATTTCAATCTTTTTTATTTTCAATTTTTTGTATGCATTTGATATGTTCACTGTAGCTGACAATTACACTTGATCATCGTAGCCAAGCAAGTAGATCAATCGCTGGTCGAGCACCTTTAGTATCGACTGATGGAAAAGTTTATCTTGGCGGGTCAGTTGATCCAATCAAGGATACTGAAGGCAAAGTCGATAGAACTTTTGAAGGACGTATTACGAAGGTAAGTTGTTTGTTTACATAAAATTGAATGTTTTTGAATAATTTTCTGTTAGACATATGCAATGTATTACAAACTAAGCGTCTACAGTGTTACTACTCTTCTTACAATCAACCAACTGTATTGTGTTGAGTGGTATCTGACTATGATGCTGATAAACAAGGTTTGTATTCGCTAACTCATCCGGCTGTATGAACGAGAAAACTGAGGATGAGAAGGAAGCTGTTTTCTAACCAAGTGAATCGTGAATTAACTATACACTTATATAAATGTTAATGGTTGATTTCATGAGTCAATTCAAGCTAGACCACCGTGAAAATCCTGCAACCACTAGACGGCTGTTTCGTCCTAATGTGGGTCTCCTCAGTAGTGCGCATCCACGACCTCGCCTTGCGAGATCCGAACCCAGGACGCATCAGTCTCGCGCACAGGCGCTTAACCATTCGACCACTAAGCCGGCTCCAGCGGTGTTAATGTCTAACTTCAACTAATCCACGAAATTGAATGACACTTCTACCACCGCCTTCATTGAGTTACTATTTCACAACAGACCCTGTTGAACTAAACTGGTTCCTTAGAGACTTAAGCCATATTTTCCATCACTAGTATCTTTTTCGTTAGCAAAGAAAGATATATCAGGACCAATCGCATATGCTTATAATTTAACCGATATCTGATTGGCTTATTGTACCATAGTATTATGCTCTTAATTCGATTTAGTTCATTGAGGCCCAATCAATAAGAGCTACATACTAATCAAAAGTTTGTTTTTTCATTTGAAAGCTAATTTTGGTGATAGTCAGTAAGTTGTCAATCAACTTCATGTAAATAAGGAATAAAATGAAACTTACAATATGGTTCTTAAGTTTATTATGTTGTCAATTAAAGTTTACTGGTTTGATTAAAGAAAGAACAACGATTATGCTAGTGGGGGTCTATGCTCCTCCACGAGGGGTAACAGGAGTATGTAAAAGAACAACGATTATGGAAGGATAATATGAATTCATTTAAATTTCTTCAATTACTTGCAATATAGGATTATTATTATTATTATTACCCATTAAAAACCGGTGTACATGTTTTATATTACTACATCAGAAATGTTCTCGTCGACCAAGATAATCAATGCGGATCAAGACTAATAGTTCTGGGTTCAATCACTGGTGTCAGTTTCATGTATACGCATCGCTGAGGAGTCATGTACTAGAACAAAACAGTTGTCTCATGCTTCTTGGTTTTCAATGGTTCTCTAAGATCAATCTGCGATATTAATCTTACTACTTAGAAATCGCTGTAAGGGGTCTGTAACATATTTTATTGACAGAATTCGTTTAGTTTCAGAACATTGACAGTTGCAATTAATAGAATGAGATAGAAAAGAACATTTCTCACTCTCATGTGATATGCCATGAGAATTTAAAAGACTGAAATTTTCTTGAACATGAGGTTTTACACTGTGAACCGACTTTAGTTAGATAACCCTTTAATATCAGCAAGCATTAGGGACCTATTTATTCCTAGTATGGATTTCATCAACATTGTCTATTCACGACCACATTAATGGTTAAACTCAAGACTATTTAGCTACTGAGTTGGTATCCAGTGGCTTATATTTCTATCCTCAGTTAATTTTCAATATATATTACATAATGAAATTTTGCTAAATATTGATACAGGTCTAGAATACATTGGACAGTTGTTTTAACCTTTTATCGAAATACTTTAAAAAAGGTGTGTTACCACAATCACGTCAAAGATGGAACTCATTATTCTCCTGTCGAATGGATTATCTTCATATCATGGAGTTCACATTCAACAATCCCAATTGATAAGATATTAGATCACCATCATTAATTCCAATCAGTAACTACAGTTCCATTCTCCAATACAGTAAACTCTTAGTTTTACATAAGTTCTACATATTTATGACTTCCTTTATTAACGAATTATATACGATTCTTACCTGGAACCACTGGATGTCCGTTTAGTCCTAGTATGGGACTGCTCAGCAGTGCGTATTCACGGTCTCACCTCGCGAGATTCGAACCCAGGACCTATCAATCTCGCGCGCGAGCGCTTTACAACTAAACCACTGAGCCGGCCGTCCAGTGCTTCCAGGTTCTCCATAGTGATCTAGCTTCAATTGATTCTTGGATTCAACTATTAATATTACTATAATCTCTACAAAACCTTTCTCTGATTATAAACATCATTGTTAAAGATAGATGGACGTTAGCAATCAAATTCCCGATGCAAGTTTCATCCTTTTTGGCACTCGTCAACTGGATACACCACCACTATCCCAGAGTTAACATTTACTCCAGGTACCAAACCTGATACCATTCCCTTCAAACACCATCGATTTATTCACTTAGCTACTGAATTCAGATAGTCACTAGTTTGTTTGTATTGATTTATTTGAACCTTTCCACTGTAAAGTAGTTGCTAAACGAACAATCCCTTATTGATTTTTTATATCACTTTCCATCTTTATTTACAACTTATCAATCAATCAATTAATTAATTATTCTTTAAATCTAGGCTGAAATTACAAGAAAAGGTGATAAAGATGTTAATCTTTTAAATGTATTAATTGATCCTAATTGGAAAGATTCTATTCAACCAACTGGTATTACAGATGTTAGATTTCGTTTACCTAAAACTCAACTTATTATTGGACCAACTTCATCAAATAAACGTTTTACATCATTAGAATCAGAATTTTCACGTATACCTGTACCGATTACATTTATGGGTACAGATGATTCAATTGTACGATTTGATACATGGAATTTTGAATTATATAGATCATTTGAAATTAAATTTTCTACATATGAACCAAATGGAATATTATTCTTTGTGTAAGTTGTCAAGGAAATTGAATTCATGTTGTTTGTTTTTTTTGTTTTGTTTTTTAATAATGAGACTATCGTTTATGGATCATGTTTTGAATGATACCTTAGTGATCTTTGGAATGTTCACGTAGTAACTAGGATGTAATGAGGGTTATAAATGGCTAGACTCTAATTTATGGATAAGCCAATCAGAAGCGTTTGAGAGATTTCAAGGTTACGGTACTCAACTTCAGTTCTTAATGCTAACGTACGATCGGTTCACAGGGAATTATGTACAAAAAGCGTGATAATTGAGCGGCTATAACAAATAAAATGGCGAGAATATAATTTGTGAACGAATCAATCAGGTATAAGATAACAGATTTCAGATTTTGGCGTGAAAGTCTTTCATCCATTTGGCTAAATAGAGTTTTGGCATTATAGTTGATGTCATTTCGTGATGGAAACCCCATATATAATTCTTAACTAAAGCAAAATATGACAATTATCGCCAGTTGAACTGATCCGTAACGTGTTCTGCCCATCGATCCACTTTCCTGGATTGAGAATGAATAATATATCCATCTTTTTCCGAGATAGTTTCGCTAACAGTCGGGTTCCTAATACCGGTTTCTTTAACAAACCTGAACAGTTGTCTGCTGTTACCTATTGTCGCTGCCTTTTCTATCTCTCTTGCTTTCGCTACCTACCACTGTTCACGATTATTGCGTAGGCCTCTAACACTATAGGATTTGAATCGACAACTGCATATCTGTGCTAATGTGATGTGACAACTCGAACTGATGTACGTACATACGAATTTCTACGTTGTTACTGACTGACTGACTGAAATCTGATTGGTTCGTTCATATATTATAGTCTCGCCGATTTCGTGAATTTTTTCGTTGTTCAAAATGTGGTTCGCTTATTTAATGAAAACTGATATATTCGTCGACAATAGTTCCTTTCCAGTTAAACTCCTTTTTTTCATTACAAATTGTTCTGTTTGATTATACGATAGCGTTTGTCTTTGATATACATTACAAGCCATAACTATGATAAAATACAAGACTATTGTATTACTATTTAGATCATTGAGTAAGAGTCTGATAGTTGAAGTTCCGACCATTTTTCCCCTTCAAAATGGGTCACAAACATATGTTACAATCAAAAGCTAATTGAAATAGACATACATCAAGACTATTCAGTCATGCATTTTAAGCACATCAAAACTTTACATTGTATTAAGGTTGTTATTTCAAAATGGTATCCTAGTGTGATATAGAATAATGATATTTATAAAAACTAATCTTAGATAACATATTCAAATGGATGAAGAATTATCCCGCTAATGCCCTGGTACGACCTAGAGTAGGGAGAATCAGCTCTCCATCTCTCCGAATGCTCTCACATGGCCCCGCGTATACAGTCACCTACACGGAAGTCCTACTCACCATCTTCTCGTGGTGGGGATGTTATTTCAGAGTTTCAAGACCCTGATTCCAAACCAATGATGTGCATGGGCTCCAGGCTCCTGAAGAAACAAATGATGTATGAACCAGTCATTGGTCACCGACTATCATACGACTGCATCTCTTGACGTTGCTCCGGATGTTCCTTCTCCCTAAGAAAACCATCTGCTTCGGTTTGGGCGCTTGGGCAGTATCACAGCCCTCACACAAATTGAATGGTTTATGTGGCGCATATCTCTTAGGTGCCTCCTTGTACCAATATTTATATGTTTAAATAAATAAATAAATGAACAACACAACTAATGTGGGATAAATTTAAGTTTCATCCATTGCTAATCTGCAATATAACTAAATTTTAATAATGATTTATAGTGTACAGTAGGTAGTGGGTATTGTATATTTTTACGACTAGCAAGAATTTACATAATTCATGGACCTAGCGAAGCTCGTTATTTAAGATGGTGGAGAAGATTTGTAGCTCAGGTGGATGGTTTTGATGGAGTTTTGTTCTTTGAGCTAGATGGTTTAGTCGTGGAGCTTTCATTGTTCTTCTGAACGACGTCATCAAACTCTTCGCTTCTACCTGAAGTTTGTGCTGATGATGTCGTTTAGAAGAACGATGAAAGCTCCACGGCTAAATCATCTAGCTCAGAGAAGAAAACTCCATCAAAACCTTGTTATTTGAAATAGTAAAATCTTCAATAACTGATCACTCATCTTGATCACCATTTTGATGCTGATTGAACTCTGTTGATCAAATTCTCAATCTGATTACCAATCTAAACAATACAACATCATTGTGTATTTAATAATTCAATTGAAATACTCTACAGCAATCTATCATGCTAAACTGATAGTCGTTAGCAACTTCTTTTATTGTACACTGCTTACTTTAAATTAGTCAATTTTTGGGTGGACTTAGATTGGGCAACTATTGAGAACAGAAAAACACTAAGAGATCCTTCAGAGATCAGACCCCAGTACCTTTAAGGCTCATAGTGGACGTCTAACCACTGAGGTGGCATCCAATATTGTACACTAATCTGAACTAATTCATCATATTATTCGACCCTCTCCATTGGCATTGGTGATATTTTTCTGACGTCGGACATGATTGAACTCCACTGATCATGACTTCTCATTAGAACTCGAACAGTCACCTCTCAAACTTAATCATTGTCCAGTCAGTTATGAGAACAAAACAACTGTTCAGTAATTAGCTAATTGAAATCAATTCAAGATATGAAATTTCTGATTCAACTATCTTATTATACTCTATAATAACAGTATATATTGCTGATACAAATTCAATGAAAATTTCCATTCATTCATTTCAATCGACAACTGAATCTCTGTACTAATGTGGTGTGGCAACTTGAACTGATGTACGTACGTACATACGTACGAAGTTCTATATTGTTACTGACTGACTGACTGATTGAAATCATAAGCACAAAACTAGGAGTTATGTAATCCAATGTTTAGTATTTTGAGTAGTCTATCTAAAAATTCAATCATTTTCATAATTAACATCATATGATGATGACATTATATGCATAGTATACACAGGTATACACATACTTTGTTGGCTTCATTATCTGTTTAAAGTTCAGTGTATATTCTCTTCTAATCTCTATATGATTTATACAATCATATTACTTATTATTAATTAGATGATCATGATCGTAACTGTATAGCGGTATGCATCAAAGTGTAGTGTATACACATGATAATTAGTTATTATGTATACAAATATTATGATTTGTATAGAAAAGATAGAATGTAATGTGTATGTTTCGTCCTGTTTGGGATTCGTCAATTGGTTATACCTATATACCAGAGTTGAGGTGTATTCCAGGACTCAAACCCTAATACCTTTCATATTAAAATTGATCTAATTTCAGTCGAATATATCAGCGATGGGATAATGGCAAATCATTACGAACTAAATTTAAATTCATACTTGTTGCACAAGTGAATAGTCAACTGGTCTTAGTAGCTAGGGGGAAATGTACTGGTTTTGAGTCCCAATTATAACATTGACACAGATGAAGATAAATCTATTCTAATGAGGAAATGTGCCTTATAGATTACACTGATAGGTACAATCCATCTATGCTAAAACGCTTACTTACTTACGCCTGTTACTACTCATGAAGGAGCATAGGCCACTCACCAGCATTCTGCTAAAACACATTTGACATAATTTCGATATTAAGTCCATCCAACCTATGGTTGATAAGGTTATGCGATATGATTTAATATCGTCTACAGTAACTCAGATCTATTCACTCTTTATCTTTTCTTAGATTTAGAGTTTAGAAATGATCATCTAGTTTTTGTCCCATAAGTTCATCCTTTCTTTCTCCAATCATATTATGTATACTCATTGTTTTCTACTGCCACTGATACGGTTACTACTTCTACTACTCTGACATTTATCTTGATAATTTTATCTCCCTGTATTGATATGGTGTGGGAATTGATGTATATATATGTCACGTCAGCTGGATGTTCCTGCATCTGATTTGGTGTTCACTCTGGGACTCGAACCCAATTCCGTTCGCTTCAAACGTCATCGCGTTATCCATCGCGCAAGCAGGCGGCTAGTAGGACTTAGTAGCTAAGTGAATAATGCGTTTGTGTTTGAAGTGAATGGTACTGGGTTTGAGTCTCAGAGTGAACAGCAACTCTGAGACGCAGGTAAATCCATCTGACGAGTCCTGAATAGGACGAAACGCGTAACCTTGATTACTGTGCTAGCCACTATCCATCTTTAACTAAAGGCGTGCTTTAAACAATGACCTTAGAGATTGAGCAAGCATATTGTTACAAGTAAGAAAATCATTTTGAAGAACATTATACATCTTTCAGCTCGTATACATAATGAAAAATCACAATTAACTGATCAGTAACAATGTTTTATTTGTCTAGTATCTTAGTGAAAATTAAATTCTATCTATCAAATTACATTATAATCAATAGTCTGAATGATATAACATCTCATTCACTATGTTAAGATATAAGGTATTTGGTGTTAATTCTAACCTCAGTTAACTAGCATTAGATACCACTAAAGCTTACCAGTAATCTTGATGGAACTGATAACTTTTATTTCATTCAAACCCTTCTGAACCCAGTTTTACAGTGTAAGGTGAGGCTGACTATTCATTAGTAACGTCTCAGCCTATGACGTTGGGTGAGGCTGCCTAAAATTACAGGTACACTTTACTGACGAGTATCAACTGTCACAAAACCCAGATAAGGCAGAATTTCCTTCAATAACCTCCAACAGATTGACAATTACATTTTTTTTAGTAGTTGAGATCGTGCGTCAGTTGAAATGAGAGCACCATGGTAAACCTGGAAGTATTGGATGGGTGTCTCGTCCTATTGCGGGACTCCTCAGTGGCAGCTTGCATCCACGATCCTGACTTGCAAGATTCGAACTTAACACTTATCGGTTTTTACATTACATTTTTGTTTATTTCTTTGTTAACTAGTAATCATGCTTTACCTCCGACTAGATCCCTTTTTTTTCACTACTATAGGCGGGAATATAAACTAAGTCTACACTAATGTTTATTCGCTAATCACCTATTTCTCTCATATATTCCCTTTCTATCGATGGATAAGGATGATAAGAGATAAAGTAATAGTTATAAGACTTTATTATTCTTGAATTCGTTTAAGTCTAATCAATAATACATTTACGTAGTACACCTAATTTGCTGTCTATTGTAACAGCTAATAAAGAGAGTGAATACATAGATAGATAGATATGCACACACTTACACATACAAGTACACACTTGTACAAGAATCGATAAAAAAACAGTATAAAAAAGTGATTTTTCGTTTGTTCCCTTTCATCTAAAACGTATAATTCTTGTAATACAAGGCTTTAATGTCCTAAACGAGAACAATCCCACCTAAAATAACTCAGTAGTAATCTAGGTGTTGTTGCGATTCTAATCGCAATAGAAAAATGATTTTCCTTGAACTTGTAATAATTCCATCTTGACGAGCTGTGACTGGTATAAAAAATAGGTCATTCAGAGCTTCATGTAGAGTATCTTCAACAATCTAACCCTTAAGAGTTAAGAGCCAAGATTATTTTGATAGTTGATGAGCTACATTTAAAAGTAAATCTGGCTTAAAATTTAAGCTAATTGATCTTAGTTCAATGAATATAACTACTCTATGAGATCTAGTTCTATTAACTTCAACCCATGATTATTTTTATTGTTTAGTTTCAAACTAAAACAAGATAGCTGTTCAGTAATCACTAGTTTTAAAATATTTTATGGGTGATATTGTTCCTGAGATGGTGGAGAAAATTTGTAGCTCAGGTGAATGATTTAAGTGGAGTTTTGTTCTCTGGTTTGATTGTGAAGCTTTCATAGTTCTTCTGAACGACATCACCAGCACAAACTTCAAGTAGAATTGAAGTGTACGAATTTCTCCACATATGACTCATAGCTTGTCCTGTAGATCTCGATATTGAATGCTCATTGTTTACTTCTTCATTTTAATTAAACAATGACAGGTTAAAGGTCAACAATAACCAATGAACATGGAGGTTGACAGGAAAAGCTATGAGCCATATATGGAGAAATTCGAACACTTCACTTCTACTTGAAGTTTGTGTTGATGATGTCGTTCAGGATAATGATGGGAGCTCCACCACCAACTCATCCAACTTAGAGAACAAAACTCCATCAAAATGATACTGTTTCTTATTGAGTATTAAATTCTAACAGGGAAATTTGGATAAATTTAATGCTTAAATAAACAAAATTGTATATTGTTCCTAAGAAATTACTTTTTTCTATGACTCAAGCAGTTAGCTAAATGATGACTGACCGACAAGCCTAGAAAAAGTTGACAGTGGACTTAGCCTACTAACTAAATAATCAGTAGCTAACAGAAATCTTAAAAAATAAAAAAACAGAAAACCACCATGGGCTAATTTTTAGCGTTTCTTGGCGTCAGCTTCAAACAAGGAAGTAATAGGTATCTGTCTTTTGGTAATCTTGAGCTTTTCCTCAATTTTATAACATTTATCCTTTGAAAAATAACAATGAAATTCACTAATTTTCCATGTTGTAAACTTTTATTAATTCTTGACGATACTTCACATTGATGCAGTACTGTCGGTGATATCTGTCTGTAGACACTATTCCTAATTCAATTTTAAAAAATGTCCCCACAATGGACTTGATTACTTATTGTCCTGTTATTCGTTTTATACACACTGACTATTATCTTTAGGGCTGTAAGAGAACTCATGTTACGTCTTAAGTTCTTGGTTGTCTTTCGTTTGTTCGTCTAGGAGGTTTTGTCATAGATAAATTAGTTTAAACGAGATTATATATAGAATAATCATTTAATTGATGAGATAATAAAGAAGATTTGCAGCTTAGGCATATGATTTGGCTGAAGTTATGTTTTTTGAATGAGGTGGTTAAATTATGAAGATCATTCACTGTCCTTCTAGACAACATCATCAGCGCCAAATTCAGAGAGAAGTGAACTACAAGATTTACGAAACGTTCACCCTGGATCTCACTGCTAACCACCATCCATTTCTGCTTATAACGCTTGTCACTAAATGAAATATCGATTCAATCCTCACAGGATGCACTTATAGCAAAAGAGATTGATCAGTAGCCGTCCCAAACACCGATGGAAATATTTAAACAACCAATACAAATGAATAATACGCCATTGTTTGTAATCAGACACGTAATAAAAGGTTTTATAATTTTATATTACTTTCTATTAAAAAGTAGTCCAGAAAATATTCTGGTTAAGTATTTTAATTTCGTACTAGTTTAACAGGCGAGACTATAATTTATGAACGAACCAATCAGGTATAAGATAACAGGTCTCGGATTTTGGCGCGAAATTCAGTCATCCATTTGGCTAAATAGAGTTATGGCATTAAAGCTGATGTCAGTTCGTGATAAAAACCTTAAACCTTATTCCTGACCTTAACTATCAATTGTGAATCATAGTTCAAATTCCTTACACAGGTTTGTAAGCCTCATTTGGTCCTAGTTAGTAGGTGGATTTTCTCAAGGTCACTTTAGCGTCGTTCAAAGGTCGTCCATAAATTAAAGTCTCACCGCTTAACAAATTTATTATGAAATTGTATTGTGGCTAGTAGTGGAGTCAAGGAGGTCTGTTTCACACTTCTTAATGTTCATCAACTGGATACGTCTGGGACTCGAACCCAGAACCTCATACTCTAATCATTCAATGCACCACTTATTATGATACCGAGTTCAGTAGACAACTGCTTATGCAATAGATATGAAGTTTATCTTTTCGTTCTCAAAAATCAACACATAGATCTAAGTACATGGCGTTGACGAGCTCTAAACTGAATGAAACATTCGTTTGAGATCTCTTTACGTGATACAACATAGACTCATTAAAATGTACGGTGATTAAATGACAATGTCGAAGTATTCTAGTCTAGATGATTTATTTATTTATTTAAACACATTAATATCGGTGCAAGAAAGCACCACATAGATACACATCACATAAATCATTCGATTTGTGTGAGAGCTGGGATTCTGCCCGAGTACCCAAATCGAAGCAGGTGGTTTTCTCAGGGGGCCACTCCCCAAGCCTTTGATCTAAAGATCTGATCCACAAGGCGGTGGAGCAGCGTCAAGAGGTGTAGTCCCATGATAGCCGGTAACGAATAATTAGTTCCTACGCCATTTATTCCTTCAAGACCCTGCAGCCCATGTGCACCATTGGTTTGGAATGAGGGTTTTCCAACTCCACTAGGTGGACTCTCCATGTCCACCAACCCGGTTTAAGCCCCTGCCGGACGTTCGCTTTTCTTCCTCTCAATTTCTTAAACAACACCCGTTGTGCGAGAAGGCAGTGAGTAGGACTTCCTTGGCAGTGGTTTTATGCACATGACCATGTGAGAGCATTTCGCGCGCGCGAGAGAGATCTGACTCTCCTTACTGTCGACCATACCAGGGCATTCAGGAGCTATTCTAGATGAATATAACTCAATATAGACTAATGATGAATGAGATTCAGCTAACATTACTCACCAAGCAAAATACAACTGCTTAAAGGTATTATAAAGACTGTTACATTACACATGTTAACTAAACTATTTGATATCAATATTGTTTTATTTATTTATTTATTTATTTCATCTAGTGGACCTGATCAAGAACATAGAGATTTTGTTTGTGTAGAATTATTCGATGGAAATGTTTATTTTGTTTATGCAGTTGGTGGACATTATAAACACATTCGATTGAATCCACCTAAAACAGTTGTGAATGATGGAGGTATTTATAGTGTATATGTATCACGTAATGCACAGCATAGATTTACTGTAAGTTCATTTATAAATTGAATGTGTTTGTTTATCTATGATGATGATGATGATGAATGAAATGACTTTAAGTTGTAATGATTAACAAGTGTAGCCTAGGAGGAGATAACAATTGTAAGGATAGGGGGCAATCCTTTCAAGTTGCTATTCATTCTTTTGATGTCTACTGTCAATTCTCGATGCAGTCTGTTCTTCGGTCTTTCTCTTTTCTGTTTACATTCAGGATTTCAAGCTAGGGCTTGCCTTATGATGCAGTTTGGTGATTTTCTCAGTGTATGTTCTGTCCACTTCTAACGTCTTTTCCTGATTTCCTCTTCAGTTGGAAGATGGTTTGTCCTCTTCTACAGTGGGTTGTTGCTAATGGTATTCGGCCAATGGACGTTGAATATGTTGTGTGGACAACTGTTTATAAGTACTTGTACCGTTTCGCTGTTAGTTGTAGTAGTTCTTCAAGTTTCAGATCCATACAATAGAACTGTCTTGACGTTCTTATGGAAAATGCAGATTTATGTTGGCTGACAGACAGATGTTTTAAATTTCATACGTTTTTCAATTGTAGGATTGCAGCCCTTGCTTTACCAATACATGTGTTTCTATCTGCATCAGATCCCTCTTGTTTATCAATAATGCTGCCTAGGTACGTAAATGTTTACACCTGTTCCAAAGCTTCACCATCAAGCGAGATTTAGTTGGTGCTCACTGTGTTGTATTACAACATCTTACTTTTTTCTTTGTGTATATTGAGGCCTATTGTGGCAGAGGCTGCTGCTACATTGTCTATCTTCTCCTGAATTTGTTGGTGTGTATGGGTAGGAAAAATGCTAACCAGAAAGCATTTAGCATGTATATATATAATCGTATTAGGTATAATCCAACCAAACATTCACAACTCTTTATTGTTAACCAGTCCCCAAGATCAATCATTATTTTACAACGATTTCATTGATATATGAACATCATCAATTTCAAATTTTATTTCGAACTGCATAACTTCTAACTGATTAGTCAGTCACCTACAACGTAGGACCAAGCACGTATAAGCATTGGTTCTAGTTGCCATATTTCATTAGCACAACAAGATGAACACTTAATTCATAGAAATAGTTACTTCAATAGTGGTAATACATAAAAGAAAGATTACACATATGGATATAGTACAGGAAGAAAGAATTAATTCGTACAATGATATGAAGCGATTTTAATCGCACAGTTTAAGGAAAAATAGGTAGTGTATACACCTACGCCATTTTCATCGATTCTCAGCCATGTCACCCACGGTCCCCAACCATTGGTTTCGATAGTCACACAGACCCCAATCGAGTAGTCTGCATCTACCAACATGGCTCAGACTAGAAGTTAATAACTTCAAAAACTGATGCCACGTTTCGGTTTGGTCACACCTAACCCAAGTATATTGGAAACTAGGTAATGTAATAGCAAGTTGACAGAGAACAAAGTGTATGCAGCGAAATACATTGTAATGGTTTAGCTTCGTTAATCAATCACCTTGATAACCGTTATTATATACATCTCATTGGTCATTGAAATAAGAAGGCATTAAGAAGAAGGGACTACAGTTTACTAGAGGATAGCACAGATAAGGCTACAGGCACATTGAGTGTGTTTGAAGCAGGGAGACGAATGTATGCGTGAGCGAACAAATACAGAGGGGAATTTATAGCCAAATCGAATAAGGTCTAAGGTAGGGAAAGCAAAGGCTTATAATAGGATTCGAGTACATATATACATGAGGAGGAAAATGCATCATCGAGTGATATTTAAGCTATAGAGAGATATGTACATAGGCTGTAATATGATCAGGCGTACCTGTTTATACAAGTATGATAGTGATCATAATAGTACAAAGGAATAGAAGAATAGTTACTTTTAAGCAAGTTAGTAAAATGGCTTAACCGACATTTAACCATAATCGAAATTGATTGTAGGAGAGGTTGCTATAACATGGGTAGTAATTCAAGAATAACCTGGATATTTACAGTTCATCACATAGATTGTATAAATGAGAAAAGCGTGAATAACAATGAAAATTATGTACAAACTGATAGGTCCTGGGTGTGAATCTCGCGGGAGGGCGGGATCGTAGGTGCGCACTGCTGAGGAGTCCCATACTAGGACAAAACAGCAGTCCAGTACTCTCATATTCTTAAAGGTTGTTTAAACTTAGGTCGGATAGTAATTTTAATATAAGTCTAAATTACCATCACTATAAGCCGCTCCAGTAGCATGCACATATACGATTTCATATGAGATTCTTGAACTGATGTTTATCCATGACAACAGACCGTATCAGATATCCTTACATCTAAATCAATTTCACATTGGTTATTGATATTCATTATCATAGTTACATTCAATACAGATTACGTAATAATGATTCTATAACTATTTCTATGTTTATAAGCAAAGATAGATAGTAGTTAGCAGTGGAATCCAGGACGCGCGTTTCGTCCTATTCGGGACTCTTTATATGAGTGTACCTGCATCTCAGAGTTGATGTTCACTCTGGGACTCCAGGCAATACTCAAAGTATGCACATATACTAATAAGAGACTGATCAATTGCAGTCTTAAACATCAATGGGAAGATTCATGTAAAACAACACCAAGTGTATTTCTATGTTTTAATCATATTTCATAATAAGATTCACGTTTCTTTCTTTCTTTTTATGTTGATAGGTAAAATTCAATAATCAATTAGTCGATGTTGAAGAAGGTAGAGAAGCGCATCAAGCTGCATTTGCTACATATACTTATATTGGAAGTATTGATAATGTGGGTCGTTTACCATGGCATGTTTGGTCACGTGAAAACTTTGCCGGTTGTATTCATTCAATATTAGTAAATGAAAATAGTTATTTAGATGTTTCATCGTAAGTGAAAGGGATTAATTATTATTACTATCATCTCAACTGACTGTTTACTCGCTTGCCCGCCCGCCAGCTCGCTCTCTTGCATTATATTTTATGCCAGGGAAGTACTACTCACTGTCTTCTTGTGTTAGGGGTGTTGCTTACGAAGTTGAGAGGAAGAAATGAAGATGTTCGGTACTTTAACCGGTTTAGTGGATACGGAGAGTTCACTTAGGGCAGTTGAAAAACCCTCATTCTAAACCAATGGTCCACATGGACTCCATTATCCTGAGGGAACAAATAGCGTATGAACCAATTTTTGGTCACCGGCTACCATGGGGCTGCATCTCCTTACGATGCTTCATTGTCTTGTAGATTAGACCTTTACGTCTAAGGCACTGTGTGTGGTTGCCTATGAAAACCACCTGCTTCGGTTTGGGAACCTGGGAAGTATCCCAGCCCTCACATAAATTGAATGATTTATGTGGCGCATATCTTTTTGGTGCCTCCTTGTACCGATGTTTAAACTAAGTTAAATTTCAATGAATGAAGTTGGTTGTTTTTGAGAGTTGAACAGATAAAAGAATAAGTGAAGATAATTTTTCAAAATTTTAAGTAACTATCAAATCAGACTATTTCTAAGTATTTAATCTACATGAGTTACTCTGGAGACAATTGGATAGAACTAGAAAGGAAGGCCTAGGATAGAGTGGACTAGAGAATGCTGGTTGGCGGCCTTTGCTCCATTTGGGGGTGACAGGTGTAAGTAAGTAGTAACTAATTAAGTACTCTGGAGACAATCGGGTTTAGTCTGTAGCGTTAATCAGAACACAGTCAATAATTGTCTGATCTAAAGTCATTCGAAAATTTACTTCAGTACGACTCTTTTAGCTTGACCTGTTGGGCTCAATAAGTTTGTTGAGACTGATTAGTCCATCAACATTAACTCTATATCTAACATATAAAAGATGACTGAAAATGAAACTACTAACTTTTGAATTCCTATTCATCAGTTGGCATGTATCACATGTTTGGTTGGAGATTTTAAAGTCTTGGAAAATTGATGGATAGTGGCTAGCAGTGGAATTCGTGATGCGCGTTTCATCCTATTTGGGACTCGTCAGCTGGATGTACCTGCATTTCAGAGTTGATGTTCACTGCGGGCCTTGAATCCAGTATCGTTCGCTTCAAACGCCATCACGTTATCCACTTAGCTACTGAATCCTGATAACCACCTGCTTGTGAAATGGGTTATATTCACTTGGCCATCATCCATCTTTGTTTAAAAAGCTTGTGGCTTAATGTAATATCGAGGCAATCTTCACAGGATACACATATTCCAACAAGAGACTGATCAACTACAGTCCTAAATAACAATGGTAAGATACATGTATAACAACACCAAGTGAATCTTGGAATATAGGTTGATATCATGCTACGGAGTTCAGAAATGTAACAGAGGAAAATTCCTAATCTTCTTATTTTGGAAAACTTCGTGGAAATTTTGGGGTTTTTGTGCCATTTCCACAAAGTTTTCTATTTCAGCTTCTTCAAAATCTACTCAAAACGGACAAACTCCCTGAATTAAGGAGATTGGGTTGTGTTTGTATGGAAAATAATGTTACTATTTACCAGTCATGATTCTATTCTCAAAATAATCGTTTTAAAACTTTAGTTTGTATTGTTTTTTTTCTAATCAATCAGTTGATAGCATTCGATAGAAATCTGTTTTTGTTAGTAGTGTAATATTAGCTACTGATATCGACAGATTTAAGTAGTATATATCATCGATCAAAGGTGAAATGTCTGGAGGCAGAAGGTTAAGAAGATTGAAGATAAAAGAACGAGAACAGAAAATGATTGCTATGGAAATGAACGAATAGTGAGGTCTAAGATGATTGATCGATATTTACAAAAGGAACAGTCTAGTTTGAGTCGATTGATTGACATTTTGCAAATGACGTATTTACTGTATGATTCTCAGATTTTATAAAGGCGTTATGTAATTTTGTGCTGAAATACATTAGATTGTCCCTATTTATAATTTCGTTCACTACACTAGTAGTTCATACTGTTCATGAGACTTATATTCTGACTGAAATTCAAACCATCTGTGATGACGTGATAAGGTCAATGGTAGTTGTCATGGAACATTCATTGTAACATTGTAACATCGTTCTATTATCAGCCTGATTATGTTATAGGATTCACAAAATACATATTCAGTCAGTTGGTTACTATCAACCTAAGAGCTTGATGCAAAGATATGTTAACGCAAATTGTCGTACCACAGTAGTAAACAATCTGAAATTAATATGGTGAATAGAAAACGATTCGAAGTAATTATAGAATTAATGACATTGAGTAAGATCAAACATAGAGAGTATATGATTGAGATCATGAATTGATTGTTGTTAGACCATCATTGAAAACCTGGAGGCAGTGGACGGCCATTTCGTCCACAACGACATACTGATAGAGAGTATAGTTAGATGAGACGAAAGGAAAAAGGAATATATAAAGGAATACTGGAGTACAACATCTACAGGGAAGTTAGAAAGTGTATGTACTATTTGTAACTGTTTCCAAGAGTATAACATATAAATGAGACAATGTACATAAACTGGATATGAAGATTGTTTACTTCATACAATTAGCTACTTTTATGCAAGTCACCAATCCGTGTTTGTCAACCTAATAAATCGATCTCCAAGATCAGTAGGATGCCATTGAGTGGATTATCTGTCACCCGACCCCAATTTAATCGATTTAAGTATACATGATGTTCATACTCCTATTTTAATAGAGTGTGTGAAGCAATGTAAATATCTCAGCCTTACAAAATATTAGTTATGGTACGAACAGCTCAAGCCTAAAATCTCAGACTGTAAATCTAGGTGGGCGTGGATTGAAATCCTACGAGGATCATCAATCCCCTCAAGATTACAAATACACTTTTCTGACAAATGACAACTAGCACACAGTCTACATCAAGCAGTATTTCCTGTTCACTACCTATAATTATTTAGTCCATACGAGGTAAAGACTGAAGTATTTACCTGAAAGTATCACTAAATAGTCTTTTAACCATGTTGAAAGTAATTAAAGCTAAGGGTTCAAACTACCAATTCTCGGTTCAAAATGTCTTTATCACATTTACTCTTAAGATGTCAGATGAATAGTCTATATCTTGCACCTTTCACATTTTCAGTCGAATGATTCAACATACTGATATTGGCAAAGGAATTCGTTTAGGACAATGTGAAGTACCGAAACAACGTTGTAATGAAAAAATCTGCGGTGGTGGACGATGTTCCAGGCGTTCATATCCATTTTTAGAAGAATTAAATTTTGCTTGTGATTGTAGTGAATCAGATAAAACATTTCCAGAGAAAACTATGGATATTCGACGATCTGTCGGATGCGATCGAGGTACCTATTATTATTATTATTATTTATATTATTATTATTATTGTTAGTAGTAGTAGTAGTAGTAGTAGTAGTAGTAGTAGTAGTAGTATTACTCTTATGTATGTACTTCCTGTGGCATGGACTATTGGTTTACTATGTCTGAGCTCAATCACGGCGGGATAATAGTTAAAACCTGGTTCTTTTAAATCCACAGCCCCAGTTTTTTGTTTCACTTCATGTAACAATCACATCTCCTATTTTGAAGGATTTGGAGCGTAACACAGATTATTCTTACTATGATCGATTATAGAATAGTTACAGTGAGTGTTAGCTTTCTATTGATTTAAATCACGAATTGATCTTAGTTAGACCACGCTTGTAAAACTGGAAGCAATCAATGACTGTTTCTTATTAGAACTCTAGAAGTTAAATTGTGAAGCTAGTCACTAGTAAACACATAATTATTATCAACATAAGAGAATTTATGAAGATAACAGAATTTTCACAGTGTAAATCACAAACTTAAATTCTAGTGAGAAGCTGTAACTAGTGAAGTTCAATCTGTACTCAAAGTGAGAAGTTCATTCATCAAAAGGAAATGGATGGGAGGCGCATGTATACCATTAGATATCTGGCGTTTGCATATGAGACCGAAGGTCCTGTGTTCGATCTCTGATAGTGGGATCTTAGGTGGGCGTAGTTGAGAAGTCTTATCCTAGGATGAAAAAAATCCCCTATACTTTTTTATTTTCAGTGGTTGCTTAACCAGAACTAGTTTGTGATGTAAACTATGAAACCCAGTCATCTTAAGAAACTCCTTCTAAAAGTAATAAACTTTAAAAGGTTACTCTAATTTTTCCTAAATTCATAATTAAATTTCGCATATTAGGAAAACAAGTATCATTAGGGGTTACTTACTTACGCCTGTTACCCCCAATAGAGCATCGGCCATCGACCAGCATTCTCCAACCTACTCTGTCATGGGCCTGCCTTTCTAGCTATCCAGTTCTTGTTCACTCTTATCATGTCTGTCTCCATTTCTCGGAGTAATGTGTTCTTTGGTCTTCCTATCCTCATTTTGCCTTGGGGATTCCAAGTGAAGTCTTGGCTTGTGAGGAGTCGGGTGCTTTCCTCAATATGTGTCCTATCCACTTACAGCACTTCCTGATTTATTCCTCTCCTGGAACCCCTCTTGGGCTATCTCCGGTTCCAAGCCCGGATAAAGGAGGAGGGCTGGGCATGGGATGAGCGACCCCACCTCGTAGAACAGTAACTCACTAAGAAAACGCTAAACGGAAAAAAATAAGTCAAACCATTTAAACCCTTCCCTGGGAGTTAGAAGGTTTTCATTTAGAAGAGTTATGACGCCTTATAGTGAAAGCCAAGTTTCTTCGGAAGAAAGAGGCTGATGTCCCTTCTGATAATCAGAGCAACCATTAATTTAGGTACATGGAATGCTCGTACAATGTGGGAGACCGAGTGAGTCATCCAAATTATTGTTGTTACCCTGTTTTACGGTTTACTTTGAATGTTTTTTTCTCTCTCATTGATTAGATGCTCCAATACTTGAAATGGATGGTGATATGGTATATGTAGTTGATTTTGAAGAACAAATCAATAAATTAATTACACATACAGATGATATTAGTTTACAATTTAAAACAGAAACTAATCTCTATGGTCAAACGGATCATTTACCATTATTCTATTCAGTATCTCGAGCTGATAAATCATATTTTCGTGTAGATTTAGTTAATGGACAAATACGTGTTCAAACCAATATTAATCATAAAGGCAAATCAAATGCATTCGAGGTAGATTGAATTCTTGAACAAATTGACTTTAACTGATATATGTGCTTTTAGTTTTTATTATTTACTTAATTACTTTCGCCTGTTACTGCCAATGGAGCATAGGTCGCCGACCAGCATTCGCTAACCTACTCTGACTTAGGCCTTCCTTTCTAGTTCTATCCAATTGCTGTGGAGATAGTTACATTTTCATAGACTAGAATCATGGATTGATGTTTGTGTTATAACTTGTAGGTTTGTGCTCCTATCAATGTATGATGTAATGATACCGCTGATTAGACAGCGGTGACTAATCGACCAGACCACTGACTCATAAGAACCCGTACGAGCAGTCTAGAGTCTGTTTCGGTCCTTCTTTTTGCTTAGCACCGCCTGTTGAGTCCAGAACACCAATCTCAACCTCCACAATATGAATCATTTAATTCAAACATAATAAGTTTATATACACTAACCAAACAGATCACATCCTACCACAAAATAAGAAACAACATTTGTACAAGATCTAACCAAAAGTGGCTGTGAATGTAGGAGACTGTAATGAATAGACTGGGCATAACTCAAGAATGGTAAATTGTATCATAATAGTCTATGGGTCGAAATAAAGCTTATAATAAGAGGAACATGAATACGCATAGTTTATACAATAAAAATATATGTATAGTATTAGTCCATAAATAGATCCTAACAGTTACCATTCATTATTCTCATCGGGATGTAACAGTCTGTTGGACGTCGAGTGAAAATCAATAATCATCGAACAGTTGTTTCATCGTAGTATGAGACTATTTAGCCGTATATATCGATGATCGCACCAAAGACAACACCTAAGATATTCATATTCTGAATTTGATTGGTAGAACTCGAGTCTCAATTCATTGAAAAGAAAAAAACTGGATGTTGAAGGTCTATTCTCGGTGAGGTCGTGGATGCAAATTACTGAAGAGTTCCATATTAGGACAAAATAGATATCCAGTAATTACTGGCTCTCAATAGTACCCTAAGTTGGATTAATATTTGATACGTGTTACCAATAAATCAAATCAGTTCCCACAAAACCCCTACAAATTAATTTGCACAGTGAAACTGATTTCTCTTAGATAAATGGTTTATCAGTTTTGTTCCATCTAAATTAAACTTACATTTTGGATTGTCGATATCAACTGAAGAGAACTGGAGAGCTATTTTTTGTACTATTTCAAAACTGCTTAATAATTTCCACTTGTAACCGCATCATAATGTTATGTGTGCTACTTATGTCGATATAAGTAGTATATAATGCTAGACAGGAATAGAATGGCAACAGAAGGTTGAGAATATCGAGGAGGAAAGAATGGGAACAGAAAGTAATTGGTATGGAAATGCAGGAACAATGAAGTTTGAGACAATGAATGTACATTTTGCAAATGAAGTATTGGCGTATGATTTTTTTTCCTATTTTATCAAGCAATTCTGTAGTTTTGTGATAAATATATTCGGTCCTCCTCATCTGTGTTATCCTTCACTAAATTAGGACCGTTAACTGTACTATTTAGTCAAGAGTTTTGAATTGAAGTTAGATATTGACTAGAAGTGGAAGAATATGAGACTAATCCTATGCATGTATAAGCTAGTGACTTGTTGGAATTAGTGTTCAATGGCATTTGAACGAAAGTGTACTAAGTTCTAGTCCCAATATTCACAGGACCATTGAAATAGTACGGCCGAGGGTGAGGAGAGTCCGCTCTCCCTCCTATAAATGCTCTTACATGGCCACGCATATACAGCCACCGTCAGCAAAGTTCTACTCATTGCCTTCTCGCAACACAGGTGTTCTTTACGAAATTGAGAGGACGGAAAGTGAGTGTTCGGCTCTTTAACCGAGTTGGTGGATATGGAGGATACACCTATGGGAGTTGAAAAACCCTGATTCGAAACCAATGGTGCACATGGGCTCCAGGATCTCGAAGGAACAAATGGTGTATGGACAAATCGTTCGTCACCGACTACTATGTGACTGCATCTCCTTATGTTGCTCCACTGCCTTCTGCATTATACCTTTAAGTTGAAGGCTCGAAGAGTGGCCCCTTAAGAAAACCACATGCATCGGTTTAGACACTCGGGCAGTATCACAGTCCACATGCAAATCAAATGACTTATGTGGCTCATATGTTTTCGATGGCAGGTATATTTAGCTGACAAACCTTAAATAGAATGAAACCTCCATCTTGAATTTCACTATTAACCATGATCTAATTTGAATGAATTTTTTCAATATTCTCTGAATTTTTCTGTTTCTTAATGGAATCCCCCCTTTTTGCTATCGATTTTTTTGTTGTTTCTATTCTTTTCTCATAGGAATTCTTTCTTCCAAGTGCTACATTAAATGATAATCGTTGGCATACATTACATATTGCACGTCGTGCTGATTATATTGTCATCTCAGTTGATAGAGCTTCAATAACTGGTAAGTCAATTGAATATATGTCATATATTATATCTGAATAATGGAACTATTCCTTGATTAGATCTAGAACGTTTTACAACTATCATATCATTTTCATGTTCCTAAGTTACTGTTCCATCTTCCAGGTCCGAATTGATTATGAATAATGTATGTATATAGAGGATTGACTCAATTCAATATTATACATGTTTCCTTACAGTAATGTATTATCTGTACAAAATGAGAATAATTCGTAAAATAAACACAACTTCTAAACAGTGAATGATACTTCCACGAAATCACCTTCGATTACCAAATGAATTCCTTGTATGAATTCTGTAGTAAATAGTTGTCTTTTAGCCAATGAAGGAGTAAATTCTACAAATCACTGTGATGTTTACTCGTTGAGTTTCACAGGGATTAAACTCATTATAGGCTATAAATATCTTTTGAAGGTACGTAAGTAACTACACATACATACATACACTTATTTGAAAGAATGAAAAGTCAATTGAGAGACAAGTTCATGATGATGATGATGAACGGTTAGATAAATCTTAGTTTGCATTCAAAATGCGAATGGCTAAATTCATGAGTCAATCTAAGCTAGACCACCGTGGAAAACCTGAAAGCACTAGACAGCCGTTTTGTTTTAGTATGCGATTTCTCAACAGTACATATTGATGATCTTATGCACAAGACTCAATCCCAAGACATTCTATCTCTCGCGTGAACACTTAACCTCTAGACCACTGAAATAGGATTCAATGATAATAATGTCTAACATCGATCTTTCACAATCCTTCTTGATTGTGGATACGCACTGCTATTGAGGAGTTCAATACTAGAACGAAACAATCATCCAGTACTTCCAGATTATTCATGATAATCTAGCTTAGATTGACTGATGAATTTAGCCACTAAAATTACTACAATCTTCATAAATCTTCATTCTAATAAGCACATAATTGTTATCATTAAATCTTCTTTATTTTTGCTTATACTGAAAATCAATTTATAGATTGTTTCAACTTAACTTTCTCTTGAAAAATCATCTTTTCAGGTAGACTTTTAATTGATACACCTTTAAGAGGTATGCAATGGTGGATAGTTGTTAGGATAAAAGAGGGTGTACAAAAACAAAAATAGAAAACAATTCTTTATTTACTATTCACTTGGTGATTAGAACACCTACAAAATATAAATTGTAGATAACTGTAATCTTTTTTTGGGGGGGGGTAATTTTTTTGTTAACATGAACTATTTAGACAAATATATATTGTATATATCAGTATGGGTTTGTGGAGATTGTTGAGTTTTGATTAAGATCATGAATCGAATGATGCGAAACCACCATGAAAAACCTGGAAGCACTGGACAACCATTTCGCATCCACTATCCCACACGTGAGACTCGAACCTTGGACCTTCGGTTTTGTTCGCGAATACAATGGTGGACGGTCGCACAATATCGTGGATTGATTAAAGTTAGACATTAACACCGTTGGATGCTGGGTCAGTAGTCTGGAGGTTCATCGTTTTCGTGTGAGACCAAAGGTTCTGGGTTCGCGGATGTGCGCTGTTGAGGTGTCCTAAAATAAAACGAAACGGCCGTCCAGTGCTTCCAGGTTTCCAGCGGTGGTCCAGCATCAATCGATTAATGATCTTAATCAAAAAATATATTGTAGTTATCAGTTTATTTCATTAAAAATCATATATGTAGAAAAAGATATCTACTTGATATTGTCCTTGGTAACATTCAATGATAGAAGATTAACTAATATACCAGTATCCATCTCACTAGTAAATCATATTTCTTAGATAAACTACACATCTTTTGTAATACTTACAATTGATTTTATGTGTTTTAATTACAATTTAGTAAGTAAAGTGATATGAACCCTTTTGGTTGTGTTGTGTTAAGTGTTGATCTTTCATTTGGAATACTTCACTGTTATCATCTAATTACAGGGTATATTCATGAAAGTCATTTTTCACTGTGTTATTTGATAGTTCAGTCAGCTACAACGTAAGACCAGGCACAGATATGCATTGGTCCAAGTCGCCATACCTCACCCATTAGCACTGCAAGATGAACACCGGATTCATAAAAAGTAGTTAAGTTCATGGTGGTAACATATAATAGAAAGATTGCATATAAGGACATAATACAGGAACAAAGAATTAGTTCATAGAAAGAAAGATATGAAGTGATTTTAATCTCATAGTTTAAGGGAAGACAGAGTGTATATACACACTCAAGTCATTGTGATCGATTCTGAGCCATGTCACCAAGAGTCTCCAACCATTGGTTTCGATAGTCACGCGAACCCCAACCAAGTAGTCTACATCCACCAACATGACTCAGACTAGAAGTTGGTGACTTCAAGGACTGATGCCACGTTTTAGTTTGTTCGCCTCTAACTTTCTTCCAACTGTCTCCAACACTATTCATTTGATTTTTGATAAATTGACAGAATCTGTCATACATTCATAAATGATCTGTTCAGTAACTACATGAACAGTAATACTAAGTCGACTAGTTATTGAAATAACTAAACAAATGACTAAGATGAAATACTATCTTATACAAGAAGGTATTCAATTGCTTGAATGGTTATCATATATGACCAAATGCCCTATGTAATGCTAATGAATGTTATATAATACAGCGATGTCCATACAGATTCAAGGGTGACTGTTTTTGAGATTCTGTCATGTAAATCGATCACACTAGATCATCTTGTCAGATCATAAACATCTCATACATCTTGCTCACGGATTATGTTTTTTGTTACCAACATCTGAACTAATTATAAATCGTATAAAACTAGAACAATGTAATGACAATAGAATCTAGAAGGAAGAACAAAACCCTCCACTTAAACAATGGAAAAGGTGATTAACATGACTGTTATCTATTTACAATTAACAAACCAAAATTATGTATGTTATTTCATTGTAACAAGCATACAAACTAATATACAGTTCATGTTCTTTAGTCATTCATAACACCAACTATCTACCCATCTATCTATCTATCTATCTATCTATCTATCTATCTATCTATCTATCTATCTATCTATCTATCTATCTATCTATCTATCTATCTATCTATCTATCTATCCATCTATTAACCTATATATGCTTGCTTACTCTTGTTATCCCTCCTGGAGGAGCATAAACCGCTCACCAGCATTCTCTATCTAATTCTGTGCTGGACAATCCTTTCTAGTTGTTATTCATTCTTTTTTATGTCTACTTCGAATTCTCGACGCAGTGTGTTTCTTGGTCTTGTTCTTTTCTGTTTTCCTTCAGGATTCCAAGTTAGCGCTTGCTTTGTGATGCAATCTGATGATTTGTTCAATGTGCATATATATATTCATACAACTAATATTTCATCATTGTGGAGGATTTATTGAAATTATAGTATTTGAACAATTGTATTCACGAGTTAATTTAAACTAGATCAACGATGCACACTACCACTGATGAATCACATACTAGGACGAAACAGCCATCTAGTGTTTCCAGGTTTTCAATACTGGTCTAGCTCAGATTGACTCGTGGATTCAACTGTTAAAATACTAACATTTTGTTGAATTACGTAATGATAATGTTATTATTATTGTTATTCTGTATAATTCAATGCCTCCATCAAATACTCTATTACAAATGCTACATGTAGACTTGGTAACAAGCACATTCAATACTGGTGTTATCCTGTTGCTTCTAATCTCTTTTTCTCTCGCTCTCTCTCTCCTTCCCTCACTCACTCACTCGCTACCTCTCTCCTCCCTCATTCACTCACCCCCTCACCTACACACTCATTCTCTACATATCATATTCACCAAATACATTCATATTTTTTACCTCATTTATAAACAGAATTTTACCATTTGCATCAAAATAACAATTTATTTTATTTCATAGAACGATTCAATATCTGTGAGTAGCAATTTGATTTAAAAGCTACTCTAGTTTGTTTTTGTTTAATCACACTTTTCTTTTTTGGTTTCTGCTTTTTGTTGTTATGGCAACTGTGTGGTGTGTTGTGTTGCTGTTTCATTTTTTGAATAACATTTGAAATGTTATAACATGTGTGATAATGATTGGTTGTTTGAATGTTGGCGCCAATTTGATTTTTTATGCAACTTATGATAATAGTAATAATAAGTGTAGTATATGTATGTTCATACAAGCGTACGTATATCACGTGCATAAAAACACTGACAGGGAAGTCCTACTCACTACATTCTCGTAAACGGGGTATTGTTTGAGAATGTTCGGTGTTTTAACCGGGTTGGTGAATACGAAGGATCCACATCGAGGAGTTGGAAAAGTCTGATTCCAAACTAATGGTGCACATGGGTTCCAGTATCCTGAAAGAAAAAATGGTGTATGAACCAATTATCCGTCGCCGGCTACCATGGGACTTCATCTCCTGACGTTGCTCTACTACCTTGTGGATTAGACCTTTAGGTCAAAGGCTCCGTATGTGGCCCCCTATGAAAACCATGTGTTTCGGTTTGGGCATCCGGGAAGTACCCCATCCCTCACATAGATCGAATGATTTATGTGAAGTGTATCTATTTGGTGCCTCCTTGTACCAATGTTCATGTGTTTAAATAAATAAATAAAATGTATGTTTGTGTAGCCTCATACTCGAGCTCTTAACCTGTGAACCACTGAGCCGTTATCCAATGATGTTAGTGTCTAACTTCAATTAATCCACGAAATCACGCCACCGTCCACTATTGTCTTCAGTGAGTTACTATTTCACAACAGACGCGGTTAAACTCCACTGGTGACGGTTTCTTACTAGAACTCCAGGAAGTACCTTTTGAAGCCAGTTACTTGTAAGCATATGTTGATCAATATCAGAAGAGTTTTTTGTGAATATTATAGTAATTTCAATAGTTGAGATCATGAGTCAATTGAAGCTAGACCACTATGGAAAACTGAAGACAATGGTGGATGTATCGTTCAATTTTGTGGACTGGTCGAAGTTAGATTTTAACACTGTTGGATACCGGTCCAGTGGTCTAGAGATTATGTGCTCGCGAGGCGGGATCGTGGATGCGCAATGCCACTGAGAAGTCCCACAATAGGACAAAACGTCCATGCAGTGTTCGCACGTTTTCCATAGTGGTCTAGCTTCCATTGACTCATGATCTGAACTATTGAAATTACTATAATATCCACAAAAAACCCTTCTGATATTAAAATTTTGTTTGTATACACATGTCAAACTTAGACTATAATCAATGTAGAGCAAATGATGATCGGTGAGCTAGTTGTAATCTGAACACACAAACATGAGTACAGGGAGGTACCAAATCTATATACACCACACTTCATTATTCGATTTGTATAAGGGCTGGAATACAATCAAAGCCATCTGTAAATAGCGATATCTGTTCTTGTTTATTTGCTCCGTTCCTTCATTTATCCAATTATTTTCCGAATTTGTTTCCTGTCTGATTAGCACAGGAATATACTGTTTCATTATTGTGTGAATATAAAGTTATTTGGCAACATGTGCGTGTGCGTGTGTGTGTTTGGCGGTTGTTTTGGATACTACTGATAGTTTTGGTTGGTTTTTGCAACAGCTAAAAAAACCTGCTTCCTTTTCTTAACCACAAAACCAACGTTTTCTTTCTCAATGCTTTAACACGAAATATTTGCATTATATTGACCAGAATTTGAGTTGTGTTAAAAGTTGAGGGGCGGTGTTGGTTGGTGATCTAGAATGGAGCTATTCTCATTCATACAGAACTTTTAGTTGATAAATTAAGCTTCTATAATAGCAAGTAGATTTCAAACATGGATTCGATAGAAGATATGATTGAATTTTGTAAAGGATATTAAAAAATAAGTCTCAAATAGACTATTGTTTGGATGTACTAAGTAGTGTGTTATGTGCTACTGATATCGGCACATATAAGTAGTATGTAACATAAATAGAAGGCGAAATACTTGCTGGCAGAAGGTTAAGAAGATTGATATGGAAACGAAAGAACAATGAAGTGCTTACTATATGGTTCTCAGATTATACTAAGTATTTATGTAGTTTTGTATTCGAATACACATGGTTGCCCTCGCCTGTGTTCTCGTTCACTACAGTAGTATAAAAGGAATTACATTCATCATTACATGGAAAGAAAATTAATCAAACAACATTGTGAATTGGTTATTTAGTCTTTTCAGTAATTTGTTAATTTCTGGTTAGTGTTTTATAGTGTGTTAGTTTTGTACGGGATGAGTTCACTAACTCTATGCTCAACCCTTTTCCTTTATCCGAGCTTGAGACCGGCAGTAGCCTTAGACGAGCTCCAGGTGGAGTTAGTAATTTATTGTACACTCAAGATATTCAAGATCTGAATAGTTTCTTTTGGTGTCCTTTAAATTCCGACCGAGAAATTTTAGAGATCTATTCGATACTTTATAGTTTAATGACTTGACTTCACTACACTATGGGATCTCATTTGTTTAATACAACCATCCCCTTTTAACATTGTGTTCGTAAAGATGTTTTTTCACTTTATTATTTTACGATTTAATTTAACGCAGATTCACTTGTTATTGTTTATTTGTATTTTCCTATTGTTGTTAAGGGCTGCAATTCATCAGTCTCTTCATGGCATATGTACATCCTGTGCATATTATCTTGATATTGCTTTAAGTCACAAGCATTATATGCAAAGATCAATAGTGGCTTGTAGTGGAATACAGGACGCGTGTTTCGTCCTATTTCGGGGACTCGTCAACTGGATGTACCTATATCTCAGAGTTGATGTGCACTTTGGAGAAAACGGGCATCCTGTATTTCATCGCTAGTCACTATCCATTTTTGTTTATAATTTAATATAAAGATTAATATTTTTGAAAGATTGAGACTATGTTAGGACATTTGTAAAAAGTTTGTTAAAACAATACAATACAATAGATTGTAGTTTGCATCATGAATTGATCTTAGATAGACAGCTACTAAAAACCAGAAAGTATTTGGATAGCTGTTTCGTCTTTGTAAAGGACTGCTCAGCAGTTTCCATCCACGATCTCACCATAAAAGGTCGAACTCTGGGTCGGTCTCGTGTATGAACGCTTAACCTCAACATCACTTAGCTGAGATCTAATGGTCAATATGGTTAACTTCAGTCAAACCATAATATCGCATAACACTCTTCAACTATACTCAGTGGATAACAACTGTCTAACGTTCAACATCGGTATGGTCGGCTGGTCATGACTTTTATTTAGAACTTTAGAATTACCTCTTGAAGTAAGTCTTTAGCGACGACGTGACTAATTACTACAGCAGGTTTATGGATATTATTTCAATTATATGGCATATATCACAGATTGATCTTAGTTAGGAAATCACTAAAACACAAGAATCATTGAATAGTTATTTCGTTCTAGTATGGTACTCTTTATCTGTACGCATTAACAATCGCATCAAGGATCCAACTGAGGATCATCACGTCTAAAGACGAGTGTATGGGCTTTAAATCGTTGAGACAACATCCATTGGTTTACAGGCCTAACTTTAACCGTTTAGCGATAATACTCTCAGTTCATTGTCCAAAGCCCATAATGTCATTGTGGTAATTAAATCTTGTTAACATCGATCAATGAGTAGACTTGGTTTAAAACCGAAGAACTATGAACCTGTTCGAACATCTTAAAAGTGAAAGTTTAATTTCCGACACCGTTCCATATTGAAATTATCGACCTTTTGAACATTATCAAGGAGTCCCTCACGAATTTATTCAATAAAATAAGTTAGATGTTTAGTACACCCAACACACGTCTGCTTATACTATTCAAACATAATTTGTGTATCTGTGTTCATATAAGTTGGTGAATGATCAAGTAGTTATTAGTGTGTTATGGTCATCGAATTGTATTCTCCAGTCATCTAATCTAGTTAAGCTAGTTAAACTCAATTATCCCGAAGAAGAAGAAGAAAAAGATTAAGACTATCTGAGAAACTTTATTTCTGAAAGTCACATTATTGTATTAACAACTCACTACAAGGTTGATCCAAACAGAGACCGATATGTTTAGTAACTTTGATTTGAGAAGTATTTCACTTATTTGTTATAGCCCATCTACATTTACATTTCATTTGTTATACAAGCTTTAGATTTGTTATTAGGTTGCATCAAATCATTCTTAGCTTTTCGTATATAAAATTCTTTATCTAGTAGTATTAGATCATCAAGTATTCAATGTACAAGCGAGTAGTTTTGCTATACAGATTTTAACTACTGATAAATAAATAAGTAGTTAAAGTCTTTTTATTAAAACAATCAGTTAAGTATAATATTAATTTTCTCATGTTTTTTTTTTTTATTTTTCATTAAATAGGGAAAATTCCTCTCCTTGATCCTCATGATACATTTCAATTAATAGCTCAACAAATTTATTTAGGTAGTGCTGGTCCACCAAATTTTGGTTATTATCAAGATATTGATACAAAGAAAATTATGTTACCACCTGGACCAAGATTTATTGGTGAATTTAGAAATTTCTATTGGAATCAATATGATTTAATTGGTACAAAAATATTTCCAACTAAATATACTACTCATTTATTAAATCCACCAGCGATTCGACATAAATTTCCTATATGGCCAAGACAACAAACTTATTCAATTACATGTAAATCTGGTTTAATATATGCTCATATGAATAAACCAATTACAATGAAAAATGGTGGAGATACATGGTTAATTGAATTTAAAACAAATTATGATGGAATATTGTTTCGAGTAAGTTCAGTTTCATGTTTTATGAATGATTATAGTTTTTTTCGAATGATAGAATGGAACTCATCATTATACATCAACTTCATTGATGATGAGAAGTTGTTTAACAGTGGGGATAGGAGGATATAATGGAAACTTCTTCGAGTACATGAAAAGATCGTCGATATCATACGGAATTTATACGATGGACTACAGTGACAAGTTGTTCATAGAGGATAGCTGACAGATGCATTCCAAGTAAGGACCGGAGTAAGACAAGGCTGCTTACTCTCCACCTTCTTCTTTCTTTTGATGCTCGATCGGATTATGAAGGCCTCGACATCTGAGGGAAAATATGGAATACAGTGGAAAGCTACAGATCAATTAGAAGACTTGGACTTTTCAGATGACCTGATCCTTCTATTTCATACACATGAACAAATGCAGATGAAGACAACTATTTTAGCAGAAGCAGCAGCAGCCGCTCTATCAGTACGCTTCAACATACACAGAGGAAAAACCAAGATCCTCAAATACAACACAGTGAACACCAACTTAATCACACTTAAAGAAGAAACTTTGGAACAGGTGTAATCTTTTACGTACCCGACCAGCATCATCCATGAACAAGGAGAATCTGCTGCAGATGTAAAGTGGAGAATTGGCAAAGCAAGGGCCGCATTCCTGAAATTGAATAACATATGGAACCCAAAACAACTGTCAGAATCTTCAATACGAACATCAAGACAGTTATACTGTACAGAGCTGAAATGTGGAGAACTACTACAACCATCATTGAAAAAGTTCAGGTATTTATAACAAATTGTCTACGCAAGATATTCAATGTTCGTTGACCGGATATCATGAGCAGTAGTCTACCGTGGAAGCAAACAAACCAACTTTTAACTGAAGAGGAAATTAGGTAAAGAAGTTAGAAGTGGAGAGGTCACACATTGAGGAAATCATTAAACTACATCACAAAGCAAGCCGTAACTTGAAATCCTAAAGGGAAACGTAAAAGAGGAGGTCCGAAGAACACAGAGTCGAGAATGGGAAGCAGATATGAAAAGGATGAACAGCAACTGAGAACAACTAGAAACGATTGCTCAGGACAATATTGGATAGAGAGTACTGATGGGCAGCCTACATTCCTCGTCGAAGGATAATAGGCGTAACAAAAAAGTGAAGTAAAATGTGTTGAACTGACTTATTTAAATCATACCATTAAATTATAACACCGTTCTCTAATAATAAAGTGAATTGTTACTGTTATAACGCTCGATTTTTCTCGTCTACACGAATGGTACGTTAATTTGCCATAGACGAACATCTACACTAGATTCCCTCCCAGTGTCTATTCTACAGGAATTCAACAAGAACACGTGATTCGCCTGTCTAGAACGTAAATATATTTCCACACCACAAAATCCAACAACCATCACAGTAATAATAAGGTTAGGAGAATATAAGTCTCAACTAGTACCTATCAGACTATCTACTAGTCTCATTAAACAAACAACCAACCATTATCAATTCTTCAATATATCAAAGACGTAGCTGTACAAATTTCAGTAGATTGTATTCTCATCGTTTTCTTGTTTTCTTTATTTTCTATTATAGGCTCGTGATATCAATAATCCTAGTGGAATACATATCACAGCTATGATTCTTAATGGTCGTATACATATTATCTATTCAATTCATGATCAACAAGGTGTTTATCAAATTACTTCTGGTCCAGGTGCTGATAATGTTGCTGATGGTAATTGGCATCGTCTTGCAATTACTTTACGAAAATATAATAAAGAAATTCTAGCCTATCTAGATGGTTATTCAAATGAGGTAGGTAGAATCATTCGATGAAAGTTTCAAAGATAAGTTGAACTACTTATAAGTAGTTAAATTTGTTTAGATAAATTTTGTTTGATACATGATGGAATAGTCTATGAAAGCAAACTTTAATTAGGAAAAAAAAACATTTTGAACTATGAAGCACTCTTCAGATGATCCAATATTTCTCATCAGTATTCGACGATCCTACTAAGGATCGAACTTGAAACATAAAGGTTTCTTGGTGAACGCTTTTTATCTTAAGACAGCCTTCGGTGAGACGTTACCTGACACCGAAGATAATTGAAGTTTATGGGTTACGGCTTCTCACGCCTTATATCAATCACTAGTGTGTATATGACGATTATTAGTATGGGATATTTATGAAGATTATCGAATATAATGGCTAACGCGACAAATGGATCGTGATTAGATTTGAGGATTCTAGTTTTGATCCTCAGTGAGCATTGCTGAATAGTCCCATAAAGAATGAAATAGGTATCTGGTATTTCTTGGTTTTCCATGATTTTCTAACTAATTTCAGTTCTTGATATAAGTAATAAAATTAGACAACCTCCACAAACCCTCTATACTGAAAAAAGACTAAGCATATTTGAAATAATTTTGTTTCTATAGTTCAATTCATGAGTCGATGAATGTTAGACCGACCGTAGAAAACCTGGAAGCACTGGATGGCCACTTAGCCCTAGTATCGGACTATTGATTGGTAGTACGCATTCACGATCCCGTACGCGAGATCCGAACCCAGGGCTTTCGGACGCGCGCGCGAATGTTTAACCTCTAGACCACTGGGTCGGGTTCGAATCTCATGTGTGGGATCGTGGATACACAATGCCATTGAAGAGTCCCATATGAGAACAAAACGGACGTCCAGTGTTTCCAGGTTTTCTACGGTTGGTCTAGCATGAATCAATTAATGAATTGAACTATTAAATTACTAAAATCTCCACAAAATCTCTTTTCTGATAACAGTTGCCATGTGATCACTAGTGACTAGCTTCAAAAGGTATTTCCTGGAGTTTTAGTAACAAGCTGTTACCAGTGGAGTTCCGCTATGTCTGTTGTGAAATAGTAACTCACCGAGAACAATGGTGGACGGTGGCGCAATTTCGTGGATTGATTGAAGTTAGACCTTAACCCCATTGGACGCTGGTTCAGTGGTCAAGAGGTTAAGCGTTCATGTGCGATGTCAAAGGTCTTCGGTTAGAATCCCGCGATTAGGATCGTAGATACACAACTCTGAGAAGTCCCATACCAAAACGAACCGGCTATCCAGTGCTTTCAAGTTTTTCACGACTGATCTAGCTTAAATTGACTCAACCATTAAATAATTACAATCTTCATAAACCTCATTCTGATAAGAATTCTGTTTCATCAAATGATTTCCTCTCTTGTTCTTGTTCTTCTTTTTTTTTATTTTCTTTTCTCTAAAATAAACAAACAGTATCTAGTTGGTAAAAATGTTCGTGTGGATTTATTATCACAATTTGATATATTTTTTGGTGGTATACCAGAACATGAATGGTCAGCATTACTTAATTTATTACGTCGTTATGCTATACATTCATTAGAACGAAGTGAAGCAAAAGATGGTCAACAACCATCATTAACCGGTTGTATTGGATCATTTAATATTAGAGCAAATAATTTCACTGATAATTTATTAAAATTATATGATAGTTATTTAACTGCATATCCAGCTAATGAATTAATAAGAGGCTATTGTATGGGTAAGTTGAATAATGTACAATGAAGCAGTATATTATTGATTTATTGATTTGAACACAAAGAGGCATTGAATACATATGCTCTACACAAATCAGTTGATTTGTGTGTGAACTGTGATACTGTCCGAGTGCTCACACTTAGGCAGGTGGTTTTCTTAAGGGATTACACTCCAAGCCTTTGAACTAAAGGTGATGAAGCAACATAAGGAGATACGGTCCCATGGTAACCGGTGATCAATAATCGCTTCATACGCCATTTGTTTCTTTAGGATCCATGAGCCCATGTACATCATTGGTTTGTAATCAGGGTTTTCCGAATTCCCTAGGTGGATCCTCCTTATCCACGAACTCGGTTAAAACGCCGAACATTCAGTTTTCGTCCTCTCAATTTTGTAAAGAAAACCTAAGGTGTGAGAGGGAAGTGAGTAGGACTTCCCTGATAGCGGTTGTATCCACATGGTCATTTGGAGGGGAAGAGCTAAATCTCCCCATCCTCAGCCGTACCAGGGCATTTCGGGGCATGATCAGTATAAGTTTGAGTTAAATAATATTAGTTGATGATGATGATGATCAAAATTTAGTGCGGTTCGCCATCATGGGATACTTTTATTCAGTTTGTTCAATGAATACTCGAACTGAATGACAGTTAACTGTTAGATAAATTAATAGGAGACCAGTTGTATGATATCAAAATATGTTTACTATCCGTAATGAATTCAATTTTAAAGACCTGTCCTTAGTGTGCTACTAATTCATCTAAAGAATTAGCAAGAAATGATCATCAAAACTGTATTTTACAAGAGGAGATGTATGATGGCTAGCAGTGGAATCCAGGATGTGCATTTCATCCTATTTGGGACTTGTTAGCAGGATTCCATTGATAATTACCATCTATCTCTTCTCGTGACTTACTAGTAATATCAAGTCAATATGCACAGGATACACATATTACCAATAAGAAATTGATCCATTACAATCTTAAACATAAATGGGTAGATCCAAACAATCCATTTAGTGATAATCACTAAATTTAAATTACTCATGTTACCTTTTATGCCAAAAATGTCAAATAGACATTTCAAGGGTGATATTACAATGATGTGGATTTGATACAATTTGAAACAATGATAGAACAGAAGAGCTTGATTTTTGATGAATCCTTAGTATGTTCTAAGCAATAAAATTGGGTATAATACAAGTTTATAGACACATAATGGGATTGTTGTGAACAAAATTGATGCATTACGACTCACGTTTCATCCTATTCGGGACTCATCAGCTGAATGTACCTGCATCCCCTAGTTCATATCCACTCAGAGACTCGAACCCAGTACTGTTCACTTCAAATGCCATCATGTTATTTACTTAGCTATTGAATCCTGATAGCCACTTGATTGTGTAATGGGGTGAAGTTTGAATTCACTTGGTATTGTTTACTTGTATCTTTCCATTGATGTTTAGGACTGCAATTGATCAGTCTCATATTGACATACGTGCATCTTGTGTGGATTGTCTTAACACTGCCTTAATTCACAAGTGTTATAAGCACAGATGGATAGTGGCACTAGGATGCAAGCACATCCAGCTGACGAGTCTTAAATGGGACGAGATGTGCGTCTTGGATTCCATCGCTAGGCACCATCCGTCTCTGTTTGCAATGTTGTTACTTTTCTTTACATCGAAACGTATTTTGATCGCATAGATCATTTAACAATTGAATGGGAAGATATAACAGTCAATGATGAAGGGTAGAACTTTACGAATAACTGCGTTATACTACTCAATTGAACTTCAATAGAATAAAGCATACTGAAATAAATCTATATCAGATGAATGATAACGTTTTAACTGTTGTAAATCAACTTAAATAATCAATAATCAAGGAATACTGCGGTCACAAATAAAGGGACATCTTGGTAATCTCATCTGCTATAGCCGCTCAATTACCACATCTTCTCTAAAATCCGCTGTAAACCGACCGTACGTGAGCATCATGTACTGAAATCGGCGCCGTGAACTTGACATCCCTCTAAAACTTCTGGTTTGCTCGTCCGTAAATCATAGTCTTGCCATTATTTATTGGTTATGACGACGTCAGTGATTCATCTGAGTACTAAAATATTGATAAAACAAAGTAATCTATTACAATTATTATTCGAATTATGTGAAAAGCCATAAAGTTTTTCAAACTCATTTGAACTACTTATAAGTAGTATACTTTCATCGCTATAAAATGTAGGATTGTTTTCTGTTTTTTATCTTTATTCATAGATTTAAAACGATGTACACCATCTTATTGTCATCATGGTGGAATATGTCGACAAATATCTGATAATGAAGTTCAATGTATATGCAGTGGAACTGGTCATGAAGGACCTAGATGCTCAAATCCAATAATTGAATGTCCACCAGGTTATTGTAAAAATAATGGACGATGTAAAATAGTTAATGGTCAACCAGTATGTGATTGTTCTAATACAGGTTATACTGGAACAATGTGTGAAATTAGTCCGTGTAGTAGTGGAACATATTGTCATAATAATGGACGATGTTATATGATTGGTTCAGTTGCTGCTTGTGATTGTAAAGGGACTGGTTTCACTGGACCAAGATGTCTTGAATCAATTTGTACTCCAGGTTATTGTGGCTATGGAGGTGTATGTACAGTAGATCCACGTACACAACAACCAGTATGTAATTGTCGTGGAACTGGTTACACTGGAACACGTTGTGAAACTCGTATATGTCCTGTTAATTATTGTGAAAATTATGGTGAATGTAAAGTAGGTCATGATGATCGTCCAACATGTGATTGTTCCAGAACTAATTATGCTGGTCCTACATGTAATATACCATTATGTCCACCAAATTATTGTACTGGACATGGTATTTGTGTTGTGCGTCAAAGAAATCCTACATGTGATTGCTATCCAGGCTATAGAGGACCACGATGTGAAATTGAAGTATGTCCATTGAATTACTGTATGAATGGTGGTACATGTTATCCTGGTCCAGATCATAAGCCACATTGTACATGTCCAGCGAATTTTGAAGGGGAACAATGTGAAATGAGAAAATTATGCCCACCAGATTATTGTTTACATGGTGGACGATGTACCATGAATAGAGGTATACCAAAGTGTGATTGTTTAGGCACCGATTATAAAGGTATACAATGCGAAATACCTGAAACTTGTCCAACTGGTTATTGTCAAAATAATGGTGTTTGTTCAGTGAAAAGTGGTAGTTATGTATGTGATTGTACTGGGACAGGATATCGTGGACGAACATGTACAGAGCCTATAACATGTCCACCAAATTATTGTAGTAATGGTGGTATTTGTTCAGTTCTACCTGGAAATGTTTATCGATGTGACTGTTCAATGACAGCAAGAACTGGACCGCAATGTGATTCCAGTAAGTGATTATACTGATATACTTACTTTACTTATGTTTTTAGGCTTCATGTTGCATAGGGCACTGATCAGAATCCTCAGACCTACTCCGTCCTGGGCTCTGCTTTCTAGCTATTGCCAAGTGTTATTCATTCTTTAGATGTCTGCCTCCAATTCTCTATGGAATATACTCTTGGGTCTATCTTTTTTCCTTTATTTTGAGGAGTTCCCGTCAGGGCTTGGCATGTAATGCAGTTTATTGATTTCCGCAATATATATCCTATTCACCTTCAGGGTGTTTTCTTAATTTCTTCTACAACTAAAAGATGGTTTTGTTCTCTACCACAATAGGTTGTTGTTGATGGCAAACATCCAACGGATTTGGGTTATTTTACTTAGATAACTGTTCATTAATGCCTGTGTATCTTTATGATAATAGTTATAGTACTTACCATATTTATCTTGATTTTATATACAAAATAGTTAGAATGCATAACTTAAGACTTTTATGAAAATCTCTTGACAATTTAGTTACTTACATACGGTTGTTACCCTTCCTTAAAGAGCATACGCCGCTCATCAGCATTCTCTATCTAATTCGGTCTTGGACAATCTTAGCCAGTTATTTCCAGTTGCTATTCATTCTTTTCATGTCTCCTTCCAATTATCCATGAAATATGTTCTTCGGTAATTGAGCAATGGACCTAATCTATTGTCATTGATTCTGAGCCTTTTCATCCAATATATCTTCAATCCACTGATCTTAATTATCACACTGAATCCAACCAGATATGACTCAGATCAATAATTAATCATTTTATGGTTGTTTTCGCTTGATAACAGTTCACTAGAAGCTTGAAATCGAATCTCACCTTGAAGTTGAAATATACAACTACAGTGGCGGGGGGGGTCGTTAAATATGTTTATGTCCTGATATCTGACGAAGGGTGAACATTTGGTTGAAACACTCATATGCAGATTTGGAATCAGCCTGGTTTTTTAGAATTTTCCGTTTTTGAATATCATCCAAGTGTTGGATAATTACAAAGAGTATCATATTAGACATTGTATCGATAAAAATGATTCTCATTAACAATTAGCCTAATGATTTATCTCTTAAACTTAGCCATTGACCCATTCATCATTCTACAAATCAATCGAATAACGTGCTTACCGATTACGGGATTTTTAAGGAATAAGTGAAGTACTTAATAATTTGGGATACTTTCCGTGTGCCTAAACCAAGACAAGTAGTTTTCTTAGGAGTGCACTCCTTAAGCCTTTGACCTAGAGGTCTGATCAACAAAACAGTGGAGCAGCGTTACGAGATGAGGTCCTATGGTATCCGATGACTAACGATTGGTTCATACACCATTTGTTCCTTCAGCATCCGTGAACCCATGTGCGCCATTTTGTTTGAAATCATGGTTTCCTAACTTCCTTAGGTGGATCCCGCTTAAAGCACCAGACATTCACTTTTCTTCTTTTCAATTTCGTGTACAACAGCTGTCGCCTTGAGAATGTAGTGATTAGAACTTCCCTGTCAGTAGCTGTATACACAATGGCCATATGACAGCATATCGGGAAGGAGAGCTAACTTTCCCCACTCTCGATGGTACTAGGGTATTTGAGTTCTAACCTATTTTGATCCCTCACTACATCATCAACTCATATTAATCTTCACTTTTTTCTTTCTTTCTTTCTTTCCTAAATTACATATTATAGATGCTCATGGTATTCATATTGGATATGAAAGAGATGGTTATCTTATTTATAATTTAATACCATCTATACGTACAATTGATGATAATGTAACATTTGGTTTTAAAACTTATATGAATTCTGGTACATTAGTTACATTTTTAACAACAGATGGAAAATATTGGGCTATTAAATTAGTAAGTTATATTATTGTATTATTTCAATAGTTGAATATATAAATCAATCTAAACTAGATTATCATTGAAAACTTGGAAGCACTAGTCGACCGTTATGTCCTAAAATAGAACTCATCAACAGTGCGTAACCACAATCACGAATGCAGAACTCAAACATAGGTGGAGAAAGTTATCTATCTCAGATAATGAGTGAAAGATTGCTCAAGATCGTAGATTAATTGAAGTTAGACATTAATACCGTTGGATGCCGATTCTGTAGCCTAGAGGTTAAAGATTCACGCATAAAACCGATAGGTTCTGGGTTCGAGTCCCGCATTTGGGATCGTGGGTTTGCACTGTTGATGAGTCCTATACTAGGACGAAATGACTACCCAGTGCTTCCAGGTTTTCTATGGTGATCTAGCTTAAATTGACTCATGAACCTAACTATTAAATTATTATTATTACTAAACGATACAAATCGTCAGGTCTGTTTCTAATTCTTTTGATTTAAACCATGAACCAATTGGTGTTAGACCACCATTGAAAACCTGAAAGCACTGAATGGCCATTTCGTTCTATTGTCGGACTTTTCAGCAGTGCGCGTCCATGATCCTGCTAATGGGATTCAAACCCAGATTCCTTAGTCTCGCGTGCGAACGCTTAAATTCTAGACCACTGAGCTGGCTGGCATCCAACGATGTTAATGTCTAACATTAATCGGTTCATGATCTTAATCAAAAACTTAATCCTCTCCACAACCGTATACTGATGTTTCTGATTTGTTTGACCATTTTTTTTTACAGCGTGATGGTCGTGTCATTGTTGATACAGGTGGGAAAATTACCCATGATTTTGGTATGCGTTCAAATGATGGGAATTATCACATTATAAATATTGAACGTAAAGGACGAACAATGATTGTTACACAAGATGGTGAAGTATTAAGATTATCCTTACAAGGTATGAATGAATAATATTGATAATCATTGACGTTTAAGACTGTTATTGATTAGTCTGTTCTTACATTATGTAAATCCTTTGTAGATTGTCTCGATATTGCCACTAAGTTACAAGAATTGTAAAAAGAGATGGATGGTGACTATCAGTGAGGTCGAGGACATTAAGTGGATAACTCAATGATGTTTGAAGTGGATGGTACTGAGTTCGATTCCCATAGTGAATAACAACTCTAGAATGAAGGTAAATCAAGCTGATGAGTTGCAAATAGAACGAAGCTCACATCCTGGATTCCACTGCTTGTTATTGTCTATCTCTATTTTAGAAAATCTTTATTATTGATCGAAATCAATCCAGATATCGTCCTCTTTGGGCTGATAAAAACAATGTCAAAACATCTTTGAATGTAACACTGGGTGACACAGGCCTACAGACGAGTGTCAAATAGCATAAATTATAAGTTGAATGTATCCCGTCAACTACCTCCAACCATTCAACATTGAAGCATATTTCCTGAAGATGTCAAGTCACTTGGAATAATAGCTATATTACAAATTGGTCAACAAAAATTTAAGGGTGAGATTGGAAACTACTCATCAGCCAATCCTTTTTCACCTTCAGTTGTTATGTTTTCAAAACTATCAGATATTGTGTATTTGCGTGGTAATGAGTAATACGATGGAATAGGCAAAGAGGACACTGTGTTGAATAAGACAGAGATATCCTCGAATGAAGGGCGCTCAATATGACAAATTGACTGAAGTTACCAATGTGAACTATTGGATGATAAATCAGTGAACTGAACACAAAGTACTCACTTCGAAGTCTCACAAAACTGTAGATAAACAGTTTCATACTAAGATGAAACAGCTTTTCAATACTCTTTGGTTCATAATATTGATCTAAATTGAAACGAGTCTTATGATTAAAACTTACTGATCAATTATAAACAGAGATGGATGTTGATTAGCAGTGGAATTCAGGAAACGTGTTTCGTCTTATTTGAGACTCGTCAGCTAGATACAGTTGTTGTTCATTCTAGGAATTGAACCCAATATCATTGGCTTTGAACACTATTGAGTTATTCACTTAAGCTACCGGGTTCAGATAGCCATTTGCTTTTACAATAGACAATCTTCATAGAATGTAAATATATCAAATCGTGACATATTTATTTCAATTCTAAACATTAATGTACTTTTTAACTTATCTATTATATTCTGTTCTTATTTGATAATAAACTAATCATTTCTTTCTTATCTTTATAGGTTTAGTTAATCCATATGATAATAGTCTCACTTACAATGCGATTCATTTAGCTGTAGATGAGAAAAAATCTGATATATTCCGTGGAGTAATCGGAGGTAGGTTATTAGTACTGAACTATTTTCTGTTCCTTTTTCCTGTTATCAATTAGTCAGTAACAACGTAGAACTTCTTACGTACGTATGTACGTAGATCAGCTCGAGTTGCCATACCACATTAGCACAGAGATGCAGTTGTCGTGTTAAATCTACACCTACTAACATGGTTCATTTCACTTATCAGTGACTTCATGGATCTGTGCTATGTTTTGGTCTGGTCATCCCTAGTTTCCTTCCAACCTACTCCTACATCACAAAACATCACTTGTCGGAGCAGTCGGCGGTTGGGCATACATATATACATAAAACTTCCAAATCAGTTGAAATATACATCCTGAATTCCGCTACTAGCTACCATAACTTGTGTCTGAAGTCTATCAGTACGTACGTACTTACGTAGGTACGTACATCAATTCACGTTGCCATACTACATTAACACAGTGATACGATTTTCAATTCAAATCCCACACTGGTAGAGGTAGTAAAAGTATAAACAGTAATCGGAAACATTAGGGTTTGAAAATATTATTCAAGGAGTATGATCTGGTGAAATAAATTTGGGAAGACGAAGAATAAAGGGACGTGAAGAATTCATAAGATTAGAATTTGAAAGAACACAAAGAGTGGATGCACCTGAGTTCTTACAAACGATTTTGAACCATGTCACATTCAAGGTCTCTTACCATTGGTTGCTATCATCTCGCGGATCCCAACCAGGTAGTCTACACACCTACCAACATGGCTCTGTCCACTTGTCAATGACTTCATCGATTATTATTAAATTTATTTTAAATCATGAAGTATATGATAATCAATCAGGATTAGCACGATACCAGTAAAACTATGGAGGTTTAGTAGTCATTTAAATCGTATGCTGATTGTTGTCGGGTTATATACATGCCGTCAACTCTTATTTATCATTATTGACTTAATCCTTGTGAGAGAATAACAGAATAAGTCAAATACAAGAAGGGATTTTGAATACGTATATTTCATACACTCATTGATTCAGACAGACAATCGGAGAAACGAAATGATGGAATCAAAGTGAAATGGGACAAAATGACACCCAATGGAGATGGCAAATGAGCCAACTCGTCTTACTTAAGCATTACAGACCCATCATGAATAGGGTGAGCAATTAACACCCATATGATCATATAAAAACAGTCAACGTTAATAAACGAATAAGTGACAGGGTAAAAAATGTGACTTGCGAAGAATGAAGAAATTAGTCTGTTCGGAAGCTATTTGGGCTTGACATAGTTACCGGCCACTACAGAGGTATTGTGTTCGTTCAACAATACGACACCTTTAATATCTATCTCTTTAGCCAATACAAGTAATCTTTTTTTTCTGTTATCTCTAAGCCAAATTACCAGCAATTATTGAACATGCGTTCAGCTTCCGAAATATAAGTTTATTGACTGTTTTGTCTTCATAACAGACAACTGACACTTAGTTGCCCCTACTTGTGTTCTCGTTCATTACAGCACTAATGTTAGTAGGAAAGACCTAAACATTATGATTTGAAAAGATAGAATAGAAAAGTATGCACGAAGAAATATTGGGGATGAAGATCTAGGAGAAGATAAAAAGTGAATATACATGTGCCATTATGAATGGTTCTCAGCTATGTCACCTTAAATCTCCAACCAAGTAGTCTGCATCAATCAACATGACTCAGAATGATAAATCTTGTAATTGAACACCTGAATCGGTTTCTTTAACTCTTATGATAACCCCCCCCAGGCTAAATCTACACGGCAACTTGAACTTGAGAGAAAAGGTGCGAAATATAGAAAGAATGCTTTACTTCAAAGTCAGTTTGTGTAAAAAAAACAATTGCAGGTATTTATAGCATTTCAGATATCATTGGACTTCTGGAAAGTTCCAGAACCCTACTAAACATGATAGCAGGATAGATAATCATCCAATCAGAAATAGGACACGTGACTCTTCACTTTTTAGATGTTTCTGAAGGTTTTTACGAGCCCTCTAGGCTTTTTTTGAGAAATACTCTAGGTCTCTCCAACTCAGACTAACACTCAAGATTAGTTTTATGATAATAACAAATATTAATAACCGTGCATGTGATATGACGTCTGAATAGAAACATGTTCCGTATCTTACTTACTTACTTACTTACGCCTGTTACTCCTCATGAAGGAGCATAGGCCGCTCACCAGCATTCTCCATCCAACCCTGTCCTAGGCAATCTTTTCAAGCTCTTTCCAGTTCTTATTCATCTTTTTCATATCTGCTTCTATTTCCCGACGTAATGTGTTCTTTGGCCTTCCTCTTTTCCGCTTCCCTTCAGTATTCCAAGTTAGCGCTTGTCTCGTAATGCCGTTTGATGATTTCCTCAATGTATGTTCTATCCATTTCCATCGTCTTTTCCAAATTTCCTCTTCAGCTGGAAGCTGGTTGGTTCTCTCCCACAAAAGACTGTTGCTGATGGTATCCGGCCAATGGATGTTGAGTATCATGCGTAGACAGCTATTAATAAATACCTGTACCTTCTTGATGGTGGTTGTTGTAGTTCTCCAAGTTTCAGCTCCGTACAGTAGAACTGCCTTGACGTTCGTATTGAAGATTCTGACTTTGATATTGTTTGAAAGTTGTTTTGAGTTCCATATGTTCTTCAGTTGAAGGAATGCCGCTCTAGCTTTGCCAATCCTTGCCTTGACGTCTGTATCTGAACCTCCTTGTTTATCGACGATGCTTCCCAGTCATGTGAAGGATTCCACGTCTTCCAGAGTTTCGCCATCAAGAGTGATTGGATTGCTGTTCTCCGTGTTGTGTTTGATGACCTTGGTTTTCCCTTTGTGTATGTTGAGGCCTACTGATGCAGAGACTGCTGCTATGCTGGCTGTCTTTATCTGCATTTGTTCGTGTGTATGTGATAGGAGGGCTAGGTCATCTGCGAAGTCCAAGATGTTCCGTATCTACGATATAAAATTGAGGATCAAGATTATGTTACTACCAGACTGGATACTTGATGAATACACAAACTGAGATCACATTATACCAGATACATGATTCATGACCAAATATTACAGAACTAGAGTAGAAACTAGATGATGAATTATCCAACACATTTACAAAGTACTCTACATTCAATGAGTCTAGATTAAAAATCAATAATAGGAAAGGAACTGATATATTTAATATTAATATAGGGATTTGTATAGATTTTAGTATTTTCACAGTTGAACTCATTAGACCACCATTGAAAGCGTGAAAGCACTGGACGTCCGTTTCGCCCTAGTATGGAACTCGTCAGTGACAGTGGGCATTCACAATCTTTTACGCCAAACTCAATCTATAAGTTGAATGTCTGTTTGTTCCTACTCAATGACCATATCAATCTTCTTTTGAATAATTAGATGATATTTTGAATTTATTAATTAAAGGATTACATTGGAATGGAAGATATCCAATTGATGATTTAAATGCACGTATAGTTACATCAACTGGTACAGTGACAATTGTACCAACACCAGGCTTTCAAATACATCCACCAAGACCACAACCTGAATGTATATCGGATTATTGTTCAAATGGTGGTCGATGTTATGCAGAAAATTATCAACGAAAATGTGATTGTCGTTATACAGCGTATAATGGAGCAAGATGTGAAAGACGTAAGTGTTATTTTGTCATTATTATTTTTTTTGTTTTTTTCAACAGTTACAGAACTATGTATGATTTTTTGATAACTGCATAAAGTGCGCTACTTCGTGTTAGTGTCTGTGTGTGTGTGTGTGTGTGTGGGGGGGAATTTATTGTGCCTTGTGACTACTGTCAAATATCAATTGAAAAGTCTTCAATGCGAATCCTGATTCTAATTTGGTTTATTATTTATTCAATAACTTGGTGTTTCTGATTTCATTTATTACACGGCCAATCAGCCTTGTTGATCTTGAGCCAACACAGTTAAGTTTCGATTGCTCCGTAATCCGCAAGCTTCTCTCTATACGCTTTCCTGAGTCCAAATGTCAGCAACTAGGGTCTACTGTATGTTTATATTTCAAACAGACTTGGAGCAAAAATATGGATAGTGGCTAGCAGGGGAATTCAGGATGCGCGTTTCATCCTATTTGGAACTCGTCAGCTGGGTGTACCTGTATCCCAAAGTTTGTATTCACTCCAGGATTCGAACCCAGTATTGTTCGCTTCAAACACTATCGCGTTATCCACTTAGGATACAGGTACATCCAGCTGACGAGTCTCAACTAAGATGTAACGCACGTTCTGGATTTCACTGCTAGCCACTATCCGTATTTACTTAAAAAGCTTGTGAATTAAGGCTGTATCGGGGCAATCTGCACAGGATGCACATAATACAACATGAGACTGATCAATTCCGGTCTTAAATAACAATGAGAAGATACAAGTAAAACAATACCAAGTGAATTTAGACTTGGTTTACATACAGAAATACTAGACCGCACTATAACATGATCAAGACAAGAGTGTCTTTGAATAGAAGAGACTAAATAGTAGATGGGCAGCAACCTGATAATAGTAAATCGTGTATAATTAGTTAATAAGTCGACCAAAAGCTTGAGAAAAATGCAATACATAGACATGGTGATCTAGTTACCAACAGGCTGTCCTAAAAAGCCACCCTATAAATATGTAAGAAACTTTATTTTCATAAGTTACTGATGACTGTCAACACAATCTGGAACGTTTAATCATAGAACATCAAACTTGGATATATAAGACATTTGATTTCCAACCCCATTTGAAACTGTGAAGAAGTATTGCAATTAAAGATAGAAGATTTCGTGGCTCTACACCCTCTGACCTATTTGTAAAGCATTCATTAACCTTTAGGACAACATCATCATCAGTAAAAACTTCAGATAGAAGTGAGCTCTGTGGATTACTTCACATATAATCAATTGTGTTTTCTGTTAACTTTAACTTTGATTGATTATTGTTTACCATTGTTCTATCAAAATAAATATGCAGAAAATAACAGAGAATTGGTTAGTAACAACCAATCAAACTTAAAGTCGCTAGAACTAGTTGTTAGTTCATATATGATACAGTTCTCACAGTTTATTTCTATATAAACTTTGTGCTGATGGTGTTAGCCAGAAGGATAATGAAGTAATCTAACTAAAAGGGGTTTAACTCTATCAACTCTAAATGAGACTGGACTATATAACTGAACTAATGACATTTAAAAGAAAAGTGTTTGTTCTGTCCAATGAGATAAAACGCAATCAGACCTACAATCATTTAATGGACAGTTTTAAAGTAGATATTTTCATAAATCGAAAGTAAACATGTTTAGATATTACCAAACTATAACAATTGATTGATCACTAGGTGGTGATCAATGTCATGTGTGTCAAGTCCTTCTTAGTGCAGATCGAATGCTATCGACCAAGTTACAATGTGGCAATTAGTCTAGGTGACTCGACACTGCGTGCACTATGTTGAGGTAAGATGGTGGAGCACCAGTTCCCTCAAGATTACAGGTATACCTTGCTGACGAGTGCCAAGTACCACGAAACCCGGGCGAAGGGTTTCCCGTTGACTACCTCCAACCACCATATTACCAAACTATGCGCGTCATATTTCTTTAGCGATTATGTCTAGTAGCTCTAACAAATATCTTAACGTCATGCATTGAACATAAGTGTTTTAACCAAATGAATACTTGAAGTTTTATATCACAGGTTGAAATCTAGAAAGTAGTAGATGGCTACCTTGTCCTTGTCACAATTCCACAGGGGTCAAACCTAAAACCATCGAGTCTTACGTCGAAACTTACACCCTTAGTCCACTTAGTTGGCGTCCAATGGTTTACATTTTCAAGTCTAAGCAATTCGTGATATCGAGAAATTGTCTTTCAATACTATTGATGTGTTTCGGGACTTCAAAGTGTCATACTTAGTTATAGGACACCAGGTAAGGATGGCAAATCAATCGATATGATTGTAGATTTTGGAACATATGTTACGTATTTCCAACTACTGCCTACCTCGATGGGCGATATTGTTTGATGTTGAAATAGGCTGAAAGAAACCAAAGGAAGCCAAGGCGTGGCATCAAACCAGAAAGTTATTAGAGATTAACTTGAGCTATTTAGATAGATGTAGACTACCTAGTTGGGGTCTTAACCAATCGGTGAAGATCTAGGGTTGTTCAGATACGTTCCCTACGTCCCAAAATCTCCTTTATACACTTTTTGTTTTCCACATCGAAACCTCCCTATTACTACTGTATACTGTTACTAGTTTGACTAATCTGAGAGTCGTCTCAATCATTTTACCTTTCTATTCTATTGTGGTTTAATAATAAGAATTAATGTTCATGTATCAGATTCTACATTGTACACTATTGACTGACTATTCATTTAACCTTATTTCAATATTGATTCATTTAACAGTTGACATAATTAATTTATCTTTATTTTTTTAGAATCTCGTGGTTTTATGCCACAGATAATAGATAATGGAGCATTTGTAATTTATCAAATACAACCATTAAATCGAACAAATCATGATCAATTAAGAGTTGCTTTTCAAACATGGTATAATGATGGTCCAATTGTACGTGTTATACAAACAGATGGTTCATATTATGAAGTCTATTTAGTAAGTGATATCATATTGTAATGATCAGTATAAAAAGGGATTTATGTAAAGGTTAAGTTAAATGTTCATTCATAAGATCGATAGATCTTGAGTTCAAGTGGAACTTCGAGTAGAACTATGGATTCGTACTGTCATTGAGGAATCTCATATTAAGACGAAACAGTCGTCTAATGCTTCCAGATTTCTAATGGTGGTCTATCTGTATTTTACTCAGGAATTCAACTATTATAATACTGAAATCTATATCTTTTGTTTATTTAAAGGAGTTCATATCAATTTAATTTTGAAAGTAAATATTACGCATAATTAACAATCAATATAAGTAGTGTAATCTAATTTACATTCTGGGTAAAACCCAAATTATTATTACCGACCTGATTGATGGATCTCCTTTTTACTGAACGTATAAAAGACTGTTACATAATCGTTTTTCACACCAACTTTATAATCAGTTAATAAATTATTAATAACCATGAACCGATGAGACTTCAATTCATGGACAACCTTTGAGCTATACTAGAATGACTTTGGAATGTTCACCTATTTACCAGGGTTAAATGAAGATTATATAATTAGTATAAGGAATTAGAATTATCATTTACAGTTGATGATTAAGGTTAAGTGTGACGACGGACCACGGGTGAACTCGACGAAGCTGTAAGAGGCTCAGAAGGAGCCGAAGATATTCAATCCAATCACCTTTAGGAACAGTATTCTAGAATTCCTACGTGGCTAATAACCCCCTGTATGCGGATTGGAGGACTGTAATGATGATTTTTGTTCTTACTAAAAACTATAAATACCTGACAATTTGTACAATAATTGACACTGTTTGGAATAATATTCCTTTCACTAGTCTTCTGTCTTCTCCTTGCGACTTGGAAGGGTTTTGGCGTTCTTGTATTCAGTTATACGCGGTATACCAAGTAATCAACCTTCTAGATATAACATTAAGAATTAGATTTAGGGTTTTTCATTATGAAGCGACATCAGTTAGAATGTTCAATATCACATTTAGACAAATGAATGAATGAATTTCGCGCCGAAAATCTGCTATCTTTAATCTGATTGGTTCGTCTATAAATAAGAAACTAAAAGTCTAGTTTTATCATGACATGAAATCTTTTACGATTATAATATGAAAAGAGATTTGAATGATTCCCTTGTTGATAATGTTGACTGAAGTTTGATCATTCTTTGTTGGTATAGATTATTTCAATATAACCATTTTATTTGAATGGATTAGATGAATAAAGAATAGTAGTAGAATCCAAGATATGTGTTTTGTCCTAGCATGGACTCGTCATCCGGATGTGCCTATATCCGAGTTCTGATGTTCACACAAAGATAAGAACCTTATACCTTCTACTTTAAACCCCAATGTATTATTTAGTATGAAAATTAATGTCAAGATGAAGATACAATCAGCTGATAAGTCATAAACAGTAATACACGTTAGTCAGTCACTTATTGGCATATGTGCACCTGTACGTATTGCCTCGATATTGCCTTATGTCACATACATTGTAAGCAAAGATGGATAGTGGTTAACATTGGAAGCCAGGATGTGAGTTTCGTCCCATTTTAGGACTTTTCAGCTAGATGTATCTACATTCCAATGTTAATGTTCACTCCAGGATTCCAACGTAGTATCGTTCACTTCAAACGCTATCATATTATCTATTTAGCTACTGAATCCTGATAGCCACTTGTTTGTGTGATAAGATGAAGTTTAAATTCACATGGTATTGTTATTTTACTTGAATCTTTCCATTGTTGTTTAGCACTGCAAATGATCAGTCTTTTGTTAGCATTTTACTAATTCATTTAAAATAGTAAAAGTTTATACCGACTTTGTCATTGATTATCATTCATATTAGTAGTATATTGTTGTTACCATACAAACAAAAAATTGAATATGATTAATTAAAAAATAGTTACTAATGTCTTTTTATTCAATGACTATTGTATATAGATGATCCCAACATTCTTCTATATTGAAAAGGTCACTAAGAGAATAAACTAAAACTTAATGTTTTATTCCTTTGTTTCTTTTTTGATCGATTGATTAAAAGAAATATCTATGGTGAACTATTTATGGTGAACTTAAGGGAGTAGAATGTTAGTAAATTACATAATACATTTAGAATATTATAATATTATTGATGTAATATCTTATAACCTATTGATTGATCATATGATATAATCATCAATTAGAATTTGGCACTGTGCCAAACGAAGTTCTTACTGGTTCTTTTCTTTTTGTTGTTGTTGTTGTTGTTGCTGCTGTTCCTTAACTGTATCTGTTTGAGTTCAGAACATAGATCTTTGCTCCCATTATATGAATCATGTATATTTTAGACATTTATGATTTATATACAAGTAAACCAGATTATATCACATTATATATAATAACAATTAATGATTGTATAAGATCAATTCAAAAGTGTTTGTCAGTATAAGAGACTGTAACGAATCATTTGATGAGGTTGTAAATCTTCAACGACGAAGATGGTTGGACCACGTGTTACATATGCTTGAAAATTGATTATTACGACATGAAATGCTGACTAATGTTGGAGATAGTTGGAAGAAAGTTAGGGGGTGGCCAAACCAAAATGTGGCATCAGTCCACAAAGTCACTAACTACTAGTCTTGACCATATTGGTAGATACAGACTACTTGATTGGTGTCCGCGTGACTATCGTAACTAATGGTTAAAAACTGTGTGTGACATGACTCAGAATCGATCACAATGGCTTGAGTGTGTGCATACACTCCCTATGTTCTCTTAAACTATGAGATTAAAATTACTATGTACCTTTCTGTCTCTATTATATCCTTATACACAGTCTTTCTTTTATATATTACTATCATTGGAGTAACTACTTCTATGACATTGCTGTTCATCTTGTTGTATTAATGAGATATGTCAACTTGGACCGATGTATAAATGCACCTGATCCTACGTTGTAGCTGACTGACTGAATTTGATAATAGTAAATTGTAGAATAGTAACCAATAGGTCAAATGAATGCTTCAAATAAAAAGAATATGAATATACAAATAATATGCTTATTGAATAAGCAAAGATGGATGGTGGCTAACAGTGGAATCCAGAAATCACGTTTCATCCTATTTAAGATTTATCAGCTAAATGTACCTTCGTCCTGAATTCTACTGTTAGCCACTATTCATCTTTGTTTATAAATCTTGTAACTCAAGGCAGTATCGAGGTAATCCGTACACGATACACATATACCAACAAAAGATTGATCATTTGCAGTCCTAAACAACAATGAATAGATACAAGTGAAACAATACCAAGTGGATTTAATTACCAACAGAACTATATGTAATAATAGTCTATAAATAGACTTTAATGGTTACTATTCACATATTCTTTATTAAGATATGACAATCTACTTATAAGTAGACAAATTTGTAAACTACACAGATTGTTCCTTTCTTTCTTTCATTCTTTTGTTTTTTCACAATTTCACATGGAAACACATACAAATGTATATTCTCATGAGACATTAGAAAAAGATAGACTGTACAACAAAAATTCAATTCAATTAAGAATTCTAGACAATATTCTACGTGAATCATTGACAAACATTTCGTCCGTTGCTTTCGATCTCGATACAAGTAAACAACATCAAGTGAACTTAAACTTCACCCAATTGTACAAGAAGGTGGCTGTCAGGACTCAGTAGCTAAGTGGATAATGCGATGTTGTTTGAAGCAAATGGTACTGGGTTCGTGTCCCAGGGTGAACATTAACTCTGAGATGCAGGTACATCCGTCTGACGAGTCCCAAATAGGAGGAAGTGGCGTTTGTCCTGGATTCCACTGTTAGCCACTATCCATCTTTGCTTATCCTATCAACTATTTTCTGATTAGCAATATTGATGGAATCCTGTTAGTTTCCTCGTTAAGATTACTGACAATAAATAATGAAACTTATGACATTTTAAACGAGTTACTGAAATATCGTTTTTAAGTGTTCACAGACGTTGGCTAAATGTTTAGCAATTATACATGTCCCCTTACTTACTTACTTAAGCCTGTTACTCCTCGTGGAGGAGCATAGGTCGCCCACCAGCATTCTCGATCATCATCATCATCATTGTAACCTGCAGATATGCGTACATAAAGAAACAGTGAAGAGGTATGATATATTTGCCATGGATATTAATGCACGCAGACAAACACTAGTAATAATATCTGGGAAATGGTCGAAGTTCTGAATGTAGAAATCTAAAAAAAACTATTGTATTCATAGTGTAATCTCTAATGAAACACATGTCTGCAGAAATCTAACATGTCATTCAAAACAGAAAACTTTGGTCGGTCACATAGTTAGAGGTCAGTGGAACAAGATAGTCCATAGAAATGCGAGAACAAATGAAGACGATAACAATAACAACTACTGACTTAACGCTTATAGAATATAACTAAGAAGCTCACTTCTACACGAAATACACGCTGATGATGCTATTCAGAATGACAGTGATAACTACGCAATTAAACTAATCAGATCAAAGAATAGGTCATCGCTAATATTATGTTGCTTAACATTGAAAAGTTAAATCTAAAATGTATAATACAGAATATTTGATCAAACAGATTGAGGTTGACATCATGAATTGATCAATGTTAGAACACTATTGAAAACCTGAAATCACTGGACGGCCGTTTCGACCTAGTATGGGGCTCTCCAGTGGCGGTGTGGGCCCGTAAGTATGATTCGAGCCTAAGTCCTTCGGTCTCGCTCGCGAAGACAATGATGGACAGTCACGCAATATCATGGATTGGTTGAAGTTAGATATTAACATCGTTAGATACCGGATCAATGGTGTATAGGTTAAGCGTTCGCGAGTGAGACTGAAGGTCCCGAATTCGAGTCCTACATATGGGTTCAAAGATGCGCACTGTCATTGAGAAGTCCCATGCTGGAATGAAGCAGCTGCCCAGTGCCTCCAGGTTTTCAATAGTGATATGACATTGATTTGTACATGATATCGATCTAAACTCAACAATCTCCACAACCCTATACTGACAAATAGATTCAATCTAATAACGGTTTATTCATTGTGGATGTAAACGAAGATCATTTAATGATCAGACTCTTCTCACTCTATTCCAAAGACTACAATACAGCACTTCGGTAAAAAAATCTGTTAATCTAAACACAAGAATGTTTGTATTATTCCTGGATTAGTGTAAACTATCACCAACGGACTACTTATTCAGTAGATCTTTAATTAAAAATAGATTCAGTGAACAATCTTCAATTCTAATAATAGGTAGCTAATCGTTTAATGTTTCATAGATGAAAAATCAATATCATCATTGAACACCTAAAGTACTGGGCATATCGAATGAGAGACAGATATCCACTGAAGATATTAGAAGATGTTTGCTCATTATCACGAATTGATTAAAGCTTGACATATAAACTTATTGAATACTTGATCGTTAGTCTAAAGTTTAAACACTTACTATGAAACTTGAAGGTTATGAACTCGAACCCCACCCCACCCCACCCCACCCCACCCCACCTCAAGTCACTTTTTTAATTGTTATCTCACTATAATCTCTATATGATATAAACTATAGAAATAAATGAAGTCTAATTGAAATCTGTTTAGAAAACATGACAGTATTTAAATCGATAATTTGTAATTTTCAACCATAAATATTTTAGTATCTAAGCCATTTCACTTGAATGAAACAAATTGATACAAACATTTCTATATATATCCATGTAAAATTAGGGTAAATCAATCTTTTCTAAAGTTTTTAGTTTTATCCCTTTTTTTTGTCCAAACAGTTTGTTGTTTGTTTGTTTGTTTGTTTGTTTAATTTTAAATTTGACATATTGATTACATAATCAGATTTAAAGATACCCCCTTGCTTTTATTATCAATAGAGATATTCATCTAAAACTGTGTTTTTAGGGGTAAAAAAAGTACTTTATGTATTGAATGTACTTCTTATGTGTATATGTGTGTATATGTGTGTATGTGAGGATACGCATTTTAGTCTAATTGAATAAAGAAGTAGTTCAGTATAAAAGAAATCGTTTTGATAAAAATGTTGTTGTTCTACATGGAAATAGTATTCAATATTAATATCACTAGGGGTTTTGTGAAGATTGTAGTAATTTCAATAGTTGAAATCATGAATCAATTGAAGCTAGATCATTATAGAAAATCTGGAAGTACTGGATGACCGTTTTGTCCTATTGTTGGACTCTTCCGTAGCAGTGCGTATCTTCGCGAGATTCGGATCCAGGAACTGTCAGTCTCACTGCTTCGGTTTGGGCACCCGGGCAGTATCACAGCCCTCACACAAATCAATTGAGATTTGTGTGGCGCATATGTATTTGGTGCCTCCCTGTACCTATACTTATGTGTTAAAATAAATAAATAAATAATACTGTCAGTCTCACGTGCTAGCGTTCAACCTCTAGATCATTGAGTCGGTATATAACGGTGTTAATATCTAACTTCAACTAATCCACGAAATTGAGCGATACATCCATCATTGTTTTCACTGACTTACTATCTCACAATAGACCCGGCTAAACAGCATTAGTCACTGTTTCTTACTAGAACTCCAGGAGATACATCTTCATGCCAGTCACTAGTGAGAATAAGTTGATTAGTATGAGAAGGAGTTTTGTGGAGATAGTTGAGATCATGAGTCAATTGAAGTAAAACCATCATGTAAAACCTGGAATATTCAATATTAGTTAAGAGATAGTGTCAGATACCGTCTATGTGTGTGTATGCGTGTGTGTGAGTGCCGACAAAAAAATGATAAAAGTCAATTCTAGAGTAAATCTTAGTGTTTAATTCATCGTGCTGGGAATATATATATATTCATTCAACAACTAGATGACGTAACACTTTCCGTTCTCCATTGGTCACTTACTTATGCTTCAATACTGTCCTGCTATGATGTGTAATTGCTGAATATGGAAATATGGTCGGTAAACGTTTGGAATGTTATCTTTTTTTTTATATTTTTCAGTTCTTGTTTTTCGTTTGACTTATAAGTCGTTGTTGTATGTCTTATTACTCCAGATTTATCATTAATTAACTATTCACAGTATAGGTTGGTGGAGATTTTTGAGTTTAATTCGATATCATGAACGGATCAATGTTAGACCATCATTGAAAACATGGGAGCAATTGACGGCCGTTTCATTCTAGTATCGAACTCCTCAGTAGCAGTGAGCAACGTACTTGAGTGAGATCTAAGGTCTTTGGTTCGATTTCCACATGTGGAGTCGTGGATGTCCATTGTTTAGGTGTATCCTATTAATCTAAAATGACCGTCCAGTACTTCCAGGTTTTCAATGGTAGTTTAATATTGTTTAATTCATGATTTCTATGAATGTTATAGTAGCTTACCCATTATTGATTTTGTAATTCTCTACATCATTCTCTCCTCTACTTCATTAATTATTCTCACAGCGTAATGGAAAACTATACGCCGATATCAACGGTGCAGAATTTACTCTTAGTAAACCATCACAAATATTTAATGATGGTCGTATGCATGTGATTACAATGAATCGAGATAAAGCACAATTCAATTTCACGATAGATGGACATCATACATCACATTATGTACCTGGTAAGTAGTTGGGAAAAGATGTTATATATATATATATATTTTTTTTTTTTTCTTGTGAAGAATTCCTTGATAATTTTTCTCTGTTTATATATATCGATATAGTTTTCTTGTTGCCAAGTTGTTTTTGACTAAATCTTCTCCCCAATCTATTTATATCTATCTCTCTCTCGCTCTCTCACTTACACACACACACATATATATATACATAAACCTACACAATTACTTCATCTGATGGATGCTAATTTGTTCAATTTATTGGATGAGATAAATGTTGATATGAACAATAGTTTATAGCTATTTACGATAACATAATAAGAAGTTTGGTTGTAACATAATCGAATTAAAACATGTTCATTATGTATACTGTTCTTTCTACCGGTTATTACATAACATATAAGTATAAATTTGATTACAAGTTCTTTGTATAGTACTTTTATACTCTGTTTTTATACAATGAATCAATATACTGTGAGATGGTAGAGAAGATTTGTAGCTCAGGTGGATGATTTAGATTGGAATGTTGTTCTCTGAGTTGGATGGTTTAGTCATGGAGTTTTCATTGTTTTTCTAAACAAAATCATCAGTACAAACTTTAAATAGAAGTGAAATGTGGTGAAATTCGAATGTAATGATGTTTGAAGCGAATGATACTGGGTTCGAGTCCTAGAGTGAACACTAACTCGAATACATGTATATCCAGCTGATGAGTCTCAACTAGGACGAAAAATACATCCTCAATTCCACTGTTAGTCACCATCCGTCTTTGTTTATGATAATAATAATAATATTATTATTATTATTCTGTTTTAGTAAATATGCACAAATTGTAACGAATCAAAGCAACAAGAATTGCTGAAATGGTTGAACTTATAAGGGGGGTTAAGCAGTAAGTATATGAGTAAAGGACCATTTAAATCATCAACCATTTTTACAATCACCCAGGAAACATGGTTTATGAATGAATAATTAATGATATAAAATAACAGAATTAGATCAGATTGTAATTGATGGACGACATATAAGAGATACTGAATAGAGCTTGATGATGTCTATCTACTTTTGTTCGAGTTAAAAGAGGTTTAATAAATTGATGGGATGAATTAAAATTTCGGATTTACATTTGTATGGTTAGGGTTATGTTAGGGTTGAAGCTGTCACTAGTTCACTTATTCTGCAAACGAGAACGAGATTCGATGACTAAGACCAGTAAGCTTGTCGGGATATAAGAGGTTATAGATTTACATCTTGAACTGATATCAGTTAAAATGGATGGATAAACTATGCGTTAAAATCTAAAACCTCATCCATAAAGTTATGGTCTCACCGTGGATTGATCAAGAGAATATCAATCTTCTTTGATTACCTAACTTAACTCTATCATCTTAAGCCCAACCTACCCATTTAGTGGCCCATTGATCTGACTCCGATTTGAAAGAAAGAATAAATATACTATGCATATAAATCTTTCATAATACTTTGAATATGACACCTAGGCTAACACCGTTTATGTGACAACGGTAATAAGAAGCCAAATACGGGTTAGATGAATTTAATTTAGAGACTCAGTTATTCAAATAAACATTAAGATAAGAAACAAGTAAGTGAAGTAAAGCAGAGCGGAGGCGACAAGCCAACTAACTCTATCTGATAGAGTATTACTCAATATTTATATTTATTTATTTATTTATTTATTTGAACATATAAATATTGATACAAAGAGGGGACCGAATATAAATGCGCCACATAAGTCACTTGATTTGTGTATGAGCTGTGATACTGCTCAGGTGCTCAAACCGAAACAAGTGGTTTTCTTAGGGGGATACACCCAGAGCCTTCGGTCTAAAGTTCTGATCCATAAGGCGATAGAACAAAATAAGGAGATGCAGTCTCATGGTAGCCGGTGACGAACCCGGTTAAAACACCGGACATTTGATTTTTGTCCCCTCAATTTCTTAAACAACACCCCGTCTACAAGAAGGTAGTGAGTAGGACTTCCCTGTCAGTGACTGTAAAAGTGTGGCCATATGAGAGCATTTGGTAGATGAGAAGCTGACTCTCCCCACCCTCGGTTGTATCAGAACATTTGGGGGTATATCTTAAACTTGAATAGTTCATTCTTATAATTTATTTTCATTGGAATTATTTTCAAAACAGTTCATCATTTCCATAAAACTTGGCAAATTAATCTATTGATTTTTAGTAAACAAACAATACCTTGTTAATGAAAAACATAAACAATCCTAAACTATTACCCCTTTCTATTCGTTTCATGTGAAAATATGAAAGTACAATTTCCATAGTTCATTCTTCTAGGTTCTTTCGATTAGTTTGTTGTTTAGAAAAAAAAATTGAATACTAGCTTACATAGATAACATTAAAGATTGACTTTAGTTAAATAACCAAGAAGCACTGAATACCTGTTTCGTTCTTATCTAAGACTCTTCAGCTGAGTGTATCCACGACTTTGCCAGGAATCTAACCCAGAACCTTTGGTTTCAAGTGAGAATGTTTAATCTATAAGCTACTGAATCAATATCCAATAGTTAGTATGTTTAATTTCTATTAACTCATACAACCATCTTTCAATTTATTTGGTGGGTAACTGCTACGCATTGGATATAGTTGAACTTCACTAGTCACAACTTCTCGAAAGAACTTGGTAATCATCTCTCATAATTAGTCAGTCCTATAAGGGATTGATGGAGATTTCGTGAATTTCATAGGTAGGATTTATGATGGTGGTTGAAAGAAGTCGACAAGAAACCCTGCCTAACCTGAGCTCTGTGTTATTTGGTACTCGTCAGTAAGGTTTACCTTTAATCATAATAAGACTGACACTCACTGGATGATTCAATCACACATCATCCAGATTAACTATCACTGACATTACCCTTGAACTATCTGGGCCGCGACTGACCTCCTCTTGAACTGATCGATAAAATTCGATTAGCACTAAAAACGAACTTTGTTTACTATTCAATGATCTATCATTTGTAAAATTCCATCGTTCACATGCGCACTGCTGAAGAGTTCCATGATAGAATGAAATAACTGTTCATTAGTTCTAGGTATTCAGTGGTTGTCTAGCTAAGATCAGTCTGTGATGTTAACTATGATAACATCACAATTATTATTGACACTAATGCATAATTTAATTTATCCAATCAAGTACTTACACATACTCCATCATCCACTTTTGATACTCTCACTTTACACCATTTTCGATAGTTTACTGTATTTATTACGTATTTCACTGGTTGAAATCATGAGTCAATTGAAGCTAGACCGCCACGAAAAATCTGGAAGCACTGGACGGCCGTTTCATTCTAGTATGGGACTCCTCATCAGTGCGCATCCACGATCCCACCCCCCGGGATTCGAACACAGGACCTATCAGTCTCGTGCGCGAGCGCTTAACCATTAGATCACTGAACCGGCATCCAACAGTGTTAATGTCTAACTTCGTATGACTAATACATTCAACTGGACGATAATGATGGAGGTTTATTTTCGGATCTTGATAGTTTGTTTATGGAGCTTTTATTGTTCTTCTGATGAATCACATTCAGACCGATGAGAGATATAATCAAAGTATACAATAACAGATTAAACGTTAACAACAACCAATCATGATCGTGACCGTGTGGACAAACTATGAATCATATGTGAAAAAATTGGAATAGTTCACTTCTACCTAAATTTTGTGCTGATGATATTGTTCAAAAGAACAATGAAAACCAATTGAGTGAAAAAGCACCAAAAGTTGATTAGTAATGTATGTGCCAACCATAAAGATTATGATGATTAGCAATGTTGAAGAAAGTTTCTGATTTGTTCAACCACAAGGTCACTAGTGTGAAGAGAGAGAGAGAGAGAAAGCAACAGTCATTTCAATTACATAGACACACGATATACATCAATGGATAAGTAAACACGTACATACACACGCTTGTGTGTGTGTGTATGACACAATTATGCATTAAAGCGATACGCTTGAGGTATATGTGTATTACACCCTTGAGTGGGCGTGTGCTTCCACATACATATATGCACAATATAGTGTGTGCATGTGTGTGCTTCTTTCTATGTAGGTGTAAACTTTTCAACACAATTCAATCAGAGGAGGAAAACCGAAAGAAAAAGTGTGATATTTTTTCAATAACAAAAAAAAAAACGTTTTTCTGACTGTAACATTTGGGATTCCTTTTCACATACAGTAGTTTATTATTCTAGTCATTGTAAGTAGGAGAGACGAAAACGAAAGCAAAGACGTAGAAGACATAGAAGACGTAGAGAAACATGAACACAAGGCTATTTACTGATTGGTATATTCAAATTCAATTCTATCATACCACCCTATTTGTAAATGGTTTATTTTACTTTTTAAAATTACAATAAATTGTATGTGTTGTTGACATGGCAACAAACTACTATGTGCGTACGTGTATATATGCGTATGTGTATGTGTTATAAATTAACAAGAAAGAGTGTGAAAAAGAGCTACCAAAATTTTCATTTAAATATAGATATTTTGGCGTATACATTGGCATAATAGTAGTATTATTCATTCATATAAAATTTTTATAGTGAATAACTATTGAAGCAACTGTGATTGATTGATTGATTGAGTGAGTGATTAAGTAAGTAAGTAAGTAAGTAAGTAAGTGAGTGAATGAGAGAGTAAAAGAACGAGAGAACAAGAGAGAAAGAGAGAAACAGTAAAAAAATACTCCCCCCCCATATCATATCATTGAACGGAACTATTAATCAACGATTACATCATATTATACACATATATGTATATTCACAATATATATGAATCATTACATTTGTAACCATTCAACTGTATGATACTACTATTATTACTATATACAAACGGATTTATAATTTATCATATACCATTCTAGTAAGTTTTTTTTTTAATTTTTGGTTACACAATGTTTAGTTTTTGTTTTCTCTATATCATTATATCATCTCAATTACGTTTAATAGTAGTATAAGTAGTATATGATAGAACGATGATAGTGATTGGAAAGACGATTAGAGCGATTAAACAAAAATATGATATCAGTAGAGACGTTTTTTTGTGTAGTTATTATAGTTATTTTAATAGTTGAGATCATGAATCAATTGATGTTAGACCAGTATGGAAAACTTGGAAGTACTGGATAGTTGTTTCGTCCTAATGTGGGATTCCTCAGTGGTAGTGCGCATTTACGATTCCACATTATGAGATTTGAACCTAGAACCTATTAGTCTTCAGTAAATTCAGGTTTTCCATGATGGTCTAGCTTCAGTTGATGATATCTATCTATGGAGCTAGTGATTGTTCGTCAGAGTCATACAGACTACCTGGTTAGGTTGAATATGATATGTTATCTTCCGTATAGATCTTAAAGTTCAGTATTCCTTTATATACATTTATCTGCTAAGTGTTTTCAAAACATAGTCTCTAATATTGTATCTTTCTCATTAGTCTTACTTACTTACTTACTTAATTACGGTTGTTACTCCTCGCGAAGGAGCATAGGCCGCTCACCAGCAATCTCCATCCAACACTTTCCTAGGCAATCCTTTCCAGCTCCTTTCAGTTGTTATTTATCCTTTTCATATCCGCTTCTATTTCCCGACGTAATGTGTTCTTTGGCCTTCCTCTTTTCTGTTTCTCTTCAGGATTCCAAGTTAGGGCTTGCCTGGTGATACAGTTTGATGATTTGTGTAATGTATGCCTTATCCATTCCCATCGTCTTTTCCTAATTTTCTCTTCAGCTGGAAGCCTGTAGCTGTTCTAGAGTTACTACTGATCGAAAGCTCGGGTAAAGGAGGAGGGTTGGGCATGGGGTTAGTGACCCCATCTCGTAGAAAACTAACTAGCTAAAAAACGCTAACCAGAAATAATCACTCAAACCATTTCTCACTAGTATTGGTATGATAATATTTTAGTTGTATTGACTATACACTCTATCATGTTAATGTTGTAATGACAACTTGATTTACGTTGATCATAACTGATTGACGTGATTTGTCAATTAACATATTGAGGAGTCCCACAATACGACGAAACGGCCGTCAAATAGTGCTTCCAGGTTTTCTATAGTGGTCCAACTTCAATTGACTCATGATCTCAACTATTGAAATGAACATTCAAACCTGTTAATATTGATTATTCTATCATCATCAATCTGATCTTTCGAACTAATAGTGAATTCAGGCTTAGGATACCTGCTTTTTTTCTTTCGGATGAGAGATCTATTCAAGACAAATCAATAAATGATATCGATTGTGTAACCATTGTGTGTTATGTAATCATATTTTTTGTCTCTGAGATAAAGTATATCCTTGTAATATCTAATCCAATAATTTATATATATTAGAATATACATTGTGTTTACTTGAAGTTCTCATCTTGAAGGGATATTCATTTTTTATACTTTAAGTACACAGATAGATGGATTCTTTAAGCTTATGAATGGTACTGAAGTGTTTTTTTTTGTCATGTATTCATCATGTATAGTCTCAAGTTGTAATCGATTATATGGATCAGAGTCTGTATTCCTATTGGGGACGTTAGATCCCTAGAATTCACTTCGGAAAGGATCTAATTTTGTAATTTTATTTTGGAAATTTGAATTTCTTGTTTTCGCGCAAAAGCGCTCTTGTCAACTTCATGTTGTATTTCCCACTTGCGAAATATCTTAAATGCTATTGGTCCGTTGTGTCTTTTAGTGACTCTCCCCCCGAGGACGGTTTTGTGCTGTATATATACGTTTTGATTTGTGTCTGTTGTTATCGCTGGTTTCTGGCTGTTTGCAGAATATACTTCCCCATTCCGAGCTTGGACTTCTTCCTCTAGTTAGCGAGGCTGGGACGCATCAGAATATCTAGCTTATTGGTTCTTAGTCACCGAGTTTTTGTTCTCGTTCGCAAATTAAGTGAACTCGTGATAGCTTCAAACCTAACAATTCCATTCATTAACTGATGAATAAAATCAATATCTGGTAGGAATTATTAAACTACTGTTTAGTAGTAGTAGTAGTAGTATGGTATAGTTAGTCTATTACGTTTTGTAAAGATTATAGCATTTTCAGATCCAAGTTAGACCACTATTGAAAACCTGGAAGTACTGGTAGGCCATTTTGTCATAATATAGAACTTGTCAGTGGCAGTGCGCATCGACGATCTCACACGTGGGATGAAATAGTCGTCTTTATAAGTTTTCGAATTAGTTGAAAAATAAGTTTTATCTCGATATTTCTATTGATTATTGGTTGACTTAAATATCAAACCTCTAAAACTTCCCTAATCTTGTTTATATTTCCTCTACCGAGAAATTGAATAGTTGAATACACGAATTGATTTAGGCTAGACCACTATTGAAAACTTGTCAGCCTGGTATAGGACTAATCAGTAGTGTTCATTCATGATACCGCATGCAGGACTCAAATCCGGGAGCAAATTCAACCTCTATAACACTAAGCCGGCACCAATTGGTGCCAACGTCTAACTCCAATCGATCCATAATCTTGCACAACTTTTCAATCATTATCCGAAATGGATAACAGTCTTCTACCCGACATAGATTGAACTCCATTAGTCATAGCTTCTAAATTGTTAAAGTACTGCAATCTTCACAAATCTCCATATTGTAAACATGAACTGAACATAGTAAAATATACTGTTGATTCTATGTTGCTTATGACTTAGTAACTAATGAACTAATTTGTTTTCTTTTTCAATAATTGAGATCATGAATCAATGGAAGCTAGACCAACATGGAAAAACCTGGAAGCATTGGATGGTCGTTTCGTCTTAGTAAAAGAATTTTTCTATACTCAGTTCTATGAAACGTAGAACCTAATACATGTATACATCATTTCAAATTACTAGATCCCCATTAGTATTAGTAAGATTTAATTATCATAAAAAATCTCAAAATGGTAAATGTAGTATCAGTATTAGTGGTATTAGAAAAGATTAAGGAATGATGACAAAATTTGAGTGTCTAATCACTGGTAACAATAATCACATCGATCGATAAATTCTGAGTTCCAATCTCGCAAGGCGGGACCATGGATCTGCACTACTGAAGAGTCCCACAATAGGACGAAACGGCTGTTCAATGTTTCCAAGTTTTCCGTAGTGGTCTAGCATTAATTGACTCATGATCTTAACTATTAAGATTGCTATGTTATGCACAAAATCCCTCCTAATACTAATGGTTATGTGTTCAAATAAATAAATAAACAAACAAATAATCTTTATGTGATGCAATATCGTATGACACAATCTTGTGTATGTTTGTCAGTGAACATTGCTATCATGAAGTTAAATGTTTGTTTAGTCCTTCATACCTTCACTAATCAACCAGTTGATATCAATTTACGACAGTAATTACTTCTAAACTCTAAACTTCTTTGTTCATGAACTTATCAAGCTACCAACAATGATCCATATCTATTTTATTTGAAATCATTGTCTAAATTACAAATGAGTTATTGTTTACAATCAGTTGCGGACTAGTTGAAGTTCGATATTAACACCGTTGGATTTTGATTCTATAGTCTAGAGGTTAAGTGTTCGTGCACACAACCGAAGGTTATGGGTTCGAGTCTCACATGCGGGATCATAGATACACACTGCCACTGAGGTGTTCTATACTAGAATGAAACGGTCGTCCAGTGTTTCCAAGTCTTCTGTTTCATCTAATAAAAAAAAACAAATAAAAACAGCACACTTTTAGTGGATAATTAAAGTACATTTCCATTGTAATACATACTAGTAATATCTTTAATAGATAATCAGTTTATGATAAAGTTATTTATACACATTATATTATGTCTCTTTTATAGTTCACTCTAATTGATTCCAAACATCACGTTGATTTCTCTGTTTATCTTTCTCGTTTTCTTTCTTTCTTTCTTTCTCTCACTCCCTCACACACACACACACACACACACACACACTTGTTCACCTTGAATTGATGTACTATACAGAAAGGTTTATATTTTATTTAAGGTAATGATTTTACAGTTATATTTTATCATGAATAAACTACATTTGTATTTGTTCTGTAAAAGAGATTTGAACTAATAGATATATAATATGTTGTTGCTGTATTTGTAAAGTTGATTCAGCACTATAACGCTAAGATTATCTTTAACATTTCTGATATTCAATGGTGAATGGTGATACAATTTCGTGTATTGGTTGAAGTTAGATATTAACATCGTTGGATGTGAACTCAGTAGTCTAGAGGTTAAGCGTTCGCATATGAGACCGATTGGTACTGGGTTGAAATCCTGAAAGCGGAATCATGGATGCGCACTGCCACTGAGGAGTTCCATACTAGGACGAAACGGCCTTTCAGTGTTTACAGGTTTTCAATGGTTGTCTAGCTTAGATCGACTTATGAATTCAACTATTATTATTATTATTATTATTATTATTATTATTATTATTATTATTATTATTATTATTATTAGTGGCTTTATTCAATACTATATTTTTGGTACAATATAGAATTCTCAGCACAAAGTATTTCAACAAGTTTCTCGTTTCTTATTTCTTGATCAGTTCCTTGCGATAAATATTGAATGGTCGCCAGTTAGATGTTAGCGGTTCAAGAATCGACATCTGATAAATGTATATCCTTTTTGATGCATATTGCCAGTAACCATGATGTCTCTGATTGAGCTCTTTTAAAATATGTACAGCGAAATGCCGTAAACTTTTCACAAATGCACCTGAATAGGTTATGAGACAGTAATAGGCATAATGATGTGTTAAAACAAACAAACAAGAAAACAGATAACTTGATGAAATATCCAGATGACAGAAACAGGTAGCCCAGATATTCAAGCAGGCCACGGAATAGAATCTCCACAACCCCCCTTGTTTTGATGATATTCAATACATTTGTTATCTCCAACTATTTAGTTGTTTTTTTTAATGTTTATATCCTAGATGAGATACTGCATAGTAGAGCATAGCTTTATCACAAATACTTTCATATCAAGTATATGGAGTGTCAATGTAGTAAGTTAGGGTTTAAAATGAAGTCTATAGTGTACATGACACATTGATATTCAACACTGACCCACTGAATAAAGTAAAAAAATGAACTAAACGTTTTGAATGTAACATACATATTAAGTATTTCATTCATTACAGACAATCTCAATCATATTTTAGGTATATGATTCTTAAATATTGTAGTTATAATAATGGGATTTATTACTACTTATGCTAATAGATATAAGTAGTATATAGCATTAAGCTGGAGTAGAATGCTTAACAATGGAAGATTAAAATATAGAGAATAGAAAAGAAATCAGAGAGCAATTGAACTATAACAATAGAATGTAAAGGATAATGTAAAGATATACAAATATATGATTTTCATAATTTACTTCAAATTCTTTTGCTAAGATTTTACAAATACAGTCTTCTTCATCATTTGATAGTGAACTATTACATTCATTATATACTTCTTATTGATATTTCTCCCCCCCCCATCTTGTTTCACAAGTGATCTCTGTATTTAATAGCGCGCTCGAGCGAGCAAGTGAGCGACCGAGAGAGAGACAGAGAGAGAACGAGTGTGTGTGTGTGTATTTATGTATGTATGTGTGACAGTTTGATTGATGAATGAGTTGACTAGATACCTAAATAAAAGATGATGTATACATATATACAGTACATTATACATTGATTGATTGACCTCTATGTACTTTACTTCTTTTCTTTTTTCTTTTTTTTTATTATACAAAAGAATCTTTATTCAAAAGATAAGAATCTATTACAGAATCATAATTAGAATTACCCCAATTTATAATAATAATAATTATAATAATAATAATAATCATATGATTTGTAATAATATAAATAATAATAAATAGATATTCTTAATAATGATGATGTTAGCAACAACAACAACAACAACAACAACAAAGAAAGAGAAGTAAAGGTTAATTCATTTAAAGAAAAAGAAAAAGAAAAAAAAGAAAAACAAAAAAAAGAAAAAGCTAAATACCATTTGTTGAAAGAAAGATATTTTGACATAGTTGTACTTTTCTAGTCATTTCTTTTCTACTGTAATCATGTGAATAAATCACATATATCTTAATCAGTAATGAATTAATTACTAGTTAATATCAGAAAAGGGGGTTTGTTTTGTGTGGATATTATAGTCATTCTTTTCATAGTTGAGATCATAAATCAATTGAAGTTAGACCATCATGAAATACCTGGGAAGCATTAGATGGTTGTTTCGTTTTAGAATGAGATTCTTCAGTAGTCTTGTTGATGGTTTAATGGTTAAGCGTGAGACTGATAGATCTTGGGTTTGAATCTTATGAGGCGGAATTGTAGATGTTCACTGTCACTGAGAAGTGTTACAATAAGACGAAATGACTGTTTAATGATTTCAGGTTTTCTATAATGATCTAGCTTCAATTGACTCATGATCTTAACTATTAAAAGAATTTCTAGTTTTTAAGTTAATCAGTTCATAATTCTTTCATGTTGTCATGGTATGATAGATAGTGTGTGTATATTACTTACCTTCATGGGGGTATGGAGCATATACCTTTCATTAGGATTCTCAAACCAAACAACTCTGTCTTAGGATCACTTTTCTAAATGATACCAAGTACTATTTGTTCCTTTGATATCTCCGCTTAGTTCTTTGAGTGATGTGTTCTTTGGTTAACACTTGCCTAATGGTACAATCTGATGATTTCTACAACGTATATCATATCTTCTTTAGATAGAAATCGGTTTGTTTACTGTCACAACAGGCTATTGTTAATCGTTTCTGGTCAATGAACATTGAGTATCTTGTATATAACTGAATCATTTTGATAATGATATATCCATGTCTTGGTTGATATGTACAGCTTGAATAAATATTAATTTAGTTCTGATTATGTAATCAAATAGAATTGATTCAACTTAATTATTCTTCAAACCTTCTTTGTCCTTCTTTTAGTTCATTTCAACTATATAGAGATAACAGTACACTAGTTTGACATTCTCTTTCTCTCTCTCCTACACTCTCCCTCCTACTCTCTCTCTCTCTATATATATATATATATATGCATATCTATATTTATATCTTCTATATGTCATTATGATATTCATTAGGGTTATGTAACCAAGTGACCAGTTATTTAATTCATTATATCATAAATATACTTCGTTTCTTTTAATGAGAGTAATTATACTTTATAATTTACTTTTATATTGATCATCGTTTGAATCATACCATTTTAATGTTTAGGACTGTAATTATGTGTATTCTGTATAGATCACCTAGATATTGCTTTAAGTTACATGTATTATAAGAAGACATGGTTAGTATGTAGCATTAAAATACAGGATGAACATTTTGTTCTATTTGTGAACTGTCAATTGACATATGAAGCAAATGGTAATGAGTTCAAATTCAAGGGTAAATATCAATTCTACGATGCAGGTAAATTTCTACTGACGAGTCTCAAATAGGACAAAATACATGTCCTGGATTCTATTACTAATCACCATTCATTTGTGGCTATAAGTATACTTTTAATTTAAAGTAGAATGTATTTAACAATAGAGGATGATAGATGTTTATCATCTCCTCTTATTCGGTCATTCAACTTAATTGAATTTTGTAACCATTTAGTAGATATATGGTCAAACACTCTAATTCTCAAGCCAATGATTACTCTTCCTTAGTTTATATATGACTACACACACACAAACTGATAAATATAGCGGAACCTAATGCAAATGTTTACATGTCTTTTAGGTTTCCGGGGGAAGTACATACCTTGTTTATTTTGAATGATGATGACCTTCGCAGTGTATTACTCTTTGTAACTACCTGATTTAAGCCTTAGTTCCAACATACGGCTACTTCATTCATCTATGAACGATAAGATGATGTAGATAAGATTTTTCTGTACTATAGATGTAATAGATCTCACTATACCGTGACTTTTATATCAATTTAAAGAGTAACCATTCTCAATCAATGTTTCATTCAGTAACCTTACTTCATCATCAATAGCATCGTTCGTATAATATATGATCAATCCAATTAAATAGACTCTTTAACAAGTCCCATTTGTACTGAACTATTCGATAACTATCATAACTAAGATACAATCGAAGTTAACTTCCTAGTTGACCTTTCATTATTTTTTTTTTATAACTAAGTATTCTTACCAAAAATATGTATAATCGGATGGTTCGAAGTCGATTGCGCTCATACATCACATACTTCGGCGACAATGTAATTTATGAACTAACTAATCAGGTTAAAGATAATAGATCTTGGATTTTGGCGGGAAATTCATTCATCCATTTGTCTAAATAGTATTTTGGCATGAATAACTGATAACAGTTCGTTATGAAAACCATAAATCGATTTCTTTACCTTAACCATCCATTGTAAATCGTAATGTTAATCCTTCATACTTCATTTATAACCATCATTTAGCCCTAGTAAGTAGATGAACATTCTGAAGGTCACTTTAGCGTCGTTCAAAGGTCATTCATAAATTATAATCTTACCAATAAAAAAACGATCATAGTACACACTCGTTCGTTTGACCTTGTTAAACCTTGCAGTTGATTGGACAGTTGTTTCCATGATACATAATGCTTGACTGTGATTGGTTTATTATTTATAAGTCTGATCGAATATTTCAAATGAATTTTTACCGGTGTGAGATTGTGCAGATTAAGTTTTTTGTTCTTTGATTGAGATAATCAATCGATGAATATTAGATCTTCATTGAGAACTTGGAAGCATTGGATGGCTATATCAAACTAGCACGAGACACTTCAGCAATGCGCATCTATGATTTGACACATGGGACTTGAATCCAAGACGTTTGGTTTCACACACGAACACTTAACCTCTCGACTATTGAGTCAATATCTAACGATGTTAATGTTTAACTCTAATCAATCTAAGAAATTTCACAATTATCTTCCATTGTCTCAATTGATTGACCACTAGGTGGTGATCAATGTCATGTGTGTCAAGTCCTTCTTTAGTGCAGATCGAATGCTATCGACCAAGTTGCAATGTAACCATCAGTCTAGGTGACTCGACTCCAACCTCCATCTTGTCTCCCATTGTCTCGAGCCGATACAGATTGAACTTCATTGATTATGGCTTCTCACTAGAACTCCAAGAATTGCCTCACGAAGCCATTGATAATTTATCGTCAATATCCTTTGTAAAATGTATAATTTAAGACTGAAATGGTGTATGTAATTGAGTCTATAAAGCAAAAAAATGACAATAAATATGTTCTTTATATATTCATGTATCATTCATTATACGTGATATATTCACATACTATATATTGTATAATTTAAGAAGAATTAAGGTCAAACAATGAAAAGAAAGACAAATGTATTTAGAAATCTCAGAATTCATTGAAAGTTGATTTTAAAGGTTAATTATATACAGAAATTTTTGTTGTTACTCACGTAAGGCCACATGTATACAGTCACAATCAGGGAAGTCCTACTCACTTGCATTCTCAAGGTAGGGGGTGTTGTTTACAAAATTAAGTGGGTGAAATGCGAATATCCGTTGCTTTAACCAAATTCATGGATATGGAGGATTCACCTAGGGGAGTTGAAAAACCTTGATTTCAAACCAATGGTCCACATGGATTCCAGTGTGCTAAGGGAACCATTGGTGTATGAACTAATTGTTGGCCACCGATGAACATGGTACTACTTCTCCTAACATTACTCGACTGCCTTATGGATCAAACCTTTAAGTTGAAGGTTCCGGGTGTATCCCCCCTAAGAAAACCACTTGTTTCGGTTTAGACACCCGGGTAGTATCACAGTCCACACACTGAAATCAAGTGACTTGTATGGCGCATATATATGTTCATTGTCCCTTTATACCAATATTTATATGTTCACATATATATATCTGTGTTTCAAAAAAAGTTATATTCATTTTCTAAAGTCGAATTAATCCCTAAGTTGATGCTTGTTTATATGTCTCTCTATATATATATACACATGTTAGTGTATAGAATAGTTTATGTATTACTACAAGTAGTATATTTCAAAGTACCATATGCTTATCTACTTTATTTGTATATCGAATAGGTTACATTACATAGATGATATATTGCTTTAAGTAATAGGCAACTGTAATATACATTGTTTATTGTTTAGTCATATGTATTACTATGGTATATCTGTTTAGTTAATAAACTATCTATCTATGTATATAAGATGGTGAATATTCTGTTTGTTAACGGTTTATATGTAGAATATGAATAATGGTTATAATAAAACTGGGCAATATGATTCATTGATCAATAATATCCCATTATGAATTATTCCTAAATACATATTCTTTGAATAAATAGAATTATTTCAATAGTTGAGATCTTGATTCAATTGAAATTAGACCACCATGGTAAACCTGGAAGTCCTAGACAACTATTTCGTCCTATTGTGGGATTCCTCGGTGTCAGTGCGCATCCATGATCTTGCCTCATAAGATTCGAACTGCAGGACCTATCAGTTTCGCATACGAACGCTTAACTTCTAGATCACTGAGCTGGTAACATAAAATCTATTGAAATATTTAGATGACAGCAATAGATATACCAGATATTCAAGTAGATGATTATCTTCTAACATTTTAACATTTAGCAAATTAGTTAAAACTTCTTGAAGGAAATAATTAAATTTTGATTGGAGAATAATTTTGGTTCGAATCTCGTGAGGCGCTATCGTGGATGCGCACTGACACTGAGGAATCCCACATTAGAACGAAATGGCCGTCTAGTACTCATAGGTTTACCATGGTGATCTAACTTCAATTAACTCATGATCTCAACTATTGAAATTACCATAATAACCACACAAAAACCTCTTCTCATATTAAATACAATTATTGTTAGGTATAAATGTTTGAACAGAAAATAAGTTACTTCAATTTGTATTGAGATTATGGCATAATTTACTTAAATATTGATAAAAGTATCGTATACTGACAGAGTTCAATTAACCATTCAGAATTAAAACAACTCCTCATGTATTTCGAATTAATAGAGAATAAAGTAGAATGGATAACGTGATAGCATCTGAAACGAACGGTACTGGGTTCGAGTCCCAGATTGAATATCAACTCTGAGATACAGGCACATCCAGCTAACGAGTCTCAAATAGGACGAAACGCACGTCCTGGATTCCACTGCCTCTATCATCAACTATTCAATACATGTAGACGACTTTAAACAATCAATACACAGCAAAGAACAGAAAGACTGATAGTCTATATAGAGTTATTATTCAATGAAGAGTTTAATCAATATAAGGTTGTAGAGGTTGTGTACTTTTTATTCAAATCATGAACTAATCAATATTAGGTAACCATTGTAAATCAACAAGTGTTAGACGGCTGTTCTTTTTTCGTTCTACTATGAAAATTTTCAGTTGTATGCATCTATCAATTGTCTAAAACTTCATTATTCTTTCATTATTATTACAATTACACTTTGTTCTTATCTTCTTCAATTCAATCTTCTCAACCTTCTTTTATCTGTCAACATAAGTACCATAAACCACAGTGGTGAGATGAGATTACTTTCTAATCTGTTGAAAACACTGACAAATATGTTTATCTGTACCACAGAAAAAAAAAATCAATATTTCGGTGGTGTTATGTTCTCTGAAATGGATGGTTTCATCGTGAAACTTTCAATTACCTTTCGGATAATATCGTTAATTGACTGTTCTAAGAGAAGTGAAACACTAGAGTTCCTGTACAATATAAATAACAGATTGACAATATTGACCTTAAATTTGTATGGTTGTTGTTGTCGTTGACATTTATCTTGTCATTATCTACCAACATATTTTGATTGTCTTCTCTTTTGACTCGAATATTGACCTGATAGTTGATTACAATCTTATATCTAATTATCAGTATAGGGGTTGTGAAGATTATTAAGTTTTTGATTGAGATCATGAACCGATTGATGTTAGACCACTGTTGGAAACCTGGAACCACTGGACGGCCGTTTCGTCCTATTGTGGGACTCATCAGTGACAGTGCACATCCATGATCCCGCTTGCAGGATTCGGACCCAGGGCCCTTAGTGTCGCGCGCGAACGCTTAACTTACTGGACCATTGAGCCGGCATCCAATGGTGTTAGTGTCTAACATCAACCAGTCCACGAAATTGAGCGATCATCTTCCATTGCAATGAGGTAGATACCTGTCTCTACCCAACACAGATTAGTTCCACTGGCCACGGCCTCTCACTAGAACTCCGAGAATTGTTTGATAAATTGTATTGATTTCGATATGTTTATTAATTGCTTATTGAATTGAATACCAGTTGCCTACGAATGCCCTTATGTTCTTTCAATATTGTCCCAGTATTGATGATATTGTCTTAGAGGGACGATTAAACTTATCCTCATAAACTACCATCTCATAACCAGATTTCATTGTGTCTGTGTGGAAATTTCATTCATAGCTAATTATGCAACAACCACTTTTACTATAAACAAATACTATTGAAAGAATAGTTTGAAAAAACTTGTCACTTAGGGAACATTTCTCAATGATGAACACTCGGTAGTTTGTAATCACTTATATTTCACTTGCTTATCAGATATTGTTTACTGTTTGATAGTAGGAAAGACTTATATTCTAACAGTTGAATTTACGAGTTAATCTAAACTAGACCACCATTGAAAATCTGGAAGGACTGGATAGCCGTTTTATCCTTGTATGAAACTCTGCAATACGGTGCATGTGGGACTCGAGCCCATGATTTTCAATCTCACGTGCGAACACTCAACCACTAGAAGACTGAGCTGACATCCAATGGTGTTTATGCCTAACTTCAATCAATCCATGATCTTGCGTAACCCTTCATCCATTGTCCTAGGTGAACAAATGTCTCTACCCAACATGGATTAGACTCCACTGATCATAACTTCTCGCTAGAACTCCAGGAAATCGACCTAAAAGCTAGTCACTAGTGAGCACATGATTATTACCAGAATGAGGATTTGTAGACGGTTAGGGGTTAGAGGTAGGGTTTAGAGTAAGGGTTAAGGGTTAGGTTTAGCTTAGCCTAACATGTGAATTCAACTATTAAAATACAACAATCTCAACAAATTACTGTAAAAACTTATATTCATTGAATTCACATTGAAATAAGTAAGACATCATTCTGCGTTATACATTTTGATTGACAATATTAGTTAATTGAAGTAATTGAAGTAATCAAAATTAATTAATTCTCATCTTATTTGAAATTAAATCTATGTTACCAATTCAAGATTTTATCGATGAATAGTGAAATAATCGAACCATATCTATAACTTAGATACTTTAAAGAATGATAGACAGTTTATAGTAACCAGATTTTATTGACAATTTCTTGTCATAGATAAATTAATTGTTATGTAAGCCTTTGAAATAAATTTCCTCCAGTCAGTTAATCAATCAATCTATCTATCCATCTATCTATCTATCTATCTATCTATCTATCTATCTATCTATCTATCTATCTATCTATACTGATAGATACCTACCTATATTAGTCAATCAGTTTGAATGACATTTCAACAATGTATGTATTGTACATGTGAATTTCAAGTACATGAAACCTGTAATCTACATTCTAACAAATGAAAGTTTCTATGAATTTCAGTAACAAAAACAACAAAATACTTACTTACTTACTTACGCCTGTTACTCCTCGTGGAGGAGAATAGGCCTCTCATCAGCACTCTCCATCCAACACTAACCCAGGCAATCCTTTCGGCCCTTCCCAGTTGTTATTCATCCTTTACATATCTGCTTCTATTTCCCGTCGTAATGTGTTCTTTGGCCTTCCTATTTTCCCTTTCCCTTCAAGATTCCAAATTAGAGCTTGTCCTGTGGTGTAGTTTGATGATTTCCGTAATGTATGTTCTATCCATTTCCATCGTCTTTTCCTAATTTCCTCTTCAGCTGGAAGCTGGTTTGTTCGCTCCCATAGAAGTCTGTTGCTGATGGTATCCGGTTAATGGATGTTGAGTATCTTGCGTAGACAACTATTTATAAATAATTGTACTTTCTTGATGATGGTTGTTGTAGTTCTCCACGTTTCAGCTCTGTACAGTAGAAATGTTTTGATGTTTGTATTAAAGATTCTGATTTTGATATTGGTTGACAGACAGTTGTTTTGAGTTCTATATGTTCTTCAACTGTAGGAATGTCACCCTTTCTTTGCGAACCCTCGCCTTTACGTCTGCATCACATCCTCGTTGTCTATCGATGATGCTTCTCAGGTACGTGAAAGATTCAGAATCTCTCATAGTTTCTTCATCAAGTATGATTACGTTCGTATTCTCCATGTTGTATTTGAGGATCTTGCTTTTTCCTATGTGTAAGTTGAGGCCTACTGATGCGGAAACTGCTGTTACACTAGTTGTCTTCATCTGAATTTGTTGGTGTGTATGGGATAAGAAGGCTAGGTCATCTGAGAAGTCCGAATCGTCTAATTGATTCTGAGCTGTCCTTTGTATTCTGTGTTTTCCCTTCAGATATCGAGGTCTTCATATTCCTTTGGTACACTATAATTAATCATTTACCAGTTAGTAACTATAATAATGATTGTAAGCAAAGGTGAATGGTGACTAACAATCGAATTCCGGATGGACGTTTTGTCCTAATTGAGACTCGTCAATTAGATGTACCTACAACCTAGATTTGATGTCCATTCATATTACTGTTTAGCTTTTCTTAGAACGTTTTTTCCAGTTAACTAATATTTTTTCAATTGTAAGAGTATTGTATTTTGTTATTAGTAATTTTGAAGACTGGTATAGTTCATCAATTTGTATTGATATAGATATACGGACTCTAGATGTCCACCAACCCGGTTAAAGTGCCGTACATTCGCTTTTCGTCCTCTCACTCTGGTAAACAACACCCTCACCTTGAGAAGGCAGTGAGTAGGACTTTCCTGGTAGTGGTTGTATACACGTGGCCATGTGAGAGCATTTAGAGATGGAGAGCTGACTCTTGCCTCTCCCGGCCGTACCAGGGCATTTGGGGGCATAATGCTCCAGGTGAGAGGTTTCTATGTTGATGCAAACTACTGACTTCCAACTAGTCAATAAATAGAGATCTTTTTTGGTATGTTCAAGAAAGAACGGTAACATTCTGTCTCTGATTTAGTATGTAATAGTTTACAACCCCAACTTTGATTAAATAGCAACATAGTTCAATTCATATCTGTTATAATCAGTGAGTTACAGTTTGATTACCGACTTCATTGATTCTACACATTCCAACCAAGTGATTGAAGAGTATCATACTAACCAAGTGAAGGGTTTTTTGTTCAGCATACTAAGGGTTTTTATGTATATTGATCTGGAGTTAGATTCAATCGAATGATAAATTCGAAATACGAATTAATACGCATCGTTGATTTCACTGTGAATTACTATCCAACTAACATTACCTTGTAGTAGTGTCAAAGTTAAATCTCTAGATTGAGTAATGATGAACGAGAGACATTGTGGTTGATTGTACAACTGCTCATGCTCTCAGCTTACATGTTGTTATCTTCGTCAGAAAAATCATTCTATGTATATATTATTATATACCTATGATTTCATTCGGTTTGCCATTTAAAGCTTCCTAGTCATTTCTCAGTTTTGTTACTGTCATTCGTGGTCGGGCAAAGTGTATAGGAAATGTGTGTGTATGGATTCAATATTATTGTAGTGAACAAGAACACAGTTGTGGACAACCGAATGTATTTGAACACAAAATTACAGAACATCTCACCAAAATCTGAAAACTATACAGTCAATACTTAATTTGCAAAATATCAGTCCATTGTCTCATATTTCATTGTTCGTGCATTTTCATACCGATTGTTTTCCGATCCCTATTCTTTTCTTCTCAATGTTCTACTGAAATACATTCTATTCCTGACTATCGTTATATACTACTTATGTGGATATAAGTAGCTCACATCACACTAGTCCCTTCTTTATAGCAGTCGTTCTACTCGCCGTACCACTTTCATTTTTTCTGAAGTCTATGCCACGCTTTCCGTCAAAATGTCCAGTCTTCAGTGCGCTTACCTCTATAGCACTGTCGACCTGCCAGGACATCAACATCCAATATCACGTGTGACATTTAACGTCTGCGCTCCAGCGACCTGCTGAGCCATCTACATCCAATGTCCGCCCAGCAGCCGCACGTCCCACCTCTCCTCTCCGTCAGCAGCATCCGATAGAACCAACGCCGCCTCGCCAAAACACTCCACTCGATGTCACCTCTCCGCACCATACCGCCACAACTGACACCTCAACTCCAGGCCTGCAACAGCGTCCACAGAACAGCATTCTTCCCCCCCCTGTTGGCAGAGACACCAAATGGATTCAGTATTATAGATCCCAAAAATAGATAAGTCACGTTAAATCTCATTTGAAGCATTAACACTAAGATCTAGTCACATTTAGGTATCTAATTTCAAATAAGACGTTATATCAGTATCGAGGTAAGCAGTTGATAATCATACACAATTAAACCTAAAATTTTTGAACTATAAACATTAAAACAATCATCTATGTTATTTTGTTGTTATTGTCTCTGTATTTATCATTCTTCATTAGGTATTGTCTCTGTTGACGGTTCATTAATATCACAGGAGATAATTCTTGGAGCTGACCGAACTTATCAAAATACTTTCAAAGGTGTAATTGGTGGTAAGTTAATTATAAACATCTTGATACAATGCTAAGTCATATAAGCAGATGGTTTTCTTAGGGGGCCACTCCCCGAGCCTTTGATCAGAGGTCTAATCTACAAGGTAGTGAAGAAAAGTTAAGAAATGCGCATCCATTGTAGTCATTGATCAAGAATCGGTCCATACACCATTTGCTCTTTCAGTCCTAAAGCTCATGTGAAGTATTAACTTGGAATCATGGTTTTCCAACTCCGCTGAGTGAGTCTTCTGTACTCACCAATCAGAATATTATCTTTTCCTTTTCTGAATTCCATAAAAAAACACTTTGCCGCAGTGAATAAGACCTCTATGATAATGGTTATTTACACGTGGTCATATAAGAGAATTTGAAGAGGGAGAATGAACTCTTCCCATCTTCGGTATTACAAAGGTACTTGAAAGCTGAAACAAATTGAATTGATAGTATTTCTTAGGACTTCCAACCTAGAATTAATATAAACTAAGATATTAGAAAGCAATTCTGTGTAGATAAAGTCATTGTGATGTATCATCACTGATGACATAATGCTCTGTATGTCTAACCTTCAGTCTGCTTATTCTATTATTCTATTTTATCTAGTTAGTAGTTTCTTAAAAGTCACTCATGATTACAAATTCATTACATTTCTATCTTCTATAACGAACAGTTCACCTATCATGATCACATTGTAGAATAGATCTAATTAATGCTAAAATCTGATCCCATATTCTTTTGTATAGACATATGATTATTGAGATAATGTACCAACCAATGTTAGACTAGATGACTGTTTCAACCTAGCATGGAACTCCCCAACAGTCAGTATCCACGATCCCATACGTGTGATTCGAACTCAGGGCCTTCAATCTCTTGCTCGAATCCTTAACCTCTAGGTCATTGAGCCGGTAAACAATAATTAAATACGAAAATGTTTTAAAAGTGATTAGGTTTTCTTACCTTGAAATTAAAAAGAAAGATTTTGTATACAAAACTACCGATCAATAAATAACTACTTCACTGTATTTGTAGTGAACAAAAACTTGTCAGGGGGAAACTAATTTATTGTTTGGAGCAAAATTACAGAATGCATTCCTTCAATTGTCCTTTACATAATTCATCATTGTTTTCTAATTCTGTTATTTTTCCTGTTCTCTTCAAATCAATCTACTGCTATTAAGGTATTTCACTTTCAATTGTTACTACATACTACTTATATCTATCATTATAAGCATATCTAGTAAAATACTACACTACACAATATTCACTAAGACAATTATACATTAGACTGAACTTCAGAAGATTTAGTTTCTTCAAAAAAAAATTCAAGAACATGTTAGTTTATGATGAATTATTACTGACAGTAATTTATGAACGAACCAATCAGATTAAAGACAGCAGATTTTGGCGCGAAATTCATTCATTCATTTAGTTAAGTAGCGTTTTAGCACTTGGTTGATAGCATTCGATCTTCACTAAAAACGACTTGACATATATGACATTGATCAGTACCCAGTGATTAATCAATTGTGATTACATCTCAGTCCTACAGGAAGTAGGTTGCGGCCCGGATAGCCCAGTGGTAACGTCTCTGAATGTGAAGCTGGGTGATACGGGATCGAATCCATCAGGGAGCAACGGTTCCCTCAAAATTACAGGTATACCTTGCTGACGAGTGCCAAGTAGCACGAAACCCGGGTGAAGGGTTTCCCATTGACTACCTCCAACCACCTTCTTATCTCAACATAGTGCATGCAATATCGAGTCACTTAGACTAGTGGCCACATTGCAACTTGGTCGATAGCATTCGATCTTCACCAAGAAGAACTTGACATACATGACATTGATCACCACCTAGTGATCAATCAATTGTGACAGCGTTTTGGCACCTTAGATGATGTTAGTTCATAATGAAAACCCCAAATCTAATTCCTGACCCTAACTATCGATTGTAAATCATAATCCTTATTACTTACGCTGATTTACAACCCTCATTTAATATACTAGTAAAGAAAAGGACATTCTGAAGGTCACTTGAGCGTCACCCAAAAGTAGTCCATAAATGGCAGTCTCACCTACAATTATCAGTAATGCTTGTTAACAAAACGTTCGATAGTTTGATAACAAAACAATCATTGAAATCCTTCTTAAAGTCTTACTATTTTGATTCAGTTCACAAATTGAATTGGGAAATGAGGATTCATTTGTGAATTTACAATATGTATCAAACATTTACTTGATTTTCATTAGATATCCAACCAACTCTTTTCTAAGACCTATTACCATTACCATTACTATTACTATTATGATTATGATTACTGGTGCTATAATTACCATTTATCGATTAGTGTCGATATTTAGGTTAGATATATTTGACATTATCATTATCCTATGAATAAGGTAGTAGATATATATAAACTTTATTGATTTAATGAAGTACACACGCTCTCGCTCTCTCTCTACCTCCCTCCCTCCCTCCCTCACTCTCTCCACCTTTCCATCTCTCTCTCTCTCTGTGTGTATCTTTCATTTTTATATTGAAAAGGTGAAAAATGGAAGTACAATCAACAAAAAGAATGTACAAAATGTACCATACTTATTTCAATGAATCAATTACACTGAATTTCTATTCTGTAAATGTTTAATAAGAGTTAAGAAAAACAAACAAACAAACAAAACTAAGCAAATAAATAATTACAATTACAATTACCCTAATGAATGGCTTCAAGACGTATTTCCTAAAGTTCTAATGAGAAGCAGTGACCAATAGAGTTCAGTCCGGTCTGTTGTAAGATAGTAACTCATTGAAGATAATGATGCAATCTCGTGGATTGGTTGAAATTAGACAGTAATACTATTGCATGTTGGCCAGATCAGTGGTCTGGAGTTTAAGCGTTCGCGTGCCAGACTGATAGGTACTGGGTTTGAATCTTGCGAGGCGGGATCATAGATGCACACAACCAGTGAGGAGTTTTGCAGTAGGACGAGACAGCTGTTCAGATCTTCCAGGTTTTCCATAGTGGTCTAGTTTCGATTAACTCGTGATCCACAAAACCATTTCTGATATTAATGACAAGTTATTTTTACTAATCAGAATGGATTCATTTTATGTTTTAAGTATGAATCCTAAAAGGAAGTATCCATTATATCAAGATTGATGTGTTTCAAATGGTTTGATGAGTGTCATTTACCATAGTACATAGGTTCCAGGTTTCTCAATCGATTGATTTTAAGGAATTGGCATTTTCTATTTAGAAAAATACAAACTTATCAATTGGATGTAATTTTGTCTCAATTGTTGATGTTTATGATGAAATTCAACTATATAGTACTTACTTACGCTTGTTACCCCTCGTAGAGGAGCGTAGACCACCCATCAGTATTCTCAATTGAACTATATCCTAAATAATCCTTTCCAGTTGCTATGTTTCCTTACAATGTTTGTTTCCAATACCCAACACAATACATTCTTTAGTCTTTCCCTTTTCTATTGTTTTAAAAATGTTAACACTTGATGTTATAATTCTCTCTTACGGTTATAACCCAGCTATTCCTATTGCTTAGTATTCTTGGACACAGATTCACTCGACAAGTCCCCAAATCAGAACACGGTTAAACAGGAAAGAGATTATATTCCAAATAACAAGGTTAGATGAAAGAAAGAAGCACAATAGGAAAAACGTTAGTATATTTATATTTTTTACATGAGAAGATTCCAGAGTATTCTCCAAGCATCGGCTTGGATAAGAATTAGCCAATCAGCGTGCGCCAACGCAAGCGTGCAATGAGCATGATTTAATCCAATCTATGTCCCGCTAACACCTCCCCTTTGAAAAGATTCGTAGGATCTGGTGTGTCGAGGACGTCTACGCTTCTTCTTCTTGGGTCGAGACGTACGATTCGGTGGACAATGACCTTCTTTATGTCCTCGTCTGTTGCACACCTGACATGTATGCTTCTTAAATGGACAGAATCGTACATAATGCCAATCACCACATAACCAGCATGCAGTCGTTGGTTTGTTACGAGTTGTTATCGGCTTCTGAACTTTTAACTTATAATCCAATCTATGTCCCGCTAACACTTTACAATCATTTAATAGATATAATATATCTTAACATCATTAAGCCAGTTATTTCTATCTAATTGTTACACTCAAAGTATCATTCAGTTCACTGACAATTGTCAACTGTATAAAGCATGCAATAAAGAAGAATTTTGATTGATTATAAAGGAAGGATTAGTTTGAAGTATACTATATTATCACAAAACTGTACATTCTAGTTGTTATGATGAATATTTGACAAGAACTAAGGCATTGAATGAGTTCTTGAAGTTCAATGAACATCTTACAGTTTAATTTTCATAATGGAAATCTTTAATAGTCTAAAAACTACAAATGATTAATAGTGTTGGAACTTGTTATGTCATTTTCTCCCAAGTCAATTATTATGTGACAAAATTACCAATCATCATCATATCGACTTCTATGATCTTGTTTCTGTGCGTTAAAACATCACTAACATCCTTGAGTCAACTTTGAATCCTTGTTAGAGCTCTGAGATAGTATCTTCTCGTCTAACTTAACCGGTTCAGTTCAAAACCGTAATATCAGCCTCTGTGATATAAATCATATATTTCAAACACATTGGGTTTCTAAACAAATAAATTAGATCACGTCATACTACCAAAATGAAAAATGAAACCAAAAGTGTTTGTGAGTACAGGAGACGAACGAGTTGACAACTTCACTTATCTTGCAAGTCTGATCAGCCTTAATGGGTTGATATCTGACGAAATATCAGCACGGATTCGAAAAGCTCGTTTAGCTTTCAGCAACTTATGTCACCTATGGCGAAGGCGAGATATCCGTATATCAATAAAAGGACGTGTATACTGCGCGGCAGTTCGTTTTGCTTTACTTTACGGCTGCGAAATGTGACCACTAAGAGTTGAAGGTATTCGTAAGCTACTAGTATTTGACCACAGATGTCTTAGAAATATTGCCCGCATCTGCTGATATCACCGGGTAAGTAATAGTGAGGTTAGACGTAGGGTATTAGGGAATGATGATGGTGAATCAGTTGATTAGGTTGTGAATCTTCATCGACTGAGATCATTAGGCGCCACGTGTTGCGTATGCCTGGACACCGATTACTGCGACGCACAATGCTAACTGGTGTTGAGGATGGTTGGAAAAACGTTAGGGGTGGCCAAACCAAAACGTGGTATGAGTGCTTGAAGTCACTAACTTGTGGTCTGAGCCATGTTGGTAGATGCAGATTACTCGGTTGGGGTCCACATGACTATCGTAACCAATGGTTGGAGACTCTGGGTGACATGGCTCAGAATCTATCACAATGGCTTGAGTGTGTATATACACTCTGTCTTCCCTTAAACTATGAGATTAAAATCACTTCATATCTTTCCTTCTACCAACTAATTCTTTCTTTCTGTACTATCTCCTTATATAAAATCTTTCTTTTATATATTACCACCACTCAATTAACTACTTCTATGAATCCGGTGTTCATCTTGTTGTGCTAATGAGTGAGATATGGCAACTTGTACCGATGCATATATGTTCCTGGTCTTACGTTGTAGCTGACTGACTGACTGACTGACTGACTGACTGAGACTGTATCTAATAGATTGAGAATAAATTAAGAATAGGGTTAGAGTTTAGGGTAGTGTAATAGCAGCCAGTAGGTCAAATAGAAGTTTATGATAAAAGGAATATGAATATATATATAATCTACTTACAATAAGAATATATATAATAATAGTTTATAAATAGTTTCCGGAAGTTACCCATAACTGAATCCTCTTCGAATACAACATCTCCTCTTACTTGAAGATCATAAGGATTTATTCTTATTCGAATAAGTTTACGTCAGATAAGCTGCAACCATCTTGAAGATGTTGTACACTTTCTCGTATTACTTGAGTTCTTATCATTTTTATGATCCAATTCAGTCAATATGTTTAATGGTATACCCGGCTGTAGATTACTTCCAGTCTATCATTTTTGTCTAATCTGCTGTAATTGGTTTGCATATTGCACCCATATCTTTTCTCCGACTTTTACTTCATAATTACTTTTTCCTTTTCTGAGGATTATAGTTTTGATCTTCCGGGTAGGCTATACTCCATGGAAATCTGTTGAAACTACCATCTTGCCCCACACTGAAATCTCTGGACAATTCACCATGTCCCTTACTGAATTGTTATTCCGTTCGTTTGTTCTTGAAGAGGCTGATTTTAGGTCTTGGTTTGATTTTTCCCGTTGATATTCTAAATTTTCTTCAAAATATCGACTTTACTGGACTTTTTTGATGAATTGTTGCTGGGTTTGCCGTTGAGCCGTAGAACCGTAAACATTAGATCAAACAAATGGTAAAAATATGTTTAAATTCAATGTGACTTACTTAACAAGTACACACTAATGTGTAAGGGCTGATTTAAGGTTGTTATATTGTCTATATTGAAATAGATATGACGGGATTCGAACCTGCAACTTACAGGTTGAAAATGTAATGATTTTTTTTAAAGAAACTAACGTTTCTATTCACAAATCGTCTAGTTAAACTTCTCACTTAAATAATAATATCTAATAAATATGCATTTACGACCAGAGAGGGGTTTTGTGGATATTATAATAATTTCAATGATTGAGGTCATGAATCAATTGAAGCTAGACTATCACGGAATACCTGGAAGGACTGGATGTCCGTTTCATTCTAGTATGGAACTTCTCAGTGGCAGTGTGTATCCACGGTTCCACCTCGTCAGTTTCGAACCCAGGTCGTATCGTTCTCTCGCGTGAACGCTTGACCTTTAGACAACTGAGCCAGTATCTAACGCTGTTAATGTCTAACTTCAACCGATCTACGGATACATTCATGTATACATGTTTCTAATAAATCTTCCCTATAGGAACACATGTACGTACACAAATATTCATATGTGGGTAAATCATTGTTCCACTCTTTTTCTCTTTAGAAATTGTTTTCATAGAGTCATAAACTAGTTCTGTCTTTTTAATTACTTCTCGTTCTATCAATTTGATATGGTGAATCATTTCCACCATGTGTGTGTATGTGTGTGTTTGCATGAGGAGGGGAGGATGGTGATTGCATTACTACTGTGTATCTTACGTAGTTCACTAAATCAGAATGAGAAAAATGCAATAACTGTTACCATTACAATTATATAAAATCATCATAACAATGTGTTCCCCTCCTGTCAATAAATATATTGGCATCAATATAAAACACAATGATAGAATAATGGAGAAATTACAAATTACACACTATTATCCAAATGTGATATAAGATATGAACTGTAAAGAAAGCTATCATCACCATTCATTATTATCAATGGAAAATGTTGTTTACTGTTGAATAGAGGGAAAGAGAGAGAGGGAGAGAGTGAGAGAGAGAGAGAGAGAGCAAAAGAGTAAAAGAGTAAAAGCGAAGATATAACGGTATAAATCTGTCTAAATTTGCCAAATTGATGATATATTAACTGTTAACATTTATCATTCATTCATTCATTCATTGATTTGATAATGGTATTCGTAGTGATAGACTCTTTATTCAGTTTCATTAATTGAATCATAAACATTTTGAAACAAACCCCCCATCCACCCAACCTACACCTCCATAGTTTCTTATTTCTTGATTGTATAAGGTAAATTTATGATAGTTGAATAGGATTACGTAAACATTTGTAAATATATGTATAAATGAAATAGGAAAAGTTGTAATTTCAAGTATACAATGTATTATAGCCAATGTTACATTGTTATAAATACGATTGTATTTTATATAATATATATAAACAGTTCTAGTAAAAGATCAACCAACTATTCACTTGTTCTGTAATCATTTATATCTATCTTTAATAGTGTACTAGTTTGAAGAAGTTTCTATCATGTTTAAGGTATACAATTCAACATTTCACTGGTTGAAATCATCAGTCAATTGAAGCTAGACCATTATAGAAAACCTAGAAGCACTGGACGGCCATTTCGTCTTAGTATGGGACTCCTCCATGTCAGTGCACATCCACGATCCCCCCGCGAGATTCGAACACAAGACATATCAGTCTTGTGCGCGAGAGCGGTTAATCTTTAGACCACTGAACCGGTATTCAATCGTGTTCATGTCTAACTTCAGCCAATCCACGAAATTGCGCCACCATACACCATTGTCTTCAATGAGTTGATATCTCACAACAGACCTGGTTGAACTCCACTGGTAACGGCTTCTCACTAGAACTCCAGGAAATCCCTCTTGAAGTCAGTCACTAGTGAGCAGATAATTATTATCAGAAGGGGTTTTGTGGAGATTTTTAGAAATTTCACTGGTTCAAATTCAACATTTACTGGGATTAACTAGATATGAATAAATGATCTTGGTGAACATTTCAACGATTATGACTGGCTAGTTTTATTGTAACTAATAGGGGTGAACGATAAAATATTTTTTTTTAATTTTATGGATTTAAAATCTAACTCAAAGCTGCTATGTGGTACTGCTTTCAATTAATTTTGGTGGTTGGTGGAGATCGAACTAATTCATCATTCTTATGTTCTATATGGATTACTCAGAGTTCACTTTTTGAGGCTTGAAAAATTGTTACGGGCTAATCGATGTGTATAGTTTTGTACATGAATAGCAAGTGGGTCGGTTTATGTAGTTGTGTATGTAGGTATATGCAAAAAGTAAGCTCCAGGCTCACAAAAGAAACGTAAGCTCAGAAGGTATCTGCTCTATGCCTAGTAATATCAGTGGCCTAAACCATCAGGTCGAATGCACAATAAAAAGATATAGTAGTAAATACCATAGAGAGATAACCATCAACCCTTCCTAAAAGCGTGCTTCTGCTTTTGTGTGTCATGAAGTGCATGGACGAAAGTTTTTGCACTAGTGGTATACATGTAATGCCTAAGAGACAGTCAGTTGTAGGATATACGTTCGAACACAGCAATGAGAGTCTACCCTCCCAGACGAATGAAGATACCTATATGTATGCTATGGGATGCATGGGTGAAAACTTATGTGATGCTGGTATGCATGTATTGTATAATTTCCCCTGGTGCGACGCTCGCGCGCCAAGTATCGGAGGATTTCGGCTTCCCCAGAAAATCACGTCCACGTGGTGGGTTTATGAACTTTTCAAGGCGGAAACCATTTCCAGAAAAGCTGATCGGCTTCATCAGGTAGGGTTTGATCAACTTTAATACAACTGGAACACCACAGAGCACTTTTATGGGTAGGGTAGTTAGAATTGACTTGTAGAAAATGCTGAAATATATCAATTTATTCCCCAATGATGGAAGACCACTAAGGATCTGACTCATGAACAGTCTAAAAAACCATTAGGATTTCTCAGTCTCACTGTTCGTGGTCATTGTGTTATTAGTTCAAGAGATGGTCATATACAAACACTTCATTAGCTGACTTTACAATTAAGTAAGTTGATTGTACGGGTAATATTAAGAAGTTCCGCTGACATGTAACAAAACTCACCCTCATTTCAATCTATTCTCATTGAATCTAAATTAAATTTGCGTATATACATAAATGTGTGCGGACCAATATATGTCGCATCTCTCTACCCATTTATATTCTTATTTTCCATTTAAAATACAGCTTTCTACTGGAACGGACAATATTTAATTAACCAAGTTGGTTCACTTGTCTCCAATAGTAAAGTCATGGTTGCTCCCGGTAGAAATGTTGCTAAAAGTATGGATGAAATTGTTGTGGTGCTTATGCCCGAATTATTAAAACCAATTAAACCAAGCATTCCTGATAATAAACCATTACCGGAAGTTCTACCAGATGGTATAATAGCAGGTGGTGTTGTTATGCCTGGTTTAGGTACTAGAAATGAAGATCGTGGAGGTATAATACATATATCCGGTAAGTGATGTTTTTCTTTCTTTATTTATTGATTGTTAGCGTCAAAAAAATTGATTTTACGGTAAATAATCACAGTTGTTTTGCCTTAATATGAAACTCCTCACGAGTACATATCGGTAACCCTTCAACGAATTAAAGTAAACGAGTTACATCTAGATCATCAAATCATTATTCATTGAATTCATTCACAATATCATCCATAGTCATCTTTTTTTTTTTTTGGTATTCATAATAGTTGAATTCATGAGTTAATTAAAGTTAAACCACTATGAAAAATCTGAAAACACAAGACGACCATTTCATCCTAGTATGGGACTTCTCAGTGGCAATGAATATTCATCATCCCTCCCCATAAAATGTCATCTCACTGATCTAAAGATTAAGCATTCGTTTACGAGACTAATAGGTCCTGGTTTCGAATCATGCAAGGCACAATCGTGGATACGCACTACCACTGAGGAGTCCTACAGTGGGACGAAACGAAGACTATTCCAACTCATCAATTCAATTAATAAATTACTACAATCTTTACAATACCTCTTTTACATTATTATAAAATGATTAGATTAGATTGTTTTGTTTCATATCAATTAAGAATTTGATTAACTCATTACATTGTTGTTGTTGTTACATGTTATTACACTACTTAAATATATATATACCATGTGAAATACCAAAGTCAGTGTGTGGTAGTTATTATTATTATTATTATTACATTGAAAATATTCTTCTTTTCTTTTCTTTTTTCTCTTTTTTTAAAAAAAAAGAAAAAAAGTATTTCTTATTCATTAGAACACCATGGTGAGATGATCATGTAAACAGTTGGCAATTAACAGCTTAGTGATTATGTGCGTGCGTGTATGTATGTGTGTGTGTATGTGTGTTTAATGAGTAATTGAATATAGAAGCTTATTAAATATTTAATAATAATGTTCTTTAGTAAACACCTACTACTTATATGCTGATACCGGTTTATATTGATTGATTGATTGATTGATTGATTAGTTGAGTAATGATAAATATCGTATCTATTTAGTGTTTAGCATTATTGATCATGGTATCTGATAGAAATCTGGTATTGATTTAGAAAGTTTAATTGACTATTGTCAATTTGGATCCGTTGTGGAATAGATGAGATATTTGTCTATCAACTAAAGGAATACATTTAGGTTATTAGTATTCTATTATTGGTGTATTAGGATAATGGAGTAAGCAATGCCTGAGGTAGTAAATCTTTATCAATTAAGGTAGTTTGGATATGTGTTACGTATGTTAAACTACCGTCTACGTTGATGGGAGATATTTTCTAGTCTATGAGTAGACTGGAAGAAAGTTAAGGGCAGCCAAATCAAAACGTAGGATTATCAGTCCATAAAGTCACTGATAATTGAACTGAGCCATGCTATTAGATGTAGATTACCCGGTTGTTTCTGTATGGTGTTTGTAAAAAATAGTTAGAAACTTTGAATGATATGGCTCAAAATCGTTTGGAATATCGCAGATGTATCTGTTCTTCGTTTTACTCCTCAAATTCTGAGCTTCTGAATTCTTCATAACTTTTCCATTTTTATTTTATTAATTTAGATTTCTTTCTCGAAGTGTATCTTTGATACCTACTCGTTTCTATCACCACTGGTACTATTGCTAATTGTATCTTTCTGGAATTTGACTTGACAATTTCATCTCTCTGTGCTAATGAGATAGAGCAACATAAACTGATGTACATACGTATAAGGTTTTCTATATTTTGACTGACTAAATGACTGACTTAGTGTTGATCGAGTTTTATCGAATAAGTTTGTAATGTGTTTACTAGTCTAAATGATTCGATACTGTGTACACCATATTTTATTAGTAAACAGTTGGAGATAGTCGGTATGGAACCCTATGGTGACTTACATTTCGTGTTAGTTGACACTCATCAGTAAGGCGTATCGGTCCACGATTAGTCAATGTAAACGAATGAAATCATTCCAATGTCATATCATGGTAACACAGTTTCAAGAATCCAAAAGAAAGATATCTTATCAGAATGACGACGGTTGGAAACTAGACTAAATGTTGCATTGTAATCGATTAAAAATGAGATACCTATCTTTAGACTATTGACTCAATTGAATACTAACATACTCAAAAGTTATATATCATTACTTCAATTAGGTTACCGTCACTAGTCGCTAGGACACCTTGGGTCTAGGGGTTGTACAAACTAGCACATATCAACAAAGAGCACTTAAAATCTTGAAATAACTGATATACTCTGATGGACTCTAACTCTTATCATCCTCTATCAGAATATGAGTAAGTTGCCAGTGAGCTATTCAAGCCAAAGATTGACCTTCTAAAAAAACGGTTAAGATATTCATAATGTTTAATCACTGTGTGATAACCAATGATCTATTTATCTAGTCTTTGAGGTTGATACGATTCTATCGATCCAAGTTACATTGTGACAATCAATCCGTAAGACTTGACAACTCGTTTGCTATTTTTCCTTATCAAGTAACTGGAGTTAGGGGGGGCTGTATCTTAACGATCAGTGTTTTAATAGGTCATGTTAGTTATGATAATTTTAAAAGGTTTGCATTGTGTTTTGTGGTCTTATTCCGTTATGCGATATACAGTTCCTCGGGTATATCAAACTCATCACACAAATCAGAAGCATGTAAAGAGTTGTCTTTTTAACACAGATTATGACACTTGGGTTGAAACATTGACTAGATGTCAAACTGATTTCCTTCGATTGTGATTCTGATTCATAATTTCTGACCTACCTTTTAACCCTCGGAAGGTTTGTGTGTGTAGATGTGTTGTGTCTTTGTAATAAATCAGTGTATCTGTTTATAGAGTAAAAAAAAACCCACTTGATTGAAGAAGGCAGAGGTTATCTGGATTCAATAGCAAAGTAGATAACACAATGGCGTTTGACACGAACGGTAATGGGTTCAAGTCCCAGAATGGACATTAATTCTGGCATGCATGTACATCCAGTCGACGAGTCCCAAGTAGGACGAAACGTGCTCTCTGAATTTGACAGCTAGGCATTATCCATTTCTGTTGAAAAGGGCTTATGACTTAAGATGCACATATGTTAAAAAGAGACTGGTCAATTGCAGTCCTAAACACAAAATGGAAAATGCAAAATGATCTGAATGATAAAAGAGGATGAAAGTAACTATTAATTAAAGTAAATTGAAGTGTTCCACTTCAGCTAATACTTTTAAAAACGTGACAATTTCAGTCTAGTAAACAACTCACTGCTTCGTACATGACACTTCTTTTTTAGATAATAAAAAATGTAATATGAGTTTTCAGACATTGACAGTTAACTCCACGAACTGAACATAATTAGACAAACAGTATAAACTAGGAGGTGCTGGACAACGGTTTCTTCCTGTTGTAGGACTCTTCAGCAGTAAGGATATATGACTCCAAACGAAAATCTAACCCAAGATATTCAATAATCATGGTAAGAGGTTAACTTTAACATCAATAGATCGTAATAAACGTCTACTTTACAATAATTGTCAACAAAATTCACTTACTTATATATCACAGTGAACTTATTCTTGACCTTCAACGTAGTAACCATATTTAAATGTTATTGTCGATAGGACTCAACACAAATTATAGATCTCCTGTATGATAAACTAAAACACCATGAACTGATGACATTCATTTCTGTTCAATCCAACTATGATCTAATTTCAAATCATGTTATATAATCCTGAAGGCAGTTATTATCGTCAACGATATACATAATGGACACAATTCAATAACTTACATCTTCGCTTCACTATTATAATCGATTCACTTCATGTAAAGATGATCATTTATAGGAGATAATTACCAACTCATCAAACATTTTATAATATCATACTTATTTCTTATATCCTGAATAATTCATTATGTTCTACCCTTTGTATCTCCTTTTTTTTTCAATCATAACAACTTACAATTATTAGATGGTAATATCTATGGTGCCGGTGCAACTGGAATCCATGCCGGTACTGGATTGATTCTTTCTCAAGCTGGTGGATTATTTGGTTTAGGTGGTGCTATGATTGATGGTTTATTAGCTGGATTATTATTAGCTTTATTATTATTAATTTCTGCTTTAATATGGGCATGTTGGAGATGTAAACCTGGATGTTGTGGTTGGTGTGCTGGTAAATCAAGTGGATTAGCTGGACGTAGTGCATGGAGTCGATTAGCTGCAATATGTTGTGCTGCTCCTGAAAGTGCTATTATTGGTAAGAGATTTTTTCAATGAATTTCTTTTTTACTTGTCATTTCAAATTACTGTAAATGTTTACAATTTATGAATCATTGTATAGTGATCAATGTCATGTATATCAAGTCATTCTTAATGCTGATGTAAGGTAATCAATATAAAACCCTTCTTAACCTATATTTCATGCTATTCGAAACTTACCAGCATGGCGTACTTGTAGTCTTGAAGGAACTGATGTTGCTTAGAGAATTCGACATCAAGTTAACCTACTACGTAGATAAGGACGTTACCACTGAACCATCCAGGTGACGACTATACACTTTGCTGTCGATTGTCAAATAACTTTAAACCTAGATCTAAGGTTTCCTTATGATCATTTTCAAATAACATTGTATAAAGTGTTATTTGTAATGGTTTATATTCTCTCTTTTTTATATTAAGTTTTGTTGTTTTGGACATCGACACTAGTATGAAAGTAAATTCAACTGACGAGTCCAAAATAGGACGAAACCACTAATTAACTTTACTTATGAAAACTGTTTTCGCTTTTTCTCATGTTAAGTTCTTGTTAATCATTTAACTATAGTAATTTTTTATCAAGATAAAACATTTTAATCTTAAGTGAGATATCAGTGTTCAACTTCAATAATTGTAACTCACTGATGACAATGGTGGATGTGTCGCTCGATTTCATGGATTAATTGAAGTTAGACATTAACACTATTGGATACCGACTAGTGGTCCAGTGGTTAAGCGTTCGAGCGGGAGACCGATAGGTCCTGTGTCTGAATCTCACGAGGCGGGATCGTGGATGCGTATTGCTGAGGAGTCTTGCAATGGGACGAAAAGACCGCCCAATACTTCCAGGTTTTCCATGGTGGTCTAGCTTCAATTGATTCATAATCTCAACTATTTAAGTTACTATAATATCCATAAGAACTCCTTATGATACAAATAAATATCACACTTGATGGAAAAACTATGGAGGATTCGGAATCTTTCACGTAACTAAGAAGCATCATTGATGAACGAGGAGTATTCAATGCAGAAGTAAAGGTAAGGATGGGAAATGCAAGGACAGAATACCTATAGTTTAAGAACATATGGAACTAAAAACAACTTTCATCTAATATCAAAGTCACAATCTTCAATTTAAACGTCAAGACAGTTCTACTGAATAGAACTGAAACTTGGAGAATTACCACAACCACTATCAAAAATGTACAAGTATTTATAAACAGTTGTCTAAGCAAGATATTCAGTATCCGTTGGTAGGATACCATGAGAAATAAACCTATTGTGGAAGAGAACAATCCAACTTCCAGTTGAAGAGAAAACTAGAACAAGACGCTAGTAGTGTATAGAACATACATTACTGAAACTATCAAACTGACGATGCGTTGATTGTAGTGCTGAAGAAACTCATATTAGGGCGAAACAGCCGTCCAATACTTCTTATTTTCCAAGGTTAATCTAACTAATTCAATCTATGATATAAACAATGAGCACATCAACTCAACATCAAGTAAACATGCGTGGAGATTTGAAAACTGATATTCTTTTTAAGATATTCATTACTGTCAATGTAAATATCTACTGAAAACATTCAATGGAAACTTGATAGTAGGTTAAAGTTCTGACAGTTATATGCTCTAATTCGATTCAGTTTGTACTATGTTGATTGGCCTATTTCTAATAAATCAGTATTAGTGAACTAATGAAAATAGAGATAAACTTTAGTGTATTTTACTATCAAATCGTTGTTGCTCGACTTTGTTGACATATGAATGTAGTCTAACTTCCATATTTTACCCTAATTGAAGAGAAGTCGAGTAAGGTATCATAGTCAGGGAATATATTAGCTAGTAACAAGAACAAAATGGATGTTCAAGTAACAAAATGCTAGCCAATATTATTACATGTGGACTGTTTACGGTATCGAAGGGTGGGTACAGAGATTGTTGAATCTCATTGAAATAATGAAATAATCAAAGTTAGATCACCAATGAATAGCTGGAAGCACTGGACGGCTAACGCATGCAAACACCTAACCTTCAAACTAATAACTCTTTATTTAACAGCGTTGATGTTTAACTTCAATTAGGCCAAAGGTTCTGGGTTCTATTCACGCGTTCGAGCTTGTGTATACTTACTGTTGAGGAGTCCCTTACTAAGGTGAAACGGTCATCCAGTGACTACGGGTTTTCAATGTTGGTCTAAGATTGATCGGTTTATGATTTCATTGCAATTATCTGACTTAACTAAGTGTAACTATGATTAATCAACCTTTCTTACATACGCCTGTTACTCCCAATTGAGTATAGGCCACCGACCAGCATTATCCAGCCAAGTCTGTCCTGCACCTTCCTTCCTAGTTCTATCCAATTTTTGTCCATTCTTCTCATGTCTGCCTCCATTGCTCGACGTCATGTGCTCTGTAATCTTCCTCTTTTCCTTCGACCTTGAGGATTCCAAATGAAGGCTTGTGTTGTGACGCAGTTGAGTGCTTTCCTCAATGTGTGTTTTATTCACTTCCAGTGCTTCTACCTGATTTCTTCCTTCACTCAAATCTGGTTTGTTCTCTCTCACACTAGTTTGTTGCTAATAATGTCCATGCAACGGATCCAAAGTATTTTGCTCAGACAACTGCTAATAAACACTTTTATCTTCCTAATGATGGTATTCGTAGTTCTCCAAGTTTCCACTCCATACAGTAGAAGTGTATTGACATTTGTATTGAAAATTCTGACTCTGTTGTTGGTTAACAGACAGTTGTTTTTGAGTTCCAGATATTCTTCAATTGTAAATATGCTGCTCTTGCTTTGCCGATCCGCGTCTTCATATCTGCATCAGATCCACTGTGTTCATCAATGATGCCGCCCAAATATGTAAAGGTTTTTATATATTCCCAAGTTTCTCCTTCAAGTGTGATTCGATTAGTGCATGCTGTATCGGAGAATCTTACTTTCTCTTTTATGTATGTTGAAACCTACTGCTACTGAGGTTGATGCTACACTGGTCGTCTTTCCCTGTATTTGTTGTTGCGTGTGCGATAGAAGAGCCAGGTCATCTGTGAAGTCTAGATCCTCCACTGTATCCCATGCTTCCCCACAAATGTTGACGTCTTCATGATCCAGACGATCACCAGGAGAAAGAGAAATGATGAGAGTAAGTAACCTCGCCCGACACCGGTCTTTGCTTTAAGCGAGTCTGTTATCTGTCCTCTATGCACGATTTTGCAGTTTACGATTATTCAACCACATTATTATTGTTATTATTTTCATTCATGAAAAATAATGTTTATTTCTTTATTTCCGTTTCCTTTATGTTCTACTAGTTAAAGAAAAGAAACATTTACTGGTAAGTAACTAAAACCTGTTTTTATTGTTGTCATAGTTGCTGTCAATACCATTGTTGTGTTGATTTCTTATCATTTGATTGGTTAGTCATTTGTGATCTTCTATGGTTCGATTCAGTTATTATGTATACTTTCTATGATACACGAAGCCTAATATGTATGACGAAAAGACTAAAATGAGTTGGAATGCTCAAATGTTAAACTGGATAATAATGTATATAAAGATTAGGTATTGTTACAATTTGAAGCCTTAGTGCCCTGTTAATGTATAACGTAATAATACCGCCAATTTGAGAGCAGTGATTTATCGATCGGATCAGTGATGCGTAAAACCTGTACGAGCAGTCTAGAGGTTTTATCGGTCCTACTTCCTGCGTAGCCTAGCCAGCTAAGTCCAGAACACCAATTTCAGCCTCTGCAATATGAATCATTTATTTCAAGCATTAGGGGTTTATATACCAATCAAACAGACCACATCGTACCAATAAAATAAGAAACAACATTTGTATAAGATTCAGCCAAATGTGGCTGTGAATGTGGGAGATAGTAATTGATAGACAGGGTATAACTCAAGAATGATAAATCGTATAATAATGGTTCATAGATCAAAATGAAGCTCACAATAAGAGGGACATGAATATGAAGAGTTCAGCTACTTAATAATTATACAATAAGAAATATATGTATAGTAATAGTCCAAAAATGGATCCCAACAATTACCATTCATTATCTTTATCGGAACATAATAGGTATCTATAAATAGTTTTGTCTTTTTGATCCATTCAATGACATATTGTTTAAGATCTTGTTTTAAGGTATACAGTTGAACTGTTTAATAAAAAACTACAAATGATGAATAGTATTGAGAATTGTTAATATCTTTTACCTTTATCAATTATCATATAACAAGATTATCGATCAAAATATCGATTTTTATAATATTATCCAATGTGCTAAACCAATGATACTTCAACCAGCACTAGTAAACTTGGATCAACTCTAAATCTTTATTAGTCCTCTGTATAACAACATCTCGCTTAGTTCTGTCTGTTTAATTTCACAACACAAATCTCAGCCTCCATTGTATAAATCATGTATTTTAAACATACGGGATTTATACAAAAGCAGACCTAAACAATAATCATCATACAAAATCAAACTAAAGTGTCTGTGAATATGTGACACTGTAACGAATCTATTAGGAATAAGTTAGAAATGATTAATCGTCTAATAGTAGTCTATAGATCAAATAGAAATTTATGATAAAAGGAATATGAATATACATAGGACATAGTTACTTATTAGTTATCTAATAAGAATCTATGTATTATAATAGGTCATGAATAATCCATAACAATTACCATTAATTGATCATTCTTTGCAAACTTTACTAAACATTAATAGTGACAATAGTGATATTAAGACAATATCTTTAGAGAATAAAGTTTCACTAGTTCACTTTTTATGTAAATAGAATTTATTTCGTTATATCTAGCTATTCTACTTTTTCTCGTTACTTTCCAGAGTGATAATGGCAATGTCGGGATAGTAGATGGAGCAGCGGTAAGTTTTATTGATTATTTTTGTTGTCATTTTGTTCATCGATATAATTAGAATATATACATATAGTTTTTCAATATACCGTTTATTATGAATCATCTCACAATAGGACAAAACGACCGTCCAGTGCTTCCAGGTTTTCCATGATGGTCTGCCTTCAAATGATTCATGATTCCAACTAGTGAAATTACTACAATCTCGACAAAACCTCTTCTGATACAAATACTGATATTCATATCCTTATAGTGAATTAGGCAGTGTTATTATCGTTCTGGACATTGCGTGTAGACAACTGTTGATATGAGTGTGATTGGCAAAACATATTGAAAGTTTGAATCGAGACCGGTTGAAAATTTCTAGAAGTCTGTGCTATTCAACTAAATCCCCAATCATATAAATTATCAGTATAGGGGTTTCGAGATTATTAAGTTTTTGATTGAGATCATAAACCGACTGATGTTAGAGCACCATTGGAAACCTGGAAGCACTGGACGGCCGTCTTGTCTTATTGTGGGACTCCTCAGCACTGACCAGTGGAGTTAATCTGTGTTGGGTAGAGACAGGTATCTACTTCAGTAAAATGGAAGATAGTCGCTCGATTTCGTGGATTGGTTGAGGTTAGACATTGACACAATTTGATGCCGGTTCAGTGGTCCAGTAGGTTAAGTGTTCACGTGCGAGACTGAATGCCCTGTGTTTAATTCCGCGAGCGGGATCGTGGATATGCACTGCCACTAAGGAGTGCAACAATAGGACAAAACAGCCGTCAAGACCCGAAAACTCATAGGATTGTGTACATTGATTATATGACAAGAATGCACCACAAATCAGAACCTACAACTTGAACGTAACTAATTCATAAGAGATTTTAAAACGGAACAATAATTAAGTGATTCATCACTATAGAGGACTTCTAGAAACCGTTGAATTTTCGCTGTTTAAATCATTAACTGATCTAGATCAACATTAAGAACCTGGAAGTGCCAGATTGGTGTTTCATCTTAGTATGGGACTTCTCAGTTGTGCGCATCCACGATTCTCCACCCGGAAACCAAATTTTCTGTCTGGCAAGTGAACGTCTAACCTCTAGACCACTGAGCCAACATCCAACGGTGTTAATATCTGACTTCAATCAATTCACGGTATTATATGGCTCTCATCCATTATCAGCTGTTAATTAATGTAATTTCCGGAGCGGTAAAACGTAAATCCACATTTAATAAGTGAGAATGAAAGTTTAGGATTAAAACAATACGAATATAACATTTAACGATCATTTTAATAATTACATAGTAAAAGCGGATATAAGCCTAAACAGCAGTAGGTTTCAACACACATAAAGGAAAATGTAAGATTCTCCGATACAACACAGCATGCACAAATCGAATCACACTTCACAGAGAAGCTTTGAAAGATATAAACACCCATACATATCAGGGAAACATCATTCATTAACACGATGAATCTAATGCAGATGTGAAGGCGCGGATTGGTAAAACAAGAGCAGCATATCTACAATTGAAGAACATCTGGAACTCAATACAACTCTCTGCCAACCACTATTAAAGTCATAATTGTCAATACACCTCTACTGTATAGGGTGGAAACTTGGAGAACTACGAATACCATCATTAGGAAGATACGAGTGTTCATTATGAGTTGTCTAAGCAAAATATTTCAGATCCGTTGGCCGGACACTATTAGCAACAAACTAGTGTGAGAGAGAACAAACCAGATTTGAGTGAAGGAAGAAATCAGGTAGAAGCACTGGAAGTGAATAAAACACACATTGAGGAAAGCACCCAACTGCATCACAACACAAGTCCTCACTTGGAATCGTCAAAGTCAAAGCAAGAGAGGAAGATCAAAGAACACATTACATCGAGTAATGGAGGCAGACATGAGAAGAATGGACAAAAATTGGATCTAACTAGGAAGGAAGGTGCAGGACAGATTGGGCTGGAGAATGCTGGTCGGTGGCCTATACTCTATTGGGAGTAACAGGCGTAAGTAAGTAAATAAAAGCAGACATAAGAAACTCCTTACGCAATAGTTTTCAGACATCCATTTCTCTCAGTTATTTTCTCTAGTTTGACATACTCATTATATCATGTTTCTATGAATCTTTCTTCACACAAATGTTTTCATCTTTTTTTTTTCATTTTTATTAACATAGACTGGTGGTATGACTGCAACAAGTCTACAATCATTACAAACTCAATCACGTATAGTTAAAGCACCTCTATCGGTAACCAACTATCCTATAGGACATAATCATAGATTAGATTTGACAGATCAGTAAGTTTCAATTTGTATTATTTACATGAAAAGTTTAACTTATAATTTAATTGTTACAAGTTTGAACTACGATTTGATCTTAGTCAGACAATCATTAAAGCAAAATTAGAAAACAATAGATAATCATTTCAACCCAGTATATAACTTCCTGGCAAGATGCATAAACTACGTCATGGAGGACCAAATCCAGTAAAACCGTCAGGTCTATAGTTTAACCTTTTCAGTATAAGGTTTGTTGATATTGTTGAATTTTCTTGAGCTAGACAGTCACAGAAGATCTGGTGGTATTAGACAGCTATTTTGTCGCATAATACGACTTCTTAAGAGTGCGTATTCACAACTCTACTAACTACTAGCCATGAGAAGAAATTTCTAGAGTTTTAGTGAGAAGCCTTGAAATGTCATTCAATCGTATCATGTGTGAAAAAGTTACCCACCGAAGATAATAGTTCACAAATCAATTCACTTTTTGAGAAACGACCACTGATATAATATTGAAATGTCTCTCTATCTCTCTACCTACCTACCTACCTATCTACCTGCAATTAACAAATTCTAAATGAAAATATTCGTTGGTGTAACTATAGTTTATGGATAACTTATGAACAACAATAAAGGAACCTTGAGTAAACTTACTTATTAGGGTCTAAAGGGGATTATAAGTTAATGTGAGGAAATGGAATTAGAAATTCGTGTTAGACTTTTCATCATGAACTGAAATCACCCATAATGCCATATGGATGTATGAACTTCATGCCAAAATCCATTAGCTCTTATCTTGAATCTGATTGGTTTGTCTATGTATAGTGTAGTGGATACTTTTATGTTCAACACGTTTCCGGTTTTGCTTTCTTGGTGAAAATTTCAGAATTGGAGCATCAGGTATTTCCACTATACGTATTGACCAACCAGTTATGGATGATTTAAGCGCACGTCAAAATGTCTACAATATGGAAGGCATGAAAGTTGATTGTGTTGTCATTACTAAGAATAGTAAATATGTTGTAACTGGATCTGGAATGGGACCACCACAAGTATGGGATACTCAGGTAATTTAATAAAGTAGTAATGTTTTCAATGTTTTTTTTTTTTTTGATAATGTACATTTATACACATTATCTACTGATAAGATTTGTTCAACGTAGTTCTTTGTCGACTACTTTCAACTAACTAATATCAGTTATAGTAATATTCAATATGAGATCTGGTATATGTATGTTTATTGATCCAAGTAACCATGATTCATATCAGCATATATCAATAGAAGAGAGTTTATGATAAGCTGATTCAAGGAATTCAGTTTTACCTCTAGTGGAAATCGAACTAGGGGGTATTTATTCCCAAAAGAATACACCATTAAGAGAAATATATAGAATAATTACAACCATGTCGCTGATTGATTTCATATCAGATTACTTAATAAATAAACGTTTATTTAGTGTTGAACGCTCTGTACTGTGATATCAACTCATTGAACCTAATAGCCCTGACATCAAGGATTAGACAAATATGATTGGTGTCATTCAGGTAGTGAATAAGAACGAAGAAACACTGGATAATTGTCTCGTCTTTGTGTGAGAATCTTCAACTATGTACACCTATAAATCCTTTGAGGATTAGATACAGGGTCTTCAGATCTTTCAGCAAGTGCTTAACCTTAAGACCACTGAACCACCATCCGATTGTATACGTATTTTACTCTAAACAATTCGTCATTTCCACAAACCTGACATTAGTTACTAATCAGTGATTGATCAATCAAATTGTTGATCTGTATTTTGTCTACTGCAATTGATTATTTAAAGTTATGCAATCACTGCATCTTTCAGTGTCTGTGATTAATATCATTAAGAATTGGCACATATTCACTCTTAATAATTCCTTGCTCTCTCTATTTCTCTTGGTGCAATATTTCTACAGTCTGGTGATTTATGCAAAATTATGGATGGTCAAGAATTCGGTTGTACAGATTTACATTTGGCTTGTGATGATTCCGTTCTAGTTGCTCAAGTATTAGATGATATCACTGGATTGGATACACTCAATGAACCAAGTGAAATTCGTGTTAAACGTCTACAGGTAAATGTCAAAATATAATATTCTTTTGTTCCTATGAAAATAGGAGAAATCTTGAGTGTTTCTCTCTCTCTCTGTGTGTGTGTGTGTATCAGTCTATCGCAACGTTGAATCTGGTACGTCTGTACATCGGTTCGAGTTGCTATGCAATCAGCACATATAGATGAAATTGTTAAGTTGAATCTCAAAGGTAGGAATAGTATTAAAGGTGATAGAAACGATTAAACATCCAAGATACAATTCAAAAGAAGTTATAAAGAATTTTGAAGCGTAGACCAACAACGGATGTATCTGAACCATTTGTAACTATTGTTTACGACAATCACGTGGATCCCTATATGTATATAGTTTGTATATTCAATGTAGGTTAATTTATGATGTAACTATACTTTAATAATAATCTTCAATCAATTTAAAGTGATCATAGGAAATTTCACTTGCCTCCAAACAACTTCAAATATAAATTACCTGAATGAAGATTTCAGTCTACAGTTTAGACTACAGTTCTTCTTAAAAGATTTAAGATGATTCTTTGTATCAATGATGTTATATTATTCAAAAGAGTTCATATACATTCTTGATTATATCTTGAGAAGACTTGTCAACTAGAATTCATGTTAAAGTTTATTGACCTTGTGTGTACTAGTTTATCTATAGTCTAATGTTCTAACCTTCAACTAATGATCTACTTCAAATACCATGATTAACCTTTTTGATGAAATTTTATTCTTTGAGCTCGATGGTTTGATCGTGGAGCTTTCAACGTTTTTCTAAACAATATCATCAGCACAAACTTCATTGTTCTTCTGAACAATGAAAAATTCACGACCAAACCATCTAAATTCAGAGAATAAAACTTCATGAAAATCATCCACTTCAGCTATTAAGGAATCATTCTTTACACATATACATGCCATTAATGATAGAAAGAAAAACGGATCAAACATTACCGACTTAATGAACAATAATTAAGGAATAACAGAAGGGATATTAATCGTAGATAAGTCCAATGGTAATAGTCACAGTCCATCAAATCAGTTCTAATCTCATTATAGTTGACTTTCGATTAGAAGGTTAGGATATTGTCAAGAAGGGATCAACGAATTAACTTTCCTTGTTATTACATAATAGTTATTTCTTTAAAGGATGACCTTAAGTACCATATTTCCGTGATAATATTTGTCTGTCACCTAATTGGTTGTTATCCTGTTAAGTTGGTTAAACTTAATCTAAACTACATGGTTATCGTATGTTGATAAAATGAGCAGTGATTAAACGTTCACACACAAAACTGAAGGTCCTGGACTTGAACCCTGCGTAATGGATCATCGATATGCACTACCACTGAGGAGTCTTATACTAGGACGAAACAACCATCCAGTCCTTCCAGGTTTTCAATAGTAGTAGTACTGGTCTAATATTGATCAATTCATGATCATAATCAAAATGAATAGAGTTGTCCCATTTCTAAAAGTTTCTTCTTTTCGATCTGTATTAACATATGTACCATCTTTTGTTTGTTTTTGTTTTTTGTTTTTAGTTATGGGATTTTGCTACAGGTCGACAACTTGAAATGCCAATTGAAATTATGTGTACAGCTACTTGTATTACACGATCAAGTGAATATGTTATTATTGCACAAGTAACACAAGAAGGACCAACTATATTAGTATGGAATTTAACTGGTAATCAATCAGATCATATTATACCATATCATCCAGTGAATCCATTATTAAAAGATTCTGTATCATATTTAAATATTTCATTAGATGATCGTTTAGTTGTGGCTGGATTAAATAATCCAACAGATGAATTAGCTTACTTTATGGTGTTTGATTTAACTGCAAGTTATGTGGTAAGTTTTGTTTGGATTGTTCTCTTTTGAATAAAAGTGACAAGTTTACAACTTATAACATTCATATAAATCTGTCAATCCATCATATAATTTGACTCAATGTCAATAAGGTAAAAATGAGTCTACTATTTACCGACTTCAATCACTTAACATCAAATTGTAGTCCATAAGATGGTAACACAGTTATATACACGCTCAATTGTCTAGAGGTTAAGTGTTCACACGCCAGACTAAAGGTTATGGGATCGGTTTTCGCGTGCAGGATTGTGGATGCACACTACTGAGGAGTCAAGTGTTTCCAGGTAGTCTAACGTAGATAAGATCACTTAGACTAGTAGTCATGCTGTAAGTTTATCGATCGAATCCGATCAATATTAAAAGACTTTACAAACATGATCATGTTCACTAATTAATGATCAGTTATTTGTAAATTATCCTACCAGAAGTCAGTCATATCCTGACTATCTTAGTGATAATGTTTCATACTGTGAAATTTTATGATCCAGTTTCAAATCCACTATGACGTATTAATTCCTTGAAGATTACTAGGACATCTTACTGACGACTACTGATTAACATGATGTTCTAGATCAAGAGTAATTTCACAAATGTAAACGTTACAAAGTGCTTAAAACGCCTATAATGATACACATAATGTTCAGATCATAAACATATAACATGATGACATCTATTTTCCATTAATTTCGTTTAAAATGGTTAAATGAGACTATGCAATAGTCATTTATAAAAGCTTACTGGTAGCCTTTTGAAGAATCGTAAAAATAATTAACCAAAATTGTTGTTAGTTGGGGGAAAAAAACAGATTGTTTAATTGGATTATATTCGTCGGATAGTAATGACAGGGAAGCAGAAATATAATTTCTCTCTCTCTCTTTCCCTCGTTCTTCTATATTCCCAGTAGGATCCATAACCTTCTATTTACCGGTTGACATTGATCAATAATGAGCAACCACTAAGACCTTAACACTTATTGATCTCCCAGGTCTTTCTTACCCAGTTGCCTAATTAGAAGATGAAGACTTGGAACAAAATTATTCTTTATTTTATTTCAATTATAACTTGAAATAGACAATAGTATTCTTGAAATATCTGATCACAAAATAACATAATTATGTAATTACAATGTTGTATACATAACCTAGTCAAATATGATCTAAAACCGGAGTAACAGGTGAATAGTTAACTAGTGTAAAATGTAAAATACTACGACATAACAACTATATATCGGTCAAATGTAAGCTTAGAAATAGGAGAATAATATAATACAACAGTTCAAAGGTTTACCAATTATGATAGTCTCACAAGTTGCACTTACTTACTTACTTACTTACGCCTGTTAACCCCAATGGAGCATAGACCACTAACCAACATTCTCCAACCCAATCTGTCATGGGCCTTCATTTCTAGTTCTATCCAGTTGTTGTTCATTCTTCTCATATCTGTCTACATTTCTAATGTCATAATGGATAAATTGGTTATCATGATGCATCAAATCTTCATAACATTTTTATAACAGAAAAAAGAAATTCACTCGGTATTGTTGTTTACTTGAATCTTCCCATTGATGTTAAGGACTGTAAATGATCAGTCTCATATTGGCATATGTGCATATTGTACCGATGGTTTCGATATTGCCTTAATTCACAAGCATTCTATGCAAAGATGGGTAGTACCTAGCAATGGAATCCAAGACACGCGTTTCATCCTATTTCAGATTGATCAGCTGGACGTACCTACATTTGAGTTAATGTTCACTCTGTGACTCGAACCCAGTACCTTTCACTTCAAATACCATTGTATTATCCACTTAGCAACTCAGTGATAATAACCACCTGCTTGTGTAATGGGGTGAAGTTTAATTCACTTGATATTGTTTACTTGATTCTTCTCATTGATGTTGAGGATTGTAATTGATCAGTCTCTTATTAGCATATGTTCATCCTGTACGGATTCTCTCGCGATTGCCCTAATTCACAAACATGATAAGCAAAGATGGATGAAAAAAAAAACAAAAAACAATAATCCTTGTGTTTCTTCTATAACCGGGTTAAACATTTCAACATTACTGTTTCTATCAAATAGATTAATCATTCAGTAGGTATATTATAATTTAAGTAAATAGTTAAACTTACATACCCATAAAACATATCTTCAGAATTCCTTAATTATTATCATTTTATAAGTAGTTGAATCCAATTACATTGTTACTATGTTGTCATTTGTAAAATCAATAATTAACACTTTTTATTACTGAAATAATAACTGATGTATCATGATGATAATGATAATGATGATGGTGATGATGATACCCACCAGTAGGCATATAAGCAGAGAAAACACATCAAACGTTTTTATTGTAGTAACTAGAGAGGGGGGTTAGTTACATTCAGTTGATAAGGAGTAACATAGTAGCATAGTAACAAACATTAAAAAAAAATAGTTTAAAACTGTATGTTTCATTACCGACAATATTGATCATCAATAATGTAAAATGTCAAAAATATAGTTTAAGTCTACATATTTTCATTACCGAAGAAAAAAGGTAGTTGATAAATGTGATAAAAACACAATGATCCATTTGTATGAAATGGATCAAATAAATACATTTTAGAATATGATAAACAAAAATTGGAAGTAAAGATGAGGATAGTGACTAACATTGGAAGAATACAAGAGGTGTGTTTCGTCCTTCTGGGGGGGGGCGACTCATCAGCTGGATGTACCTGGATCTCGGAAACTTTCATTTATTAAATTATATTGTATTGAGTTTATGTGATGAATGAGTTTGGTTATTGTAAAAGTGTTAAACATAAACCTAATCACAATTTGATGGAGAAACTATAGAAGATGTAAGATCTTTCATGTACCTGGACAACAATATCATCGACGAACAAGAAGGATCAGATGCAGACCTAAAGGTGAGGATTGGAAAAGCAAGCACAGCATTACTACAATTAAAGAACATATGGAATTCCAAACAACTTTTAACCAATATCAAAGTCATAATCTTCAATACGAACGTCATGACAGTTCCATTGAATGGAGCTGAAACGATGAAGACTACTACAATCATCACCAAAATCGTACCAGTATTTATAAACAGTTGTCTACATAAAGTACTCGAAATCTGTTGGCTGGATAGCATCAGCGACAACCTACTATGGAAGAGGATAAACGAGATTCCAATTGAAGAGGAAATTAGGAAAAGATGTTGTAAGTGGATAAGACATACATTACGGAAATCACTAAATTGCATCACGAGGAAAGTGCTAACTTGGAATTGTGAAAGGAAATAGAAAAGAGGAAAGTAGAATAACATACTACATTGAGAAATGGAAGAAAATATGAAAACGATGAATAACAACTAGAAACAACTGGAAAGGTTTGCCCAGTACAGAGTTGAATAGAGAGTGTTGGTGGGCGGTCTTTGCTCCTCCACGAGGGGTAACAGGCGTAAGTAAGCAAGATTGTCAAAACTTTTCAGGTTAAAGGTTGATAAAATGATGATATAACTCAACAAAAACAATATACTTGATTCATTTCAATTAGTTTGTGGAGCAGGTGAGATATTTATCTGTCTATGAATAGGTGAATACCCTGAAAAGAAGTTCTATTTAACATATTCTTAAGGCGGAATTATGCGATTATACATATCTCTAAAGCATCGCGAACATGGGCTATGACTACTGAATAAGTAATACTGAGGATAGATGTAAATATAACATATCAAGATCCTGTATTGATTGATATACTTTTGATCCCCTATTGGCTCAGATACTTTAGTCATGTATTACGCATATGTAATAATTGGTTACTTCAAGACTCAATAAGTCGATGGTTATAGTGTTGGGTGTTTGAAGAAAGAAAAATACTGGATTGCAGTTCTTATCTGAACAATAATACAAAGATTATATGAACATCCAGTTAAAGAGTTCTAAATAAGTGGCAATTCACTTAGTGGATTCCACTACTTGCCTTAATGTATCTATACTATAGATATAAAGTGAATAAGGTTATTTTTTACAAAATGAGGTATTCTTGTACTTATCTTTGTTATCAACAAAGAGTTGTGAAGATTGTTGAATTTCATTGAAATCATGAAATAATCTTAGTTAGTCTACTATTGAGAACCTAAAAGCATTAGATAGCTGTTTCATCCTAGTATAGGATTCTTTAACAGTTTGAATCTACAAACACTGAAACGGTAATCAAAACTATAACATTCAATCTGGCGCTTGAAGGCTTTGATCTCTGGACCACTGGATAGGGAATACAACAGTGCTGATGTCTAATTTCAATCAATTCATCACTATCCAAATAACCTTTAAAATATCACTTGTTTTGTCCTTCTTTCTTTCAAGAAATAAGAGATAGTACAGTCAGAGAGTGAATGAATGAATCCAATTATATTTTTTATTCACTTAGTTGTGTGTAATGAAAACAGTTTTCATTTACTCTTACTTCAAACTGGGATAACTACCTTTTATTCTAAGTTGACTGAATTTACTTACTTAGGCCTGTTACTCCCAATGGAGCATAGGCGATTAACCAGCATTCTCCAACCAACCCACTCTGTCATGGGCCTTCCTTTCTAGTTCTATCCAATTGTTGTTTATTCTTCTCATATCTATCTCCATTTCTCAACGTAATTTGTTCTGTGGTCTTCATCTTCTCCTCCTTTAAATTCGATGATTCCATGTGATGAGGGCTTGCCTTGTGACACAATTGAGTAACGAAATCAAAATATACACCAAATTGTGTTTTGTTACGTATTCATCGATCATTAGGATTTAGAAAACAATCAAACAGAAGCAGACCTCTTGTTTATATGTATATGTGTGTACACCTCGTATATACATTTGATAATAGTTTCATCAACTCTTAGTTGTTTGTTATATCCCTCAGGAAGATAGAACACAAGTGTATCTGAACTGAAACTGTATACATCAACACTGTTGAAACTTATCTAACGGTTGTATAACTAATCGTTCTTCCTGTTTATTGCGATATTGAATATTTTGATTGTTTGATAAAAGCACAAATGAAAACTACAAAATAAAATATTTTGATAAGACTATCCTGAACCGATGACCTACAGGGATTCTGGTAAATGACATTGTGAAAGGCCAGTGAGTGAAGCATTAATCAGAAACCAGGTTTTTGCGAAAACTTACCAAAATACGAAAGAACATCAATATCAGAGAGGTTTGAGAGCATGGATACGATCAATCAATCAATCAATCAATCAATCAATCTGAAAACGAATCTCTATATCTCTGTAGTACTGACCAAAACATGACACAAATCCATGAAGTTACTGACAAGTGAACTGAACCATGTTGGTGGGTGTAGATTACCTGGTTGGAATTCGTGAGATGATATCAACCAATGGTTAGAGACCTTGAATGTGGCATGATTCAAAGCCGTTTGCAACAGTTTGGCGTAGGTGTATCCACTCTTTGTAATCTCCCAAATGCTAATCTTCTGAATTCTTCATGCCTCTTATTTTTCCTTTCCAAATTTATTTCACTGGATTATACTCCTTGAATAACATCTTCAAACCTAAATTTTACCCATTACTGCTTATACTCTTACTACCTCTACCACAATGGGATTTGAATCGACAACTGCATCTCTGTTCTAATGTGGTATGGCAACTTGGACTGATGTATGTACGTAGGAGGTTCTACGTTGTTACTGACTGACTTACTGATATTATTTAATTGTAAAATCACGAGTCATATCTGCTAGAGCTACAGTAGTCGTACTTTGCGTTCAATCATTAAAGTCATTGTTTTATTTGTATTGTATCATGTCGTATAGATTTCTCTGAACATCATATACTGCAATTTGGCATAATATCATACCTCGATTCTCCAGTCTCTCTATATATCATTTTCCAACCGTAATCATATGAAAAAAAACTGTCTCTTAGACAACTGATCTTCTATAGGTTTCGTACTGTTGAGTTATATTCTAAATCAAGCAAAATGCCAAATATCATACACAAACATTAACTTCATTCTGATTGATTCACTGTGAAAGTCATCTGTATAGCATAGTCTTGTCGAATTCTATTTAAACCACATTGAAAGGATCCAGAATTCAAAAAAAAAGAGGGGGGGGAATGAGACTATCATTTATGAATGACCTTTGAGTGACGTTGAAGTAACCTTGTAACTATCTACCTAATAACTAGGATTAAATAAGGAGGATTAGAATTATGATGGTTAAGATGAGGAATTAGATTTGAGCGGTTTTCATCACAAACTGATCTCAACTATAATCCTATAACTCAATGCCATAATCCAAGACTTATCATCTTATATCTGATTGGTTCATCATCCATAAATATATAGTCTTGCCACTTTTATTTACTTACTATCAAAATAGGAAATAAATTACCTTATGTGTGTGCCTGTGTGTGCATGTGTGCCGATCATCACATATATATATATATGTACTTGGATATGTAAGTGTATGTATGTGTGTATATATCTACTATTTACATTGTGGATTTTCATTATTATTTTTTTCTAATTTTTGTCTCCAATAGAACTAATTTAATATTGACTGATGGATTGGATACATTGAATTAAGACTACTGTTAACTTATGTTACATAATTTGTTCAGTCATATGATAATTGACACAATCTTACAAGAATGGGATTGGTTATTGTGAAAATGTTGTGCGCATAATTCTGATTGGTTAATGTTTGTGTTTGTAACAAGATTGTTTTCTACAGGATGAGGGGACTGGGTAACTCGATGCCTAATCTACCACTTTTATCGGAACATCGGATCGGATAGTAATAGCTCTAGAAGAGCTACAAGCGGGTATTTATGTACTTACATCTATATATGTATGTATGTAGGTTTATATCTGAAGATTAATCTACTTTCTGGACATCATGGATAAATTCTTTTACCAAATTGATTGATGTTAGACTGATTATACACCATGATGGTGTACAAATGGATCTTGCTCATTCAAGTCTATAAATAGACAAATGTACAATTTGTTTTTTGTTTTTTGTTTTTTTTAAAAAGAAAGAAATTACTCTTCGTCTTGGTTTTGTAACAAAAACAAGAAAAGATTAATTGATTCTTAAAGCGATCAAATGTGTGGTTCTTTCATTTATGTCTGTCTTATAATCAGATTTCTTCTAATATGTACCATAAATTGCCTATAATCTATGTTTTATGATAATAATAATAATAATAATAATAATAATAATAATAATAATAATATATTTGATATTTATGGTGGCATTCATAGAATTTAAGAATTCAATAGTTGAATCGAATCTAGATCTTCGTTTCTTAGTCGACGGTTCTTATCATGCAACCGCACTGGAAGTGGATAGGATACACATTGAGGAATCAACACAACTGTGTCACAAGACAAGCCTTCACATGGAATCCTCAAGGCCAAATAAGGAGAAGAAGAAGAAGACCAAAGAACATGTTACGCTGGGAGATGGAGATAGACATGAGAAAAATGAACAAGAAATGGATGGAACTAGAAAAGAAGGCCCATGACAAAGTGGGTTGGAAAATGCTAGTCGGCGGGCCTGTGCTCCATTTGGGGAAGGAGTAACGGGCGTAAGTAAGTAATCTAGAACTTCAGTACATAGATCAGCTGAATCATTTCAACTATTGAATGATTAAAACAAACCTAGATCAGTATTATAACATGTAGAGATGAAGATGATGAAGAGATGATTTATCAATATGGGGTTATGGAGATTAAGTTTTTTTGATTGAAGTCATGAATTGATCAAGAGCCTGCAAGCACTGGACAACCGTTTGTCTTATTGTGAGACTCCACAACAATGATGTTCACCTGGAAACTTGAACACTATAGGACGAAACGAAACACGTTCTGTATTTCATTGCTGGCAATCAATCATCTTTTGTTTTATTTATTACCTTTTCATAGGGTATACATCAACCGAAATTTATCACATTCAATGCTAAAGCTGAAGCTACCGAAATCATTGGAAATGATGAAGCTGTGACAGGTTAGTTTCTCTTCAATATTTCTAGAATGATCGTATAACTTAATCACATTGTGTAGATAATAAGATTTGAAAGCTGTAAGGGTATATCTTCTTGACCATTTTTGGAAATGTCAAAGAATAATTACAGTGATCATAGACTTAATTGTAAAATGTTAGTTGTCTGCAAATGACTGACCAGTTCTAGGTGTCTCAATCTAACAGGTGGTTAGCCTCAGTCCGATAAGTTAAATGATAGAGTCTAAGGCTGTTAACAAGGTGATACTCGTTCGATTCCCAACAGGGGAAATTGGTCCCTTTAAGACTTCAGGTATGTTTAGCTGACGACTGCCGACTAACACGAAATCTAGGTCAAGCAGAGTATCTCACAGACTGCGTCTATTATTCTAACATCAGATATTTGATAAACCCAGAATACAATCGAATAATTTGATACGTAATGCACTACTTATTTAGTTATTTACTTGAACACATAAATATTGATACAAAAGGCACCGAATACATATGCGCCACACAAGTCACTTGATTTGTGTGTGGGGTGTGATACTGCCTGGATGCCCGAACAGAAGCAGGTAGTTTTCTTAAGCGGTCAAGCCCTGAGCTTTTGATCTACAGGTCTAATCCACAAAGTAGTAGAGCAACGTCAAGAGATGCAGTCCTATGGTATCCGTTGACTAACAATTAGTCCATACATCATTCTCTCACTCAGGATCTTGAAGCCTGTGTACACTATCAGTGTGGAATCATGGTTTTCCAACTCCCCTTGGTGGATCCTCCATATCCACGAACTCAGTTAAAACACCGGACATTCATTTGTTGTTCTTTCGATTTTGTAGAGAACACACCCTCCTCGAGAAGGCATTGAGGGAGACTTCCCTAGCAGTGGTTGTATGCATGTAGCTATGTGAGAGCATTTCGAGAAGGAGAACCAACTCTTTACACCCTCGACCGTACCAGGGCGTTTGGGGGCTATAATGCACTCCAGTTATATCACACTGAAAATAAACGTGATGCACGATTACATCATTCTGTTATCATATTTTTATAACGGTCTTCTTAATGTTTAAATGGTAAAATAGTTTTTGTGAATTTTCTTAAATGAATTCTTCCCCTTTTTCTTAGATGAATGATATAGCTGTTTATTTGATCTCCATGACAATTATGAGCTTAACAACAATCATGACGAACTTTTGGTCAATTTTTAGCTAATTAGGAAACGGAGAAAAACCATAATATTTAAATGTGTAACTAGATGTTACATAATTTATATGTTTTCTACAGACTACTATACTTGTAAATTGAGAAAACAACGACACACAAATTCATCCATATGGGTGTTGGTTATCCATCTACTCTAACTTGTACTTACTTACTTACTTACTTACGCCTGTTACTCCTCTTGAAGGAGCATAAGCCGCTCACCAGCATTCTTTATCTAACCCTATCCTGGGCAATCTTTTTGCAACTCTTTCCAGTTGTTATTCATCCTCGTAATAGGAATCAAATAGATTTCTAATAGTTCGCACAGTGTCCATAGTTTTAGGTTTACCTATTTAGGGTTTGGGTTATAATGCAAAAAGTGATTGCTTTGTAGTGTTATAACTTTTAGGTTGTGTACCCTGTTAATCGATAACGTAATGATTATTTATTTATTTATTTTTAACACATAAGCATTTGTACAAGGAGGCACCAAATACATATGCGCCACACGAATCTCAATTGATTTATGTGAGGGCTGTGATACTGCTCGGGTGCCCAAACCGAAGCAGGTAGTTTTCTTAGGGGGCCATACCCCGAGCCTTCGACCTGGACGTCTGACCCACAAGGTAGTGGGGTATCGTAAGGAGATGCAGTCCCATGGTAGCCGGTGACCAACGATTGGTTCATATGCCATTTGTTCCTTCAGGATACTGGAGCCAGCCCATGTGCACCATTGGTTTTGGATCCGGTTAAAGCGCGGGAAATTCGCTTTTCGTCCTCTCATTTTCGTAAACAGCACTCGTGATGTGAGAAGGCAATGAGCAGGACTTCCCTGACAGAGGCTATATACGCGTGGCAATGTGAGAGCATTTCGAGAGGAAGAGCGGACTCTCCCCACTCTCGACCGTACCAGGGCATTTGGGGGCAACGTAATGATATCTCCAATTAGATATCAGTGAATTATTGATGAGACCAAGGACGCATAAAACTCGTGCGAGCAGTCTAGAATACTGATTGGTTCTGCTTCCTGCCTAGCCCCTGCCTGTTAATTCCAGAACACCAATCTCAGCCTCTCTGATATGAATCATGTTTTTCAAACATATGGGGTTTATATACCAACTAGACAGACTAGACCGTACCAATAAAATAGGAAACAGCCAAATGTGACTGTGAATGAGGGAGGTAGTAATTGATAAACAGGGAATAATTCAAGAATGGTAAATCGTATAATAATAGTTCATAGGTGAAGATAAGGCTCATAATAAGAAAGACATGAATATGGATAGTTTAGTTAGATAACAATTATACAATACAAAATATAAGCATCGTATTGGTCCATAAATGCATGCCAAAAGTTACCATTCATTATGCTTATCGGAACCTAATATGTAGCTAGATGCATTCATGAATAATGCACTAAAATGTAAAGAGTAATACCTGATTATACGTAAATATGAATGGTAGATAACAGTGAAATTTATTCCATGCATTATTTTTCTTATTGATGACTTGTCAGCTGAATGCATCCGCATGTCAAATTTGATTTTCATTCTTGGAATCGAATCCAGTACTGTGTGTTTCAAACATCATTGTGTTATCCACATAGCAACTAAATTTAGATATCATACTGACTTGTGAAATGAAAAGAATTTTAATGCAATGGATCTTCATATTAATGTTTAAGATTATAATAGATTAGTCTTATATTCTTTCAACATTACACCCCCCCCCTCCTCGTCCATCCATCTCTACTTTGTTTTGATTAATTTGAATATAATTTATTAGGTACACGTCGTGGTGAATTATTTGTATGGAATTTATTAACTGGACGAGTTATGCGTCAAATACAAATAAGTGCAACATTAGAAGGTGGTAATTTAACTATGTTACCACCTCATACAGAAACAATACATTGTGTTAAATTATCATCAGATGGACATTATTTAGTAACTGGATCACAAGATCAAACAGCTAGAATATGGACAATGCCTGATGAACGTTTATTGCATACTTTAGAAGGACATGCTGATGATGTAAGCTATTCAAAGAAGATTCTATACATTATTCATTGTGATTGTTATTTTCTTTCTTTATAGAATTATGATTGATAATATAATCAAGATATATATATATATATATATACATATATACAATAACGGGGCGAATTTGTATGCCTAGACTAAATTGTAACACTATGGATCATCGTCGAACAATCAGTTGAATGGAACATGTCAGGATATATCAACTTCATTGATTAGGATAAGGTATGTAGATAGAAGAACATTAAGGGAATGTTTTCAACACTATGGAGTTTCTGAGAAGATTGCCAATATTATCCGGAATTCATATGACGGACTACAGTGCAAAGTAGTGCATGGAGGACAGCTGACAGATTCATTCCAAGTAAGGACCGGAGTCAGACAAGGCTGTTTACTCTTTCCCTTCTTCTTTCTTATGGTGGTCAACTGGATTATGAAGACCTCGTTATCTGAAGGGAAAGCACGGAATACAAGTGACAGCTCAGAATCAGTTAGACGATTCGGACTTTGTAGATGAACAAATGCAGATGAAGACAACTAGTGTAACAGCAGCCACTTCATCAGTAGGTCTCAACATATACAAAAGAAAAATCAAGGTCCTCAAACATAACACTCAGAGAACACCAACTGAATCACGCTTGATGGTGAAACTCTAAAAGATGTAGAATCCTTCACATACCTGGGAAGTATCATCGATGAACAAGGAGGATCAGATGAAGACGTAAATGCGAAGATTGACAAAGCAATAGGTGGACATCTTGAGATCACTTTACGGTTGTTTAGAGATCGTCCATAAGTTATAGTCTCACCGTATTTACTTCTTAGGCTTACGTAAAGTAGTTTGTGAATTAATTTCTTATTTCTTATACGTTATCATCATCCTTTCATGGAAGTTGGTAAGCAATAACTAAAACGGTAATTTTAATCATGACATGACCTTGAAAACTCATCTTAGTATCTGATTGGTTTGTTTATATTCTAAATGTGTCACTTGATTCATGGCTATTCTAGTCTATTATATCATTTTGAGTTAATTTCTGACTAAAGTTTTAAAGGATTCACCTAGCTGAACTGTTTGTAAAACCTATTAGTTAATCTGAAGTAAATGTTAGTTCCCATTTATTTATCCCAAGCATCTCTAGGTTGTATCTCCTCATTTCGTAAGCAATTTGGAAGACTCTCCCAGCCTCCCACATTGTACGAACATTCCATGTGCCTAAATAAATGGTTGCTCTGGTTCTCAGAAGGGGCATCGGCCTCATGAATTCCGAAGGAACTCGGCCTTTATCATGAGGGGTCATAACTCTTCTAAATGAAGACCTTCTGACTCCCAGGGCAGAGTTTAAATGGTTTGAATACTTTTTCTGGTTAGCGTTTTTTAGCGAGTTAGTTTTCTCCGGGATGGAGTCGCTAACCCCATACTCAACCCTCCTCCTTTATCCGGACTTGAGACCGGAAGTAGCCCCCGAAGGGAGTCCAGGCGGAGTTATTAATTCACATAGTAGAGAAAAATTAACTAATTGGATGTCAACTGTGTTTACCGGTTAATATTAGTTTTCAATTAGGACCGACAAATTCAAAGAAATTCTATTCAAGTATAGGGGTTGTGGAGAGTATTAAGTTTTTTGATTGAGATCATCAATCGATTGATTTTAGACCATCGTTGAAAACCTGAAAGTACTGGATGGCCGTTTCTTCCTATTGTGGGACTCCTCAGTGGCAGTGCGCATCCACGATCCCGTTCGCAGGATTCGAACCCAGAGCCTTTGGTCTTGTAAAACTCTATTAAAACACATCGATTAATGATGTAATGTGCATTAAACTTAAGGTAATAACTGATGGATTTGGAGCAAAACATGTGCACCCACGATCCCACTCGCATGATTCGAACACAGAGCCTTTGGTCTCGTAAGGTTCTATTTGAACATAATGACTGATGATGTAATCTGTATTCAACTTAAGGTAATAATTGATAGATATGAAGTAATACATTTAAGATTTTACTTTACTATTTTACAATTTTTCTTTAAATTTCAGGTTCTTAGTGTAGCAATTTCATTAGATTCAGAAGTTGTTGTCACTGGTAGTTGGGATGGTTCAATACGTGTATGGCGTGTACGTGATGGTAATCAAATGTGTTGGTTCACATCAAATATTGAAATATTACAAGTGAAAATAAGTAATGATAAACGTGCATTAGTTGCACTAGGTGAAAGAAGTGGACATCGTAAATTAATTATGTTACAAGTATTACGTAATCGTACAAGAACAACAACTAATCTACGTACAGCTGGTTCACGTATCACTTCATCATTATCACCGCCAACACCAGGTTATTCACCATCATCACCTGTTATTATGGCATAGAAATAATTAAGAAACAATGATTATTATCAGTATTTATTTCGTATTAATCTGAATTGAATCATTTCAGCTAATATTCTTCTTCTTCTTCTTCTTCGTCTTTGTCTTTGTCTTCTTCTTTTTCTTTGTTAACATGTATACTTACACTATTACATCATCATGATCGATCTCAATTCATTTAGGAGTTATGATATTATTATTACATTTTGTTGTTGTTGTTGTTGTTGCCAGAAATAAACATGCGAATACTACTTATATTCTACTTATTATTATTACTATTACTATTACTATTAGTATTATTAGTAATATTTATGTTCAATAATACAAACGTTGATAAATACACAATACAGTGTCATTCTATTTTCCTTACATCATAGCTTATCACAACAATAAGTGATGTTATAATGAAATAACATAGACATTTCTGTTGTTAATATTGTTATTGTTTTAAAACAATCAGTTTCAATATCCAATAATTAATTGAACCATTTATTTATTCAATCAATCAATTAATCAATCAATCAGCCGATCGATCGATCAATCAATCAATCAATCAATAATCATTATGTTATTTCGATTAAATATGGAAACTAAAATTGATCGAAATAGTTTGTTCTTATTTTTTTTTCTATCATTTTTGCTTTCACATTATGTTTTATTATTTATTTTTGTTGCTAAGATCAAAATCGGTTTGTTTTTTTACCTAACAGCATCTATTCTTCCAGAACCATAAAATAATCGATAAATGTCTACTAATATATATATATATATATGAATACATAAAGTGCATTTAATAAATATTATTATATTCAATGCTAATTTCCATCAAAATAGCACTCTACTGTACTCAACTCTACTCCACCCCATCCCATTCTATCCCACCCCTCCTTCACACATATATATATATATACATGCACGCACGCACGTACGCAGTTTAGTTGATTTGATTTTTTCTTTTCTAAGTTTCGTCTATATTTTCTTCTTCTTCAGTTTTATATCTTTTAATGCAATTTTTTATTTATCAACAAAAACAAGGTGGTTGTATACAATGTTGTTAACTTGAATTATTTTCTTAATTTAGTTGCTACGTAGTAATAGTAAATAACAACAGATTCATTATTCTTTCATATATATATATATATATATATATATATATATATATATCGATATCTATATTTCTATTTAAGAATGATATCTTGTTATTCTTTGATAGTTTCCAGTTATGTATCTTCTTCTTCTTCTTCTTCTGATATCAATGATTCTTTCTTTTTTAGATTACGATTGGAACATGATTGATGGTTTATTGATTTGTTTATTTATCACTATTCTGTTTACATATTTAATTTGTATCAAATTGAATGATATAATTTTATCTTTTATATAGAAAGGTGTAATATCATCATGTCAGTGATGTGTGTAATTCTTCCCCTTTGAAATTGGCTTAGTAACAGTTATTCTCTTATATATATATTTATAGGTTAATATACATTCTAATGCATACATACATACAGACATACATACACACATAGATACATACATACGTATATATGCGGTCTATTTTTAGAAGTTTACCCAACATTTTCTTATTCCAACTAGAAACAAAATAAAAAAGAATCAAATTCGTAACTATCATGAGGAGATGGTTCTTCCTACTTTTTTTTTTCATTTAACGAATTACTTCAGGTATTCTATTATGATATAACATTAAGTTAACTATCTATTTCAGTTATTGCTGGGGGTGGTTTTCTTCTCTCGCTTAACTCTTTAAACTATATATATTATACATGCATATTATGTATTACATAATAGATAGAAAAAAAGGAAAGAGAGAAAAGAATAACGAAAGTTCTCTTTATTTCTTGTGTTTTTTCTTTCTTTCCTTCTTTCTTTCTTTTGTTTGTTTTCTTTTCTTATTACATAATTCTTCTATTGATTGTTATGAATTTATTTGATAGATTCATTGGAATATGATTGATTCATTTTCATTTACTTAACTACCTAATAATTTGATTGTTGAATGGACATTGTGTTTTTGTGTTTTTTTTAAAGAAATTTTTTATTAACCAATCAGAATGTTGCTTTTATAGAAGATCTTGATGGAATAAAGTAAAGAAAATTTAAAAAATTAAAAAAAAAGAAAAAAAATACAACAACAATTAGTACTTATCTAGTTATATTATCTAATAATAATAATTATTATTATTATTTATTATTACTATTATTATTATTATTGTTATTGTTGTTGCTATGTGCCTTCTCTGCCAGTTTCTTTTTTGGTTTTCATTTCACAATGTATAATGTACATTTTTTTTAAAAAAAAAAAGAAAAAGAAAAAGAAATTTTACAGATCAACAATTCTTACAGTTTATATTTATTTACCTCTGTCCCCCTCCCCGTCTCTTCCTCGTCAAACAAAAAACAACTAATTTGTAAAAGAAGAAAGAAAAAGAGAAAAAAAATAGGGAGAGAGAAAGAGAAAAATACATGTGCTTGATCACTATAAACAGGTTTATACATGTTGAATATTGATTTATTGATATGTGCATGTAGTGTATTCTATAGAAAATAAAAGAAATTTTCAACAATGATAAAACAGTTTGTTTTCTTTAGATAATCGATTGTGTTCTCGTTTTTTTTTCTTTCTCTTTATTCTGCTTCTTTTTTTCTTTTACTTCTTCTTCTTCTGATGACGACTACGACGACGACGACGATGATGATGATGATATAGTCTTATAATTATTATTGACTATTGTCCATTCTCTAATGGTATTATTATTATTACTATTATTATTATTATAAATTATATTATCATGTTTCTTGTAAAAGACAACTTTGCTTACATTGTCATTGTTCTTTCTAAAATGATGGGTTACTGGTATAACTTATAGGTTGTATGCCCAGTTAATGGATAATGTTATGACACTGCCAGTTAGAGAACAGTAATTTATCGATCGGAACAATGACTTATCAAACCCATAAAAGCAGTCTAGAGTACTTATCAGTCCTTCTTCCTGTCTAGTCCTGCCTGTCTGTTGAGTCCACAACACCAATCTCAGCCTCTGTGATATAAATCATTTATTTCAAACATACTGGGTTTACATACACAAGCTAAACAGACCATATCGTACCATAAAATAGAAAATACACATTTGTATAAGATTTAGCCAAATGTGGCTGTGAGTGTGGGAAATAGTAATTAATAGACAGGGTATAACTCAAGAATAGTAAATGGTATGGTGATAGTCCATAGGTCAAAATGAAGGTCACAATAAGAGGGACACGGATATGAATAGTTTAGTTATTTAACAAATATACAATACAGAATATACGCATCGTATTGATCCATAAATGGATCCCAAAAGTTACCATTCATTATGCTTATCGGGACATAACAGTTACTGACTTATGCTTGTTACTCCGTTGTGAAGGAACATAGGCCATCTATCAGAATTCTTCATCTAACTATGTCATGGGCAATGTTGTTCCAGTTAGTTTCAGTTGTTATTCATACTATTCATATCTACTTCAAATTCTTTGTGTAGTGTGTTCTTTGGTCTTCCACTTTAATTTTTCTTTCGTTTAGAATTTCAAATGAGAGTTTGCTTCGTGATGTAGTTTGATGATTTCCAGAATGTATGTCCCAATCACCATCTCCATCGTTATTTCCTAAATTCCTCTTGATCTGGAAGTTGGTTTGTTCTCTTCCACAGTAGGTTGTTGCTGATGCTATCAAAGGTATGGGTATTCAGGTAATCTTAATCAAGAAATAAATATCAATATCAACTGACTAATTGATAATTTAATACTGACTGGGTTCAATGTTGCTTAACTTTGGTGATCGGACAGAAAAATTTCACTCACTGCCTTTTCTTGAAGGGGGTGTTGTTTACGAAATTGAGAAGACGAAAAGTGAATGTCCGACTCTTTAACCGGCTTGGTGGATATGAAGAATCTATCTAGGGCAGTTGGTGCACATGAGCTCCAAGATCCTGAAGGAACAAACGGCGTATGAATCGATTTTTGGTCACCAACTATTATGGGACTGTCTCTCGATACGTTGCTTCACTGCCTTGTGCATTAGACTTTTAGATCTAATGCTCCGAGTGTCACCCTCTGAGAAGACCACCTGCTTCAGTTTGAGCACACGGGAAATATCATAGCTCACACACAAATCAAGTGACTTGTGTAGCGCATATGTATTTGGTGTCCCCCCTTAATACGAAATCGAATGCACTACTTTATTACTATTGGTACAATACATGTAAGTCACTAGATTTGATTTGATAGTACAGAATAAAGAAGACTCAGTAATCGTTATGACATTCTATATAAGTGTGATTATTAATTAGAATAGTTCAAGTTTTTATAATTGGAGAACAATTCCAAGAGCAAATGTATATATGGTAACTTTATCAAATCTATACAATGAAAGTATTCAAAAGGTTGTGATAATAAAATTTGAATAGTACTTTAGTGAATTAGAAGAGTCAAGTAATTATCTCAATATTCACTATACTGTGTTTACGAATTCATACTAGCGTGTTTGCTACGCTAAGTGAACAATCCTACAGAGCAGTGAAGAAAGCTATTGAATCTGAAAGAACCAGTATACTATTGGAGAAACTGGGGAGCTTCATTAAAATCATAGAGCAATCTAAGTTAGACAGCCATTGAAAACCTGGAAGCACTGTACAACCGTTTCATCCTAGTATGGAACTCCTCAATGACAGTACTCATCTACGAACACAGAAGAGGTGATCTAACCCATGACTATTGATTTGATATACGAATGTTTACCATTTAGATCACTGAGTCGGGATCTAACAGTGTTAATGTCTAATTTCAAACAATAGATACTAGAATGGGACAGACTTTCTGTGCCTCCACATTTTCAATAGTAATCTAACATTGAGATTTGTGCTGATGATGTCGTTCAGAAGAACGATGAAAGCTCCACGATCAAACCATCCAGCTCAGAGAACAAAACTCCATCAAAATCTAACATTGGTCAGTTCATGAGTTCAATGAATCTGAAGTAACTTATATCACTAGTGTAAGGTGGTTATAAAGATTATTGACTTTCATAGTTTTCATTACTTAGTTCGAAAATCAACCATTAAACAACAGAATACACTAGACAGCTATTTCATCTTTATATAGAACTTCATAGAATCCCTAATGACATCGTGGATGTTTAATTGTTACATTGAAATTAAAACTAATACTAACAATACCGGAACTATAAAGAACAATTATTGTAAACATACATTTGATTGGGAAATTTCAATTTATATCACTGGTTAATTTTTGAATAGAGAAAATAAATAAACTATGAAAGCTTTATATGGAAAGATGAATAGTGGCTAGCAGTGGATTCCACTTTGATACGTGTTTCGTCCTACTTGGGACTCATCAACTGGATGTACCTGCATTTCACAGTTGATGATCGATCCGGGACTCAAACCCACTACCTTCGAACGCCATTGCGTTATCCATTTAACTACTGAGTCCTAATGTCGAGCGGTACTGGGTTCGAGTCCCAGAATGAACATCCAGCTGATGAGTCCAAAGTAGGACGGAACGCGTTTCAATCTGGATTCCACTGCTAGCCACTATCCATCTTTGATTAGAATTCTTGTGAAATAAGGCTATATCGAGGCAATCTGCACAGGATGCACATATGCCAATATGAAACTGAACAATTGCAGTCCTAAACATCAATGGGAAGTTTCAAACAAGTAATACCAAGTGAATATGAAAGCTTTACTAATACTAAATGCTGTTGATTAATGAATCCGTAGTAACTTTTTATTTCTATTTCCAGTAACACAAAATCTTATAGAACACAAAGTAGTAGCAAGTGATTTTCAGAAGTATTATTTACAATTGAATGATCCTTGCATGTAGATCAATATCATGTATGTTAGGTCCTTTTTAGTGCAGATTGAATCCTATCGAGTAGGTTGTAATGTGGTCACTAGTCTAGATGTCTTGACAAGAGGTCATTTGCGACCTAGATAGCTCAGTCGTAACGTCTTTAACTGTGAAGCTTCAGTTCCCTTAAGATTACAAATACATCTTGATGACGAGTGTCAAATAGTACAAAAACTAAGTTCAGGTTTTCTTGTTGACTACCTCCAACCACCATCTTAAAAGTATCATTGTAATTCACAATCTATTAAAACTGTGATACTCTTCAATATGATAATGGGTTGTTAACTAGTCATTATGAATAGTCTAGGATTTTAGTTAGAAGGAATGTTAAATATTCTGTTGTAACATTAAAATGAACAGGTTCTACAATTATACTGACGTTTGTGTCATCAGTTAACACTCGTCGATGAGATGTACCTATGATCTTGAGAGGACCAATGCTCTCTGGCGATTTTAATCCCTTGTCATCCAACCTCAACGGAATTTGTTCAGAGCTAGGAAGTCTAAAGAAATATATTTCTGATCACTACTCAACGGTCAATCAGTTGTAAGTATCTCAGTCATACAGTAGGTTAATCAAGTCTTAAATAGTTAAGTATTAACATCTAAGATTGTGAAGCTGGATGAGGCAGAATTGAACCTCCAAGGGGTACTAGCTCCCTCAAGTATCCAGGTACATTTTACTAACGAATGCTGAGTAGGCCCAGGATTTCCTATCTACTATATATAACTAGCTGACGTCTCAAATTTACAGCCATGCCATACCTACTTCACGCATGAACTTGTATATATTGGTAGCACTTATATTCATGTTGGCATATTCTAATTAGACTCACTGGATGAAAATAATAAATATACACATTTATTTATTTCTACTAACATTGTTAACTCCGTTATCAGTAAGCTGTTCATTATTAACACTTGAAGATAAGAGAGGTAAAGTGGTTTACTTGAAGGAAACTTGTTTCTCCAAAGATCTGCAGCATGTCTTCAATTCAACATTCGTCGTATGAAAGATAACTCCCCATGACCGACTGAATCAGGTACTGTGGAGCTTCAATCATTGTTATATGTGTCAGTACAAGATTAGCATTAAGTAAAAGTTTTATTATTGTTATGTATATAGAGAAAGTATTCTGTTGTATTGTATTTATTATGGTTACATCGTTTCCTAAAGTTTTCTACATTTCTAGCCAAGATGGTAGATGATTAGATCAGTAATCAGAAACATAACTAACTAATTATGTAATTTGAATATAAGACAACAGTTAAATCTTGACAATCTATTCTAGTTTGAGGTTTGGTTGAGATTACAGTAAACGGTAATGTGGAATGATTCGAATTCTTTCAATTCTATCTGGGAATTCAAACATGTTTGGTAGCACTGAACAAACAAAGGATAACATTCTATGATAAAAAGAAGACAAGATTTTGAAGATAGATTTCTACTTTGATCAAAAGTCAAATTGTATTATTAGAACTACTCTGTGTTGATGATGTTGTTCAAAAGAACGATGAAAGCTCCACAAACAAACTATTCAGTTCAGAGAAAAAAAAGCTCTATCAAATTAAAGCAATCTAGGAATGTAAGAAAATTGACGGACAAAACATGTAGTCCGAACATATCAAATATTGTGCGAAAATATGAATCTTAAAAAAAAGGGATCAATATGGGGCAATTACTAAACTAAAGGCAATGGAATCATGAGTCGGTTGAAGTTAAACATTAACACCATTGGATACCTGCTCTATGGTCTAGAGGTTAAGCGTTGACGCACAAGATCAAAGGTGCTGAATTCGAACCCAACGTATAAAGATCGTGAACGTGCATTGTTAAGGAGTCCTATACTAGGACGAAAAGGAAATCCAGTATTCTCAGGTTTTCATTGGTGGTTCAACATTGATGGATTGATGATCTCAACTAAATAAAATATTATTGCCGTCATTTTTACTGAAGAAAAATTGATATTTATGCACAAACACTAAGTAACATGAAGTTTTGCTAGCATCAACAATCTGTTGCTTCACAGTCAGAGATGTTACCACTGAGCTATCCGGGCACGACCGTCCTCCTGCAGGGTTGAGATGTAATCACAATTGATTGATCACTGGGGAGAGCACCAGTTCCCTTAAGATTACAGGTACACCTTGCTGACGAGTGCCGAGTAGCACGAAACCGGGGTCCAGGTTTTCCTGTCGACTACCTCGACCAACTATCTAATCTCATAATAGTGCCCGCAGTGTTGAGTCACCTAGACTGGTGGCCACATTGCGAAATGGTCGATAGAATTCGATCGGCACTAATAATAAGGACTGGACGCGCATGACATTGGTCACCACCCAGTAATCAATCAATTGTGATCACAACCAAATGTATCTCAATACAACATTGCAGAATCAATCAGTAAAATCTGAGAACTATATAATAAATACTTCATTCTGCAAAATGTCAATCAATTGTCTTAGGCTTGATTGTTTCTTCATTTCTATACCAACCATTTTTTGTTATCGAACTCTTTCCTTTGATCTTCTTAATCTTTTGCCGCCAGACATTTCATTTTTGATTGATGTTACATACTACTTATATCTGTCAACATCAGTAGCACACACCATACAAGAAAACCCATTTTTCCCGCCATATTTAAACAAAGTCATCTTTAACATTATGAATTACAACAAAAAAATGTTAGGAATTTTAGTAAACAAACAATCTCACATAAAAATAAACTCAATTACTTGTTCAAAAGCTTTGAAGGATGTAAAAATCTTGACATATCTGCACAGTATCATTGATGAACACGGTGGATCTGATGCAGATGTGATGGCGCGGATCGGCAAAACAAGAGTAGCATATTTACAACTGAACAACATCTGGAACTCAAAACAATTGGCAATCAACATCAAGGTCAGGATTTTCAATATAAATGTCAAGACAGTTCTACTGTATGGAGCGGAAACCTGGAGAACTATGAAAGCCGTCATCCAGAAGATACAAGTGTTTATTAACAGTTGTCTACACAAAATACTTCGAATCCGTTGTCCAGACAGACACTATCACCAACAACTTACTGTAGAAGAGAACAAACCAGATCCCAGCGGAGTAAGAAATCAGGAAGAAGCGCTGAAAGTCAACAGGACACACATTGAGGAAATCATGCAACTGCATCACAACACAAGCCTTCACTTGGAATCCTCAAAGTTAAAGTAAGAGAGGAAAACTGAAGAACACATTACGCCATCAAATATAGACAAATATGAGAAGAATGAACAACAACTGGATAGAACTAAAAAAGAAGTCTCATGACAGAATGTGTTGGAGAATCCTTGTCAGTGGCCCATACTCCATTGAATGTAACCGTCAGAAGTAATTATGTAAGTAATGATTAATTAGTCTATTGTTTTCCTTCTTTTTTCTTTTTGTTGACTACCATTAATAGGGACTATAAAATCACTTGAAAATTCATTTATTTCATGGAATCAAATTAGAACAAACAAACAAACAAACAAACACAATCTAATCAATCTATTGTCTGTATGGATTACAATGGTTAACAATAATCAATTTTTGTATTGTGATAATTATGTCCAAGAAAATAATTTTTAAAAAAAGAAAAAATAAACCAGTCGGCAACAAAACAAAGAGGAGTTAAGGGGGGGGGCTGTGAGTGAGTGAACGAATGACATAGCAACTAATAGAATTGAATTCATTATTCTAACTAATGGATATAACTAAACAGAATATGGATATATATCTATAAAGAGTGAATCTATTCAATTGTTTAAAAGTAATTTAAATAATGTGAATCAATGCAATCAATTAGAATAAATGATTATTATTCACAAACTATGTGTGTGTGTGTGAGTACGTGTGTGTGTAAGTATGCTTGTGTTTATATATATATATATATATATATATATATATATATATATTACTTATTTGTGGAATAGATCAAACATATCAGATCTTTCTTTTATTTTTGTGCTGCCTTTTTGACACCCACACACACACACACACATACATACATACATACATACATACATACACGCATACAGGGGCTTTCAAAGTATATTTACCTTATTGTATATTGAATAAGAGATAAATTATCATTTAGTTAATTCATTAATCAATTAACCAATCAATTAAACAATCAATCAATCAATCAGATAATCAATCAATCAATACAGTAAATAAATAAATAAATAAATAGAAAACCATAACATTCATTGATTGATGTTTACTAAATATCAAGTCTAAAAACTGATTTATTTAGTTTGTTTACTGTTTTGGCTAAAATGAGTTTTGTTGTTTTGGTTGTTGTTGTTGTTGTTGTTGTTGTTATTTCTTTTATTTGCTTTAATCAATCGATACAAAAATCAATCAATCACATACTGATCATAATTATAAGAAATGAATGAATAACACTAAGATTTAAATAATCAAATATAGAGATAGATAGATAGATAGATAGATAGATGTGTGGATAGATAGATAGATAGATTACAATCAATAGAGTATTAATCATTTGATTGATTCTATGAATGTCAATGAGAAATTGATTCAAAGCTAATCAGGTTAGTGGATATGGACGATTTATCTATGGGTAATTGGGATATTCTGATTCTAAACCATTGATGTAAATGGTCTACAGTATCCTGAAGGAACAAATAGTGTATGCATCAATTATTGGTTACCGGTTACCATAGGACCGTTTCTCCTTACATTGCTCCACTGCCTAATGGATGAGACTTTTAGATCAAAGGCTCCTCACGTGGCATCCTAAGAAATTCACGTGGTTCAGTTTGGACACCCGGTCAATATCGTAGCCCTCACTTTAATTGAATGATTTATGTGACGCATATCTAGTTGGTACCTCCTTGTACTAATGTTTATATGTTTAAATAAGTAATAATAAGTATATATGGTAACTATGCGGTATGGTATTGACTAATATATCCTTATGAAATAATAGACATTAGTAAAAATTGGATATCAACAAAATATCATTAAGTATCCAGCTAATCAATAACAAAACATGTTACTATTAAATTGAGTGAGTATAGGCCTGTCACAGATTTGACTCCATAAACCATCCCTAAGTCAAATGATAAATGGAAAATTATAGACGAAATTCATGAGTTAATTGAAGCTAGACTACCATGAAAAATCTGGAAGCACTGCATGGCCGATGATTATAATCATCATATATTCCATAATGACAGTCTCTAAGAGGTATTTCCTGCGGTTCTAGTGAGAAGCAGAGACCAATGGAGTCCAACCGGATCTGCTGTGAGATAGTAGCTCACTGAAAACAATTGTGGATATGTCTCTGAATTTCGTGAATTGGTTGAAGTTAGATATTAACGCCATTAGATCCTCGTCTGCTCAGTGGCCTAGTGGTTAAGCATTCGTGCATGAGACTAATAGGTCCTCGGTTCGAGTCCCGCGGATGCTCAATACTGAGGAATCCCACAGTAGGACGAAACGGTCGTTCAGTGGTTCCAGGTTTTTCATGATGGTCTAGCTTTGATTGACTCATATATTCAACTATTGAATAATTGTATTTGTTGAATAGTTTTGGATGGCATCTTAGAGTTAAACGGTTGATAAAGTCATTTGGAAACTTAAAACGTGAAAAATTAGATTGACACTAGTTCTCATTTACAAATGTAGATACACCTTCAATATACTTTTTTCTTAATGCATGATCGATCCTAATGATAAATATTGAAACCATATAGTGATATTAAACAATTAAATACTTGAAATGAAATCTTCAGTAAAGATTGCACTCATATAATTAGTCTTCACCTAGTAAATTTACTGGAGAATACTGAAAAATACTGAGTGTTGCACACTTATTAAACATTGAAAAACTGATGTATAAGGGACTCAGAAACTACGTGGATAACACGATGAAGTTTGAAGGAAACATAACTGGGTTCGAGTCCCAGAGTGAACATGAAATCTGAGATGCAGATACATCCAGCCGACGAGTCCTAAATAAAACGAAACATGTGTCCTGGATTACGCTGCTAGCTACTATCCATCTTTGTTAACTCTGCCTTGAACCCCTCTGGAGCTACTGCTGGTTCCAAGACCGGATAAACGAAATCGTTGGGCACGGGGTTAGAGACTCAATCCTGTAGAAAACTAACTCGTCAAAAAAGCGCTAACCAGATAAAACTATTCAAAACATTTAAACTCTGCCCTTGGAGTTACGTCTTCATTTAGAAGAGTTGTGACGCGTCATGATGAAAGCCAAATTTCTTCGGAGTTCACGAAGCTGATACTCCTTCTGACAACCAGAGCAACCATTAATTTATGTACATGGAATGTCCGTGCAACATGGGAGACCCGGAGAGTCTTCCAAGTTACTGCAGAGATGAAGAGATGCAATCTGGATGAGCTTGGAATCATGGAAATACAAGGAATAAACACTCATCACGGAACCTGGGTGGTCATTATTGATCAGTCGTAGACTAGATCGAAACGACTATTCAACTCTTCAAGCTTTGCAACTGGTTACACACACATACCATTGTGATATGGGCTACTAATGTCGACAGATATAAGTAGTATGTAACACCAATCAAAAGTCAAATACCTGGCAGCAGAAGGTTAAGAACATTGAAAAGAAGGAAATGAGAACAGAAAGTCATTAATGTAAGAATGAAAGAACCATGAAGTCTAGAACAGTTGATTGACATTTTACAAATGAATTGTTGACCGTATGGTTCTCAGATTTTACCAAGTTATTCTGCAATGTTGTGCTGAATTCCATTTGGTTGTCTCACACTTGTATCCTTGTTCACCCCAGTAACGACTGCCTACATAAGTTACACTTTAATCTTAATAGTTGAGATCATGAATCGATTGAAGCTAGACCATCTTGGAAAACCTGGAAGCATTGAACGGCCGTTCCGTTTTGTTGTGGGAATTCTCAGTGGCAGTGCACATCTACGATCCCGCCTCGCGAGATTCGAACCCATGACCTGTCGGTCTCATGCACGAGCGTTGTCCCACACTTGTGTTCTCATTCACTATACCATTACTAAAGACAATTTAATATAGTGAAATAAATGTAATTTTGCATAAACTACCTGCCTACATTATTTTCAATATTATTCACATTGTAATGAATGGATACATAATGGATTAGAAAAAAAAAACAACTATCTCCATCAGAACATACCTTCTATATGTTTGTTACATAGATTAGTTGATAGTTTTCTTTTTTTTTCTCTCACAGATTGTCAATGATAAACAAATCACTATGTTTCTTACCTCTACCTCTCCCCAACCCCCCCTCACCACCTAACTAACCATTCGATCACTCTCTTTTATCTTCTTGGTTTGTAGTCATGGTATTCAAGTAGATATTTATTAGGGTAATATGTAGGCGGGTGTTTTACTTGTAACTAATTGTATTTTCTATTATGTATAAATATATTTCATCTCTGCAACAGCCTACTATGGAAGAGAACAAACCAGCTTCCAACTGAAGAGGAAATTAGGGAAAGACGATGGAAATGGATAGGACATGCATCACGGAAATAATCAAACTGCATCACGAGGCAAGCTCTAACATAGAATCCACAAAGGAAGCGGAAAAGGGTAAAGCTAAAGAACATATTACGTCGGGAAATAAAAACAGATATGAGAAGAATGAATAACAACTGGAAAGTTTTGCACAGGATACGGCTGGATAAAGAGTGTTGGTGGGCGGCCTATGCTCCTCGATAAGGGGTAACAGACGTAAGTAGATTTCATCTCCGATGTCATTCTTATTTTAGCCCATAATTTACATCATGGATTGATTTTAATTGGAAAACTACTTAAAAAACCAAAATATACTGAAGAAGTGTTTCGTCTCAATGTAAGACTCTTCAACAGTGTACATTCATGACCTATCTAAGAATAGATATTTTCATAAAAAGCTAGAAATTATAAGAATAAACATTGAATATTTCTGGGTGTATGATTAATCAAAGTAACTAATTGATCATAAACAATGTTATATTTAACATAAATTAAAATCGATCTAAATTGTTCCAGTTCATAACCTTCAGTCAGCTACAACGAAAGACCAGGAACATATATGCATCGGTACAAGTTGCCATATCTCACTAATTAGCACAACAAGATGAACACCGGATTCATAGAAGTAGTTAATTGAGTGGTAGTAATATATAAAAGAACGATTGTATATAAGGATATAGTACAGGAAGAAAGAATTAGTTGGTAGAAGGAAAGATATGAAGTGATTTTAATCTCATAGTTAAGGGATAACAGAGAGTGTATACACCGACGCTATTGTGATCGATTCTGAGCCATGTCACCAAGAGTCTCCAACCATTGGTTACGATAGTCACGCGGACCCCAACCGAGTAGTCTGCATCTATCAACATGACTCAGACCAGAAGTTAGTGAATTCAAGCATTGATGCTAAGTTTTGGTTTAGCCACCCCTAACTTTCTTACAACCATTCCCAATACTGGTCAGCATTGCAATTAGCAGCATAATAAACAATGGAAATAAGAAAACAGAAATATTCAAGATTGTAATTTAATAGTTGTATTTATGGGTCAATTAAATCTAGATCACCATGGAAAACCTAGAAGCACTGGATGGCCGTTTCGTCCTCATTGGTAGTGCGCATCCACGATCCCGCCTCGGAGTTCCATAATAGAACAAAACGTCAGTCCAATGCTTCCAAGTTTACTATGTTAGTCTTGCTTCGATTGACAATTCAATTATTAAGTTACTATCAATATCCACAAAATCCTTTTCTGATTAAAGATGATATGGTCTGAAATGAATGAATTGAATGTTTAGAAGAAAACAGAAAAGTGAGTAATTTGATACAATTACAATCTAATCTCTTTCGTTATAAATCATAGTTGTTGTATGAATTCCATAGAAGAAGATTACACTACAGAACATGTTTTAGATTAATATAGTTGGTTAATCAAAATGATTTATTATATTTTTAAACGTAGAACTGATTCACCGTTTACTACTGTCACGATGATACTTGAGAAAGGTCACTTGTCTATTGTTAGTTTGTATCATTTATGACATTGTTAAAATGTTTGTCAGTTGATCAAAGAGGGAAGAAAACATGGCAATAATGTACTAGGTATGAAGGTATTACGAGTTCACTTAGACTGCGAACGGAACAAAGACTCAGTGACCAAAAACCAATAAGCTAGATATTCTGATGCGTCCCAACCCCACTAACTAGAGGAAGAAGTCCAAGCTCGGAATGGGGAAGTATATTCTGCAAACTTCCAGAACCACGAGCGATCACAACAAACACAAATCAAGACGTATATATACAGTACAAAACCGTCCTTGGGGAGAGTTACTAAAAGACACAACGGACCAATAGAATTTAAGATATTTCCCAAGTGGGAAATACGACATGAAGTTGAAAAGAGCACTTTCGCGCGAAAACAAGAAAGTCAAATTTTCTAAAATAAAATGACAAAACTATGTCCTTTTTCAAGTCAGTTCTGGGGATCTAATGTCCCCAACATACTGCTGAGCGTATGATAAAATCAGTAAATGGTTCGGTTATAGTACTAAGATTGTCAAATATAATTTACTGAAGTGATTGGTATATGCATTACATATATTTAGCCACTGACTACATTAAATCACCAAATTGAGTGTAGTAAGAGTTGGATGGAAAAAGCGAGGAGATTCTTCAACACTGTCAGCACATAACTTCACAAGGAGCTAAGCTTATGATATTCTTGTCCATCTTTGACGTGGTTGAAATCTATCAGTGATATCTTTAATCTCAGTAAAATGTTTAAAAAAAACACGAACAGATTACATACTTCAAGAAAGGTCACATGGTCGTTATATGATTCTAGTGTGGGTTGACAGTTCGTGATGAAAACCCAACTGTAATCAATAACTCTAATTTTTAACTTTAACTCATATTCCCAGTTGTACACACTAATTTATAACCTTATTTTTACACTCCAAGACAATAGTCGACTCACACCTCTGTGTGGTGCCCTGAATTTAGTGGACTATATTCATAAACTAACGCGGATGCCTATGTAAAGACCTAGTTGATTATGCTTTCTGCTACAGATAGACATTGAGCTAATCGCTCACTCTATCTTAAATCAGATTTATAGGGAAGAGAGGTCAAACTCGGTTGTAGTATTGGTGGAAAGTTTTCTTTTTGTGCCTAACCGAATTCCCTCTGGAAAGACCCATTAGGTCTGTCAGGAGCGAGCCAATATGCAGACCATGAACTGTGCCGCAGCCAGTGTTCGGGGGTTGAAACTAAAGCGTGATGAAAATATATCGTTTATGAAAAGTTATTACCTAACTGATTTGACTACTTGTTATTCTTTGCGTTTGGAAGCTACTGGGCTACGCCCTGATGTGATTGCATCTATACCTAAGTGTATACTATGGATTGTATAGGCCTCACTCTATGCATCCTATATATACATGTAGTGGATACTTGTGATTGTGCCCATTTATGCGTATATCTACACCATAGAATGTACATGTCTTTGATGTCTGCACTGCATATACACATGTGATTCATATTTGCGGTAGTTCTGCGTTCCATACTACTGTATTAATTGTTCACAAGTTTCTAAATGAGATACAAAACGTGTTCGTCTGCGTTACAAGAAAGTTTCGGCTACAAAGCGTCCACCTGCATTACAGATATCGATTTCCCTATGTACACAAAAACCCCACAGACTGAACTGTTAACGTGTCTGCTTACTTTGTTGCCTCCAGTTTTGCACTCTTTGCAAAGACTCTTTCCTTCTCCCGAAGAGCTGACAGATTGTTTTACTTTGTTGGACGGGAATACCACTACTACTAATACTATTATATTCTGATGCTCGTGAGTGGTTGAAATGCCTCAACGTCACTTTATGATCATTCATACATCATATTTTTTATCAGAGATTTCAAGCCTAAATATCATGGAGCACATTAACATTTCTGAACCAAATGCTCAACACTTTCTACCTTGATTGTTATCAGTCTTATATCCCAGTTGGTATTTCTCTTCTATTCAGTTCTTTATTTATATTTGTTGAAACTGAAAGAAAAAAACAGCTGAAAAAAACTATTTTAGTGAAATAAATAGTGACCCCAAATGCCCTAGTACGACTGAGTGTTGGAAGATTCAGCTCTATCTCCAAAGCCCCCAAATGCCCTGGTACAGCCGAGAGTGGGGAGAGTCCGCTCACCCTCTCGAAATGCTCTCGCATGGCCATGCATATATAGCCTCTGCCAGGGAAACCCTACTCACGGCCTTCTCGTAGCGGGGGTATTGTTTACAAAAATGACAGGACGAAAAGCGAATGTCCGGCGCTTTAACCGGGTTGGTGGACACGGAGATTCCACGTAAGGGAGTTGGAAAACCATGATTGTAAACCAATAATACACACGGGCTCGAAGTTCCAGAGAGAACAGATGGTGTATTAACGTAATGTTGGTCACCGACTACTATGGTACTGCATCTCCGTAACGTTGCTTCACTGCCTTGTGGAATAGACCTTCAGGTCAAAGACTTGAGGTGTGGCCCCCTATGAACATCACATGGTTCTATCAGAGCACCTGGGCAGTATCATAGCCCATACACAAATCCAGTGACTTGTATGGCGCATATCTATTTGGTGCCCCCTTTGTATCAATATCTATGTGTTCAATTAAATAAATTTGAGGTCTTATCTCCACCTAATTAAATCAGAATAGTAATGACTCATATCATACAGAAATAGTTCCCATTTATGAAGAAATTCGATACAGTAAAGATTATAAGCAAAATTGAATTCTTTGATCTCTCTCTCTCTCTGTGTGTGTGTGAAGTATAATACTGTATTGAATATAATATACTACTGTTAAATCTATTCTAGGAGTTCAATGAATGTAACATGATGATATAATCAAAAATCAATATGTGGTTAGTAGAAATTAGTTATCATTAGATTCATAATGATACTGATGTGGTATTGCAGAAATCAACAGAATTATTTCATTGAAGTAGAAACTATAAAATTATAATGTTTACTGTCAGGATAATCTCTGAACCCAATGAGATTCGTTATACTGAGGAGTCCCATACTAGGACGAAACAGTCGTCCAGTACTTCCAGGTTTTCCATGGTGGTCTAACTTCAATTCACTCATGATCTCAATTATTGAAATTACCGCAATCTTCACAAAACCCCTTTTTATACTTCTAGTTTGTTTTTCTTCTTTATCTAATCATATGATATTTAATAATAAATAAAATTTTCCTATAAACTGATATATGAAAACAATATAGATCTTATTATTCGTGTTTGTTGTTGAAGATTATTAGAAATCACGTCATTCATATCCTCATCGTCGACACTAACAACAACAACAACACAGAGGGGGGGGGGAGAGTAAAGGAGAAAAATATAGTTGGGAAAAGGTTAACAGATATCGAAGTCAGAATATGAAAACAATTCATGAAATCAATGATCATTAAAATCTCTAGAAGAACGACTATCAGAATATAATGAATGAATCTAGTGAACAATAATTGGATCAAATTTATACTATCTTTACTTGACAAACTAGTTCGAAGTAAAGACCGGTGTCAGGCAAGGTTGCTTACTCTCATCCCTTCTCTTTTTCATGGTGATCGACTGGATCATGAAGACGTCAACATCTGAAGGGAAGCACAGGATACAGTGGACATCTAGGATGCATCTGGACGATCTAGACTTCACAAATGATCTGACTCTTCTATCGCAAACTCAACAACAAATGCAGGAGAAGACGACCAGTGTAGCAGCAGCCTCAGCAGCAATAGGTCTCAATATACACAAAGGGAAAAGCAAGATTCTCTGATTCAACACAAAATGCACTAATCCAATCACAATTGACAGAGAAGATTTGGAAGATGTAAACACACATACATATCAAGGAAACATCACTGATTAATGCAGATGTGTAGGAGCGGATCGGAAAAGCAAGAGCAGGATATTTACAACTGAAGAATATCTGGAACTCAAAACAATTGTCTCTCAACCAACACCAAGGTCAGAATTTTCAATACGAATGTCAAAACAGTTCTACTGTATGGGTCGGAAACAGTTACTTACACCTGTTACGTCTCATGGAGAAGCGTAGGCCGCCAACAACGACTCTTCGTCCGACCCTGTCTGAAGCAATCCTTTCCAGCTATTTCCAGTCGTTATATATCTTTTTCATGTTCGCTTCCGATTCCCGACGTAATGTGTCCCTTCGAGTTCCTCTTTTCCACTTCCCTTCAGGATTCCAAGTTAAGGCTTGCCTCGTGATGCAGCTTGATGATTTCCGTAATGTATATCCTATCCACTTTCAACGTCTTTTCCTAATTTCCTCTTAAGTTAGAAGCTGGTTTGTTCTCTCCCACAGAAGGTTGTTTCTGATGGAATCCGGCCAACGGATGTTGAGTTCCTTGAGTAGACAACTATTTATAAATAATTGAACCTTGTTGATGATGATTGTAGTCGTTCTACACGTTTCAACTCTGTACAGTAGAAATGTCTTGACGTTCATATTGAAGATTCTGATTTTGATATTGGTTGAAAGTTGTTTTGAGTTCCAAATATTCTTCAATTGTAGGAATGCTGTGTTTGTTTTGCCTATTTTCGCCTTTAGGTCTGCATCTGAACCTCTCTGTTCATTGATGATGTTTCCCAGGTATATGAAAGTGTCCACCCGTTCCAGAGTTTCTCCATCCATTGTGATTAGGTTAGTGCTCCCCGTGTTGAATTTGAGGATCTTACATTTTCCTTTTTGTATGTTGAGGCCTACTGATGCAGAGGCTACTGCCATACGAGTTATCTTCAACTGCACTTGTTCGTATGTTTAGGATAGGAGAGCTAGGTCATCTGCGAAGTCCAAATCGTCTAATTGGTTCTGAGCTATCCATTGCATTCCGTGTTTCCCTTCAGATGTCGAGGTGTTCATAATCCAGTTGACCACCAAAAGAAGGGGGGAGAGTGGATAGCCCTGTCTGACTCCGGTCCTTACTTGGAATGCATCTGTCAACAGTCCTACATGAGCCACTTTGCACGGTATTTCAACACACAATTACATAATTCCTTAGTAAAATCTGAGAATCATAGAGTAAATACTTTATCTGCAAATTGTCAATCAATTGTTTCAAACTTGACTATTCCTTCGGTTTCACACTAATCATTCCCTATTCTCATTCTATTCTCTTTCATCTTCTTAACCTTCTACCTCCAGTCATTTCAATTTCCATTAGTGGTTGATATATATTACTTATATCTGTCAACATCAGTAGTATATACCTTTTCAATTAAACTACAAAATTATAATTTTATTTCATGAATTAAATAAATTTTGCAATTTTTTATGATTGGTAGTCAAAAAAGGAAGAAAAAAACGAAACAAAAATAGAACAATTAATCATGTCAACTGTAAAGTTATTAAACGAAACAATAAAGTCATCCCAACAACAACAAAACAAACAAACAACCAGGAACTAATTCAATGAAAGTAAAACTAAATTTCAAATACTAAATTGATCAATTATAATGATCAACACTTTAGAACTGTTCATCACCCATTATGTTATATCTTGCGCCAGGCGTTCGCGCACTAGACTGAGAGATCCTGGGTTCGAATTCCGCGAAGCGAGGACTTGGATGTGCACTACCACTGAGGAGTCCTACAATAGGACAAAACGACAATCCAGTGCTTCCAGGTTTTCCATGGTGGTCTAGCTTCATATGACTCATGGTCACAACTATTGATTTTACTATAATATCCATAAAAACCCCTTCTAATATTATTATTATTATTATAAATAAATAAAAATTGATTTTAAATGATCGTTAGAGATAGTCGACAAGAAAATTTTGTTTGATCTAGATTTTGTGCTATTTAATACTTGTCAACAAAGTGTACTTGTAAACTTTAGGGAACTGATACTCCTTGACCCACTTGGAAAAGGACTTAAGTTTATAATTTTATTTAGAAAATTTGAATTTCTTTATTTTCGCATCAAAAGAGCTCTTGTCATCTTCATGTCACTTGGGAAATATCTTAAATGTTATTGGTCTTTTGCATCTTTTGGTATGCTATTTGGTAACTCTCCCCAAGGATAGTTTTGTACTGTATATATATATATATATATATATATATATATATATATATATATATATATATATGTTTTGAATTGTGTTTGTTGTGATCGCTCGTGGTTCTGGAAGTTTGCAGAATATACTTCCCCATTCCAAGCTTGAACTTCTTCCTCTAGTTAGCGAGGCTGGGACGCATCAGAATATCTAGTTTATTGGTTTTTGGTCACTGAGTCTTTGTTCTCGTTCGCATATTAAGTGAACTCGTAACGGCTTCAAACCTAGCAATTTCGTGCTATTTGATACTTGTCAACCAGGTGTACTTGTAATCTTCAGGGAACTGATACTCCTTGACAGATTCGATCTTAGGACCCTACAATCCTACTTTATATATATATATATATATATATATATATATATATATGCTTGTAAATCATATAACCATAAATTAACTCTTATTTAGTTAAATGAAATGATTCATGTCTATACCTACTGTATTGTAATTGGTTACTCTATATGCATTACCCTTGTAATTGAAATGAAATGAGGAGACAACCTTGTTGTTTATTTAAAATTTTAATTATCACGGTTAGACATTTAATTATCTTCATAAAAAAGCTTTATTTATGAACTTCAATTTGTATTCTGATAATCTTATTGTGATGTGTACTACTGATATTGACAGATATAAGTAGTATGTAACACCCATTCATCGTAAATGAAATGATTGGATGCAAAAAATTAAGAAAATCTAAAAGAAGAGAATGAGAAGAGAGAATGATTAGTGTGGGAATGAAAGAGGGAATTTGATGCGGTGTCAAAATAGGATTACGAGTTAGTGTTGCTATGGTGATAAAACGAATATTTATTTATAATCATTAATTTGAACACAAACATTAGTACAAAGGGGAACCGAATAAATATGCTCCACATAAATAATTCGATTTATGTAAGGTCTGGAAAACTGCTCGGGTGCTCAGACCGAACCAGGTGGTTTTCTTAGGTCACACCTGGAGCCAAAAGGCAGTAGAGTAACGTAAGGAGATGCGGTACCATGCTATCTAGTAACCAACATTAGGTTGATATACCACAATTGATTGATCACTAGGTGGTGATCAATGTCATGTGTGTCAAGTCCTTCTTAGTGCAGATCGAATGCTATCGACCATGTTGCAATGTGACCACCAGTCTAGGTGACTCGACACTGCGGGCACTATTATATGATTAGATAGTTGGTCAAGGTAGTCGACGGGAAACCCTAGACCCAGGTTTCGTGCTACTCGGCACACGTCAGCAAGGTGTATCTGTAATCTTAAGGGAACTGGTGCTCCCTGATGGTCACGGCCCGGATAGCTTAGTGGTAACGTCTCTGACTGTGAAGCTGGGTGACACGGGATCGAATCCGTCAGGGAACACCAGTTCTCTTAAGATTACAGGTACACCTTGCTGACAAGTGCCAAGTAGCACGAAACCCGGGTCAAGGGTTTCCTGTCGACCACCTCCAACCACCATCTAAGGTTGATATACCATTTTTTCTCTCTGGATCTTCGTGGATCCTCCGTATCCACCACACAAATCTCAATTGATTTGTGTAACGGCTGTGTTACTTCCCGTGCCCTAACCGAACCGGGTGGTTTTCTTAGGGCACCACACCCCGAGCCTTCGACCTGAACGTCTGACCCACAAGGTAGTGGAGCATCGTAAGGAGATGCAGTCCCATGGTAGCCGGTGACCAACGATTGGTTCATATGCCATTTGTTCCTTCAGGATACTGGAGCCAGCCCATGTGCACCATTGGTTTTGGATCCGGTTAAAGCGCGGGAAATTCGCTTTTCGTCCTCTCATTTTCGTAAACAACACCCCCGCCACGAGAAGGCAGTGAGTAGGACTTCACAGGCAGAGGCTATATACGCGTGGACGTGTGAGAGCATTGATTTTGTTAATGTATTACCAATGAAAATGAGCAATAAACAAGTTTAGGATTAAAGGAATAGCACTGATCTAACTTAAGTTCAGTAAAATAAAACTTTAACCAGTTAATTTCACTCATTTATTATTTACAGAATAGATCAATTATATTCATATATCTAGGAACTTCTTATTACATTCCCGTATGAGGTTTTTCAGTTATTCTTTAGATAAACAAGTGTACAATTTACATCTCAATGAAATTGTGAACCGATCAAAGTTAGATGAACGTGGGATTCGAACTCACGTGCAAGATGGTGAATAAGCACTGTTGAGATGTCCTGTATTAGAATGAAACGATCATCCAGTACTTTTAATGGTCAAATATTGATCGGTTCATGATTTCAGTGATATTCAATAATCTTTTCAAACCTATACTAGAAGTTACATCATTACTAAATTGTTTAATCCCATTCTGTTATAAATACTTTTGGAATAATTGATTATTTTGGAAATTATATATAAGATGTCTACTCATCAACTGATTACATGATGGATGTATCTGTACACTTATTATTCGTCGTTGTATAGTATATCAAGTCAAGTAGGATTCATTAAATGATATGGAGTTTAAGTGTATATTTAACTTAATAATTATTGTAGTTTGACATAAAGTATAAATGTATTAGTCCTCAGATGAGAGTGGGAAGAGTTTGTTCACGATCTCGAAATACTCTCACATAGCCACGTGCATAAAACCACTGACAGAGAAGTCCTACTCACTGTCTTCTCGAGGTGTGTTCTCTACGAGATTAAAAGAATGAAAAACGAATGTCTGTAACTTAAACCAGATTAATGGATATGGAGGATCCACCTAACGGAGTTAGAAAATCCTCATTCTAAACCAATGGTGTACATGGGTTACCAGAATCCTGAGAAAACCTATTGTTGATCACTGACTACCATAGTACTGTATCTCCGTAACGTTGTTCTAATATCTTGTAGATTAGACCTGTAAGTTAAAGACTTAAAGAGTATCCGCCTAAGAAAACTATCTTCTTCGATTTGGGCACCTGAGCAACCTATACACAAATCTAGTGACTTATATGGCGTATATGTATTCAGTATCCCCCTTTGTGCCAATATTTATGTATTCAAATCAATAAATCAATATAAATATATTATCGAAATACGAAGAGAATGACAACACTCACACACACTCTTACACATACGCACACACACACACAAGCATTCAAAAAAGGTAACTATCCTGACAACTAAATTATTACATAATATATGACATTCTATTAAATGAGTTCATTAAAAAAACACAAAAAAATTACAATAAATTGAATATTAATCATTTAAAAGCAAAAAAAGAAAAATTGTTTAAATACATTTCATTTAATAATACATAATAATAATTAGCGGTTAACATTTAAATTATTGGACATTAAAGTTGTATTCAATCACTTCTACTTCTACTATTTCTTCTTCTTGATTTCAATCAAACTGGTTATCTTTTATTGATTACAATAATGATATTATTATTATTATGTAATGTTGCAATATATATTCTCTCTATGAAGTCACTGACAAGTGAATTGAGGCATGTTTGTGAGTGTATAGATTAACTGGTTGAAATCCGTGAGATGATAACAACCAATGGTTTGAGACATTGAATGTGACATGGCTTAAAATTGTTTGCAATGGTGTGTGCAAATGCATCCACTCTTTGTGTTCTTTCAAATTCTTATCTTCTGAATTCTTCATATCCCTTTCTTTTTTTTTCTCGTTCCAAATTTATTCCACTGGATTATACTCTTTAAATAACATCATCAAACCTTAATGTTTCTGATTATACTTTTACTACCTCTACCATTATGGGATTTAAATCGACAATTGTATCTGTGTGCTATTATGGTATGGTAACTAGAACTGATCTACGCATGTACAAAGTTCTACGTTGTTACTGATTAACTGACTGAATATATTGATTAAGAATAAATATTTGAGAAAGTAGTAAGTAATTTAAAAAATACGTCGTTTTGAGAAAGATTTGTTCTTTGAATTAGATGGTTTGGTTATGGAACATTCATTGTTCTTCTGAATAACATCATCATCAATATTTCATATGGTTCACCGTTTATTCTTTTAGATCTCGATGTTCATTGGTTAATACTGATCTTTAACGTATCATTGTTTACTTCTTTATTTTGATTTTATCGCATATTAGTTTAATTTTCGATTCAATATTTGTCCATAATCACTTCTATTTGAAGTTTGTGATGATGATGTTGTTCAGAAGAATAATGAAAAGCTCCACGAATAAAATTCCCGAAGTTAGACATCAGCACCGATAGATGCTGGCTTAGTGGTCTAACGGTTAAGCGCTAGCATGCGAGACTGATAGGTTCTGGGCTCGAATTTCGCGGGGGGGGGGCGGTGTCGTGGATGCCCACTGCCGCTGAGGAATCCCATACTAGGACGAAACGGCCGTTCAGTGCTTCCAGGTTTTCCATAATAGTTTAGCTTCAATGGTCTCATGATTTCAACTATTGAAATCTCTAATAACTAGGATTCTTTTCTATACCTATTCATGTTTTAAGAATACACCCAAAACATTATTAGATTCTATTATCAATTTTATATTTAACTTTAAAAGATGAACAAATTCCATTGCCAATACTACTTAAAATAACTAATTATTATGTTCCAATTTTGATAGCGGGAGAAAAAAGAACCAAAAAAATTGTGTATTTCTTCAAGGTCAATTATTATTTACAAATTTTATTATCATAAAATTATAAAGTTCATTTACTGATCTGTTTTAAGTCAAAGGAAATTAGTTGAAGCAACAAAAAAAATAAAAATAAAACGCCTGTTTTCAACAGTATCTAACATACCCCCTCCCCCAACTTTTATACTAACGCACACTACGTGAAAAAAATCACCTGTTTTCAACAGTATCTAACATACCACCTCCCCCAACTTTTACACTAACGCACACTACGTGAAAAAAAATCACCTGTTTTCAACAGTATCTAACATACCCCCTCCCCCCCACTTTTACACTAAAGCACACTACGTGAAAAAAATCAACTGTTTTCAACAGTATCTAACATACCCTTTCCCCCCATTTTTACACTAAACAACACTATATAAAAACAAAATGATCATCTACAATCACTACTCTATTTAAATCATAAGTGAGTGTCTTAATATGAGAAACAAAAACAAAACAGGAAAAAAAAATTCCATACAAAATAATTTTGGACATAAATAAATAATAGAAAATGTACTTTTATTTGTAATTATTAATGAATAAAGAATAAATAATTTTAGTATAATTGAATTATACCATGGAATATGTGATATAATTGTATGAACTATTGTTTATGAACAATGATTAATTCATTGGAAATTTCTAACCTTATTACAGTCTAGCCTCCAAATACCCTAGTACGGCCGAGAGAGGAGAGAGTCAGCTCTCTCTGTCTCTCTTTTCAAATGCTCTCACATGGTTACATGTATAAAACCACTACCAGGGAAGACCTACTCACTGCCTTCTCGTATCACGAGTGTTGTTTACGAAAATGAGAGGATGAAAATCGAATGTCCGGTGCTTTAACCGGGTTGATGAATATGGTGGATCTACCTAGGGGAGTTGAAAAACCCTGATTCCAAACTGATAGTGTACATGAGCTTCAGTATCCTTAGGAAGCAAATGGTATATGAACCTATTGTTGGTCACCGGCTATCATGGGACTGCATCTCCTGACTTTGCTCCATTGCCTTGTGGATCAGACTTTTAGGTCAAAGGCTCCGGGTGTGACACCCTAAGAAAACCACTTGGTTCGGTTTGGGCACCCAGGCAGTATCCTAGCCCTCACATAAATCGAATGATTTATGTGGCATATATCTATTTGGTGCCTCCTCGCACCAATGTTTATGTAGTTAAATAAATAAATAATATTAATTTCATCATGAGAGTTTGATAGTGATGTGAACAGACAAATATAGAAGTCATGATAAACAATGGAAATTATTTCATTAACATTTATATCTGTCCAAAAGCTATTGTAATTTAAATGTAACCTAAAGTAACTTTTGTACTTTCTTAATTGTTTGTACATTGTGGTCGTGTTGTTCATCTATGTACACTAATCTGAATCAGAAATAAATCGAGTAGTGTTCCTCTCTCTCTCTCTCTCGGGCGCGCTCGTCAATCAATTAGGTGATAGAATAGTTTTCATCACTTTACTCAAAGTAGTTACTCTCACTTTGAACAAAACGTGTTTCTAGCCTCAAGGTTAAACCAGTTAGCTGATAATATGAAGACTTTAATCAAGATTGAGACAAGTTATTTTCTGTATATTAATGGGTAGACAGATCAAAGACATAATAGACTTGAACGAGTATAATTTAATGACAACTATGTAAACCTCGATGTAACTTGGAACAGATCTGTGTGCTCAATTTTCAGTCATGACTTGTTTATATGCGTGGTAGTGGTGATATGGTGTTTATCAATTGAAACCTTACATATGTTGGTCAGGGTTTTAAGTCAACAATCGAATAGTTAAAAGTCATGTTAGGGTCGATGTATTCGGACGTGTTTTTTTCTAAGTAAAAGCAACATCATTGAAGATAGTTAATTAATAAGAAATAATCTTCTGCTTTTATACTTTGAAGTAAATTCAAAGACTGATACCACGTTTTGGTTTGGCCACTCCTAACTTTCTTCCAACTGTTTTCAAACACTAGTCAGAGTTGCATATTGTAGTCATCGGTGTTCAAGCATATTAAGGTCTTTGATAACCTATTTTTCACAGAAAAAATTGGTGTTCTGAGAGACGATTTTAATGGTAATAATATGATGAAATCTTAATTGTTAAGATTAATCAATCGAATAGTAATTGATGAAAGAACACAATGCTACAATATGACTAAGTGATGGATATTCACAAAACTGTATTTTTAATATATAGTCCTACAATAGAATAAGTGGAAGTCGAAGACAAGACCACTTGATAGATGTGAATAGAATATTTTATGTAAGAAAATAATATGTTTATTTAATAGAATATGAATATACAATGAATATGATGAAATTGTCAAAGGTGGTTAAACAAAACGATTAGATGGTAGCTAACAGAAGAATCCAGAACGCGCATTTCGGCCTATTTGGAACTCGTCATCTGGATACACCTGAATCCTAGAATTGATATTCACTCTGAGAGAGTTAAGTCAATATCGAGGTAATCCACTCAGGATGCATATATATAAAAAGAAACTGATCAATTGCAGTCCTAAACTTCAATTACTTTTATGAATTTTGAAGCGAAAGGTACTGAATTCGAGTTCAGGAGTGAATATGAACTTTGGAATACAGGGACATCCATTTGACAAGTTCCAAATAGGATGGAACGATAAGCATCATTGATTCCACAGCTAGTTACCATCCATTTCTCCTTTAAATTCTTGTAACTTACTGGCAATATTGTGACAATCCGCATAGGATATACATATACCATTAATAGATTGATCAATTGCAGTCTTAAACATTAACGGAACGATTCAAACAATCAATATAATAACAAATTAAAATCAAGAATTAATTGTTTGGCTATCAGTTTTAGGCATCATATCAAATGGATATTTATCATTGAATTTCGTTCTGTTTAGAACAATGAAAACTAGAACTGGAATGTTTACTTCTTACTTTTATGCTTATGTTTATGTTTAGAATGTTTTTTGTGTTTTTTCAACTTTTTATGCACTGGAGAAACAACATCATGATCATGATGAAAATCTTTGTTCACCTCTGAACTAGAAGTCCAATGTTTAGATGATGGTGATGATGATTGTCTTCTATCATTCCATTTCGATGATTGATGATGTGTATGCTTTAAAGTTGATTTGGATGTATTTCTACAAGTTTCATTGTATGGTCGAGTTGTTGAGGACAATGGAGAATCGGAGGAAGAATAGTGTTGTATTCGTGAAGTATCCAATGTTTTGGATTTGTGTGAATAGTGACTTCTTTTATGAATATTTTCAGTTTGATTTGAAAGTGATTCTACACTACTACAATCAAGAAAATCATGAAAAAAAAAGACAAACTGTAAAGGAAATTTGTATAAAACAAAAACAACTGAGATTCAATTATTCTCATAAACATACTGTACTCACGATAATTGATTGTACAATCCATATCAGAAACCAATTTTAAATGGTACTTTTTAAAGCTCTAACGAGAAATTATGACTAGTGAAGTTCAACAATATTGAGTATAACGTAATTACGAACAAATTGTGTGGTGTGGGTTACTTATATCCACACAAGTAGTATATGACGGTGGTCAGGCATAGAATGTATTTCAGTAGAAGGTCGATGAGAAAAAAACGGCAATGAAACGCAATTGGTATGAAAATGCATGAACAATGAAATCTGAGACAATGGATTGATGTTTCCAACAGGAACAGTCAAGTTTGATATGATGGATTGATATTTTACAAATTAACGATTTACTATATATGGTTCTCAGATTTTATTGAGATGCTCTGTAATTGTGTGCCTAAATACATTCAATTGTCCCCATTAGTGTTCCTGTTCACTACAATAGTTGTGAAATATCAGGAATTGAAGTTATATATATAAGCTATTGAATACTAGCTCGATTGTTTAAAGTCCTGAAAGCCTAAATTTCTGTTAGCAGTGAGGTTATTAGTGCAGTTCTGAGGAATATCATACAAGAACAAGATAGTTATACACTGCCTTTTGGTTTTTAATGGTTGTCTAACCAAGATCATTTAATGATATAAACTATAGTGTTCTGTGTCACATATATTCAAAAGGTACGGATTCGAGAACTTTAAGCTAAAAACGTAAATGTATTATTAACTCTGCGATGCAGGTACATTCAGCTGAAGACTGATAGGTCCTGGGTTCGCATCCCGCGGGGGGCGGGATTGTGGATGCGCACTGCTGAGGAGTCCCCTACTAAGACGAAACGGCCATCCAGTGCTTCCAGGTTTTCCATGGTGGTCTAGCTTCAATTGATTCATGATTTCAACTATTGAAAATCCCAAATAAGACGAAACCCGCATCGAAATGGATCCCACTGTTAGTCACTGTCCATCTTTGCTTAAAAAGTATGTGACTTAAGGCTATATCAAGGCAGTCCACATAGGATGCACATATGCCAGTAATAGACTGATCAATTGTAGTCTTAAATAAGAATGGGAAGATACAAGTAAAACAACACCAAGTGAACGTATTATTAACACCTAATGTTTTTAGTGACAAACATATTATTATGATATATATTTTTATTATATAATTATTAATGTTATAATCAAACAAAGAATAAATGAATGATAATTGTTAAGAACTATCTATGGACTGTTATTATATATTTTCATATTGCATAACTATTAAGTAACTAAACTCCGCCTGGAGTCCCTCCGAAGGCTACTGCCAGTCCCAAGCCCGGATAAAGGAGGAGGGTTGGGCATGGGGTTAGCGACCCCATCCCATAGAAAACTAACTCGCTAAAAAAACGCTAACGAAGAACGTTAAGTAACTAGACTATATATATATATATATTCATATCCCTTACATTTGACCTATTGACTATTATTCTACGATTTACTCTTCTACTTACAACCACTTTTGGCTAGATCTTGTATGATTTTCATTTTTCATTTTTATATTGTGATGAGATCTGATCTGCTTTTATACAAACCAAGTTTATTTGAAATATGCGATTTATACAGATGAGGCTGGATTTAATGGACTGGGCTAGGCGAGAAACTACTACACAGAGGAGTAATAAGGACTCAAAGTTGACTCTAGGCTGTTGGTGCTAGGTAACGTGTCATTGATTTAACACAGTGCCAAGGTCACATAAGACGGTATTCTAATTGACGATTCAGTCACGAGATATATGACGAGACTTAGGACATAACAATCAGATAACTAGATTGCCATGTTTATGTATTCCGTTCAACATAAGCTTTTAGTTGACTCATTAACTACTGTTATACAATTCATTATTCCTAAATTGTTGCCCATCTGAAATTTAGTCTCCTCTATTCACAGACCCTTAGGTTTGTTCATAAAAAAATTGTTATTGTTCTTTTACTGTGTGATGCGGTCTGGTATGTTTACATATAAGCCACATTTATATGAAAGATAAACATACAGTAAAGGCTGGTTGATGACTTTTGGACTCGAGGGAGGGTATAGAGTGAAACTTGAGAAGTACGGGCCAATGGGAACTTAACTGTGTTGGTTCAAGGTCAACAAAGCTAGTCGCGCATGTAACTTGCCAAGTCAGAGACATTATGGTAAATTAGAAGTAGGATTTCGAGTTGGCATGTGATATTGATCAAGGGGTCAAAAGGTGTTAGTGGGACATAGATTGGATTGAAGCATGCTCAATGCACGATTGTTTTGGCGCACGCTGATTGGCTGATTCTTATCCAATCAGCGCTAGTCGATATATGGAGAAGCTTCTAGATTCTTCTTATGTAAAAAGCTATAAATATACTAACGGTTTTTCCTATTTTGCTTCTTGCTTCCACCTAACCTTGTTATTTGGAATATAATCTCCTTCCTGCTCAATCGTGTTCTGATTTGGGGGCCTTGTCGAGTGAATCTGTGTCCGTGAATACTAAGCAATAGGAATAGCTGGGTTATAACCGTAAGAGCGAAAATATAACAAAAGGAAAAACGATAAGGCTTAGTGCATTTATAACTCAGGATATAGATATTCAATCTGAAATATTTCAGGAAAAAGACTCAAGTCAACTAAGATACATGTCCCTATCTGGGTCAACGCGATCACCTATAATTACTCATAAGTTATATCAGTATTCCACTTTGATAATACACCTTCCTACGTATTCCTTTAGTAATAATAGCTAAACTGAATTGCAGATTATAACATAAGTGACATAAAAGTAAATGTCAATAACAAAATAACGTATAAACTAACAGTTGGTCAGTATTTTAATTGAAAGACCACAACATAAGCTGATAAAACCAATTCCTACGCTTCTCACACTAAACAAGTGAAGACTACCGATAGCAAGCTTCAAATAACCACAGTAAAACATGTACAAGTATACATCACGTAGTAATTAGGAAACCATATATAAATATTCATTTCGAATCATAAAAATAAGTTAATAACAGTAGAAATGATAATAATAATAATACCTCTATAACTCACCTAGATCTTCTATCTTCAGATTGTTGTGCCGACAATCCTTGACTGGCTGTCAACATTTCAGTTTGTTGCGCTATAATTTCACGTAATACCTAAGAGAGAGATCAAGGGAAAGAATAACCATATTTTAATTTTATGGTATATTTCAAGTGAGACAGCTTAATAAACTTTGTTGCAAACGACTAACAGTGTTGACCGAAATTTACAAAAACAAATCAAACTACTCGTATGTATTGAAAGTAGTATACATTTACAATACATATCAATACATATTAATAAATTCTCTGGTTTACTGACTTTTAAAGGTTCAAGTATTTATAAATAGTTGTCTATGCAAGATACTCAACATCCATTGGTCGGATATCATCAGCAACAGCCTTCTGTGGAAGAGGATAAACCAGCTTCCAACTTAAGAGGAAATTAGGAAAAGACGTTGAAAGTGGATAGGATATACATTACGGAAATCATCAAGCTGCATCACGAGGCAAGCCCTAACTTGGAATCCTGAAGGGAAGTGGAAAAGAGGAACTCGAAGGAACACATTACATCGGGAATCGGAAGCGAACATGAAAAAGATATATAACGACTGGAAATAGCTGGAAAGGATTGCCCAGGACAGGGTTGGATGGAAAATGCTGGTGGATGGCCGATGCTCCTCCACGAGGAGTAACAGGCGTAAGTATTTTCAATTTAATTTTCTATATGATCTTTGCTTTTCTTCTGATTGATTACCATTCCTTTCAGTTTGTCGAATTTTCGCATGCTTGTAGGTCATATTTTCATTATTACATATGCGGGTTAATATTGATTCGTTTTATCTGATTTGTTCTACTTCGAATATCGAGTTTTTCTACGGTCCGTCTTATCCCTAGATTAGTTGTCAACTATTGTGTCCCAGCAGAACCGCTTAAATTATAGTAGCTTAGTCACTGCTGATTCGTTTAGGATTGTAGGCTGATAATGAGCCCCAAATATCAAGATTTAAAAGACATTGATATTCATATGGAGGAGAAATGACTTAATCGATTGGATTGAAATTAATATATGATATTGATCGTTTGTGACACGTAATCATAAGTGACTATATGGTTTGTCCAGTTAGTTATATTTATTGGTTGTAAGATGCCTAATTGCATGATATTGTCAATATGTGATCCACACAGTAAACTACTGATTAGTTAGTGTCAAGTACTACTTAGTTTAATCTATACAAATCTGACTGTCAATCTAACTGTAAATGAATCTTATAGGAAGTGGTGTGTTTCTACATCATTCTGGTTTATTCCCGTGGTTAAGTAAATCTTTATCTAAAGTTGTCGGGTTATTTTTTTTCTACTTGCATCGTTCGATTCCCACGTCTCCTAGTATCAAGTTAGATAAGCATCTGCGAAAACACAACAGATATATACGTTTACAATCTACATGCCTGACTGTTAAGAAGAGATTAGGTTATTTAGTTTTTTGTTACTAAAGGAAACTTGTTACTATCCAATTGAGTGTTATCATTTATAATTTGTTAATTTTGTCATGTATCCAACGGTCACTCGATGGTATTATACAAACAAAGTTGTTTCATTTCAACTTTTCAACTTCTACTAAGAATACAAGGCTATTTTAAAAGAACTATCTTCTTATTGGCTTGTGGATTGATAATGTTAAAATGTTGTTGTGTGTAAATTGTCGTCCTATCAAGTTCAATAGTGTCATATTTAGCAGTTATCGTAAACCTGTGACGAACTCAATATCAAGATATAACATCCACAAGCTACTTGGATGAGAAAACCAAAATAAACTAAGAAGCTTTTATTGGCAAACCCAGTCAACTATATGAATAACTCATCCATACAGATAAACACATGTCCCCTCGAAAATTAAGTCAAATCTTGACCAACAGCGTGCATTCATCAGCAATCTCTTACTTATCATTTGGTTTTGGATCGATATATCTGATTGGGTCAGCATATCAAGATATATATTTGCTATTCAGATGATTTATCTATTATTTATTTATTTTAACATGGATATTGGTACAAGGAGGTACCAAATATATATGCGCCACACAGATCTCATTTGATATATGTGAGGGCTGTGATACTTCCCATGTGCCCAAACCGAACCAGGTGGTTTTTTTAGGGCACCACACCCCGAGCCTTCGACCTGAAGATCTGATCCACAAGAAAGTGGAGCATCGTGAGGAGATGCAGTTCCATGGGAGCCGGAGACCAACGATTGGTTCATACGCCATTTGTTCCCGCAGGATACTGGAGCCAGCCCATGTGCACCATTGGTTTGGAATCCGGTTAAAGCGCCGGACACTCGCTTTTCGTCCTCTCATTTTCGTAAACAGCACTCGTGATGCGAGAAGGCAGTGAGTAGGACTTCCCTGGCAGAGGCTATATACGCGTGACCATGTGAGAGCATTTTGAGAGGGAGAGCGGACTCTCCCCACTCTCGGCTGTACAAGGGCATTCGGAGGCAGATTGTGGTTAGAGGTAGTCGACAGGAAACCCTGGAGCCGGGTTTCGTGATACTTGGCACTAATAAGGACTTGACACACATGACATTGATCACCACCCCGTGATCAATCAATTGTGATTTGTTATTCATTGTTTATCTTAAGATTTTGAGTTTTAGTATTACATCACTAATTCAGATCAAAATTCACTCCGTATCTTCTGACTTTTTTACTATTATATAGCTAATGACTTAATGTCAGTGACTTTTATTTAGTCAACGTCTTTGTCCTCTCATGATCTGAAGTAAAAAACACCTTGGACAAATATGAGTTTGTGACAAGTTGTAAAGATGCATACCACTTACCACGTAAACTTGCACCACATATTATCAGTCTAATGATAAGCTCATGAAATCACTATCGAGTTTGTTATACAAACTACTATGAATTATTTATTTATTTAAAGACATAAATATTGGTAAAAGGAGGCACCAAATAGATATGCGTCACATAAATCATTCGATTTGTTTGAGGGCTGGAATACAGTCCGGGCACCCAAACCGAAGCACATGGTTTTCATACAGCCACTCCTTAAGCTTTTGACCTAGAGTTCTGATCGACAGGACAGTGGAGAAACGTTAGGAGATGCAGTCCCGTAGTAGCCGGTGATCAACAATTGGTCCAGACACCATTTTTCCCTTTAGGACCCTGGAGCCCATGTACACAATTGATTTGGAATCAGGGTTTTCCAACTCCCCTAGGTGGATCCACCATATCCACCAACCCGGTTAAAGCGTAGGACATTCACTTTTCGTCCTCTCAATTTTGTAAACAACACCCTCACCACGAGAAGGCAGTGAATAGAACTTCCCTGGCAGAGGCTATATACGCGTAACCATGTGAGAGCATCTCGAGAGGGGGAGCTGACTCTCCCAACCCTCAGTCGAACCAGGGCATTTCGGAGTACCTTGAATTCATTTCCATTGAACATAATTTTTAAAATGATATTAAAAGTTTTGAATCAAAGGTAGAACAAATCAAGAAACATTTCTATCCGTATATATATATATATATATATATATATATATATATATATATATATATATATATATATATATATATAGTTAAAAATCAACATACTTCAGTATAAGATTTTCTTGCAGTATGTATTCCTCTATAGCTTTGACGACGTCGTTTTGCATCTCTCATCATAGATAAAACTTCTAATTTGGATACATTTTGTGATGAATTATTAGCTATAAGTTATCAAAAAAGAAACACTATTAGAATCAAGAAACAAATAAGTAGTAAGTATTCAATAAGTGGGGATCTGACTTTAATCAGTCCATACTAGAACGAGACAGCCGTTCAGTGCTTTCAAGTTTCCAATAGTGGTTTAATATTGATCGATTCATGATTGTAACATTCGATAGACAAAAGTAAACAGCCTTTGAGTTCTAACTACTCGTTGTCTAATTAACACTTAACAAAATACAGACATTTGCCATACTTTTTATAAAATAATCCAACTTCACCTGAAGCATTCTAGGCGTTACTGCCGATATCAAGCCTGCATAAAGAACGGCTTGATTGAATAATTATGAAATAATCTATATATAACTAAGGAATACTTCAATTTATAGAGATTATTGTAGCTAGTAGGTTGATATTTGATTACATGATAAGCTTCGAGTCATATTTTTCACTAGGTTAAAGGTTGATGATACATATCGGTTGGCCACAAACAAAACAACATGACGTAACATATTGGAGTTGTTGTATTCTGTAAAGTATGTTATGTCATGTTTCCTAAGGTATGTGGATTGATTTCTATAAATCACATAAGTTAATCACGTATCTTAAATTGCTCGAATGTACAAAATAGAGAAAAACAAAATTATAATTATAATTAACTTTCAACATACTCATTTTAATCTAAGTAGTATAATTAATGTTAACCGCAAATAATAATCCGCCTTACATGACCGATGAGATTTATCTGTGGAAAATGCCTGCATATTCATAATCCAAGACGGATCATTTGTCCAATCAGATGTAGGTTGAGTGCATTCAGTCGTACATATACTAGCATTGGGTATCATGGCGTCCTGTAGGAAAAAATCAGTTTTGAAAATACAAGCAAGTGAGTGACACTTACAACAACCTTTTCTCGCTCTCTTTATCTGATTGTTAAGACTAGAAGCATAAGAATACTAAAAGGTGTATGGTAATCACTGCTCCGGAATTAAAACTTACATAAGATAGTATAGACAAGTAAGTTATGTACGACTACTGATATGGTTATAAAATGGAATTACAAGTAAACGTAGTAACTATCCCTTAACAAGATATACTGGCTGTGATTACGAATTTTATTTTCATATGCCTCATACTCTTTGCGTTTTATCAAAAGTCTTGAGGTTGCTCTCTGCACGTGATGCCTAATGTAGTTATTTCCGAAATCATATGTATTAGTTAAAGCTGTTGTTTTAAAAGTTGACACCTTGATACAAACCGGACAATTATCAAGTGAAACTGACCCCATGAAAACAAGGAGCTGGTGTTTACTGTACTTTAGAGGATGACACCCAAGGTCCTAGAGAATTATAGAAAGTCCGTTTTGAGATGTGAGTAGAAAGGTACTTTCTGTATCAGCTTATCCAAATATTCTGCTTTATTAAGTTGTTTAAGACATCCGAACTGACATAGGTTCTTTTTTCTGCTAGTCTAAAAGGTTTATTCAAAGTAAAAATAAACTGTATTGATAAGTGATATAATTTGGTTATCGCCATTTAAATTCCATCTGATTTTAACCGAGATATAACAAATTATAAGCTATTATCAATTGAATAACTACAATGGAGTTTGTTCAATAGATATTGTGATATAGAAAGGCGTGGTCGGTCTACGATATGAAGTTGCTAAATGAAGGATATTTGTACAGGTTAGCGGCTACCGGGCTATCATAACTGCTTCAATAGTTTGAAAGTTTGTCAGGTTGACGTTAATGGATATTGTAATGAGGTATTCTGAATAAGTAGTAAATACATTTTTTCCAGGAATAAAACCAACCATGACGGTTTGAAGTGGATACTTTGATACATTGTATTCTTGATTTGTGTCTGTCCGTTTACATGGCTATTCATCATCTTTTTCGCAAAACTGTTACTTAGTCCCATACAGCGTGTTCCTTGGTGCCCGATTGTACTAAATATCTATATGTCACAAACAAATGCAAGTTTCAACTCGGGGAAATTACCCTCCATTAGAGACAAAGTATGTGCCCTCTGAATTACCTGATACGGTAGAGAGTGGGAAGAGTCAGCTCTTCTCGAAATGCTCTCACATGGCCACGCAAATACAGCCACTGTCAGGGAAGCCTTACTCACTCCTTGTACCGATGTTTGTGTTTAAATAAATAAATAATCGATAAATTAAGTGTTCACAACTGACTCTTGTAAGAGCTGAATTATAAACGCTGGCAAACCAGACTGCAAATACGTTTGGCTAGTGAGTGTGGAAAAGCATGACAATTTACGTCCTCGATTTTACCTCTTGGCTTCTAATATATAAATGTTAACAAAAAGCACTTACTATCTCTTCCTTAGCGAAACCTTGATGACGTAATGAACAATAATGATTGTGTGTTGTGAGAGACTTTACAGGAACCCAATGATTCTGTGAATAGGAGCATATTCCATATTCGACAGGCTAAACATAAAAGAAACCATGTAAAATTCATTAGAATTGATCGTTATAATACAACGAACTAGTTTATTTAGTCTGAGAACAGGCAGCTGATGTTTTACGGAAATAAGCACAATTGTATACCAATAATCTTAAAGTATTTATTCCGTTTATCAACTCCCTTATTTTTGTACCGAACATTTTTCAAGACCTTAAGAGTCATATTTAAGCCTTAAGCATACTATTATCTTTTAAGACGGTAAAAAAGATATTGTTCGAAAACCTGAGCAACGAAATAGCTAAACACCGAGTCAGAGTAAAAGCAAGAAAGCAAAAAGATGACATATTTAAAATATGTAACGGGATTAGTGAGTAAGTTTGCACTACATTGACCAATTCTAAGTAAATATATTTCATCTCCAAATACTAAATTTGTTAATATTAAAAAGGATTTTACAGTCCCTTACATCGATAGAAAGAAGAACTAAATGCTTTCAAGAAAAAAACAGTTCCTTTAACACTTGTTACCATTTTTACTCGTATTTTTCTATGGTAAGGGCTACTTTATGAGGTAATATATAGATTTCCGATGTACAAAAAATAGTCGGCCTACTTCCAACGATGTAAGTTTAAGTTTCTATCGGTTATTTGTTCTTCCAACCAACTTAAATTAACAATCCTCGCAAATTTTATGGAAAGCTGGTCTGAACACACTAGAGGAAAAACCCATGGAATTGTACTCTTAAATATGTGCTCCTCACAAAAGGAGGAAGTAACATTTGAAATCGTCAGACAAAACAATAATGAATACTAAGATTGTGTAGATTTACAGGCAACTTGGAATAAGTACTCGCCTGCGAAAGAAACTCGTGAGTCCATCCGAAATCTGCGACAAGTTTATTTAGTATTTTTTGCGACTCATCAACCAGCATATTCAAGATACACAACGAACTATGAGATTTTTGCCCAAGGCCATCAGTTAATATGAGCGCTAATCTGTCTTAACAGATTAGCTCGCATAAACCGACTGATTTATTTGAACTCGGTTCTTCATGTTACAGTACAGTTCTAGATCTTTGCTATCCTCTAATGTTTGTGTTTAGGCTACTTTGCTACACTGATTCTGATGAATTGTGAATGAGCATTTCCTGAATATGAACGGGTTTATTTATTCTAGAGCAGTCGAGTTGCTAGGGCCAGCAATTATCACAATACCAGGCTGAAGATTGGTTTGTTTCAGAATGAGACATTTCAAAAGTGTGAATTTTGGGATAGAAAACATGATAAATGTCTCAATAAGTACATTAATAGTTTATGCAAACAACGTGAACAGGCAGATGAGTGTAACAAGAGGATGCGTGATTAGAAACGAATAAATAATAATAACAGAAGTAACAATGGCAGTAATCGTAGGGGGATAGACAGGCATCAGAAATTGTCATTCCAGGTGAAAGATATGAAGTCATGGGGGAGTACGTGATTATGGAGTATTTTCATGAAGCCGTATACTGAAGGAGTTATGGTCATGTTAATTGGGAAAGAAGTACAGTTAGCGCCTTCCCTTAGTGACAAAGACGTAACCCTACCCGAATACTGGCTCTTTTTTACATAGTTCGTCGTGGGTTACTCCGTATTGGTTAAGATGTTTTCATTTGAGCGACTGGGAGTGGCTGTGTATTACACACCACCATCAGGCCGCTTGGCTTTCTCTCGTAAATTAATGAGAGCAGTCTCAGGTGGTGAAGTCGAGCTTTATAGGTTTTGTATGTCATCCTTATACCCAGTTTGTAGCAAGCCCTAATACCTGTTCGAAGAGACTTATATGGTTTTGCGGAGAGAGGTGTCAAAATGTGGTGGATTTTTAAATATAAGGGAAGGTAGGTTTCAACGAGTGTCAGAAGGGGCTCAGAAGTTAATATGTCTGGTTGTCTTCAGAAAAAGTGAAATGCAGCGTAGGCTTGAGTCTCCTGTGCAGCCGGAAATAACGTAATTTGACTCTTCTGGGGATCAAAATTCAAATCCATTCATTCTTGTTGTAGTAGTTCTAGATCAACCTCGGGCCCATGTGAATCACATTTATATCCGCCTGTTCAATACCTTACATGAAAATAAGAACTGATGAACTGACATATGATTGGGAGATCACTGAATTTTAGGAACAAGGAAGGGACCAGTATGGCACACTGAGAAACACCAAGCATATACTTTCCTCAACTTGATTTTACACAGTTAATTTCAGTTCAGCCAAATTAATCTCTTAATCGTTGCACACAAAGTCTTAACAGGGTATAGTCGAAACAGGTTAATAAGTATATGGCCAACAATTATATTGTGCTTCTAAAATGTAGATTAATACATGTAGGACTGGAATGCACGCTACTTATGCTGAAAGCCATAAGTAGTATGTAGCAGTGACCGAAAGTAGAACTCCTACCAGCAGAATACATAATTAAAGAGAACAGGTCGGAAGAATCATGAAGTATGTACGGGGCAAATGAAGAAAGATGTAAAAATGACATATTTATTGTGTAATTTCCGCATTTCATGAAAGCACTCCATAATTTTGCATTTAATAAAAAATCAGTTATCCTCACTTCAGTTCTCTCTTGTTCACCGAGGTTTATACTGTTATGCGTCATGAAATCCAATTTTATGCCTTTAGTACCATAATTATTCAGGTATACTAAACCGAGCAGCTCTTATAAAGCCATTTGGAAATATAATTGCAAAGTAATACCAATAGTTTTTGACGTAAGTGTTCTGTCAAGAAGAACGCAGCGACACTTTGCTTACAGATATTTTGGAACTCCACATGGAGTCCTTTTAAGATTACATCTGATAATAGGCCTCGATAAACGAAGACTAAGTTTAAGGTTAGTAACCTCGTCCCCTGGGAAGAAACCTTAATAAAGAACATCGACCAGAAGAATCATCTTGGACCATTCAAAATTTGTTCTGAGCATTAAAAAGTATTGTTATAGAAGAGTTGTGAAATTGCGTGATTAGAGCCAAAGCTCCTCAGAAGTCGTGAGTACGATGGTCCTTTTTAATTCGAAGCGAACATTTATATTTGTACATTACGTGTCAGAACAATGTTGGAAACGGAAAAATTCGTTCTAACATAGGTGGAAAGGAAAATGTACAACCATGTCGTTTTAGAAAAGACTGTGAACCGTTAGATACAAGATGGACAGAAAAAATTAGCTTCGGGAGTTGTTGCTATATTCTGTCTATGAAGAACAAAATCCATTACACACATAAAAAGATAGACTGATACTCTTCAAAGGTGCACAAAAAGTGGTTATAAGATGAAAATCTCATGGATCCGGGATCGCCAATATGTTCTTCTAGACAAAGAAGGGTGGCGTTGGAATGAATCCTTCCTAGTGCTTCACATCCATCAGCGATAGAGAGAAGAATGATTGAGTTCAGTTTTTATGAGGAGGTGTAATCGTTCGTAGAGTAGTACTCAGAAAAGGATCTTACCATCTTGATAGCCAACATAGTTTTTAGGTCGGTATGGGTAAGATTTTGTACGAAAACTTCGTCGGATGAAATGGACTCGAAGAGGTGGATTGCTTTTCTTATTATGGTTAGACATACAACAAGAAAGACCAGTAATAATGTTGAGTATCAATGCTTGTGACAATTTTATGTTCACTTAGATACTTTATTAACCTTAGGGTCTAAATATGTAACACTGTCTCAACGCCTAGATTGTTACTGCTTACGGTCGGCCAGTAACACGAGCATCCTACCACTACATCAACACCACCGTCTACGAAGTGAAGTTGCACATCAGAGGGTGAAAATCCGATACGCCCCACTTTTTCATATTATAAGTAGTGTCCAAATACAATTCTATAACAAGTGAAGTGAACATGGCTCCTTCAGCGAGTAGCTTAAGAGAAGACTTGAACAAACGTGCTTACCAATGGATTGTCACATTGCTTTTTGACCAGCTGTGCCTGATAGGTGTCCTATAGTTTACCTCATGTTTTCATTATCACATGTCAGTAACTACTTCCTATCTCGCTTATTATCATCTCCATTACCCCCTTTTATTCTAACACTTTGGTTTTCCCTTGCTATCTGCATTACCAGTTAACTAAATCCTTTACTTATTTCCTGGTACAATCATTTCCTCTCAGGAGCGAAATTATCATATTATTATTTGTCACACCTCGATAAAACAACATCCTGCTCAATCGCACTCACTAGAGTTACGACATATAAAAATTCACAAATAACTATCAAACTGATTAGAATTAGTGCGGTCGACTTAATATACTGCTACCCATTGGACGTAAATAAATATATATAACCATACCGAAACAACAAGAAGAGTGCTCAAAGAAATCGATAGACATAAGCAAGGCATTGGACGTATTGAATGTTGAGCAAGATAGCGCTACACATAAAATTATTTACCAGGCGGTATTAGTTATCGACCACAACTGCAACTAGCTCGTAAGTACTTCTGTCCATAATGATAAAATAAATGAATGAAGAAATTTCACACGTTGTTATCTGATTGTAGTAAGTCATGGTTTTCCAGATCAAAGTTTCTTGAAATAAGCTTGATTCATTTTTTGTAAAATAGCTTGATAATTTTGTTTCAAATTAGTGGTTCTGCACATAGATTACGTACAGTCTTGGTAAAAAATGTTTTACTATTTGAATAGAACATAGTTCAACACATTTTCTACCTATAAAGATCATTTTTGTCTACTTATCGAAAAAGTCAGAATTATTATTATTTTATTCAATACGTCATTCAAAATATCAATATGTGTGAGCTGTCATGCTTTTCTATATTCAACTTGGGTTTTTAAACTATCAACTACTTTCGTGATATAAAAAGTTTAGAATCGCTAGATTTTGAACTTGTGTTGATTTCACTTCGGTGTTATCACAAGAACATTCATATCTAGCTATTTGTTTATCTATAGCATAAGTATGGGTAGCTCTTTGGATTTTCCAATACATCTTTAGTACGTTTTGAGCGTAGATTTCTAAAATTTGCAATTTATACCAAATTTGCATTGTTTTAAATTATTCAGATATTTTAAACTTACATAATTTGGTCAATTTTTATGTATTCGTTATCCAGTAGCTTTACGACAATTTTTTTTAAACCAGATAGCTTTTTTTTGCTGCATTTTTGAATGTCATGGTATGGTTTCAAGTCTTTACTGTGATGTCTATGCTTTTTATATTCCGTCTTCAGTAATAAGGATAGGAGGTCTGTCAACCTTTATTAATCCTTGCAGTTTGTAACACTTTGTTGGTCCAATATCAATTTGAATATATTAACGGAAGCTGCTGATATTACGTGTTCTGGTAGAGAGTTTCAGTAATTCACTACTCGGTAGGGAAAGGAAACTCCAAACGTAGACGATTTGATCTCAGTTTTTGAACTTTTTTTCGAATGTCCTTTCAAATGACCAGTCCTAGACTGAAGGAAAGCTAAGACATTCTAATACGAAGGTCATCGTTCAGTATAGGAATAATGTAATCAAATATACGGTGTTGTTCACCAGTTATTATTAGATTATTAGTTTAAGTTATTCATGGATATTGCGTGCTAAATTCAACCAGAGTTAAGATTATTCACACAAATTTATTTTATACCGCGTAATCTTGGAAAATCATGCATTTACAGTCAGGAATAAAAATTTTCATTACTTTCCCTCAAATACTACATTTTTTGAGTCTCGATTTAGTTGGATTCTTTCTTAGTAATTTTAAGTAGCGCATGACTTTCCTGAGATGTCTTTCTTTTAGATCCAAAGGATACTAAAATGATACATTTGTTCGGAGAGCTATAATTCATAGCTGTCGATTCTCGTTTATTTATTTTAAAGAAGGTTCCTTTTAGTATATAATGACAATACCCAAGTGTTTCAAAACACGTCTTGCTAATAGCTAACATTTAAAATTAACCATAAATATAGGTTGTTTCATTTTAAAGGCTAGGAGCTTGGCCGCATAAATTCATGCTGCGAAATTAATCATACCTGTGGCATACTGGAAAGTTAATTAATTATTAATTCTGGAACAACATTAAACGTATGCAATAACTGACCATTACTCATTCATTAGTAGCATCAATTCTGGTACAATAGTGTTTAAACTCAAGCTACGTTTGCATCAGGATGAAGGAAACAATTTATTAAGATTGAGATAGAAAGAGTCAAAATAATAGCAGTATTGATGATGACAAAAAACTAGACATAGAAAATCTAGTTTCCAGTCAAAATATAATTTAAAGAATAAGAAATACGAAATCACGTTAAAACTCATGCTTTCAAAAAAGATGAGAGACGGGTACACTTACACCATTTCTATAAATTTCGGTTCATATCATTTAAGGTCTACAAAAGTTAAATTTATAGTTATGGTGTAAAGTTCGACCGGTAGACTGAAGCCTTGCGGTATGATTTAGGCAGAGAGATTGTTATTTTTGATAAATAATTTGAATGTCCCTGTCTTGTTACTTATATTATACCGATAATGATGTTAAAATTGATACCCTACGTCCTGTAACCCCTGTGACTATACACAAGAAGCATCTGAGAGTTTTTATAGTGTTCCCTTGATTCACTGCCACATAAATCAGAGTTTTTATTTACCAGAGTTTCAAAGAGCTCATTGCTTTTATTTCGGATCAATAATATTTTAGTTTAATTCTGGAAGTAGGACAGTTAGTATTTTCTAATGGGTTTCGCGAAATTTAATAAGTGTTTAAGTTGTTTTACTTTCTTTTATTTGCTTGAACATAAGCCACTATGTCCATGTGAAAAAGTTCCTTGATATTTGCAGGATTATCTTTTCAAACTATAAATGCTGGTTGGCTTTAAATATCACAATCTTGAAACGCTTAAAGCCCTCTTCTTGTTGGATGGGTGGACTTATCTATAAATATGTGTAGAATAAACCTTAGACAACGAGAGTTTTTATTTCATGTTGACGGGAGGATCGCGTTCGTATATAATGAAGTAGAGATAAGAGAACAAGATTAAACGTTGTTTCAACTTATTTTGTGGCAAACTCTTGGATATCCCTTGATAATGAGAGACGTTTATGTAGATGCTTTCGCTTTGACTTGACTCTTCAAATGTCAGAATTTTAATTAATCTCATAGTCTTTAGCGACTCAAGCATTATTATTCTATCTATTATTATGCTGCCTGAGGTTAATAGTCAAGTACAAATGTTTATGAGAAGATGCATTTCACACAACTGAGTGAACTACAGAAAAACACCAGGCAAAAGCAACTATAAATGATTCAAAAAAGGTAGAAAGCACAAACATATCCTGTGAAAAGACTGAAAACAGTTTATTTACATGTTTAAGGTCAAGCGAAATAATATTATTATGATGCAGAAAAACAAAAAACAATCTACATAAGCTAAATTTAGTGACACATGAAATTTTGCAAAATCGTCTGCAATATGTTTTTCATTATGTATTGCTCAATGGTCTAGAGGTCAAGCGTTGGCACGCGAGATCGAAGGCCCTGAGTTCGAATACCGCAAGGAGGATCGTGAATACGCACTGCTGATAAGTCCCACCATAGGACGAAACTTCCGTCCAGGTTTCCGTTGGTAGTCTAACATCAATTAATTCATGATCTCAATCAAAAACTTAATAATCTCTACAACCCTATACTGATATTCTATTTCTGCTAAAATACCTCAACCTTAATGTATATACCTGAAAGCATCATATCAGCAAGTTGTTGTTTGCTATTATTATCATTATTGCCAATGATCAACAGAAATAAATATTACATAATTAATTATATTAGTCACTAATTGCAAATCGGCAAACAAACATTACAAATTCCTTAGTATTTTTTCCAATATTTTTTTAGAAACATTATACTAACATTTTTATATAAACATTTGCTTTATCAAAAGAAATATTTTATTTCAATTACGCAATCTAATAACTTATATGTATATATATATACATGTATGTAGCTATATGCTGAATGTTTTGCTTCAATGTTATCTATCCATCTATCTATCTATCTGTCTATCAGTTTGATAGTAATAAAGAACGATTCATTTGTTTATTTTAAAATAAACATGAATAATAAGTCACTTATTAATGAAAGAGGAAAAACAAACATGTTGGTGAATAACGTGATGGCGTTTGAAGCAAACGGTACTGGGTTAGAGTCTCAGAGTGAACATCAACTCTGAGGTGAAAGTACATCTGGACGACGAGTCCCAAACGTTACGAAACGCGCGTCAAACTGGATTCCACTTCTAGCCACTATCCATCTTTGCTTATAATGCTTGTATATTAAGGTAATATCGAGGCAATACGCACAGTATGTACATATGTCAATAAGAGACTGATCAATTTCAGTTCTAAACATCATTAGGAAGATTCAAGTAAAACAATATCAAGTGAATTATTTAATAAATATTGTAAAACATTTACACTTCAGAGTATATTACATATTCACTGTCAGAATATCAAGTTTGTATCAAAGGAGAAATTCCTACTTTTTAACAATCTCATTAGAACTTGAATCCTAAACTAAGTGAAATTCAAGACTTATGTTACATTCCATTCATAATTCATTAGTTGGATGTATTATAATTCTAGTGGTAATATTCATTGTATTATTTTCTGTATATATATATATATATATATATATATATATATATATATATATATATATATATATATATAAGTGTTTCCCTCTTATTCTCAAGATATACTTTGTTTAAATAAAAGTAATTATTATCTGTTCATTAACTGATTGTTATGTCGAAATCAATATCATGCTTGTTTTTATTCTTTATGTTGACTGATTGAAATTTAGTAATCTGTTATATTAAACTGACAACCAGGCACATATATGCACCAGTTCGAATCAGTATACGAGATAAGATCCAAAACAGTATGATTGTATTTAATTTACCAAATAGTATTCATTAGTCTAAGTGATATAACATAATTCAACAGTTAACTAGCTTGTTAAAGGTAGTTGTAAGAAATTCTTTTATAATTTATGTTACGTACCAGTTAGGATTAATCAACAAACTATGCCTAAAATCCAAATAGACTTTATTCTATTTATAAGATTATAAATCTCCTTGCTCAATATGTATAGTAAGTTTTATATCTGAAACGTCATATATAATGTTTAATAATTGAATTCATGATTCAACTGAAGCTAGACTACTATGAAAAATCTGAAAGCTCTGAACGACTGTTTCGTTTTAGTATAGGACTCCTCAACAGTACACATCCACTGTAGACAACTGAAAATACCTCAATAAATTAATTTGTTTATGGATTACTTACTTACTTTTGCCTGTTACTCCGGCCGACTAGCATTCTCTAACCCACTCTGTCATGGGCCTTCTGTTCCAGTTCTATACAATTCTTGTTCATTTTTCCCATGTCTATCTCCATTTTTCGACGTCATGTATTCTTCGGTCTTCCTCCTTTCCTTCGGCCTTGGGGATTCCATATGACAGCTCGTGTTGTGACGCAGTTGCGTGCTTCCCTCATTGTGTATTCTATCCACTTCCAATGTTTCTTCCTGTTTTCCCCCTCCACATAGATCTGGTTTGTTCTCTTCGAAAGTAGGTTATTACTGATAGTATCCGGTCAACGGATTCGTTGTATTTTTCTTCGACATTTGTTAATAAACATTTGTATCTTCTGGATGATGACTTTCATAGTTCTTCAAGTTTTCATTTCATACAGTAGAACTGTTTTAACATTTGTATTGAAAATGCTGACTTTGGTGTTGAATAACAGACAGTTGTTTTGAGTTTCAAATATTCTTCAATTGTAGATAGGTTGCTATTGTGCTCTGTAATTTACCTTATGATAATTCAGCAATCTTTACAAGTCTAACTTCATCAAATCAAAAAATAAGTAGTTTCTAAGAAAATAGGTAAATAATTAATGATAATAATAGTTAATTTTCTGTATTGTACTTTGATATGAACAATGAAATAGTGTTTTGTTTTTGTATGATGAATGAAATAATAAAGTACCTTTGTTTTTATGAGGTTTCTTAAAATTTCAATGATCATTTATTTATACTTAAACTAAGTCATTAAATGGTATAGAAGAATGTACCATAGTTATTATTATTATTATATTACCATGTAATAGGCGAGATGTTACTCCAATAAACAGCGGATAATCTTGATATGTAGTGGTTCATTCTGTTTTATATTGTGACTTTAAAAATGTAGGATATTTAGTGGCCCCATATTTGACACCAATTACTTACTTACTTACGTCTGTTACTCCTAATGGAGCATAGGTCACCAATCAGCATTCTCCAACCCACTCCGTCATGGGATTTCTTTTCTAGTTCCATCAAATTCTTGTTCATTTTTCCTCATGTCTATCTCCATTTCCTGGCGTAATGTGTTCTTTGGTCTTCCTCTTCTCCTCATTTGGCTTCGAGGATTCAATGTCAAGGCTTGTCTTGTGACACAGTTGGTTGCTTTCCTCAATGCGATTGTACGAATGATCGTTACTGTAATATATATTCGGGCTATTCTCGTATATAATTATCGACTTAATCCATGTTAGTGAATAACAGAATTAAATAAGTTAAATACGAGAATGAATTATGAATATGTATATTTCATACAATCGTTAATCCAGTCAAACGAGCGACGAAATGAAGTGAAGAGAAGAGACCGAAACGAAATGACGCGTAATGGAGATGGATTGTGAGCCAACTCGATTTAACCAAACGTTAATCAATATTTACAGTCACACAAAAATAAGTTACAGAAGTACGATGAATAGAGTAAGAAGTGAACACACATATACCCTCATATAAAACCATCCGGGGTTGATAGATGAATAATGAACAAGGTCAAAATGTGACTCAAGAAGAAAGGATAAACTGACTAGTTCAGAAGCTAGAATAAGTTATGTGGGCTTAACATGGTAACTAACACTACAGGTACTCATAGGCTACAAGTCTTTGATCATAGATGCCTTTGAAGCTTTATACATAAATTTTGGAACTTACTAAGTCAAGAATTCTCAGGTTATACACGAGGTACTAAGTAAAGATAGTAAATTGGTTGATCAGGTTGGAAATTTTCATCGTTTGAGGTAGTTGGACTATGCATTACATCATCCCAACTACCACCTATTTCAACGAGCGATGTCCTCTGGTGTGGGAATGGACTGGAAGGAAGATCATTATTATTATTATTATTATTATTATTATTATTATTATTATTATTTGAACACATAGATATCGATACAAGGGGGCACCAAATAGATATGCACCATACAAATCACTTGATTTGTGTATGGGCTATGATACTGCCCAGGTGCTCTGATAGAACCAGGTGTTTTTCTTAAGGGGCTACACCCAGAGCCTTCGATCTAAAAGTCTAATCCATAAGGCAGTGAAGTAACGTAAGGTGATGTAATCCCATAGTAGCCGGTGACCAACGATTGCTTCATACACCACTTGTTCATTCAGGATACTGGAGTCCATGTGCACTATTGGTTTGCAATCAGGGTTTTCTAACTGCCCTAGGTGGACTCTTCATGTCCAACAACCGGGTTAAAGCCGCGGACATTCACTTTTCGTCCTCTCAATTTCGTAAACAACACCCTCGCCACGAGAAGGCAATGAATAGGACTTCCCTGGCAGAGGCTATATGCGCGTAGCCATCTGAGAGCATTTAGAGCGGGAGAGTGGATTCTGCCCACTGTCGGCCGTACCAGAGCATTCGGGGGCCAGAAGAAAGATAGGGGCTGTCAGACCAAATTATGGCACCACTCTATGAAGTCAATGACTATCGAACTGGTCCGTGAAGATAGACACTGACTACCTGGTTGTGATCGTTGTGATTTCATAACGATGGTCAGAAAATTCGGGTGACGTGGCTTAGAATCATTTTCATTGGCTCTGATGCATTCCTTCTTTGTCTTTTCTTAAAGTTTAAGTTTCTATATTGCATTGTAGATTCATTTTCTATTTTGCTTTTCGAATAACTTATTCAATAATTAATATTTTCTATTACCACTGATACCATTACTTCCTCTACTGCCCAAAGATATACCCTGACAATTTCATCTCGCTGCACTAATTGAGTGTAGCATTTTGAACCGATGTACACACATATAACTAATTCTACATTGTGTATGACTAACTGAATGTTGCTTACTATCTTTTTATAATCCACATTACATACATATATACACAGTTTATTCTGATGTAAACATTGTCCTTGAACTAAATTTTCTTTTTGACAGTATCATTTATGATATCGGATTGACATATTCTGTTAAGAACTATTTTACAAGATGTCCATTATTGTATAATTTGATAATAGCTTAAAAATAGTAAGTAGGTCAATAACAGAAAACTATATTGAAATAGATATACACTTTTCAAATGTAATTTATGTAAATAGAGTAGCTTTCATTGAAGTCTTAAAATAATATACATATGCAGACAACTCGATGCTTCACATACAAGTTAGTATTTATCAACGAGGTAAGCCTGAAATTCTTATGGAGTTCATAATTCCTTTGAGATTCATACGTGTTTCTATCAGACTTACCTACTTACTTAATTACGCCTGTTACTCCTCGTAAAGGAGCATAGGCAGCTCACCTGCACTCTCCATCCAAACCTGTCCCAAGCAATCCTTTCCAACTGTTTCTAGTTATTGTTCATCCTTTTCATATCTGATTCTATTTCCCGACCTAATGTTTTCTTTGGCATTCCTCCTTTCCACTTCCCTTCAGGATTCCAAGTTAGCGCTTGTCTCGTGGTGCAGTTTGATGATTTCCGTAATATATATCCTATCCATTTCCATCGTCTTTTCCTAATTTCCTCTCCCGCTGGAAGCTGGTTTGTTCTTTCCCACAGAAGGCTGTTGCTGATGGTATCCGGCCAATCGATGTTGAGTATCTTGCGTACACAACAATTTATAAATACTTGTACATTCTTGATGATGATTGTGGTAGTTCTCCAAGTTTCAGCTCTGTACAGTAGAAATGTCTTGACGTTGTTATTGAAGATTGTGACTCTGATATTGGTCGGAAGTTGTTTTGAGTTTCATATGTTCTTCAACTGTAGAAATGTGACTCTTGCTTTGCCAATCTTTGCTTTTACGTTTGCATCTGAACCTCCTTGTTCATCGACGATGCTTCCCAGATATGTGGAGGATTCCATATTTTCCAGAGTTTTGCCATCAAGAGTGATTGGATCGCTGTTCTCCGTGTTGTGTTTGAGGACCTTGGTTTTCCCTTGTGTATGTTGAGGCCTGCTGATGCTACTCTGGTTGTCTTTACCTGCATTCGTTCGCGCGTATGCGATAGTAGGGCTAGGTCATCTGCGAAGTCCAAATATTCTAATTGGTTCTGAGTTGTCCATTGTATTCCGTGTTTTCCCTCAGGTGTCGAGGTCTTTATAATCCAGTCGGCCACCAGAAGAAAGAGGAAGGGAGAGAGTAAACAGTCTGAAATCTGAGGAATGAATTATTCAGTCAGTGGTTAATCTCCTGTAAGAATGAGATATTTACACTTAATTGATTACTCAGTAGTAAACAATGTTATATTTGTGTGGTCTTTATAGCTGATCAAATTCTCTGAACTGAATTGGTATGCTGCTACAAGCCCAATCAGCTTAAATGTTGGGATGGTACAAGAAATTTTGATATTTAGATTGGTGGCCGTTTTGCAACCTGGTTGATGGAGCTCAGTTAACACTAAACAACTAGACAAAAACGACACTGATCTTTACTCAGTGGTCAATCGATTATAAAGTAGCGAATTGTCTAACATACCTTTAAAAATGATAAATTTGAGTCAGATAAGTGAAATATTTTACATTATTGTAAACTATGTACAGAGTGAATAGACCTTTCCAAAGTATCATAGTTTAATCTAAGTTAGACTTTGAACATCACTAGTGGAATGACGAGTCCTAAATAAGATGTAATACACGTCCTGGATTTCAGTGTTAGCTATAGATTTATCTATTCTACAAAAATGCCTATTTTCAAGCATACTTAAAAAGACTGGTCGAAATTCAGTCAAGATAATCAAAAATGGGATAATCCAAATTCATTTTAACTTCAATGTACAGTGGTCAGTGTATAGTTCCACCCGGAATGTCAAGCTCCCAAATGTCCTGGTACGGTCGAGAGTGGTAAGAGTCAGCTCTCCCTCTCAAAATTCTTTCAAGTGGCCACGTGAATACAACCACTACCATAGAAGTCCTACTCACTGCCTTCTCACGAAGGCGGTGTTGTTCACGAAATTGAGAGGACAAAAAGCGAATATACACGGCTTTAACCGGGTTGTCGGATATGAAGGACCCATCTAGAGGAGTTGAAAAACTCTAATTACAAACCAATGGTACACATGGGCTCCAGTATCCTGAAGAAACAGATGACATATAAACCAATTATTGGTCACCGGCTTCCATGGGGCTGCATCTACTGACGATACTCCACTGCCTTGTGGATTAGATCTTTAGGTCAAAGACTCGGTTTATAGCCCTTTAAGAAAATCACCTGGTTCGGTTTAGGCACCCGAGAAGTATCGCAACCTTCACACAAATCGAATGATTTATGTGGAGCATATCTATTTGGTGCCTCCTTGTACGAATGTTCATGTGTTTAAATAAATAAATGAATAGATCTCATTAGTAATAATAATGATGTTAGTGAACCTATGAATTAACTTGAAGCAAACATTATTGTATTAGCTGTTATGTTTTCCAGTTATCTTATTAATTAATGCACTATTTAGATTACATTTAAAATCAACATCCTTTTTCATTTTATCTATGCTAATCAAATCGTTAAATGTTACAAGCTTCCATAGATTCACTTCATTAATTTGTTCATCTACACTAATTTCTTTTCAATTAGATTTACTACAAGTATCAATAGTTAGATTTTGTTTGATGACTATATCTAGTGTACTAAAGCCTAATATGACGGATTAGAAAAACATAAGTTCAGTGAATGTTAAAACTTGAAGTCATTATTAGAGCTAACCTACTAAATAAACGAAAAAATATAACCAAAGGTGCTAAGTATGTCAATTATTGTGAACTAACTTACTACGTCTGTTACTCCTCGTGGAGGTGCATAGTTCATCCACCAGCATTCTACATTGTGAATGCTGAGTATCAAAATAATGAAGAACATAAGTCATTTATTCATGAATACCAGTTGAACTCATAAATGTTTGAAAACTGTATTCTACTCATATAGAGATATTTGTCCTTACTAAGTCATCAGTTGGTATATATTATTTGACTGCTTGGTTTACGACTATACTGTTTGACTAGAAATTAACCTTGCCATGAGTTCACTATGTAATGCTGTCTTTACACACATAAATAATCTATTTAGGTTTTGACACTGTTCTGTACTATTCTTCGTCTCTCTAATACCTGTATTACTACTACTACTAATACTAATACTAATACTAATACTACTACTACTACTACTCACATCACCGTTATTATTACTATAGTGTATATATACTGAGGTGAAGACCAATTTATTGTTTAGTAATTTCAATAGTTGAGATCATTAGTCAAATGAAGCTAGACCACCATGGAAAACATAAAAGGACTGGACGGCCGTTTCATCTTATTGTGGGACTCCTCAGCAGTGCTCAACCACGACCCCGCCTCGCGGGATTCGAACCCGGGACCTATCAGTCTCGTGCCAGGTGCTTAACCAACTGGTAAAAAATTACAATGTCTTCATAAAATATGAAAACTATACGTTAAATATTTCATTTGTACATTTTCTATCAATCGTCCTTTGCATCCTTCATAATTCTTCCAATTCATGTTTCCCTTTCTGTTTTCTTCAGTTCAATCATTTCAACCTACTTTTGACTGATATTCCACTTCTGATTGGTGTTACATACTACTTATATCTGTCAACATAAGTAGCATACACCACATTACTATTAATCATATAACTATTGATTACACTATCTCTTCTACTGTTACTTACACTGTTAGTAACTACTTTTTCATTGTATATTGATGTTAACAAGTGAAACAATCAAGGAAATATAACATTTAATGTATATTTGTTTAGCTAGTTAATCACAACAATAAACTCATCATTTTGATGATATATATATATATACTTGACTATTTCATCAAAATTTGGATATCTTTTAAAGGTATTTGTCACTTTTTTTTCTTTTCTCTTATATATCAAAACAATAAATAAACAAGTTGAAAATAAGTGTAAATACATTTTTGTTTCTGGAAAATTTTGATGAATCAATATCAATCACTAGGCAAGTGAGAAAATAATGTTTTTTTTTTCTTCAGTTAGTTGTCATGTACATCAGTTTGTAGGAATAATGTTGAAAATGCTAATTCAACTTACTAACACACACACACACAAATTCATACACATGAAGTGTACTCAATTCTTTAAAATAGAATGTGAAAAGGTGACCATTATCATTACGATTATTACGAATAGTATTATTATTATTACTGATATGGGTATACTCATAACAAGATAGATCATTTTGATGGATACCTTTTTATCTGTCTATACTTATATATTTCTATTGAGAATATTTAATTCCAACAATCATCATTGTAATGAGAAAAACCTTAAAAGAGATTATTCTCATTCATGTCAAGAAAGAATATTCCTAGATAAAAATAAAGTGTCTATGATACAATCAACAAAATACAGTTTCATCTGATTTGCAAACACACACACGCACACAAACACACTCTATACATACGTACACATAGACATACTAAAATAGAGACTAACTGTCTAGGTGTATTTAATTATTATTATTATGATTACTATTAATATTAGTAGTAGAAGTATAACATCGTCAATTGTTTTTACATGGTAAGCATAGTGATTAACATCAGCATTTGTTTTTATCTAACATGAAAGAAAACTTAAAAAAGCAATTTTAATACATTCTGTTATTGATTGAGATCATGTTAGACCACCATTGAAAACCTGGAAGCACTGGATGACCGTTTCGTCTTATTGTGGGACTCGTCAGTGGCAGTGCGCATCCACGATCCCTCCTAGTGAGATCCGAACTCAGGACCTATCAGTCTAATGCACGAACGCTTAACCTCTAAACCAATGAGTCGGTTTCTAACGGTGTTAATGTCTAACTTCGACCAATCCATGAAACTGCACCACCGTCCACCATTGCCTCCAGTGAGTTACTATCTCACAACAGCTTCGGTTGAACTCCACTGATCACTGCTTCTCACTAGAACTCTAAGAAATACTTCTTGAAGCCAATCACTAGTGAGCACATGATGATGATTATCAGGGAAGGGGGGGGGTCTTTATAAAGATTATATTATGCTACAAACCAGAGAAGTATTCAATCATTGTTTCATTTTAATAAAATTAATTTCAAAAGATTACTTTTCTATGCAACACAACACAACACACACACACAAAACCAAAAGAAGTAATTCATTTTAACAACAACGTATTGATTTAAAGTGGAATAACCAATCCAGTGTATACACTCAGAACCATAAATGTTGACGTATTAAATGAAAGGTGATTTATGATTAATTTCACTTAAAGGTCACATGTGTAATCATTCCCCCTTTTTTTGTGCATAGATATAATCTATTAAAATATTAGATTATAAAGTAATATAGCCATCATGATATAATAATAAGATTTATCACTATGCACTTCTGTGTAGACAACTGCTGGGTAATAGTAAATAATTATAGTTTTTATTCATATAAAATAAAACAAAATCAATTTATAAGGTTGTTTAACTTACCATTTATGTATGTATGTATGTATGTATATTTGTGAAATAGTGAGCAGATAATGAAGTAGAAAAGTATTTCATCACCAGTTTTGTAATAATCTGAAAGTTAGGTAAATAATAACAAACTTGATTTGCTCACTTACTTATTTACTTACGCCCAATGAAGCAAGGGCTATCGACCAGCATTCTCCAACTCATTCTATCCTGGGTTCGCCTGGAGCCTCTCTTGGGCTACTGCCGGTCCTAAGCCCGAATAAAAGAGGGGTGGGTGGGCGTGTGATTAGCGAACCCATGCCGTTAGAAACTAATTCGCTAGAAAAAAAGACTAATCAGAACAAACTTGATAGTAGAAGTAAATTATACTGACGATCTTTAACAATTCCAGGAGTGGTCATGAGATTAACCAGACAACTATTTGTCACGCAAAATTCAGCTTTGTAAATCTGTAAATATTACACAGAATGTAAAGTTTTGGCATGTAAACATGTTAAACTGACTAACTCTTAACCCTAATGCTCCCAAAATATACTTATCTCTGAACTATGTGCCTTTTCAGGATATCATTTCTTGATTACAGCTATACGAAATGATTTTTCTCAGCAATTCAACACTTTGTAGGTCATCTATGATTAAATCATTATTCAAATTAGCGAAAATGTGAAATCTTGTCAAAAATATGACATTCAGTAACAAGCTACTCGTGTATACATTCAATAATCGCTAGCCTTGTTTGAATTGATCCGTTTCAATTGTTTCCAGGCTGTCCGCATAGGTTAATTATACCGACTAAATTTTATATGAGTTATATTATAAATAATAACCTTTTACAAGAATAAATCTGTTTTTTTGTATATTTATAATGATAATGACTGAGTATAAAATAATAATGATAATTGTGCATATGTTCTGATCTTATCTTGAAACTACTTAGTGACTAGTGTTGAGGTTACACACTATGTACCAGGCAAAAATAGGTAAATTGGTTAATAAAACTGTGAATGTTCATTGATTGAGGTTGTTGTTGTGTGTATTACCTATGCCCAACTATCAACTACCTTGATGTATGATAATAGATGATTCACGAACAAGTTAAAAGAAAATTAGCAGACAAATCAGACTAAAGTGTGATATTAATCCATGATGTAGTTGATTAATTGTCTAATCAAGTCAAGGTCCAAACAATAATCATAGTCATTAGTAGGAGGCATCGGATTACATGCTTATAATTAATCACAAAGGTGCAGTTGCATTCTTTTTCAATTTTGTACTCTTTGATTTAGATTTATAAACTTATTTTCATCTTTTAATCTATGAATGAATTGTTTCTTCTTAATTCATATTCTCTATACTTAATGGTTCTTCTTTCTATTAGTACTATTATTAATTGTCGTTCATTGATGTTTTTATCTTGATCATCTCATCTCTATATGTTGATGTGATATAGGAACTTTCATCGTTCTTCTGAACGACATCATCATTACAAACTTCAGATAGAAGTGAAGTGTTCGAATTTCTCCATATGCGTTTCACAGCTTGTTCTGTACACCTTTATGTTGATTAGTTCTTATTGGTCTTAAATTTGTCATTGTTTACTTCTTTGTGTTTGGTTGTCTCCTATTAGTTCCTATATATGTGCATAATTTTCCTGATCGGTTGATAAATTGGATCGATTTCAATGTGTTTGTTGATTGCTGATTGATCTGAGTGTCAGGCTTCTAAAAATGATATAAGTGAGGAGATATCATGCCGTTTGACTGCTAATTGATGTTCGTGTAGGCGAAGGTGGAGCGGGCGTCCGCTTTGTCCGATGTAGTGTTTGTCGCAGTTGACACGATTTATTTTGTAGATGATGTTTGATTTATCTTCTTTTGTTATTTCATCCTTTGGTTTGCATAGGATTGATTGCAGTGAATTTGTCGGTTTGTGTGCAACACCTATCCCGAAGGTTTTTAGCAGTCTTGTTGTGGTTTCTGATATGCCATTTATGTATGGTAGGGTGATCCGTTTGTTGATTTCTGTGTTTGATTTGGGCTCTGATGCTGCATGTGGTTGGTATTTTTTGATAAAGTTGATTGGGTAGCCATTCTTTTGAAATACGTCTTTCAGGTATTTCTTTTTCTTTCTTCGTGCTGCCAGTGTGCTACAGTGTGTCCTCGCCCTCTTGAACAAAGTTTGTACGCAGTTGATTTTATGTGCTCTTGGGTTGTTGCTATTGTAGTTGAGAATTTGATCTGTGTGGGTCGGTTTCCTATATACTTGAGTTTCTAGTTTTCCTGTGTCGGTTCTAGTGATTAATATATCCAAGAATGATAGTTTGTTGTTTGACTCCTGTTCCATTGTGAACTTGATGTCATCGAAGACGTTGTTGATAAGCTTGTAAGTGTTTTCTAGCTCATTCAGTCGTTCATAAGAACGATGAAAGCTCCACGACCAAACCATTCAGCTCAGAGAACAAAACTTCATCAAAATAAGGCAAAAACACTTGTTTAACATTTCTTAATTTTTTATAATTTTCTAAAAGATTTCAATCTTATTTTACACTAAACCATTCATTATAATTCATTTAATTGAGTAATTGAATGATAGACAGGAAACTTTAAAATAATAAATAACTTGATCAACTTCACTACTTATTTCAGTAGATAATGCTATTTACTATTTTACATTCATTTTCAATTGATTGACATGTTTGTTTGAAATGTAATCAAAAGTAATTAAATGTTATGTCATTCATTTAGATGAAATAAATATTTACAGAAGATTATTAAGGTTTTTAATTGAAATCATGATCTGATTGATGTTTGGAAACCATTGAAAACTTGGAAGCCCTGGGTGACCGTTTCATCCTAGCAGTGCGCATTCATGATCCCACACGCGGCCTTTAAATGCTGTGACCAGTGAAGTTAATCTGTGTCGGGTGAATATATGACTCATATTCGATATTAGCCAAACTCCATTGGTCAAAATTTCTCAATAGAACTTAAGAAGTTGTACTATGAAACCAGTCACTAGTGAACAGACAATTATTATAATATTGGGATTTGTTGAGATTATAGGACTTCATGAATTACATTTCCAAAGTTTATTTAACTTTTGTGCTGTGAAATATTTTTTTTTATGTGAATAGATTTGTAAATAACCTCTTAAACTACACAAGTCTTCCAAGTTTGCTTTTACATACTTGATTTTCTATATTGTTGAGTTAACCTGTTCCTAAGAGTGCTGATTATTATCTTTTCAGAAGGGTTTTTTTGTAAATATTATAGTAACTTAATGGTTGAATTCAGGAGTCAATTAAAGATAGATCATCATGAAAAACCTGAAAGCACTGGATGACTATTTCGTTCTAGTTTAGGGCTCGTCAGCAGTGCATATCCACAATTCTGTACGCGGGATTTGAAATCATGACGGCTCAGTAGTCTAGAAGTTAAGTGTTCGCTCGCGATACCACTAAGTTCTTGGTTGAAGTGTGACGTGTGAGATAGTGGGTGTACATTGCTGAGGAGCCCCATACTAGGACGAAACGGCCATCCAGTGCTTCCAGGTTTCCTCGGTGGTTTGTCTTAAATCAACTCATGAATTCAACTATTATCGATTCAGCAAAAATAATGAATATATGATAGATAATTGTTTCAACAAAAAAAAAACACAACCAGTTTACAGTTCATATTTGAATACGTAAATGTGAAACATTTTATCAATATAAAGGTGTCGACGAATGTATTGCTTTTAGACTACACAATCTAAAGATTAGGGATCATTTTTGTCATTAAATGAATTTAGTAATATCAATATAGAATGAATGTGATGTATAGAAACACCTAAACTCATGTGTAATCTATTAGGATATATTTTTTTGAAATCTCGTCTTAGATTATTATTAGAAATCAATAGTCACTGGAAGTCTGTTTTCCTCTTGTACATGACTCTTTACAAAGATACATTTAAAAATTAACAATGGGTCGTACCTTGGAGTTTTGGTAAGAAGCCATGATCAGTGGAATTCAACTATCTAGGATGTAAAACAAATGTCATCAATGATTTTGTATGATGATCGTGCAATATCGAGTATCAAACCAGTAATTTGAGTATTAGACGCTATTTGTGGGTTCAGAGTCAAATTTCTGGTGTAGTGGTGAATGAACGAATCAGTTGTGTATTGTTTCTTGATTGTATAATTATTACCAGTCTGTAGTGTAAAACTTTGAATGTAACTAACACCATAACACCCTATGATAACAGATATTTATTTTTATAGAAAAACTAACCGAATGTATTCTCAAGCCTATAAAAAACTATAATTGTGATTCAGATCAGTGATTTGAAGATTTCAGAATAGTTCATATATAATGGTTTAAAAGTTATGCATTCACTTTGAAACCTGAATGTCTTGAGTTCGATTCTTGGCAATATGTATCTATGATACTAATTGAGTTTGAATACAAAACTTTCTTCAGGCTTTGAGGTAATCGTCTAACCTTTAAATTACATAGTTAGTATCCAATAACTTATTTGTCTAAGTTCAAACAAAACAAGTCTCACGACACATATACATCATTTGATCTGTTTTTGATATTACTAAATGAATGGATATTGGAAACATCTTGATAAGATCTATCATATCACATAATGGTTAGTTTTATTGAAATTCAGTATATCTATCAAATTACAAAGAACATAACGCATTGGATCATGAACTTTGTTAATTGTAAACATGATTCAACTGAGAGAAAAAACGAAAGAAAGACTAGAGTTCGAATACATATCATAAATGTAGGTTGAATTGTAATGATAAACTGATGTGATCTATTTATTGAATATAGATCGATTTAAGTGTAAAATGTAATGAACAATATATTGTTTGTATATGTACTATTCATTATTATCAATAATAGTCAAGTTTGTGAACAACACTTCGATATCTTGTATGATGAATACTGTGTTTTGAAATTCGTTAAGAGCATGAACATTGAAATGTAAGTAAATTCAATTGATGACAAGACTATAAAGTGTGGATAAGCTAATCAGCTGACCATGATCTCAATCAAAAACTTATTAATCTCCACAACCCCTATACTGATAATTAATATGTGCTCACTAGTGACTAGCTTCGTGAGGGAATTCTTAGAGTTCTAGTGAGAAGACGTGACCTGTGGAGCTAATCCGTGTCGGGTAGAGGCAGGTATCTACCTCATTGAAATGTAAGATGATCGCGCAATTTTGTGGATTGGTTGAGGTTAGACATTAACACCACTGGATGCCGGCTTAGTGGTCTAGTATGGTAAGCGTTCGCGCGCAAAACTGAAGGCCCTGTGTTCGAATCCCACGAGCGAGATCGTGGCTGTGCACTACCACTGAGGAGTCCCACAATAGGATGAAACGGCCATCCAATGCTTTCAGGTTTCCCACGGTGGTCTATCATCATTCGGTTCATTATCTCAATCAAAAACTTGGTCAGAAACATTTGAGGGATTTTAAGGTCATGGTGTTAATTTCAGTACCTTATACTAACGTACGATCAGTTCACAAAGGATTTTAGACAAAATATGATAATTGAGAGACTACAACAAATGCGATTACTAGGAAGTTCTTCTACTTGTGATTGTGGTAATTAAATGACTTGTGGATTTTGTGCAGACTACCGTGATGATGTTGTCATTCGATGTAATATGTGTTATAGGAAGAAGTCTGCTAGAATAAGATTTTTCCACTCAATCGATATTGAGACTAAGGCAAATTCTGACAAGTGTTGCGAACTGGATAATAAAAACACCAGTAACACTAGCTGCATCCAGGTAATACAGTATATACGGATGTTTGTAGAGCATACAGATGCCCACATAGATTTGGTTATGTGCATCGTATCGTTATCCACAAGTGGCATTTTATGGACCCAAAACCAGAGTGAACACAAACAATATTGAAGCTATATGGTCACGGCTGAAAGTGTTTTTGCGACCGTTTCATGGCTCTAGAGACCTACTATTAAGGAGTCATATGGATAATTTCCTCTACCGTATGCGTTGTGATTTTAGAACCTCTGAACCTCTTTCTAACGTTGAAAAGGTTTTAAACCATGTAAAAGAAGTGTATCTACTTTAATTCTTTGGTTTTGTATAATATATTTTTACTCTATACTAACTGTTTTCTGATTGACTAATATTTTTTAAGGTTACTTAAGATTCGTTAAAGTATCTTCCATAAATTATATTTTCGTCAATGAATCCATTGGGTCTAGAGATTAGGCATTCGCAAATATTTCCAAAGTTCCTGGATTCGATCCCTAGGAGTGGGTTTGTAGATGTGCACTACTTCTGAGAAGTTCCTGACCAGGACAAAACGAATGTTTAGTGTTTTTTCAACTTTCATTGTCTAATTTTAATTAATTCAAGATCTAGATAACTATGGTGGTTAAATAACTGTTCATAAAAGAAGAAAACCACATTCATATCAATTAAAAACTTTTCAATAAAATTCTAACTGATAAATTTCACATTTTCTATTTACAATAATTCACTACGACATTCAACTCAGATTTATGACAGTGGATCAGCATTGCTCAGGAGTCCCACAATAGGACAAAACAGCCTTTCATTTCTTTCAGGTTTTCTATAGTGGTCTAGCTTTAATTGACTCATTATCTCAACCATAGAAAAAACAACACCACCACCACTACCAACAACAACAACCGTACTCTCAGATAATATTTCCTGTTAATTTTTCTGTTATTAATAAACATAATTGTTTATCATTCATAAAGGGTTTTGCATATGCTACTATAATTTCCCAATTGTTCAATATGTTGCCTGACTTATCATTTACATTATACCACCTCATCAATTACCTGTTAGGGATGGTTTTGAAAATCAATTTGACTCAGTTTAACTTGATTGGTTCTAAATTGTTTAGTATTGTATGATTACATGTAAATTATCATATACATAAACATATATATGTAAGTGTGTGTGTGTGTGTGTGTGTGTAGCAACGTATTATTTACTATCTACAGAAATGATATAAGTAGTAAAAAGATTTTATTTAAAAAAATAACATTCTATGCTATGCATAATTAATGAAATCAAGTGATTTGTTTTATTGAAATTACATACCAACTATACTACTAATTAATAATTTTAAAAAAATAATACGTTCAACCAATCTGTTGTGATATAATAACTCACTGATGATAATGGTGGATGTGTAAAAGTTAGAAATTAACACCATTGGATGCCAGCCAGCTCAATGGTCTAGTGGTTAAGTGCTCTCGCGCGAGACTAATATGTCGTGGGTTCTGATCTCACGAGACATGATCGTGGATGTGCACTGCCACTGATGAGTCCTACAATAGGACGAAACAATTATCCAGTTCTTCTAAGTTTTCCATGGTGATCTAGCTTCAATTTACTCATGATTTCAACAATTGAAATTATTTATCATTAATTTATAAATTCTATTAAAACACATTTAAATGAACTAAAGAAATAAACTAGAATTAAGTTTTATATGACAATAATAGTTTAGTCATAGAAACTTAATTATTAAATAAAGTAAGTATTTTATTTAGTTTCTATTAATGTACACTTGACAGACTGTAATTAATTTGTTTTGAATATGTTTAATATTATCATTGTAATTTGGTAGTAGTAGTAGTAGTAATAGTATTACTGAATAATAGTGAGTAGTATTGGTAGTCGTAGTAGTAGTAATGAGTATTAGTGGTGTGTAGTACTGGTACTAATTATGATGATTGGTCACCAGTGGTAATGAGATGAATTTTATCCGTAATTCAGATAATTATATGTATGGCAAAAATGAATAGAATTTAGTGTATAAGATTGAAGTAATGATGATAATAATGACGATGATAGAAGCAGTTCAATGTTGAAAAATACAACTAGAAAGGATTCCTTCAACGGAAGAAGTTTCTTTTATGTGAAGAAAGTAAAATAAAGTCATGACAGGACCGTCATTAAATTTTATTCTGAACTATATCTGATAACGTCTCAAGCCACTGTGTTGTACCATCTCCAATTAAGAAGCAGCGAAGAACTAGTCCTGTACAACTTTGTTTTATGTAACGACATCGCTCTATACATTAACAACCCCTTCGGTTTTTCTAGCTGCTCCTAGCTTCAGTAAACAGTGTACAATACGGAATTCATTTGGATGTAATTTGAAGCAAAAATTCAAGTCATTAAATTTATTATTTCAGGATAATGGCATTCATCGAATTGGTGAATATGATGCAAAGACATTGTTCCTTACACCTATTTATTCACACTTTGATCGAGTTTTCCAACTTAACAGATCATAGTCAACTGTGAATAGGGATCCATCTTCAACCATAGTGCTTTGTTTGAAACCAACGTCTAAGAAAGAAAATAATCAAACGATGATTCAACAGGGTTCCCGGATAAATGAATGTGAAAAAAAGCTTTTCGAAGTGATAGATACAGAGTGAATTTGTAGTACTTCACTAGATTCATGAATACAGGTCACGGATAGATGACAGACATCGACGTTAAGGCTTTATAAAGACATAGCCAACACTATATATGTATATTTATAAAGTATTAAATGCCGTATTAACAAATTTTACCAAATTCTTTTGATTATTAAAAACTAACATTAAAACTGGAAACCCTTAATATTTGATTTATTCACTATGAAGTTAATTTGATAAAATGTATTTATTAACAATGTGGTGTGTGTGCTACTTATATAAACATAAGTAGTATATAATGCTACTGAAGAATAGAATGTCTGACAGCAGAAGTTCGAGAAGATCGAAGAGAAAACAATGGGAACAGAAATTAATTGGTATGAAAGTGCAGGAACAATGAAGTCTGAGAAAATTAATGAACATTTTGCAAATGAAGTATTTATTGTAAGGTTCTTAGATTTTACTAAGATACTCTGTTGATCATCACCACTTATGTTCTCGTTCACTACAACTGTCACTTGTGCTACTGATGTCGATTGATATAAGTAGTATATATCATCAATGGAAAGTGAAATACCTGGCGGCTCAAGGTTAAGTAGATAGAAGAAAATAAAACGAGAACATAGAATGATTGTTATGGAAATGAAAAAACAGTGAAGTCTGACAGGATTGATTGACATTTTGCAAATGAATTATTTACTATATAGTTCTTAGATTTTACCAAAATATTCTGTATTTTTGTATTAAAACACATTCGATTGTCCCTACTTATGTGCTCGTTTATTACACAACAAGCTGTCAGCTTATTGTTAAATTTATTTTGTGATGAAACAATAATGACCTGTAGTCTATGGAACCAAATAATGAAAGAAAAACACAAACCGATTGATTAGATCATATATCATTAGGAAGTGTTTCAAATACACCTAATCTTCCCTTAACCAGGTTTGTTATACTATCTGACTTAGAAGTAAATTGGAGAAAAAAATGTATCAAAAGGGGTTTTGTGAAGATTTTAGTAATTTCAGTAGTTGAGATCATGAGTTAATTGAAGCTAGATCACCATGGAAAACCTGTTAGCATTAAACAATCGCTTCGTCCTATTATGGGGCTCTTCAGTGGAACTGCACATCCAAGACCCCTCCTCGGGAAGTTCGAAACCAGGACATATCAGTCTCGCGCGCAAACGCTTAACCTTTAGACCACTGTGAGATAGTAACTCACTGAAGACAATGATGGATGTGTCGCTCAATTTTATCGATAAATTGAAGTTAGACATTAACACCATTGGATTCCGGCCAGCTCAGTGGTCTTGAGGTTAAGCGCTCACGCACGAGACGGATGTGCCCCGGGTTCGAATCTCACGGGGCCGGATTTTAGATGCTTACTGTCACAGAGGAGTCCGACCATATGACGAAACGGCCGTCCAGTGCTTCCAGGTTTTTCATGATAGTCTAGCTTCAATTGACTCATGATCTCAACAATAAAATTACTCTAACATTTGTATCTACATGTGTGTGGGTGTGTATGTTTGTGTGTGGTCAGATTAAATTGTTCTTCGTGTAAAAATTTATTAACCTTTAGTGTTTCAGTAAATGATGAAATATGTAATCAGCTAACTCAATTATAGAAAACATAATGCAGTTAAAATAACTGTTAATTGGATCAAAAAAAAATCATGAAACTAATATAGGGTCCTAGAAACTTTTGGGTTTAATTGAGATCGCGAATCAAACAATGTTAGACTACTAACCAAACCCGGAAGTTTCGAATTGCTATTTCGTCCTAGTATGCTATTCCTCAACAGTCCTCATCCACAATTCCACCACCACCACCGACACGAAACAAATCAAGTACCTTCAGATCACTGAGCCGAAAACCAACGATTTTAATGTCTAACCTTAATCAATCCATCTCCTTACACATACAGTTGTCATGTGCTCACTAGTGACAAGCACTGAGTGATGATTCTCAAAGTGACCAGTGAGATTGAACCGTGTCGGATGTGGGACAGTTACACACTGAAGGAAATGAAAGATGATGGTTTGATTGTTGTTAGACAATAAGGTCGTTGGAAATCGACTCAGTGGTATGAAGTCTAAGTGTTCGGTTGGGACCGTTCTCAATGGTGTTCTATGACTGGTTAGTTCATAATATTAATGAAAATTATGAAAATGAGTTGGACCGTTTTACAATACGACTATGAGACATGAATGTTATATTTGCATATGATTATTTTTTCTCATGACTTTCATTTATTTTACTGTGTTCAAATAAATAAATATCATTATCGATGGCAATCAGTGGTCAAATTGAAGGGGTTTTGTGGTCGTTGAATATCACAGTTCATATCAAGGACTAACCATATTAAGATAAACATTGAGAACCACGAAGGACTGAATAGCTGATTCTTCCTAGTATGGGAATCTTCAGCAGTGTCCATCCACGAACCAACCGATCATAAAACACAGAGTCTTATTGTCCACCACGGAGCGCTTAACCATTAGACTACTCAGTCACCACTCAATCGTTTGCCTTTCTAACTGTAATCCATTCTAAATATTTTATAACCACCTTCCAGTTGTCGGTGAGTGACTGTTGACTAAGTTGGTCACGAGATCTGATAATTCCGGGTTCGATTCATAACACCCTTAAGGAGTCTCACGAAAGTCGGAGACTAAGTTTAGGCTATGAATTTAAATATATTCCATTTGACCTTCAAGCGATATAGACATTATTTTTAACCCCTCTTTTCCACGTTTTACCTTATTAAGACCTTCTTTTACTGTGTTGATATGAGGTGTGAGAAATTATTAAAAATGTAAAATTGTGCTAGACCTAACGTTGACTACAACTAAGTTCACTTATTCAATGACTTGAATTTTCTCTACTTATATAATAACTATATAGCGGAAACCTTTATTACATTACAAGTTAGTAGAAAAAAAAATCAGAGCTCTTAGTATATTGAAAAATACTCGAACAATACAACGGGTTTTCCTCTAAGGTTTACAGTTTTAAACAGGTAATATTTTGAATCAACAAAACTGTTGGTATTCAGGATTGAATTCTGACCAACCTTTGTTGATATATGTACATCATGTACAGTGATGATTGAAGGTAAATGACAGGAGGACACTGTTTGTTTTAGGTTTTACGATGTATGGCATTCATCAGAAGAGTGTACCACTAATCATAACAGTGCTAATATCCCTGGTGGATCTGATTTTGTCTCACCATTGAATGATTCTAGTAACGACTGTGCTCCTATAAAATTGAAGTGTATTGATAGTTGATTGATTACTCAACAGTAACCAAAGTCATATTATATCAAGTTATTCTTAGTGTTGATCAATTTTGAGTCACTTAAACTAATGATCATATTACAACATGATCAATAATAAAAGTGTCTTGACATTTATAACATTGGTTACTACTCAATGATCAATTAATTATCATAAATTACCTCGATTTAATTAATGTATTAGGATATAAGAACATATAATTCTTATATCCCACTGTTCATCATAATCCATACATTATTTTTCTCTTTTACTATGTCTTGATTTATTTATTAATTTCTATTTATGAAATCTAGATTGTTCTTTTAATCAATCCGTCTTTCCACACACACACACACACACACACTCATACATACACCCATATAAGTAAATTGTGTTAGAGTTGAGGTAAGTAACATTAACATGCTGGTATTTTATATGTTTGTCTGTTTTTTTTTCTTTGTTTCTCATTAATAAATTTTTATTTTCAATGACAGTCTATTGTATCATGTTGATTTTTTTTCTTCACATGAACGTCGTTGTGTGTGATTTTTTCTTATTACAAAGAGAAATTGAAAATTTCCGCTACACCCCCCCTCTCTCCTCCCCACTCTTTTTTTCTCTCTCTCTCTATTTAATGTTGACCAGTGTTCTATTGGATACAAAAAACACTTGAATACTACTACTACTACTACTACTACTAATAATAATAATAATAATAGTGGTAATAACAATAATAGTAATAATCTATATCATAATACTGACTGTTGTGAGTTGTATGGCGTAAAAAACTTTGTGTTGAAATTTGTATTGATCATTGTTACTATGATCCAAAACTATCATCATACTCAAATTAAAAGTTTGTTCTTATTGTTTAAACGGGATATTATAGTTGAATACTTTTGTGAGATCATGAGTCAATTCAAGCTAGACTATCATGGAAAATCTGGAAGCACTGGACGGCCGTTTTGTTCTTTTGTGAGATTCCTCAATAGCAGTGCGCATCCACAATCCCGCCTCGTGAGATTCGAACCTAGGGTCTATCAGTCTCCTGCGCGAGCGCCTAACCACTAGACCACTGAGCACGCATCGTGAATGCGCACTGACAATCAGGAGTCCCACAATAGAACAAAACAGTCGTTCAGTGCTTCCAGGTTTTCAATGGTGATCTAGCTTCAATTAACTCATGAACTCCAAAATTGATATTAGTTTTTATTGAATGTTTGAGAAAATAAATTTTCATGACTATGATCGACAGCATCATCGATGAAAAAGGAGGTTCAGATGCAGACGTAAAAGCGAGGACTGGCAAAGCGAGGGCCACATTCCTTTATATAAAGAACATATTGAACTCAAAACAACTCCCGACCAATATCAAAATCACATTCTTCAATACGAACGTCAAGACATTATTACTGAACAGAGCTGAAACGTGTAGAACTACCACAACCATCATCAAGAATGTACAAGTATTTATAAATAGTTGTCTACGCAAGATACTCAACATACATTGGTTGGATATCATCAGCAATAGCCTTCTGTGAGAGACAAAAAACTAGCTTCTAGCTGAATAGGAAATTAGGAAAAGACGATGGAAATAGATAGTACATACATTCGGGAAATCATCACACTGCATCACAAGGCAAGCCCTAACTTAGAATCCTGAAGGGAAGTGGAAAACCGGAAGGCCAAAGAACACATTAGGTCGGGAAATAGAATCAGATATGAAAAGGATGAATAATAACTAGAAAGATCTGGAAAGGATTGCTCAGGAAATGGTTTGATGGAGAATGCTGGTGAGCGGTCTATTCCCCTTCACAAAGAGTAACAGGCGTAAGTAAGTATAATAGGCAGTTATGTTTTGTTTTAATATATATTAATGTAAAGAAAAGGAAAAGCAAGAAAAAAGCTTCTTTTTGCTTTTTCCTCTTTTCTTTCTTTTATCAATTTATCATATTGAGTTTATATTTTCCTGTTTGTTTTTTTTTTCTTTTAGAATTTTTTAAAATTTTTTTACAGAAATTATTGAATCATTGTGAAATACTGTAATCTTTGTAATCACATTCTATATGATGTTGGAAACTATAACAGTAAGTTTGGTTATATACATATTTATATTACATTATAATATGTTATAATGTGTTGTTTTGTATACATCCTACTTTAAAGTAGTTATACTTGAACTTGACGTTGCTAGTTTTAGGACTCAAATCATAATGCATAAGTCAGTGTAGATATATGTAGACTGCCTAAGTGGGGTCTATATGATGATCATAACTCTTTTTATTTATTTATTCAAACACATAAACATCGGTACAAGGAAGCACCAAATAGATATGTGCCACACAAGTCACTTGATTTGTGTGTGGGCTAGGATAATGCTCGGGTGTCTAAACTGAAGCAGGTGGTTATCTTAGAGGACCATACCCGGAGCCTTTGATCTAAAGGTCTAATCCACAAGGCAGTGAAGTAACGTAAGGTGATGTAATCCTATGATAGCCAGTGACCAACAATTGGTTCATACGCCATTTGTTCCTTGAGGATACTGGCGATCATGTGTACCGTTGGTTTGTAATTTGGGTTTTCTGTCTGTCCTATGTGGGTCCTCCATATCCACCGACCCGGTTAAAGCTCCGGATATTTGCTTTCTATCCTCTCAATTACTTAAAAAACACCCGTGGTGCAAGAAGACTGTGAGTTAGGTGAACTATTTATGATAGTGCAGACACATTTAATATTTGTCTAGAAATACATACACTTTCGTTATATCTTATGGAATGGTTATTACTTATACATAATTGTTTTTGCCTACCAATGAAAATGTTGTTACTATGGTATTTGTACTGATAATTTTAATGTTATTCTGTTGATGTTGTGCAGAAATTTGAACCGATACCCATATTTGACCGGTTCCATGCTGTATGTAATTCTTAGTCTAGATTTTATTTTGAACTACAACCATGCCTTGTGTAACGCACCCTGATATGTCCTGTGAAAAAACACAGCAATAGTGAAATTCAGAACTTCAAATGAAACTTCTAAGAAAAAAACACTCTAGTTTATAACACACTAATACTGAATGAATGGTAAATTGATCAAAAGTAGCAGAGACAAAGAGCATAATAAAGATTGAAGACGTCGAGACAGACAATTAGTGTTTAATATTGTATTCTCTCAGCTAGAGGTGGCTTAATTTTGAAGCTTTCATTGAATATATTCATTTCCTACTTCATGTAGATGGTATGGATATCATTGAGAATGATAATAAAATTTCGACAATTAAACCATTTGTAGCCCAAAGGATAGAGCATCGTCAATTATATTCAATTTGGCTGCGATTATTCTCCATCACTTCAGACGAATTATACTATCTCAACTACAATCGTCTATACCATTTAAAGGATTAAAAAAAAATGAAAAGTTGGGAAAAATAAAAAAATATATCTATAAAGAAATCAAAATTTCAGCGAGACTATAATTTATGAACGAACCAATCAGGTATAAGATAAGAGGTCTTAGATTTTGAGTGCGAAATTCATTCATTCATTTAGCTAAATAGAGTCTTGGCATTATAGCTGACGTCAGTTTGTAATGAAAACCTGTTATTGCCTCGATAAGCATAATGAATGGTAACTTTTGGGATCCATTTATGGATCAATATGATGCGTATGTTTTGTATTGTATTACTTACTTACTTACTTACGCCTGTTACTCCCAACGGGGTATAAGCCTCCGACCAGCATTCTTCAACCCACTCTGTCATGGGCCTTCTTTTCTAGTTCCATCCAATTCTTGTTCATTTTTCCTCATGTCTATCTCCATGTGTTCTTTGGTCTTCCTCTCCTCCTTCGGCCTTGAGGAATCCATGTGAGGGCTTGTCTTGTGACGCCTGGAGTCCCGCAGGAGGCTACTGCCGGTCCCAAGCCCGGATAAAGGAGGAGGGTTGGGCATGGGGTTAGCGACCCCATCCCGTAGAAAACTAACTCGCTAAAGAAACGCTAGCCAGAAAAGATTATCCAAACGATTTTCTATTGTATATTTGTTAAATAACTAAACTATTCATATCCGTGTCCCTCTTATTGTGACCTTCATTTTGACCTTTGGACTATCACTATATTATTTACCATTCTTGAGTTATACCCTGTCTATCAATTACTATCTCCCACACTCACAGCCACATTTGGCTAAATCTTATACAAATGTGTATTTTCTATTTTATGGTACGATATGGTTTGTTTAGCTTGTGTATGTAAACCCAGTATGTTTGAAATAAATGATTTATATCACAGAGGCTGAGATTGGTGTTGTGGACTCAACAGACAGACAGGACTAGGCAGGAAGAAGGACTGATAAGTACTCTAGACTGCTCTTATGGGTTTGATAAGTCATTGTTCCGATCGATAAATCACTGTTCTCTAACTGGCAGTGTCATTACATTATACATTAACAGGGCACATAGATCACAAGTTATAATAAAACCCCTTAAATCGAATTTCTAACTTTAACCTCATCAACTATAAATCATAATTCGAATTCCTCACACAATGAGATTTATAATCGTCATTTAATTCTAGTTGTTAGGTAGACACTCACAAAGTCAATCCAGTGTTGCTCATCAATATGTTTCTCTCTTTTTTGTTTTAAAACGAGTACTACTACTCCTACTACTACTCCTACTACTTATAATGATAAAAATAATGGGCGTGAATATTTCAACTTGGTCAACAGACTTCTACATCGTCACTTACTTACTTACTTACTTACTCACTTACTCATTCATTCCCTTATTGACCAATTATATACATATTTTTTTAAATTAAGGAAAACTATATTCAAATAAAGAAGACAAAATGTTTATCAATTAAGAATAACTTAGTCACTAAAATTATTGATTTTATTAATGAAAATCAATAAAAGTTTATTTGACAATGATAGAATATTAATTATAGATTAATGAAGATTGTTGAATGTGAATAGAGATCATGAATTAATCAATATTAGATTATTATTTAAAATCAAAATGATTGTTTCGTCCCAATATGTAACTTTTCAACAATTGGTATCTATGATACTATATGAAAGATTCAGATTCAAGATGTTAAGTCTTGTGTGAACTTTCAACTAATAGATCACTGATTCAACATCTAACAATGTTAATGTCTTCTAACCTCAATGAATTTATGATATTGAGTGACCATCTTCTAATACATATAATTATCATGTGTTCATTAGTGAGTAGCATTGAAAGGTGATTCTCGGAGTTCTAGTGAGAAGCTATGACTAGTGGAATTGAATTGTATCGGATATGAAGCAGTTACACACTGAAGGAGATGAAAGATGGTGGCTTAATATTGTGGATTGATTGATGTTAGACAATAAGATCGTTGGATATCGGATCAGTCATTTGGAGTTTAAGTATTTGATCCATAGTTGTAGTATTGTCGGTGCACACTTTTGAGGAATTCCATATTGGGATAAAACGGCCGTTCAATACTTTATGGTTTTCAATGATGATCTGAGACTGGTTGGTTTACGATTCCAATGAGATTATAGAATTTGTGAATGATAAAATACTGACAGTTTCTAATATGTATCTAGTTTAGCATGAGGGCGGAACAAGCGCTATTAGAGTGGATCCCCGTTAACAGTCGTCTATGCGCTGTTCGAGTAAACGGCTCCGTAAGAACTCGGAAGGATAGGGACACACGTCGTTGCCTTTTCGTCGTTTCTGCCTACGCTCCCACTGACTGCAGTTTGGATGAAGTGAAAGATGAATTTTACAGAAAGCTGTCTGAACTTCTTCAGAAAGCTAAACGTTCAGACATAGTACTCGTAGGAGGTGACTTTAATGCCCAGGTAGGTAGCCTAAACAAAACAGAAAGACATTTAGGTGGGTATTTTAGTATTCCGGCACAGCGAACAGATAATGGTGATCGTCTGCTGCAACTGTGCTCAGACAATCGTTTATTTTTAGCAAACACAAATTTTAAGCATAAGGAGAGACATCGTCTAAGATGGCGACCCCCTGCACCAAACCAACGATGGACTCAAATAGACCATATTGCCATCAGTCATCGTTGGAGAGGGTCAATAGAAGATTGTCGCTCATTCTGAGGTACCTGCTTGGACTCTGATCATGCCCTAGTACGAGCACGCATCTGCTTGCGCCTCACTGGACGCAAAAGAGCCACACAAAAAAGACTCATTAGAACCGAATTGAGTAATGAGAAAGCCAAAAGTAGGTTCCAGGAACAACTGAGGTCGCACTTAGGTAGCTCTGAAAACGAGACTGACCCAGATGTTGCTTGGAAAGTTATACAAGCAGCTGTGGAATCAGCAGTGACATCTGCCAGTGATTTAAACCAAATGGTTACAAAAAACCAATGGATTTCGTCAAGGTCTATTGCACTGATAGATTCTCGCAAACTCATCCCATCAGGTTTTGAATACGATGAAGAGCGTAAAGAAATCAAATCTAGATTAAGCAAAAGTCTAAGGAATGATCGTGAGCAGTGGTGGGCAACGAAAGCAAAAGAGATGGAAAAGGCGGCGGCTATAGGGAACACAAGACAACTCTACAGACTAATAAAAGAAACTGGAATTAATAAATCAAGTGTAAGTCAGACCATTTCAGAAAAAGACGACACTCTCATCTGCTCCCAGTCCAGACGCTTAGAACGATGGGCGGAACACTTTAAGGAGCAGTTTAGCTGGCCTTCAGCTACTCTACAACTACCCTCTATTCCCAGACAGTGTGAATGGAACATTGAAGTAGGTCCCCCAACTCTAGCTGAAGTTCAAAAGGCTATAGCTAATCTGAAACGAGGAAGGGCAGCTGGTCCAGATGTATTGGCCCCAGAGGTCTTTAAGGATGGTGGTCTAGTCTTAGCGATTAGGTTGACTAATATTTTAGCTAAAATCTGGGAGTTAGACGTTATTCCATCTAACTGGTCACAATCACTTATCGTCCCAATATTTAAGAAAGGGTCAAAATCATCCTGTGACAACCACAGAGGGATTAGTTTAACTAATATAATATCTAAAATACTAGCTTCGATAATTTTCGGACGCCTAACTAAGACTCGTGAGCTGCAAACACGTGAAAATCAGGCTGGCTTCAGACCTGGTCGTGGCTGCATCGACCACATATTCACCATTCGTCAGGTTCTAGAACACAGGCATACTTATCGGCGTCCGACAATGGTGGTATTCCTTGACTTAAAAGCAGCGTTTGACTCTGTTGACCGAGAGGTTCTGTGGCAGTGTCTGTCATTGAAAGGCGTACCTCAGAAGTACATAAACCTTGTGAAGGCTCTTTACTCGAACACTACTAGTCGGGTCAGAGCTTACGGCGAACTGTCATCTGCTTTTGCAACCTCAAGTGGCGTCCGTCAAGGCTGTCCACTTTCTCCATTTTTGTTTAACTTTATCATAGACATCCTGATGGAAATAACGCTCTCATCGACTGACTTCTCGGGTATTGATCTCCTACCAGGAGGTTCACTTATTGACTTAGAATACGCAGATGACATAGTCCTGTTTGGTGAAGACGCTGATGAAATGCAGAGTCTTTTGGTAGCACTGAGCAACAATGTTAGAATGTTCGGGATGCGCTTTTCTTCCTCTAAATGCAAGTTGTTGCTTCAGGACTGGCCTGCATCAACACCTGAACTAAGGATAGGGGGTGAAGTAGTCGAACGCGTTGACAACTTCACTTATCCTGGAAGTCTGATCAGCCCTAATAGGTTGGTGTCTGACGAAATCTCAGCACGGATTCGAAAAGCTCGCTTGGCCTTTGCCAACTTACGTCATCTATGGCGATGGCGAGATATCCGTCTATCAATTAAGGGGCGAGTATACTGCGCGGCAGTTCGTTCCGTCCTTCTATACGGCTGCGAAACATGGCCTTTAAGAGTGGAAGATATTCGTAAGTTACTAGTATTTGACCACAGATGCCTTAGAAATATTGCGGGTATCTGCTGGGATCACCGGGTAAGTAATAGTGAGGGTAGACGCAGGGTACTAGGGAATGATGGTAAATCAGTTGATGAGGTTATGAATCTTCATCGACTGAGATGGTTGGGCCACGTGTTGCGTATGCCTGAACACCGATTACCACGACGCGCAATGCTGACTAGTGCAGGGGATAATTGGAAGAAAGTTAGGGGCGGCCAAACCAAAACGTGGCATCAGTGCTTGAAGTCACTAACTTCTGGTCTGAGCCATGTTGGGAGATTCAGACTGCCTGGTTGAGGTCCGCGTGACTATCGTAACCAATGGTTGGAGACTCTTGGTGACATGGCTCAGAATCGATCACAATGGCGTCGGTGTATACACTCTCTGTCTTCCTTAAATTAAGAGATTAAAATCGCTTCATATCTGTCTAGGAACTAATTCTTTCTTCCTTTACTATCTCCTTATACACAATCTTTCTTCTATATATTACCACCACTGAATTAACTACTATGAATCCGGTGTTCATCTTGTTATGCTAATGCGGTATGGCAACTTGGACCGATGCATATATGTGCCTGGTCCTACGTTGCAGCTGATTGACTGACTGAGTTTAGCAATTTAAAATTTTGTGTGATTTGAGAATACAGTTACCTAATTAGATGATAATTTAAAATAAGTACAAAAACCTCCTTAGGAAGTATTGAACAGCTTGTTCATTTTAGTATGGAACTTCTTAACGCATGAATTAATTGAGTTTAGACAAGAAAGCTATTGGGCATCAATTCGGTAGTTTGCAGATCAAGCGCTGCAGTGAGGTTTGAAACGCTAGAGTTCCACACCTAATGATTAGGGTGAGTGTATATTGATGAGGAATAATATACTTGAACGAAACAGATGTTCAGTGTTTCATGATAATCACCGATTGTCTTCCCAAATTCAATCTGTGATGTGAAATTTGAAATTCAAGGATATCCACAACACCCTCTCAGAATATTTCTATGTTATCTTATATCTCACCACTATAAAATGTGTTTAAAGCTATATCAAGTGTACTAAATCATGTAACTTTAACACAAATCTCTTTAAGAATTGAAAACACAACTGAAACTGAAACTGACTACAAGTTATTTTGATGAATTTCTATGGACAGTAGCTGGTACTGGAATTCATGGTTCACATTTCATTATATTTCAGAACTCTACATTTAGATATAAATATGTTCTAGGACACTAGAACATGCTATGCGGTACTTCAGAAATCGAAGCCTTTATTCATTGATTAATCATGGTGTTCATTATGATACCTCAAACCCTTTCAAATTAATCTTAAGTAATAGTCATGGAAAGTACTTGTAAAGATATACAATTGTATGGTATTTGATGTACTAATTCTTAAAGAAAATCGAATTAAATATTTTGAAAGTAGTTTTTGTCATAAACTGATGTTGCAAAAAACAAGAATGAGGAAGTCTTTGCTGGTGGCTGTTGCATCTAAATTTGGCGCTCTTCAAAGGTGCAGATGTATGACGTAACATCGGTTGAAGTCTATGTTTTTTTTTTCGAGTTGAGAGTCAGTATTTTAACTATTATGCTAGAGTCAGATCATCTATACTATTTATAGAGATATCGGATTCTCTAAGCTGAATGCTTTATTCATATGGCTTTTGTTATCTTTCTAGATAGTAATAAAATCTGTGCATACTTCAACAAGAAATGAACTATTATCATCTCTTTAGAATTGGTTAACTAACTGTCTTGTCGACTTTTCTATTTAATAGTTGTGGACATTGTTTGCGTTTTATTATAGTTACTTGGGAAAATATTTTAATAACTCAATTCTTTTTAAAATATATGATGGTGATGTTGTCTAGAAAGACAATGAAAACTTCATGAATAAACATCTCATAAATACTTTTCTTAAGTGATAAATATTCTTTATCAATTCATATTGGGTTTTGATTAAAACATGCGAGATCGTGAATGAGCACCGTTGAGGAGACTCACACAAAGACGAAACAGCCATCTAGTGTTCCAAGATCTTCAGTGGTGATCTAGTTTAAATCGATTCATGAATTCAACCATTAAAATTACTACAATCTCCACAAAACTACAACATTTTGAAACTATATTTGTGTTATTTATCATTACCGCAAATTGAATCGGTAGTGTAAAGTGTAAAAATAAGTATTTTTATGTATTTTTTTTGCTAAATAAAAAAATAACTCATGAGAAGTAACCATAGTAATGACCTAGATATGCGTTTTTTATACTACTTGTTAATTATAACCTATGGAGGATACGTTTAACAGCAGTATACCATTATAAGTTGTGTTGATCTAACTTGTAATTAAGTGTTTTTTTTTCTTTTTGAAAGTAGATTTGAAATACCGATTTTTACCTAATACGAGATTGATGTTTATTATTGATAGAGGAAAACATTTCAGTTTACCGCTTAGTGACAGTAATTCATGTATAAATCAAGTTTGAACTATGATTTGTAGAGAAAAAATTCCCAAGTTATGTTTTTTTTAAAATTTTAATAACAGGCTACTTGACAATTGAGTTTTAGTCTAAAATATTAGATGCGCACTGCTGAGGAGTCCCACAATAGGGCGAAACAGCCGTCCAGTGCTTCCAAGTTTTCAATGGTGGTCTAACATCAATCATTTCATGATCTCAATCAAAAACTTGACAATCTCCACAACCCCTAAACTCATAAAATATTAGAATTTAAGAAAAGATTTGAGATTAAGTTTAAATGAAACAGACTGTTATGTTTGAAGAGATTATAATATCATTTAGAAATCGGCGAAAGAAACTATGGATCAGCGATACAACGATAAGACAGATAAATTATTCCAATGCATTTCAGCCTTGATAACGAGAGGGAAAATATATTCTACAAGCAGTCAGAAGCATGAACAACAATAGGCATACAACTCAAGCATATATATACAGCATAAAAACGTCACAAAATAGCAAATAAAAAAGGGGAAACCAACCAATGACATTTAGGGTCTTTCCAAGTGAAAGATACAATCTAAAGGTAAAAATAGGCGCCTCTGGCGAGAAAAAAGACTTTTACCAAGTGATTTCCGGAGATCTAACATCCACAACACAAGCAATGAACACTTAGTTTTACTTGTACAATAATATGAGCTTCATAGTTTTACATCCATGAACTGACCATACACAGTTTTTAAGTATACTGGAAACTTTAGAAGTGTTGAATTACTTACTCACTTACTTACACTTGTTATACCTCGTGGGAGCGTTGTGAGTTAACCAGGATTCTCCAAACAGCTCTCTTTTGGGTTCTCGTTTCCAGTTCTTGCTAAGTACTACTCATCTTTTTAATGTCTACTTACAAATCCCGGTGGAATATATTCTTTGATCTGCCTCTTTGTCATTTGCCTTGAGGATTTCAAGTAAGAACTTGATTTGTGATACGGTTTGGTGATTCCCACAATGTATGTTCTATCCACTTCTAACGAAGTGTTCAATATTTAGTGTAAAGTTATCCGTTCTTGATTTCGATTGATTGTTGATGACCTTCATATTATCACTATCTGGATATTTATTTAAACTATTTCCTCTTTTGAACAACTCGACCAAGAACATAAATTCACTAGTGATTGGTTGTGAGCTGTTCTTCTCAGAGTTTTATTGAGAAGACCGAACCAGTAGGGGTTAACAATTTTGGTAATGAAGCAGTAATCATGCAATGTCATTAGATTGATGACTGAGTAATATTACTAGTTGGTTGGAGTTGTACATATAAACCATTGAGTACCGATTCAAGTGCTCATTACGATACCTGAATGTCCTGGTTTTTATCACGGACATGTACTCTCTCTGAGCTCCCTATAGAGATAAGACAAGTGTCGAGTGCATCTTAATGTCTAGTGGTTTTCATGTTCATTTCACTTTGTAAGAATTGTTTCCATGAGAAAGTATTTGATTTTATTGAAAAATACCTGTACACAAAAAAAAACATAATAAACCTGTGGTGTGTATTACTTATGCGAACAGACATAAGTAGTATGTAGCAGGAATTGTAAATAAAATGATCACAGATTAATCTCACTCGAGATACAATTTGCAACCAGGAATCATTAGACAGAAGCTTTTTCCTGGCCCTTCTATCCCATATACACGAACAAATGCAGATGAAGAGAACTAATGTAGCAGCAGCCTCTGCATTAGTAGGCCACAGTATACACATAGGGTAAAGCAAGATACTCAAATACAACACGGAGAACACCAACCCAACGACACTTGATGGAGAAACTATAGAATATGTGGAATCTTTCACGTACCTGGGAAACATCATTGATGAACTAGAGGGATCGGATACAGACGTAAAGACGAAGATTGGCGAATCAAGCACAGCATCCCTACAGTTCAAGAACATATGGAACTCAAAACAACTCTCAACCAATATCAAAGTCAATCTTCAATACGAACGTCAAGGCAGTTCTACTGTACGGAGCCAAAACTTCGAGAACCACTTCAACCATCATCAAAAAGGTATAAGTACTTATAAATAGTTCTTTACGAAAGATACCCAATTTCCGTTGGACGGATATCAACAGCAGTAGCCTTCTATAGGAGAGAACCAACCAGCTTCCAGCTGAATAGGAAATTAGGAAAAGACAATGTAAATGGTCGGGACATATATGGAGAAGATCATCAAACTGTATCATGAGGAATTTGCTAACTTGGAATCCTGAAAGGAAACAGAAAATTGGAAGGTTGAAGAATCCACTACGTCAGAAAATGGGAGAAGATATGTAAAGAATGAATAGCAACTGAAAAGAAGTGGAAAGGATTGCCCAGGACAGGGTTGGATAGATAATGCTGGTCAGCAGTCTATGCTTCTCCACAGGGAGTAACAGGCGTGGACTCAGACCCAGTAGATCTAATAATTCATTTTAACATATATCAGCTTTGAATTCAATTCCTGTCATCATAAATACACACTATTATAATTGTCACCGTATATAAATCTTTACCATAGCTACTAAATCATATAAAATTCTTAAATAAATAATGATGAAGAAAAAAACTGCTACCGATTATTCTTAATATGATTAATTAACGGGTGTTCTGTTTCTTTATTTTTTCCTTACCGATAATGTAAGTTACCCCCATTCATTCATTTGAACATTGTAATGACATTTATAAATTACCCACCCCCCACCCTCCACCCCGGTAGATTAATTGACAAGTGGTTTATAACATGAAATTTTATACATAATTCTAAATGAAAGATTTTTTTTTGTTTTTTTTCATTTATTGATTATCAATAGTCTCTATTGATAGATTAATTGTTATTTCATATTCTAATTTGAAGATTTCATTCAAGAGAGTGATTGATCATTCATAAGTTTGTTATGGATTAAGTATTAATAATAATAATAATAATAATCAACTTTTGTTCACTGACTCACATGGAAGTACAACTATCGACTTTGTCTTATCACCATTTTGAATCATACTTAGAAACTAGTGTTGTGGAAGCGCTGAGGTTCTTTCATATTTAATTCTTTATTTATTAAAATCTTGAATTAAATGACCATCATTGAAAATCTAGAAGCACTGAACAGCCGAATTCGAGACTCCTTAACAGTCTTCATCTATGGTTCCACCACCACGGATCGAACTGAGGACTTTCTGTCTCAAACGAACTCTTAAATTCCAGACCATTGACCCGTTATCCAACGATCTTAATGTCTAACCTCAATCAATCCAAGACTATCTTCGATTTTCATTGGTGGTTAACTGTCACATACCCGACACAGTCATGCATTCATGTCCCGCGTCTGGGATCATTGATGTACACTGTTGAAGAGTCATATACTAGAATCAAATAACCGTTCAATGCTTCCAGATTTTTAATAGTGATCTAGCACTGATCAATCCATGATCTCAACAAAAAGTTCAACAATCTCCACTAACCTATTTTGTTAATCCTCTTTATTGACTGTATTTCATTGCAATGATATTATACTACTTCGTAAGATGTATTTGTTAGTAGTATATTTTCTTTTCAAGCATTTTATGTATATTCAATAAAATGAGTAATTCACATGTGGTCGTTTAAACAGAGTATTTTATCGTTTATTGTTTAATTTAAGGTTTATAATAGTTAGTACTGTTTTGAAGATATCATTTATACTCTGAATGAGGTTAAAAACACAATGTTTTGAATGATTATATAGTTCATATTGTTCATATTAACTTAAGTCATTTTATAGTTCATTTAATGGATGAATGGAATAAATTAGAGTGTTAACTTTAATTGGCTATCAGGACTCAGTGGTTCAGTGGCATTTGAAGTGAATGGTATTGGGTTCGAACCTCAGAGTGAACATTGACTCTGAGATGCAGATACATCCAGTTGACGAGTCCCAAATAGGATAAGATGCGCGTCCTGAATTCCACTTCTAGCCACTATCCATCTTTGCAGAATAATTGCCATATTATCAAAGAGATTGATTATGGTTAATATTTGAATTTAGTACGCATATTGCTTCGTCATATTTTAAACTCTCCAGCTGAATGTATCTAGATTTCTGCAATGATGTTCACCCAGAGACTCGAACCCAGTTCTATAGAATTTAAACGTCTAATGTTTTAAACATTTAACTACTGAGTGCAGGTAGCCATTCATTTGTGCAATGCATATGAGTTTTAATTCAGTTCGTAATGGTGTGTGAGGTTTGAAGTGAATAGTACTAGGTTCGAAACCCAGTGTGAACATAAACTCAGAAACTCAAGTATATCAGGCTGACGATTTCCAAATGAGGCTACATAAAACGCGCATTGGATTATATGGCTAACTACAATTGTTTAATAATGACTACATTGAAGCAATTCATCCGGGATGCACATATACCAACTAAGATTGAACAAAAATTACCTCAAATCTTCACTTATCCTAATCTAATTCAACTTGACAGTGTTTAATAGGTCAGAATAACTTATATAAGAAATTTATCAGAACTTTTATTTCCCTCTCAAATTATGTTTAAATGTATGTATTACATAAGATCTTATGGAAACTAGTTACAGACAAAATGTATCTCTTTCTTTTTGATAATAAATCAATGCAATACATTTGTAACCGATTTGTGTAACTCGGCTTCTGGTCTTTAATTAATAATAGTGTTACCATAGAACATACATGCATACAATGATGCTTACATTTACACATGTATTCTATCTGCAATATTTATAAATATTATTTTACATTATACTGTTTTCTTAGTTTGTGTGTATTCACTAACCTATAAAAAAACAATATCGAATATAGTCCTAAAACTTGATCGATTCCCTCTCTCTCTCTCTCTCAACCCCCCTCTTCCCGCCCCCTCTCTCTCCTTCTCTCTTTTGATGTAACCGAAGTAGTAGTCAGTAAGATGACAAAAATGTATTATGAATATATATTTACTGTTACCTAGTTTTGTGTATTACATTTAGCCATATATAGATATCACCAATCAATGGAACATCTTAATTTATCATAGAAAGAAGTTTGCCGTTTTTTTTTCTTCTTTTTCTTCTTAGTCTTCTTAAACATGCTGTGATATTTAACATGGATACTTTTTTTGTTTTTTTTTTGTATTGTTTCTGTTAATGGTTTCATTTAATTAGTGAGAAAAAAAATCTAATTCGTTAAACTATTTATGATTTCAAAACATTAAAGTATATCAGAAAGGGGGTTTTGTGGATATTATAGTAATTTTATTAGTTAAGATCATGAGTTAGTTGAAGCTAGAGCACCATGAAGAACCTGAAAACACTGGAAGGTCGTTTCGTCCTATTTTGGGACTCGTCAGTGGCAGTGCTCATCCACGATCCTTCACTGAAGACAATAGTGGATATGTCGCTCAATTTCTTGGATTAGCTAAAGTTAGACATTAACACCGTTGGATGGCGGCTAGCTCAGTGGTCTTAAGGTTAAGCGTTCGCGCTTGAGACTGATTTGTCCTGGGTTCGAATCTCGCGAGGCGGTGGTCTAGCCTCAATTAACTCATGATCTCAACTATTGAAATTACTATAATATCCACAAAAGCCCCATCTGAAGTTTAAGTGTTTATAAGAGTATGGCTGGTAGTGGAATGCAGAATTCATACTCTGTTCTATTTGCATCTCATTAGCTAGATGTAATTGTATACTAAGAAATGTAGATTGAAAAAATCAGTTATGAATAATAATAACAAGATAAATAAAATCCTTGCTAATCATAAGATAAACCTTTTAGCTTCTCAATAAGTTAGTGGTTATCTTGTAACAGGAGCTTAGCTAATGATACCTTAGCGTTTACAACGAAAGGTATTGGGTCCGAGTTTCGGTTCGATTATTAATACTGAATAGTCTCAAGTATGATGAAATAGTATGTCCATAGATTTCACTACTTTCCACAATCAGCCTATTTCGTACAAACTTATGACAAGTTAGCTATATCGAAGCAATCCGTACAGTGTTTATATAAACTAATGAAGACTGGCCAAAACTTTAATCTTGAATATCACCAAAGAGCTAATTCGAACCCCCTGTCCATAATGATATAAAGTTAGCTTATTCACAAATTGTTATCAGACAACAGAAAACCATTGAAAATCAGTGTATAAGTGTTTTTATCCCCGGTAAAGAATTCTCATATACCCACACCTACGACTAAACACATTTATATACCATACTGTACATGATATGAATCAGAAAACTGTAATATTGTCGAATATCCAGTAAACACTTCATTGTCTCATGTTTGTTGGACCACAATAACTACAATTATTCAATCAGTCAATTTTTGTTTACCTTCAATGACGTTTTCATTGCAATATCTCTTATTCAAATACATCACTTACACATCTATCTTCAGTTTTACTTTCCATGCTGTGTGATTCTTTTCAATCCTTTTGTTATCACAACTACTCTCTGTTTCTCTTCAATTCAATCTTCTCAATTATTTTTTGCTTCAGGCATTCTACTTCTGAATGGTATTACATACTACTTATACACAACAACAAACATACTTAATACCTCAAAATTTATTCACTTGGTGTTGTTTTACTTGAATCTTTCGATTGATGTTTAGGACTGCAGTTGATCAGTCTCTCTATTGGCATATGTGCATCCAGTGCGAATTGCCTCGATTTTGCCTTAATTTACAAGCATTATAAGCAAAGATGGTTAGTGGCTAGAAGTGGAATCCAGTTTAACACGCGTTTCGTCCTATTTAGGACTCGTCAGCTGGATGTACCTGCATCTCAGAGTTGATGTTCACTCTGGGACTCGAACCCAGTAGCGTTCGCTTCAAATGCCATCACGTTATCTACTTAGCTACTGAGTCCTGATAACCACTTGATTTAGTAAAATTTAAACGACCTTTTAAAGTAATGTAACCTTTGTTTTTTTTTTCTATAATAATGATTAATGTATGAATTCATTTACACACAATGTAATTTACATATTAACTGTTTTACATCAATGCTAATAAGGTTTTTATCGACGAGACTGTAATTTATGGACGAATCAATCACGTATAAGATAACAGGACTCGGATTTTGGAGCGAAATTCATTCATTCATTCATTCGGATAAATAGAGTTTTAGCATTATTAGCTGATGTCAGTTCGTGATGAAAAACCGAAATCTGATTCTTCACACAGGTTTATAATCTTCATTTAGTTCTAGTTATTAGGTGAACACTTTCAAGGTCACTTTAACGTTGTCACTCAAAGGTTGTTCAGAAATTACAGTCTCATCTCTTTGTCTGAAAATGTTGACAATATAGAATGTGAGAGAGATAGACCCACACGCACACACACACAAAGAGAGAGAGAGAGAGAGGAGTAGACCGAAAGAAATTATTTACATTGAAAATTTGTTAAAATTTCAATTACATTTTCTATGCAGTAACATAATATCGTATCAGAAAACATGTTGACTACGGTTGCATTTTTATTGTAAATTGTTTACTTCTTCAATAGTTGAAATCATGAGTTAATTGAAGCTAGACCATCATGCATGGAGGACAGCTGACAGATGCATTCCAAGTAAGGACCGGAGTAAGACAAGGCTGTCTACTCTCTCCCTTCCTGTTTCTTCTGGTGGTCGACTGGATTATGAAGACCTCGACATCTGAGGGAAACCACGGCATACGATGGACAGCTCAGAACCAATTAGACGACTTGGACTTCGCAGATGACCTAGCCCTCCTATCGCATACACACGAACGAATGCAGATAAGGACAGCCAGTGTAGCAGCAGTCTCTGCATCAGTAGGCCTCAGCATACACAAGAGGAACACCAAGGTCCTCAAACACAACATGGAGAACAGCAATCCAACCACTCTTGATGGTGAAACTCTGGAAAATGTAGAATCCTTCACATACCTGGGAAGCATCGTCGATAAACAAGGAGGTTCAGATGCAGACGTCAAGGTGAGGATTGGCAAAGCAATGGCCGCATTCCTTCAACTGAAGAACATATGGAACTCAAAACAACTCTCAACCAATATCAAAGTCAGAATCTTCAATACGAACGTCAAGGCAGTTCTACTGAACGGAACTGAAACTTGGAGAACTACCACAATCATCATCAAGAATGTACAAGTATTTATAAATAGTTGTCTACGCAAGATACTCTACATCGATTGGCCGGATGCCATCAGCAACAGCCTTCTGTGGGAAAGAACAAACCAGCTTCCAGCTGAAGAGGAAATTAGGAAAAGACGATGGAAATGGATAGGATATACATTGAGGAAATCATCAAACTGCACCACGAGACAAGCGCTAACTTGGAATCCTGAAGGGAAGTGGAAAGGAGGAATGCCAAAGAACACATTAGGTCGAGAAATAGAAGCGGATATGAAAGAGATGAATGGCAACTGGAAATAGCTAGAAAGGATTGCTTGGGACAGTGTTGGATGGAGAATGCTGGTGAGCGGTCTATTTCCCTTCACGAGGAGTAACAATCGAAAGTAAGACCATCATGAAAAATTTGGAAGAACTAAATGGCCGTTTTGTTCTAGTATGGAACTCCTCAGCTTCAATTGACTTATGATTTCAACTATTAAAATGATTAAAATCTTCACAAAATCTCTTCTGTTTGTACATTTTATTAAAGGATTAAACAAAATTCTAGAATCATTTAAGAATCAGAAAGTATTAAAACATATATTTTATAAAAACATAATGTATTCAGATCATTAACTTAATATCTAAGAATATGTATTATTAACTTGATTTAATTTGTTATAAAAGGAAATCATCTTCCAAACCTACTAATGATATTTGTTCTATTATCGATTTAGTATTCATTGATTATTCATACTATGAGTATAAGCGGAATCCATGTCAAAGTTATTCATTAGCTTACTGGTATAAAGAGTCCATCAGAATCAGCCTAATAATACTGTTTAATTGATAGAAATCAGAAATGATCTAAAGGATAAGTACATTTCATTAATTCAGAAATGGATTAATTTCTTAAGGATTATAGCGCTTATGTTGTCATTCATGTAGTCAATTAAGTGCTTAATCCATATAGTATAAAGTGTATTTGATATTAGATTTTTGGACACCTCCCATAATCAATAACTTGTTCAAATGTCTTCATCTTCAGTCATTTTATGTGTGAAATTCATTATTTAACAAATAAATTAATTAGATCTTGAATGTATTACTAAATCGGACGGGAACCGTTGCTTTCAACGTGGTATGGTCGCCGGCTCTCATTTGCCCTGGTATGGCCGTGAGTAGGGTGGGCCCTCTAGAAATGCTCTCACATGGCCACACGTATACATCCTCTGCCAGGGAAGTCTTAATCACTGCCTTCTCGTGGCATTACTGTTGTTTACGAAAATGAGAGCACGAAAAGCGAATGTCCGGCGCTTTAACCGGATCCCAAACCAATGGTGCACATGGGCTGGCTCCAGTATCCTGAAGGAACAAATAACGTATGAACCAACCGTTGGTCACCGGCTACCATGGAACTGCATCTCCTCACGATGCTCTACTGACTTGTGGGTTAGACCTTCAGGTCAAAGGCTCGGGATGTGGCCTCCTAAGAAAACCACCTGGTTCGGTTTGGGCACCTGGGCAGTAGCACAGCTCACACACAAATGAAATGAATATGATGATATTTACTGAAAACTATTCTTGCTTCTATTTACAGTTAAACCATTCACATTATTATTATTACCATTATTGTTATGATTATTATTTACCACGTCATTTATTCACTGTTTTATTCCCACTCTGTCTATTCCTATCTTTCGACTTATATGGCAGCTCGCCTATGGTGGAAACTCGCTTCTGTCTAAATGCTCTTGAGTCACTGCCTGGTTGAAGATTGTATGTTGCCACCGAATATGCGTAATCAAGCAGCTTTTGTGAAACCACGTGCAACATTCAAACTGGCTGACTTCAACGTTCGCACACTTAGGCAGGTTGGACAACAGATAGGGCTGTCTATGTCTTTGGAAAGTCTGAATATTGATGTGTGTTGTCTATCCGAGATCCACATTCAAGACTCTGGTGAAGTACTACAAATTCGCTCTCCATCTGTCGCTTCAAAAAGCCTTGTTTTACGTGCGTTTATCCGGGGATCCTGGTGCATCTTCGTCCGGTCTTGCTGGCGTTGGTGTCGCACTAAGCACTAGAGCTAAGGCAGCACTAATCGATTGGATCCCCATTAACAGTCGATTATTTGCTGTTAGATTAGAAAGTTCCATCAAATTGAGAAGAAATCGGCGCGAGAAACGATGTCTTTTCGTCATCGCCTATGCCCCGACAGATTGCAGCCCGGATGCAATCAAGGATGAATTCTACCACCAGTTAACTGTTCTTCTCCAGAAAGTGCGTTCGACAGATATTGTAGTACTAGCCGGAGACTTGAATGCTCAGGTCGGGCGTCTAGGCACTGAAGAGAGTCGTTTAGGTGGCCGATGGGGACTCGTTGGTCGCAGGACAGATAATGGGGAACGTCTACTGCAACTATGCACAGACCACAACCTGTTTCTGGCTAGCACTAACTTTCGGCACAGTCATCGCCGATGTGCCACCTGGCGTCCTCCTTCTGCATCTCAAGCCTGGACTCAGATTGATCACATCGCGATCAGCTACCGCTGGCGTGGTTGTGTACAAGACTGCCGCTCCTTTTGGAGTACCTATCTGGAATCTGATCATGCTCTGGTCTGCGCCAATCTTACCTTACTTTTCAGTGGACAACGAAGTGACCGCCACCAAATGATTGATGTTAGCAAGCTGGCTGCAACTTCTGTTGCTAGTATGTACCGAACCGAGCTAGCTTCTAGGCTAGCTAGCATTCCACCGAAAAGTATAGATGAGCATTAGTTGCAATTGCATGACGCCATGAAAATGGCGGGTCAAGTCTGTTGTGGGTTCGCGAAACGTCCCGCTTACAAGCACTGGGTTTCCTTTGGTTCCTTACAACTCATTGAAGCCCGTCAGTCTACTCCTGGTGAACGTGAGTTTGACCACAAACGAAGGATGTTACATACTGAAATTGGGCAAAGCTTGTGTAAGGACCAAGAAGCCTGGTTGTCGGAGCGTGCTAATGAGCTGAAAGCAGCAGCTGCATCTAGTAATTACCGGAAGCTCTTCCAACTCATCCGAGCCACTGGCAGCAAGAAGTCTGGTGTGAGCGAAACAATCTGTGAAGATGACGGAACGCCAATCACTAACATCCATCGACGTCTTGGACGATGGGCAGAATTCTTTGAAGGGCAGTTCAACTGGCCTGCTGCTCCGGCAACATCGTTCAGACCGTTCACATGCGATACCAATGATCCTGAATTTGATCCCAGGTGTCAGGGTCGTTGATGTAGACTACTGTGGAGTCTCACACTAGAATGAAGTAGCTATTCAGTACTTCCAAGTTATCTTTGGTTGTCTAATTTAGATTGGTACTTTATTTTAATAATATTTAATAATGATTTTTAAGTTCCGATTGTTGATATTCAGGACTGAAGTTAATTAGTCGCTTCTGTTATATGTATATCTTGATAAGCTTGTCTCCATAAAGCCGTCATCTACAATTTTTTCAATAGTAGAATCTTGAAGGACCGTTGTACATGTTTCCTAATTTTGGTATTTATTCTACTGAGAAGTGAACTCTGTGTTTTTGTTGCTTCTAATTAATCTGCTGATCCTAAATGGTATGATGGTATTCGTAGGAATTTATAATTTCTTTTTAACAATATTGAGATGCAGGTGCGATGAACTGACTAGTGTCAAATAGAATGTGTCCGAAGTTCCATTCATGAAATTTCTTCCATATTTTTTCAAGTTGGAAATGATTTCCCCATTTAACCATGCATATTGACAATGTTATAGATTTATAATCAATTCTATTTCAAACTGACATAAACTATTCTTAATGTCAAAAGAGATTTTGTGGATACTGTAGTAATTTTATTAGTTGAAATCATGAGTCGATTGAAGCTAGACTACCATGGAAAACCTTAAAACACTGGAAGGCTGTTTTGTTGTATTGTGGGACTCCTCAGGGGTAGTGCGCATCGACAATCCTGCCTCGCGTTATTCGAACCCAGGACTCATTAGTCTCGCGCGCAAACGCTTAACCTCTAGAACACTGAGCTGGAATCCATTGGTGTTAATATCTAATTTTAACTAATCTACAAAATTGAGCAACACATTCACCATTACCTTCAGTGAGTTACTATCCTAATGTATTGAACCTTCATAGTGATTTTTTATAGAACATCTCTTCGCTAGACTTTACTTTTGGAAATGATATATATATATATATATATATATATATATATTGTTCCTTCAATGTTCTTCTTCTTTCTTTCTTTTAGTCTCAATCAACAGAAGAAGCCTATATTAAATGGTTAAATGATCACTTAAATAAAGCTACACCTCCATTAATTGTGTATGATTTAACTGAAGAAATTATCTGTAATGGTGTAGCTATTGGAATACTATTAGAAATTATTGGTAAGTTATGATTTTTAAATAATGAAAAAGATTGTTTGTTCAGTAGAATGACAGACTTTTTAGGGTGACTTCTCCTAAGTTGGACCGTTTAATCACGTGCATTGTAACAGGGAGAAGTGGATTAGATAAATATACTCTGCGAAAAAGTAATTTTATGTTGTCACAATTGATTGATTACTAGGTGGTGATCAATGTCATATGTGTCAAGTCCTTCTCAGTGTAGATCGAATGCTATCTACCACGTTGCAATGTGGTCACTAGTCTAGGTGACTTGGCATTGTGTGAACTATATTGAGATAAGATGTTGGTTGGAGGTAGTCAACAGGAAGATTAAACACTATCTAAGCTTTTATTTGACTTGAACAGAACAGCTTGATCCTATTGTGCAACGATACAGGTATTAAGAACCCGAGTGTATTAAAGGAAATCATACACATAGCATAAAACTTTTTTTGAACGTAATGAACAACACTCTCGGCATATTGACTAGCTGGAAAGCCATATGAACATTATCTAAGTACCATAGAAGAAAGGTATCTTCCAGTATAGATACACGATAAAAAACCCTAGGCCAGCGAAAAAAACTTCATTAAAAGTTGTGATTGTTTGCTATTAATTGATAACTGAGTGGTAGGTAATCCCTTGGAAATATAACGCAGTCCTACATGAGCTTACTCTTGGCCTGAATAACTCAACGGTAACGTCTCTAACTTTAAAGCTGGACACTATGAGATTGTGTCAATCTGCAAGCATCAACTTCCCCAAGATCACAGATACATATGAATAATGAGTGCCTAATAGCATGAAACGTAGATCAAGTAGGGTTTTCTACTGTTTACCTCCGACAACTACCTTACCTCCCAACAAAATGTACGCGATGTTGAGTCACTTAAACTAGTAGCCACATCACAGCTTGATCCATAGAATTTTATCAGCACTAAGAAGAAATCGACAATAAATACATTGTTCACTACTCAGTGATCATCTAATTGTAAATAGATTTTCGTTCTCCGATCAGATTTGTTCCGCCTTGTTTGAAAATTTTCGTTATACTTGATAGTATTTCATGTCCTTCTGAATATTCTCTTCTGTTATCGGTGTTGTAAATTGTAACAATTTAAACAAATGAATAGTAATACCCAGTTTTCTATCATGACAGTGGCTGACCAACTAACTATGGTGTATGTACGTGTATGTGCTGTATCTGAAATAACTAGTTAATTGATGAAATGCGATCACACAGTATGGTACTTTTATGATAGAGTTAGTAGAAGAAGAATATGAAATATTAAATTATTCTTACACTTGGTCTAAGATATAAGATAACTTGGTTATATTGTTCCTAATTGAATTGTGATAGAAAAGGTTATTTGATTTTCAAATTAACTGAACGGTTTGGTTTATGTTTGCATTGTTGTCAATTTATTGAAAGATAATAAAATTTGAAGAAAATAACAAGATACCTCCAAATAGACCTACGAAATTGATCTCTTCATTTGTTTAAGCAACAAAAAAATGGAAGATAAATATTTATGTTTAGTGGTTGATTGGTCAAGAAATATTGTTTGCCGAGCTACGCTACACAAGGGGTAGTAAGGTTATGTACTAGTTGATACTTTTTAATAAAGTATGTTTGTGCATTTAGTCCCAAAATGAGAATCAACCATAGACTGAATAGCCCCTTTCTAATGTTCATGTTTTGTTGTACTCAAATGGACTTTATCGTTATATGTTAATAATAGAATTAAATTAAATCATGATAGTCATGATAGTAGATTTCAACTATTCACCAAAATATACCTACATTTTCGAATCACTAGACCAGTGACTACATATCATAGGAAAATATTAAAAGTAACAAAGACATTCAGTCGAGCTCCTAGAAGTATTTAAAACAGTTGGTACTCACCGATTCCCCATACTATGGAAGGATCGTTTATCTCGAGGTACGGTCAAACAAAACTGGATCGGTAATAGTCTCAGAGACCAGGGAATGTTAATTTGGAACTCAAGATCCAAACACTTGAACACAGTCCTACATGGCTTAAAGTTATCTATGAATACACAAATTTTACAAGTCATTTATTAGTTAATCAAAATTAATGACTTATTCTTTACAGTATCAAAATTTAAAATACAATAGCAATTGTTTCGATCTAGTATGGAACGATTGATCGGTATGAATACTAACAACTTAATCACAAGTTGAACTCTAGGCGTTCAGATTTAACTTTGAACTCTCAAACGATAGACTACTATAGTATAACTATTGATCAACTTATGCTATTGGGGATGATTGTTTGACTTCCAACACGGTCGAAGTTCATTAATTATCATTTCTCAGTAGAACGTTCAAAATTCATACTGTTATGAATACAATAACTAGTATTAAGGTATCGTTAAAAACTAGAGATCTTTAGATTGCTTTTAATATATTTCATGAATTCAAATCATTTATAAATCTTTCGGTGTTTGCTTTGTTTTAATTCAAGTCTTACCAGTAATATGAAACTATGATACTATTCCAGACTTGAATCAAAATCTTTATCATTGTCAATGAATAGAGTATCATTAAACTGTCAAATCTTAGCAGCTAAGGTTTCAAATTTTCAAGTTTATGAATATACGCTTTATGTATGTTAACAAGTGGAATCTTGTTTACTATCTTGTCAAGTACACATAGGTTATTCTAACTTCTGGACAGACCCATTTATTCATTCTTCTCAAGCTTACACTTTGACCTTGTCACTTATGTAGTTTTGTTTTCTGAACTGGATGGTTTGGTCATGCAGCTCAGAGAATAAAACTCCATCAAAATCATCCAGTTGGGCTAAAAATCCTCTCTACCATTTTTGCTTGACTATAAATAAATCAAGTTAGCCTACATGTCTTCTCTACCATGCGTCATTTCATTTCGCTTCGTTTCTTTAATCATCTGTCTAGATCAATGATTATATGAAATATACATATTCAAAAAATCCATCCTCATACTTAACTTATTTATTTGTGTTATTCACTTACATCCGTCTATGCTCCATTAAGAGTAAAAGGTATAAGTAAGTAATGTTAGTATTCACTAACATGATTTAAGTCAATTATGATTATATAAGAGGCTGGGTGTGGTGGCGTGCACCTTTAATCTAGTTGCTATATGCATTCAAATCCGTCTCTTTATTGTTCCTATTGATTATATAAGTGAATAGTTAGGATGTATATATTTCAATAACTTAATAACAATCATTCATACAATTGAATTGGATAGATAGATACAGGACTCAAATGCTAAAATCTTACAGATTGATTGATAATTAATCTTAATTATTTTATAAATAAATGTCACTTATGAATCATGAAATAGTCGAAAGAATTTCATTTCCAAAAACATTTCACTGTGTGTGTGTGTGTGTGTATGTGCATATATGTGTATTCAGTTAAGTGATCCATAGATGAAACAAAATGTATATCTTCCAATGTGGTAGAATATTGTCTATGTAGATCCGACATTTTTCCGATCAAACAAAACAAAACAAAACAAATATACTCAGTTTTATAAATAGTTGCCATGCCATTCACAAACCTGTAGGTGAGATTATGAAAACAATATAAATAAAATATAAGTAACTATTATTGATTAAATGTAATATCCTATGATTAATTTCTACATAGATACATAGATTTGAACTATGAATCTATTGTATAAAACTACAAAACGTGATCATCATTTAAATTTGGTAATCATAGTAGCTTATTTCAAATATTTATTATATGATGTTTCAGTCGTCGAAAATTAACGATACTACTTTCGATAAAGCTGATTAGTTTATCTAGATTAACATTCATTTATCCAGACTCAAGAACCTACTGTATGGATATGATTTTGTAAGCAAACCGTTAGAATCCTCAAGTCTTGATGTGTAGATGTCGCATCGGGATTGAATATACATAACATGTGAACCGGTAATATATAAGTTTTGATTCATGTATTCTATAACAAACATATAGGTATATTCACTCACCTGGGAGGGTAGATGGTCACCACTCCCTTCAAACTTGTTTCCTACAGCTGACTATCTCTTATGAATTACCACTGGAACCAATGGTTCAAAGACTTTCGTCCATGCATTTCTTGAAATACACATGAACGTGAGCACTCTCAAGGAGGGTTGATGGTCGCCTTTCCTTGATATTTACTACCATTTATTTCTTGTCAACCCTTCGACATGTTGGACTAGACTGCTGATTATATTCGGCATAGAGCGTACATTGCAGCTAATGTTCCTTTTGAGAGTCCGGCCCATATCCTTCTCATATACCTAAATACATAACTACACAAACCGAAATTCATGCAATTCATATACATTAGCATGCATATCGGGTAGCCCGTCATGGTTTTAAAGCTTTGAAGAGTCAACTGCAAGTAATCCAAGTTCAGCAAGGAGAGATAAATTAGTCCGATCTTCACCGGGGGCTCAAATTAGCTAGCAAGGTTTTCCCTACGAGAAAGATTTGAGCCGGGTTTTGCTGCCATATTTATTGTATTGTTTTTTCAAAGTCCTTTCTATCGCTTACCGGTTTCTTAACTAATTTAGGTTTAAACCGTTAATGATATTCACTTACTCAATAATTGTACATTTTACTTATGTATATTAAGTTTTTGATTGAGGTCATGAACTGATTGATGTTACATCGTCATTGAAAACCTGGAAGCACTGGATGGCCATTTAGTCCTATTGTAGGACTCCTCCCACTCGCGAGATTTGAACCCAGGGCCTTCGGATCGTGGATGCGTACTACCACTGATGAGTCCCAAAACAGGACGATACGGTCGTCCAATGGTTCCGGGTTTTTAATGGAGGTCTAACATCAATTGGTTTATAATCTCCATCAAAAACTTAATAATCTCCTCAAACCTATACTGTTAAAATAATAACTAAATCAGAATAATAATAATAACGCGATTTAATGCTAACAGTACTTTACTTACTTACTTACGCCTGTTACTCCTCGCGAAGGAGCATAGGCTGCTCACCAGCATTCTCCATCCAACCCTGTCCCAAGCAATCCTTTCCAGCTCTTTCTAGTTATTATTCATCCTTTTCATATCTGATTCTCTTTCCCGACCTAATATGTTCTTTGGCCTTCCTCTTTTCCGCTTTCCTTCAAGATTTCAAGTTAGCGTTTGTCTCGTGGTGTAGTTTGATGATTTCATTAATGTATGTCCTATCCATTTCCATCGTCTTTTCCTAACTTCCTCTCCCGCTGGAAGCTGGTTGGTTCTCTCCCATCTGTAGCTCTTCTAGAGTTACTGCTAGTCCCAAGCCCAGGTCAAGGAGGTGGGTTGGACATGGGGTTAGCGTCCCCATCCCGTAGAAAACTAACTCGCTAAAAAAACGCTAACCAGAAAAAATAACTCAATGCTAACAGTAACCAATCCAAATCTAATTTTCAACAAAATCAGCTGTTAGTTCATTGTGCTGTAATTCTTCTAGCTGATTTTTATCTAGAGTTTATACTGATGATATTGTTTAAGAAGACAATGAAAGATCTACATTTAAATCATTTATCATTAGAAAGCTTGATTTCGACAAAGATGTCATTGAATTCCATTGAAAACTTTCTTTACTGAATAGTTTCCACAAATCAATATCAAATGTGCATTACTTCCTATTAATCATTTTTCTTTCACAATGATTGATAATTAAGACGTTCGTGTATAGTAATCTCATTAAAATTGAATTATTTATGATTATTGTCAGAAAGTAACTCAACCTAGCCTAATACATTGTATTATATCCTAATGAAGATTAAATTACGAGTAACTTTTGTGAAATATTAGTGGACTAATACAACTATGTAACTATTCAGTAGTTAAGCTATGCATATTCATGTTCCTTTTATTATAAGCTTCATTTTGATCTATAGACTATTATGATACGATTTACTGTTGTTAAGTTATGTCCAGTTTATTGATTACTGTCTGCCACGTTCACAGCCAGATTTTGGCTTGATCTTGGATAAATGTTATTTCCTATTTAATGGTTGGATGTGATCTGTTTGGCTGGTATGTATAATTTCAATAGTTGAGATCATGAGTCAATTGAAGTTAGACCATCATTGGAAAACCTGGAAGCACTGAACGGCCGTTTCGTCCTATTGTGGGAATCCTCCGTAGTAATACACATCCACGATACAGACTCGCGAGATTGACTCATGATCTGAACTATTGAAATTACTACAATCACCACAAAACCCCTTCTGGTATTTACAAATCAAGTATGTTTGAAATATATGATTCGCATAGTGGAAGTTGATATTAACCTTCTGGATTCAACTGACAGAGCTAGAAGGTAAAAGGATCAATAAGGACTCTAGGCTGTTTATACCAATTGAATAAGTCGTATTTCGATTGAAGAATAAATCATGTAATAACTAGCCATGTTTAAAGTTATAATACACTGTGTTCTTCCAATTGTGAATATGAAATGGATACCTTGTCAATAAATTAAACCACTGAACCATATGTTTTTGATAGTTTTAATTCTTTTCACTTACACTTTAACATACAGTAAACTGGTATCCTGTAAATCAATTATTTTAATAATAACACTACTATTACGACAGTAGCACTACTGTTAGTAGTATATTATGATGTGATTTACATGTATGATCAGTTGACATGTATTCAATATTGATAAAATAATAATCATTTAAAAGAATTTCTTATCTTTATTGGATCATAACCGTATTGATGATGGTTACTATTCACTGTATTACATACACACAGGTTCAATACTTTGTTGATGTTGTTGTTGTTGTGTGTTTTTTTCTACTGATATAAACTATATGATGCAATCCAAATAGTCATAAATGTACTATACTCATACATTCACATATATGCATAAGATAAGTGCGTTTATTTGCCAAATTATTACTCTCTTGTCAGATATTACTATTAGTAATATTATATTGTTGCCATCGTGATAAATGATGTATTGCTTCAAAGTATTTAGATTTCTATTGTGTATATGAATATACATACCGACGTGTGTCATTAAACACAATGAATATTTCATTGTTATGGGTTCTCTTTTTTTCCATTAAAAAAAGAAAGATTTGATGACTAATGTTCTGGACAGTTTACATCAAATATGATGATTTAAAACAAACTGTTCTGTTGTATACCGTTTAAGAGAGAGGCTGAGAGAGGGAGATAAAGAGGCAAGTGGTGGAGAAGATTTGTAGCTGAGGTGGATGACTTTGATGAAGTTTTGTTCTCTGAGCTGGATGGTTTGGTTGTGGAGCTTGCATTGTTCTTCTGAATGACATCATCAGCACAAACTTCAGGAGGAAGTGAAGAGTTCGAATTTCTCTATATGCGTTTCACAGCTTGTTCTGTACACCTCGATCAACATCGTGGTGTTCACTTCTATTTGAATTTTGTGCTGATGATGTCGTTCAGAAGAACGATGAAAGCTTCACGACCAAACCATCCAGCTCAGAGAACAAAACTTCATCAAAATAAAGAAACAAAGCTGAAGCATGATATCTTTATTTTATTGAGTAAAAATCTACTGTTCTTTATTTTTAACTTTCAGCTCTTTGTAATATTGTGTTACGATGCTAGTAATTAAAACGATTCAATAGTATCCGGTTCCTCTCAGATTGCTAACCATTAGTTATTTGTTGCTTATCGGGTTCTATCAATCAAGTCCCAATTCCGCTACCAGTGTAATTGACCTAATAGCGTTTATATTGTTTAATGTGTTTGCATGCGATGGTATTTGTTGCTATTCAGTCACTTATCAGTGTAGATATCTTAAATCAGTAGCAACTTAAATAACTCAGTGATAATGTTTCAGATTGTAAGATCAGATGAGATCTGATTAAATCACATTGGAAGCATAAATCTCGTGAAGATTCCAGGAACTCTATCCTGATGAATTTATAAAATATTAAATAAAGAGTTAAAGTGTCTTTTTAACTAACAAAAATTATTTTGTGTTTTGAATGAAAACTGATCATATTTCCATATTGACTTTTTCACTACTGATATGAAATATCAGTAGTTTATGTTTATCTTATGTCATTAATGTTGGAATGAATTTTCAGATGTTACTATGTTAACAGTAATAAAAAAAAGTTATTTGTTGATGTATCAAGTATCTCTCACTGCTGAGTCAATGGACCAATGTTTTGTGCAGCGAGAATGAGTTTTAATTTCTTTTTAATGGTGATGGGATATACACCGACGAGTTTTAAACGGAAAGGAATTTACTTCCTGGATTCTGCTTCTAACGATTATTAAACTTTTCTTAGGAAACCTATTCATTTACTGACACTCGTTACTTTAATGGGGCATAGGACATCGACTTGAACTCTCCAACCATTTCCTTCGTGGATTCTCATTTCAACTTATTATCAAGAGCTATTGAATCTTTTTATGTCTGCCTGGAATTCACAGCGCAATAGGTTCTTTGGTCTTTTCCATTTCATTTCGCCTTGAGGATTCCATGTTATAGCTTGCTTTTTGATGCTCATAACTTAATGGTAATATTGTGTCAATGTCAAGAAGAGACTGATAATTTGCAGTCATTAGTATTGACAACAGAAAGACTCAAACCCTCACAAAATGTCTATGGAATATTCGAGAATTGTTTTGTCTTGTTTATTAACAACAGTAATGATGACTGAAAACAGTGACTTCCATTCTCATTTTGTATTGGCTTATTCATCCTCTTATGATTTTTAATCGTTTTGATCAACTTACTTAAGGTGGAATTAAAATTGATGGGTTACTTCTACAGCCAATTACAACTGTGGAACGTTTACACAATATTCATGAAGTGTTCAGTGTTTTAAGACGTTTGAATGTAAAAATCAATAATATTCAACCTGAAGGTCAGTGATAAATTTATTAGTATTTTGACTGCCTACTTATTTATCATAACAGTAGTAAATTTTAGTAATTGGTTTAAATTATTTTGGAGATTATGACTTTCTGTAATGGGATTCATACCTAAATCATTGCGAATTGAATTACGTTGGAAATAAAAACGGTTATGATTGTTTACAAAACTGCTAATTACCAAAGTGAAGTAACAATGTTCAAAACTTATGCATTACTGAAAGTTGCTAGGATGATAGGAAACAATCAAATCCAGATTGATAACTGGTTCATAATTGCATTTAAATTACCATGTAATCATAAGACGGTATACAATGTCAGGAGTTTTGTACGGCATATCACAGTTTGGATTCTATCCCTATTTCTAAGATCGTATATAAAAAAGTGGTAAAATGATATTTTAAGGAGTTGCTTGAAATGGAACGCTTAGAGAGTGAGAATCGTCTTATTAAATGAAGGTTACAATACAAAGCTAAAATGTCTATTGACTAGCTAAGACACATCGTGGACCAAATCAACAATCTGAATCTTATTTCTAATTTATTCTGTTCTTCATCTGCTGTTCCGTTGACAGATTAGTCCCTTCAGTTTGACCAAAATTACACGTTCGATCAGTACTACTGACCTTGAGTAGATGGAATGAAATTCCTTTTATTCTGTTACTTGCAAACTCTTCTCTATATTCAGCCTTCAGTTTGAGAGTTAGCAAAAAACTTTTACGATATACTTATATATCAACGGACGTGGTTTAGATACAGATATACTGGACAGCATCACACCATAAAACGAAAAATAAGAAGCAAAAGTAGTTGTGATTAGGAAGGACCGAAAACAATCAACGGACAAGAGATTGAAAATAATAAATCGTATAGCTGTAGTTAATTAATTACTCAATGGCCATTTAAAATTGGAATCTATATTCATAGTAAACTAGTTATTCAGTAAATATACAGTAAAATTATAATTATTAATCATTCAAATGACCAGTTCCAACTGTTACATAAGTCATTTCGCTTTATAAAAGGAAATAATTAATAACATAGTGGGTATATAGAGACAATTCTCACAAAATGCACATAAACTAACAATGACTAAGCAAATTTCAATCCTGAATATAAGCAACTGGATAAATTAAAACCATACTATCACAGCCCTCACACATATCAAATGAGATCTGTGTGGCGCATATGTATTTGGTGCCCTCTTGTACCAATATCTATGTGTTAAAATAAATAAATAAATGAATAGTAATAATTAGTATCAGAAGGGGCTTTGTGGATATTACAGTAATTTTAACACTTGAGTTCATGAGTCGATTGACGCTAGACCACCATAGAACACCTGGAAGCACTGAACGTCCGCTTCGCCTTATTGTGAGACTCCTGAGCAGTGTACATTCACGATCCTGCCTCGCGAGACTCGAACCCAGGATTTATCAGTCTCACACGCGAGCGCTTAACCTTAATGACCACTGAGCCGGCTGGCATCCGATGGTGTTAATATCTAACATCAACTAATTCACGAAATCGAGCAACACATCCACCATTGTCTTTAGTGAGTTACTATCTCACAACAGACACGTTTGAAATCCACTAGTCACTGATTGTCACTAGAACTCCAGGAAATACCTGATGAAGCTAGTCACTAGTGAACATATGTTGATCAATATCAGACTGATAAGTCTTGGGTTCGAGCCTCTCGAGGCGCGATTGTGTATGCACACTGCTCAGCAGTCCAACACTAGGACGAAACGGCCGTCTAGTGATTCCATGTTTTTCATGGTTATCTTGCTTCAATTAACTCATGAACTTAACTATTAAAATTATATAATTGTTAAATCTATCGAAGCATCCGAATCACCTAATTGGAATATGCGCAAAATCGAAGTTGAAAAAGCAACGACTTGTCCCAAATAAAGATTCTCAACTTATGAGACATCTGTGGTGTTTGCCGCATCATTTTGTCTGACATAAAAAGTCTTCGACAATGGAAAATGACAGCCATTGGCTATGACTAAACTTGATATCGGTTTATCAACAGCAGAAATTGAACTATGAACAAACAATATAGAAAAAAGGACTAAACGATTGAACGAAATTGTGAATAATTGCCGCAATGATTGAGATAAAGTAGTTATAATGATAAAGACGACGTTTATTATAAGTATATATAAATATTTCAGAATATTACATAACTAAATTGCGTTAAAACATACGCAAAGAAATTGCTAGAAATACATTTATTTACTGAATATTATTGAGTAGTATAAAACAATACGCAAAAGTTTTGAAGGTAAGTCAATAAGGACAGAATTTGTTAAACTGACTTAACAATAATCGTCATATTTGTAAAATAATTTACTAGTTACCAGGACTCAGTTGCTCAAACTAAATCTATTGACATCTGAGTCTAGAGATACTGAGTTCACTTATCAATCTAATAAACATGTACATTGAAATGTAAGCACGTATTCAATTGACGAAACCCAAATTAGATGAAACTTGTGTCGTAGATTTCACCAATTTACACTGTTACATCTATCGAAGCATCCATCTCACGCAATTGAGATGCGCACAGAACCGAAATTTGCAAAATAACGATTTGTCTAGAATAGCGGTTCTTTACAGAATATTACACAAAAATGAGTTACAAACCTCAAGTTATGAGATGTCTGTGACGTTTAACGCGTCCTTTATATGAAATAAAAAAGCTTCCTGTAACGGTAATATAAAGAATAATTACAACGTACCATAGTACAAAAGACAGCTGATATCTATGCGAACAGTTTATCAACAAGGGAAACCCAAACCAAGAGCAAAACAATAAAGAAACTGTTGCGTTCAAACAAATGCACAAAGCTGTAGAAAACTGCTTCAGTGATTAATATAAAGTAAATACAATGATAATACAATAAACGTTATTTATGTATGTAAACTGGCGTTTCAACATAAGTCTAATAAATTGCTGAGAATACAACTATTTACTGAATATAAATAAGTAGTATAAAACGATACGCAAAAGAATGTAAGGGAAGCGACTAAGAACAATCTAAAACAAACTTAGCAACCCGTATCAATCTATTCTAATGAAACACACAATTTGTTTTCTTCTGTTTCATATCCATTGTGATTTATTATCTATTTTTTTTTATTCTAAAAACAATTATCTTATTACAGATATCATGGAAGGGGATAAAGATACTGTACTTGAATTATTGATTGCAATTAATGATTATTTTTTACCGAAACCCAATATGAAAACTCCGAAGAAATTGATTGCGAATCACCAACATAATAATAATAATAATAATTATGATATTGATTACAAAATGGAATCAAATGGTGTAAGAAATAGTTTCTTTTTTCTTCAGAATAATTCATTGTTTATAATACAGACTTTAAAAGAGTTGTGTTGATAAGTTAGTAACTAAGGCTGTTAAAAATAACCGACAGGAAGGTGTATTTAACTAAGGTGTCATGTTAGCCAGTGCTCATCAATCAAATGTATCTATAGTCTTGAAGAAGATGAGATTTTCACATTGAATAGTAGTTACTGATATGCAATTTAAATTACAGAATATCTAAAACGTATCATACGTGGTCATTCAATGACTATAATTTACTTACGCCTGATACTCCTCGTGGAGAAGTATAGGCTGCCCATCAGCACTCTTCATCCAGCCCTGTCCTGAGCAATCCTTCCCAGTAATTTCCAGTCTTTATTCATCATTTTCTTGTCTGATTCTATTTCCCGATGTGATGTGTTCTTTGGCCTTCCTCTTTTCCACTTCCCTTCAGGGCTTGCCTCGTGATGCAGTTTGATGATATCCCGAATGTATGTCCTATCTACTTACAACGTCTTTTCCTAATTTCCTTAGTATCTAGAAGCTGGTTTTTTGTCTCTCACAGAAGGCTGTTGCTGATGGTATCCAACCAATGGATGTTGAGTATCTTGCGTTGACAACTAATGATAAATAATTGTACCTTCTTGATGACGGTTGTATTGGTTCTCCACGTTTAAACTCCGTACAGTAGAACTGTCTTGACGTTCGTATTGAAGAATGTGACTTTGATATTGGTTGAAAGTTGTTTTGAGTTCCATATGTTCTTGCATTGTAGGAATGCTGTCCTTGCTTTGCTAATCCTTGCCTTTACGTCTGCATTTGACGTTAGAAAAAAACGCTAACCAGAAAAATAATTCATTGACTATTGGACTGTATGTAACCCAATTGATGGTAGTTAAGTTCGAATGCTATTTAACTTCATTACTGAGATATTTGCCTGTTAAATGCACGACCTACCTGTTATTTGATTGGGAAAACTAACAATATACAGGAAGCATTTATTGGCTACTCATTCATAAATGTACATCTGTGGTGTATGCTATTTATGCTGACAAATATAAGTATGGTATATGCTCCTGACCTTGATATATATAACTTAATCATCACTATATAATTCATATTTCAAGTAATTAGTCAGTCAATTAGACAGACGGTAACTTGATTGACAGAATACGATTGACACTAGAAAGATCAGACAAAAACGAGATTAGATATATATTTCAAACGAAGCTAATACATCTGTTTTATTGTTATGAAGTGTCAGTAATGCTATCTCTGGTGTGGTCATAGATATACGTTTTTGGAATGTTTGATACTAAGATTGGTATTGAAATAAAAGAAAAATGAAGTCTACGACAATTAATGAACATTTTACAAATGAAGTATTTAACTGTCTGGTTCTCAGATTTTACTAAGACGTTCTGTAATTCTGCATTCAAACATAGTTGATTGTCCCTACTTGAGTTCTCGTTCAATACGGCATTTTGGCGATTCATATTGTCTTTCTCCTCCTCCTCTGTAGAAATGCTGAACTCATGTATTAATAGTTGAGATCATGAATCAATTAGAGGTAGACAACCATGGAAAACCTGAGAGCACTGAACGGCCGTTTTGTCCCATAGTGGGACATTTCCGTGGAAGTGCGTGTCCGCGCTCCCACTTCGCGAGACTCGAACCCAGGACCTATCTGTTTCGCGCGCAAACGCTTAATATCTAGATGACAAAGCCGTCATCCAATGGTGTTAACATCTAACTTCAACTAATTCACGAAATCGAGCAACACATCCACCATTGTCTTTAGTGAGTTACTATCTCACAACAGACACGGTTGAACTCCACTAGTCACTGCTTCTCACTAGAACTTCAGGAAATACCTGATGAAGCTAGTCACTAGTAAACATATGTTAATTAATATCAGAAGGTGTTTGTTTTGTCTGAGAAGAGATGTCATTTGAACATGACGAGTCATAAACACTTACAGCTGAATATGAATGGCAGTTAATCATAGTTTAAAGAAAATCAAATTTACTTTTTTTAAATATTTATTTATCTCATTTTAACAGCGTACATCAGCATGGAGTACTATAAGTAGTTCAACTAGAAGAACACCAATAAATCGATCAGAAACTGCACCACAATTAAATGGTAATCATGAAAATGGAATATTATCAATAAATAATAATCATCTATCACAAAAAAATCTATTACATCATTCTACAAATGGTATAGATTATCCAATAATTGATTTACCATGGTCAAATTCTATAGATCATTTTACAGATAATCCTAATAATCAACAACCATATTCATCATATCATCAATCATTAGCACCAACACCAACTCCATCAGAATTAACTAATTCAACAAGTCCACGATCAAAAAGTACAGTGTATAGAGTACGTTCAGATCCATTATCACCTAGATCTATACATGGTAGAAGGTAAGAGATAAAATGAAAATTTATTTTCTATATAAACAATAGATATTATATTACTTACTTACTTACTTACGCCTGTTACACCCAATGGAGCATTGGCCACCGACCAGCATTCTCCAACAAACCCACTCTGTTATGGGCCTTCTTTTCTAGTTCCATCCATTTCTTGTTCATTATTCTCATATCTGTCTCCATTTCTCGACGTAATGTGTTCTTTGGTCTTCCTCTTCTCCTTCAAGCTTGAGGATTCCAAGTGAGGGCTTGTCTCGTGATGCATTTCGGTGCTTTCTTCAATGTGTGTCCTATCCACTTCCAGCGCTTCTTCCTGATTTCTTCCTCCACTGGGATCTGATTTGTTCTCTCCCATAGTGGGTTATTGCTGATAGTGTCTGGCCAACGGATCCGAAGTATTTTGCGTTGACAACTGTTAACAAACACCTGTAGTTTTCCAGGTTTCCGCCCCATATAATAGAACTGTCTTGACATTTGTATTGAAAATCCTGAACTTGGTGTTGGTTAACAGACAGTTATTTTGAGTTCCAGATATTCTTCAGTTATAAATATGCTACTCTTGCTTTGCCAATCCGCGCCTTCACATCTGCATCAGATTCATCATGTTCATCAATGCTGCTGCCCAAATATGTAAAGGTTTGTACATCTTCCAAATCTTCTCCGTCAGTTGTGATTGGATTGGTGCATACTGTGTTGTACCAGAGAATCTTGCTTTTCCTTTTGTGTATATTAATAGATATTATATAGCAGAAAATATTCAACGATTGATAACCTAGAAGTAATGAAAAGCTGTTTCATTCTAGCATAGAACTCTTCAACAGTGTATATCTACGACACCACAGGCAGAAACTATACTCGAGTGGCCTGAATCTGATTCATTGTTGCAGGATCGTAAATATCCACCGTTGGGAAGCTTCATACTTGAACAAAACAGCTACCCAATGCTTCCAGGTTTTCAACAGTTGTTCAACTTTGATCGTACTATTCTTTCAACGTGAAGTATTACTATATGAAAAGATGAATATCGAATGTTAACAACATGCAAATAGTCTATACGTTATACAAAATTATGCAATTAATGATCAGAACTTGGAATAAAAGAAAAACAATTGCGCAATATTTAGCATAATATGAATTAGATAAGAAATAATAGACATAGGTGGATGTTAATGAAATTTTCTAGAGTATGAAAATGTAAAACAGTAAAGCTGTATATATATTTATCGATTTAAGTCATCATATCATCTGTATACTTTCGATGGCAATATTTCTCTGCATGCATCACATCTAAATTGTATGTGGTCTAGTGGTTAGGATATTGCGTTGTGACCGCTTTAATCCAGATTCGAATCTTGGTAGGGGAAAATAGAGACTTTTTTTCACTTGGTATTGTTTTGCTTGTGTCTTCCCATTAAGATTTAAGACTAGAATTGATCAGTCTGTTATTAGCATATGTGCATACAGTGCGTATGCCTTGATATTGCCTTAATTTGAGTTCCAGAGTGAACATCAACTCTGAGATGCAGGTACTTCCAGCTGACGAGTCCCAAATAGGACGAAACACCCGTTCTGCATTTCACTGCTAGCCACTATTCATCTTTGCTTATAAGAGACATTTTGTTTGGCAGTTAAAACTTCGTTTTTTTTTTCTGCTCTATTTACTTGATCAAAAATTTATTTATAAATTTATCAGAGTATTCATTTCTTTTAGAGGTATTACGTAATATATAAATGTTTCTTCTACACTTGTATCTGGGTAGCATATAGTTTATATTTTATATTGAAGTGACTAAAACAAGGTTTGTTTTAGCATGTAGTGGAACAAACCTAGGAAAATCTATAAATGAAATCCAATTGTTGTTCTTTTACTTGAATCTTCTCATTGTTGTTTAGGACTGCAGTTAACTAGTCTCTTATTGGAGTATGTACATGTTGTACAAATTGCCTCGATATTATCTGAAGTCATAAGCTTTATAAGCAAAGATGGATAGTTACTAGCAGTGGAATCTAGGATGCATGTTTAGTCCTATTTTTGACTTATCAGCTGGATGTACCAGCATCTCATTGTTGATGTTCATTCTTTGACTCGAGCCTAGTACCGTTCACTTCAAATACCATCACGTTATCCACTTAGCTACTGAGTCCTGATAGCCACATGCTTGTGCGATGGAGTCAAGTTTAAATTCACTTGGTGCTGTTTTACTTGAATCATTCCATTGATGTGTGAACACCAACTCTGAGATGCAGATACATCCAGCTGACGAGTCCTAAGTAGAACAGAAAGCGTGTCCTAGATTCCACTAGTAGCTACCATTTATCTTTGCTTATAAATCTATGTATCGTCTAGTTCAAGTATTTTTTTGTGTTTAAGTTCCTCCTTAATGACGAATATATGGATGTGATTTTTTTACATTTTAAATTATAATTAGTTTCTTGTCATATCACTATATGCACAGAAAGGTTACTCTGTTTAGCCTTGACGATTCCATATAAAATAATGTTTAGTAGATTTGCACTGTTATATGTATTTATTATTGATAATTGAGTTGGTGGAAAAGATATGTAGCTCAGATGGATGATATTGATGAAGTTTTGTTGTCTGATATCTCCCATTGAGAGATACAACCAAAACAAAGAAGTAAACAATAATAGGTTTAAAATCAACAAGAACCAATCAACATCGAGGTGTACAGGACAAGCTGTGAACCACATATGGAGAAATTCGAACACTTGACTTCTACCTGAAGTTTATACTGATGATGTCATTCAGAAGAACGATGAAAGCTTCATGACCAAACCATCCAGCTTAAAGAACAAAACCCCATCAAAATTATTGATAATTTGAATACCAGAACCGGGTAAATATATAACTGGTTGATCATTGAATCATGTAGTAACCACTGAACATTATATCTTCATTTAAATTGATTTGTCAACGCTTACTGACTGACTCTACAGAAAGTCAGTCGCTGTTCAAATGACTCAGTGATAAAAACTCTCAATATACAACTGATTAACGTAGTTTTGAATATTATAAACAGTATTATTTCCCTTAAGATTTCAGGTGCTCTTAACTGATGAATGCCAGTTAGCACGAAATCTAGGTGAATCAATATTTCCTGTCGATGTTCACACCTATGACTTAAGCTCATAAGTTAAATATCTTGATGATATTTAATGGTTGAATTCATGAGTCAGTTGGAGCTAGACCATCATGGTAAACCTGGAAGCACTGGACGGCTGTTTCGTCCTGCTGTGGGACTCCTCAACGGTGTGCATCCACGATCCCGCCTTGCGAGATTCGTCCACTTTTAAAACCGTAGGTTGTATTCTTCATAGTTGTGCGCTTCACAGTTAAGATATCACATGAAACTAGGATGCATTCGATTGTCCTTTTCGTGTGAAATGGAACGTTTTAGCATCGTGAACCTATTAAAATATTAAGGTTGAAACTGAGGACCGTCATGTTTTATGGTGATTGTGTAAACTTTAAACCACTAGGATAATATCCAACAGTATAGATCTCGAACTTTAATCAATTCATGATATTGAGCACCCATCGTTCAATATCATCCTAACTTAACTGTCTCGCTTCCAACATGGTTGAAATCTACAAGTCACAACTTCCTACTAGAACTCTGAGAACAGCTTCTTCAAATTAGTCTTTGTTGGAAATATGATCATAATTACTTACTTATGTAAGCCTGATACTCTTCGTGGAGGAGCGTAAGCCCAATACCAGAATTCTGCATGCAGCTCCATCTTGTGCAATCATTTGCAGTTGTTTTCAACTGCTACTCATCCTTTTGATGTCTGCTTCCGATTCTCGTCTCAGTATGTTCTTTAGTAACTCATTTTTCCGTTTCCCTTCAGGATTCCTAGTTAGTGCTTGCCTCGTAATGTAGATTGATGATTTCCGTGATGTATATCCTATCTACTTTCAACGTCTTTTCCTAATTTTCTCTTTAGCTGGAACCTGGTTTGTTCTCTTTTATAGTAGGTTGTTGCTGATGGTATCCGGTCTACGGACATTGCGTATCTTATGTAGATAAGTGTTTAGAAATACATGTACATTTTTCATGATAGCTTTGGTAGTTCTCTAAGTTTCGACCCCATACAGCAGGACAATATTGATGTTCGTATTGAAGATTCTGACTTTGATATTGATTGACAGTTGTTTTGAGTTTCATATATTCTTCAACTGTAGAAAGACAGCCTGTAACACATCTAGAGTTACTGTCACTTCCAAGACCGGATAAAGTAGGAGAGTTGGGCATAAATTCAGCAACCCCATCCCGTAGAAAACAATCTTGCTAAGAAAACGTTAACGCCGTGACCAGTAAAGCTAATCCGAGACAGGTATCTACCTCAGTATAATAGATGGTTACGCAATTTCGTGAATTAGTTGAAGTTAAACATTAACACAGTTGGATGCCGGCCAGCTCAGTGATTTAGAGGTTAAGTATTCGCGCTTGAGACTGAAGGCTCTCGGTTTGAATCCATTCAGCGGGATGGTGGATGTGCACTGTCACTAAGGTGTTCCACAATAGGACAAAACGGCCATCTAGTACTTTCCAGTTTTAAATGGTAGTCTAACATCAATTGATTCATGATCTCATTTGAAAACAATAATCTCTACAACCTGTATACTGAGAATTAACCAGAATATAAAATGATTACCATGTGTATAAGTATATTTACATATAATTATCAGAAGGGGTTTTGTGGAGATAGTAGTAATTTCAATCATTAAGATCATGAGTCAATTGAAGCTAGATCATCATGGTAAACCTGGAAGCACTGGACGGCCGTTCCGTCCTATTGTCGGACTCCTCGGCAGTGCGCATCCACGACCTCGCCCCCTGTGAGATTAGAACCCAGGACCTACTGGTTTCGCGCGCGCGCACTTAACCACTAGACCACTGAGCTGGCCGGCATTCAACGGTGTTCATGTCTAACTTCAACTAATCCACAAAATTGAGCGACACATCCACCATTGTCTTCAGTGAGTTTCTATCCTACAACAGACCTGGTTGAACTCCGCTGGTCACTACTTCTCACGAGAACTCCAGGATATACCTCTTGAAGAAAATTTCATCACATGATGCTGTGACTAATAAATAATCTACACATTTAACCAATATCCATAACAATTTCATCAACTAAACAACGAATCAATCAAATTTAGGATAACAAATCTTAGATTTCAGTATGAAATTCACTCACTTATTCATTCATATAGCAACATGACATTAGAACTGATATTAGTTCATAATGGTGTAACCCTACAAATCTAATTTCTAACTCTTAACTATCTCAACTATAAATTATTGTGTTGATTCTTTCAATTATGATATAAATTTAATTTAACTCTATTTTAAGGAAGTAGATATTCTTAAAATGATTTTAATATATCTCAGAGAGTTTCGTCTATAAATGATAGTCTCATCATTTTATTCAAGTTTAAATGAAAAAAAGGGATATTAATCATTGTGTTGTTCAATGCTAGAATTTTATTATGATTGGTTAATATTATTTTCGATTTATTGATTTTCAATATTATTTCATGAAATATGATTGGTCATTGATTCTAATGTTTAATTATCATTGAAAACATCATCATTATTAACATCATTAGCATTCCCCAATTTTTTTTACATTCATCTATACATAAATACTATAATTACCATTAATGATCAAATATACAAACATAGAATAATGATCATGATCAATAGGATAAATTATAGTTAAAAACAAAACAGAAATTGATAATGGGTAATTCAAATAATCGATTGATTACATTTAATGAATATAATACTATTGATATAACATCAAAATATCATCCTAATACATTGATGAATAGTAAAGTCAATAATAGGAAGAAATCTATAAATCAATATAATAATGATATCGTAAAATATAAAAAAATTAATGATCTTGATATTGATCGAATAGAATTAGATCAAACTACTATTAATGATCAATATGAATTATTAAATAAGAAAGGAGAATTACCATGGCAACAATATTATCCTAATCTCTATGATAATATTTGTAATTATCAATTACATAATAATAGTATTAATCCATTACATGTAATGAAGAATAAAAAATATAAAAAAAATGTATATTTATTAAAAATAAAAAAATTTTATTTCTATTGTACACGCCATTTATTTAAATCAAATTATATGATATTAGATACAAATGATCCAATGTAAGTATTTTGTGTTTATGTTCTCTATTATTCTTATATGGCAATTAAATACCTTGATATATGGTTGAAAGTGAGGAGACTCAGCTTACACTTTCGGAAATGCACTTACATGGCTCTATGTGTATACATGTACTATCAAGAAAGTCCTACTTATTGTCTAATGATGGTGGAGGTATTATTTACGATAATGAATATCCAATGCTTTAACTGCATTGGTGGATATGGAGGATTCATCTGGGGAATTTGGGAAACCTTGGTTCCTCCAAATGCCATGGTATGACCGAGAGTGGGGAGAGTCCGCTCCCCCTCTCGAAATGCTCTCAAATGTCCACGTATATATAGCCTCTGCCAGGAAAGTCCTACTCACTACCTTCTCGTGGTGGGGGTATTGTTTACGAAAATGAGAGGACGAAAAGCGAATATCCGGTGCTTTAACCGGATTCCAAACCAATGGTGTACATGGGCTGGTTCCAGTATCCTGAAGGAACAAATAGCGTATGAACCAATCGTTGGTCACTGGCTACCATGGGACTGCATCTCCTTACGATGCCCCTTGTGGATCAGACGTTCAAGTCGAAGGCTCGGGGTGTGGTCCCATAAGAAAACCACCTGGTTCGGTTTGGGCACCTGGGCAGTATCACAGCCCTCACACATATCAGATGAGATGTGTGGCGCATACGTATTTGGTGCCTCCTTGTACCAATATCTATGTGTTAAAATAATATTAATAATAGGATCCTGATAGAACGAATGACATATGAACAAAATGTTGGTCACTAGGTACCATGAGACTGCACCTCAATAACCTTACTCCATTGTCTTGTGGATTAGACCTGTAGGTCCAAAAGCTTGGAGTGCGCCCTAGTCAGAAAACCACGTGCTTTGGTTTGGTCGACCGGGCAGTATCACAGCCTTCACAAGAATCGAATGTGGCACATATCTATTCGGTACATCCTCATACCAATATTTATGCATTTAAATAAATAAAAAATAATTATTCTATGTATGGGATCAAGTTAGATAGGAGGATGTAACGATAAGATGGTTAATTTAACGTTGAATTTCGATATAAATTGATGTTTCAACAAGAAACGTAAACGTTTTGTACGGGTCAGTTTCGGATGCTGAGTTCATGAGTATACGTACCTAATTCTTTCGTTCTGTACTATATCCTTATATAAAATCTTTTTTTTATATATATTAACACCATTGAGTGAACTGTTTCTATGAATCCAGTGTTCATCTTATTGTGGTAACTTAGACGGATGCATATATGTGCCTGATTCTATATTGTATCTGACTGACTGATACGTAACTGAGATGTGTTTACTTAAAAAAGAACAATTATCTAGCTCTCTGTTATTCACAAAATCAATTCAATCTGAACTAAAGAAGTTACTTTTTAATCCAAGTTGATTCATGTCAATTGGATTTATTTCTTTGTGTTATTTTTTTTCTTTTTCTAAATTATCATTTCATTATCCATACTATTCAATTTTATTCAGTGATACTACCCTCTTTTGTTATGATGGGTTTTGTCTGAAATCTCATAGTGATACATGATGTACTACCTCATTAATACTTCACTCTTTAGAATAACAATTCATTGTTAATCAATCATAATATACGCTTGTCTTTTAGGTCATCTCTAATTCCTATCGATTGACCTTTACATTTGGCTACTTCTGACTAACTTACCATATTAAGAAAGGGTATTATGAAGATAGTTGACTTTGAAATTTACTTGATGCATTACTATTCGATATAAAAATATTAAAAATTGAAAAATATTAGATATTCATTTCGTCCAAGTATAGTACTGTCTAACAGTATCCAAGATTGTTAAAGCTTAGAAGAACAGTTTAACTATTAGACCACTAAGTTGACCTTTAATATTTTACATTTCTAACTTTAATTCGTAACCGATAATACCAGTTCATTAGAGTTTAACCATATTGCTTATGAAGCAAATATTACAAATGGTCTTGGGTAGTTTCCATGTAATATCTTGAAATGACTGATGTTAGAAATGTCAATTACAGAATATTTACTCAAATGTTCTTTATGTTTGGTTTTTTTCCTAACTATCAACAATATTGTTTTAATATTTCTTCATAGTACATTCTATTTGCTTCCACTTTCTCGCTATTGTTAGGATAAATTCTGCCAATTTAAGTTAATACAATTTCACAAGGGGTTTTGTGGAGATCGTAGTAATATCAGTGGTTAAGATCATGAGTCAGTTGAAGCTAGACCACCATGAAAAACCTGAAAGCACTGGATAAACGTTTCACCCTACTGTGAGACCCCTCAGCAGTGCGCATCCACCATCCCGCTCAAGAGATTAGAACACAGGAACTTCAGTCTCGCGCGTGAACGCTTAAACTCTAAACCACTGAGCTGGCCGGCATCCAATGGTGTTAATGTCCAACCTCAACCGATTCACGAAATCGCGCGACCATCTTCCATTATACTGAGGTAGATACCTGTTTCTAATCGACACGGATTAGCTCCACTGGTCACGGCTTCTCATTAGAAGTCCGAGAATTCCCTCATGAAACTATTCACTAGTGAGTACATGGTAATCATCATTATAGTGTTCGAATCCCGTGAGGGGGTTCGTGGATGTGCACTGCTGAGGAGTCCCACGATAGGGTGAAACAGCCGTCCAGTGCTTCCAGGATTTTAATGGTGGTCTAACATCAATCGGTTCATGATCGCAATTAAAAACCTAATAATCTCCACAACCCTGTACGGGAGTGATAATTATTTGGAATGAATTCATAAGCAAATTAATTAGTTCAGTGATAACATCTCTGATCATTATGTTAAGCAATATGCTCGGTACTAAATACATAGATGAGGTATTGGTTCTCTTACAGTTACAAAGACTATTTGAAAACAGTAACCAGTTAGTATGAATATTAAATTAAGCAATACTTTCTTTTGACACCCTTCAACTATCCAACATCGAATATTAAGTTACTTAAGAAGTTATTATACTGAACCTTTTCAATACCTAATTTGATTTAAGGTAACCTGTTTAATATCACTAGACTGCATTTTTCAATCAGTCAATTAGCTACAACGTAGAACTAGGAACTTATATGCATCGGTCCAAGTTGCCATACCTCATTAACAACACAACAAGATGAAAGATGTAAATCAATTTTAATCTTAAAGTTGAAGTTGAGATAAAGAATGTATACACCTACGCCATTGTGATTGATCGATTCTGAGCCATGTCACCAAGAGTCTCCAATAATTGGTTACGATAGTCACACTGATCCCAACCATGTAGTCTGCATCTACCAACATGACTTAGACTAGAGGTTAGTGACTTCAATAACTAACGTCACGTTTTGGTTTTTCGCTTCTAACTTTCTTCCAACCATCTCCAACACTAATCAGTATTTCGCGACGTGGTGATCAGTGCTCAGGCGTAAGTAACACGTGACCCAACCATCTCATTCGATGAATACCCACAACCTCGTCAAGTGATTTACGATCAATCACTAATACTCTGAGTTTAACATCACTATTACTTACCAGGCGATACCAACAGATGCGAGCAATATTTAATTTTTAATGGCTATTAATCTCACTCCAATTAGACCGGATCTGATCGCTATTGAATTATACACGTCACTAATTCTCCTATATAATCATTGACTTAACTCACGTTAGTGAATAACGGAATTAAAACAAATCAAATGTGACAGTCAATATTTGAATACGTATACTTTGTACACTCAATGATCTGGAGGAACACTCAGAGGGACGAAGCGAAGAAATCGAAGAGAAAGAGAACGAAGAGAAGAGAGCGAAGCGAAATGACGTGCAGTGAAGATGATGTGTGAGTCAACTCCATTTCGTCAGGCGTCAATCGATATTGATAGTCAGTTCAAAATCAAGTTGCTGACATGTGATGAATAGAATGAAAAGTGTATACACATACGCTTACATGAATACAGTGAAAGTTGATAAGCGAATAATTGACAAGGTCAAAATATGACTCAAGAGGAATGATGAATAAACTGGCTTATCCGGAAACGGGAATAACCTATGTGGTGCTGACATAGTAGTAGTCGACACTACAATTTACAACTTGACTGTAAAATTGAAAGGTGTTTGTTAGACACACTACAGATTATCTCGTAACAAAGAATATAATGCCAATGTGAGATGAATATTAAACTGAGCGGAATGATTGATATAGTTTGCAAAATTACCATCATTCCCTATTACTATGCATCTAGCCTCCCTATTTCTCACCCAATGATCCCAGCATATGCGTGCAATATTTCTATGACTGCATATTTAATGTCTAGCTTGAAGGCGATGACACAAACTTACACTTGGTAAATAAATCAATAATAATAGTATTGTCTATAATTAGATCAACGGAACTTGATCAGTGTTTATGCCTAGACACATAGTTTATGTGAACATTTTCAATCATTGGATGATTAATCATATAAATGGTGTTAAAAGCCAAGGGTTTATATTTAATCCAGTGTCAATATGGAATTATTCATGTTCTATTGTTGAATTACTTATTATTAATATCATTATTATTTAAACACATAAACATTGGTACAACGAGGCACTAAATAGATATACGCCACATAAATCATTCGGTTTATGTGAGGGATGAGATACTGCTCGAGTGCCCATACCGTAGTAGGGGTGGTTTCCTTAGAGGGCCACTTCCAGAGCTTTTGACCTAAAGGCCTGATTCACAAGATAGATAATGGAGCAACATCAGGAGATATAATCCCAACAATAGGCTCATCCGCCATTTGTTCATTCAGGATCCTGGAGATCATGTATACCATTGGTATGCAATCAAGGTTTTCCAACTCCACTAGGTGAACTCTCAGTGTCCATCATATCGATATCAAACAGATAGAAATATACAAATTAAATAATGTTAATTATTTTTCTTAGATTAAATGAATCTTTCGCCACAATACAGTCAAGAATGTTCATTCAGTTTTATTTCTTGTTCGTCAGTTAGATGTATCTACATCTATGTTGATATTCACATTGGAAATTGAATCTAGAAATCTTTCGCTTTAAAATCCTTACACGTTATCCATTGAGTTGTTGTATCCAAACCTTTATCATATTTTTCAATAGATATGATATTTATATCAATATTAGTAAGGGTTCAAATTATCCCATTGTTAGTATCAAAGATTAGGTTTTGATTAGTTTTTGTTGGCATATATCCACCCTCTGTCAATTCCCTTTTTATAGACATTTTGATACGGGTATTTTAGAATAGATAGTTTATGGATAATTGCGAATGAATAGAACTAGAATACATCAACTAAACGGTTAATTCAAATAGGTGTTGGCAATGATCGTTTCGTCCTAGTATGAGACTTCTCAGCAGTGAGCATTCACAATCGAGCCCAGGACCTATCAGACTATTGTATACGGTGGCGCAATTTCGTGGATTGGTTGAAGTTAAGCATTAACACCTTTGGGTGCCGGGAAGCTCAGTGGCCTAATGTTTAAGCGCTCGCGCGTGAGACTGAGGGTCTTGTGTTCAAATCCATTGAGCGGGATCGTGGATACGCACTTCTGAGGAGTACCACACTAGGACGAAACGGCCATCTAATGCTTCCAGGTTTTCCATGATGGTCTATCTTCAATTGACTCATGATTTCAACTATTGATATATATATATATATATATATATATATATATATATATATATATATATATATATATATGTCTTCAAATTTTTTATGAGAATTAGGCAAGTATAACTCAGGAGATCGATCGTATATATTATTCATCAATCCATAAAGAAACAAATATAATTATAAGCAAATATGATGTTGGCTAGTAGTGGAATACAAGATACACGTTTCATCCTATTTAAGACTCATCAGCTGAATCTACTTGTATTTCAGAGTTAATATTCACTCTTGGACTCGAACCTGGTACCCTTCACTTCATGTATCATCACATTATTCATTTCAGCTACTGAGATCAGATTAACCATTGACTTGTGCAATGGTGGGATCAAGTTCAATTCATTTTTGTATTGGTTTTAATAATGTTTATATAACTTAAGGCAATATTGAAGTAATCCATACAGGATGCATATATATATATTAACAAGTGATTAAACAATTTCAGTCTTAAACATCAATAGGAACATTCAAACAAACACTATAAAAATGTACAGAATTACCCCCTATCAATAATATATGATGTTCAATGATAAAAACAAAGAGAGTTAAAAGATTGAAAACATTTGTTACTTTATCTAAAAAAACTAATTGACAGTCACAGTCGGTGACTTGAATGTGAAAAAATAGTATCCAATTGGAAATTATTCAAAATAAAACATTTTTGCTTTTAATCATGATGTAAACAGGGGGAGAGGGAGAGTAAGTGAGTAAGTGACTGAGTGGGAATACATTATTACTGAAATATGATAGTGAACAAGTGAAACACTTTAAGAAATCAGACATACTCTTAAAAATTCGACATTTGTATAAACACACGAACAAAATAATCAGAATGACTATAGTTGAATATATTTACAATGAAGCATTAGTCACCGATAGAATTTCAACTACCTAAATGGTAATTGTTTTTTTTTCCACAGTTCTTATTTGTAAATTACATTTGTATAATATTGATTTTTAGTTGGAGATGAATTAAAAGATAAACAGAAATGGAAAACTGTTTTTTTCCAAGTAAAGAACTTCTCTCAGTTCGTGTGTATTCAATGACTGGAATTCAAAACCGTCAGGTTCCATGATGAACATTTCACCATTAAAACTATTCAGTCAACATCTAATTGATAGAATTCTGAATTCCATGAATTTATGATGTATTTCGATGACCAACTATTCACAATCTCTACAATTATTCTATTGCTAACAATTCCTAGTTTAACCAATTATAACTCAATGAAACTTGAAAGGGGACTTACAAACTCTTAACAAAAAGATACTGTCATAAATGGATAACACGATAAACATGAGTGACACACTTATCTGGGAATAAGTTGTGAAAATGGCTGCTCAATATCACGAATTGATTAAATCTATAAATTTAGATCAGTGGGTGTTAATTTAGTGGTGCCATCAGACCTGAATATCCTCGGTTCGACCCCTAGTTGTTCCATGGTTATGCATTAATCAAGAGTAGCAATTATGCATTGCCTCCTGCTTAATGAAAATAGTCTAATTAAGATTAGTCAATGATATAAACTGTAACCTTTTTTTCTCTGTTTTTTTTTCTTCGAAAAATATTCACAGAGAAACATCAATATCAACAGCACCAATCAATATTAGATCAGCTTTACCAAACTTGAATTCTGGTTCCAGAGGTTATTATAATCAAACAAATTCATCACAATCAATACAGTCGAGTAATTATCCTGATAGAAATGTAAATACAATGAAGAGTGGACGTTCAACAAATGAATTACCACAAATAGTTGATTCAATGAATGAAGTACAACAGCTTAGATCACAATTGAATATGTTGTCTAAACTTGTAAGTGTATGGATTATTTGATAAAAATTAATTTCAGGAAGGTGATTGTAAGACAAGTACTAAACTGTGTTTATGAATGAATGAATGAATGAGGATGGTCAGAGCTATATGAAGTAGTAGTAGTAGTAGTAGTAGTGGTAGTGAATTCGAAAGTAATCAAGCTTATGATAATTCAAGGATTCTCAAGCTATGGTCAAGTATTTGTTCTCTTGGGACTTGAAAAAGTAACTGGACTAGTATTATTCGTTTTGTCAACCTGATATCAACTTTATCTCAGAGGTTAAAAGGACAATATTTGAGATCGGTAATACACCATATTTTGTGAGTAGTAGTAGTAGTAGTAGTTGTTGTTGTTGTTGTTGTTGTTGTTGTTGTTATTGTTATTGTACCAACTAAGAACCTTTTCATTCTCAAGTCCTAGAGGTATTCTGTCTTTAGAATAGATTCTCTGAACCTGTCGAAATTGAATTGCATCAGTTTCTTAAATAGTTAGATGACTTATTTATTATTGAAGTCAGTGTCTTATCGTCCTGTTGACTGTTCGTGATTCACATCGTTTGCCAAGATTATTAGTATTCATCAACTGTGATAAATGAATACATTATTAAGTTACAGAGTGACTATAATAGGATAATCAATTATGATATATTATTTTTATGAATTGTCTAATCCAAAGTTACTGGGTTCGAGTCCTAGAGTGAACATCAACTCTGAGATGCAGGTACATCCAGCTGTCAAGTCACAAATGAGATAAAACTTACGTCCTGGATTCCACTGCTAGTCACTATCCCTCTTTGCTTATAATACTTGTGACTTAAGGTAGTATTGAGGCAATCCGCACAGGATGTACAGATGTCAGTAAGAGACTGATCAATTACAGTCCTAAATAACAATGGGTAGATACAAGTAAAACAACGCCAAATGAATTCAATGGTTATATGTGTTAGAAAAAAATATACACATTGAAAGGCGTGAACTTCTTTGATTCTGTCACTAAAGGGGTTGAGGGAGCGAAAAGCTGAAAAGTCATAAAATCGAGCTGCTGATGCCAATTCATTATGAATAAATCATCTGTTTAATTGTTATTTTATTCTTTGTAAGTTATTTGCATTACTTGTGTTTTTTATCTTCTTCATTTTGCATATAGATTGAATCAGATGGTTCTAATCCTGTACGTACTGCTTCAGCATTACGTCAAACAGCGGCAAAAAGTACGGTAAGTAATTGAGATTTAAATCTCATTCCAATAGAGGTTTTTAAGTAGGCTATTAGATTTCATAATATACATGACGAGATGATCTTTGTTAAATAATTATTAAAAGCCTGGAAGTACTGAGCAGCAGTTTGGTTATCGTGTGAGACTTCTCAGTAGCATGTTTTCATGATCTTATTGTGGAGAAAATCTACGGTTTTCAGGGATCACGATGAGGAGTTAACTCTTAGACTACTGACACAAGATAATCTTCTGGTTCAATAGAGAAGAGCTATTACTCACGATTACTCAGTGATTATCGGAAGCCCGGAAGAAGCTGAGAAATTTTCATCTAATCAGTACATACCACAAATACTAGAAATTTAATGGATTATCTGTCCAGGATAGAATTGGATGGAGAATACTAATGGGCGGCCTATGCCCCTTCATGAAGGTTGACAGGCGTAGTTAGTAATCAATGTATCAAAATCCGATTTTCTGGTAGCATACTCTGTCACCTAATTAAACATGTCTTCAGATGTTTGGAAATTGCAAAGATCACCTAACAACGTATAACTCAGCTAGTTTTCTGTACGTAAATGAACCTTAATTTTTCTGCTTTTCATCTTGTACGTTTTCTCTACGGTTCACATTCAATTATAGGAGTTGTCTGAATATCAATGATAAACTACGAAGTCAGTATCATTCATTCATGTAGAAGACTTATCAGTATTCCTTAAGTTGTTTTTTCTTCCTTTAATACAAGTTACACTGTTTAAATCACTACAAATACTGCACAATCATTTGACGTTATGCCAAATAGGCATCTAGTAGCCAGTCACATACAGTTATCCAACATTAGATCTTTTGATTTCAGAAATACTTATCAAATGAAGTGATGGAAACAATTATCAGCTCACTCAAATGGTTAAGATGATATCCTTTTCCATGAGATGGATGATTTGATTTCATAGTTGTGATTGTCATTTTGAACAGTAGTATCAACATTAGTTTCATGTATAAGTTGAGATTCTTCTTTATTCCATGAGTCCTAAATTGTTCATTCTGTTGGCCTTATTTATGGAGGATTGTCTTCGTAGATTTAATTGTCTTTGATCGATTCATGAATTCAATGAAATTCATTTTCTTCATCAATTCTTGTCTTCAAGTTCATTATCTTAGTCGATTGACATTTGACCTTATGGCTTAAATTAATCTTTCGTTAAACTATGAAACTTCTATAATCTCTACAAACCCCAATATACTAGTAATAATAATCTGCTCTAAAGTGATTAATCTCAAGGTGTAATCCCAGAAGCTCTAGTGAAAGGCCGTAACCATTGAAGTATAAATGTTATTCAATGAAGGTAACCGAAGACGGTCACACAATATAGAGAATTGACTGAAGTCAGACATATTCACAATTGAATCTCCCCCGGCATATATGTGCGATATTAGAGATCGTGGGTTCGATTCTCTGCGGTGGTAGTGGTGGTGGTGTTATGGGTCCTCACTACTGAGGAGTACTATGCTAGCACGAAACTGTTATTCAGTCCATCTTGGTAGTCTAGTGTAGATCAGTTCATGATTTCACTATGAATGTGTTTTAAATGTTATTTAAGATATGACCCAGTTAGTTGTGTAATATAAATAATAAAATAAAGTAAATTAGTCACGTTTAAGCTGTATTCAAATCTTCCTTTCCTTAATTTATTTCTCATTTCTTATCTTTCATTGTTTCTAACAGCAAACTGAATTTGGTTATCTATTGGATAGGTAAGTATTGTTTTCTCTCAAATTACAAAGTTTTTGTAAGGAATCTTCATCCTCTTATTAGTTTCTTTTTAAGTGAATTGAAACTTCATCCCATTGCAAAATCTAGTGACTATCTGGACTCAAATTCAGTGCCTTTCGCTTGAAACACCATCGAGAACGATATTGGGTCCGAGTCCCAGAGTGAACATCAACTCTGAAATTCAGGTACATCCAGCTGACGAGTCCCAAATAGGACGAAACGCGCGTCTTGGATTCTACTGCTAGGCGCTATCCATCTTTGCTTATGACTTCCAAACAGTTATGTGCACACTGTAATCTCTTAACTATGTTGTTCTGAGGCTAGACATTGTATGGGTTTTGATTTATGAATGAATTGAATGCCACAGAGAATTTATCTACCTTCCATCTTAGATGGTGGTTGGAGGTAGTCAACGGAAAATCCTAGAACCGGGTTTTGTGGCACTTGGTACTCGTCAGCAAGGTTTACCTGTAATCTTGAGGGAACTGGTGCTCCCTGACGGATTCGATCCCGTGTCACCAAGCTTCACAGTCAGAGTTTCCTGTTGACTACCTTCAGCCACCATCTAATCCCAACATAGTGCACGCCACATTCCAACTTGGTTAACAGCATTCGATTTGCACTAAGAAGGACTTGACACACATGACATTGATCACCACCCAATGATTAATCAATTGTGACCTTCCATCTTCATCTTTTGGTTTACCATTGGGTTAGATGGAGTTCGATGGTTGACAAGTATTAAGGTCTTATTTTTTATTCATTTGTTGATATGTCAATCGGTAACTAGATTGTCACTGATCATTCAGGCAATATAACTAAACTAATCCAACCACAGAGAGTAGGATAGAGTCAGAGAGAGAGAGAGGGATAAGGATCATTGAAATTAATTCTAAGAAATCTTACATCATATCGTTGTTTTTTTTATTTGTATATTTTAGACAAGCGAAAAAATCAAACGCTGAAATCTCAGAATTACGTGGTATCATCAAGATTAAAGAAGAAGCTATTCATCTGTTAGAAGTAAGTACCATGTTTATTTGTTTTTATAAAATAGTTGGTATCAATCAATTTTCCAATTGATTGATCATTGAATAGCTCTGGTGATTGTTATGCTTGTTTAATGTTTTGAGTGATGAGTGAATTATGTCAATTAATTTGTAATTTGGGTCTATGAGTTTGATGGACTCTACTTTGTGTATAGTAAGTTATGATATTAGGTGATTAGGTGTAATAGACAAGATTCACTGGAACTAGGTTTCATACTATTTATAAGGTAAGTCTCAGCTCAAATAGCTCGATTGTCTTAGAATGTGAAGCATAGTAAAGCTTATTCAGAGTCCACAGAAAACACTGAGCTATTTATGATTGATGATGATACATCATGGTGATGAATGGTAATAAGCCAAAAACCTTGTTTATGTTGATCATTTTCTTCTTCATGACCGGAATATAAAAGCAGTTCCCCTGAAGTTAGTCTTTGTTGTCCAACCTGCGTCGCATGTGTTTCACTGATTGCAAGAACCTCCAGGTTGTACGAGCATTCCATGTGCGTAAATTAATGGTTGCTCTGGTTGTCATAAAGGGCATCAGCCTCGGCCGTCTAGTGTTTCCAGGTTTTCCATGATGGTCTAACTTCAGTCGAATTATGATCTGAACCAATGAAATTATGATTTACTTGATACTTTGATATGAATTTTGGATTTTTATCACTAGGCAGGAAAGCTATTGGATGGTGCTAACAGATTGTTTGAAAATATTCATCATACTTTATATGTGAGTATTTAATTAAACTATGATATACACTTGACTGATAATAATAATAATAATAAGTAATCCTGAGATATTGAAATAAGGAAAAATACAGATATCCGGCCGAATGGATACAAAAATTCCTTACTGTTTACTTATGCCTGTTACCGCATTGTAGAGTATAGGACGCGGAGCAAGAGTCATCGATCCGGGGCTTTTCTTTCCAGTTGTCTGCTTCCAACTTCCAATCTCATGTATACTATGGTCTGCCTCTTTTTCTTTTACCCTTAGGATTTCAGATTAGGGCTTGCCTCATGATGAAATCGGATGATTTCTATTATGTGTGTTCTATCTACCCTCAGCGTCTTTTTCTATATTTCCTCTCCAGTTGGAAGCTTGTTTGTTATTCCATTTGTGAATTCAACTTTGATAGAAGTATTTTTAAGCTTAGTTCTGATATTATAGATCTAATACTTTATCAAGGAAATGTTTACTGAGACCTCATTCTGTCGTCATTATTTCAGTTATTTATGTATTCACTAGTGACTAGCTCTGAGAGAAACTTTTCAGAGCGTTAGTAAGAAACCATAATTGTTGGAGCTCAAACGTGTCAAGCAAGAACAAGGTGTCCACCGACAACAAGTTGAATCTGTTAATCACTGGATACCATTTCCATAATTTGGTAGAGGTTAAGAATCCATCTGAGAGAATGAAACTCTACTGTATTCTTCTATCTGTCTGTACTTGATACAACATACTTAATGAATTAGCAAGTATTAGTAATATCTGGTTATTGATACTGAGAACTGATAATGAATAGTGTTTCTGTTATTATGTTATTCACTTCTTGAACGGACTAATTAGATTGACTTTAGTTAAGTTTCAGTTTGGTAAACTTCAGATAAATCGAAGCTGATGAGTTCCAGGTAGGACGAAACATGCATTCTAGATTCCATCACTATCCGTTATTGTTATAAACAGTCAAAGCATCATAATAATTTCTCTTCTATTCTATTTATCTTGTAAAATTTTCTTTATTTCAAAGGAGGAAAATTCACGTTTAAGTGATTCATTGAAAACATTTTTATACAATATGAATAAACCAGGAAATTTAGATAAAACTACCATGTCAACTACTAATCATTATCCCATTAAATCTTATGATGAATATCAAGATTTATTCGATAATAATAATAAACAAAGACATTCAAATAATCCTGTCAATATGTCACATCATCATCATCATCATCATCATCAACGACCCCAACAACAGCAACAGCAACAACAACAACAACAACAAAAACAACAACAAGCTCACTATCAACATGATTATACGCCTCAACATCATCATCATCATCATCATCAATCACCACAACCTCGTCAACGTGACCATCAGCATAGTGACTATAATCCATCAAAACATACATTAAATCAAACATATACTCATTTAAATTGTTCAAATACTTCTACCCCAATTAATACACCAATGATTATATCACCATCCCATTTATCTATGATAAAACCAGATATCTATGATCGAACACACTCACCACAATCAATTAGTCCATATAAATTAGATAATTCTAAAAGACAATTAATATCACCATCATCAATACCCTCATCATCATTATCATCATCATCACCACCATTGAATCAACAAATAAATCTAGAAAAAATAAAAAATATAAAACGTCAATTATCACCAACTGGTAAACGTTTCCCATATTATCAACCATATATTCATTCATTAATGCATTCAAATGAATTAAATAAAGTTGATAAACATAAATGTTCAAATGAATCAGTAAGTTTATTAAGTGTTATAAGTCAATTGTTTCATTTTATTGCTTAGATCAAGTAATGACCTTAATAAGACTATCATAAAATACCAGGTACTGAATTTTCTTGATGGTGGTGGGTCTAGCCAATCTGAAGTACGAGTGGTGCAACAGATACCTTACAAAAACAAATACGTCCCTGTTTCGTCCAGTTCATCCCAAACTAAAACGAATCCCCCTGCTCCTTGCTACCAATGTACTGCATGGCACTACTTTCGAAACTGTCCATTTTAATAACATTGATGCAAGAAGTGTAAGGTTATCGGTCATAAGGATGGGTTTTGTCTGAGGAAGAAAGATCCAAGGCAATCCAGAAATACCAAAAAGACCCTTGCTAGATCCCGCACTAATTCATTGAGCTTGATATTTTCGTGTCAAAGCTCATCACCTAGTGAGAGAAAATTTATTACTGTTAATATTAATGGGCATTCATCTAGATTGCAAATAGATACTGCATAAGATGTCACTAACCTCACACGTAAGATTTGGATCAAAATGGACAGTTCAAACTTGCAGCGTACAATGCAAAAACCTCGTACTGCGTGTGGTAATTACCTTCACCTACTTGGACAAATGAAATGTACAGTTACTTTCCATGATTCGGCACTTGGTGGGGTATGTTAAATAACGCCAGCTGATCTAAATTTACTCGCGTTAGATTGGTTTGATCAATTAAATCTAGCTGATGTCCCGTTGAATACCATATGCAACCTGGTATCACAACCCCAACTACGACAACAACCACATGACTTGGAAGCATATACAAGGAACTTAATGACACAATTTTCAACTAGTTTCCAACCTGGATTAGGTCGGTGCTCTGCCATGAAAGCAACACATCGATTGAAAACTAGGGCTAAACTTGCTTTTTGTCCAAAGAGACTTGTGCCTTAATGCAACATTACAAACAGTAGATGAAGAATTGAATCGCCTTCATCAAAAAGGAGTTATTACTCCCGTTTCCTATTCTGCATGGGCAGCATCTATAGTTTTTATCAAGAAGGCTAACGGCACAATACGTATATGTGCTGACGTTTCAACAGGTCTCAATGCAGCTTTGCAACGACAACATTATCCCCTGCCTGTTCCTGCAGACCCATTTACCGTGCTGAATGGGAGAAGGTTTTTCCATAAACAGGATCTAGCTAATGCTTATTTGCAAGTGGAAGTAGATGAAGCATCAAGAGAGCTGCTAACTATCAATACCCATCGTGGTTTATTCCAATATAACCGTCTACCTTTCATGGTCAAAACTGCCCCATCTATTTTTCAGCAACTAATGGATACCATCCTATCAGGTATCTCGGAAGCCGCGGCTTATCTGGATGACATTTTAATTGTAACGTCGACATTAAAAGAGCTACGAGAACGCACGACGTTGGTACTGCAACGCATCAACGACAACAGGTTCCCGGTTAAGCCCAGAGAAATGCCAGTTTTATTTGCAGTCGGTAAAGTACTTGGGATTCGTTCTCAATGCCAATGACCGCAGACCGGATCCTTAGAATATAAGAGCTATAAAACTGATGCCCACTCCCACTAATGTCTCGTTCCTTTCTGGGACTTGTCAGCTATTACTCAGCATTCGTTCCATCGATGCACGATATTCGTGCTCCACTGAATAGCTTACTGAAGAAGAACATCCCTTGGAACTGGACTAAATAGTGTGACGCGGCATTTTGTAAACTGAAGTTCATTATTTGTTCGGAATCGCTGTTGACACACTACGATCCAGCCATGCCTATCATCGTAGCTGCAGACGCTTCAGCGTATGGCCAAGGCGCTGTTATCTCACTTCAGTTTCTGGATGCGTCGAAAAAAGCCGTTATTCATGCATCCCGCACACTGACCACAGCAAAAAAATACAGCCAGATAGAAAAGAAAGCTCTGGCGCTTGTGTTTGCTGTGCGCCGTTTCCACAAGTTCCTATACGGTCGGAGATTCACGCTTCTCACAGATCACAAGCCTTTACTCGCAATATTCGGGTCGAAATCTGGCATTCCAGCTCATGCTGCGAATCGTCTTCAAGGATGGGCCTTAGCACTCTTGGGGTATGGTTTCGAGATCCAATACCGACGCACTCAACAACTCGGTCAGGCGGATGCCTTATCATGACTCATTAGTGACCAGATGGTGGCTGAGAAAACCACGGTAGTCGCATCTCTGCTAGCGGAAAACCACGCCGAATGTTATCTGATGACCGCAATACGAGCTTTTCTGGTGTCTGCAACCGGCATACAAAATGCTTCTAAGAGCGACCCCGTCATCAAGATGACTTTGAGTTATGTCACCAACGGTTTACCGTCTAAGAAGTTCGATGGTGACATGAAACAGCCCTGTCAGCGGCGGGATTCTCTATGCATTGTAAACGACTGCTTGATGTTAGGAGAGAGTGGTTGTGCCAGAATAACTTCGTGCAAAAGTGCTGAAACAGTTCTACCTCGGTCATCCTGGGGTTAGACGAATGAAATCCATAGTCAGGAGTCATGAATATTGGTCGTTAATGGATCAAAATATGACAGAATTGGTTGGAAAATGTATGCGGTGTCAGCAAGCGGCAAAAGTGAACGCCAAAGTTCCACCAGTTTCATGGCCACAACGTGATCATCCTTGGTCCACGATACACGTCGACCTTGCAGGCCCGATTAACGGAACCATATATCTAGTTGTAGTCGACGTCCTTTCGAAATGGCCAGAAAAAAACGCTATAATACCGACAACGACGACTAAAACAATATAAATCCTCACAGAAATTTTCTCCCAAAATGGTTTACCGGGTGCCATTGTATCTGACAATGGTTCACAGTTCACCTCCAGCCAGTTCCAGTCATTCTGTCAACGGCCAGCCATAAAGCACTTATGGTCGTCACCATATCAACCGCAATCAAATGGGCAGGCAGGCAGATATCTGGATAAGTTCAAAAGAGCTTTGGCTAAAACGAAAGGGGAGGGGACGCCAGCGAACGCGTTGCAAAATTTCTTATACGTGTACCGAACAACATCAAATGAGCGGAAGTCCCCAGCAGAGGTCCTCATGGAAAGAAGACTGAAGACGATCCACAGCCTGATGCATCCAAATAATGCACGACACCATTACGGACAAAGTTTGAAAAGCGATCCACGTACAAAGTAGGATGCGAGCAACAGTCAAGGTGCAGGTCAACCCTAGGAACACACACTATTAAAAAGGGGAAGAGTGTCGGAGGCGTTAGATCCCCAAAACTCATATTTTACCAAGACTTTTTGATCAAGTCTCTGAATCCAACGAAACTTTGTTCTGTTCGGAGTTAGACGAATCAGTAGTAGCAGTTAAGTATAACGAACTTAACATGAACATATCTGGTTACATGAGTGAGAAGATCAAATTGAGAAATAGGTCTGTATTCATATCAATTTATATGTGAATATTTATTCGTCGTTTGGAAATTGAAGCTAGATTTTCCAATAAGTGGTATATGTATCGTTCCTTAGAAATGAAAACCATATCTTGGCCAATCACGTGAGCATAACATTTAACCAATCTCCAAATGTTTAACTATGTAAGAATGATCTGTATTTATTGGAATATGGGAGTCTTGGAAAAATTACCTAGATATTGTCGTTTAATTAAAAAATTTCGATAAAGTTAGGTAGTAACCATCAATGATAGACAGGATAAAGGTTTCGACCTATTTAGTATTCTTCAGTCTACTGTGTGTGAATTATATTTCAATTATCAGTATGGGGTTGTGGAGATTATTAAGTTTTTGATTGAGGTCATGTACCGATTAATGTTAGACAACTATTGAAAAAGCTGTAAGCACTGGACGACCGTTTCGTCCTACTGTGGGACTCCTCAACGATGCACATCCAAGATCTCGCCGGCAGAATTCGAAACCAGGGCCTTCAGTCTCGCGTGCGAACGCTTAACCCGAGTCGGTATCCAACGTTGTTAATGTCTAATCACAACCAATCGGCGAAAATGCGCAGACATCTTCCGTTATACTGTAGTAGATAATTGTCTCTATCCTACATGGATTAGCCCCACTGGTCATGACTTCTCACTAGAAGTATTGAATGCGTACTGCTGAGGAGTCCCACAATAAGGTGAAACGGCCGTCCAGTACCTCCAAGTTGTCTGACATCAATCGATTCATGATCTTAATCAAAAAATTATATTTTAAAACAAATAGATATTATTGTAAAACACAGTTTGCTATTTGTGTATCAAATGATCAACTATGCATTATATCAATGCAGTTTATTATACTGAGAAATTAAAGGTTTTCATAATATTTAAAAGGGTACAAGATAATTAAATTGGTATGTTGATTTCTATACGTTATAGATAAGTGCCAACTTAGTTAGACACACTCAGCGGTCAGACAAAAACGCGACATTAGTCCATGAAGTCATTGATGGTTGGTAGGTAATAACAATGTGATTGGTGCTTCGAGATAAATATGGTCAGTGTTTGAAGACTTTAAGTGATATAGATTAGAATCGTTCACAGTAGCGCGGATCACATTCATTCTTTATCTAACTCTCAATCATGAATGGCAATATCTCTTCATGTGTACCCCTCTAATACGTCTTTTCAAATCATATACCTAATGTTTAGTCTTTCTTTATATCATTATTAGTACAGTAATTCGATCTGTTTTGCTATTTTTATCATGTCACGTCAATCATATATGGCAATTTGGGTCAGCACATATGTGTACGCTTATTCAACGATTCAATGATTACGTGAGCACAGTAACAAAATAATAGAAATAAAATGTAGTATTCTTATTGAAAACCTTAAATAATGATTGTTGAAAAAATGTCATAAGTCAGTTGGTCAGCTACAATGTACGACCAAGCAGATATGTGCATCGGTCCAAGTTGCCACACCTCATTAGCACAACCAAGATGAACACCAAATTCATAGAAGTAGACACTTTAATGATAGTAATATATATAAGAAAGATTGAATATAAGGATATAGTACAAGAGGAAAGAATTAGTACGTAGAAAGGAATATATGAAGCGAATTTAATCTCACAGTTTAAGGGAAGACAAAGAGTGTGTACACCGACACCATTGTGATCGATTCTGAGACATGTCACACAGAGTCTTCAACCAATGGTTACGATAGTTGCGCACACCCCAACCAAGTAATCTGCATCTACCAACATGGCTCACACCAGAATTTAGTGACTTCAAGTACTGATGCCACGTTTTCGTTTGGCCGACACTAACTTTCTTCCAATCATCTCCAACACTAGTCAGAATTGTGCGCCGCGGTAATCGGTGTTTAGACATACGTAACACGTGGTCCAACCATCTCAGTTGATGAAGATTCACAACCTCATCAACTGATTTACCATCATCACTCCCTAATACCCTGAATCTAATCTGACCACTACTTACCCGGTGATTCCAGCAGATGAGAGCAATATTTCTACGACATCTGTAGTCAAATACTAATAGCTTACGAGTATCTTTAACTCTTGATGGGCACGTTCCGCATCTGTAAATTAGAACAGAGTGAACTGCTGCACAGTATACTCGTCCTTTTATTGATAGACGAATATCTCGCCTTCGCCATAGGTGACGTAAGTTGGCAAAATCCAATCGAGCTTTCTGAATATCATAAACCTTAGATAAAGATTAAAAGCTGCGTAAATGATTACATAAAAAGATTATGTGTTGAAATTTGACTGACCAAACAAAATCAAGTCAGTTTTAGATGATACGTACATAGACCAGGAAACATTGAAGTATCATAGCTTTTAAGAACTGAAAGTTAAGATCGTGTCGGAGAAAGAGGTTTCATATAAGATTCTGATACCTCGTAATGTATTGCAAACATTTCAACTGCTGAAAAGTTAGGAAAATAAAGAGACAACGTTTGTGTGGTACTTCATTTTATTTAACTCAATTTCTGTCTAAACTAAGCAATAATAATGATAATAATTCATTGTTATTCTATGTTACGTTTTCTACTTGAATCCTTGTTACTAACTTACTAGCTTCCCCTATAACCTCAGATTACTTACACACTTAAAGTGGAACAATAGAAAAACAAGGATGTAAGATATAGGTAAACATTTCACTAAAAGCTTAGTTCACCCACAATAAAAAATATTATCTTCTATGTGTATTGATAATGTTATATCTAGATGGTTGTTATCTTGATATACCGCGTATAACTTGAGAACTAGAAAGCCAAAACCCTTCCAAGTCGTAATGAAAAAACAGAAGACTAGTGAAAGAAAGATTATTCCAAACAGTGTCAATTATAGTAAAAAATTGTCAGGTATTTATAGTTTTTAGTAAGAACGAAATCATCATTACAGTCCTCCAGTCCGCATATAGGGGGTTAATAGCATTGTCTAATCGGGAAGCTACATGTAGGAATTCTGAGCCTCTTACAGCTTCTTCAAGTTCACCCATGGTCTGTCCTTAAAGATACTCATTTAAATTTGGAAATATAGTCGGTAATCACTTAGACTTTAACACATAATCTATCATTATTACAAAAGTCTTCAAGATATAGGCTTATCAAGTGAAACAATGATAGCTTATTTTACAATATTGTAAAGATCTTATAGTATAAATATCATAGAATATTCAAATTTCATATTCATGCTTAATTCAGTTACAAATACAGTTCATTCATTCTAATGATTATAAAATGCTAATATTTGGAATTCACGGTACTTGGTTCGAGTCTCAGAGTATACATCATCTATAAGATGAAGGTACATCCAGCTAACGAGTCTTAAATAGGACGAAACACACGTCCTTGATCTTTGCTTATAATACTTTTAAATTATATTTTATGTTATTTTTAGAAAACTTTATCACGTGGTCTAACAACAACACAAGCTCAACTAATAAAAAGTCCAACTCAACGATTATTGATGCAAGTAAGTTTAAGCAAACTACAACAACAACAACGACATTAAAACGATTTGATAACTATCACAAGGGTTTTGTGGAGATTTCAAAAATTTCAATACTTGAAATCATGAGTCCATTGAAGCTAGACCACCATGGAAAACCTGGAAGCACTGGATAGCTGTTTCGTTTTATTGTGAGACTCCTCAGTAGTGCGCATCCACTGTCTGGCCTCATGAGATTCGAATTCAGGACCTATCAGTCTCGCAAGAAAGCGCTTAACTACTAGACCACTGAGCTGGACGGCAATCAACGGTGTTAATGTCTAACTTCAAGCGAACTATGAATTTGCGTCATCGTCCACCATTGTCATCAGTGAGTTACTATCTCACGACAGATCTGATTGAACTTCACTGGTAACGGCTTCTCACTAGAACTCCAGAAAATGCCTCTTGAATTCAGACACTAGTGAGTAGATGATTATTATCATTAGGGATTTTGTAAATGCGCACTGCTGAAGAGTCCTATACTAGGACAAAACGTCTGTCCAGTGCTTCCAGGTTTTCTATGGTGGTCTAGCTTCAATGGAGTCATGATTACAACTATTAGAATTTGATAATTGTAAATAGAAATAACAAATAATCTAAATAACAGATTTAAACATATTTGTTCTATTGAACATTTAAGGTTAATTAGTATTGTACTATTAATGCTGTTACATTATCCAATTGAACCATAGAGATTGTTCATATTCTAGTTCTTATTATTAAAACTATAGAAGTTAATGTATAAGGATGGTGTAGATTGTTGATGTGACTAAGATAACGATTAAAACTTGAATAGAATTGAATAGTCTTTTTATTCTAGAATATAACTCTTCATTAATGATTAGTTACAATTGAACTAATGATTGAACGATCAAGTTCAAATGTGAAGTCATAATCACTGTGATCTTAGTCATGTTAGAGAGAGAGAGAGAGATAAATATCACTAAGGGAAATAGATAATGATCAATTAATGATCCATAAATTATCGATCAATGAACTGAATATTTAAATTCTATTCTTCACTTACTTAATGAGATAACTATTTCATCCTATGGTCAGGGTTCTATAGCTATGTACTTACTTACTTACTTACTTACGCCTCTTACTCCTCGTGAAGGAGCATAGGCCGCTCACCAGCATTCTCCATCCAACCCTGTCCTGGGCAATCCTTTCAAGCTCTTTCCAGTTCTTATTCATCTTTTTCATATCTGCTTCTATTTCCCGACGTAATGTGTTCTTTGGCCTTCCTCTTTTCCGCTTCCCTTCAGGATTCCAAGTTAGCGCTTGTCTCGTGATGCAGTTTGATGATTTCCTCAATGTATGTCCTATCCATTTCCATCGTCTTTTCCTAATTTCCTCTTCAGCTGGAAGCTGGTTGGTTCTCTCCCACAAAACGCTGTTGCTGATGGTATACGGCCAATGGATGTTGAGTATCATGCGTAGACAGCTATTAATAAATACCTGTACCTTCTTGATGGTGGTTGTTGTAGTTCTCCAAGTTTCAGCTCCGTACAGTAGAACTGCCTTGACGTTCGTATTGAAGATTCTGACTTTGATATTGTTTGAAAGTTGTTTTGAGTTCCATATGTTCTTTAAATGAAGGAACGCTGTCCTTGCTTTGCCAATCCTCGTTTTGACGTCTGCATCTGAACCTCCTTGTTTATCGATGATGCTTCCCAGTTATGTGAAGGATTCCACGTCTTCCAGAGTTTCGCCATCAAGAGTGATTGGATTGCTGTTCTCCGTGTTGTGTTTGATGACCTTGGTTTTCCCTTTGTGTATGTTGAGGCCTACTGATGCATAGACTGCTGCTACTCTGGCTGTCTTTATCTGCATTTGTTCGTGTGTATGTGATAGGAGGGCTAGGTCATCTGTGAAGTCCAAGTCGTCGAATTGGTTCTGAGCTGTCCATCGTATGCCGTGGTTTCCCTCAGATGTTGAGGTCTTCATAATCCAGTCGACCACCAGAAGAAACAGGAAGGGAGAGAGTAGACAGCCTTGTCTTACTCCGGTCCTTACTTGGAATGCGTCTGTCAGCTGTCCTCCATGCACTACTTTGCACTGTAGTCCATCGTATGAGTTCCGGATAGTGTTGACAATCTTCTCAGGAACTCCGTAGTGTCGAAGAAGTTTCCATAACGTCCTCCTATCTACACTTCTATAGCTATGTACATGTATATATATAGACAAAGAATTGGATTTAGAATAATTCCTATCAATTGGTGATCTTTTAAACTTTATACTGATGAATTAACATCCAAGATTTGACATTTCTAACTTCATTGAATTTTGAATATTGTAAGACAACTATTATTTATTCTCATTATCAATATTTTTATCTTACATACCTGACATGTTAAAGTTTCGTAAGAGAAATCTTGTCATGATTCTTGTTGAAGTGAAGTATGTTGATCGTTATAAAGTTCAACAATGAGTACTCCCTAATTGTTTATTAATTATCTGAGTTAAATCAGTTGGTATATGATATAAACTACATATATATTTAATAATTTTCAAAGATCCATTATTTATTTAATTATGAATTTACTTAATTTTATTGAACGATGTAATTAGTCCTACAAGTATGATTGAATTGATAAATGAATATATAGATGAGACAAGTTCAGATAGAATATTTTTATTTCTGGATATAGAGGATCCACCTAGGACAGTTGGGAAACCCTAATTCCAAACCAATGGTGCATATGAGCTCGAGGATCCAGAGGAAAAGTATGGTATATGAACCTATTGTTGGTCACTGGCTACTATGGGACTGCATCTCCTAACGTTGCTCCACTGCCTCGTGGATTAGACCTTTAAATCAAACACTCGGGGTGTGGTCCCCTAAGAAAACCACCTGCATTGATTTAGGCATCCAGGTTGTATTCCAGCCGTCACACAAATCGAATGATTTATGTGGCGTATATCTATATGGTGCCTCGTTGTACCAATGTTTTTATGTTTAAACAAATAAAATAAATTTCTGACTATAGTAATCCTATCATTATGTAACAAGATGTTGAATGAGTGTACAATCAATAATTTTAAGTCAAAGTATCTCTTAACGACAGTAGTGGAAAAGGTTAAGGATAGAAGATAAAGAGCAAAATCTATATGTTTAACTTGGAATGATTGTAATCCATATCATCCAACATCTCTAACAATTGGTTGTGGTTATCAGGTGAATGCTAACCAGATAATCTATATCTACCAACATGAATCAATCCATTAGTTAGTGAGTTTATAGACTGATAGTATGCCTCTGAGTGGTCACCCTTAGTTCCACTTTGACTTATTACTATACCAGAAAATATCACATGTGGAGCTAGACGGTCATTACACATAAGTCCCAGTCACCACATTTGCTAAATAAATACTCCTTCATCAACTGATTTGTTTTGTCGTTTAATGGTCCTAATATATCCAATCATTACTTTGAAGATATCTATAACCAATTACTAGTTACATAACCTACTAAACTATTTCAGGAAGTGAAATTATAACATTAAATTGTCCTTTCGTAATAAATGTAATGTGCATAGCAACAAATAGATTTCTTCATTTGTTTCCATATATACACATATATCGAAATCATCAAGTTTATAATTCCGTTCACTTGAAATGTTCAATGAATTTTCTTTGTTAATATGATGGTTACATTTAAGTATATCTCTATGTTAACTAATTCAATACAATCCAGGAGGAAACTTTAATGAACTCAACTTTTATGGTGGTTAGTACACATCAATCTTTACTCCTTTTGATCAATAGAACATCAATAAGTGTTTAAATCTTATATATAAAACTTTAAACTGATGGCATTTTAACATTGAGTTTATTCAACTACTTCTTTTCTCTTTTCTCCCTTCTCCTAATCTCTCTTTCTCTCTCTGAATATCTCTGTTTAGAGTCTTCCATCAACGGATTATTGATTGAAAAACAATGAACAATACTAACTGTTACGTTACAGCCTTAAAAGGTTAGTAGAATATAATAATAATAATAATAATAATAATTGAATTGAATTGACTTAATAATGATAAATAATATTGTTGCGTAATATCACCACAGTAACAAACGATTGAATTTGTTGCTGCTCTGTTTTGCTCATAATTTATTGTTATGATTGATGATAACCCCCATATGTGTATGTAGTAGATCATTATTAATTATGTTATCATGAACGATCATGAACTGTTTGTCATTTGATTCTATTATTTTGTATCATTCAAATGGATAACCATTTTCTTTCTATTTTATCTACATACATTCACACAATACTACTCATCAATCAATTATCATTTATACTACTTATATTGATGGTTGTTAGTAGTCATTAAAATCTTATTAAAAAAAGTATATACTTCTATTAAATTATTATTACTGATAATCATGAATAAGGTATTCTCTCTTTATACATTTAAACTACTATCATGATTGTTCTAAGAATAATGAATGAATGAATGAAAGAATTCATTAATTAATCTGTGATCAATATTCATCAAACAACTTATTGATTTATTGATTTTCTTTCTTTCTTTTGTTTTTTCTCTTTTTTCTTTTTCGTTTTTTTTTGAAAAAGAAAAGAAAATCAGTAGGAAACTAGTTTTTTTTCTAAATTATTTTTCTATTTATTCCAAGTTAACCATTTTTATGACTAACCGTTCAATGACTTTTGTTACAATGCTCCTGTTATAGAATAATAATAATAATAATAATAATAGCCTGGGAGGTATAATTTCACTTCTCTCTCTATATATATATATATATATATATATACTACTAATATTGTACTCAGTAGTATCTACAATATGTTTGTTATACACACCTTTGGAAGTCCGTGAAAACATTAGGTAAACTTTCGATCACGAACACACATATACTCCCCCTTATCTCTGTGTGTGTGTTTGTGTCACTTCCATCTTTCGTCTCTGTTGTCCTCATCAGTTCCATCGAACAAAATGCTTTCCAAATTACTATTATGATTCATCTTTATATGAAACATCCCAAATTCAATTTATGGTTATACTGAATGGAACTATGAAGCCAGTCATAACTAAATTCATTGAGAATGGCTCATTAATAATTGATCCTTATTTTTATTCTCAATAAAATTCTTTATATTCTATCGTGTTCTTCACTTAATTAATAAAATGAATATTATTACCATGATTATTATTATTATCATCTTTGTTGCTATGGTGACAAGTAATTTAACATCTCCCTTTGTAAATTTTTTTTCATTATTATTTTATCAAAAACAAAAACAAATAAACATTCATGACGAACTTTTTTATTTATTGAAATAAAATAAGAAAAATATCTGAGTTTTTATTCGTATGAAGGATTTATGGAGATGATGGTATATTCACTACTGAACGTCTGGAATACCTGAATGAATGTTTTATGTTAGCATTGGGATTCTTCATCAGTATTGATTCATGACTATGGGTCTTAAACGAGATATACTTATTCACTAGAATTGATAAGCTGGAATCGATTGATGTTAATATCTGTCTCATTTCAATCAATTCCTATTGGGATGAAAAAGATATTCAGGAGTTCTAGGTCTATATTAGTAGTCTAACTAAGATTCGGTTGGTGGTGGTGATGTTAAATATGAAAACTATTTTCTATGTTTCAGTTGTTGACAAGTATCCTTATTTTACAAAAAGAAACGTATCGTTTGTCATTAGTATCGAATCGTTTTCCCATTAGAGATTGTATATATACATGTTAAGTGGTTGGAATGATTCTACAGGAAATCCTCATTGGATATAGATTTTGAGCTAGTCATTACTCATCTCTACAAAGCTTACTTGTGATCATCGGACTCGAACACTTTCCATTCTACTTTGACAGATTAAGACGTTATTATTCAAACTAAATTTGAGTGAGTAATTTGTATCATATTTCTTTATTCCTTAGTTACCATCAAATTCTATGGATCAAGTTGCAGTCAGTATTCCGATTAGTCTTGTCATCACAACGACTTGCCATTAGATACATGATATTGATCTATTACATAGTTAAAGATATTGGCTGGATGGAACAAGTGAATCAATAAACAGAATGAAAGTAGATGAGATGATAATTACAATCGAGTAGAAGTGACTGATGGTTATGTTAGGTAATACAGTTTAACCCAAAGTCGACAGTATAGACGTATACTTAGATGAAGATATATGTAGTAATGTCCTGCCTGATATATAAAATAGAAAGGGGTTCAGTAAAGTATTAAATATAGTTAAATAAAATATTCCAATTTCAGAACAAGATTTAAAATCAATACTCTTTTCATTGCATCCATGTTGATTTATTTTAATCAAACTGCTTCAACATTCATTTTATTTGGATGTTTGTGAAATACATACTTCTCGTAGAGGAGCATAAGGTTCAACCCTGTCCTGAGCAATCCTTCTTTCCAATTGCTATTCAGGCTTTTCATGTTTATTTCCAATTCCCGACGCAATGTGTTCTTTGGCCGTCCTGTTTTCCGCTCCCCTTCAAGATTCCAAGTTAGGGCTTGCCTCATGATGCAGTTTGATGATTTGCGTGATTTATGTTCTATCTATCCATTTCCATCGTCTTTTCCTAATGTCCTCTTCAGTTGGAAGATGGTTCGTCCTCTCCCACAGAAGGCTTTTACTAATGATCTCCGGCCTATAGATGTTGAGTATCTTGCGTAGACAACTATTTATAAATACTTTTACCTTCTTGATGATGGTTGTAGTAGTTCTTCAAGTTTCAGCTTCGTACAATAGCACTGTCTTGATGTTCGTATTATTATTGGTTGACAGACAGTTGTTTTGACCATGGAGGTCTAGCTTCAACTGACTCATGATCTTAACCATTGAAATTACTACAATCTCCACAAAACCCATTCTGATAACGTCATAATCGTCAGTATAGAACAGCTTCATTAAAATCAGAATGAGGTTTTAGAGATGACTAGGTTTTTGATTGCGATCATGAACCCATTGATGTTAGACCAGCATTCAAAGTCTGGAAGAACTGGATGACCTTTTCGTCCTACTGTTGAACTCCTCATCAATGAGCATCCTTGATTCATTACAACACTGTCTTTGACGTTGGGTAATATTGATTCAGTCCCCTTATTATTGAAAATAGCGCTTACCACAGAGCATAAAATGAAATAAAACTTTAATCTAATGACGGTAACTTCAAATTATTCAACATCACAGGTTCTATGTGGGTCAAACTAGAATCAAGGATACATTTTCACTTTTAATTTAAACTTCAAACCGAAACTCGATTTGAATATTTATCACTGTGTACGTTAAAATATTATTCACTAGGTGATTCATTTGCATTAGTTGCTATGTAACCAGAGACTAGGATCAATGATCATAAGCACTCAATATTATGGCTACTGTAGTCAACGAACACTGAGGTGGGGGGAACCAATTCATTGTTTAATACAAAATTACCAAGTTCTTTCATAAAACGTTAAAACCATACATCAAATACTTCATTTGCAAATCCACCATTCATAGTTCCTTCACTGCTATTACTAATACTTTCTGTTTACATTCCCATTCTCTTCTATTCGATCTTCTCAACCTTCTACTGTCAGGCATTCTACTTCTGATTGGTGTTATATACTACGTATGTACGTCGTCATAAATAACATACACAGCACTACTACTACTACTACTAATACTAATACTACTGACAATAATAACGATCATAGCAGAGGCTAAAGAATAACTATTTATAAGTAGTATCGATACATTGGATCAAGTAGCTTATATGTTTCGATCAGAAAAGTTTGTTAATCATATTTCTAGTTGAACAAATCGTGTTTATGAATTCATATTCTAAACTTTGTTTCAGTATCTGATGTTATTGGCATACTCTTAATTGGTTGAAACCATGAGTCAATTGAAGCTAGACCACCACTATGGAAAACCAGGAAGCACTGGAGTTCAACCAGGTCTGTTGTGAGATATCAGCTCACTTAAGAAAATGGTGTACGGCAGCGCAACTTCGTGGATTGGTTGAAGTTAGGCATTAACACCGTTGGATGCCGGTCAGCTCAGTGGTCTAGTTGATTAAGCGCCTGACATGAGACGGATAGGTCCTGTATTCGAATCCTTTGAGCGGGATCGTGAATGCGCACTGCTGAGGGATCCCGCACCAAGACGAAACGGCCAACCAGTGCTTCCAGGTTTCTCGTGGTGGTCTAGCTTCAATTAACTCACGATTTCAACCAGTGAATTTTCTAAATTCTCCACAAAACTCCTTCCTATACTCTTAATTGTTTAAAGATTACAAGTGACCTGTAAAAAATCGACTCCCTCCCATTCCCTCTCCTCTCCTCCCCTCCCCAGTAACAGTAAATCATGTTTATTTTTCTATCAATACTTTTTATGCAAAATGTTATTAATCTGTTATGTAAACAACCTAATCTATTGGTTAGATAGCTGGCTATTGATAACAGTTCAATTATCGAAACAGAGGAATCCCGTTAGTAACTCGTTCTCTTTAAGAATCATCGCCCGGCCAAATCCTATTACTGAATTTCATCTATCGATCAGTATTCGTTTCATTCATTTAACGGTGGAAAATTTCCTCGTCAAAACCTGAAAATCCTTACTCATAACAATTACTATTGATTGAATATACCTGTTATGTAATTCAATACAGATGTGTATCCAGTTTTATCCCACTGGTTGAGTCAGCAGCATATAAAATAGAACCTATAACCTAATCATAACCAATGGGATCTTCTAATTGTTGAATTTCACTGAAATCATGAACCGATCAGTGTTAGACTTCCACTCAAAATCTGAAAGTACTGGATGACCGTTTCGTCATACTACTGAATAATCAAGTGGTGCACATTCATGACCCCGCACGTGGATCAAACACAAGATATGATGTCCTGTGGGTGAACTTCTATACCACTTAGGTGGCATCCAACAGCGTTAATATCTAACTGCAATCAATCCACCATATTTCGAGGTCGTCTTCCATTGGTGAGTAGCTGCCCCACACCAGACACATTTTTGTTTCGCTGGTCTCTGAAGATAACAAACAATGATCATGTAACATCATGGGTTGTCTGAAGGTAGACATTAAAACTACTAGATTCCGGCTCAACGGTTTTGAGGTCGGGTGTTCTTACACGAAATCATGAGCCCTGAGCTCAATCTATAGTTGTGTGGTCGTAGACGAGCTTTCCTTGAGAGTTCAATAGTATGACGAAACAACCTCACAGTATTTCTAGGTTTTCAGTGGAAGTCTAACTCAGATCAGCTCATTATTTCAAAAGAACCAATGTATTACTTGTTAAAGTCAAATATCTCTATAAGCTGTACACAAGCGAAACAAATCAGCTAATCAAAATCGAATAGAAGGAAGTTCGAACCCTAGTGCTCAACGATTCGAATCCTAAACTCTTCAACTAATTGTATATAGCAGATACGATGATTAGCATCATCAGTATTTCACTTTTTTCCCAAATAAAATATATTCAGTAATACAAGATTACATTTATGAAACATAATTTATAACTCCCTCCCTGCAATCCCTTTGGAGCTCCTGTTGGTCCCAAGCCTGGATAAACGAGGACAGTTGAGCATGGGGTTAGAGACCTCATCCCATAGAAAACTAACCCGCTGAAAACAAAAGCGCTAACCAGAAAAACAATAAGTCAAATAACATACATTATAATATCAAATAATACATAGTTGAATTACAATCAGAATTTTCTTGACATTCATAGCATCACCCTTCATCATGTAGCCATATTAACAGTTCTGTTGATTGATTACATATTGCTTGTATTAATTAGAAAGAGTAATTGATTGAACAAAATAGTTGAAAAGTACCTAAGTTAGGAAGAAGAAGAAGAAAAAGAAGAAGGAGAAAAAGGAAATCAGAATGGAATGATCGAATGAAAGATTTTTATGCATATGTATTTGTTTAATACACAGAATTTTTAATGGTCAGTCAGTCAGTTACAACGTAGGACCATGCACATATGTGCATCGGTCCACGTTGTCATACTCCATCAGCACAAGAAGATTGCATGTAAGGACATAGTAAAGGATGAAAGAATTAGTTGGTAGAAAGAAAGATATGAAGCCAGTTTAGTCTCATAGTTTAAGGGAATAAAGAGACTGTATACACCTATGCCATTGTGATCGATTCTGAGCTGTCACCAAGAGTCTCCAACCATTGGTTACGATAGTCACGCGGCCCCCTACCAACTAGTCTGCATCTACCAACATGGCTCAGACTAGAAGTTAATGACTTCAAGAACTGATGTAACATTTTAGTTTGGCCAACCCTAACTTTCATCCAACCATTTTCAACACAAGTCATCATCGCGCTTCGTGGTGATCAGTGCTCAGGCATACGTAACACGTGACCCAACCATCTCGTTCGATGTAGATTTACAACCTCGTCAACTGATTTACCATCAATCAGTAATAATCTGTGTTTAACATCACTATGACCTACCGGGCGATACCAACAGATGCGAGCAATATTTAATTTTTAATGGCTATTAATCTCACTCCAATTAGACCGGATCTAATCGCTATTGAATTATACACGTCACTAATCCTCCTGTATAATCATTGACTTAACTCACGTTAGTGAATAACGGAATTAAATAAATCAAATGTGACAGTCAATGTTTGAATACGTATACTTTGTACACTCAATGATCTGGACGAACAATCAGAGGGACGAAGCGAAGAAATCGAAGAAAAGAGAACGAAGAGAAGAGAGCGAAGCGAAATGACGTGCAGTGAAGATGATGTGTGAGTCAACTCCATTTCATCAGGCGTCAGTCGATATTGATATTCAGTTCAAAATCAAGTTGCATACATGTGATGAATAGAATGAAAAGTGTATACACATACGCTTACATGAATACAGTGAAAGTTGATAAGCGAATAATTGACAAGGTCAAAATATGACTCAAGAGGAATGATGAATAAACTGGCTTATCCGGAAACCGGAATAACCTATGTGGTGCTGACATAGTAGTAGTCGACACTACAATTTACAACTTGACTATAAAATTGAAAGGTGTTTGTTAGACACACTACAGATTACCTCGTAACAAAGAATATAATGCCAATGTGAGATGAATATTAAACTGAGCGGAATGATTGATATAGTTTGTAAACTGAAGTTAGTTATCTTGAAATTCTTTTAGGAAGCTGTAACTACGGAGATAGACAATATTTCATCAATCACATCAGCTCAGCACTGTTCAATATTTCAGGTTGATTGAAACGCATCATGTTTACTAACCGATGTAAAATTTCCGGGTTTTGATTCTGCCGTCAAACTGTAGTTACATATTGCTGTGAATGGTTGAGCTAATACATAACTAGTTCTTTTCAAGCATTATTACCAAATATGATGTAATCACGTAGGTAACGTTATGAACATTCTTTGATTGGATCAACCAGAACTCATGTTTCATACATGTAAATTGAATATTATTTTGCTTCGACAAGCGTTTTAAAGGTTGAATTCACTAGTCGATATAAGCTAAACCACCATTGAAAACATGGAAGCACTGGATGGCCATCTCGTTCTGGCAGTATGAGATTCCTCGCCAGTGCACATCCACGATCCTGAACACGGGACTCGAACCCAGTACCTTCTTCCTTGCACGCGACCGTTTAACTTCAATTCATGAATTCAACTACTAGAATTACTACAATCTCCAAAAACCCCCATTCTAATGAAAATGCTCTAAAAGTAAGTGTATTTGATAAAATACATATGAATAGTTGGCGCGAGAAATGACTGTTGATCTAATATTTATATATCAATGTACACACGTAAATATATGAACTATTGGTCTTTAGAAAGTAATCAATATCATATCGGATATCGTGTTCTCGACTTATGTCAAATTGTATTTCATTTTATTGATCTGTATTTCATCAGCGAAATGTATAAAGTTTAATTTAATCAAAATACAATTTACAACGAGCACCATATAAACCTCTATTTTTCGCTTTTCCTTCAAACTACTGAAAATTAATCAGTAGTTTCTGATGGGAACGGTAATGTTTTAGGATTCACTGTCATGGTTGGTGAGTTGTTCAGGCATCTAGTAACATTCTCTGTAAGACTGAGATTTGTACATCTATTGATCAGTATCATATTATCTTGTCATTAGTGATGTTTGCATTTTCTAATTCAAGTTTAAATGTCACATTGCCAGTCAAGATAACATCATAGTGTTATGAAATTCCAAATAGTCGTAATCAACCATCGATCATTGTTCATTGGACTAAGTCCAAGTCTAGTATGTGTAGACTGCCTTGTCGAAGTACAACTTACTATTGTTACCTAGTGGTTGTAGACATTGAACAACACGATTCGGTCAGAATCGGTGGCACTGGGATACTTTTAAATACTGAGTTTTAAAATTTACCTATACATTTTTTGTCCCATGAATTCATTCATTCTTTTCAGATTATCTTTCTTACTGTCAGGAATTCTTTTACAATGGCAACATATAAGCAAACAACCAACATCAAGTGAATCTTGTTACTAGTTTTGTGGTATATATATATATATACTTATGTCGACAGACTGAAAGTTCTGGGTTCGAGTCACTGGTGCAGAATCGTGGATTCATACTCTGCTGAGGTGTCTCATACTATCAGAACGAAGCTGCCATCCACTGCTTCAAGGTTTTCAATAGTGGTTTAGGTTAGATAACTAAATCATAATAATTCTTAATCATATTGACAGACTTACCTAAAATAAAATACACCTTCTTAAAATGGTACCAATATAAAATATGATTGAAAAATTTATGTATAAAGTGTGTTATTCACAGATTGAATCTCTTCTTAATGATTGACTGATTGATTGATTGATCGATTGATTGATTGACTGGTTATTTGTTGTCAAGATAAACTTATATTTGTACTACACAAAAAGGGGAAAGAATCAGAGGTTGATTTTAAGTGTAAATCAGAGTATACTTTCATTGATAAATAACCCTGAGATTTGACTTCATATCGATCGATAGTTATTGGGGGAAGAGTAATTGTAATCTTGAACGAACTAATACTTACGTGAAGATTTCCACTTAGTAACTGATATTGTAGTGAATGAGAACATCGATGAGGATAATGGAATGCATTTGTATGCCTAATTACAGAATCTCTTAGTAGATATCTGAGAACCATAGAATGAATAATTCATTTGAAAAATTTCAATCTCAGAGTTCATTGTTCCCTGGTTTCCACACAAACCATTCACTGTTCTCGTTGTCTATTCTTTGATCTTCCTAACCTTATGCCATCAAGTAATCCACTCCTGACTACTACTTATATGTGTCGATATCAGTAGCACATTCCACAATGAAACGAATAGTTTAAAATATTTTTCTCACTTGGATGTATACTATAATAATACGTTGATACAATAATAAGACTAATCACGTTATATCAGATATGAGGAATTAGGATACAGAAAAGAGAACTAAAGTATAGACTAGACACTATTTTATTCAATACAATTACAGGCGGTTACTCTCAGTGAGTCCAGTGTAGAAATCAACAACAAGTAAGATAATTACAAGGTGGTGGTTGGAGGTAGTCAACAGGAGACTTTGGACTAGTGTTTCTTGCTATTTGCAGTCATCAGTAAGGTGTGTCTGTAATCTTGAGGGGACTGGTGCTCCCTGACTGACTCGATCACATAAACACTGGTACAAAGAGGCACCAAATAGACATGCACCACATAAATCATTCATTTTGAATTAGGACCGGGATACTGTCCAGTTGCCAAAACCAAACCACGGTGGGTTCCTATGGGGGCCACTCTCCAAGCCTTTGACCTGGAGGTCCAATCCACAAGGCAATGAGGTCCTATAAAAGCCGGTAACCAACAATAGGTTCATACACCATTTATTCCTTCAGAATCCTAGAGATCATGTTCACCATTGGTTTTCCGACTCCTGTTGGTGGAACTTCCATATCTAACAATCTGGTTAAACCTCCGGATATTCGCTTTTCGTTCATTCAATTTCGTAAAAAACATTCATGGTTTGAGAAGGCAGTAAATAGGAATTTTCTGATAGTGTTAGTGATAGTATACTTGAGGCCATGTGACAGCATTTCGAGAGGGAGAGCTGACTATCCTCACTCTCGGTTATATCATGAAAACTATCATAATATATAAAATAACTTACATATTTTTATATAAATATCTATATAGAGATAGATATAGAGATTTAAGCAATTGTATCTTTTTGTTTATTTTCTGAATTTGTTTGTTCCATTGTTTGAAATGTAACATTTTGTTTAGATTGTTCAGTTTCACGTATAATCCATTCATGATTTAATGCTTCATTTGGTGTAATTCTTTCATCTGGATCCCATCTATAATAGAAAGAAAATAACATGTAAATGAATAATTGTTGTATGTTTAGTATATCTAGTTAATAATGAAATCCACAATGTGCATCTAAATGTTCATATCGATAGTGTTATTCGAACGCGGTACATTTCTCTGAAACCGGTCACATGAGTTATTCAAGGAACTTCTGAATTCGTTCAATGGAAAGTGAGTTGAGTATGTTGAAAGAGATTTATTGAATTCGAGTATTAGTGTGAACATTTACACTTGAATGATGATACATTAAGTAAACAACTTGCAAATCAGTTGAAATATACATATTAAATTCTGCTACTAGTTGCCATAACTTGTATTTGAAGTCTATCAGTTAATCAGTCAGCAACAATGTACGTACATCAGTTCAGGTTGCCAAACCACATTAGCACAAACATACAATTGTCGATTCAAATCCCTTAGTGGTAGAGGTAGTATAAGGAGTAATCGGAAAGATTATGGTTTGAAGTTGTTATTCATGGAGTATAATTCAGTGAAATAAATTTGAAAAGAGAAAAAAAAGAAAGGGACATGAAGAATTGAGAAGATTAGAATTTGATAGAACGCAAAGAGTAGATGCACTTACGCCATTGGAAATAATCTTGAGTCTTGTCAGTCAAGGTCTCTAACTGTCGGTTTCTATCATCTCGCAGATCCTAACCATGTAGTCTACACCTACTAACATGGCTCAGTCCACTTGTCAGTGACTTCATGGATTTGTGTCATGTTTTGATCTGGCCGCCCGTATCTTTCTTTCAACCTACCTCTACATCATAAAACATCGCACGTCGAGACAGTCGGTGGTTGAGCATACGTAACACATGTCCCAGCCATTTCAACTGATGAAGCTTCATTGCTTCATCAATTGATTTGTCATCCTTAACTAGTATCCATTTCTTAACAACTGCATTACTTAATCAGTGGTCCCAGGATATACGAGCAATTCTACAACGAAAGTAATCCATTATTTCATTAAACAGGAATCATCTCAAATAACATATAAATTTAGTAATTCCAAGAAATGTCAAATTTTTATAGTCTAAAACATGGAATGATGTTCTTTAAATGATAATTTTAAACTATCAATTACTGAATAGATGATTAACTCTAGTATGCAAATTATCTGAAGTGTTTATTTACAATCCTACAAGGAATCGAACTCTAAAACTGTCAGATCATATAGTGAACATATAACATGATGCGGCTATCGGCGGCCTGCTTGAATATCTGGGCTACCTGTTCCTCCCATCTACATATTTTATCAAGTTATCTGTTTTCTTGTTTGTTTTAACACACTATTATGTCTATTGAGCTCACAACCTATTCAGGCGCGTTTATGAAAAGTTTACAACCTTTCGCTGTACGGATTACAAAAAGGTACAACTAGCGACATCATGGTGGCTTGCAATATGCATTGAAACGAATGAACATTATTCAGATGTCGGTTATCGAACTCCTAACATCTAACTGGCCATCACTCAATATGTATCGTCAGGATCAATCAAGATATAAGAAAAGGAAACTTGCTGAAATACTTTATGCTGAGAATTCAATAGTGTAACAAAAATACAATGTTGAATAAAGGTTATACTACTACTACTACTACTGTGGTGTGTGCTACTTATGTAGACATAAGTAGTATATGACGTGAGCACTGAACAAAATGTCTGGCGGCAGAGAGATAAGAAGATCGAACAATAAAGAATGAAGACAAAAGACAATTTGTATGAAAATGCAAGAACAAGGGGATTCTGAGTGATTTGAGACAATTGATGAACAATTTGCAAATTTACGATTCAATATATGGTTGTTTGATTTTACTAAGTAGTTCTGTAAGAGTTACATATAGAAATCATTTACTAAAGACAAAATAATAAGAATAATAATACGACTATTTTCTTAAAACTAAAGATAATAAGAATATTACCCGATAGTTATATGAACTCAATACCGGTAATGGATCATACAATGACACTGACAGTGAAGGGTACTAAGTTCGAGTTCGATGATGAATAACTGAACAATTTCAATATATCTATCTAACTGATGAAATTTAATGAAGATGATGGGAACGCTCTAAATATCTTACAACTTGATAGTAATATCAATGATGATCAATCAATTTTTCAGTAATGAATATGATTAATGGAAAGATTTAAATAATCAATAAAATAACTAACGTTAAACATTGATTTAATAAATTAATAAATTTGATATCAACAGTTTTGACTAGATTTTCTATTGTTTCTGTGCCGGGTATACGTTTACGTCCACGACTATTAGTTAAATATCTTGGTGTACGTTTTGAATCTGTTATGTTACATCAAAACAAAAAAAAAATAGAAAAACAATTTTAGTTAATTTCTTTGAAAAAATCAATAATATTTTTTTTGTGATTGAATGATGATCTTTAAGAGGTTTCGATGACATTATCATACATAAACATTAGTACATAGAGGCATCAAATAGATATACGCCACTTTTCGTCAACTAACTTGTGTGAGGGCTGAGATACTGTTTGGATGTCAAAATCGAAGCAGGTGGTTTTCTTAGGGGACCATACCGGAAGCCTTTAACCTAAAAGTCTAATTCATACGAAAGTGGAGCAAAAACAGGAGATGCAGTCTCATGGTAGCCGGTGACCAACGATTAGTTCATACTCCATTTGGTCCTTTAGTATACTAGAGTCCATGTGCACTATTGGATTGGAATCAAAGTTTTTCAACTATCCTAAATGGATCCTACATATCTACCAACCTAATTAAAGCGCCAGACATTTGTTTTTTGTCCTCTAAATTTCGTAAACATTAGTAATTCCATGAGAAGGCAGTGAGTAGGACTTCCTTGTCAGTGGTTGTATGCACGTGGCCACTTTAGAGCATTTGAAGAGGAAGATCTGACTCTGTTCACTCTCGGTCGTACCAGGCAGGGCATTTGGGAGCGGACTAATCAACAATATGCATATCATTGACTTCAAACCAGTTTGAGTTTTAGGTATTGAATTTGCTAATTTAGGTTATTGGATGTTAGAGCAATAAGGGAACGTTGGATTTGATTTGATATATGTTCATGACTTAACACAATCTTTAGCTTGAATGTATCTTCACGATTTAGCTTTATATCTTTACTCTCAATTTTAATGAGTCATACTGTGTAACACCATCAAAAAATCTTCTGTGATGTAGGTTGATGAAGGTTTGTTTTCTGAACTGGATAATTTGGTCGTGGAGCTTTCACAATTGTTCTGAACGACATCATCAGCATAAACGTCAGGTAGAATAATGATAAAGCTTCCACAACCAAATCATCCAGCTCAGAGAACAAAATTCCATCAAAATCATACACTTGAGGTACAAATCTTCTCCACCACCACAGTTAAATTATGTAAACCATAGAGTATATCAGTTTAGGATATATGTACTTTAAGTAATATAGTTATTATTACATTATCAAAGTTTTCCATGATTTCCGAAATAAAGAAAATATCAGTATGGGACAGTGGAGATTATTATGTTTTTGATTGAGATCATGAACCAATTGGTTTTAGACCACCATTGAAGACCTAGATGCACTGAATGACCGTTTCGTCCTATTATGATACTCCCCAGCAATGCGTATCCATGATCCCGGGATAATCACAGGATTCCAACCCAGGGCCTTTGGTCTCGCTTGCAAACGCTTAACTTTTAGACCACTTAACCGATTGCCAGTTGTTTAATAAATATCAATTGTGAACCGATTTCCGATGATATTGACGAAGTACCTATGTGTATAACTGAAAGAAGAGTTAAAGACGAAAACACAACTACACACATTGAAAAATTAATTAAATTGTCTTACCGAAAAATACTCTACGTCTACTAGCTTTTTCAAGTTGTAATTCAGATGGTAAACCAAGCACTTCCATAATACAAGCTAATTGTTCATTTTCATTTTCTCCAGGAAATAATGGACGACCTGATTATAAATGGATGGTAGGACGGGTGAATAATAATAGCAGTAATACCAGCTATAAATTTAGTAATGAAATTGTTACGAACAAATTTGATATCAATAGATTATTTGTTTGGAAGGGATTTGGGGTTATTGGTCTTTGTTTGTAGGTTGTATTCGTCACAGATTCATTACAGTTGCAGTACGCTTGACAGTCAGGGATCACTGAACAAATGTCTCATCTAACGAGTTACTCGTTTCACGATGATCCAAAAGTTTTTATTTTATGTCGTGGCCGGTTTTCAGGCATGTCGGAAGTGATATAGAGGATCCATCTAGAGGAGTTGGAAAACCATGATTTCAAACTGATGGTGTACATGGGCTCCAGGATCCTAAGGGAACGAATGGTGTATGAACCAATTGTTTGTCACCGGCTACCATGGGACTGCATCTTCTGACATTGCTCCACTGCTTTGTGTATCAGACCTTCAGGTTGAAGGCTCGGGTTGTCACGTGCTAAGAAAACCACTTTCTCTAGTGTGGGCAATCGGGCAGTATCATGACCCACACGCAAGCCAAGTGACTTGTGTGGCGCATATGCATTCTGTACCCCTTTTTACCAATATTTATTTGTTCAAATAATAAATAATAATTTGGATTGAAGTATAGTTGGTAAGAGAAAACTAACTTTAGCATGTTGTTTTCCTTCTTTGCTACAATTCAAATGAGTTTTCCCTTCATAACCCCATATATATTGTTCAAGGTTTATGAGTATCAAGGTAAGGAGTGTCAGGTTAATAGTGTTAGGATAATAAAGTCAACATCCTAGTGTTTCAAAATTACGTTAGACATTATCATTGTTGGACACCTGCCCAATAGTCTAGAGGTTAAGCGTTCACAAGCGAGACTGAAGGTCCTGGTTTCGAGTCGTGCATGCGTGATCATAGATGTGTACTACTGGAGAGTCCCATACTAAGATGAAACGGGTTGTCCACCGTTTCCAAGTTTTCAATGGTAGTTTAGCTTATATTGACTCGTGAATTCAACTTTGAAAGTATCTAATTGTTCAACATCAAGGTTAAAACTAGAATCATTCAACTTCATTAGAATGGTTTTACTTCAACCATTGAGTTTGTCAGTAAATTACAAAGAATATGGATTATTATTATCTCCCCTGAAGAAGCTGACAATATCTGTTGAGCAGAAATATTTAAACCTTCTGGTGAAGCGTTCATTACAATAAAATATGAGAATTAGATTTTGTAAATAAGGAAATTGAAAAGATTAGTTGCTTTTAATGATACTTGTGTTGATCTATTTCAGTATAGATATCCCAGTGTTCTAATCAGAAGCCATATTTGATGGAGTTAAACAATATTGAAAATGAGTTAAATAACACTAAATAACTGTGCTACTGATATTGATATATATATATATAAGTAGTATGTATCATCAATTGAATGTGAAATGCCTAGAGGCAGAAGGTGAAGAAGATCAAAGAAACGAGAAGAAGAACAAGGAATGATTGGTGTAGAAATGGAGGAACAATCAAGTCGGAGATGATTGATTTACATTTTGCAAATGAAGTATTCGTTTTTTACTGTATGGTTCTCAAATTTTCTTAAGCTGTTCTGTAATATTGTGTTCAAATATATTCGATTATCTTCACGTGTGTTCTCGTTCACTACACTAAATACCAGCTCATGAGTTGAAAAGATATCATGATCATCAAAAGATCTGCATTTCTTGGTAGTATAGTAAGGGTATTACTTTGATTAGTGTTTTATTCCATATGAATTGACGGAATGACAACTCTTTAGTTGGGATTTATTAGAATGGAATAGAATATTCAGAACCTAGACTATTATACTGTAACATAAACAATTTAATAAATGAAGGTTATTTCCTTAGTCGTGGACTGTGTTTATCGAATAAACATCAATTATATTCATCGATTTATGGGTTTTGGAGAGTGCTGTGAAACGGCCTCCTCCTCCAAGGAGTAGGTAAGTAAGTAAGATTATGGGTTTAACCGATCAGTGTTTGTTAGTGGGTGGGATAAATCAATGAATAGTTGTTTCATTTGAGTTTGAAACCAGTCAGCTGTTAGCACTGTTCAATATGTTTAAAAAGGAAAGTAAGTGGACACCATGCATTGAACAACTATTCTAGCCATTACATCTATCTCATATAAGTACACACTTATATATTCTCATACTAAACATGAATTTTTATCTTAGCTCTTTGGCTGAAAGTCCAGTGATAATGCTAAAACTAATTTTAAACAATCATGTATTCTATCGAAACTTCCAAGATAAATTGACTTTTGTCATCTTAACTAGATATTTATAGAAATTGGGTTGAGACTATAATTTATGGACGATCTTTGAGCGACGCTAGACGGACCTTAAGAATCACAATTGATTGATCACTGGGTGACTAATGTCATGCGTGTCTAGTCCTTATTATTAGTGCACATCGAATGCTATCGATCATGTTGCAATGTGGCTACCAGTCTAGCTGACTTGACACCTTAAGAATGTTCACCTAGAAACCGGGACCAAATGAAGGTTATAAATCTGTGTGAAGAATTAGATTTAAGGAGTTTTCATCATCAACTGACATCAGCTAAAATGTTAAAACTCTGTTTATCCAATTGGATGAGTGAATTTCACGTCACAATCCGAGACCTATGATCTTATACCGGATTGGTTTGTTCATAAATTATAGTCTTGCTGAATTTGTTATTATTTCAATTATCCTTCTTCAAAAGTTGATAACTCTAGATCTTAGAATATTCTTGTTCAGTTAGTTAAACATAAACAACTTGGGATCTGTCATATATATACATCGAATAAACTACCCATATCATTCCGATTCAGCTGGATGTTTTAGTATTATACATAGTATTATGGTTGCAGTGGACGAGAACACAATTGGGGATAATCGAATGCATTTGAACAAAACATTGCAGAATCTCTTAGTATAATCTGTGAATCATACAGTAAATACTTCATTTGCAAGATGTTCGTCAATTGTCTCAGACTTCATTGTTCTCATTCTTTCTTCTTTAATCTTCTTGATCTTCCGATGTCAGACATTCTATTCCTGATTAGAGTTATATACTACTTATGGCGATATAAGTAGCACACACTGCAGTATCATTGGTATTACAAAAGATTAGGCACAGACAATATGAGTCGAGAAAAAAAAAATCAACGGATTCATGAAATAAAAGAATATTAGATTATTTCATAACTTATAATCTAAGGAAATCAACCATTAAATGTATCTGCATCACTATGAATCAATTCTAAGCCATATCATTCTCATCACCTTCTACATAATCTAACTTTCATAGTAAAGTTACTTGTGAATAAGATGGTGATTGAAGGTAGTTAACAGGAAACCCTGAGTCCGGGTTTAATGCTATTTCGCACTTGTCAGGACTTCAGGCAATTGGTACTTCCATATGGATTTGATCCCGTGTCATCCAACAACTTGGTCAATAGTATTTCATTTGCATTAAAAAAGACCTGGGACACATGACATGGATCACTACCCAGTGATCAATCCAAGATTCATACATAGAAGATCTTTATTGAATAGGATGAATCTAAGGAGGTTAATATTCCATTTGATGTATTATTTTTAGATGATAAAAGAAAACACAATTGATTCAATCATATATACATAAGTTTTAATCTTACCTGTATATAATTCAGGTAGAATACAACCTAAACTCCACATATCAATTGGTGGACCATAAGATATACCTAATATAATTTCTGGTGCTCTATAAAAACGTGATTGAATATACGTATAGGCTAAAATGTTAAATATAAAATTTTAAAAAAAAAAATGATAAAGATCCAACAAAAACTAATCATAGAGAAGATTTGTAGCTTGGGTGAATGATTTTGATGAAGTTTTGTTCTCTGAGTTAGATGGTTTGATCGTGGAGCTTTCAACAACCAACAATCAATATCGAGCTGTACAGGTCAAGCTGTGAAGTACATGTGTGAAGAAATTTGAACACTTCAATTCTACTTGAAATTTATGCTGATGATGTCGTTTAGAAGAACGATGAAATCTTCATAATCAAACCATCCAGTTCAGAGAACAATACTGCAACATAAACTGAACATATCAATATGATGACATGAATGAGGAATAATTGACAATTTCATATAACAATGACTCGAATATATGAAGTCATTTTCAAGTATATTTTGATGAAACTATAATTTATGAACGACCTGTTTGTTTGAATATCTGGACTATGTGATCCTGATATCAACATATTTCAATAAGTTTATTTGAATACATCATTATGTTTATTAATCACATATAGGAAAGGTTACGATCATTCACTGTACAAGTTCCAAAAGAGCCTAATCAATGACATCGTAGTTGTTGGAAATATGCATCAAAAAGTATACACATGTCGATTCCTGAATTGCTAACATCTAACTGGCTATCACTTATTATGTTATCATCAGGATAAATGTGTTCTTTGGTTTTCCTCTCTTGATTTCTTGATTTATTCCTTCACTGGAATCTGGTTTGTTGTCTTCCACAGTAGGTTGTTCCTGATAATGTTTGGTCAAGAGATCCGAAGTATTTTATGTAGACAAATGTTAATAAACGTTTGTATCTTCTGGACGATGGCTTTCTTAGTTCTCCAAGTTTCCATCCCATACAATAGAACTGTGTTTACATTTGTATTGAAAGTTCTGACATCGCTGTTGGTTGCCAATTGTTTTGAGTTGCAGACGTTCTTCAGTTATAAATACGCTTCTCTTCTTTTGTCGATCCGTGCCTTCACATCTGCATCAGATCCACTGTGTTCATAATTGATGCTGCCCAAATATGTAAAGGTTTGTACATCTTCCAAATCTTCCCGTTATTTGCGATTGAATTGTTGCATGCTGTGTTGTATCAGAGAATCTTACTTTTCCCTTTGTGTATATTGAAACCTACTGCTGATCAAAAGAACGCTATATCCTTATTAGAATAAGCTAAATTATTTCATATTTTTTACAATAACCAAAGGGCCATAGCAACTATTAATCAATAATTATGACAGAATAAATTTTTGTTTAACTTACTTTTTTGATGAACAAAACAACTTGAACCAAAATCAATAACTTTTAATTCTGATGGATTATTTAAACCAATAAGAATATTTTCCTAAAATAATCAATAAATAGAAAGTAATTTTGATTGAGATCATGAACTGACTGATGTTAGACCACCATTGAAAACCTGGAAGCACTAAACGGCCGTTTCGTCCTATTGTGGGACTCCTCAGTGTCAGTGTGCATCTACGATCCCGCTCGCGAGATCCGAACCCAGGGCCTTCAGTCTCGCGTGCGAACGCTTAACCTACTCGACCACTGAGCAGGCATCCAACGGTGTTAATGTCTAACCTCAACCAATCCACGAAAATAATTGATGATTAAACAAAATTCTTAAATGATCAAATTAAGTTTTTTTTTAAAATGTAAAATAAAATTGTTAGGACAGTTTTCAAGAAGTACGACAGAGTCCTCCAAAGATTCTAGAAAAGCCGAAGAGTTTTATCCAATCAGAACGTAATGAAGCTATGCAATTTTATTCTCTGAACTGGATGATTTAGTCATGTAGCTTTCATTATTCTCCTGAACAATATCATCAGTATAAACTTCACATTTACTTGACGTTTGTGTTGATGATGTCGTTCAGAAGAAAAATGAAAGCTTCACGAATTGGTTGAATTATAATGTTGATAGAACAAATGCTAATATCTTTAAATACCCATGATATTCTGTATATTTCGGTTCTTGCCCAACAAACACACTCTCCAGTCTTCTTCTGCCTTCTCACTTGCAACTTGAGAGGGTTCTAGTGTTCGAGTGCAGAAGTCATACCCGGTATTACTCTGTGAATAGAATTAGTTTTAACTCAAATTCGTATATGCTCAACTATGATTGAATTTATATTCATCAGAACTAAGCCTTGTAATCAATAAATGCGTAGCCATTAATTGTATATACACACTGTATAAGCAAAGATGAATGGTGGTTAATAGTGGGATCCCGTACTCACGTTTCATGCTATTTAGGACTTGTTATTTGGATATACCTGCATCTCAGTGTTGATGTTCACTCCAGGACTCGAACCAGGTGGATGTATACACATAGTTATTGAGATACTTAAATAAGACTAAACTGCTTATTTATGCATTAAAGAATTACAGATTATGGCCAGAAACAGGAGTTTTAGTGGAGATTGTTGTAATTTAACAGTTGAGTTTATGAGTCAATTAAATCTAGATCACCATGGGAAACCCGGAATCACTGAATGGTAGTTTCATCTCATTCTAATATGGGACTGCTTAGCATACTAATGTCTATATGCTACAGGACTTCAATACAACCCAATTCAAGAACACATGATTCGCTTGACTAGAACGTAAATATATTTCCACACTAAAAAATACCCCGACAACAATCCGTCAACAATCATAGTAATCATAAGGGTAAGAGAATATAGAACTCATCTAGTACCTGTTAGACTATCTTAACAGTTTGACAAAGCGAACAATCAATCATTATCATCCTTTCCATTACATTAATCCTAATGAGTAGAAAAAAAATTATATTTCTGATATTTTGTGATTTCATGTAAGTCACTAATCTGGAGAAGTGGCTGGTCAATTTATTGGAAACTATCAAGTCCTACTTTGCTATCTATACCTTTGATGTGATATCTTATATTGTGACTAATGAAGTAAAGGAATAGTTCTCACGAAATGAATATTCTATGGTATGATGTTTTATCCAAATGTTTGAAAGATTTATATATAAACATGTCAATAATACGATATCTCACAAACATCGGTATTGTATGTAAGCCAGTTTATTTTTATACGCAATTTTTACATAGGGTCTGTGGAGTCTTTTATTTGTTGTCATTTAAATCAGACGATGTTTGTTGACAGGCTCTCCACTTCAGTGGCTCGTGGATATGACTCCAAGTAGATAGCATGAATGATCGTTGTCGAAATATATATGTCGCCTATCCTCGTATATAATCATCGACTTAATAGATCGCGTTAGTCAATAACGGAATTAAATAAGTCAAATAACGAGAATGGACTATTGAATACATATATCTTGTATATAAAGTGAATAGAACAGAGAAGAGGGAAACGATGCGCAGTGGAGATTTAACCAAGCAATAATCAGTATTTATATTCACATAAAAATAAGTTACAGACATGTGATGAGTAATGGGATAAGAAATGTACATACACACACCAACGCGGTCATACAAAAACAGTCAAGATTGATAAGCGAATAGTCAACAAGGTCAAATTGTAACTCAAGTAGAAGGAATAAATTGGCCTGTTCGAAAGCTAGAATAAGGTATATGGGCTTAAGCATAATAACAGTTACTACAGGTCTGGTACAAGATGTTTTTGATGACTGTTAAGTTTCATAATTTTTAATCTGAAATGACTTTAGATGAATAAAAATTGGGAGAAAAACAAGAAGCAGTTTGTATTTGTTTCGTCTTACTGTGACACCATTGAGTAGTGAGCATTCATAAGGTTACTGGGAATCGAATTAATGACATTCAGGTTTCTTTCAGAGTGTTTGGTCTTCAGATCATTGTGATGGTATCCAATGCGGTTACATATCTAGCTTTAATCACTAAACAATATTGAGTAACCATATTTTGTAGACATTCATAGGTGAATGTTTTCCAACCCAACATAACTAAACACCTCTCGTCAAGGTTTCCTGTTTCAAATGTATCTCAACGGATACCTGAGACATATGACATTTCTGACAGAAGAAATGATTTTATGAATGACAATAAACATCTAAGCTCAATTAAATGAAATAATTTACTGGTGAAAAATCTAGAAATATTCCGTAGTTAAACAGAAGAAATTCGACGGAATTCTTCCATATTACCAATAAGTTGATAAATTTAGTCATACAATATGTTTCCATACATTATCGATTAAAGTCTACTGTTTTTATACTTTCAAGAAATTGGTAATATGTAAATCTTAAATTTAAACGCACCATAATCAAGTAACTGGCTAAAGATAGGGGTTTACATCAACCTGTGAAGTTCCCCTTATATATTTTAACACATACTTCTGATAAAATGAACAAATTAACATTGATTATTACTATTTTCCAAGGAATTCTAAGAGAAATATTTTCGCTAAACACGTTGAGGTACTTTTTAAGTTTTCAGTAGTATAAAACGTTTTAAGTAATTTATTTGTCTATAAGGTTACAAGGACTGTAATATCATAGGTTCGAATCCCTCGTGGCAGGGTCGTGGAAGCATACTGTCACTGAGGAATCCAATAATAGGATGAAATGGCCGTCCATTTCTTCCAGGTTTTCTATGGTAGTCTAGATTCAATTAACTCATGAATTCAACTATTACAATATAAATATTGAAGTTATAAATAATAACACTTGTAACAATATTTACTTACTGGTTTCAAATCACAATGTATAATACCTTGTTTTCTTAATAAACACAAACAATTGAGTAATTTAATTGTTATTTTCTTCAATGAATGTATTGTAAAACCACGAAAATCGTTTTTTCTTAAAAGATCATATAAATTTGAACTGGATAGATTTGTAAAAGATAAATAATATGTATGATAATATGAATGAATTATGATAAAGGTTATGAGTTATTCAATTAAAAATTTATCGTTATGTTATGCCCCCAAATACCCTGATATAACGGAAGGTGGGGAGAGTCAGCTTTCCCTCTAGACATGCTCTCAAATGTTCACGCGTATACAGCCACTGTCAGGGAAGTCCGACTGACTATCTTCTCGAGAATGGTGTGTTCTCTACGAGATTAAGAGAGTGAAAAACGAATGTCCGGAGCTTGAACTGTATTAGTGGGTGAGGTGGATCCATCTAGCATGATTTCATAACTCTGATTCCAAACCAATGATGGGCTACCACAATCCAGAGAGAATGAATGGTGTATGAACCAGTCGTTGGTCACTGACTACCATACGACTACATCTCCTCACGTCGCCCATCTACTTTATGTATCAGACCTTTAGGTTGAAGGCATCGGGTGTGGATTCTTAAGAAAATCACCTGCTTTGGTCTAGGCACCCGGACAGTATCACAGTCCACATACAAACCAAGTGACTTTTGTGGAGTATGTGTATGAGAATATTTCTTCGCCAATTGCATGTTTCTATTATCCCGCTGTTACTATCTAAGAATATATCGAGGAAAATCCCTACCGGTAGTGGAGAGCAAAAACTCAATCTTGATTATCAACAATGAGATAACTCAAACAATTGCAAATAACGACTTAAACACCATGTGTTGAACAAGTTAGTGACTTTATAGAATCAGTAAATTAATAAACACAGTGTTAAATGTTTGAAATGAAAGATACTGAACCTGAGTCCTACTATGAATATCAACATCGATATATGTATATACACTATCTAAACCATTAAGCCAATTAGACTGTTTTATTTCTTATTTGATGATAACGCAAACATAAAAGATTCTTTGAAGCGTAAGACTCTGGTAATCCAGCAATCAATCGATATATTGAAATTGATCTGATCTATCAACCAATAAGGAAAAAGATAAAATAAGCTTCAAGATCACGGATCAGGTTAGAGGCAAAAATAATCGAAACAAACTCGTGCAGAATGGCTATACACACTTATGGTTGACAGAATACAAACAATCAGTCAATTATGGAAAAATTCTAATTACTCAATTCTTATAGAAGTGTATACTGATGATGTTATCTACAGGAACAGTTTAAGATTCGCAACCAAACAATCCTGTTGAAAGAATAAAGCACTCTTAAAATCTTCATTCTAAACTACAAACATACTCTAGTATCAGAACGGGGTATTGTGGAGATTTAAGTACTTTAATAGTTGAATTTATGAGTCAATTAAAGCTAGACCACTATGGGAAACCTGGAATCCCTGGATGGTCATTTCGTCCTAGTATGGGACTTCTCAGTAGTGTGCATCCACGATTTCACACGCAAGACTCCAAACCAAAACATCCGATCTCGTGTGCGAACGCCTGAACTCTAGACTACTGAGTCGGATACAAACGGTGTTAATGTCTAGCTTCAATCAATCCACGAAATTACGCCATCGTCCATCATTGTCTTCGATGAGTTACTATCTCACAATAGACTTAGTTAAACACTGGTTACAGCTTCTCACTAGAACTTTAATAACTCAGAATCTTCTTATCATTTACAACAAAACTATCTGATAGAAAGAATCAATTTGTAGGTTTAGTAAACTCTTTCTCTCTCTCTCTCTCTCCCACACACACACACACACATGAAGAAACGTGTTATTAAACAAGGTGACAATTAACTTACCCTAATAAGTCAAAAACAATGCACAAATGATTTCGAAATGTAAAATGATCTCTAATATGTATAATATTATGAATGTTTTTATGATCAGCTTTTTTTAAATTCTCTAAAATGGCTACTTCCACTTGAGCTTGCTGATGAAATCTAAATAATGAATAAAACAAAACATCAGATAGAATATATTAGTAGTAATGAATGGATTTGAGATAAGTGTTGAATTGCATAGTTTATATCATTACTTACCCACTTACTTATTTACTTACGCCTGTGACTCCTCGTGGAGGAGGATAGGCCCAACATGAGCACTTTCCAGAAATCATTTCGAGTTCTTTCCAGTTGTTATTCATTTTTATCATGTCTACTTCCAATTCTCAACTCAGTTTGTTCTTTGGTCTTCGTCTTTTCTGTTTCTATTCAGGATTACAAGTTGCCACTTTCATCGAGATGTAGTTTGATGATTTCCGTAATATATGTTCTATCCAAATCCTACGTCTTTTTTAATTTTCTCTTTAGCTAGAAGTTCGTTTGTTCTCTCCCACAGTAGACTGTTGTAAATGGTATCTGGCCGACGAACATTCAGTATCTCACGTAGACAATTGTTTAGAAATACTTGTACTTTGTTGATGATGGTTCTGGTGGTTCTCCAAGTAAAACTGTCTTGACGTTCATATTGAACATTGTTACTTTGATATTGGTTGACAGGCAGTTGTTTTGAGTTACATATATTCTTCAACTGCAGGAATGTTGTCTTTGCTTAACCAATCCTTACCTTTATGTCTGTATCGGATCATCCTTGTTCACCGATGATGCTTTTTCATTTGTGTATGTGGAGGCCTATGATGAAGAAATTGCTGCTACACTAGTTGTCTTCATCTTCAATTCTTCATGTGTATGAGATAGAAGGTCCAGGTCATCTGTGAAGTCCAAATCTTCTAATTGATTTTGAGCTGTCCGTTGTATTCCGTGCTTTCCTTCTAACGTCGAGGTCCTCATAATCTAATCAACCACCAGAAGAAAGAGGAAGAGAGCGTGCAAGTAACCTTGTCCAACTCCGGTCCTCATTTGAAATGCATCTGTGAGAAGTCAGCTGTACCACTTTGCACAGTAGTCGTATGATTTCCGTATGATTTTGACGATCTTCTCAGGTAAACAATAGTGTCGAAGAAGTTTCTATAAGTTTATGAACCAATAATAATTGAAAGCTAGGAAGCATTGAACAGTTAGTTTTTTCATTGTAGGAAACTATTCAAAAGCGTGCATTCTCGACCATATAGAGGACTGAATCCTAGACATTTATGAACTTGAAGAGAGAAACAGAGCTTTGCATTTAAAACTTTACATTAACCTCCAATGACATTAATAAAACAATTACAATCTAATGGTATGGAGTTGTGTAGATCAATAAAATTCATTGGAATGACTAACCGATTTAAGTAAGATAATCATTGAAAGGAAAAGCATAGAAGTATTGGACATCTATTTCACCCTTGCATGGAATCGCTTAGTAGTACGCATCCACAATCCACAATCAGCAGTTGAACCAATGTTCTTCGGTCACACATGCGAATGCTTAACATCTAGATTTTGATCGGTTAATGATTTCGATAATATTTAACAGTCTCCATAACGTTATAATGATAAATAGAGTTGTTAAGGTAAGACATTAAAGAAGTACGAGAAGGGAAAGGTGTAACTGTGAGTATTGTTGTTGTTGTTGCAGTGACAGAGTTATGTGAATAGTAGTAGTTGTCAAGAAATCTAAGTGGAAGCATGAAGTGTGACAACAAACAAATGACAGTGTGAATTTATCCATCCGTCTTACAATCTTCAATAAGTCTGCAGTATGGTAGTATTATCGAATGTTTTTACGATCATTTAATGGATGATTCCTATTTGTTGGGGTGTGATTTTTGCTTGAAATTTTAATTCCAAAACACTTTCAGGTTCCCACAGATCCGTCTACCATCAACGATCAACGAAATCAATCTCAATACACCGAATAAAAGACACAAATCCATAGAAAGTCCTGGAATAAAATGAAATCTCCTATGAAAATTATGCTGTTACATTCTGCATATACCAACTAAATAAACATAGAACTGTTGGAAAATGTTTGATATCCCACACGTATTAAACAATGAAAAACAGATAACACAAACTCTTCTGTAAATCACAATCCTCATTTACAAATGTAGGAGTACACAACAGAAAAGAGAGAGGAATCTAACAAATTGTTTTATATACACAACTCAAGAGTGAAATGACAGTTAACCAACGCTTATTAGATGTAAAATAGGTTAGTATTGAAGGGTCAATGAAATGTCACTGAGCCCTAGTCAAATAATCCGGCATCTGGGTCACTGAATATTGAACAGACCATCGATCTGTGTCAAGGTCAAAGACAACCAACGTGTATCAGCTAATGGTATGCCAAAGATTGGCCCGTGCGGTGATGGTTTCAAAATCTTCTCTGTTCTCATTCTTATTAATATTTTTCTGTAAAACGTCTTTCGTGTTATATAGTTTTCAAATCAGTTATCGTAACTTAATACGACGAAGAGGTAGTCCAAGTTAGGTGCTGATCACGAGATATGACTTTAAAGTTAACTTTTGGTCATACCATTCTCGTCTAACTCTAGTAGGCTTCCAATCATTCGACATAGATGATCTACGTTAGTCATCTACAGTATAGTTGACTGCATTCTGTAAATCACATCAAAGGATAAGATGTACGTTGAATGTTCTGTGTCTATTACATGTTGAAGAGTTGATTATATAATTGATCTATGTAAAACCATGCTGGTAGGTGCTAACAAATACGTTGTGACTATGGCCCTAACAATTGACCTATCCATTTATCTTTACGTAAGCAAGTAAATTGGACATTCCCTTGTATCTGTATCACATAAGATTCTTTCAAGATGGATAGATTATTATGTTTTCATACTAAATATCTTACCGTTTTTTATTTCTAATAATTTTTATTGCAACTGGAAATCCTGATTTATGATCAATAGCTCGTATCACTCGACCAAATGAACCTTTACCTAAAGTTTCCAATGTTTGAAATCTATAAGCGATATGATCATGGGTTATCTAAAAGAGAAATATATATATATTACAATGGGATAGAATCATATAAGATATGAGACTATTGATCAGAAAACTTAAAGCATTAGATATAGATTTAGTAGTCTAAAGCTTAAGCTTTCAATGATCTTGAGTGCTGTTAAAAGTATGAGGGCATTTATCACTTCTCGGTTGCCTACACCGTGGAAAGATTCTTCTGGAGGTACCTGAAAGAGAAAATTGGGTTAGATCTGGTCTTGGTGACCTGAGAGCGTGACCTCAGTGCCCAAGGGACAACTGCTTAAGGTCGGTCACACACGACCATTTTGTGAGTAATTTTCAGTTTAGCTATGTATTTTTTGAGACCTTACCGCCGTAGACGGATATCCGTCGGATATGTTGAAGTCTGTTTTTTTAAGGTTGACCTTTTCTAACCCCATCCTTCCTTGGGGGAAGGCAGCATCGCTGTTATACCGGTTGTCTGAAGGAAACATCCTACTGCCGTTACACCTCTGTACAGTCAGCAGTATGACTTCGCTGCTTTTAGTCTTACAGTTCTTCAACCGACCTGTCTGGCATGGAAAGACCTTGAGGAAGGATTGTTTCAGCCATTATAGCTCGATTGGTTCATCACTATAGGCAAGCTCGACCACCACGTCAAGGTAGCAACAATAGTTGAGTTTTAGATGTTCTTAAGTCAACGCTTCGTAGGTTTGTGTGTATGTACTTTGATAAGGAGTTCCATAGTAGGACGAAACACCTGTCCCATATTTCCTGACATTAAATAACTTTCAGTGTTGTAAACTAGAAAATTCATAACACTTACCTACTTCGCCAGTAACTTTTCTAGGGTTACTATCACTCAACTGACAATAATTTCAAACTGATTTTATACTTAGTTCTTCTCTGAATAATGTATGTTAAGCAATTTAAGGTTGATAGCCTGAAACTCTATTCTACTGTGCATGGTAATTTTCCCATCGAACTGTCAGGTTACCCTCACAAGTCTATTTATAATGCTGATCTGAAAACATTTGGCCTATTTGTTTGAAATATAATATAGAAGCCTAGTTGCTGTCTCTTCAAAGATTGGAATGAAAGGTATGCATATCCGCGGATCAATAGGAGTGAAGCTTACATTAGTCCAGGGTAAATCATATAATTCAAAATCCATCATTGTTCAAGGCTTGAAGAAATAGGCTGAAGAAACATTAATGGATACGGTTGGAAAAACTATTACCACAATACTGATTCGAAAACTTACCAGGTGATATCAATCAAATCACTCAGATATAAAAGTAGTCAATATGACAATTTTACAATTTCTCAAAAACGTTGCAGCCTGAATATCATCCAAGGTATAGTTGGTAGTGAAAGTAGATGTGCATAGTCACTTACTGCGGAAAAACAAGCACTTAACTTAATGACCTTTAAATATGTGATTACTTTTCTTCATATTGATTTCTACTCTGGCCTCATTGAGAATGACTACTTGTAATTGTGTTTAATGAAGTATTGTCTAGCGTTACTCTGATTCATCATTATGGTTGTGAATCGGGTATCCGATATAATCTGATTCTGTCTTCACATAGAGGGTCGTTGATACAATAGACAAACAGAATCCCTAGAATTCCAAATGCTTGAAAATCACACAGAAACCGATCTATTGTTCATTAATGTTTACATCAGCTGACCTTGTCATTATAAAAATAGGATAAGTTTCGGTATAGAATAATAAGATGAGTATTGCTACATTTCATAAGTGAATTTATGGGTCATCAACGATGTTTTAACTGTTATCAGTTTATGATCAGCAATGCTTTAATTAAATCATCTTCCTACGTATGAAGGAAGAACCATGGGTAAAAATAAGATGCAACCTGTACAAAGTGGATCCTAACCGAAACCGGAAAACATGTTTAGTGTCTTCGATCATTTCATTATTGTTTTTTACTCCAGTATCACTCAAATCACACAAGTAAACTATTGGGAACTACTATATATTTCTTAGTAGTATATATGCCCTGAAAGTTCAAAATTTTAAATCAAAATGGATCTCACGTCCAGACGGCGATTTGACGATATTCTGATCTTCATAAACAAAAGCACGATCTTAATATAGTTCTTAGTGAGACCATAATGTATGGATAACCATTGAGCGGTGCTAAAGTGATCTTGAGAAAGCTTACCTTAAGTACTAGGATCTAAAGAAGGTTAGAAATTATGTGAGAAATCAGAATCGGGATGTAGGATTAAAAGTTAGGGTCAAGAATTAGAGTAAGGTTTGTCATTACGGATGCATATCAGCTTTATACTGCGAAAATTCTATCTAGACATATGGAGGAATGAATTTCGCGCTAAAATCCAAGACTTTGCATCCTAAATCTGATTGGTTCGTCTATAAATTATAGTCTCATTCATTTTTTTTATTAATTTGAACAGATATAGTGAGACTGTACATCTAGAGTTTTTCGGAAATTGTCGGCGCTTACAAAAACAGGACATGCCTGACAGATACTTCATTCTAGTATGGGACTACTTATCAATGTGGATTGACTATTCTACGATAGTCCGTTTTTGGTCTTATGCTCAAACATTTAAGCCCTGGATAACTGGGCTGTAGTTCATTGGTGTACGTGTATAACTTCCATCAGTTCCAGATGAGCATCTATCTCACGCCAAATGTGATTGAACTCCACTTGTCATGAATACTATGCACAACTCAGGGAATTAGCTCTGAAAATTGGTCATTTCAGAGCATATGATTCTTATTACTATACAAGTGGTTTGTAAAGTCCGAAACTAAAACAAATCAGCTGTTCAACGCTTCCTATAAAAGGACAGATGGAGAGTGCAGGTGGGCGGCCTATGCTCCTTCACGAGGAGTGAAAGGCGTAAGTAAGTAAGTAAGTAAGTAATGCTTCCTGATTTTCAGTGATTGTCTAGATAAGATCAGATCGTGATATAAACTAATTTCTTATGAGCTAAAGTCCTCTCTGATTCAACCTAATAATGTATTTTTGTTGAATGTTGGTAATGTATTGACTATTTAATTGATCTGATCATATTAGATCCCTTCATTTTATCTTGAATAAAAAGTTATAGCTATGCAAATAATATCAAAAGGTTAAAGTACAGATTGATAATAAGAGGTTAAGGTTAGACATCAACACTGTTGGATACGCAGTCAGTAGTCTAGAGGTTAAGCGTTCGTGCGCAAGAGTGAAGGTCCTGGATTCGAATCCGGTGAGCGAGATTGTGGATATGCACTTTTGGGGAGTCCCACAATAGGACGAAGCGGCCGTCCAGTGATTCTAAGTTTTTAATAGTAGTCTTACTTCAATCAGTTCATGATCTTAATCAAAAATATAATAATCTACACAACTCTATACTGATGATACTGATTGTAATACAAAGTGTTTCGAAATCAAGTCCACATTCATTATTTACATAATGAACAAACTGCAAATTTAACAATTGAATGAATTTGATCAATTAAATAATTGATCAACAAAAGTCATTCGATCAATAAATCACAAATATATTGATTTTATCATGTACTTTACTTCATTGAACAATATTGATTTTTAATATGGAAATTATCTGAGAATTAAATAATCATTTGAAATAGGAACTAATAGACAATAATGAGAGAACGATTGATATTAGTGATGATATGGAATGACAATAAGAAGTAGCCTAATGAAAAACGTCAATCGATAGCAATTAGAAATGATTTCAAGATCAAATGCATTATATTGAGGTCAAAATGAGTCAATTTCCTGAAAGGATAGACTAGTAGATTTATATGAATGAATAGATGTGCATTTTATCCGGTAGTCAACTGCATTTTCTCGTTCAGTCTTTTGTTCTCACTCACGTAATCAGTTGAATGGGGGGGGGTGAGCTGGCGGTTAGTGATTATCAGTTTTTAAATACTACACATCACAACAGTGGATTTTTCTTTTCAACATACTTGTACACTTATTCAAATTGAATTTAACGATTTAACTAATCACGATTACTCTTTCAGAATAAAATTATTCTCATGATCCAACTTCAATGTTTCACTAAAGTTGTACTTTAATGAATGAGAACACGAAATGACAGAATATCTTAGTAAAATCTAAGAACCATACAGTAAATACTTCATTTGTAAAATGTCGATCAGTTGTCTGAGACTTGATTATTCATTCATCTCCACACCAATCATTCACTATTCTTGTTCTGTTTTCTTCGATATTCTTAACCTTCTGCCTCCAGGCATTTCGCTTTTAATCGATGGTACATACTAATTACATATGTCGACATCAATAGCACATAACATACTCGTCCTCCATTTAAAACAGTCGTTCTTGCGTTGGTTCTGCTCACCGTGCAACCTTCTTCTCTATAGTCTGTGTCACGCTTTCCGCCATCATGTTGAGTTTCTGGCCCGCTGACTTACATAGCTCCGTCAACTTCCTGGTCCATCTACATCCGATGTCCGCTCAGCAGTGTCATATCTCACTGCTTCTCTCGTAGACAACACCCGCTGTAGTCCAACACCTCCCTGCCAGAACACTCCTCTCTACATCACTTTCCTACATTTCAATACTCCCTTAGAGTTAAGATCATTACACAATTACAATTATTAAATATGTAATTATTCTATACTATATGACATACTTTTAAATAACCACCAGTTTCATCATCATAACCATGATTACTTGGAGATCCTTGAATTGCATCGATTTTTTGTGCAGATAAACCAAGATACCAAATTTTGTTATAATTTAATATTTCCTCCTTTTCAAATGATGTTAATTTCTTGCCATATATATTTAATGCAGCTGAAATGGATTTAAATAAAATGAATAATAATAATAATAAGAAGAAGAAGAGGGTAAAATGTAGATAGAGTTTTGTTCCCATGAATTGAATGGTTGGGTCATGGAATATTCATTGATCTCCTGAATAAGATTATCAGTATAAACTTTCTCCATAGATATAACTCACAACGTGTACTGTCAACCTTGATGTGGATTGATTATTGTTGATCTTTACTTTGATTATATCTCTTATTGATTTGATTATTTGTACTTTTGTTGTTCATAAGAACAACAAAAGTGCCATGACGAAACCATTCAGCTCATAAAACAAAACTCCATTTAAGTTAACTATCAAAGATATAAATCTTCTTCACTATCTTAAAATGTAAAAAATCTATTATCGATTAACTGAAGGATATGTTTCTAACTTCAGTGAATTCACAACCATCATCCATTTCTTTAAAGGGACCGAAAGTTTCGGGTTCAGGGCCTGGATGCGTGGTCAATCATGTGCACTCATAAATGGATTCATACTAGGACAACATGGTCATCCAGTATTATTTAGGTCTTTATTAGGGGTTTAGCTTAGATCAGTTAGTGCTTTAAAATATGAAGATTCTACATGCTCTACAAATCCCTCAGTTTAATATTTATGTGTTACACACATTAATTATTGTAAAATAAACCTAGACAGATATAATATCAGGATATAAAATGATTGTAGATAGTTTGGTTAAACACTCTAGATTGACCACACTCCCCCGATAGCTGGAACACATCACATCAACTTTGACAAGTTGCCATAGATTACAATTTGATTCATAGAATTTTTAACAACATAAAAAGAACTGGGCAAAAATGGCATTGATCATTGTAGTGTGTGCTACTGATGTCGACAGATATAAGTAGTATGTAACATCAATTTAAAGTGGAATGTCTAGTGGGAGAAAGTTGAGAAGGGAATAAGAACAGAGAGCGATTGGCATGGAAATGAAGGAACATTGTTGTCTGAGACGATTGATTGACATTTTGGAAATGAAGTATTTACTGTATGGTTCTCAGATTCTACTAAGAGATTCTGTAATTTTTTTATTGGGCACTTTAAAAGACCTGACATACATGTCAATGATCACTATTCAGTGATCAATCCAGTGTGAATGCATTTCAGTCATACAGGAGGTCAGCCGCGACCCGGATAGCCCACTGATAACGTCTCTGATTGTGAACCTCGGTGACACGGGACCGAATCCGTCAGGGAGTATCACTTCCCTCAAGATTATAGGTACACATTGCTGACGAGTGCCAAGTAGCACAAAACTCGGTTTCAGGGTTTCCTCCAACCATCATCTTATCTCAACATAGTGCACGTAATGTCGAGTCACATTGCAATTTGATCGATAAGATTCGATCTGTACCAAGAAGGAACTGACATACATAATCATTGATCATCACCCAATGATCAATCAATAGTAAACTAAACTATTTAAACATGAAACTACATAAAAAATTCTATTCCTAGTTGGTTTGTTTTTTATTCTTCTTTTTTTTTGTTAGAAATCACATGGATACATCATGCAGGTTTAACAACATCATATAAAATTGAATATTGAAAAAACATTTTTTTTCTTGTTTTATTTGGTTGGAAAAATCTAGATGATCTAAACGTTTTTATATTGAATTTTGTATTAGTTGAATTAATTATGAAATTTCACTCGATATTGTTTGTATGAATCTACCCATTGATGTTTACGACCATAATTAATCAGTCTCTTATAGGTAATATTTGGCTATCAAAACTTAGTATGTAAGTGGATAACGCGATAGTGTTTGAAGTGAACGCTAGTCAGTTTGAGCCCAAGATGGAACGTAAATTCCGAGGTGCAGGTACATCCAGTTGAGGATTCCACTGCTAATCACTATCCATCTTTACATCTGATACTTGTGAATTAAGTCTATATCGAGGCGAAGGATGTACATATGTCAATAAGAGAGTGATCAATTTCAGGGTAGATTCAAGTAAACAACAATATCAAGTGAATTTAAAACTTCACCCCATTATTACAAGCAAATGGCTATCAATATTCAGTAACTAAGAGAATAACACGATGTCGTTTAAAGTAAACGGTACTGGAGTCGAGCCCCAGATGGAACAACAACTTCGAGGTGCAAGTACATCCATTTACTGAATTCCATCTGATAATAATCTATATTATTAACTTACTATGTGGTGTCATTGGTATATTAATTTTTCCATTATCATCTTGTTGTTTTATTTCATTTTGTTGTTGATTATTTAATTTTTGTGATTCAATTAATATTGATTTTTCTTTGAATTTATTCTTTATTACATTATCTGTACATAATTCATTATTACTATTATTAGTAGTATTATTAATAGTAGTATGATTAGTAGTATTTAAATGTACAATTAATTCACGATTTGTAATATCTTTAAATTGTATACCATTATCATAATCACCATGATGTGTTAATTGTTGACTATGTTGACGTCGTCTTGATGATGATAATGATGAGGGTGTATATTCATTATGATTATGATGATTGATTTTTAAAGAGAGATTATCCTTTGATTGTTGTATCAAATTAGATCCATTGATTGTTGTTGATGTTGTTGTTACGGTTGTGGTTGTTGTTGATGTTGTTGCTGGGGCTTTTTCATTGAAATGTAATTTAGTATCTGGGTATTTTTTTATAAAATTTTGTGTATTTTGAATAGATAATAATGATGATAATGATGTATCATTTGTATCGGATAATTGATTAAATTTAGATTTGATTGTTTTATTGAAATTATCCATTGAATCATTATTAGATTGTATTAGAGATTTGGTAGTTTTAACCTTATTATTATTATTATTATTATTAGTATTAGTAGTAGTAGTATTAGTAGTAGTAGTATTGTGTGTTGAAGAAATTCGATTTGAGCTTAGTAGTGAATTATCAATGGAAAATTTAGATTTGGCTTCAGGTAAACTAAAAATTTCAGTTTGTTCCATTGGTACCGTTTCGAATTGACAGTGTAACTTGAAACAAACACACACACACACAATAATGATAATAGATGTCATGAGTAAGGTTTAACTTTATAGTTTCAAATAAATTAAGTATTAAGTAGTTGTTATTATTAAAAATAATATATTTATTCGACTATGAGACCAAAAGTCCTGAGTTTGAGTCTCTTCAGTGATGGATCGTGAATGAACATTCATGAGAAGTCCAATAATAAAACGAATTGACCATTCAGTACTTTCACGTTTTTAATGATGGTCTAGCTTCACAATTAATTAATCACTGGTTCGTGATCAATGTCATCCGTGTCAACTCCTTGTTAGTTCAGATAAATACTATCGGTCGCGGCCGGGATAGCTCAGTGGCAACGTCTCTGATTGCGAACCTGGGTGACACGGGATCAAATCTGTTAGGGAGCACTACTTCCCTCAAGATTATAGGTACACCATGCTGACGAATGCCAAAAAGCACGAAACTCGGGTCAAGTATGTCCTCTTAACTACTTGCAACCACCATCTTATTGTCTCGTTCACATTGACTCAGGAATTTAACTATTAAAATAAATTATTTCTCCGAAGAAGTCGCTTTAATTGAGTTAAGAAACGTCAGAAAATTCAAAGATTTAATATTTTCCACTTATTGGAATAATACAAATACATTATTTTTAGTAATAATGATAATAGTTTTGTATTATAGCTCTACCATTTTACCGGGTAACAAGATTACGTAATAACTAAATCATGTCATAGTGATTATACAATAAAGTTGGGTGATTAAAAGAAAAAGGATCAGACTAATCAAAGTAATTATTCGAAAGACTAAACATACGGTACATTACATAATATGTAAGAAGAAACAACAAACTGTTTTAATGAAAGGTCGGTATTATAGTAGTTATGTAACAATTAGTAAAGACCGGTGTCAGGCAAGGTTGCTTACTCTCAACCTTTCTCTTTCTCCTGGTGATCGACTAGATCATGAAGACGTCAACATCTGAAGGGAAGGGAAGCACGGGATACAGTGGACATCTAGGATGCAGTTGGATGACCTAGACTTTGCAGATGATCTGGCTCTTCTATCGCACACACAACAACAAATGCCGGAGAAGACGACCAGTATTGCAGCAGCCTGAGCAGCAATAGGTCTCAATATACACAAAGGGAAAAGAAAGATTCTCCGATATAACACAGCATGCAACAATTCAATCACAATTGACGGAGAAACTTTGGAAGATGTAAAAACATTTACATATTTGGGCAGTATCATCGATGAACACGGTGGAACTGATGCGATGTGAAGGCACGCATCGGCAAAGCAAGAGCAGCATATTTACAACTGAAGAATATCTGGAACTCAAAACAATTGGCAACCAACACCAAAGTCAGAATTTTCAATACAAATGTGAAGACAGTTCTACTGTATGGGGCGGAAACCTGGAAAACTACGAAATCCATCATCCAAAAGATACAAGTGTTTATTAACAGTTGTCTACGCAAAACACTTCGGATCCGTTGGCCGGACACTATTAGGAACAACCTAGCGTAGGAGAGAACGAATCAGATCCCAGTGGAGGAAGAAATCAGGAAGAACAACTGGAAGTGGATAGGATACACATTGAGGAAAGCACCGAACTGCGTCACAAGACAAGCCCTCACATGGAATCCTCAAGGTCGAAGGAGGAGAGGAAGACCAAACAACACATTACGTGGAGAAACGGAGACAGACATGAGAAAAATGAACAAGAACTGGATGGAACTGGAAAAGAAGGCCCAGGACAGAGTGGGTTAGAGAATGCTGGTTGGCGGCCTATGCTCCATTGAGAGTAACAGTCGTAAGTAAGTAAGTAACAATCAATAAAGAAGAACATAGAAACCTTTATTTTTGTATCGGAAATAAAATGGTTAATTTTTAGATGCTCGATGAATGTTCAATCCTGTGGACAATTGAATATTATAGATATGAAGTTACCATTGGACTCTGTTTTGACAGAATTTCTTCTTGTAGAACTGAAAGATAGACCCCTTCTATTATGTCACTAAATTCGATGCAAAAAACAGTTGATATTTCTTATGTGTGGAACATTTGTGAATGAACGTAGTATTATCAGAAATGAGCTTTTGTGCATTTTATATAAGCTTAATAGTTGAGTTCATGAGTCAGTCGAAGCTAGACCACCATGGAAAACCTAGAAACACTGGACGACAGTTTCATCCTAGTACTGGATTCCTCAGCAGTGTGCATCCACTATCCTCCATGAGAGAGTCGAACTCACGAACTATCGGTCTAGCGGGCGAATGCTTAATCTCTAGACTACTGAGCTGATCAACATCCAATGGTGTTAATTTCCAAATTTAACCAATCCACGAAATTAAATCACTGTCCACCATTGTTTACAGTGAGTTACTATCTCTTAGATTACATTGATACCTAAACTGTTAATCAATATTTTTTCAAAGAATAACTTCAGTTGATATTGGTGCAGAGCCCTTACTTCGAGTGCTCAATTATTCAACTATTGAAAAGTCAATGACATTTCTATATAAAAAACACCACAAATAGCTTAAATCAATCGCTAAAAAGACATCAGTTCTCCAGTATTCGAATTTATGCCAGCTCTAATTCTAAAAAGACGTATTTAAATTCTATTTGTAGTTTAGTTAGTAATTAGTATTATGGTGTGTGCTACTGATGCCAACAGATACAAGTGGTATGTATCCACCAACAGAACGTGAAATGCCTGGCAACAGAAGGTTATGAAGATCAAAGAAAGAGAACAAGAACAGGGGGTGATTGGTGTGGAAACGAAACAACAATGAATTTTGACATTTTGCGGATGAGGAATTTACTGTATGGTTTTCAGGTTTTACTAAGACTTTCTGTAATTTTGTATTCAAATACATTTGATTATCCCCACTGGTGTTCTCATTCACCACAGTATAATTAGCTATTAATCTTCAGAAGTTACTAGGAGGGGGAAAGACTTCTTATGTTCTTTTCAGGAATAACCTTGGTACGCAATGGTGATACAAATAATAATGGTACATTTGTATTGAACAAGAACACAATCGGGGAGAACTAAAGACATTTTAACACTAAATTATAGAACATCTTAATAAAATTTGAGAATCATACAGCTAATACTTCATTCTGTAAAATGTCAATCAATTGTCTCAGACTTCAATGTTCCCTCGTTTCCACACAAACCATTTTTGTTCTTGTTCTCTTTGATCCTTTTAACCTTCGGCCACCAGATATTACACTTTGCATTAGGATACATACTACTTATATCTATTGACATCAGTAGCACACACACACCATATATTAATACCAATTAGTTGACTAAACATGAAACTAGTTAAATCATCTATTTTTACCTAAACCAATTTATGATAGACACCAAAAAAAAGTACCAAGAATATTTTTTCCATTGTCTAGAAAGATAGTAAATGTTGCATAATTAAATCATTCACCTTAGAGACTAACTTTTGTATATTTAATTAGACAGTAATACATAATAAGAAAAGATAGTTTGAAGACTTTTATTTCATTCAAACGTGTCAAACCATCATTACATTACTATAAAATTATTAATAATCAATAATTCATTGCTTATAGGTAGGTATATTTTTGATTTAGATCATGAACTGATTGATGTTAGACAACCATTGAAAACCTGGAAGAATTGAACAGCTGCTTCATTCTATTGTAGGACTCCTTAACAGTGTACATCCACAATCTTGCTCACGGGATCCGAAACGAGGGTCTTCCGTCTCCATAATCCTATATCGATAAACATATTCTTAATTGTCAATTAGTTTTAACAATCAGGGAAAGTGGACAAGTAGACAGTTTAGATTCTTTAATGAGTTTATTAATGTTCAAATAATGAAACATCATTAATTTTTCCCTTATAAAATACTACGAAATCAAAATGCCTAGAAGTACTATATGAATTTAACCAAAAGGATTCATTTATTTAATAATTGAAGTAAATCAATGATTTACATTGATACTGGAATCAATCGTTTCACTAAAGAGTGAACATTCTGATCCATAGCTCAACAGTATCAGTTTCAATCAACTAAATGTGTTGTGACATAAATTACTTGTGCATCACTATTACTTAAATCGAAGTATATTATTTATTAGTGTAGGATTAGATCGGATGAAAGGTAAAGGAGACGAAAACAAAACATGAAGTCAGTTGTTAACTGTCTGTTTGAGTTACAAGGGTAAGAAAACACTGTGTATCAATATTGGGGTTGTGGAGATTATTAAGTTTTTTGATTGAGATCATGAATCGAGTGATGTTAGACCACCGTTGGAAACCTGGAAGCACCGGACGGCCGTTTCGTCCTAGTATGGGACTCCTCACTAGTGCGCATCCACGATCCCTACTGGACCACTTAGCCGGTAAGTTAAGCGTTCGCGCGCGAAACTGAAGGCCCTGAGTTCGAATCCCGCGAGCGGGATCGTGTATGCGCACTCCTGAGGAGTCTCATACTGGGACGAAACGGCCGTCCGGTGCTTCCAGGTTTCCAACGGTGGTCTAACATCAGTCGATTCATGATCTCAATAAAAAAAGACTGTTTAGTTAGAATTGAGTTAAATGGTTGAAGATGTTAGATGATATGGCTAAGAATCAGTTGAAATTGCCTAGATATATTGAAAAGTTATTATCATTTACATCTTAAGTTCAAACATTTTACTCTTCCATTCTGTGTTTTGCAGCTTAATTCTTAATGTTTAATCCTCTGCAACATACTTTTATTTCTACTTCTTTGATATTCATTCTATTGAATAGTTCTTTGAAGAAACTCATTATGATAATGGTATTTTATGAAAATCGATTTAGTTTTTAAATTATCTTCTTCAAAGACTGATGTCATTTAACGTAGCAATAAAAAAACTAAAATACTGGATAGTTGTTTTGTTCTGGGTAAAGCACTCTTCAACAATGAACTTTTTTGACTTTATGTTTTATTACTTACTTACCCCTGTTGCTTCCAATGCAGCATAGGCCACCGACCAGTATTCTGCAGCACAATCTGTCCTGAGCATTCCCTTCTAGTTTCATCCAATTGTTGTTCATTTTTCTCATGTCTATCTCCATTTCTTGACGTGATGTGTTCTTTAGTCTTCCTCTTCTCCTCATTTGACCTTCAGGATTCCAAGTGATGGGGGTTTGTGTTGCGACACAGTTAGATGTTTTCCTCAATGTATATCATATCCACTTCCAGTTGTTCTTCCTGATTTCTTTGTCCGCTGGGATCTGGTTTGTTCTCTTCAATATTAGGTTGTTCCTGATCATGTCTGGCCAACGAATCCGAAGTATTTTAAGTGCAGACAACTGTTAATAAACACTTACATCTTGTAAATGATAGTATTCATAGTTCTCAATGTCCTCACTCCATACAGTAGGACACATATACATATATACAAACATTAAAAAAACAACAACTAATTCAGTCCCTAATAAACTTACCGTTTTATTTGATGATAAGTATTGATTAATCAATGGACAATGATTAACTATAGAACTAAATGACATCCCTTTTGATTGTTGTTGTTGTTGTTGTTGTTCTATTCTTCGTCTCCCAGTAATAAATGATTTTGTATGATGATTGAATGCTTTTTCACGAAACCAAAACCCCCCTCCAATTTTATTATGATTAGAATTCATTAAACCCATTTTACGTTTTAATTCTTGATCAGATTTCCAATTTTTCATTGTTAATAAATTCCAACTAGTTGATAATACTTCATCATATTTAGTACGATTTGAATTCATAGCAACTTTTGGTAACCAACACGTTGATTGAATAGAATCTTGACAACCATTATGATTATTATTAATTAATAGATCATTATTATTTATACATTGATCACGTTGACTATGACATGGATTACTTAGATCATCATCATCATCACCATCATCATCGTTATCATCATCATTATTACTACTACTTATACATATATCATGTTGTATAGTATGTGAATCATTTACATTGATTTCATTAAGTCCTATTAAAGGTGGAACTAATTTGGATATATGTTTTGTTGTAATATGATTAGTTGGTTGTTTAGTTGATGATATTAAATAATCTGATAGATTGTCAAGTGAACTATTCGTTGTAGTAATCGAAGAAGTTATAGTCGTACTAGTACTAGTAGTAGTAGTCGTCGTCGTCGCTTTTAACTTGTCATTTCGATCAATTTCATCATTAATAGATCGAGTTAATAATCGATTATGATTATTATTATTATTATTAGTAGTAGTAGTGATAGTAGTAGTAGTAGTACTAGTACTAATAGTAGTATGTAATACTTGTGATTTTGATGTATTCAAATCGGAATTTTGTATTAACAATGATTGTCTTTGATTTCGTTGATACGTTTGATGACGATGTTTTTGATGAAGACTACTATTACTATGATTATTACTATTATTATAATTTTCCAAAGTGTTATATTTTACAAATGAATTCTCTTGTCTATATGTTGGCAGCACATACTTATTTAATGATAAATTATCTTGTGAATGTAATCCCTGGATACATAAATAGAATCATACGAATCAAATATGAGGATTAAATATGTAAAAATGGTTGATGATTACTGTGTGTATATATAGTTTTAAGTATCCAAGATTACCAATAATACTCACATGTATCTATGTATGCATGTATGTATGTATGCATGTATGTATGCATGTATGTATGTATGTATGCGAATACATGCTATACATGCAGACATAGTTTCTTTCATAGCACTATTGAAAACAAACTAAAACTCCATGTTTTCTAAGAAAAGAAAAATCTTTATTATTATTATTCTTATTATTAATATCCAGTCATGTGAAACGACAAATGACAGGTGCTCATTTATTCATTAATTAGTCAAACACACACATACATACATAGTTACAAGTGTAATATTTAATAGTAGTTATATAAGTAGTATTTCTTATTTCAGTAGCAGTTGTAGTTGTTCATGTTTTTTTTAATCGCAATTAATCATGTATAGTCTAATAAAATCTAGACAATTTCTGAATTTAAATCATTGTAAGCTGTTTTAATGTAATTTAACTGAAAATAACATATTGAAATTATTTATCAGTCAAGAAATATAGATGAGAATGCATTCATATTTCACTATTTGATCATAGTTGTCTTTGAAACATTGTTCGTATATCCTGCAACCATCGAGTAAGTAGTGTAGTTGTTATGAAATGGATAGTAGGTAAGGATGACAAATCAGTTGATGAAGCAATGATGCTTCATCAGTTGAGATAGCTGGGACATGTGTTACGTATGCTCAACCACCGACTGTCCCGACTTGCGATGTTTTATGGTGTAGGAGTAGATTATGTCCTCATATTCAATCTTTGTTTTATATTTTATCACCACTGAAACAACTACTTCTATGAATCCGGTGTTTATCGTGTTTGTGCTAATGAGGTAGGATAACATGGACCAATCAGTATATGTGTGTGGTCCTACATTCTAGATGATTGACTGACTGACTGAGTTATAATGAGATAATTATGTTTCACTCATCTATACCTATCTAGGTAATAATAATTAATTACTATTACTATTATTATTATTAATAAGAGTTAATACTTTAGTCAACTTTGATTTTTGGCATAGCAACGTACTACAAATTAACAAAAAAAATTTTTTAAATTTTGGTATAATTATTATTAATTAATTAATTCTTTTTTTAAATAATAAAAGAACAGATTTCATAAGATTTAATAAATTCAATTAAACAAAAAAAAAAAAGAAAAATTAATTGTAACCAATTGGAATCAATAAGAGAAATGAACTTTCATCTTGATGGAATCAATACTGTCAGAAAAAAGTTAATCAACAAAGTGACAGAGTCTCACTTGTTCTCTTTTATAGATAGATAGATGTGTAGATAGATAGATAGATGAGTGGATAGATAGATAGATAGATAGATAGATAGATAGATAGATAGATAGATAGATAGATTGATAGATGAGTGGATAGATAGATAGATAGTTGTGTGGATAGATAGTTAGATAGTGGGTACAAATTTTCGGATTCCATCGATTTTTGAATATTAGCTGTTCTTCGAAATCATTAATATAAGACTACTTATGATATATTGAATAATAATGTCTTTTCATTAATCGTTGGCTGTATGTACACTTAATTTCATGATGCAATATCTTACTAAACTACTAACCAACTACTTATTACATCCTACGAACACAACTAGTGACTTACTATTGTATTCATGAACAAAGACTAATACAATTTAGTATAAAGAAGATGACTAAGCTGAAGATGAGGTGTTATTTCCATGTAGAATATTTTTCCTTTCTGATCAGTTACTTTTTATTTGAATTCAGAGTGTAAACTAATAATAGAATCCGAAAATAGTATTAGGAAGGAAGTTATCAATATCACGGAAACTAGTACAAATATACAATGAGTTAATTTGTTACATCATCTCAATAGAACAAGATGAAATCATCAAAGTGTATACCAATGTAATATTAAAAAGAATATCAGAATATAAAACTGGTTTAATATACACTTAACCATTGAAATTACACCACAATCTCCACGAAACCCCTTCTGATAATAATCAATATATGCTCACTAGTGACTGGCTTCAAGAGGTATATCCTGGAGTTATAGTGAGAATTAGTGACCAGTGGAGTTCAATCAGCTCTATTGTGAGATAGTAACTCACTGAAGACAATGGTGGATGTGGATTAGTTGAAGTTAGACAATAACACCATCAGATGCCGGCCAGCTCAGTGGTCTAATGGTTAGATGCTCGAGCGGGGGACCAGCAGGTCCTGGGTTAGAGTCTCGCAGGGGGCGAGGTCGTGGGTGCGCACTGCTGAGGAGTCCCATAATAGGACGAAACGGCTGTCCGGTGCTTACAGGTTTCCCATGGTGGTCTACCTTCAACTGACTCATGATCTTAACCATTGACATTCACTTATAATCATAGAACCTGGAGTCCATATTGTTTATTAAGGCACACATTTCATCATTTCTCTAAGTATCTTTTATTAAAACTTCAAGAAAACAAAAACAACGTAAGCAAATGATGCAATTGACAATGTATAACATTTATTCAATACTTACTAAACATTAGCTTAGTAGCGATCTACATTCTAACCGAGGCATTAAATATTATCGATTTATACCCTAGAGACGTCATGAGTTTTCTTTAAAAGATGGAAAAAATGGAAACTTTCAATATGTATGTATGATTTTGATTTCGACAAAGATGTAAATTATCGATTAACTTTGTAATAGAACGCAAACTCTAACAATTTTACGAACTAATGCAGTCTATTCCGTGTTAGGTTTGAGGTAATTATCCATCGAAGACAGTTGAAGATAGTCGCGTAATATCATGGATTGATTAAAGTTAAACATTAAAACTGTCAGATTTCGATTCAGTATTCTAGAAGCTAAGTGTTCACATATGAAACCGAAAGTTCTTTGTTCGAATTTTATGTGTACTGCTGAATGGCTTTATACTGGCATGAAGGGACTATTGAGTACTCACATGTTTTCAATATTCTTTTAACATTGAAACTATTTTAACAGACTTTTATTTGATATATTCTTATTATATAATTACTAAATAACTGAAGTACTATATGATTCAATATTCTGTATTATTGTAAACTTCCAAATGATCAATTAACAGCAACTATATGTTTTAGTTCATTTGATATTGCTTGTTTGAATCTTACCATTGTTGTATAGGACTGCAGTTGATCAGTGTTTTATTGACATATGTGTATCCTGTACGGATTGCCTTGATATAGACTTAATTCACAAGCATTATGTGCAAAGATGGATGATGACTATCAATGGAATCCAGGTTAAAGTGCGTTTCGTTCCATTTGGAATTCGTCAGCTGGATATACCTGCGTCTCACTGTTGATTTTCAATCTTTGACTGAAACTCAGTGCCGTTTGCTTCAAAGGCCATCGCGTTATCCACTTAGCTACCCTGTTGCACAAGCAAGTGGATATCAGTACTCAGTAGCTAAGTGGATAATGTGATAGTATTAGAAGCGGACAGTACTAGGCTCGAGTCCCAGGATGAACATTGACTCTGAGATGCAGGTATGTCAAGCTGATGAGTCCCAAAATAGGACGAAACACACATCCTGGATTCTACTGCTGGCCACTATCCATCTTTGCATATACGTTTTAGCAATTCAAAATTTTTACTAATCAAATACTTACCACTTGCTCGATTCACTGTCACTTCTGGTCTATATGTACATAACTATGATTTTCTATTTTATGTTACGGTTCAACCCACTATGTCTTTATATAAAACCATATATTCTTGGAATAGTAATAATAGCAATGATAGACGCTTGTCTTATATCTCTTATTCAGACTGAAGGTTGGTAATAAAAGGACCAATAGCGATTAAATATACGTTAGCTTCAACTCAAGGTTAATTATATCGGTCAGAATGTATATTATGTCAAGGCTTTGGATGTCAAACTATTGAATAATGCTAAACAAATGTTAACTAAGAAAGTTACTGTTAAGCACATTTATTAAAATTCTTCTTGTTAGAGATACTTAGCATTGTTTCCAGTTAATTTAACTAATTTAAATAATATCTATCCAAATTAGATCTTCGGTTCGATTCCCAGTCTGCAAGTTATGGATACGTATTATTGAAGAATCTTATACTAAGACGAAACTGCCATGAACTACTTCTAAATTTTCAATGATATTCTAACTTAGATCTATTAATGATTTCAAAAATTAACTGATTTACATATAACTAAAGATAATTCCATCTAATCTATTCATCTATGACAATGATCATAGATATAAGATTAGTAACAAGTAATATAGATCAATATCGTAGCTCAGTTATTTCGTGAGGGAGAGGTTGGAAGGAAGATAGGGATGGAATATGAACCGATATATTTTCACGAATGAAATCAATAATTTGCATACTTTCATATTATGATAATGTTTGTGTAATTGTAAATGATTAGAGAGAGAAAGAGAGAGAGAAGAAATTGCACATTTCTAAGGCTACTAGGTCACCTCATTACGTATTAGAAATATTGAATGAAAATTGTGAAAATGTTACATTTAAAGAGAACATAATAGACAGGCTATAAATAGATTCAGATATTGTATAGAGAGAAAAAGAAGTTTATCATTATGAGTAAATGGTTGAATGACCTGATTGTGTTAATATTCTTAGATGAATTTTAATTAGTCTTGGTCGGTTAATATAGATACTGACTAAATTGACACGAGATAACCATTTGGTTATGAATATTTCTTTTTAGATTAGATGAATTGTGGAAAGCATTGAAATCTATAAAGCTCCTTTCACTCTGGATTTGTGTCTTAATGTTAAAACCTCTGACGACATGAAACTCTGGAATTAGGTTTCGTGATATTTGCCACTCATCTTTAGAGAACTAATGCTCACTGGTGGTGGATTTGATCCCGTGTCACCTAGTGTTGCCAGTGACTTGAAATGTCAAGTCATTTAGGCTAGTGTCCACATTTCAACGTGGTCGAAGGAATTTGATCAGCACTAAGAAGGACATGACATATATGACATTTGTCATAACCCTGTGATCAATAAATTGTAGCATATAAGCCAGAGAAGCCACTATTATCAATTTTGATGGAGTTTTGTTGTGTGATCTGGATGGTTTGGTCGTGAAGCTTTCATCGTTCAGAAGAACGACATCGTTAGCTTTTACCTGAAGTTTGTGCTGATGATATCGTTCAAAGGAACGATGAAAGCTCCAGATCAGTAACAAAACTCTATCAAAATCAGCCATCTGAGCTATAAATCTTCTCCACCATCTCACTATAATCAATCTTGAGCAAATTAAAGGACAAAAAAATAGGAAGAAAAACTGAACATGTCCTACGCAGAAAACTAGTGTAAACATTACATCGAAGAAATATTGGTACCCTCTTCGACATCGTATCCGTGAAAATCAATTGCCTGTCTAACTATAAAATTCCGTTCATATATATTTAGGGAATTGTGTTTGGATATTCACCTAGAATAGAGACAACGCATAGAAGACCAGATTATTGTTAGGGACTTTACATTCAGGTCAATTAACATAACAAAATCGATCCAATATATCAACCTGTTAGAAAACCCAGTTCAAAAGCGGATAACAAATAAAGTAACTATGCACATGATGGTTAGACAAAAATAAACAACAATTAAGCAAAAGAAAGATCAACAGAACAAGGTTTCAGTCATATGTGGTAAAATTCATATAGTTCACTTCTTCATTCAATGAGATACTACCCAGGTGCCCAAACGGAAGCAAATAGTTTTCTTATGGGGAAGGAATACCCAGAGCCTTTGACGTGCAGGACTGATCCACATGGCAGTGGAGTAACGTAATAAGATGTAGTCCTATGGTAATTAGTGACCAACAATAGGTTTATACGCCATTTGTTCCTTCAGGATCCTGGAACCCATGTGCACCCTGTTTTGTAATCATGGCTTTCCAACTCTCCCAGGTAAATCCTCCGTATCCACCGACCTGGTTAAAGCGCCAGACATTCGCTTTTCACCCTCTCGATTTTGTAAACAACAATAATTCCGCGAGATGGCAGTGAGTAGGACTTCGTTGTCAGTGGTGATATGCACGTTAACATGTGAGAACATTTCGAGAGTGAGGGCTGACTCTCCCCACTCTCGGTCGTACTACGGTATTAGGAGGCAATCATATCCAGACATACACACCGTTACACGCACGTATATTCTCACATAAATGATCTGAGTGATAATAACGTCATCATGATAATATTTGTTTTGATTGCACTAACAAAATAGTTGATTTGTTCCACAATACTATTTCAATATGTATTAATTCAATTCTCTGAAAGCGGTCACTAACATTAAGTTCCATTGTCAGAAATCTAATATTTTTACTCATTTGAAGGAGACGATATAAAACATAAATTGTATTATTACTTTGCATTATTTGTAAATGTAATCAAATATCATCATGTTTGCCGAAATATTGATTCTCCAAACGAAATCCTTAGCGATTAACAGTAGAATTCATAACATACATTTCTTCATATTGAGAAAAGTAGGTTCAAGTCCAAGTGTGAAAATATTCACTGGAATGAAAAGATATTCAGTTGACGAAGTCCGCTTAGGACAAAACAGGCATATAGAAGATTATTATTGATAACTTTGATTATATATGTATGATATACCTGGATTATTGTGTTACTGTATTCCTCGTATTCAAAGCTTTCGATTGATGTATAAACTGTTGACTTGAACAAATGTAAGCCGTTTCAGCTATGTTATTGTTTTATGTTTTTTCAGGAATCGTGTTCATAAACGATTTTCATAAATTTATTTTTCAGTATAGGATTGTGGAGATTATTAAGTTTTTCATTGAGATCATGAACCGATTTATGTTAGACCAACATTGAAAACCTGGAAGAATTGGACGGCTGCTTCGTCGTATTGTAGGACTTCTCAGCAGTCCACATCCACGATCCCGCCCAAAGGATTCGAACACAGGGCCTTCGGTCTCGCGTTCGAACGCTTACCCTCTAGAACACTGAACCAGCATCCAACGGTGTTAATATCTGACCTCAACCAATCCACGAACTTCCACGACCATCTTCCATTCTACTAAGGTAGATACCTTTCTCAACCTGATACGGATTAGCTCTTCTGGTCACGGCTTCTCACTAGAAGTTCGAGAATTCCCTCACGAAGCTATTCACTAGTGGGCGCATGGTAATTATCAATATGGAGTTGTGAAGACAGGTGTATATCTCAATACAACAGAACATGGTCGCGCAATTTCGTGGATTAGTTCAGGTTGGATATTATCGTCGAGTGATGACGGTTCAATATCCTGGAGCTTAGGCGTTCGCGCGATAGGTCCCGGGTTCGAATCACGCGAGCGGGATCGTAGATGCACACTGCTGAGGATTCCCACAATAGGACGAAATGGCCACCCAGTGCCTTCAGGTTTACAATTGTCTTCTAACATCAATCAGTTCATAGTCTTAATCGGAAAATAAACTTATTTGCTTAGTGTTCTTTTAAATTAACAGTCCATAATAACAACAGACGTTTTACATTCTCATCTTTTTATGAACATATTAGATCAACACCTCTTCAAATCTATAATCATTTTTTTCAATATTTCCAAGCTTCAATAGAAACTACCATCTAATTGAATGGTAGTGTTCTCTTCACAATGTTATTTTCATCAATAGAAGTCAACATAGTCTAGTCATTCCTCGAATTTCTTCCCATGTTTCCTCAATTACATATAACAAATCCGTTGGTGTATTTATTGAACATAACATGTACTAAGATTAAATGCATAAATCATTCACTGAATCTTTACTTAACATAAATGCAAATGATTACACATATCATTAAAAGCAATCAATCTTTTTATCTATAAATTACAATAGTTTGCCTAATGATTGTAACATTACCCAGTAACGACTGTTTGTATGCATGAAATCCTGCTGTTTAACAATGAGTCAGTCAGCTACAATGTAGGACCAAGTTGCCATACTTCAAAATCCCGTTGTATAATATAGTTAATACAAGTCTCATATACCGATACACCAGAGTATACAACTAAAAGTAATTGAGATATAAAAAAAAAGAAGACATGCAAATACAAATTCGATTAACCGTAAAAACATAATCTCAGAGTAGTTATTTTAATATTCATGTGTTTTATCTGTTGATTGATAGTTTAACTATCGAATAAACTATACCATAGTGATTACATCATTGATTAATCAATAACTCTTATCATGTAAAAACAAATCAAATAAATTTTTACACGAAGTAGGAGTAGTATGGATAATAATGTTGGTTGGTAGTAGTAGTAGTAGTAGTAGTAGTAGTAGTAGTAGTAGTAGTAGTAGTAGTAGTAGTAGTAGTAGTAGTAGTAGTAGTAGTAGCAGTAGTAGTAGTAGTAGTAGTAGTGAAAATGGTATTGTGCTTTATGCTACTTATAAGAACAGATATAAGTAGTGTGTAGCAATAAATGAAATTGGAGTGTTTTTTTCAGTAAGAGATTGAAATAAAGAGATGAGGAAAGAAAAGAGAGAGAAATTAAGACAACAACAATATTGGATAAAATGATGGAGTGTTTAAAAGAAAAATGAATCGAGATGTGCGAATAATGTCTTAAATGTATGATTTTTATATTTGACAAAGTCATTGATTAGCGTTGCATGAAACAATAAGGTGTCACTCCTCACTAAGCTTTTTTTCACTATGGTAGTAGTAGTAGTAGTAGCACATTGAGGTGTAAAACTTCTGTTTAATTTATAAACAGGAAAGGAAAGTCAGTGTTCATCAATAGATGTTTGACAGAATCAGTATAATGACATTTTTTTTTGAAAATTTTCTGTTTTCAACCATATGAATGCGTAACTTGTTGTGATGGTAAAGAAGATTTGTAGCTCAGGCAACCGGGTTTGATGGAGTTTTGTTCTCTGAGCCGGATGGTTTGGCCATGAAGCTTTTATTCTTCCTCTGAACGACATCATTAGCACAAACTTCAGGTAGAAGCTGATGATGTCGTAGTTCTGAACGATGACCGCTCCACGACCAAACCATCCGGATCAAAGAACAAAACTCCATCAAAATGTAACTTGTTATGTTTTTTATTTTGACCCTGTGGGCGGTCGTAATTTCAGCATATTAAACAATGAATAGAATGAAATTTTAAGTGGTTTCTAAGAGTGTACTTATCAGTAACGTTTTAAATATCATGTCTATCAATTGAAACCATTCTTCAGTTTATTCAATAGATGAATACTGAATATTGAAGTGGAATTTTCAGTTAGGATTTCATGAAACATTCCAACATTCACCGTATTTCTATTTTTTTGTCCGTTGAGTAATACTACAGTATACATGTTCATAGTAGACATTTACAGATAACTCTGGATGTTCGATTGGAGGGCACTCTCGAAAATCACACTTCGAAATTCAGCATTCACCTTTTAAATGAACAGAAAATTTATTGAAAGGATTGGATAATTACACTTATTGAATATTAACAGTACTGAAGCTATGCTAAGTCATTTAAAGTTTTCTAAAACGTTACAATTCTGTAACTCTGATTTAAATATGACAAAAATAATAATCAAATCTTGTTTTCAAAATGAGTTTGATCAGGGGGGGGGAGGTAAAGGATATTTAGATATATACGAGTGACATTGAGATTCTAGAGACTTCATTATGTATATGAAGAAGTTTACTATTCAAGAATTAATGCGAAACCTCATCGTTTTACATTCAAGACCTCATGAAGGGAAAGAGTTCAGAATCTATCTATCATACGACGAGGATATAACATTTCAACTATTGAGTAAGAAAACAATAGTATCCATATCTAGCTTCAATAGATTCGTCATATTGTGTAACTATCTTCTAATATTGTTCGTGTCACATAGTTGAACTTCACTGAAACTCAGAAAATCTCCCAAGTGTGTATCTCACAAGCAGATGTCTCTTCCATTGCTGTATTTGTTTTTAGAATAGTTGGTTAGGCATCTAGTTCTATACCTTACTACGTTTAATAATCGTTGGAAAATTGTATTAATTTAATAGTTGAAATCAACAGTCGATATAAGCTAGACCATCATGGAAAACCTGGAAGCACCGGACGGTCATTTCATCCTAATGCGGGATTCCTCCGTAGTGCGCATCTACAACCACGAGCCAAAGAGACTCGACCCCAGGACCTCCGGGCTCGCTAGCGAACGCTTTACCTCTAGAGCACTGAGCCGGCATCCAACTGTACTGATGTCTAACTTTAAACAATCCACGATATTGCACCACTGTCCACCATTGCCTTTAGTGAGTAACTGCCTCACAACACTTATCACGTCTCTGTAATGTCGCTTCCAGGTTTTCAAGGCGGTCTAGCTTAAATCAACTCATGAATTCAACCATTAACTTTCTGTTATCAATCTAGTGTATTGTACCAGTTATAATGTTATCTTTAATATACAAGTGAAAACTTAATCTGACAATGTTCTTGTCTGATAAAAATATGTTTCTGAAGTAAATATTCAACTAATTTGAAAGATAAAAATCAAGCATGTGATGTACTTCTTACAACAACGTCCATACTTCACAGTCATAAGGATGTTTAAGATTACACTTGATCAGTCTCTTATTAGTATATGTATATATTGTGTGGATTGCTTCGATATTTCAGGTACATCCACTTGATGAGTCTCATATAGGACGTAACGTGTGTCATGGATTCCACTGCTATCCATCATCCAATTTTTCTTATAACACTTGTGAATTAACGCGATATCAAAGCGATCCGTAAAGGATGTACATATGCCGATAGAGGATGATTAATTGCAATTTTAAACATCAATGGTAAGTTTCAAACAAGCAATACAAAAAACATATTAAAACTTCACTCCATTTTACAAGCTAGTAGCGATCTGAAAGATAACTAAGTGGATAACATAATGGTGTTTAAAGTGAATGGTACTAGGTTCGAGTTCCGGAGTGAATATAAACTCATTGATGCAGGTACATCTAGTTGATGAGTCCGAAATAGAACGAAACGTCCGTCCTGGATTCGATTGTTAGCTACCGTCAATCATTACTTACAAGAATATGTAGTTAGATAAAGAGGCATTTCATAGATTAATCATTTATTATTATTATTATTATTATTATTATTAAACGTTATATTTGTTTCAGTCCATTTTTACAACACTTCAAAGTATCTTGATGAATCTAAATAAGATTGATACATTCAAATAACTTCTCTATGAACATATGAATTATCCAGAAGTGGAAAGTATTACACTTAAATATCATTGATATCCATTCAACTGTCCTTGTTTTTTATTCAGTATCATATTTCTATGATTGATGATTTAAACATGATAAATCAATTAACGTTTCAACGGAAGATGTTCCAATCTATTAAATGGTTTGTGCAACTTGATTGCCATAAAATAACTTGACACATTTAACATTGATCATTTTTCAGTAATCAGTTAATTGTAAATCGATCAATCATACATAAAAAAGATTAGTGATCATTTGATTAGATCAATTGTAGTGTCTTAGATTGTTAAATTGTATGACACAGCTAGCTATATATCCAACACGTAGTATTATTTCTCTTAAACTAACAGTTACAATATATCAACAGAGGTTTCCAATTGTTTATTTTCAACCACCAAACAAACTATTTCAGTGACAAAATACTTCTCAATATTGATCAACTTGAACCAGTCGAACACACATTAAAATAAAAAATCTTAAATTTCAACTTTATTATTATGCAATATTATTTAGTTAATTAATCCATAGAATTGTGTATTTATGATCTTGGATTCGTAAGAACACAAAAATAACTTGATATCTGAAGATAGTGGATTTGATACTTAGAAGAATATCGATTGTTCACTGTTATGAAGTTAGAAATTAATCAATAAAGAACTTTTTACGCAACCGTTTATTCATTGTCTGAGGTAGATATCTATCTCTACTCAACACGGATTAAACTCTACTAGTAATGACTTCTCAGTAGAACTCCAAGAAACACATCTTGAAGCCAATCAATAGTGAGTAGATGATGTTTATTATTAGAATGGAAGTTTTTTAGTAATTATAATAGTTGAATTCATGAGTAGATCTAAGCCAGGTTACTATTGAAAACCTTGAAGGACTAGACCAGCATGTTGTCCTAGTATAAGACATTAACACCGCCAGATACCGTATCAATGATGTGAATGTTAGGCGCTCACACGCGAGACCGATGATCCCGTATGCAGGATTTTAGGTACGCAATAGTGAGGAGTCCTATAATAAAAAAAAAACGTCCATACAATGATATCAAATCTTTAATGATGGCCGATTATAAATCGACTCATAAATTCGACTATTACAATTACTATATTCTCCACAAAATCAATTTCATGAATGTACTTGCAGTAACTCATAAAAAAGGAATCATCAATTATTAAACAAACATACAGAATACATTTAGACAAAGATTTTCTTCCGTCTATATCAAAACAAAAAAAAACGAACAAGCAAATCAATAACAATCATTATTGAGATGATGGACCGATTGATGTTAGACCACCATTGAAAACCTGGAGGCAGTAGACGGCCATTTCGTCCTTTTGTGCGCGTCCACGATGCCGTTTAAGAGATTTCAACACAGGAGCTATCGGTCTCGCGCTCAAACGCTTAATCTCTAGGTTACTGGGCCGGCATCCAACGGTGTTAATGCCTAACCTTAACCAATCCACGAGATCGCACGACCATTTTACATTGTACTGAGGTAGTGTTAGGTCCCGATGAACATAATGAATGGTAACTTTGGGATCCTTTTATAGACAAATACTATGCGTATATTTTGTAATGTATAATTGTTAAATAACTAAACTATTCATATTCATGTTCCTCTTATTATAAGCTTCATTTTGACCTACGAACTATTATTGTACGATTTATCATTCTTGAATTATGCCCTGTCTATCAATTACTATCTCCCTTATTCACAGTGATATTTGGCTAATTCTTGTACAAATGTGGCTTTCTATTTTATGGTACGTTGTAGTCTGTCTGGTTGATATATAATCTGATTATGGTTGAAATACATGATTCATATTGCAGAGGCTGGGATTGGTGTTCCGAACTTAACTGGCTGGGCTAGGTGGAAAGCAGGGCCAATCAGAACTCTAGACTGCTCGCACGTATTTTAAGCGTCTTTTGTCCGATCGATAATTCACTGCCCTCTAATTGGCAGCCACAAGATATAACAGGTAGATACGTATCTTTCTATCCAACACGAATTAGTTTCACTGATCACGGTTTCTCACTAGAACTCTGAGAATTTCCTCACGTAGTTAGTCACTAGTGAGCACATGGTCCAGTGCTTCCAGGTTATTTATTGTTGATCTAACATCAATCATTTCATGATCTCTATTGAAAAGTTTAGTCATCTTCATAACTCTATTCTGATAACAATCATTATATCATGTAACTAACGAATGAACTTACCGATAAGAAATAATGATTTGAATTAGTTAATTTATTCAAATTGATTACATCATCATATGAATTATTGATTGAATATTGATGAATATTTGAATATTTTTTAGATTTATAAATATGTTTAAGGAAATTATATCCATCATTTAATCGATTATGATGATTATGATTAATAGTACCATTATTATTATTAGTAGTAGTAGTAGTAGTATTGTTACTATGGTTACTATTATAATGTATATTATTTCGTACATGTATGATAGGTGATTGGCAATGAATAGATTTAGAATATCGATTTTTTAAATTTGAATTTTCAAACGATTCTTTACTTATATGATTACTATTATTATTATTATTATTAGTAGTAGTAGTAGTAGTAGTAGTAGTAGTAGTATTAGTAGTAGTAGTAATAGTAGTATTGGTAGTACAAGTATTGGTCGATGAAACACTTGAGCCGTAATTGTTCATTGAACGTAATTTAGATGGGATTGAATAGGTATCTATAGAAGTATTACTATGACTATTATTATTATTATTATTATGATATAAAATGTTATCCAATTTCAATGGATTCTGTTTTAAGAATTGATGATTTCTTTTATCATTTGTAACATTTAATAGATCGAATAATTTATTTTGTGATAAATAAACATTACGATATTTAGATTTATTATGGTTATATGGTTTATCAATAAGATAATAATAATTAGTAGTAGTAGTAGTAGTATTGTTATTAGTAGTAAATAGATCATATAAATGTTTAGTATGATAATTGTAATCTCTTTCAGATGAGATACTGTGTGATTGTTGTGAAGGTGGTTGTTGCTGTGGTGCTTTACCTCTTGGAGATACATGTCTTAAAGACATGATCGGCATATATAGGTGGGCTTCAGTATATATGTATGTATATATGTATGTATGTATATATATATATATATACAAATATTTATTAAAATCAGTAGTATATTATTCAATATTGAAATGAACGGTTGATTTCATCGGATTCGAACAATAAATAAATAAAGGAAAAACATGTATATAGATACATAATTGTATCTATGGTACTCGTTTAATAAAGTTATATATTACTTAAATAAGACACTGTATAAATGAATGAATGAATGAATGAAAAAGAAAAAATTGAACTTTGAACAACTTTCTAATCAAAATTCATGTAACTATTTTGCATAAATAAAGAAACAAAATAAAATTGATTCTAGTTCAATGATAAGTAGGATCAAACCAATAGAAAGGACTCATCTATTCATAGATAGAGATATAGATATAGATAGAGATAGAGATAGAGATAGAGATAAACACACTCACCCTATAAATTTATTTATCAATGGTGCATTATTAGTTCATAGGAATTGTTTATTTCATAATGATAATAATAATAACAACTATTGTCAATTCTTTTGTTTGTTTTTATTTGAGGTTGTTTGTTTGTTTGTTTGTTTGTTTGTTTGTTTGTTTGTTTGTTTGTTTGTTTGTTTACTCAATGATATATTTGTTTATATAGATATTGTATAGATAGATCATTAATCTAAAGTTTGTACTAAATGAATCAGTGAATCAGTGCAATAGACAATTGTGTTTAAATTTTTCTTTATATGTTATTTTCACTTTTGTTTTATTGAATATAATAATAAATTATAAGAGATTGAAAATTTCAACGAATTCACGAAATTGTACAACCATTTTCCATTGTACTGAGGTAGATAGTTATCTACACAACTATATGTTGATAATTATTATGTGCTCATTAGTGACTAGATTCGTGAGAGAATTCTCAGAGTTCTAGTAAGAAACCGTGATCAGTGGAACTGATCCATGTTGGATAGAGAGATAGGTATCTACCTTAGTACAATGGGAGATGATTCCGCAATTTCGTGGATTAGTTGAGGTCAGAAATGAACACGGTTGGATACTGGCTCAGTGGCCTAGAGATTAAGCCTTTGCGCGTGAGACTGAAGGCCCTATATTCGAATCTCGTGTGGCGGGATCGTGGATGTTCACTTCTGTGGATTCACACGAAAGGACGAAACGGCCGTCTAGTGCCGTTGTGTTGTTTACTCAATGATATATTTGTTTGTATAGACAGATCCCTAATCTATAGAATCTTATCATGTTTTCTAAAGTTTATACTAAATGAAGTTAAATCGGTGCAATAAACAATTGTATTTAAGTTTTCTTTGTGTGTTGTATTAACTTTCGATTCAATTACTTAATAATATGGGCGAAACTATAATTTATGAATGAACCAATCAGATATAAGATAAAAGCTCTCAGATTTTGGCGCGAAATTCATCTATTCATTTGGATAGATAGAGTTTTGACATCATTGCAGATGTCTATTCGCAATGAAAACCCGAAATCTAATTTCTAATCCTAGCCATCAACTGTAAATCATAATTCTAATTCTTCATACAGGTTTATAACCCTCATTTCGTTCTGGTTATTAGCTGGACACTCTCAAAGCCAGTCTGGCATCTCTCAAAGGTCGTCCATAAATTATAGTCTCACCAATAATTAGTTATAAGAGAGTGAACATCTAAATGCCGAAACTACTATACAACAAACAATTTAAATATGAGTTTCAATAGTTTATTTCAAGTAATGATCTGTTTATTAGACAATTATTGTTAACTAGGAAGTAGTGGATAGCTGTTTCGTTCCAGACATGTAGTTTCTTATTAGCGTGACTCTATGATATCACCAGACTGTCAGTCTCGATGCGAGTGCATCTGCGGTTGGTGATTAATTGGTGCGCGCAATCATCTCTTATTTCCCATAGTGAATAAATGTCTCACACCTGATATTTGTGTAAGCCGTTAAGTGATAATCAAATAGTCAAGTACTTTTTCTCATCCTAACAAAAATCATTTGCTCCATTTTGTCTGACTATAAAGAATTCCTAAGGTTTAATGAGAAGTTGTAACTAAGTAGGTTTAAAGATTTTCTGAATGAAATAGTTATCACCGACAACAATCGATGACGGTAGCACGATGTCATGAATCAATTTGAATTTGAAAATACGAGACAATAGATTTTAACTAAATAATATCCAAGTAACTAGTCATGGTCAATGCCCTCTTATCCTTAAAAGGTGACGAATATGCACATTGTCGAAGATTCTATTACGAAAAGAAAAGATAATACTAAGTGGTTGTAAGTAACTGGACCAAAGTTTCATGCTAGTTAACACTCGTCTGAGAAGAATTCCTCTGGGAATAGTAAATTTCAAATACATCAGTTATATATGAGGTCACTTGTGGTCCAGAACACAAACTGAGAGCTGGATGACCCTTATATGAATTCCACAAAGTGTGAATTATATTGTTGGACACTAACTAGTAGTAAACATTTCTTACCAACTATCTTTCAACCACCTAACATTTAAACATAGTGCACGCGATATCCAGTCATTTAGATTATTGGCCACATTTCACAGTGGGCTGTTACTGATAGTGTCTGGCGAATGGATCTGAAGTATTTTACGTGCAGACGACTCTTAATAAAGACCAGTATCTTCTGGATGATGATTTTCGTAGTTCTCTAGGTTTTCGACCTATACAGTAGAACTGTTTTGACATTTGTATTGAAGATTGGGACACAGAGTTGTTTTGAGTTCCAGATGTCGTTCAGTTGTAGATATGCTGCTCTTACTTTTTCGATCCGCGCTATCACATCTGCATCAGATCCGCCGTGTTCGTCAATGATGCTGCCCAGATATGCAAAGGTTACTACATCCTTCAAATCTTCTCCATCAAGTGTGACTGGATTTATGCATGCTGTGTTGTATCGGAGAATGTTGCTTTACCATTTGTGTATGTTGAGACATTCTGCTCCTGAGGCTGCTGCTACACTGGCCGTCTTCTCCTGCATTTCTTGTTGCGTGTATGATAAAAGAGCCAACTCATCTGCGAAGTCCAGAACGTCCAGCTGCGTGGTACGTGTCCACTGTATCCCATGTTTCCTTTCAGATGTTGGGCGTCGTGGCGTCAGCCTGTAATCTAGCTACTTGGAGTCCAGTGTGCGGTGTTTCGTAGGACTTAAAGTTCTGGCATATGGGTACTCACGTTGATCGGGTGTCCACGCTAAGCATAACGACGATATGGATGATCTGTTGGAGGGCGAGCTGAAACCATACAATACCCTTTATAAAAATATTTTAAGAATCGATAAAGTAAGTATATCTACTGATGAAATGATTATGATTATTAAATAACAAAATCATTAAACAATATAAACTTATTCATTAAATTTAGTACAAACTATTGATCCGAGGGACAAATAGACAAATAACCTTCTTATTTATGTACCAGCATTTCACAGCATGAAAGTTGTTTTACACATTTTTTTTCTCTTTGTAAATTTGTACATCATTAGTTATTCTAAATAGTCCCTAGTTCTAATAGGCTTATTGAGAATAAAAGTGAATAGATATAAATCAAATTCAACTCTTAATCTAGTTCTCAGATGATGATGTTACAAGAAGGAGAAGAAGAAGAAGGAGAAGGATTGAATATACCTAGGAATAGCTTCACAATATGCTCTTATTTCAAGAAATCATCTATTTATACAGATAACTTGATTAAATTCAAGCTGAAACAATGATGGATAGTGGCGGGCAGTGGAATCCATTTTGAAGCACGTTTCGCCTTATTAGGGACTTGTCAACTTGATGTAACTGCATCCCAGAATTGATGTTCACTTTGGGACTCAAATCCAGTACTGTTCGCTTCAAACGCTACTTAGCTACTGAGTCCTGATAGCCACCTGCTTATGCAATGGGGTAAAGTCTAGATTCACTTGATGTTATTTTACTTGTATCTTCCTATTGTTAATTTGGACTACAATTGATCAGTCTCGTGTTGATATATCTGCGTCCTGTGAGGATTGCCTAAATAGGACGAAACGCCCTTCAAACTGGACTCCTCTGCTAGCCATTATCCATCTTTTCTTAAAAATGCTTGTGGCTTAAGACTATATTAAGTCAATCCTCACAGGATGCACATATGCCAACATGAGAGTGATCAAGTGCAGTCCTAAATAACAATGGGAAGATACAAGTAAAACAACACTAAGTGAATTCAATCTGAAACAGTTTGAATTATATGATTGTTGATATTTTTGACTGAAATCTAATCAGTCTTAGTGGATATATGTGCATCATTTGTGGATTGTCTTGATATAGACCGGATATAGTCTTGGAGGCGACATCAACTATGCGATGCAGGTATACCTAGCTGATGATTCCCAAATAGAACGAAACAAATATCTTGTATTCAACTGTTAGACTCGTTTCATCTATGCTCTATCAACACAAGTGAAGTAAAGGTAGAAGACGAGCATATCATTAATTGCTTAATCTCCCTTTAAACGCTTGTTTATTTATCGATTATGTTCATATTGGTTCATATTGGTATATAGTTATCAACTTAGCTCGCATTAATGAATAACAGAATTAAAATAAGTCAAATACAAGAAAGAATTTCGAATATGTATATTTTATAAAATCATTGATCCAGGCAAACAATCAAAGAAACGAAGCGAAACGAAATGACGAGTGATGGAGAAGGCATATGAACCAACTTTGTTTTAACAAAGCGTTAATCGAACAGAAATAAGATACAAACATTTGATGAATAGAATAAGAGGTGTATACACATACGCTCATATAAAAACAGTCAAGGTTGATAGACAAATAGTTAACAAAGGCAAAATTTGACTCAAGAAGAATGAATAAATTGGCCTATCCGAAAGCTAAAATGAGTTATGTAGGCATAATATGGTTACCGACACTACAGGTTAAATAAATGAAAACATCACAATCAATTAAATTGAATGAATTATATACAACTCAAAATGAATTCGTTTCCATCTAATGACCAGTGAATATGAACATTGGAAAAACTTCATATCAAGTGTTCTTCTGGCCATTGAAGGAACAATAAAAGACTGCCATCTGATTATCCAAATAATTGAATGTGTACAAAGTTTTAACTGAATTACAGAAAACCGTATACAACTGAGTCAAGCTAGAATATCAAGTATTGACAAATATCAAATACACATGATTCACACAATAATTATAGATGTTAGTAAAAGGGATAGAGATATTTATTGTTACAAGTAAAAAGAAATGTAATCAGACTTTTGAAGTAGGTCAATTGGATAGTCGTTACAATGTGTGGTGAAAATGTTTGAAAATGATTTACACTACTAACAATAAATCAGTAGTAAGTATGAATAAACAAAAGGGTTTACACCAAAGAAACCAAATCAAGTGGTCATCTCGTGAATTTGTTGTCTAGTGATTTATTGTTAGCCCACAATATCATCAAGTAATTTAAATAATAAGCCTCCATTTTCGTTCTAGGGAAAAGTATCAACACATAATCTTTGTAGAACTAAGCTTCTCAATTATTCCATAAACTTTAAATCAGCTTCTTCTAATGGCTTTATTTGTGAATAGATGTCTTTGCAGATTCTATTGTTCTCACATGTGACTTTGTCTGTTTCTTTGTTTAATCAGCTGTCCATTAGATCTTTGGAGGAAACTTTGTTGATCGTTCTCTTATGGTTCGATAATTTAGTTTATATCGACATGTCGGCTTGGATGAAATGATTATAGATTATGTACTTGAACATGTATGTGAAAGGAGTGTTCACTTTTTAGATGGTGTTGCATTCTTATTTTCGATCATATGATCAATAAATGTGACTCCATATCTTTTGGACACGTAGCCTGGCCGAGAATAAACCATGTTCCAATATGGTCTGATGTTAATAAACATAAGTTCCTAACACATTTAGCATTGAATCTAATACACTAGTTTAAACAGATCATATGATGAGTTACAGTCTTATGTATGCTTATGTATCATCTGAGTAATAATTCTGAAACATAATGACATTAAGACATAGACGTTTGTTTGGTTTCAGTTGGTTAAACATCTGTTGAGCTACACGGCTGTTGGTGTTTTGAGTATGACACACCGGATTTCACAACTTACAAGTACTTGATGTATTAAAGTGCTATTGTAGGTATAAGTTGCCATTTTCAAATCATATGTATTCAGTATTACAGGTTGAAATCAATCTTCACTTCTGAATTGATCAAAACTGAGAAACTTATTTTGTTACTCATAAAACTGTGAGAAAACACTAAGCTACTTAATTATTATAAGCAAAATGGAAATTTATATCAAATTATTGATTAAGATCTTGAACCGATTAATGTTAGACCATCGTTGAAAACCTAGAAGAACTGGACGACCGTTTCGTCCTATTGCGGGACTCATCACCAGCGCGCATCCGTGATCCCGCTCGTGAGATCCTAACCCAGGACCTTCAGCCTCGCGCGCGGACGCGTACCATCTTCCGTTGTACTGAGGTAGATAGTCGTGAGATTTCGTGGATTGTTTGAGGTAGGACATTAACACCGTTGGATGCCGGCCGGCTCAGTTATCTAGATTTTAGGCGTTCGCGCGCGAGACTGAAGACCCTGGGTAGGAATCCCGCCAGCGGGATAGTAGATGCGCACTGCTGAAGAGTCCCACGATAGGACGAAACGTCTGTCCATTGCTTCCAGGTTTCCAATGGTTGACTAACATTAACTGCTTTATGATCTCAATCAAAAACAATCAATTTTAGTTTAAAACATGAAAATTTGAAGAATAATCTCAACGCCATGCATTATAGTCCTTTTGAACAGTATACACTCTGGTCAAGCTTATTACAGAAAGTCAGATATGGTAAATTTGTATCAGAAAATTACATGTTCTTCTGTCGGCAGGGTCACCGCAAACTCCATCGATACATATTATTCAACATTAGTTAGTAGATCAAATAAAATCGATTACAACTCGATGATCAGACAATATTTTGATATCTCAATCCTGGATAAGGTTAGTCTTGACAAGAAGACTTTACAATAATATTTAGCTATGAGGACATATATCATGAAGACCATTAGTTCTCTAAGGATTACAGATAGAATTACTGATGTGTGACAATTTAACACAAGACCATAGTTCTCTGACTGACTTGTCTTTTAAAGCAGTAAAATATAGTCTAAATCATATTGCTATACAGTCAGTTATCAATAGAACAGGGTATTCACCTTACATTTTATCAAATCAACATTATACTAACATAATGCAATCAGCTTCAACAATAATAAAAACCAATATGTTTACTTTACACAATTAGATAAATATATCATAAAATGGATTAATCCTTTGGGACGGCTTCCGAGAACTACAACAGAGGCCTTAGAAGAGACGAACAGTAACAACCAATCAGAACGCATTAGAGCTTTCCAGAATATCAAAGTGGAATGCAACTAATCAACAGTAGCATAACATGCCTCTTTACGGATTGGCTGAAATAATATTTTGATACAACAAATGCTAATATCTATAAATATTCATGATTTTCTGTACGTCTTGATTCTTGTCCAACAAGCACTTTCTCTAGTCTTCTTCTATTTTCTTATTTGCAACTTGGAGGCTTCTAGAGTTCGAGTGCTCAAGTCACACGTGATATATTACAAATCTAAGTTCTAGATATAACATCATCAAACAAACACCCTTTAAATATTTCTATACTGATTGATAACTGGAAACCACAATTTAGATATACATGAATTAGAATTGATTTTTTATCAGTTTTGAAGTTTATTGATTGAGTGAACTGTTTCTATGACCATAGGCACACAATCACTATGGTTAGGTAAGTTGCTGAATGTCAGCATTCATTATAATATTCAGAGTGACTGTAGTGCTTTCAAGGTTTTTAGCCTCTATGTGATTATTATGCACAACAGGCGCAATGATAATCACAAATGAATGTATACTTATGAAGATCATTAGTTCGGTCTATCTGTTGTTTTGATGACATTTTTTAACTACTGGTTGCTTTCTGTGTTTCTACCACACATACGCGGGATTATTAGTGTTGTAATCGTTTATACTTTTCATAATGTCTTTTTTTAATCAAAGTCGTTATTAATGTTATGTTTGCTACTCGATTAACGCAGAATACAGTATACAACTAACGGCACTCGAATGTATAGAACCATACAGTCACAAGTCAGAAGAATCAAAATAAACAGAAAATCATGGGTATTTATAGATATTATTGTTCGTTATGTTATTAACAATATAATTAGGCATGTTATGCTACTGTCCAACAGTAGCATACCACGTTCATATTCTAGAAAGAGCCATCACGTTCTGATTAGATGGAAACTCTTCAGATGTTTAGGGGCCTCTGGAGTCTCCGTCGTGCTTCTCGGGAGTCGTCCCAACAATTTGTCTCATTTTTTCTATGCCACTTTTTTATATACATAATTTTCATGCTTAAATAATGGTTCATTCATTTTGTTAATTATATTTTGACTAGTCCCCAAATCATTCATAGAAATAAACTGATAGGAACCTAATTTTCTATGAGGTATTTCACTAACTGTTGTCCATTTCCTAGAAGAGTGTAAAATGACTACTGTCAATTTGACTCAATTCATAGAAAACCAACATTATCATACTTTAAAAATAGTGAATGTGTGAAATTAACTATCATTTCCTTAGTGTTTAATAAAGATGCATTTTATGGCATTTTCCAATTTTATGATGGCATTCATGAATCAATTAATGTTAGACCGTTCTATCCTAGTATGGGACTTCCTAGAAGTGCGTACCCACTACCTTGCACGTGGGACTTGAACCCGACGGCCTGGCGCGCGAACGCTTAAACTACAGACCATAAAAGAACATGATTTTCATTAAGGATTTAATTCTAATCATCTACATACATTCTTTATCACTGTAGTGTATCCTAACTTGAAATTATAAATGTAGTGTGGAGTGTACTACCGATGTCAACAGCGAATGTCATTTAAGTTGGAGAAAATATTCCACAATTTTTCTATGTACATAAAAACAACCAGAGCATATCATGAAAGTGATGTCTAGTAATGAGTGTGAAATGTGGATAAACAGGTACTTGGCCGAAGGACTATTAAATATGTAATTACTTTTCCTGTTATTGATTTCTACAGTGGACTCACTAAGAGTAACCGCTTGTAGTTGTATTGAATTAAGTATTTTTTTAGTCTTTATTTTAGTCCTGTTTTCTGGGTCGTAAATCCTAAATCTGTTATAACATGATTAGTCTTACTATCATATCAACGTATTATTGTAGTATACGTGAGAGTGAAAAAAATACTTTAAACCATCCGTTATGTTTTGCTGTGTGCTACTGATGTCGACACATATAAGTAGTATCTATCATCAGTCAAAAGTGAAATGTCTGGCGGTAGAAGATGAACAAGATCAAATCGAAAAGAACGAGAACAGAGAATGATTAGTATAGAAATGAAACAACAATCCCGTTTGATAGAAATTGATTGACATTCTGTAATGTTGTGATGAACTACATTTGATTGTCCCCATCGGTATTCTCATTCACTACACTATCAAACATTAACTTAAATTCTTCCCTTAGAATCGTAATTACTCTTGTCCCTAATAACTATCGATCGATATGAAGTCAAATCTCAGGGTTATTTATCAATGAAAGTATACTCTGATTTACACTTAAAATCAACCTCTGATTCTTTCCCTTTTTTGTGTAGTACAAATATAAGTTTATCTTGACAACAAATAACCAATCAATCAATCAATCGATCAATCAATCAATCAGTCAATCATTAAGAAGAGATTCAATCTGTGAATAATACACTTTATACATAAATTTTTCAATCATATTTTATATTGGTACCATTTTAAGAAGGTGTATTTTATTTTAGGTAAGTCTGTCAATATGATTAAGAATTGTTATGATTTAGTTATCTAACCTAAACCACTATTGAAAACCTTCAAGCGTTGGATGGCAGCTTCGTTCTGATAGTATGAGATACCTCAGCAGAGTATGAATCCACGATTCTGCACCAGGGACTCGAACCCAGAACTTTCAGTCTGTCGACATAAGTATATATATATATATATACATATATATATACACCACAAAACTAGTAACAAGATTCACTTGATGTTGGTTGTTTGCTTATATGTTGCCATTGTAAAGGAATTCCTGACAGTAAGAAAGATAATCTGAAAAGAATGAATGAATTCATGGAACAAAAAATGTATAGGTAAATTTTAAAACTCAGTATTTAAAAGTAGCCCAGTGCCACCGATTCTGACCAGATCGTGTTGTTCAATGTCTACAACCACTAGGTAACAATAGTTAGTTGTACTTCGACAAGGCAGTCTACACATACTAGACTTGGACTTAGTCTAATGAACAATGATCGATGGTTGATTACGACTATTTGGAATTTCATAACACTATGATGTTATCTTGACTGGCAATGTGACATTTAAACTTGGATTAGAAAATGCCAACATCACTAGTGACAAGATAATATGATACTGATCAATAGATGTACAAATCTCAGTCTTACAGAGAATGTTACTACATGCCTGAACAACTCACCAACCATGACAGTGAATCCTAAAACATTACCGTTCCCATCAGAAACTACTGATTAATTTTCAGTAGTTTGAAGGAAAAGCGAAAAATAGAGGTTTATATGATGCTCGTTGTAAATTGTATTTTGATTAAATTAAACTTTATACATTTCGCTGATGAAATACAGATCAATAAAATGAAATACAATTTGACATAAGTCGAGAATACGATATCCGATGTGATATTGATTACTTTCTAAAGACCAAGTGAATTGGTTATAACAGGACTTCTTAACTGGATACAATAAACAATTTTGTTAGAGTTTTGTTGTCTGAAGTGGATAGTTTGGTTGTGGAGCTTTCATCGTTCTTCTTCTGAACGACATCATCAGCACAAGTTTCAGATAGAATTTAAGTGTTTGAATTTCTCTACATTTGGTTCACAGTTTGTCTTGTAGACTTCCAAGTTGATTGGTTATTGTTCACTTTTAATCTGTCATTGTTTACTTCTTTATTTTGGTTGTATATCCCATTGGTTTGACCACAAACCATCCAGCTCAGAGAACTTCATTTCATCAAAATGATCCACGTGAGCTACAAATTTTCTCCATTATCTCACAATACTTAATGTAGATAAACAATTGTGACCAGTTCAGGATTAAAATCTTGATTCCTAGTATTCTAATCACTATAGAGAAATAGTTCATATATTTACGTGTTTACATTTTAGATCAATGATCTTTTCTCGCGCCAACTATTCATATGTATTTTATCAAATACACTTACTTTTAAAGCATTTTCATTAGAATGGGGGTTTTTGGATATTGTAGTAATTCTAGTAGTTGAATTCATGAATTGAAGTTAAACGGTCGCGTGCTAGGGAGAAGGTACTGGGTTCGAGTCCTGTGTTCAGGATCGTGGATGTGCACTGTCGAGGAATCTCATACTGCCAGAACGAGACGGCCATCCAGTGCTTCCATGTTTTCAATGGTGGTTTAGCTTATACCGACTAGTGAATTCGACCTTTAAAACGCTTGTCGAAGCAAAATAATATTCAATTTACATGTATGAAACATGAGTGATGGTTGATCCAATCAACGAATGTCCGTAACGTCACCTACGTGATTACATTATATTTGGTAATAATGCTTGAAAAGAACTTGTTATGTATTAGCTCAAACATTCACAGCAATATGTAACTACAGTGTGACGGCAGAATCAAAACCCGGAAATTTTACATCAGTTAGTAAACATGATGCGTTTCAATCAACTTGAAATATTGAACAGTGCTGAGCTGATGTGATTGATGAAATATTGTCTATCTCCGTCAGTTACAGCTTCCTAAAAGAATTTCAATATAACTAACTTCAGTTTACAAACTATATCAATCATTCCGCTCAGTTTAATATTCATCTCACATTAGCATGATATTCATTGTTACGAGGTAATCTGTAGTGTGTCTAACAAACAGCTTTCAATTTTATAGTCAAGTTGTAAATTGCAGTGTCGACTACTATTATGTCAGCTCCACATAGCTTATTCCGGTTTCCGGATAAGCCAGTTTATTCATCATTCCTCTTGAGTCATATTTTGACCTTTTCAATTATTCGCTTATCAACTTTCACTGTATTCATGTGTATACACTTTTCATTCTATTCATCACATGTATGCAACTTGATTTTGAACTGACTATCAGTATCGATTGACGCCTGACGAAATGGAGTTGACTCACACATCATCTTCACTGCACGTCATTTCGCTTCGCTCTCTTCTCTTCGTTCTCTTTTCTTCGATTTCTTCGCTTCGTCCCTCTGATTGTTCGTCCAGATCATTGAGTGTACAAAGTATACGTATTCAAACATCGATTTTCATATTTGGTTTATTTAATTCCGTTATTCACTAACGTGAGTTAAGTCAATGATTATACAGGAGGATTAGTGACGTGTATAATTCAATAGCGATCAGATCCGGTTTAATTGGGGTGAGATTAATAGCCATTAAATATTAAATATTGCTCGCATCTGTTGGTATCGCCCGGTAGGTCATAGTGATGTTAAACACAGATTATTACTGATTGATGGTAAATCACTTGACGAGGTTGTGGGTATTCATCGAATGAGATGGTTTGGTCACGTGTTATGTATGCCTGAGCACTGATCACCACGAAGCGCGATGATGACTAGTGTTGTAAATGGTTGGATGAAAGTTAGGGTTGGCCAAACTAAAATGTTACATCAGTTCTTGAAGTCATTAACTTCTAGTCTGAGCCATGTTGGTAGATGCAGACTAATTGGTAGGGGGCCGCGTGACTATCGTAACCAATGGTTGGAGACTCTTGGTGACAGCTCAGAATCGATCACAATGGCATAGGTGTATACAGTCTCTTTATTCCCTTAAACTATGAGACTAAACTGGCTTCATATCTTTCTTTCTACCAACTAATTCTTTCATCCTTTACTATGTCCTTACATGCAATCTTCTTGTGCTGATGGGGTATGACAACTTGGACCGATGCACATATGTGCCTGGTCCTACGTTGTAACTGACTGACTGACCATTAAAAATTCTGTGTATTAAACAAATACATATGCATAAAAATCTTTCATTCAATCATTCCATTTTGATTTCCTTCTTCTTCTTTTCTTTTCTTCTTTTTCTTCTTCCTAACTTAGGTACTTTTCAACTATTTTGTTCAATCAATTACTCTTTCTAATTAATACAAGCAATATGTAATCAATCAACAGAACTGTTTTCATGGCTACATGATGAAGGGTGATGCTATGAATGTCAAGAAAATTCTAATTGTAATTCAACTATGTATTATTTGATATTATAAAGTATGTTATTTGACTTATTGTTTTTCTGGTTAGCGTTTTTGTTTTCAGCGGGTTAGATTTCTATGGGATGAGGTCTCTAACCCCATGCTCAACTGTCCTCGTTTATCCAGGCTTGGGACCGACAGGAGCTCCAAAGGGATTGCAGGGAGGGCGTTATAAATTATGTTTCATAAATGTAATCTTGTATTACTGAATATATTTTATTTGGGAAAAAAGTGAAATACTGATGATACTAATCATCGTATCTGCTATATACAATTAGTTGAAGAGTTTAGGATTCGAATCGTTGAGCACTAGGGTTCGGACTTCCTTCTATTCGATTTTGATTAGCTGATTTGTTTCGCTTGTGTACAGCTTATAGAGATATTTGACTTTAACAAGTAATACATTGGTTCTTTTGAAATAATGAGCTGATGTGAGTTAGGCTTCCACTGAAAACCTAGAAATTATGGGAGGTTGTTTCGTCATACTATTGAACTCTCAAGGAAAGCTCGTCTACGACCACACAACTATAGATTGAGTCCAGGGCTCATGGTTTCGTGTAAGAACACCCGACCTCGAGACTATTGAGCCGTAATCTAATGGTTTTAATGTCTACCTTCGGACAACCCATGATGTTACATGATCATTGTTTGTTATCTTCAGAGACCAGTGAAACAAAAATGTGTCTGGTGTGGGGCAGCTACTCACCAATGGAAGACGGCATCGAAATATGGTGGACTGATTGCAGTTAGATATTAACGCTGTTGGATGCCTCCTAAATGGTATAGAAGTTCACCCACAGGACATCATATCTTGTGTTTGATCCACGTGCGGGGTCGTGAATGTGCACCACTTGATTATTCAGTAGTACGACGAAACGGTCATCCAGTACTTTCAGATTTTGAGTGGAAGTCTAACACTGATCAGTTCATGATTTCAGTGAAATTCAACAATTAGAAGATCCCATTGGTTATGATTAGGTTATAGGTTCTATTTTATATGCTGCTGACTCAACCAGTGGGATAAAACTGGACACACATCTGTATTGAATTACATAACAGGTATATTCAATCAATAGTAATTGTTATGAGTAAGGATTTTCAGGTTTTGACGAGGAGATTTTCCACCGTTAAATGAATGAAACGAATACTGATCGATAGATGAAATTCAGTAATAGGATTTGGCCGGGCGATGATTCCTAAAGAGAACGAATTACTAACGGGATTCCTCTGTCTCGATAATTGAACTGTTATCGATAGCCAGCCAGCTAACCAACAGACTAGGTTGTTTTTACGTAACAGATTACTAACATTTTGCATAAAAAATATTGGTAGAAAAACAAACATGATTTAATGTTACTGAGGAGGGGAGGAGAGGAAATGGGAGGGAGTCGAATTTTATAGGTCACTTGTAATCTTCAACCACTTAAGCGTATCAGAAGGGATTTTGTGGAGATTTAAGAAAATTCACTGGTTGAAATTGTGAGTCAATTGAAGCTAGACCACCATGGAAAACCTGGAAGCACTGGACGGCCGTTTCGTCCTAATTTGGGACTATTCAGCAGTGCGCATCCACGATCCCGCTCAAAGGATTCGAACACAGGACCTATCCGTCTCATGTCAGGCGCTTAATCAACAAGACCACTGAGCTGACCGGCATCCAACGGTGTTAATGCCTAACGTCAATCAATCCACAAAATTGTGCGACCATCTTACATTGTAATGAGGCAGATGCCTGTCTCTACCCGACACAAATTAGCTACACTAGTCACGGCTTCTCACTTGAACCCCAAGAATTCCCTCAGGACGCTAGTCACTAGTGAGCACATATTAATTATCAGTATAGGGTTGTGGAAATTCAAATCCTACAACTGTAATGGTTCATGTTTAACCTTCCATACAAAAGAAATGTAATATCTTGAAAAAAATGTTATATTTGAGATATGGTTGTTAATTAGGCATTAAAAGTAGAAAATGAGCTTATCTGTGTTTTTATTACCGTCGTTTATGCCAGTTCCCTATACACCATATTTATATATATGGTTTATTATTTTTGGAATTTTTTTTTGACAAGTTTCACTCATAAAATGCAAATTAATTACAATAAATACCATAATAAGTATACGTAGTTTAGGTTAAGGATGAAGTATTTTCTTATTTTTCTCGGTTGATGCTTCCAGATTTTCCATGGCAATCTATCTTCAATTGACTCATGATCTCAAGATTTATGTTTCTGTTAGTGATTTACAAGTATTTCGTTGTTGCATTTTTCTTTGTATTATTATTGGGCATTAATAATGGTTGGCGTATATAGCCTCTGCCAGGGAAGTCCTACTCACTGCCTTCTCGTGGCGGGGGTGTTGTTTACGAAAATGAGAGGACGAAAAGCGAATGTCTGGCGCTTTAACCGGATTCCAAACTAATGGTGGACATGGGCTCCAGTATCCTGAAGGAACAAATGGCGTATGAACCAATCGTTGGTCACCGGCTACCATGTGACTGCATCTCCTCACGATGCTCCACTGCCTTGTGGGTCAGACGTTCAGGTCAAAGGCTCGGGGTGTGGTGCCCTAAGAAAACCACCTGCTTCGGTTTGGGCACCCGGGCAGTATCACAGCCCTCACACAAATCAATTGAGATTTGTGTGGCGCATATGTATTTGGTGCCTCCCTGTACCTATACTTATGTGTTAAAATAAATAAATAAATAATAATGGTTGGCATTAAACGAGAAATTTTCGATAAACGGAATACACCCATTGAAACATTAAATAAGAAAGATTAGTTCAGCAAAGAGTTCTCCCCTTTTCGGCGAATTCATTTTCAAAGCTGTACAATCGCAAATATATATACACTTATTTTTACAGGATGATAATAGTAGTACTGATAATAAACTTGTTATACATGGTGACAGTGAGGTTAAATAAACAAAAGTATTAAAAATTTTATAAAACAAGGAGAGTTTGATAATCGTTTGATTATTAATGGCTTAAAAATTTATCAAAACATAGATAGGGAAATTATCATTGGGAAAGGATGGCTCAGCATGATAAGATAAAATGTTGAAATTGACATTAAATGTAATCAGGAGGATCGTAGAAACAGAAATAAACCAGTTGGGAGTAGAAGATTTAAGGGGAAGGTGAAAGGTGAAGCAGATGGCTGTGAAGGAACCAGAGAAAATTTTTTAATACATTAAGACCAAGGTAGAAGAAGAGGTTGTACCAGTCTCTTTTGCACACATAATTCCGGTTTTTCCAGGTATATGGTTATTGCTTCAGCGATGCAAAGGAGCTGCAGTCTGATTGCCTTAGGAAGATTTCTACTTACCTTGCAAATGACTTTGAACGCAGAATCTGTCTTGATTGAGTGACCTGTGTTCACATGGTGTTCGATTACAGAACTTCTTACTAAGCCGTTGCCTCCTATTTTTAGCCACGCCGGACAATGTTCTTGCATCCTTTTGGATAAACTACGCATCGAAAGACCTATATACCTAGCTCCACATGAGCACGTAAATTGGTCAGATGCGATAATTTATCTTTCAGATTATTGGTAATCAATGATCGACTGGAGAATAATATTCTCAATGTTGCTGCGGGGAATACTTTTGAGCCAGTGGATTTTAATTGAGAAGTTGAATGTTGCGCGGGCATATTTAAGCTCATGTTTGTAAATTAAGTAGTGGTACTACTACTCTTAATATCATTAAATATATATGATAATGACAAACAGAGCTGCCTATCTCGATTTCGCGCCAGGCGCTTAACCAACAGCTTAGTATTGTTTATCATACCAGTTGATGAATTAAACGAAATCCAATCTTATTCTGATTATCATCAATGATGCTTTACAAAAGTTGTTTTAAAGGCCATTATGAATATATATTCAATAATGTTGTGTTGTTATCTGTATCTAGTTGTTCATTGTATTGTCTTTTTTTGTCATTTCTTTATTTCGAAGACAAATTATTAAACCAACGTCCTAATGACTACTTGCAAGTAGTTATAATATTAATAATTTAGAAAATCATTTTTCCATTTGATGTAATTCTGGAGGGTTAATTTCTTCATCATGTATATATACATTCATCGTTATTAACCATAGTAGTAGATTATGGTCATTAAAAATCTCCTGGATTAGAGGTTACACAACAAATGATCGATAAGATTTTATCAACAACAGGAATTAATTTACATGATATAGGATGTTACTCAAAGGCGAAACTCTGGAAGATGTGGAATCCTTCACATACCTGGGAAGCATCGTCGATAAACAAGGAGGTTCAGATGCAGACGTAAAGGCGAGGATTGGCAAAGCAAGCACAGCATTCCTTCAATTAAAGAACATATGGAACTCAAAACAACTTTCAACGAATATCAAAGTCAGAATCTTCAATACGAACGTCAAGGCAGTTCTACTGTACGGAGCTGAAACTTGGAGAACTACAACTACCACCATCAAGAAGGCATAAATATTTATCAATAGCTGTCTACGTAAGATACTCAATATCCATTGGCAGGATACCATCAGTAACAGTTGAGTAAATGTATTGAAAAAACTATTTCTAACTTACAAACAGAGAATGTATCTCTACAAAGAATATTAACTGTGATAATAATACGTTTGCTTAATTTGAAAAAGTATGGTTTCACGGGATGATAATTGGTGTACTGAAATAATTGTAAGATTAAGGTTATTGTTTGACAGCTATGAACTTTCGTACTATAGGTTCTACAGTGAAACTTTATTTCTCCATTCAGGTTATAGACTCATAGTTTATATCTTTATTGTGTAGATTTGTTTGTTGATTAAATTATTTAGAAATTATACCAGCCGACTTTCAACTACAACTAACACGAGAATTAATTCTATCGCATACAATTTTCATCTACTCAAATACAATACAATACTTCAGGTATATTTCAAGTAATGTTATTTTGTTTAAGACTGAAGCATAGAGATTAATTCATTCCTGAAGTTGAATAAGAATGAATTAATGTGATGTATGCTAGTAGCATTTTAACCTGAGGACAAATAAGCGTTGATATATGTATGTATAAATCATTCAGAGATTGATAGGGAGCTACTACGTACTGCGTATCATTTGTTCACAAATGCCCTCTCCATTGATAGCATAGAACTTGAACATCTCAGTGTAAAAAGAAATTACGTCTCAACTTTTAACTTGTAATTGCACATTTTCAAAAAATACGCTTTCATAATGTCGTCAAAATTCATCCTTGATAATGTTTGTTATTATTTCTAATTATAACTGTGTTGTTGAAACTATTTCCACTGTATCAATAAAGTTATTAGCTGTCATCAATCTACAGTAGATTATTAAATATATTCAATTACTTAGCGGTTCTTTCTTACATGTCTTTTTCATTTTTATCATTATTTCACTACAGATTTCATCTCTAGGTTCCTCCCACCTATTCTAATTTGGATAATCATATTTATAACAGCTACATATATCCCTCTATCATTGATATATTATATACAAATTAGGCGTAAGTCAATGCAAACTGTGCTCTCTATAGCTATTGATTTTTTAGATAAGCATGCAAAACCGAAACATATTGATGCTTCCCGTAAAATGAATTTGTTGTATACAAAGCCAAAACATAAATTATTGTTGCATCACTCCGGCCCTTCTACATCGTCGTCGCCACCATCGTCATCATTATCTTCTCCGTTATCACTATGTACAGTATATTCTCAATCTGATTTTTCTAACATCCGTAATATGAATACAGATACAAAATTTAAGATTACAGATGTACTTACGCCATTTTCACAAAGATTATTATGTCAACCATCCAGATATTTTCCACAAAAACATAACATTCTTCAATGCAACGTAATGCTGTTACAATGGCTAAATCAGTATTTGAATTGTAGTTCTAAAACATGTATACTGAAATTATGTTTTGCTCTAGAAAATCTCCTTGGTGAAGGTAATTATGGAATTGTTTATAAAGGGAAATTATTCATTAATACTGACGACTACGAAAGCAATTCTAACGATATTCAGATTGCTATCAAAACGTTGAAAGGTTAGTTCGGTGAAATATATATATATATATATATATGTATATAACATTCGGTAAATACTTGAAATATTTCAATGCTATCGTGATTAAAGTATTCCCTTCCTATCTAATGAATTTTATTAGGTATGCATTCTACGAATTATTATAGCCAGTGTTACTGATAACTGTTTGGGCATTATTCTAATACAATTTCACCACTTACACAATCGAGAACGCATCAGCTAAAACACGTTACTTTGAATAGTTTGTTATTCGGATATTCATAGAGATAATCTCGCATCTTTTGACCCTTCGTCCTCCGATGATGACGTGTATGAATTTCGCTTTATTTTTATATAATGCAGCAGCTTTGGTCTATACATAATAATCCGAGGCTCTACATTGTTCATGATTGAGTTATATTGTAGTGAACAGAACACCAGAGAGGACAATCGAATGTAATTAACGACAACTTACAGAACTACTTAGTAAAATCCAACAACCATATATAGTAACTGCTCAATTTGCAAATTATTCATTAATTGTCTCAAATCACTCAGGATCCCTTTGTACTTGCATTTTCATACAAATTTCATTCTGTCTTGATTGTTTATTGTTCGATCTTCTCGTATCTCTGCTGCCAGAAATTCTGTTTAGTACTCACGTCATATACTACTTATGTCCACATAAGTAGCACACACCACAATATCACTACAATTATATTTAGTTCCTCGTGGACTAGATTTTCCATTTGGTTTATAGTAAAACCATAATGATGATATACAAACAAATAAATTAGATTACGAACAAGAGGGGTACGACGGTAACCTTACTAATTATCAAGGACCCAATAGTTCGATTACATTTGCATAATGTTGATTTAATTGATCACGTGATAATGTTATATCCCATTCACATCATTTAGAATTGTCCTGATTAATTTATGTTACTTAGAAATTAGAAGTAAATCAGAACATCAATTCACTTGTAATTAGTATGACAAGTACATTTTAAAATTCCAATTTACTGATATATTTTTTATATGCCCTACTCATAAAACGGTAATATTTTCTCCGAATTAAAGATAATTTAGGTCTAGTTGAAAACATAACAAAGTTCATAATATTAATAAACGTGTTTTGCACGTTAAGTGAAATTTACTCTCGAATCGGCCCCCAAATGCCCTGGTACGGTCGAGAGTGGGGTGAGCCCGCCCTCCCTCTCCAAGTGCTCTCACATGGCCACGCGTATACAGCCTCCGCCAAGGAAGTCCTACTCACTGCCTTCTGGCATCACGGGTGTTGTTTACAAAAATGAGAGGATGAAAAGCGAATGTCCAGCGCTTTAACCGGATTCCAAAATAATGGTGGACATGGGCTGGCTCCAGTATTCTGAGGGAACAAATGATCTATGAACCAATCATTGGTCACCGGCTGGCTACCATGGGACTGCATCTCCTTACGATACTCAACTGCCTTGTGGATCAGACGTTCAGGTCGAAGGCTCTGTGTGTGATCCACTAAGAAAACCACCTGCTTCGGTCTGGGCACCCGTGCAGTATCACAGCCCACACATATATACAATGAGATCTGTGTGGCGTATATCTATTTGGTGCTTCCTTGTACCAATATCTATGTGTTAAAATAAATGTCAGAAGGGGTTTTTGGAGATTGTAGTAATTTCAATGATTGAGATCATGATTCAGTTGAAGCTAGACCACCATGGAAAACCTGGAAGCTCTGGACGGCCGTTCCGTCCTGTTGTCGGACTCCTCGGCAGTGCGCATCCACGATCTCGCCCACTGCGAGATTCGAACCCAAGACCTACTGGTTCCGCGCGCGAGCACTAGACCATTAGACTACTGAGCCGGCATCCAACTCTGTTAATGTCTAACTTCAACTAATCCACGAAATTGAGCGACACATCCACCATTGTCTTCAGTGAGTTACTATCCCACAACAGACCTGGTTGAACTCCACTGGTCACTACTTCTCATTAGAACTCCAGGATATACCTCTTGAAGCCAGTCACTAGTGAGCATATGTTGAAAACATAACAAAGTTCATAATATTAATAAACGTGTTTTGCACGTTAAGTGAAATTTACTCTCGAATCGGCCCCCAAATGCCCTGGTACGGTCGAGAGTGGGGTGAGCCCGCCCTCCAGTAGGTCCTGGGTTCGAATCTCGCAGGGGCGAGGTCGTGGATGCGCACTGCTGAGGAGTCCCATAATAGGACGAAACGGCCGTCCAGTGCTTCCAGGTTTTCCATGGTGGTGTAGCTTCAACTGACTCATGATCTTAATCATTGAAATTTAAAATAAATACTTCAATGATAATTAAAAGTATAAAGAATTAGATTTTTTAAATTTATTATTTTCTCATCTTCATGGAAACATATCTGTTATGTATATGTGTGTTAGATCATTAGGATTGGAACATGATGAATGGTGTTTTAAACATGATTGACTATTGTAAATAATATTTATTATTATTAAGAGCTTTATTCAATAGTATAGTTTTTGGTACAACATAGAATTCTCAGCACAAAGTATTTCAACAAGTTTCTCGTTTCTTATTTATTGATCAGTTCCTTGCGATAAATATTGAATGGTCGCCAGTTAGATGTTAGCGGTTCAAAAATCGACATCCGATAAATGTATATCCTTTTTGATGCATATTGCCAGTAACCATGATGTCTCTGATTGAGCTCTTTTAAAATATGTACAGCGAAATGCCGTAAAGTTTTCACAAACTCACCTGAATAGGTTATGAGACGAATAGGCATAATGATGTGTTAAAACAAACAAACAAGAAAACAGATAACTTGTTGAAATATCCAGATGGCAGAAACAGGTAGCCCAGATATTCAAACAGGCCGCCTGATGAAAACAATTACTATTAATTGATACTTTACATTAGACATTTTCATTCAAAAAGTGAAAGTTTTAAATGAGCTAGAATTACATCCACATATCATTGAATTTTATGAACTATGCATAGATAATAGTAAGTAACAAACTACTTGTATTAATGTCAATTGATTTTAACTCATCTTTACACATGCCTTCTGTACAGATCAGTACAGTTTTAACCAGTGAGTAAAAGGAATTCGAATCATCATATAAAAATTGTGACACCTTACAGTTGAGTAAATTAAATAACCTAAGTAATTTCTCATGTAATTGTCATGAACTATATCACTAGTATTTTTTTAGTTAAGATTTATAAGTTCATCCATCAACTTGTTATGCATGGTAACAGGCTCTAAGTTTATCGTCATTATTATTATTATTACCATTATTATTATTATTACCATTATTATTATTACCATTATTATTATTATTACCATTATTATTATTACCATTATTATTATTATTACCATTATTATTATTATTATTATTATTATTATTATTATTATTGATTATTATTATTGGAAAAAAATTCTTTTTCACTATTCACAGTGTGAACAATTAATGTCCTCTTTTTATTTTTTATTTCATTTTATATTTACGTATTAAAATGATTGTCTATCAACTGATTGTATAAATAATCAGTTACTCATCTTCATTTGCCAAGTTTGTTAAATGATATTTCTAGGTTCTTTTTTTACCGTATGTTTTCATCATTGATTATGTAAGGATAATTTAAAAGAAGATATTGTGATCCTTTGAACTATCACAAATGTTTATTTGTTTGTTTAAATTAGTCACTAAGAGGTATCAATCTATAATACAGAAAGTAAAGATAAAAGATACCCATGAGGATTTGTGAAGAGAAAAACAACTAAATTTCAACAGTTTTACCTAATGTGACATTAGAATATTGATACAAAGATTTACTGATTATAAATCAATGATTTTTCTTTTGAAATGTGTTTTATCTGTTTTACTTACCGGTGTATTTCGAAGAAGAAGAAGAAGAAGAAGTATCAATACTTTGACCAAAAGAAAAATACTAGTAAGAATATCTTCAATCACATCCGATCAAAACCAAATAAGTTTTATTATATATATCAAATTCTGTAAAAGAAAAAGAAAGTTTGAAAGATTTTAAACATAAAGTTTTGCTCAGTTGTTAAGCTTTTCAAAGTACTGTCTCTTTTCAATATTCATTAATGACGAAATGATCATGACACGGAACTTGGAAGAAATACAACATTCATTTATCTACTTGGATATAACTTAGAAACGTACAAACTTCTCGTTTATGTCAATTTTTTTTTCAAATCATATATGGTGCTATGAACCTTGAAGTATAATTACTCAATGAATAATTTATTTATGTAATTAATAATACTATATATCATATTACATAACTCATCAAATCATCCAAACTGTTACACATTGTGGGTGAAAGTGTACGTCAAACATTTAATCATGATAAAATGAATGCCTGATTAAATGCTATTTCAATGAACCTCATTGATATGGTAATTTCTTCAATGGATCAATAATCTTTCATTTGATAAATTTTCAGGGGATTAGATCTATTACTCGTATAAGCAATATTTAATTATGTCAACATGACGTGTCAGATTACAAGTGATATATCAAAGCTAGACGCATATGTCAGAAAACACTTCACAGTCCTTCACCTACTCCTGTCATTGTAAACTACACTTTATTCAGATCATTACTGTACAACAAGACGTAATTCTAGCACTGAATACCTTGATCAATTGACATAGAAACATCTCTATATTCTCAATAGTCTTGACTAAATCATATAGACAAACACAATTTTGACGAACAATAATTAAGGTCATCATCGCAGATCATTTAAGCGTATAGCTTTTGCATCACAGCATCCCTAAAAATGACCTGAATATTACTAACAGTTAAAGAATAATGGTCAAAAAACTTTAAACTCAATACTGGTAAAATTGTCGATTTGACATCTGTGAAAAATAAACGATATCATGATAACTTGGATAAGATTTTTATGAAGAAGTGACCAGTTCAATAAAAAATCTATTTCAATGACATCTATGTGACTAAATAATGTAAATTCTTACGTAGACTATTTGACGATGTTAAGATGTCTAGAGTGAGGAATTCAGAATGACAACTTGAAAGTCTGGTCTTATAACAAGGCTACTAGGAAAATAAACTGTTACATCCATTTCATTGCAGTCGAAGTAGTTATATGCTCTTACTGTTATTTTGTTAGTTTCCTTGAATAATTGGCAATATGGTTGTCATGTCACGCTTCATTTGTTTATCATCCATAGCACTTAATTCAATAATGTAATGAAATTGAATATAGTCAATACAAAAGAATCGTCGGCACGTAATCGTCTTTGAGGGATCTGTATCTTGTAGTTGAATCATTTACTTAGGATTCCTGGGGTTTTAATCCGAATTCCGGATTGATTACTGGGATTAATTTAATGTAAAATTGTATTGCAGAGTTCTTTATTTTGGTTAGTATTCTTTTAGTTTATGTCAAGTCGTGCACTAACTTTACCTGGACTCATGGATAGAAAAGTTCCCTAAGTGAGTGAATTAATGTATTACGTCAAATCGTTTTGACTATTATTTCAAATTGTTCAAATTGCTTTATGCTTTATAGGTTAGATACATTAAACATACTACTAGATTGGAAGAAACTCTCTATATCTCATAAAATTAATATTTGATAAATGTATCAGTTTGAACTGACGAATAAAGATGTTGTTACTGATTACTGAGAACATTGGAACTCGGTATATCCTCTTGCCTGTTGTTAAAAATATCACTTAATATTACGTTTGTATTCTAGGTAGTAAAACAGTTCGTGAAGAGTATGGATATTTTTATCGGAATACTGGTCAGTAGTCTCTCTACGTAGTACAGAGAAGTTCAAATTTGTCAAAGAGTAGTTTTCCTTATCATAATATCTCATATCATTTCCATTGGATGATTTAACTCAATTTAACACTGGTAATCTTCAATTTCATCTTTCTTGTTGAAAACGATGAGTTGTAATTAATCTTATCTCCGAAGTGTTATCACTTATCTCTTTGGTATAAGCATGGCCTTTAAGAGTGACGGATACTCGTAAGTTACTAGTATTTGACCACAGGTGCCTTAGAAATATTGCGGGTATCTGCTGGGATCACCGGGTAAGTAATAGTGAGATTAGACGCAGGGTATTAGGGAATGATGGTAAATCAGTTGATGAGGTTATGAATCTTCATCGACTGAGATGGTTGGGCCACGTGTTGCGTATGCCTGAACACCGATTACCACGACGCGCAATGCTGACTAGTGCAGGGGATAATTGGAAGAAAGTTAGGGGCGGCCAAACCAAAACGTGGCATCAGTGCTTGAAGTCACTAACTTCTGGTCTGAGCCATGTTGGGAGATTCAAACTGCCTGGTTGGGGTCCGCGTGACTATCGTAACCAATGGTTGGAGACTCTTGGCGACATGGCTCAGAATCGATCACAATGGCGTCGGTGTATACACTCTCTGTCTTCCTTAAATTAAGAGATTAAAATCGCTTCATATCTGTCTAGGAACTAATTCTTTCTTCCTTTACTATCTCCTTATACACAATCTTTCTTCTATATATTACCACCACTGAATTAACTATTCCTATGAATCCGGTGTTCATCTTGTTGTGCTAATGCGGTATGGCAACTTGGACCGATGCATATACGTGCCTGGTCCTACGTTGCAGCTGACTGACTGACTGACTTAGTATAAGCAACTAGCACGGAATTCCAGTGTTTCGTATAAGCATAGACTTTATTATTCATCAGCCAATTAGACATTGAACGATTGTACAACCTTTCTGCTAAACTAACTTTTCAAAGTAAGTATTGAAACCGACCTCTTTTCAATATGATACTAGAAGAGATGGAATGAAGACTAGAACAATGAATTTGATTTGCGTACACTTACACGGTAACGATATCATCGTCTTCATATATTCACTACAATAGTTAAGTTTCAGATATACTTCTGACGATGTGATAGAATTCGCTGCATTATCAACAAAACAGACCGAAACACGTACACTCTCGTATTCTTACTAGATAGTGTTGGTGGTTACTAAGGTTAATGATCCTGGTCATATGAGCACAAATAATATCTTCGTGTAAAATTATGTCAGTAGAGCAACACACCTGCGATTAATCTCGATTATGGTTAGTTTTTGTCAAGGCCTTTCATTAACTTATTTAACAGACAGCGGTGTTATTCAAACAGTAACGATTCGCAAATGTCTTTGCATTATCATGATCACTATCATATCTGTACTGTACAAACATGTACGTTTGATCACATGTGAGAGCTTACGCACTATCTTTAGCTCAAACCTTGATGGTTAAAATACTGCTTGAGAGTCATTCTCTTTCCTATGTGTATATGTACTCGAATCTTATTAAAAGCCTTTGCCTTGCTTTGCTGAGCCTCGATTCGATTTGACAATAAATCCACCATCTGTATTCTCTCACACACACGTATCAAGGTGATTAACTAACGAAGCCAAGCCACTCTATCTGATCGTGTTATTAGCTTTAATGAAATTAACCTGTTTTATTGTTTGAATAAAAGCCATAGCTCTTTTCGTAAAAGAAAAATACCCTACTTAGTCATCATCGAAATTCAATTGGTGTTATAGGTCACCAGAATTTCTGCTATGTACAGCAATACACATTGACGAGATAGTAATCACAGTGATCAATTACACACGTAAGCAAAAATCAACAGTCAGTAACTTATAAGACACATAGAATCAAACATATATGATATGAATCGGTTCACGTTGCTAGATCAACTCACAACAACCAGATAAAGATATCAAGACAATTTTGAGACTACTAAAAGTATATATATATATATATATATATATATATATATATATATTCGGTGACCTTCACCCGAAGCAGACCATCATGTTATCTACCAAGTATTAACATGTCTAACAAGTTTATTTGTGGTATCATTGTCTAAACACACGTGATACATATACGTACGCTGGACGTGTGTTTCTTAGTTTGTTGACATTGCGCCTCCCTCATACTCAGTCAGTCAGTCAGTCAGTCAGTCAGTCAGTCAGTCAGTCAGTCAGTCAGTCAGTCAGTCAGTCAGTCAGTCAGTCAGTCAGTCAGTCAGTCAGTCAGTCAGTCATTCAGTCAGTCAGTCAGTCAGTCAGTCGATCAGTCAGTCAGTCAGTCAGTCAGTAACAACGTAGTTCGTACGTACGTACGTACGTACGTACATCAGTTCGAGTTGCCATACCACATTAGCACAGATATGTAGTTGTCGATTCAAATCCCATAGTAGTAGAGGTGGTTAGATTATAAGCAGAAATCGGAAAGATTAGAGTTTGAAGACTCCCTCATACTATTCTTTCCTGTCGTCGTTGTTATAAGTTATAGAATGAATACGTAAAGCAAATATCAAATTACCAAGGTGTATAAAACGTGTGTATTTTTCTCAGTTTATATATATCTATACCGTATTAGAAGAAGTATGTTCGATGTATTACTTCCTCTATCTGAGGAAACCAATACACTAATCGCTATATTGACCTCCGTTCAATGAGAAAATCTCTCAGGCTGTAAATCCCTTTAAAAGGGTGAACAAGATTACATTTGGAGAGGGTAAGCAAAAGGAATATAAGCTTATAACTAATATGATAAAATCTAATAATTTCCTTAAGAATATTATTAAAAATGTACTAAAATGGGATAATTTATTACTGTATGTCGGTTTGAACGAATTACCATGAATTGATACTGCAATTTACAGTACCGTCATGGTACAAAAGTAGACCTCCAATAGAACTTAAAACGATACAGAGTTAAAGCAAACTATAAAATAACGAAAACCCTGTAGTTCGCATGAGGGATGAGATCCACCTTGTGTTGAAACGAAACGTTGTTTACAGATTAGAGTATGTTGATTGGGGTCCCTCCCATGTTGAAGAGTTGTCATTACTATGAGGCTTAACTCTAATTTCAATCCAATAATACTATTACCTTGGTTCATTTGTGCCTATTCATCATTAACATTCTTCTGGAAATAACATTCGTCAGTCTCTGAATCCCAAAACCTCCCTATACTCTGCCATCCCAGCTACTGCTAATACTGTTACTGTTTCTATACCATGAAATTAGTCTCGAGAAACTTATCCTTTTATGTTTACATAGGATGACGACTTAAACCGACGCGCATATGTCAAATTATTTGTTGCATATTACTCACTGAATCATTGGTATATAGGCTACTGAGAGCCTATACTCATCAGTTCAATTAATTAGCAGTGTTTAATTTCATGAATTAAATGGTAATACGACTATTACATATTAAGCACATAAAAGTCCAGCCACATAATCAAAACTAATAGAAAAACCACAGAAATTATGCAATAGAAAAGATTGATTCTTATAATCAAATCAGTGCAGTCTAGAAAATGGTTTGGTTGAACGGTTTCATCGCCAACTTAAAAATGCTCTTCGAGCACACGAAAGCGACAATTGGTACGAAACCTTACCGCTCGTTCTCTTAGGCATCAGAACGAGTTTGAAGGCAGATATCCAATGTTCCGCCGCTGAACTAGGATACGGCACGACATTGCGTTTACCTGGAGAATTCTTCACACCAAGGAGCAGTAACGATCTCGGTAAATCACACTACGTCCATCGACTGTCTGCATTTATGCGAACACTGTCTCCGGTGTCAACTCGAATACAACATCGACAGTTCGCCCTCCCTCGAGAGTTATCTATCTGTCCACATGTTTTCATACGAGTAGATTCGGTACGCAAGCCTCTGCAACTGCCTTACGACTGACTTTTCAAGTGACTTTTCGTCACGAAAAGACCTCCAAGATTGATCAACACGGTCGCGTCGAGATCGTCAGCATTGATCTTCTCAAACCAGAATACGTCGATGACAGTGCCCTACCTGATAACTTGAGACCCGATGCTAGACCTATCAAACCTTCTAGCGCGATCTCTACATCTACTTCGGATCCCGCGCTAGATACATCAGAGACCTCGTTCTCACGTCTCGGTCAACAGCACGTGTCATCTGCACCATCTACGGACGAGACTTCCGTCTTATATCCAGATCAGAAGACTACTCCGCCCTTGACTTCGGATGAGATTGCAGGCTCACGAAGTACGAACGAGACTACCCTCTCACGTTCCGGTCGCAGAGTACGCTTATCCATACGCTTTCGCGACTAACCGCACAGTCAACAACGTATACGGTGTAGGACTATGCGTATGCTACAATTGTATTTCTTTTTTTGGTTTTTTTCGAATCTTGAGCCCATGCTTACGACCATCTCCGTTTAATAACGTCAAGTCCAGTCAACTTTGGCAAAAGCTGGTTTGGCCACCCACTCTCTTGTCAACGCACTCAATCGATAGTCTGGTTTCGAATCCGCTTGGCATACGCTTGGTTTCGCACTTGGTTGTTATGGTCGCTTCTGATTCCCCGGATCAACGTGGTTACGTCCTACGTCGATAGCGTTTCCTGGTCCGCATCCGCACGAACGCAATCTTCAGACCCTGGATACAAACCACTCTGGTGTGGTACGCCAACTCGAGCAACAAATACAACACGCTTCTCCTGGTACCGTTCTCCGTCAAAAAGACCTTCGTTGGCAACTCGAAGATCAACGATCGCTTCCTGTTTCGCCGATTCTTCCGTCCTGCAATCGTTTGTCAGCCGATCAACCCCACGAACCAAACTGCTACTGATCGAAAGTGTAAGCCCTTTCTAGTGGGGGGCCCCTGTAGTGACCTATTTTTATCAACAGAACGCGATTAGTTTAATGGAAATAATCATTATTATAACCTATTGTACCAGTGATTGTTTTACTGTGCTCGTTTGTTCAACTGTACTAAAGACAGCCATTACGCTCCTCCATTACACTTCCGCGGACTGTGACCCTGTACGCTTGTCCTTCTGCCCACTAATTCCGCTTCTATTCCTTTTGGTACGATCTCGGCATTCGTCCGATATCACGAGATCGCCAACGAATAAATCTGGTTCGGATCCATTCTTCGCCTTCTGATTTGTCTGGTATGCGCTCTTCTTGTAGTGGTGTTCATAGTTAACCGTGACTCGACACCCTACGCTACACCATCATCATACTATAGACAAGCGTTTTTAATAAACCTCAGTTAATGGTAGACTACATCTAAAATATCCTTTGCAGAAGGAGGTTTGTTTGAGTCAGAATAGCGTAGTGTTCCATTCATTACGAAGCAATTTTTTGGGAGGAGAAGGTAAATGTGGTCCCCATTTTTCGTTTAATAAATCTCCATCCTGTTTCTCATCTTTTACTCCACATCCAGGGATCTGTGTTGCTAAGTGCTGCATTATTCATCAATTAAAAGAGATAGAGAAACTAACCTTCCCAATATTTTTATCAATCATACAATCTATCTCGTTAATAAATGTGTTCTTTGATTTAGGAGATTCGTTTTCATTCACAATTAGCTCCTATGTCACCATAACAACGGTCACTCCAAGTACTTCATATCTCGTGTCAAGGCCACTTGAATATCCATTGTTTCTCTTCTATGAGACATTTTGGTGGGTCGCCTCCATGAGTGCAGTAGTGTGGATCTGGTTGGATGATAGTGTCGGGATAACCTAATGTACTTGGTGTGTTATGTGAGATAATGAGGTCATCTCTTATCACTCTGTAGCCCATCGAAAAAAACATCTCAGAACTATCATACTATGGCTCGTCGGAACTGACATTGTCAATACATACATAACTCTCCAAAGTAACACACAAACCATACTAAACAGACAGAAGCGTCTTGTACTGTTTCCGAAGGTAACGTAATGATGAATGGAACAGCATGCATTTCAGGGATTCCAGTACCCGATTTATTAGGGTTAGATCCGGTAAAAACACTAAAATTAATAGACCATTCCATAAACAACATTTGCGGCAGAATCAAAACCGATAATCCACCAGAGAAGAACGAGAAGAACGACGTGCCCCAGGGACAACGCCATGTGTTAGCAGAAGGACTGGGAGCATAAGTAACCCTCAGATCTGGAGCTACTCTCGTTTATCGACCTGAAACATTTGTGTCTTTAGCTACTCTGCCAGTGGTTAAACAGGAACTAGAACGGCTTCATAAAATGGGTGTAACTGAATCTGTAAACTCCTCAGATTATGCGGAGCTAATATTGGTAGTCAGGTCATCCAATGGTAGCATTCGCTTATGCGCGGATTCCTCCACTGGGTTAAATTAACCTCTATAATCCTATTAGTATCTCTTACCTTGACCTGAAGATCTTCTTGTCAAGATAAACAGTAGCATGTATTTTGTAAGAGTGGATTTATCGGGCGCATGTTTACAAATTCCCGAAGCTGATGAAAGTAAAGCTTTCGGGAAAATCAGGCAAATCCCAGCCTCTAATCTTATACTTAAGCACAGTGATCCTTCTTTACCTATTATGGTTACCCCAGTTGCTTCAACTTATGGTATTAGAGCAGTTATCTCGTATATTTTGTAGATGGATCTAAAAACCATATCCCATGCAAACTGGTCATTGACTACGACAGGACGGAACTATGGTTCAAATATAAACCATTACTTGCCGTATTTGGATCACAGAAGTGGATCTTTGTTCACACAGCTACAACAATGAGAAACCACATTTATGGACAATTCCTAAGTGGTCACTTTGTGATAAATAATATGTAATCGTTTGCTCGAACTTATGTTTATCGGTTCTCAGTGGACAAAAATATCGAATACAAGTGTCATAACTGTCCATCTTGCATGCATGGTGTCAGAATCCCTTCAAAATGCGAATCACGCCAATGACTAAGCCTGCTAGACTCTGGGAAATACGTCAAGAAGATTATATCAGTCTAGTAAAAGGAGAAATTTTCCAGTTATTGTAAATGCATTTACGATATGCCTGGAAATATGTACTATGCACAACTTACAGCCGCAAAAATAACCAATAGGTCGTCTACTTTGTTTGGTCGTTTTGGCGTTCCAGAAATCTTCGTGACTGACAATAGCCCGAAATTGATTTCGGACTCATTCAAACACATTTGTAGTATAAAAGGATTAACGCATCTACGCTATCCACCCTCTCATCTACAACAGAACGGAGAGACATACCGCTTTATTGACACCTTTAAAAGAGCTTCACAGAAAGAAGGAAACGGGAGACAACTACTTAGGTAATCACAGATTCCTAACGACTCAAAGAACTACTTTCAGCACTACGATCCCTGGTGGAAAGCTTCTTGTCAAAGTTCTTTTGGAAAGAAGTATTCGATCTATTTTCAACGTTATGTTGCTACATAAAACAGTAGACAAGCACAGATGAGCTCCGAAAACTCGACGCTTTAATGTGGGCGATAAAGTGGTCATCAGTTCACATCTCGAAAAAAAAGATGGGAATCATGAATAATTGTGCAAAGAATTGAGAGTCCTTCGTATTGAATCCGAGGAGTATTCCAAATAACATTATATTTGAGAACCGAATCCATAAAGGTGAGAGGATAATGCACGTCGGAGATAACCGGTTTCATAACGTTTCGCCAGATAATAAGGATGTTATACTCAACATCAAAAACTCTAAACATCCCTATTTTTCTGTACATTTTTTTTACTCTTGCCCTATAATCACTTCCCTTTCTTCTGCTGTCTTTAGGCCTGCGACTATTGGGGTTCTACGCGTTGGAGTACTGATAGTTGCACACCGTATCCTTACATAACCAGGTAGAGGACGTAACATTTTACATCTAGTTTCCTATGACTCTTTGCATGAAGTTTCGGTCAAGAAGTAAAACCCCTTTAAACGCAGCATGATTTTGTGAAAGACATTCTAATTTCTTTTCTTGGTTAAAAATGTTTGGCAGTCTAATATCATCAACAATTAGCTTAAGTAATATTTCTGGACCAATCTAATCATTAGCACAATTAGAACCATTCGCTTTATTCCCACAAACACATTTCGCCTTATTCCTCCGCTTTGGATCAAAGTTATTCTGTGGGAGTCATAACCACGTTTGTTTGTGTGTGTACTAGTGGGTTTCTCGAAATGTGGCATTTGTCATATGAACGAGTAGACTTGTAATTTCGGTGTTTATCCTTATGTTTGTGAATATGTTGATTGTGCGACAAATTGACAGGTAACAAGTGTTTGTTTGAATTTCTCACCATAACCTCGATCATTTCACTGAAATAAATGAAACGACCTTAACAGATGTATGAAATTAGCTAACAAAGAAGAAACACGAACACGTCGATGCAGAGTATAGCACCTCACCTCCACTTGTGTCTGTATAAATTTAATTTTGTTAAGCCCTTCAACTAACTCGTTCGATTAACGATAACGACTTGTAAAAATAATCATTGAACTAATATCACGTTGGAATGAAGTACTGAAATTGTCGTCTGCGTATCATGGACACATCTTGTACCTACGGACAGTATTCCTCTCCTCCGTTGTGTAAAGTTATGCCGGTGTCATTTCCAGGTGTAACAATATCAACTCATCAATTTCAAACTGTTTTCTGTGAGCTTGCTTTCATACAAACTATCCCGACCAGAAATCCCTGTGTAAAATAGGAAGAATTGAAGAATGTTTTGGTGGAAACTATTTTCGATAAGTTCGTCATCACACTCTACAGTTACACGTTCACAAAAATAGTGTAAGAAAGACTAAAATTGGACAATCAAGTGGATTAGACAAAGTTGTGTTAAAGCGTGACGACGCTGTTCATCTGCTATGTGACAAATGCTTCAAAAATGTGTCCTTTTTAAACTGAGAAGGTTATTCATAGATGGTTGAAGTGATTCTGTGTGTGTGTATAGTTGGAATCATACATACTGACCTTCATGATTAATTATCTGTTAGCCTTGTATTACTTTCTATTTGTACCAGGTTATCACTATAACATTACTTAAATTTGCTTTAGTCCATCAGCGTGATCTAATATGTCTTTCTTGCAGTTTGCTTTGTGTAAAATAAATTGATCAAAAAGACACTAATGTGTTGAGGAAGAATTTGTGAACGAAAATTGAAATTGGTTTCGTAATAGCTTCAATCAAACGTCACTGCACATTGAAAATTCACCGTCAATTACACCATATGAAACACATTTTCATTATCACATCTGATTAAGAATAACAGCGCAACGTATTCATTTGTTGCTCAATGTTTGGGATGAAATCTTTCGAACGCCTTTGTAGTTCGATGAACTGGATGAAAATCAAAGTGTCACAATTATTTACAGAATTGCTGTGAATAACTGCCGAACCCTATGAAGTTCTTTTTAAAGTTGTTTCAGGTTTGATATTCATTTAGTTAAAGCAAAATAGCAGCTTTCGTAGAACATCCGATTCAACTGATTTCGGATAAGAACAAATAATAATGTTGATCGTCAGCGAAGTAGATTAACGTTAATCGAATGTGAAGCTTATCAAACACACAACAGTTCAATGGATCTTTGACATTTCGAACATTTTATTCTGTCAATGGTGAAACACTCAAGATGAAATCAACATAAGCTGAAGTCACTATACAACACCTTATCAGTTTTTCTGAAAATCCCCTACGTTTAAGTCTCTATACGTTTAATTGTGTAAACCCCTTCAATTAACTTATTTAACAGGCAGTATTGTAAAAGCAGTAGTAATTTGTCTATATTTTTCCACTGATGTTACCGTGTCTGCGTGAACGTGTTTACTTGTTCAGGTGTTGCATCCTACACACATGTCTCTCTTACTGGCCTGACTGTTAGTTGCGTAAACCACTCAATGACTAGTTCACTCTCCTCTGTATACAATTATGATCTTGCTCGCATTCACTTGCATTTGCATTCCCGCTTGAATTTCAAAAATCGATTCTGAATTCGGTTCGAATTACTTCATTTCACTAGGGTGTCTATAAAGCACATGTGTCTGTGCCTATGTTGGGTATTCATTTCTTAGAGAGTTTAATTTGCTAGTTTGTTCATGTCTAATTGCACGCGCAAACGATGAGATTTTTATTGCAATAATAGGAGTAATAAAGTTTTCCTTTTCTATGAATGTAGTGCACGTTCTATTGATTGAGGAAACCAGATTGGTTGTGAATATGTCGTTATTTAGCTCGTGGGTAAGCACGCAGTTTTCTTTGAGGTTACGTTTTCAAACTCACAAAGCATTTCAACATTCAATATAAGATAGTAGGAAATATAATGGCTGTATAGATAAATAAAGTGAACGAACACTTGAGCTCTATTATTTTGGTATATGCTTAGTTGTTTGAGGTCAACTCTTGAAGTGGGTTAGGAAAATGAAACAAGAATATCTGAGAAATTGTGGCGAATGTGCTGCTTAACGCCAACTTGGCGAGGTACGATTTTCTTATGTTCCGTTCAGCCATCACGGTTTCACTCACCTGCCTTTTGATTCACCTTCAATCAAAAAGGATAGAAGAATCTACTTTAAAAACAATGAGGAAAATCAGTCAAACCCAAAGAACAGCTTCACTACTTTTATAAATTAACAACGAACAAACAGAAAATACACAAAGTGCCTTACAGGTAATCTACTGTACTATACTTTCAGTTTATAACGAGTTCGTAAATCAATAAAAAGAGTGCCAACCTTGAGAACATAGGTTTTAGCCAAGGAGAGTATGAATCTCAACCCATTTCTATCATAGTGGTATGAACGTTTAGTAGGTGTTTGTTTGATAACTGTAGAGAAACAACACTGTTTGTGAAAATAATAATCATTCAGGTCACCGACTGATTTAGTTCACAGTTCCGTTGCTTAAATCGACCATATTACGTGATCGTCAAATCGTAACATGGCTTTATGTCGATGTCGAGAAACCATTTATGAATAGTTCATCTTAGATTTGATTTGAGGATAAGTTATCAAAAATAAATAGGTAGTACTGTTTCGTATGTCCAAGTGTTTTGATCCTTCACAATACGTTCATGATTGTTGATTTGGAAATGTCAGAAATTAAAAATAAAATGAAAATCATTTGAATGATTTCAGTGAAACTGAGTTATATGATTACATTACAAATCATACTGCAGACATACTCGTTGACTTAGTGCATAACCTATATGAGCATGTACCATTGGCATGTACCGATAGTTGTTTTAAACAATGCTCAATCCTCACGCTATACTGAAATGATAGTGTGTCTTAATTTTATCTCCGATAAAATACTGAAACGAATTGCTATTCAATTAATGGGAAATCAAAATTTTATGTGACTTTTTCTATTCAATGTATTACAGATGTGAAAACTCCTGAAGTAAATGTTCCTGGAAAATGGATAATAAGTGACACGTTAGTGGAAATTGAAAATATCGAGGGTATGTTAAACCTTATTTAATCAGCATCGAATAGTTCCTCACTTGAATACATCACTTCTGTTGAATATTCAAAATGATTAACGACTCAACTTGAACTACTACAGAAGTCTTCACTTTCATGAAATTTACATAGAAATCGTGCCACGAAACGATGGATGAGATGATTTGATCCTCGAAAACGTTTATCGTCTGTTGGTAGATTGTGTATTAAGGAGGAGGTGTTCGTTGATTTTTCAATCAGTATATACGATATAGAACTTATCTGAGGTATTGAAAACACTGAAACAATACATGTTATTGTGATTACCTGGAAGGTATTAGTTTCATTTCTAAGGTCTCTGCTTTATCATACTTGTTCAATAAATCGATGGCGTAGACAAGTCACGCGTTCAAATCTCAATTTATCATAGTCAATATATATGTACAGCAACAAAATTATTGACGATTTACACAATATAAGAGTGTTTCCTTTATCATGAATATGTAAAGTGAGTGTCTATAGACACGTTTCAGTTCACCATGTGTTAGAATATTGAAATAACATTTCGACTACTGAGAGAATCATTCGATAATTTAGTGTTCGGATCGCCTTCAGTGTTTGTCGAATAAAATATTATTTTCACTAATCCAATGAATCTGATGACGTTAAACAGACCAGGATGTGGCCACATATGATGAAGATGTTTTTGTGAAAGCCGCAATGATGATTTGAAAAACAAAGTCACACTTCCTTTGTGTTACTATCGAATCAACAAAATTGGAAATCAGTTTTTGGTCTCAGAACAGCTGATTTTCATGCGCTGATTTTGAAATAGTCAGTGCCAGTGAGTTTACGAAGTGATTCTCCACTTTACACGTGCAGAAACGGTATACAAGATATAGATTGATGATAAAACTGATATCAGTTACACGTTTTGTTATTCACGTATCTCTTGTTTGATAACTTGAAATGCCGTCACCCTAATTTTTTTCACAGTAAGTTGTTCAAATCACAATTCAGCTGAAAAATGCCAATATGCGACAAAATCAGGTTTGAAATGTATCTGGTGTGAAAAAGCTAATGCGTGCATTAACAGCAATGATGATGATAGTCATGAATTGGAAGTAAATGATTGTCATGTTGACGTAAGTATATGTTAAACTTCATAGGATGTTTACAACATTGCTATATTTCACATTTTAAATCTATTGACATTTTTTTACGACGTATACGTACTGATTCGTATTCATCCCACAGTGCTTAAATCAACACTGTGTATGAGTTGATCATATCTGATCAGATTTGTGTACAACGCTTTCCATGATAACAGCAAACAATGAACAGAAACGTTGTTTAACACAAATCCATGGAGTCGTATTAATTTTCCAGCTCATTGAACATGAAGTTACTTCAGAAATTCAATGCGAATCTGTATATCTTTGTGAATTGACATGAAATACCGATGAAATTGGATGGAATGTCTTCGGCTCCTTCTGATACTCTCACAGCTTCCTCGAGTTAACCCGTGGTCCGTCATCACACCTCCTCCTTTGAAGTCTCTTGTGTGAGATTTCTATTTCGGATCCACCTGAAACTTGGTTGCCGGATTCCTCTTGCGGTCCATCACTCTTCAGGATTGTACAGCTATTCTTACATTAAAGGCGAGTCAAACTATGTTACAGATGCTCTGTCACGTATCCAAGTGAACGCTACGCCTGATGCTCGCTTCGATCACGTTCACATAGATATTGTGGGACCAACGCCACCATCGTATGGGTGCATCGATCGTTCCACAAAATGGCCCGAAGCTATTCCCATCACGTCTATTACGGCGGCGACAGTTTCTCATTGCTTCGTAGAACAATGGATAGCTCTGTACCGTTATTATTATTATTATTATTATTATTATTATTATTATTATTATCATTCACAATCATCTTATGGGTACATAAGTGTTGTGAAGAAACCATTTTGGGTTTCGTTAAAAATGCAATGATACACAAGTTTCAATAATTTTATAATTATATTTGCCATATTTGAAAAACAGAGTAATAATAATAAATCAGGTTCTCTGTAATTGAGAAGAATATTCAGTTGAGTTTAAAGAAGGAGAGGAAAGGAAACAAATGAATATGAATAAAGGAGACGTGAAATACGCAAATAGTTTATTAGGGATGTTTATCAACACATGACAAGAATAAACGACTATGTATGTATCGTCAAATTAGTAACAAAAATAGAATAGAAAATAATTAAGAAAAAACAACGACATGTTGCAATGAGAATGTCTTTGCAGTCATAGTTTGGAGTGATGCTATAAATGTCACAATCAAGTGAAGAAGATAACCAAATCTCAAAATGTATGAGTTGTGTATATATTGTGAAGATAAAACGAGTTTGAGAAGTTAATTTAGGTGTAACACAAGTTATTGTCTTAATTACAAACTTCGTAATCTTAAGAATAATATTTATTTAGAAGGAAAAGTTGGAGAGAGAGAAAAGAAATGAACACCTACTGAATGCGTTCAACCATGATAATAAAAGTAATTGTGTAATGAATGTGGAACAGCAATTTAAAAAACAAAACAAGATAAAAATTTTCTTTCAGTGCACTCGAATAAATACATGTAGATTTATGCAATAGTATATAGAGTGAAACCGGATATTATTATGAACATTTGTGCAATAATAATTAGGAATGATTCTATAAAAGTCACATTTAATTTCAAAGGATAATCAGGAATTAAATGTTTTTAGAAAGGTAAGAAGAGATGAAAAGAATATCTAATATGCGAGGGACCAATAATGATAGTTCCTCGAATGGTACCGTTCTACATAAAAGACTTTCGATGGCAACTCTAGGTCCAACAATTGCTTCCTGTTCTGCAGCCCTTTTGTCGTACAATCGCACGTTCGCTGATCAGTCACATGAACGATAGCGCTACCTATTGAAAGTGTAAACCCTTTCTAGCGAGGGGCTCCTGTAGAGACCTACTTTTATCAAGAGAACGCGATTAATTTAATGAAAACAATTACAACTGTAACCAATTATACCAGTGATCGTTTTACTGTACTTGCTTATTTAACTGTGCTAAAAATATACATTCTTCCGTTGACTGCGATATTGCACGAATTTGGTTACGCTCAGTATTTCCACTTAAACTCTTTGGCACGATCGCGGTATTCATTCAATACCATGAGATTGTCAACAAATATAATTTATTACAACACGCATGCAACTGAACCCATACACATGAAACTTAGTCCTCCTAAAGATACTCCACACGTTTGACTCGAATGAACCTAAATTCATCTCACAGAGACAACGAAATTCTCCAGCTCTGACAAAAATAGGTGGGAAGACAAGACTCATGATACCGAATAGGGAAACACGTAAGATTGAACCCAGCTGATCTATAGGTATCCCAACAATATTGAACAGGTTCTTCCCGCTGATATCATATAACTTGCCTTCAACACCTCTAAGTTGCAAAATGGGTAGTGGGCTACAGCGTAACAAGCCTTTTTACACGCAGAATAACAAAAATACCAGAGTACTGATCGCTCTATTCACACCCGTAAAGCTTAAAACCATTATTAAGAATGGTAATAATAGCTTTCTCACTCCACACTCTATCCATCTTCCCCAGAATCGTAATTGCAATTAGTCTCAGAAAGAAAACTTTCCACACACTGTAGTACCGACCCACCACATAAAAACGGTTTCCATGTATAATAAGAGTCGCAACTACTTCCACTTACGCACAGCAGACCCCCTTCTTGCTAACGTAAATAGCTATAACAGAGACTACGCGCCTGACCACCAAGACTATTTTGCAAATAACCATACACTTCACAGTAGGACTGTACAAGATTTCTCTGGGATACGACCTCTATTAGCACCTCTGTTGAAGCATATATCTCAAGTCATTTCAAACAACAAATAAAACATAAACATGCTTCACCCATATAGCTTCCATCGGAGAGTAATCCCACCCTTAACTTCTGGGTAAACTCCCCCATCAATTTCACTAGCTCATTTGATACATCTCCTACCAAGTCTAGCTATCAAAATACCGAGCTATTGAAGAACATTCAATCCCTCACTTCTAACTCATCTCACACCCGCGAGGGTTACAACGACTTTATTCGAGATACTCTCACTCATCTTAACCTAGTAGGCCATTTGTTTAATATATGTCTCATCAACGCTGGGTCGATCTGCAATAAAAAGACGGATTTAGCCCTGTTTGTATCCATGTATCAACCATCACTTATAATGATATCTGAAGCATGGACCAACAATAATATTTCCGACCTAAGTACATCTCTTGATAACTATTTCCTATATAGAAGTGACAGATTGAAAGGATGAGGCTGAGGATGCCTTATTTACGCTCACTCTAGCCTAAACTCACTACTGTGTGATATGCCTTAACTAAGCAAACTAAAGGATTCAGTGTGGATTGTATTAAAGCCGTCGAAATCCGTTACCTTACTGTTCGACTGTGTTTACTCTCAACCTAAGGCATCAATAGATGACATAGCAGTACTAACGGAGGTATCCACACTAGCATCATCCCTTCCATTCACAGACAAGCTCATTTTGGTGACTTCAACATGTGCAAAATTTCTTGGTTCCCAGTCAAGGCGCTGAAGCGTTATGAATCATTTATAGAATGTCTAGAGCTTGGACAATGGACTCAGTATGTCAATGGCCCTACCAGACATCAAAATATCTTGAACTTAGTCTTTACCAGTGGACTCACCCTCAATACTGTGTATATTGGAAAAACGTCTCCAGGTAGTGATCATAACATTGTCATATGCAGCCTTAATATAAAAACCACAACCGGTAGACGTAAAACCGTAACACCTCGTAGAAACTATCGCAAGCTTGATTGGAATAACTTCCACTGATTGGGGAACTTTCTTTACTGCGAACAATACCGACACACTAACCAATATATTTTATCTCAACATCAGAAGTATCATCAACAAAATCGCACCTTTAGAATACTGTAGATCAACGTTCCCTAAAGATCTCTATATACCGATCGGTACACGAAGACGTCTTCAAAGATAGTGTACTCGATTGCACAACTTTTATGACTTCGACTTTACTACCGATGACAGAAATATTTGTCCGGACAGAGGCAATACGTATGCAAAAAGCAGTCGCACAGGAAAAACGTGCAGTCGAACTTAACAATAACTTCTCTTCACTCACCACACTTCCTCAAAATAAACTTAAACGTTCTTAATCGAGAAAGAGCATATTTACTAAAGACAAACAAGTGTACGGAGATTCTAAACTTGTTACGGAACTACTTAATGAACACTTTTGTTTCTCATTAACTAACGAAAAACCACCAAATGATTCAGAACCAATCCTAGTACCTCCGTGTGAAATTACTAATGTAGACTTCAATGTGCAAAATATCTCTAAAGCAATTAATAAACTGAAACACTCTCACACTGATGGACCAGATGGTATTCCAGCTTGCATGCTAAAACATTGAAGATTGGCACAGACCAGGGCATGATCAAAGTCCAGATAGGTACTCCAAAAGAAGCGGCAGTCTTGTACACAACCACGCCAGCGGTAGCTGATCGCGATGTGATCAATCTGAGTACAGGCTTGAGATGCAGAAGGAGGACGTCAGATGGCACATCGGCGATGACTGTGCCGAAAGTTAGTGCCAGCCAGAAACAGGTTGTGGTCTGTGCAAAGTTGCATTAGACGTTCCCCGTTATCTGTCCTCCGACCAACAAGTCCCCATCGGCAACCTATAAGACTCTCTTCTGTGCCTAGACGCCCGACCAGAGCATTCAAGTTTCCAGCTAGTACTACAATATCTGTCGAACGTACTTTCTGGAGAAGAACAGATGACTGGTGGTAGAATTCATCCTTGATTGCATCCGAGCTGCAATCTGTTGAGGCATAGACGAAGATGACGAAAAGACATCGTTTCTCACGCCGATTTCCTCTCACTTTGGTGGAACTTTCCAATCTAACAGCACATAACCAACTGTTAATGGGGATCCAATCGATTGGTGTTGCCTCAGCTGTAGCGTTGAATGCGACACCAACGCCAGCAAGACCAGACGAAGATGCCATAGGGTCTCCGAATAAACGCACGTAAAACAAGCTTTTTGAAGCGACAGATGGAGAGCGAATTTGTAGTACTTCACTAGAGTCTTGAATACGGGTCTCGAATAGACGACAAACGTCAATATTAAGACTTTCCAAAGACATAACCAGCTCTATCTGTTGTCCGACCTGCATAAGTGTGCGAACGTTGAAGGCATCCAGTTTGAATGTTGCACGTGATTTCACAAAAGCTGCTTCATTACGCATATTCGGTGGTAACATAAAATTTTCAACCACGCAGTGACTCGAGAACGTTTGGATAGAGCCGAATTTCCACCATAGGCGAGCAGCTGTATAGGTCGAAAAATAAGGATAGACAGAGTGAGAGTAAAAGAGAGTGAACAAATGACGTAGTAAATATTAATAATAACAATAATAGTAATAATAACGATAATACGAGCCATTTGATTGTTAATCGGAGTGAGAGGAATATTTTCCATAAGTAGACAGTTCATCATGTTTTTGTGTGTGAGCTGAGATACTGCCCGGGTGCCCAGACCGAAGCAGGTGGTTTTATTAGGGAGCCACGCCCCGACCCTTTGACCTGAAGGCCTAACCCACAAGGCAGTGGAGCATCGTGAAGAGATGCAGTCCCATGGAAGCCAGTGACCAACGATTGGATAGTACGCCATTTGTTCCTGCAGAATGCTGGAGCCCAAGTGCACCATTGATTTGGGATCCGGCTAAAGCGCCGGACATCTTCTTTTCGTCCTCTCATTTTCGTGAACAACATCTCCGCCACGGGAAGGCAGTGAGTAGGACTTGCCTGGCAGAGGCTGTGTACGCGTGGCTGTGTGAGAGTACTTCGAGAGGGGAGGGTCAACCCATCCCGCTCTCAACCATACCAGGGCATTTTGGGGATTGAGATATACCACCGAAAACAGATATCAAGCAGTTGATTTCGTCCTTCACCATCATTAAAGCCTCAAATATTCCAAAAGGATACAACTTTGCGATTTCTAGAAGCCCTCGACTTCATATGGATGTATTCTCGACCATCAGTTGCACGTCGCAACGCAACCTTCATAAGGCGCGCCAAATTCCAGGAGTTATGCATGACAAGCTTATTTTGTAAATAATTTTTGATGTTATTTGTATTTATTCTGTCAATGTTTTACTGCATGTACATTTGTCATTAAATGATTGTACGTGTTGTTTAAGTGTATGACCTTGAACACACTTTCTTCCGTCGTGTTGCTCTCATAGCATGACACACGATGTTACTGTTACGGGAAAACGAAATACATTGGCTGATTACAAACTTTAGATTGAATATTCATAATTTTACTGTTTTTTGGATGTATTTTTTTACTGAACTTATGAACTTGTTTGTTTATATCATTATTTTCAGACATTTCGGTTTCTTTTTTCTTTGGTTTGGTACTTGGGAGTTTTGCTCCAAGAACCTAAAAAATTGAAGAACGACATTTGGGTCGTCTATTTGTGAATTGCGAATATAATTACTATCTAAATTGGAGTTTGGTTCTGTTGTTAATTTTTGTTCGTAAATTGCAAATAGATCGACATACCGTACTTCAATAACGGGAAGGAGCGAAAACGTGGACGTAACAGTTACCTACGCACATACCTCTTGTTCACCATTGATCGTGATTGCGTTAACTGGACTCTAAGTCGAATACCACCTACATTTATAGACTACAACTAAATTATGTCATTTTCTACGTTTGGTTACATCACTAGAAAAACATCCATCTTACTAGAATCTTCAATCATCTATAATTGTGGATTTCGGTACCAAAATCAACCGGAAAACGCACAAACCTGTTGAATTAAGTAACATCTCTAATTTTTGTTGCGTTTATAACGTTTGACTGATATATATTAACATTACTGTTTGTAATTATTAACTTTGTTATCATTTTTGAGTTCATATATTATTTGATCCACCTCAACTTTTGGTGAGCCTCGAGTCTATCATAGTTGTTATATTACTTATATTTTTCACTTGACACATTAGTTTATTTTTCACATTATGTACTCGCCAAATAAAATTACTGACATGGATTGTCCTCCAGTAAATCACCTTAACTCATCGCATGCAGACGACAATATTTTAAAGCGTACGCTTCCAGGGAACCAAATATCCCTACGTTGTGGGCGCGCTCCCTATCAAAATCGCCACCGAAGTCGGAGATTTGTTCGACCAAGTACCAGAGATCGATCCTTACGAAAAAATTAAAGCCGCTGTAATACAACGCACATCAGTATCTGACGAAAAAAGGCTTCAGCAACTGTTAACAGCATGAGAACCAGGTGACCATCCTAATTATGAAACTAGCAAGTCCGTGCAAATTAGACGAAACCTTGCTTAAACAAATGTGGTTTCAACGCTTACCACATAATGTGAGGCGGATTCTTGGCGTGACTGGGAACTCCGTCAAGTCAGAAGATCTAGCCGATATGGCGGACGAAATGACGGAATTATACCCCGACAGTAACGGTGTCAACGCGATACGAGCCTCTGGTAGGGAAGATATGTGTCACGCATTCAATATCCAACAATAGCTTACACAGTTGACAGGCATTTAGCATCACTTCATGCTACTATAGCAATGGTTCATTCCCGTCCTGCTAGACCCACGTCCAGAAACAGTTCGGTGTCCAGACACCATCATAGGTCACTTAGGCGGGCTGCTGATATCTGTTGGTATCGTATGATGTATGGTGACAAAGCACATTGCTAAACACAGCCGTGCAATTTCACAACAAATAAGCAAGAGAAACAGGGAAACAGGCCAGCCAGACGGTAATGTCGGCGACTGTTTCTGGCCGCACGGCAAGCCGTCTTTTTCATATTAGGGACCATATTTCAGGCTCAGACTTCTTAGTTGATACAGGAGCTGAAATTAGCATAATCTCATCGGAGCCCTCACGACGGCGACACACTAAATAAAGCAAGGTTTCACTGCTAGCAGCCAACGAAACAATTATCAAAACTTATGGAGAACAATCTCTTATTCCAGATCTCGGACTCCTGAGAAGATTCACGTGGGTTTTTATAGTCGCCCAAGTCAAGCAACCTATACTCGGGGCCGATTTTCTAAGTGTCCACGGTTTGTTAGTAGATATGAGTAAAAACAAGTTGATTGACCAGAATACACGTTTACAGGTGAATGGTACACTTACTACTGACTACAAAATTCATGGTGTAAGAATAGTAAAACCTGCGAACAATTTTTTCATCAAATTCCTGAAGGAATATGAATGCATCACAAAAGTAAATTACCAAAAGGAATACACGGTACACCATGTACAACACCACATCACCACTACAGGTACACCCATTTGTGCTAAGGCGAGGAGATTACCACCACACAAGTTAGAATCTGCTAAAAGGGAATTCGATCACATGATGCAACTTGGAATCATTAGAAAATCCAACAGCCCTTAGGCTTCGTCATTGAACATGGTTCTCAAAAAAGATCAAGACTGGCATCCATGTGATGATTACCGGCGTTTGAATAATCAAATCGTACCAGATAGATACCCAATTCCACACATACACGATTTCTCATTAAACGTACATAGAAAACGTTTCTTTTCGAAACTTCACCTCGTGCGAGCATATTACCGAATTCCGATGGCACCAGGAGTTATCGAAAAACGGCCACTACTACATCTTTTGGGTTGTTTGAGTTTTTAAGAATGCAATTCTGACTGAAAAATGCCGAGCAGGCGTTCCAACGATTAATGGAGAAATTCGCTAGAGGTTTAGATTTTGTATGTACCTATATTGACGATGTTGTAGTGTCTGTCATTATGTTAAGCCCAAATGCCTCATTATTTTAACTTCCGGATAGCCCATTCTATTCATTCTATTTGAGTCACATTCTGACCTTGTTAATTATTCGCTTATCAATGTCTTGACTGTCTTTGTATGAGCGCGTAGGCGTATGCACACTACTTATCCCGTTACTCATCACATGTCTGTAATTTATTTTTGTGGGCTTATAAATATTGATTAACTCTTTGTTAAAGGAGAGTTGGCTTACCAGCCATCTCCACCGCGCGCCAATTTAGCTTCGCTTTCTCATCTTCGCATCGTTTCTCCGTTCGTTCTGTCTAATCAACAATTCTACAAAATATATGCATTCAAAACTCCATTCTCGTTAGTTGACTTATTTAATTCCGTTATTAACTAACGCGATTTAAGTTAATGATCATATACGAGGATAGGCGCATATTTAATTCCACAACGATCAAATTGGAGTCAGATCACGGGCCACTAAAATGTATTGACTGCCAGCTCATCAATCGAGGAGCATGTCCAGCATCTACAGATCCTCTCGGACCGTTTTAAAAAGCATGGCGTCATAATCAATCTCTCTAAATGTGTATTCGGTGTCTCAGCCTTGAGTTTCTAATACATTACACCGACTTTCAAGGCATTAAACCACTTCAGAAGAAAGTCGAAGTTATCGTTAACTACCCTGTACCGACTTCAGTAAAATCATTACGTCGTTTTCTCTGAAGTTGGAATTTTTACCGACGATTTATATCTAATTGTGTTGATGTAGTTCAACTGTTAACAGATTTGCTAACAAGCGATAAAAAAGGGACAAAGAATAAAAAGGGCCACGCATTCAAGCTATCTTTTGATGCCAAAGTGGCATTCGAAAAAGCAAAGTCCATGATCGCCAACGCCACTATGTTGTAACATATAAATGCTCACAGAACCACCCACCTGGCTTTATGTACGGACGTGTCACGAAATGCCGTCCTGTCATTATTAAAACAGCAAGTAAATAACATGAATACTCTCATAGCGTTCTTCTCCAAGCGACTGTCACCAACTGAAGAACGTTATAGTAATTCCCGACGGGAGCTACTCACCATTTATTAAGCTGTCAATCACTTTAATTTTTTATTACAAGGGCGTACATTCACCGTCAGGATGGATCATAAACCTCTATGTTATTCATTCAACACCTCTTACGATCGACTTTCAATACGAGAACCGCGACGATTGGATTACATCTCTAAGTTTATAACAGATATCCAATTTATCAAAAGACACAGTAACGTCGTAGCCGATGCGCCATCACGAAAGGATATAAATACGCTGGTACGTAAACAAGACGTGGATCTTGAGACAATAGCAAAATTACAAGTAAATGAAGCAGACCTAAAGAGCTGCAAAGAAATGTCTAGCGTGATTCTCAAACCTGCACCCGTTCTTTTCTCAAACGTACCTATCATTTGTGACGTTTAAATGGACAGTAACCGCCCCTTCGTACCTCAAGCTTGCCAACACCAGGTATTTCGAAAATTACACGAACTTTCACATCCCGGAATCAGAGCTACCACTAAACTGATTAGGGAACGTTTCGTGTGGCCAAAGATTAACGCAGACATCAAGTGATGGACCCGAAGCTGCATGCAAGGTCAACGCGACAAAACTCCATGCACAAAATTAGTCCTGTTGGGAAGTTCCCACTACCAGATAAACGCTTCCAACTCATTCATTGGGACATAATCGGTTGGTGGACAGATTCACAAGATGAGCAATAGCGTAACTCATTACTGATACATCCGACGAGACAGTAGCAGCCACATTTCTTGATGGCATAAGCTTATACATCGAAATGGAGCGATGCACTATGCCTCGTACTCTTAGGCATTCGTTCAACCATGAAGTAGGATTTAGGTTGCACTTCAGCTGGATTAGTTTATGGCACTACACTAAAGTTACCAGATGAGCTGGTCGATCAAGAATCAACAGTGTCAAATGGTCCAAATGGTTTCGTAAGCCGTCTATTACAAACGATGCAAAGCATTAAATCGATACCTCCGTGCGAACAAAAAAACCGCGCACAAATCGGTAAACACCTGGAGACTTGCAAATTCGTTTTTTTCGAGTCGATGCAGTTGAAAAGCTATTGAAATAACCGTACCAAGACTTCTAATTACCGTCTTTCCAAATTTTTTGTTGTGCCATGCTACAACAACACACTGTTTATCACTAATATGCATGTCATACCCATCTCCATGATTTTCTTTTTGGTTATTATGGTAAACAGTATTCTGCAAGCATGTATATACCATGCTCTTACATTTATTTTTGTTGTTATAAACAGTGTTACATTCGGACACTCTGGGGTAGCTATGTGGAGATATGCTTGACAAACTTATTTTGTAAATACTTTTTGATTTTATTTATACTTATTCTGTCAATTTTTCACTGCGTGTACACTTATCATTAAATGATTGCACGTGTTGTTCAAGTGTTTGGCCTTGAACACATTTTCTTCCATCGCGTTACACTCATAGCATGACACATGCTGTTACCTACTAATAAATACACTGCTACGCACATACCTCTTGTTCACCATTGATCGTGATTGCGTTAACTGGACTCTAAGTCGAATACCACCTACATTTATAGACTACAACTAAATTATATCATATTCTACGTTCGGTTACATCACTAGAAAAACATCCATCTTACTGGAATCTTCAATCATCTATAATTGTGGATTTCGGTACCAAAATCAACCGGAAAACGCACAAACCTGTTGAATTAAGTAACATCTCTAATTTTTGTTGCGTTTATAACGTTTGACTGATATATATTAACATTACTGTTTGTAATTATTAACTTTGTTATCATTTTTGAGTTCATATATTATTTGTTCCAACACAAGTTCACAGTTTCGATAAGAACTTGTTTCTGATGTCGTCGTAATTCTTTTTCAACTATTAGAAGAACAGCATGAGGTACAGGTCTTTTAGATCAGAAGACGGTAGTAGATGCAAGTTTTAGGGTTAACAATGCTTTAGCCTGCGTACATTCTCCCAATCCTTCTTTAAACACGTTGTGGTCTCCATGTAGTACGGCGTTTTTCTGGTTCCACTCTAAAATGTTGTCAGTTCTGATTCGTCCTCAGATGGCATGAATAAAATGGTCTGCTAGTTTAAGAGTCTCAATGAGATCTAACCTCAATAAGTCGAGTGCTGACTTATTTGTCAGGTATACTGTTGCATTCGTTGTTACAGTAACTTGAGAAAGAGTGCAGGGCGATTCTCCAACAATATTTAACTTCCCCCAGATGCCCTGTGTGCCAGTTGTGTTGTTGGAAGAACTGTGGGTCTCCCAATATTCCTCCAAGTTTCTGGGCTGATAAGGGTAATATCAAAAGCTGTATCAAACTGAAGGTGAGTCCGGTGTTTAATAACATCTGAGGTTACGTACTTTCTTTGGCGGCAATTTCGTGCTCGGTTATGTGATATCAACGGCACAGTACGGCCGTAAGGTTATGGGTTTTCGCGCACGTGTAACATATTCTCGTGGATTTTTTTGTGTCGTTATTTATCAACTATTAACAGGCTTTTTTCCATCTCACGTACCTTTTTGTATTGTTTATGGTTGCTACATAGTTTTTATTCCAATTTATTTGCAGTTTGACGTATTATTTGCTTACCAGCTTAGTGACTGTTTAGTAAGCCTAATTAGGTTATTTGCAATAATACAAACTCAAGCAAGTAAGATTCACCATTTTTCAAGTTATAAAATAGGTCACAGATTAAGTTTTCAAGGAAATAAGCTCTAAAACATTACATATGGTTCACCTCGTTTATTGTGGTGATGATGAACATGGATGTTTGTAGTTGTTTATAAAGTGTAAGGAACAAGCAATTAAGCGTTAATCCATTTATGAATATTATATAACTTGTTAATATTTAGTCATAAACAGTTATACCTATTATAAGTATCATCGCTTTTTACTTAAATGACATAGTATTATGTAACTCATATGAGAAGAATTATGTGAGTAACAATTGACGTTGATAGTCATTTCCGTCCGGTTTCTGAACGTATACAGGAACAGTATATAGCACCACTGGAAGTGTCACATTAAGTAGTCACAAAGTGTTCATAAGTAAAACGATTTGTTTCTTTTGGGCAAGGTTGTGTGCTATAACTATTCCGAACGGCTCCAATAATGTCGTTATAATTTCTTATGTCTTATATATATATTGTTAAATATTCCGTTTGTTGGTTTCTCTACTTCATTTTGGTTCGGCTTGATGCATTGGATTGATATCTTTTGATGTTGATTGGGTAGCCGTTCTTTTGAAAGATAGTCTTAAGATATCTTCTTCCAAAATATATGTAAAGGTGTATGAAAATGGTTATTTTGTCTGAAAATATTGTTTGATATACACATTGTTGTCATAAACATTACAATAGTGAGCTTCAAAACCGAAATACTTCTGATACAGACAAATTATACTTAGCTATCAATCTGTATGTTGGTTACTAGGTGATTGAATGTCGTCCCCATTTTTGTGCTCCGGTTCATTTTCCGTCAAGTATATTTCACTACTGTCTTATTTATTTCTGGTTTGGTCAGTTTTGTCAATCAAAGGAAAATCTTTATTTACAGGCGAATATAGAGTCACTATATAACTGACTACAGTAATAAGTTTAGCGACTTTAAAAATTTTACTATTTACTTTGGCCTGGATTTTACCCAATAATCTTCTGGATATAAATCATTCTATTCCCAAAGTATTTTCTGCCTTATATTTTTCTTTAGGATATATTCCATATTTTGTGAATAATGTGCACTGATTGTTTCTTTTGGGCATGGTGACAAAACCATCTCCTAGTTAATACTGTAACCAATAACATTTCATTTAAATCACAAGCCTGGTATAAAGAAATGTCATGAGACTGTGAAGCATTCACAGCAATATGAATGCATTATAATTCACGGAATTAGCAAGTAATAAGATGGGTTACGTAATAATTCATTTCCTTTTTTACAGTTATATAGCGATCTGTTAAAGTACCTGTCACTCATCCACGCTTACTTGGTCCTATTCAAATTCTACGTAACCCAACTTATCAATTTTTAAATGCAAGGATCCTTTATAACCTATAAAATTTTCACACCACTTATCCGTCTGTGAACTCTACTCGACCCACCCACCCTTAATGTATCCTTTGTTCTATAAATAAATGACCTTTGACCTGCATATATGCATATGTACTTTGTTATTATTGATGACCTACGTTATTTCAATTATTTATATTTACTTATATCAACTGCTTCATACCTAAATGTTAAATTGTAATGCACATTTCGTTGTAAGCAGCTGAGAAGAAACCACGAAATATAATGAATGCCTATTCAGTAAGACTTTACGTCCTTCTTAATTCTTACAGACACTGACTCGTGGACAATATCCCCAACAACGAAGGAATAAGAGGAGAATGAAAATTATGAAGTACTTTATTTAACTTTTTAGCATAAAAACTTGTTTACAGGTTATCATTAATGATTCTTAAATAATAACTGTTCACTTTCTTCTCAGATTCCGTTGCGAAACTTTCACCATACTTCTATAGGATATGACGCCTGTTAATTTTTTGGCTTCGCAGAACACTTATATACTCATTTCTTTGTGTCGATAGTGCTATTGATGTGTCATTTCGCAAGTTATTGGTAACACGTAACTTCCACCTGCAGTACCTAAGAAGTTCATTAGCTATACAGTTTATATTTCAAAATCAATATAGCTTACCTGAAAGAGTTCGTCTTTTAAAATATACGAGTAGCAGATGGCGGCATGGGTATCGACACATAAGAAATGTACTACATTCACATTCAAAAGTATTTAGATCCACTGCATAAAGCTTCCCGCAATCAACAATAGACACCCAGTCTCCGGCTTCATATCCCACAGAAACAAAACGCATATGTTTAAGTTCGTATAAAACTTTACGTCGCGCGTATGGTGTAAGCATTTTCAACAACGTGTGTGATACGGACAGCCGCGCCTCCAGTCTTACACGGAACCTTGATTGACAATTAAGGAATTTAGACCTTAAACGTCACATATTAGCTAAAGTTCTCACGATTTTCGATTCACTTTCAAACCTTCTGATTTCCGCTTATGACCAAATGTACAATGAAAAGCAACAAACAGGTACTTGAACCTGACATCCTTTAGCAACCTGCTTTCTGCGTGGATGTAATGAGTGCACGTAGTCTGAGAAATGATAAAATCACTCTTCCATACTTTTAGGAACTCTTTTAGGGCGTTATCAAAGTCATCCCAGTATGCAAAACGCTTGTTCAGTATCATACTTTGAAAAGGTTCGCTAACGTAGACTGAAATGTCGCTTGAGCACGAAGCACTACAAACAGAAATCACTGTTTATAAAAAAATAATTCCTTGAAACAGTAATAACTCAAGGAATAACTAAAATACTTACGATTTACCGTTGATTTGACATTTCGTAGAGGTTTACTACAGCAGTTGGGACCACAGATGAAACTACGAAGCAACAACAGAGCCAACGTGTACACTACAAGAAAGAGAATGCTAAATTAATGCGTTTGATAATTATTTTGTGCTTTTCAATGCAGCAAAACATGACTTAATTATGAAAAAACTTGACACTCATGAAACCCAACCAACCCACGGCAATACAAATACGGAATGACCGCCTCTTGTCAGGCTGTTCAAGGTCGTTGAAAAGAAAGCGCGGGCAGCTTCGAACGGTCATAACGTTTTTCCTGTGCCGATATCAACATTCATTTTGTTAATGCGCCAGACCTGTATTTCTTTGAGTAGGATTTTGCAAAATATAATTTTTGGTTTCTTTTTCTGCGGCTGGTTCCTTTATGGCCCTTCCGATGACATTTACTGCAACAATGTTCTTTATACGGGCATAACCTCTTAAAATGCCAGCCTCCATATGACCAGCATGGAGATGATGGTTTGTCGCTGTCATTACGATAATTCTGCGTGCTTAAAACCTGTGAGACTTTTTTCTTGACTGCATTGACGTAAGGGAATCGGTTACCGTTCTCTACCATCGAGGTATCATGCTTCAAATTCACTAACCTTTGGCCTTCGGTAGTTACTTCCTGCATGATCATGTTGGGACAATGTTCGAGCTTGCTAAGGAATCTTGTTTGGATATCAGCATCTTTGGATGAACGCAAGCTACAGACAAATACTAGGCATTCAAACTGGTCTTCAGTCATGGAAGACAATATGAACCTCTCACATTCTCGGTTCACAATTCCTGCATGTTTCACCCACTCATCTTCCCATTCTTTCATTAAATGGATGATTGTTTTCCAAAGATTTGAGACAGGTTTTAAATGTTTCACCAAAACTAGGCTCATGTATTCTTCGAGATATTGAATTTACTATAACGTTCATGCTCCATCGTCCCACGTTTCCTTAGAAGTATTCTGACGGTTGAGACGTCATCAAGTCTGCAGAGATCAATGCAGAACAAATCTATATATTTCCTAAAGCAATAATCAAAAGTTGCACCTGCTACAACATTAAAATTAAATTCACGGATGGCAATAATGATTGGATTAGTATGAGAAACTTGTGATTCGCCAGAATCAGGGTTTTGCTGGGACAGGCACAATTTGTGCATCAGGACTTCCATGATTTAAATTTTGGACTGTTCAAACGTGTTTTCTTGACACTCCATATAAGCTTCTAGTTGCTCCAAAGAAATATTGATTGTGGTTTTCCCGTAGCCACTGATAAGTCTTGTAAATAGAACGCTATATTCGGTTCCTAAGCTATTCTTATAACCCTCAAGCTTGAACAACACAGCGACCTGAACACGAGAGAATAGACGCAAAATATGCGAGAAGCACTTTACTCCAAATGTTCGTTTTAGTACAGACAAAATAGGGTTTTTATAGTATGTTCATATGTCTTTGGGTTTCCCAAAGATTCTGGAATGCTACTAAGCATAGTAGCAGTATGGTAATCAGCCAATCAGAAACTCTACACGTGACTTTTCACTTTCTTGATGTTTCTGTCTAAACTTTAAGTGAACGTTGACTGGATAAAATGCTTCATAGTGTTTTCTTGGTTCTTGTTTGTCTTTGGCGAGAAGTTTTTTGGATCACCACAACACTAGTCACATTAACAGAGAGAACATTTTATCCATCATTACAAAAAAATGATCAAAGTTGTAATGGTCCATCAACGAACTAGAATGGACCAAAAACACCAAATGTCTTTGAAGTATTCATTGGTAAAATGCCACGTGATTGTTTTAAAGATGAACTAGTTCCTGTATTTGAATTAGTTCAAAAAATCTAAATGTTTCGATTAATGATGGATTTTGGTGGATTAAATTGTAGTTATGGTTTTTGTATATATACTAGTCGTGATGATACTAAACGAGCTGTAGATGAATTAAATTGTTATGAAATTCGTATAGATAAAATTTTAGACGTTTCTTTCAGTATTGATAATTGTCGTTTATTTATCGGTGTTATACCAAAATTGAAAACAAATGATGAATTAATGTTGTAATTGTCAAAAGTAACCGATGACGTAAAAGATGTGATTGTTTATCCAATTGAAGCTGATAAAACCAAGAATAAATGATTTGCATTTGTCGAATATGAAAATCATAAAATAGCTGCTATGGCTAGACGTAAATTAATTCCTGGACAAATTCATTTATGGTGACGCCAAATTGCTGTGGATTAGGCAGACCCGGAACGTGAAGTTGATGAAAATATTATGTTAAAAATGAGTTTAGCCTCATAGTTACCTAAACGAAATCAGCCTATTGATACTACGAATCTTTCAAAAAAATTAACATACTACTACAAATTGTTGAGTAATATGATATGAACATTTTAAAAACTCTATCTGAAGTTTGTGCTGATGATGTCTTTCAGAAGAAAGATGAAAGCTCCAGGACCAAACCATCCAGCTCAGAGAACAAAACTCTATCAAAAACTCATGTTATTTTATTCCTTTTACAGAAAGAAATCAATTATACAAAATACTAACTTAATTTTCAATACATTTCTAATCCTTCAAGTACTGTATCCACTGGTTTTGTAACAGATGTCATTATATCTTTCATCAACTTCGGAAACCAGAATGTACACACTTCAACCTTTGATCTTCAACAAGGTTTAATATCCTTAGCATATACCGTAAAATACATGAAAGTATAACACTTTGGTATATTGACATTTTTTATCACAATATCTTTTCAAAATAATCATCAGATATATAACATAATGAATGAAATACCTGATCTGATCTGCAAAATTCAACTGTATATTATCTTAGTAGATTTATTACGAAGTACCTTTATTCTGACAATAGAAACCAGTCCTGTATAAATGGTTAAAAGTTTAAATATTAAAAAAACTATGTAATAACTAGACATTCACTACTCATCTTTCATACCACAGCAACTAAATTGTACATACGTATGTATTTCCTTCTCTCAAATTAAGTTATCTGACATGCTCACATGTTACATATTCCATGGAAAACACAAGTCGAAATATGCAGCATGAGATTATTCTGAAGATAAGTGATTATGTAGCCTAAGTATGTATTGAATTAAAATGAATATAGAAATGGTATGATTTAAACAGTCAACTCTCTTCAGCTACACGAATTTAAATCATTACAAATTAAGCTGATACGTGTGTAGTAAACAATCCGAAATGTTGTCTTTGAATAAATTAGTTCCCACATATGCATGTACGATAGAATCAGCTTATAATATCAACCTGGAACAGCTTTTTCGCGAACTTGTTGTGAGTATATTTATAGAATATTTATAGTTGACACTTGTTCTGTAATTGCCTGTATGGTCATAACCCTTTGTCACAGCTGAAAAAGTATATGAAAAGACTGCTAGGCGATAGTCAAGTAGACAATAGCCTGTTTTATCAATTGTAGTTTCTTCGGTTGCCGTTGGATGTACAACAGATTCTAGCCGTCTGAGATGCCGATGCCGATAAAGACAATATAGCAAAGACAGCAGATAAGATATACATGAGATCTAAACAGATAAACCCTTAGTTACGCAGCACAACGGAAAATTGTAGAATCAATACACTACAAAAAAAATATGGAAGGCTCAACGATCTTTTCAAAGATTGACCTAGTTGTAGCATACTATCACACTTCTGTCGTCCCTGAGCATAGCAAATTCTGAAGTAACGACACTATTCGAGTCATTCGAATCTCTGCGCATGTCTTTCTGATCGACTTATGCAGCGTAAACGTTTCAGCAATTTATCGACCAGGTCATCAGAAATGTACCAGAAGTATATACGTAGTATATGCATTAGTATAGAACTTATGACAAAACCACTAAATTTATCGGGTGTTATACATATCGAATGAAATTGGATAGAGTCAAGTAGTTAGATGTTTTGATTTCCGAGTAAATTACTCTACATTCCTAATCTATGATGTACATTATCACAATGATATTGACGAGGAAGACTGCATTTACTAGCACAGTTCAAAATAGCTGTCCGTTGTTATATGATAAGGTAGTACATTGTGTCCGATCTAACTATCGTTAAATGAAGTTATACGTGAGCTGTGAGCTGTAACGATATTATCCGCGATGATAATAGAAGGTTGTCAAGCCAAAAATGTTTCGAACTGCAAACAATGAATAAACTATTGACAAATATAAAGTGCAAATCGAAAGACATGAAGTTGTTTAGTACAGAATGGATGACAAGTTGAAAATTTCAAATCAAAATGAAAGATAAACAAATACAGAATAATACGTTTCTTTTGTGAATTGAGAATGCTCAAAAGAATCGCTACTAAGCATGACAAATCTATAATATAAGACAAGCAGCCCGATGAAACACTTGAAAAACCACATTCAAGTTGTACAGTTCAAAGCATTAAGAAATAAAACTAACATTTAATGAAATAATCCTTAACAGAAAAAATCTAGAGAAAAGATGATCAATTATTGGAACATTATTATCTACAGATAAGAATCACTGTGTGTAACTTATGGGATAAGTACTGATGTAAGATCAAACTGACAATGATTTTTGACTGGGTTTGTATGAAAAACTTAAGATTTTGGCAATTCACACAATTAGTTCTTAATATAAATAACTTGATCACATGAAGATCATCTCAATTGTAACTTATATTTGTTTTATACTCGGTCTCAGTAGATGTATCATTGAGAACAAAGAACTAATGTACAAACACCATGACAAATAGAAAATATACTGATGTGGAACATTTTTTTTAATAAAGCTAATGAGTTGATTGAAATCTCGTAAAATTAATGGAAAGTTTGTTGTTGATCAATTTTAATGTAAACCTTATAATATTACAAGGCAGTGATTTCTCTAAACATTTGTTCATAGAAAAAACAAGCATTATTTACTGTTTTTTGTTCTTTAACAATAAGATTTTGTTGAATAGATGTAATGAGACCAACAGTGATATTCATGACCCTCAAGCAACTGAACACATGTCAAAACAATAGAGCTCAAGTGTTCATTCACTTCGTTTTTTTATATAGGTATTATATTTCCTATTATCTTATAATGAATGATGTAAAGTTTTGTGTGTTTGAACAAGTAGTCAACTATCCCACTGTGAATGACAAAAAGAGAAATCCACAACAACACTTATAATCCGACACAATAATCTAAATTGAAACCAAGTGTGTTCGTCTACGTATCAAGATCGTAACGTAGAAAGCTGAGTTCGGCTGTGATGAATGGCTCACTAATTCTGTCGTGCAATATGTTTCGGATAATTCTGAAGACATCTAATGTCACCCATCCAGCATACTGTTGGTACATAACTCTCAATAATTCTAAGTTAGAGTAACACAATACGAAGTAGTGACAACAAATTATTAATGTATAGTAAAGTTCACTAAGTCACATGGAAAGAATTCGAGCAGAAATGTAAATACAAGTGAATGCGAGCAAGCGCATAAGTGTAAACAAAGAAAAGTGAACTAGTCATTGAGTGTGTAGGTATCATTACCACGGCTTGACTTGATAATTTCGAATAAATTGAGTATTGGGTAGGTTGATATAAATAAATAATATGTTTGTATTATCCTGATGAGTAGAAAAATTAGATTTTCTACACATTGGGATATTACAAATATATTAATTATTTATAGTCATTCAGTGGTTTACGCAACTAACAGTCAGGCCAGTAAGAGAGACATGTGTGTAGGATGCAACACCTGAACAAGTAAACACGTTCACGCAGACAAGGTAACATCAGTGGAAAAATATAGACAAATTACTACTGCTTTTACAATACTGCCTGTTAAATAAGTTAATTGAAGGAGTTTACACAATTAAACGAATAGAGAATTAAAGGTAGGGGATTTTCTGAAAAACTGATGAGGTGTTATATGTTCTCTGGATCATGTGCATTGAAAGCAGTCTGAAACCGGAATGTCAATCCAGAATATCTACCACTGTTAGAAAAAAAGTTCTGTACTTGAATATTGAATTAAGGGGAGATAGGGCAGCTAAGACACCAAAGAAAAAACAGTACAAATCCCTGAAAAAAGCCTTTTCTAATACACAGCTACAAACTGTTTTATCTACCAAGAAAGTCATTCAGGGAAGTATCAAGAAAAAAGTTCCACCTCTGGTCGCCTCAGTATTGATCCACAAGTTTGCTTACTCTCGTGGAGCAGGTTCCAGTTGCCGTACAAAACACGCACCTGCTGAGCGAATATCCGAGCAGAACTCGGAATGATTATCTAAAGGGACAAACAAATCAATCAACAAATCAGTTCTCGAAACAGTCAATTCAGATCACATGCATCACGCGAATCTCCGTTCAAGGTCCCTTACACAATAAAAAGAACTGGTTCAAAAAGTTTGGATGAGGCCGAAGCTATAGCAGAAGGAGAGGAGTCACGTTGAATCTATTATTCGTCAACGCCCATAGCACTCAATCGAATGTTACAAATTGGAATTGCTAATTATTACTTTCGTCTTCCCCCCCCCCACACCTCTTCCTCTTCATCATCATCATCTATTAAGTAGACGGTTATATCCACCATTTGTTATATAGACTGTTGTTTTAAACACTACCAATACTACTACACAACGTGGGCTCTTTATGACTGTTTGCTACTTCGACAAATGACGAAACCAATTTTATTCAGCACTCGAAGACTTAGATTACAAAGAAATAACACCCCTCTATTTATAAATTATTTCTTCAAATACTTGAGGATTCTTGATTATGTCGACTATTTATATGCGCAACACAATTTCCTCTTGATTGACACCCGCATAAATAAGTCTGATCATCTGAGATAATTCTGTAACACTCATCTGTTTTATCACAGACTAATACATGCAAAAACATAACCCGTAAATACAATCGTGCAACTTCAGGAATTGATGTCGTCAAGAAGATAAGTTACTTCATGAAACATCATCATTAGTTTTATTGACAATTAGTGATATTCGAAGATACAGGGAAGCGTGATTTCAGTCCCATAATGGTGACCACTGATTATTTGTTGGTTTGTCTAGTTGTATTTCGTCCTCTGTACTTTGATCAAGCGGACATTTATGTTACACTTCTCTACTTCATTTGAGACCACAATGTGTTTGGTAACTAAAAGATATGGTTGGATGGATTTAGAAGATAGCATTGTTGCACAGGAACACATTATTCTCGATAAACAGTCTTTACTTAGCCTGAAAACTTCATTTACCTCTAACGTCCTCCCAAATCTATTCTGGTTAGAGACTGTAACTTAACGATTCAGTCAAGATTACTTAGTTGAATATTACATATAATCGTCGCATCTACTTCAGTTCTACTTATCTAATATGCGTGTTCTCACAAGAAATATTCCTTTAAGATAACACTGAAATAATAGTGCAAAACATCTGAATATTTCCGTTGACATCAGTTGTTTGTAGATGTTTCAACCGTTAACCTTTTCTTCATCTATCACCTCATTCTATTTAATTGATCACATAATATAGTGTTCTCTAATATCTAATGAGCGTGATATGAATCTTAATTAGAATGTAGAATGTCAATTTCTAAGAATAGGTTTATGTGACTGACTGTCATCTACTCACACAGAACAGAGATGAATGAAATTCTCACTTTGCTAAACATTAGTGGTTTTATGAAAAGCAAATAAATTGAAAACAAATATTTTGGCAGTCAATGCATAGTTAGTTTTGCTTCAGCTATGAATAAACATCGTAACCATTTACTATCCAATACCAAATTAGTTTAGCGGTCATTTTGTTATGCAATCTTTTTCCATTATGCTTCATTATTTAAACCTTAATTGCACGTGAGTAGATTGTCAAATCCGTTCGTAATCCATATCATGGACTACACTGGAAAATCGTTGATGTGGGAAACGTTTGATCTTGCACTATCACATGAACCATAAAATTTCATCAAAAACATTGTGCGAAATAGATTTATGTTGAACTGTGATTCTTTATCAGGTGTAACATTAAAATTTCCGTTCAAGAATCTTAGAAATTTAATTGTCGTTGAATATTCAGTATACAGTGATGATTGTAAGGTGTCTTTACAAAAGTATTTCGGCGATTATCATCAACACTTTAATGACACTTCAATCAATTGATTTTACAAACGAAACATCCGAATTATTTAGACAGTACGATAATTATGTCGGATAAATGTGACTGACATGCAGATAACCGCAAAAAAATGGAAAGTAATATAACGGTAACAGAAATCTGTTAATAGAAGTTACTGTACATCCAAATGTTGACAACAATTGTTAACTTCCACCTATTATCCACACCGAACTACACCTTGAATCTTGTAGTACATCTGACTTTTCTTCATTTCTGTAGGGAACTGAAAAGAAGTATTTGAAGTCTGAGTCAACATCCCTCAACACACAACCACCTCTGTCAAAACCAACTAATCATTGAAGAAAGGAGCCATCATTTATAATAACTTATTTAAAGACAATTAATCACACTTACAGTAAGCGTACTGATATTTTGGAGATATGCCTGAAAACTTATTTTGCAAATACTTTTTGATGTTATTTATATTTATTTTGTCAATTTTTCACTGCATGTACATTTGTCATTAAATGATTGTACGTTCTGATTAAATATATGACCTTGAACACTTTTCCTTCCGTTGTGTTACTCCCCTAGCATGACACACTCTGTTAACTGCTGACTAATACACTGTTACATACATACCTCTCGTTCTCAATCCACTTGTGATTGTGTTAACTGAACTCTAAACCAAATAATGTCTACATTTATAGAATATCGTCGGAATATATCATAATCTACGTTGGATTATACCACTGAGAGTAGTACATCAACCTCACTGGAATTATCAACCATCTATAATTGTGGATTTTTGATACCAAACACAATCAGAACACACGCGAACCTGGAGAATTAAGTAATATCCTTCATTTTGGTTGTGTCTATAACGTTTAGCTGATATATATATAAACATTATGATTTGTACTTAATAACTCTTAAATTACATTTGATTTCATATATTGTTTGGTCCACCAAAAGCTGAAGCAAAACTAACTATGCATTGACTGCCAAAATATTTGTTTTCAATTTATTTGCTTTTCATAAAACCACTAATGTTTAGCAAAGTGAGAATTTCATTCATCTCTGTTCTGTGTGAGTAGATGACAGTCAGTCACATAAACCTATTCTTAGAAATTGACATTCTACATTCTAATTAAGATTCATATCACGCTCATTAGATATTAGAGAACACTATATTATGTGATCAATTAAATAGAATGAGGTGATAGATGAAGAAAAGGTTAACGGTTGAAACATCTACAAACAACTGATGTCAACGGAAATATTCAGATGTTTTGCACTATTATTTCAGTGTTATCTTAAAGGAATATTTCTTGTGAGAACACGCATATTAGATAAGTAGAACTGAAGTAGATGCGACGATTATATGTAATATTCAACTAAGTAATCTTGACTGAATCGTTAAGTTACAGTCTCTAACCAGAATAGATTTGGGAGGACGTTAGAGGTAAATGAAGTTTTCAGGCTAAGTAAAGACTGTTTATCGAGAATAATGTGTTCCTGTGCAACAATGCTATCTTCTAAATCCATCCAACCATATCTTTTAGTTACCAAACACATTGTGGTCTCAAATGAAGTAGAGAAGTGTAACATAAATGTCCGCTTGATCAAAGTACAGAGGACGAAATACAACTAGACAAACCAACAAATAATCAGTGGTCACCATTATGGGACTGAAATCACGCTTCCCTGTATCTTCGAATATCACTAATTGTCAATAAAACTAATGATGATGTTTCATGAAGTAACTTATCTTCTTGACGACATCAATTCCTGAAGTTGCACGATTGTATTTACGGGTTATGTTTTTGCATGTATTAGTCTGTGATAAAACAGATGAGTGTTACAGAATTATCTCAGATGATCAGACTTATTTATGCGGGTGTCAATCAAGAGGAAATTGTGTTGCGCATATAAATAGTCGACATAATCAAGAATCCTCAAGTATTTGAAGAAATAATTTATAAATAGAGGGGTGTTATTTCTTTGTAATCTAAGTCTTCGAGTGCTGAATAAAATTGGTTTCGTCATTTGTCGAAGTAGCAAACAGTCATAAAGAGCCCACGTTGTGTAGTAGTATTGGTAGTGTTTAAAACAACAGTCTATATAACAAATGGTGGATATAACCGTCTACTTAATAGATGATGATGATGAAGAGGAAGAGGTGTGGGGGGGGGGAAGACGAAAGTAATAATTAGCAATTCCAATTTGTAACATTCGATGGAGTGCTATGGGCGTTGACGAATAATAGATTCAACGTGACTCCTCTCCTTCTGCTATAGCTTCGGCCTCATCCAAACTTTTTGAACCAGTTCTTTTTATTGTGTAAGGGACCTTGAACGGAGATTCGCGTGATGCATGTGATCTGAATTGACTGTTTCGAGAACTGATTTGTTGATTGATTTGTTTGTCCCTTTAGATAATCATTCCGAGTTCTGCTCGGATATTCGCTCAGCAGGTGCGTGTTTTGTACGGCAACTGGAACCTGCTCCACGAGAGTAAGCAAACTTGTGGATCAATACTGAGGCGACCAGAGGTGGAACTTTTTTCTTGATACTTCCCTGAATGACTTTCTTGGTAGATAAAACAGTTTGTAGCTGTGTATTAGAAAAGGCTTTTTTCAGGGATTTGTACTGTTTTTTCTTTGGTGTCTTAGCTGCCCTATCTCCCCTTAATTCAATATTCAAGTACAGAACTTTCTTTCTAACAGTGGTAGATATTCTGGATTGACATTCCGGTTTCAGACTGCTTTCAATGCACATGGTCCAGAGAACATATTTCAGAAGTGTTTGTCGGATTATATTCAGTTCATCATCAGTTTTGTCTGTTTTGCATTTTATGTGTCTCACAAAGATAGAGAGTGGTTTAAATTCCTCCCCCAACTCACAGCGCCTAACTCATGATAGTATGTATGTAGCTCGTTCCACTTCATTTTGATTGACTTCCACTCAAGCAACTTTGACTATCTTCGATAACTTAATCAAACCACTTTACTTGAACACAGAATTCTACACACAAATAACTATGTTGATCGTTAGCGAAGTAGATAAACGTTAATCGAATGTGAAGCTTATCAAACACACAACAGTTCAATGGATCTTTGGCATTTCGAACATTTTATTCTGTCAATGGTGAAACACTCAAGATGAAATCAACATAAGCTGAAGTCACTATATAACACCTTATCAGTTTTTCTGAAAATCCCCTACGTTTAAGTCTCTATACGTTTAATTGTGTAAACCCCTTCAATTAACTTATTTAACAGACAGTATTGTAAAAGCAGTAGTAATTTGTCTATATTTTTCCACTGATGTTACCTTGTCTGCGTGAACGTGTTTACTTGTTCAGGTGTTGCATCAGTCAAACCTAAAGAACAGCTTCACTACTTTTATAAATTAACAACGAACAAACAGAAAATACACAAAGTGCCTTACAGGTAATCTACTGTACTATACTTTCAGTTTATAACGAGTTCGTAAATCAATAAAAAGAGTGCCAACCTTGAGAACATAGGTTTTAGCCAAGGAGAGTATGAATCTCAACCCATTTCTATCATAGTGGTATGAACGTTTAGTAGGTGTTTGTTTGATAACTGTAGAGAAACAACACTGTTTATGAAAATAATAATCATTCAGGTCACTGACTGATTTAGTTCACAGTTCCGTTGCTTAAATCGACCATATTACGTGATCGTCAAATCGTAACATGGCTTTATGTCGATGTCGAGAAACCATTTATGAATAGTTCCTCTTAGATTTGATTTGAGGATAAGTTATCAAAAATAAATAGGTAGTACTGTTTCGTATGTCCAAGTGTTTTGATCCTTCACAATACGTTCATGATTGTTGATTTGGAAATGTCAGAAATTAAAAATAAAATGAAAATCACTTGAATGATTTCAGTGAAACTGAGTTATATGATTACATTACAAATCATACTGCAGACATACTCGTTGACTTAGTGCATAACCTATACAAGCATGTACCACTGGCAATGAGAAACATTCACAAGTTGTTGACCATTGCTTGATTCAAAATGCTTTGTCTAAAAAGCATTTTATAATAGTTGTATTAGTCGTATTAGACTACTAAACACATCTTATGCTAAAACTGAATTTTCAAGTGATTCATTTGAAATGTATACGGCTAGTCTAAATGAGTATATATATATACATATATACGTAGGTTAAGAAATACTAAAAACATAGTGGATAATCCAGCAAAATAGTAGAACTCACCTGGATTGCTTTGGAAATTCATCCACACTGAGAGTTCTCATTGTGTGAGTTTATAATAAGTGTTAATAGAGAGTTTGCTCGATGTTTCTATCCAATTTTCTCATTGTCTACTATCAGTATCAAAATCTAAGTAAACGGTTAACGGTTAATAAAATAAAGTAGGTGGAACGGTACAAAAAAGCTTTATTTTATTGTTTGAATAAGCACAGGATTTTAGTAGATACCTCGCTATATTCTAGTCTGCAGCCAAAACTTTGACTATTCTTGACCGAATAATTAACTGTCTTCATTTAACCTTTTTCAGGAAATCTCGCAAATCGATCTTCACATGTAAGCAAATAATTAAAACCAACAGATCGCGTAGAAAGGGCCTCAAAATCGATATGTACATGAGCAAAACGCACATCTGGTTGTGAGCAAACGCCGATGGGTGAATTAGTTTGACGGTTACCTTTTGACTCTTGACGCGCCGAACACTTTCTAACTCATTTTTGTAAATCTCATTGAAAATTTGGCCGTATATTACTGGTATTGATCGGTTTAGTCGAAGCTTTTGCGCCAGAATAAGACAAAGTAGATAAGTTAATAAATATTATTTTCGCAAACTTTTGAAGACGAAAGGTCGCTACATTAACTTGTTCGTGTCACAGTAAATCATAATACCGTCGATAGGCTATGGTAACTGCTTTAGTTCGAGACTAGTGTTGTCTGTTGTGAGTAGGTTTCGTAATTCTTGATCCTCTCCTTGTTCGTCTCTCAACGTATCGAAATATACTGTAATCCTTTGTATCACGTTCATTTCCAGTCGAGTTAATTCATTGGAGGCCTGATTGTCCTGACCTTTGAAATGTTGTATATAATTTGTGAACACTGATATATTGTCAAAGTGCCAGACCTCTCGAAGGGAGTATATATGGGCTCTCGCTCTTAGTTCATTGATTTTTGGTTTGTGACCCATAAAACTATGAAGTCCCTGCTTTCCTATATCTGCCGGAAATGCTTATTGGTTGAGGAGGTTGAAAAAACGTTTTCCTCGGATAGTAGACTGCCTTGTCTTTTCTGGAACAAGTCTTTTTCAGAAGAAAGCGATTGGTTTCCAGATCTTTTCAACCAGTTGGTTAGGGGTACCATCTACTGCTTTGTCCGAGGCATCCGCCATAGAATCAAGAGAAGAATGGGAATTTGTGTACTTCAGCGTAGATGCTTGATCCAGTTTATCCTTTAGCTGTTTATTAGCCTCAACTGTCCAATAAGTCAGCTCTAATTCTTTTGGTTTTCCTTCAAGAGAGTCAGTCGTATGTTGTACTAATTGTACACAACCGCGTATCAATCTTCAATAAAAGTTAATTAGATCTAGAAAACTTTCAACATGTGTTATAGAACTGGGTGTGGAATATTTCGCGATGGTTTTCCCTTCTTTTATCCATGAAACATGGAAAACAGACTTTGATGTATGTTCATTTAAATTTCATCCAGCTGTTTTAACACTGCTCCCATATGAAGCTCGTGTGATTATGATTCGGTACTGGCCATTAACAAATATTTTAATGTACACCTGTGCAAATGGCATATATCGAAGTAGGTTATCAATGAATCTTTGAAATGTTTGTGTCACGTACCTCGGGTTGACTGAGATGTGTACAAACGCGTACGGTCCAAAAGATGTGATAATAGCAATCCTAAAGATATCTTCCCCAGCTACTGAGATACTGTGATGTGCTCTGATTAACTCAACTTTAGATGTAGGGCCAAGCAAAAATGTCGCTGAGCCTTAGAAAAATCATCCGGCAGTCGGTTCACTGAATATCGAACGATTCTTCAATCTCCGTCAAAGTCAATCAAAACCCACACACATCGATTAATCGTACGTCATGGACCAGCCCATAAGGTGGTGGTCATTAGTTTGCCTGTATCTACTCCAACTAATATATTTCCATAATAACGTCTCTTATGTTTTACGGTCTTTCAAGCACTCATGATACATTGAAATGACGAGGAGTTAAACTGCGCTAGGTGCTAGGCACGAGATGTGACTTTGAAATTGGCTGTTATTCACATCATTCTCGTCTTAATCGAGTTGGCCTCCAATAATTCGACAAAGACGGGTTAATTTAAGGATCTACACTGTTGAGAAAGACCTTGAGCAGGGCAGCCTATCATCAAATTCATTATTACTGCATTTTATTCCAATTCTCTTTCATGTTTATTGTCGCCCGTGTTAAATAATTACTGTGAACATTCGTTGCTTTATATCAATGTTGATTAGAATTTGAACATACACAATTAGTTCAATCGATAGGATTAACCAATAAACAACAATTATCATCGGTTAACGTGGTTCTTTAGCAAATATTGGCAGCATGTGAATGGTTCTGTGCAATATGTCTGTTAAAATATCAAGCACTTGTAAGTATAGTCACAAGGCAACGTGAACGCACATCTGTTTGCAACTTATCCACTTGTGTGAGACAAGATTACCTGTCGATTGTAAATTCATCTTTCCGACTAACCAACTAACTGTCTTCCATGGGAAACTATCTATTACACTGTTTAACGCTTTTGATCAATGCCTGCCTGATCTCCATTTGCTGAGTTCCAAAGCAAAAAAGAAGATACAAATGGTAGGAATTTACGGTGAGTTTGGACTATAAATTACCTGCAATCCTAGATCTCGTTTAGACTATTCGTCAGACGATGATACGTATGTGGATTGAGTTAATTTTGGATTTAGTCTCTTGGGTCTGGCAAACACAGGTGCTCTTTCAGTTTTGACCTTTTGACTTACGTTCAGGTTTGCTGGCAGCTTAAAATATAACTGGGGATGTTTGTCATCCCAGATTATTTTTGTTCCGTGAGACTTCTTGATTCACTATGACGTTGCCAACTAAAACTTGGAGATGAATTAAAACCGTTTTGGTGATATATCACTTAACTCGGTGATTGGTTGTATTTATTTTGACTAAAAGTCAAGTCACGGAAGTGATTGTAGTTCCTAGATTGCAAAGTAACGTCTCAGGGTATCACGCCATTTCTGATGGAGTTAGCTGTTGTCTGCAACTATCCGCAGTCTGAATGATGAAATAATTTTTGATAATTTTTCGGTTGAATAAATTATTATGGATGGATTATTTCGAACTGTGCAACAACATTGCCATCACTGACAAACAAATGTTGAGGACATTCTCAGACACTCCGTCTGTTTTTCCAGGCTACGAGGGATTCGAAAATGCTAAGAGAGCGCTAAACAATAAGATGGCACTAGTTAAACGAAATCGGGAAACGATATCGGCCATCAGAATTGATGCATCGATCGTGTCGGTAGATGCCGTATTGCAGCAGTTACCGAATGATACATTGGAACCATCTCCATCTTTCTCAAAGAGCCAGAATCTGACTTCGACAATGTACAAAGTGTTCGGAAAAGCAATTCTCGTAATTTAATAGGCAGTAATATTTATTCTCTCTTCGAATTACGCTCTTTGTTGGGGATCTAATGGCTATACTAATCTTTTCTCTTCTCATTAACTGTGGAATTCCAGCACTACGCTCTCGATCGCCTTAATTCTTCAAGGCTTCAATCAATGCGTAGAAGATCAGTTATTACTGAATAAATAAACACAACTAAGCATGTCCCAATCAAATTCAAACTTTCATGAATAAAGCAATACTAATTTTCTAGAGGCGACATACAGACCTCAGACAATCGCAGGTGTTTGAACATCCTCGTGTAGCTCTTGAAATTAGACACCAACACTGTTGGATGCCAACTATGTGGTCTAGAGTTTAGACATTGGCGCGCCAGACCAAACATCCTGCGTTTGAATCCCGCTTGAGTGTTCGTGGATGCGCACTGCAGAGATGTCTTACACTAGGACGAATCAATCATCCAGTGCTTCCAGGTTTTCAATAATGGTCTAACATTCATCGATTCATATTCTCAATCGAAATAAAAGTCAAATGTAAAAGTGTTGTTTTTGACATCCAATGGAAACAGTCTGTGCCACTGATTTTAACCAATCAAATCAATCAATGCACCATTGACAGCCAACTAACAGATTATTACACGTAACCAAATGTTTGTTCGTGAACACGTGAGCATACATTTTGAACTACAAATAAACCAATCACTTATTTAGAAGTATTAACAACAATATCCAAAAACGTAATCATCAATGGAGGTCAGAAATTTTAACCAACAGTGGATAAATATTTGCCTATGTCCTCGATAGTTAGAAAGATATTGGATAATAGTGAGTTCATCTACCACAATGAAATTAGATCATCCCCTAATGGTCTCTTTGAATCACAGAATCAGAAAGAAACAAACAAACACTTGAAAAATCTATATAAACCTGACAAATTCTTGTAAAGTTGTTTCACTGTTTTGAACGAGAAAATGAGGTGAGTGTTGACTGAACACACGAAGTTATTATGTTTACTATATGGATTTCTGTCTGACTCAACGAGATAACATTGTTTTGTTCATATCAACCATTTTAGATATACTTCTCTATCTGGTCAGTTGATACCGGTTTATTTGGTCGTAATCTTGCTTTCTGAATTCTCTGACTGTCAAGATATCTGCAAACAACCTGTATTAAAAATATATGAAAATGTGATTTCGGAAAACGCTTCATATAAATATGTAAGTATACAGTCAGATTATAATTCACATACACAGTCTCATCATTATCATTACTCACTGAGAATACGTCAAAATCAGAAGTATCCAGTTGTTAGTGACAGTTTTGAAAAATTTAGTACCACAAAGGTGAGTTGACTACATTTTGTAATGGAAATACTAATTCTTATGTTTGCATCTTTTAAGAGTGTTACACCGAAATTTTCGTTTAAGTATTACGGTAACAAGGTCACTAGGTTTGAGATTTTCAGTTCTGGTAAGATGATTTTTTTCTTTCAATTAAAGTTGTAATTGAGTTTTGTTAATCACAATTCATTCCATGAATCAAGTTTGCTATAATTTCTTCAGTGAATCAGTTTTATGCTTTTCTAACATTCAAAACGTTTATGAATGCCTTCTCTTGTTGAACTTATTAAACGTTCGATGCCTTACAGCAAACTAATTACACTTCATGAAAATCATTTTGTCTCCAGTTCATTTGGAAATATTTCATTTGTCCACTATAGAATTTCAATCAAATTGTATGTTTTCATCAAATAAATATAGGTTATATAGAAATATTCGGAGGAGAAATAAACCTCGGAATTATATATAATACTATTCCAGGCACTGCTCATGCTGAATATGAGATGGTAGATAACAGTGAGTTCACATATTATCCAGTAATGTTTTCTTTTGTCTGTTCTCACACTTATTATGAATAAATAGTTCAGTATTTAGCTTGATTATTGCACAAAAGCTGACCAGTTCACAGTGATTATATCGTTTCTGTGATTTGGTACCAGAACATGTGTTCACAGCACGTATTCATTACTGGCAAGTTAAAATATCACATAAACAAAGGGAATCACTACAAAATATACACAAATCGATTCAGTAGAAATGGTAAACCAAGTGATATGATTGCTGAGTGAAAATTAGCTACTCACCATTCTATCTAAACCACAATACATAGGATATCTCACCAACGCGATACCTCTTTCTAGATTAAATGAATCAAACTGATCGTATGTACAACACTAAGCGATGTTGTCCGACAGGTCAGTTTGGGTTATTAACTTTATGAACTGTCAAATTGCACTTGACATCCCCCAACTCTTTTCTGACACTTATTTCATTCATGAAAGTTAAATGTCTCTTAGTCGCTATCTGTTAACCATTAGATATTTAACACTTTTTAGATTATCCTGTTTATAAAATAATGACATTAAAACCCACGCCCTTCCACACACAATCAATCAAAGAATGATGATTGTTCATTAAAATGTACCAGTTCACTTAAATCTCGGAAGGAAGGAAAGGTGATAACTCGTGTGCCAATACATTTTGTGCTAGAAAGTATATTTATTATGCAGATGTAAAAATATCTTTTCGGTTTTCCTTCTTTCAGATGATTTCATTGCCGTCAACTGGTATTTTCGGACGTTTGTTAACGGTACGTATAAGTGAACATTGAATGATCATTTGATATCATATGAAATCTTAACACTTGAAACTACTCATTGTGTTTACTCACAACTGCCTGTTCAGTTTGTGAAGTTTAGTTTTTTCCAATGACTGACAGAAGTAAGAATAAATTATGCTTCTGCATAATCACGGTGAACTTGTACATGGAATCCACTGATCAATTATACACAATGTTTAGGACTTGAAGAACAGTTGACATAGACTGAAAGAAACTAGACTTGACGAGTAATAAATGGATGAATGAAGTTACAATCCCATTTCACATGCGGAAACACTAATGCACAGATTCATCATCGTTGACTGACTTCAATGTAACTTGATGTAAAGTCTGTTTATTGTAACAAATACATTGTGTTGTATGTTCATCACAAAGCCATTTCTGCACGCATCACATTCATTGACACGGTCACTCATCACATAGTCATTTCTAAATATTACCCGATCAAATCAGTAAATCATTAGAACGATTTGTCTGAAGCTATTCACTTCACATCTTCAACAAACAAATCTGTGTTTTCTGTAAACGCCATGGTCACAGTCAGTCGATTGATCTATTTACCAATGTGTTTAATGAGCAAGTAAATTCTCAAGTTCCATTTGTAAACAAACTCTCCACAACACAAGCCAAGTGTTCTTAGCGTCGATTGATTTGGGAGTAATCATAGAAAATATTGCTCAGAATTGTACACCTCTCGGGCTTCGAAGACTCAACATCTGACATTCATTTAGGAGAAATCATGTTTGTTTCCATTACACAACATTCACTTGATAATATTTATTACGAATTCAACGAAAGAAAACATTTGAGATAACACGGTATATGTTTGCTTACATTCAATATTTTTTGTGAGTAGGCATATGCAGTGTCACACCTAACAATAACACGCTCATCATCATTCCCTAAGAATTCTAAACACTAATAGTCTTTTGTTTGCAGATCTTGTAGCCAAGATAACTAATGTGATACATTCCAATGGGAAGATATACTTCTATTATGAGAACGTAAGTTGTACAATTGAGTGGAAATATAATTTTGCTTCAAATACTATGGATTATAACACTCCTTCGTGCGTATCAATACTGTCGAATGTATCAAGATACATTTAACACGATAGAAAGAGATCAACTTTTGTAATGTGCAAACAAACTATGTGACACTATTATTATTCATTTAATGACACACACTTCAATGTACCACTTGCTAAAAACAGTGAATAAATAGAAATGAAGTGTCACCAAAAGAAACGATGATGTCTTCGCGACAAATAGGGACAAACAGTGTACTTTAGAGTACAGAACGGAAACAGTCATGTTATGACAAGATTTGTTTCGTCTTCTGAAGATAAGCTGTTCGGAAAGTACATTGCAGAATATTCTGAGGGATTTAGTGTTTAAACTGTTGATCATTTCATATCGCGCATATTTTTGAATTTCAGTGCTTCATACTTCCAATACTTCTTTCCAGATTCCCACGGGAATAAACGAAAATGAACTGTACTCTAAGATTCAAGGTGTAATTGTGTGTGGAAAAAAGTTGGGAGGTAATAAATATTGCTAGTATTTTGATGTAGTGTATCCCCATCAACAGTTTACCGGTAACGTTATATTACTTTCCATTCGTACACGGTTATCTACATGTCAACATAGTGACCTGCAGTTTTCTTCCACAGTGATCATATATAACTGTATAGCTCTCTACATTGATTAGTTAATTTGAATGTAAGACAAATCGATCGAATCGCAATTAAAGTGTTCAGGATAACCGTGCGAGATAAAGTTGAAGTACTTTTCGCAAACACACTGTCCAAACATTACTGTATACTAAATATTCAACGTCAGTTATATATTTACAATTCTTGAACGGAATTTTTCTAGTTACACCTGATATAGAATCTCAGTGAAACCCAATAAAGAAAATGTCCAATGTCCTACAACAATATAGCACTCTAATTAACAGTATTGAAATCAAAGTACCTGTGTCTTTAGTTCAACAACGGTCATCGTTATCACCAAAACAAATTAGATTTGAGTTGTTGTGATGAAATCGTAATGGTGCTGTTTCAGACTTTTGTGATAAATTACACAGATAATGAATTTCATGATCCACATTTTCTGATGTTTGCTTAACCTAATATACCGAGTGATAGAACCATGATGTGTGAATATCATTATAGTAAAATTTGTGGATACCTATTGGAGAATGCTTACACATATATTTAACGACGGACTGATTCAGACAAGGATATATGGATGACAATATTTGACAGACCATATATCCTATCGTTTATTCAATTGCTCAATCACTCCCTGATTCACTCACAGAACAAACAGTCCCACTTGTAGTCCTCAGTCATATCACTACTCAATGCAAAAGGAAGTGTTATTTATGAAACAGAAACAAAAGAATGATGCATGTAACTGATAGTTGTTTTATACAATGCTCAATTCTCATGCTATAATGAAATGATCATGTGTCTTAATTTTGTCGCCGATAAAATACTGAAACGAATTAGGATTCAATTAATGGGAAATCAGAATTTTACGTGACATGTTCTATTCAATGTATTACAGATGTGAAAGCGCCTGAAGTGAATGTTCCTGGGAAATGGATGAAAAGTAACACGTTAGTGGAAATTGAAAATATCGAGTGTATGTTAAACCTTATTTAATCAGCATCAAACATTTCCGCATTTGAATACATCACTTTTGTTTCGTCACATTTTAAATTCCAAGTGTAATTTTATTTAGCCATTCAATGATGTCCAACATTGTGTCTCTGTTGACGCTCTACTTGCTATTAATACTTACACGTCCATTTGCTGTTGAATATTCAAAACGATTAACGACTCAACTTGAACTACTACAGAAGTCTTCACTTTCATGAAATTTACATAGAAATCGTGCCACGAAACGATGGATGAGATGATTTGATCCTCGAAAACGTTTATCGTCTGTTGGTAGATTGTGTATTAAGGAGGAGGTGTTCGTTGATTTTTCAATCAGTATATACCATATAGAACTTATCTGAGGTATTGAAAACACTGAAACAATACATGTTATTGTGATTACCTGGAAGGTATTAGTTTCATTCTAAGGTCTCTGCTTTATCATACTTGTTCGATACATTGAAGGTGTAGACAATTTATCATAGTCAAAATATGTATGTACAATAACAAAATTGCTGACGAGTTGCACAATATAAGAGTGTTTCCTTTCTAATGAATATGTAAAGTGAGTGTCTACAGACACGTTTCAGTTCACCATGTGTTAGAATATTGAAATAACATTTCGACTACTGAGAGAATCATTCGATAATTTAGTGTTCGGATCGCCTTCAGTGTTTGTCGAATAAAATATTATTTTCACTAATCCAATGAATCTGATGACGTTAAACAGACCAGGATGTGGCCACATATGATGAAGATGTTTTTGTGAAAGCCGCAATGATGATTTGAAAAACAAAGTCACACTTCCTTTGTGTTACTATCGAATCAACAAAATTGGAAATCAGTTTTTGGTCTCAGAACAGCTGATTTTCATGCGCTGATTTTGAAATAGTCAGTGCCAGTGAGTTTACGAAGTGATTCTCCACTTTACACGTGCAGAAACGGTATACAAGATATAGATTGATGATAAAACTGATATCAGTTACACGTTTTGTTATTGACGTATCTCTTGTTTGATAACTTGAAATGCCGTCACCCTAATTTTTTTCACAGTAAGTTGTTCAAATCACAATTCAGCTGAAAAATGCCAATATGCGACAAAATCAGGTTTGAAATGTATCTGGTGTGAAAAAGCTAATACGTGCATTAACAGCAATGATAATGATAGTCATGAATTGGAAGTAAATGATTGTCATGTTGACGTAAGTATATGTTAAACTTCATAGGATGTTTACAACATTGCTATATTTCACATTTTAAATCTATTGACATTTTTTTACGACGAATACGTACTGATTCGTATTCATCCCACAGTGCTTAAATCAACACTGTGTATGAGTTGATCATATCTGATCAGATTTGTGTACAACGCTTTCCATGATAACAGCAAACAATGAACAGAAACGTTGTTTAACACAAATCCATGGAGTCGTATTAATTTTCCAGCTCATTGAACATGAAGTGACTTCAGAAATTCAATGCGAATCTGTATATCTTTGTGAATTGACATGAAATACCGATGAAATCGGTCTGATTGATGAGGTGTAATCTGTTAGATATTGTGTATCATGTTTGAATAATTAGTGAGAGTTTGTAGACTCTGGTTGTTTTGATAGTGCAGAACAAGGATTTTCAATTCACAGTTGAGATATTTGAATTTGTCAGTTATAAGTTTATTCATCTCAATCTGATTTGGGTTTATATGTGTGATAATCAGGAAGCAAATTCCTTCACAAATAAAACTTCTTAGTTGTTGGGTAGTGGGAAATTATCACATCGACTTTCGAGTAGGTGATGGATATCTGAATGATAGTTAGTTATTCACATAGTGTAAATGCAAACTGTGTAACTATGTATTAAATTCTCTTATGTCTTCTCAACTGATATTAGTGTAAAATAAATGGTGAATTAATTAATTATTGATTGATATTTGATATTATTGCCGACGTTTCACTTTTTCAGACAAGCATACATACTAACCAGTTGACTTCACCAGCAACCATCAAACAAAGTGAAACCACATCAGAAATCACTGAAATTCACACTGAAGAAGAATTTCAGAAAACCACTTCAAATACTGAACATTATTCGGTAAATATTTGATATCTGATATTATTGCTACTGTTTTGCTCCTTCAAACGACCTCACATGGTAACAAATCGAGTATATTAGCACCCACTTTTAAAAGTGAAACCACTTCAGAAATCACTGAAGTTCACACTGAAGACGAATTTTAGAAAATCACCTCAATGACTGAACCGTATTTGATAAGTATTTGACAATCGGTATTATAGCCACTGTTTCGTTTCCCTTTCAGAATATCACTTCAGGAACAACTGGACACGATAAACATAATAACATACCTCGTTACTTGTATATTGTGATACCACTAGTCGTCGCTTTCTGTGTCGTATGCATCGGATGTGCTATTTGGATGTATGAGAGAAAGAACAGTAATCCATGAATTACAGAAACGTCTTATAGTTTGTTTTTATTATTTTGATCGAGTTGTTTTATTTTATATTTCATCTGAAAACTTTACATTTTGTTAACCATTTCAATTATTTGAACAATTTTCATACAATTTTATGTTTGTTAACGTATCAACTAAAGTAATTCTGTTGAATAAATAACTGAAATAGTTTCTAATATTTACATGATTTTTTTCATTTAATAAAAGCTGAATTATATTACAAGAGTTTTACAGCATTCATTTTGGAAATTAACAGTATTCTGTATACGTGATTTTGTGATAATTGCAATCAACAATGAATCCGTTGTGAATGTCCATTCTGATGTAGTCTCACCACGGGAAAATACCATTTGAAATTTACAATGGTCATTGTTATAAACTGATCTGTCAAAATACCTTATCGATATCCGATTAGCCACTTGCAGTATCCTTTACTTCTCACCTTTCCTCTTTCTCCTGGTGATCGACTAGATCATGAAGACGTAGATATCTGGGAAGAAGCATGAGATACATTGGACAGCTAGGATGCAGTTGGACGATCTAGACTTTGCAGATGATCTGTCTCGTCTGTCGCACAAATGTAGAAAAAGACGACCAGTGTAGTAGCAACGTCAGCAGCAGTAGGTCTCAACATACACAAAGAAAAAAGCATGATTCTCTGATACAACACAGCATGTAACAACCGAATCACATTTGACGAAGAAGATTTAGAAGATGTGAAAACCTTTTCATATTTGGGCAGCATCGTTGGTGAAGACAGTGAATCTGATGCAGATGTGAAGGTGTAGATCGGTAAGCAAGAGCAGCATATTTGCAACCGAAGAACATCTGAAACTCACAACAAGTGCCTGTCAAGCGACACGAAAGTCAGGATTTTCAATACAAATGTGAAAACAGTCCTACTGTATGGGGCGGAACCTTGGAGAACTACAAAAGACATCATCCAGAAGATACAGGTGTTTATTAATAGGTGTATATGTTCATCGTGTGGAAGTCACCTCAATCTTGCCATTACGTCGCGTGTAATATAAACGAAAATGGATGATGCCTAGCAGTGGAATGCAAGACACGCGTCACAATGTCATATTTGAGACTCGTCAGCTGGATGTGCCTGCATCACACAGTTGATATTCACTCCTGTACTTGAACTCAATACCGTTCACTGCAAAGAGGTAAACAGTCCAACATTTCATTCAAGGCTTCATTTTAGAAAAGCTTTCTCGTGCCATATTTCAGGAAGAGATGAATAGTGTAGTTGTTATATCAAGAGAGTTGATTTCTTGATATACCGCGTATAACGTGAGCACTAGAACGCCAGAACCTTTCAAAGCCGCAATGAGAAGAGAGAAGACTAATGAAAGGAATATTACTACAAACAGTGTCCATTATATTACAAAACTGTCAGGTATTTTTAGTTTTTGGTAAGAGCGAAATCATCATTAGAGTCCTCCAATCCGCATACAATGGGGTGATTAGCATTGTCCGATCAGGAATCTACACGTAGGAATTCTAAAATATTCTTCTGAAAGGTGATCGGATGGAATGTCTTCAACTCGTTCTGAGACTCTCACAGCTTCCTCGAGTTTACTCGTGGTCCGTCGTCATTGGGGAGGAGTATGGGAGCGCATAATTAGCTCTGTACGTAGGGTGTCGGGTGTTCTTGTGAAGAAACAATCTTTAACAGATGAATGCCTTGAAAATTTCATGATAGAGGCTGAGCGTATAATTAACAATCGACCTTTGGTTCCCGTTACAGACGACTCAAATGATCTCGATGCAATAACACTGGCAAAACTATTACTATTAAGAGAGAACGTTGCAGAATTCACTAACACTCTATCTAATGACAGGTATTCTAGGAGATGGAAGCAAGCGAATTACTTGACACAAGTATTTTGGAGACGTTGGTCTAAGGAAGATGTTTCGCCGTTGCGCTGTAGGTACAAGTGGACCCAACTAGAGAGGAACATACGGGAGGGTGACTTAGTATTGATATGTTCTGAATTCCCCGAGAAAAACAAGTGGCCCTTAGGTCCAGTACATAGATTGATACCAAGTAAGGATAGACCAGTGAGACAGGTAGAGCTGAGGACAAGAAAGGAGATCCTAGTGAGAGATATTCGAAAACCGTATTCTTGAAGCTGTAGATGGTGGGCAGCTACTCATATCTCGAGACATACTGGTGTAAGTTCTGGGGATCACGAGACTACCGGTATTGAATGCTTGTTGTTGATTGCTTGTGATACATATACTTGGATTATTGTTACCTACTTAATTTTCTGTGAAAAGAAGAAGGTTCTTTTGGTCGGGTGTGTTATTGGAGAACTAAAGACATTGGCTGATTACAACTTTTATATTGTATATTCATAATTTTACTGTTTTTTGGATGCATTTATTTTACTGAACTTATGAACTTGTTTGTTTATATCATTATTTTCAGACATTTTGGTTTCTTTTGTCTTTGGTTTGGTATTTGGGAGTTTTTTGCTCCGGGATCCTACAAAATTGAAGGTTTGCTTTGTAATTGTTATAATTATTGTTGTTAGAACGACATTTGGGTCAACTATTTGTAAATTGCGAATAAACTTTGGTACCTAATTTGGAGTTTGGTTCTGTTGTTAATTTGGGTTCGTAAATTGCAAATAGATCGACATACCGTACTTCAATAACAGGAACGAGCGAAAACTTGAACTTGACACTGGTCTTCATCGACCCATCGTACCCTCTGCTTACCCTCATCTCGTCTTCGATGCCCTGCATGGACTGTCTCATCCAGTTATCGCAGCTACATTACGCCTCATTGCTGCACGATACGTCTGGCCGTCCATGAATAAGGATGTCCGTATGTGGGTAAAGCAATGCACACAATGTCAACGATCAAAAGTGCACAGGCAAGTAGCTTCCCCCATTGACACGTTCACTACGCCTGATGCTCGCTTCGATCACGTTTATGTAGACATATGTAGACGTATTCTGGTTTGAGAAGATCAATGCTGACGATCTCAACGCGACCGTGTCGATCAATCTTGGAGGTCTTTTCGTGACAAAAAATCACCTGAAAAGTCCTTCTTAAGGCTGTTGCGGAGGCTTGCGTACCGAATCTACTCGTATGAAAACATTTGAACAGTTAGATAACTCACGAGTGAGAGTAACTTGTCGATGTTGTAATCGAGTTGACACCAAAGACAGTGTTCGCATAAGTGCAGACAGTCGATAGACGTAGTCTGATTTACCGAGATCGTTACTGCTCCTTGGTGTGAAGAATTCTCCAGGCAGACGCAATGTCGTGCCGTATACAAGTTCAGCGGCGGAACATTGGATATCTGCCTTCAAAGTCGTTCTGATACCTAAGAGGACTAGCGGTAAGGTTTCGTGACAATCGTTGTTTTCTTGTGCTCGAAAAGAACTTTTAATTTGGTGATGAAACCTTTCAACTAAACCGTTTGATGCTGGGTGGTAGACGATAGTGTGTATTCGTTCCTTACCGAGCAGCTCGGTCAGCGAGGAGAAAAATGCGGACTCGAATTGTTGTCCTCAGTCAGTCGTGACAGTCGAGGAACTATCATTATTGGTCCCTCGCATATTAGATATTCTTCACATCTCTTCTTACCCTTATAAACACATTTAATTCCTGATTATCCTTTGAAATTAATTGTGACTTTTATAGAATCATTCCTAATTATTATTGCACAAATGTTCATAATAATATCCGGTTTCACTCTATATACTATTGCATAAATCTACATGTATTTATTCGAGTGCACTGAAAGAAAATTTTTATCTTGTTTTGTTTTTTAAATTGCTGGTCGATATTCATTACACAATTACTATTATTATCATGGTTGAACGCATTCAGTAGGTGTTCATTTCTTTTCTCTCTCTCCAACTTTTCCTTCTAAATAGATATTATTCTTAAGATTACGAAGTTTGTAATTAAGACAATAACTTGTGTTACACCTAAATTAACTTCTCAGACTCGTTTTATCTTCACAATATATACACAACTCATACATTTTGAGATTTGGTTATCTTCTTCACTTGATTGTGACATTTATAGCATCACTCCAAACTATGGCTGCAAAGACATTCTCACTGCAACAAGTCGTTGTTTTTTCTTAATTATTTTCTATTCTATTTTTGTTACTAGTTTGACGATACATACATAGTCGTTTATTCTTGTCATGTGTTGATAAACATCCCTAATAAACTATTTGCGTATTTCACGTCTCCTTTATTCATATTCCTTTGTTTCCTTTCCTCTCCTTCTTTAAATTCAACTGAATATTCTTCTCAATTAGAGAGAACCTGATTTATTATTATTACTCTGTTTTTCGCAAATCCAATGACTGTGATGATCTTGGTGGTGTTGGTGTTGTGATAGTATTCGGACAGCAGACAATGGGTTTTAAGCGTTCTTCAAGCCGTAACGCTTCAGGCTGTGCTATTTCGTTTACTACCCTACATATGTGTGGTATACTGTATAAGCTATATTGCTATGTTCAGCTGAAGGTCTGTCTCATTTCGGACTGGAGGTTCACCTTTCATACTGACGATGGTTCAGCATGATTATATTGGCAAGTTTTGCTCACTGCTCATACGTAACTATGGTTTGCTGGTTAACCGATTTTTCCTTGATACATTTCGCATTTTATTGTGACATCTTACAATGTGTTGAAATTTGGTGTCAAACAGATATTTGCAAGAGAGATGCCACACAAAATGAATCAGCGAAATCGGTTGAGCCGTTGAAAAGTGATGGTGAAAAGTGTGTTGAGGAAATCGTTGTCTCGGGCATTTCTATAGGATTTTGACGCGCGCACTTTCTATAGCATGTTTTCGGGTCACATTTTCTTTGACAACTTTTCAACGGATTAGTAGTTGTGAATGGGGCGTGCTTTGTGTTACTTATCTAATTGAGTGCTATTCAATCATGTATAATATGTACACGTACATTGAGATTTGTACTTGACGATTTACACCTGCTCTTACTCGCCATGTTATATAGGGATACTACCCCTAACTCTCGGTCTGAATTGTCGGACGAATGAAAATCTCGCAAATCCGATGACTGTGATGATCGTGGTTATGTTGTGAATGTATTCCTATATAACATGACGAGTAAGAACAAGTGTAATTCGTCATGTACTAATCTCAATATAAGTGTGCATATTATGCATGATTGAATAGCACTGAATTAGATAAGTAACACAAAGCACGCCTCATTCACAAATATTAATTCGTTGAAATGTTGTAGAAGAAAATGTGACTCGAAAACATGCTATAGAAAGTGCGCGCGTCAAAATCATATAGAAATGTCCGAGACAACGATTTCCTCAACACACTTTTCACCATCACTTTTCAACGGCTCAACCGATTTCGCTGATTCATTTTGTGTGGCATCTCTCTTGCAAATATCTGTTTGACACCAAATTTCAACACATTGTAAGATGTCACAATAAAATGCGAAATGTATCAAGGAAAAATCGGTTAACCAGCAAACCATAGTTACGTATGAGCAGTGAGCAAAACTTGCCAATATAATCATGCTGAACCATCGTCAGTATGAAAGGTGAACCTCCAGTCCGAAATGAGACAGACCTTCTGCTCAACATAGCACAATTTGACATGCTTATCGTTTGTGTTTCAAATATCGCAGATAAGGCGAAACCTATAGCTGAATCCAATATACTTTTTGGTAGCATTAATATAGGTTGTACCTTCGGTATTATTGTATTATATATCGCATATGGAATTTATTTGATTGGGAATTTTTTGAAACCATCATTTATTGAAGCCTTTTGTTCTTCATTCCGAAGCCCTTCTTAGATAATTCAAAAACTCAACCTTTATCTGAATTACTGTTTTGGTATTAAGGACATTCATTTGTCTAGATAACCCATATTTTAGTTATCTTCCTTTCGCTACCTAGAGATGACGGCAAATTTACCGCGATATTCGAATACATCTTATCATAGTACTGAAGCTATTACACTCCAAATACACAAGTAACGTACGTTAGTGTTGCGCTGGTGGTCACAGCTGTAACCTAGTCTGTCTGAGTCTTAGATTCCTACTTGGAAACAAAAAACGTTTCTGTAGACTTTTATGCCAACTGATTTTTAGTAGGTAAAGTTAATGTGATTAGTGACTAACTCTGGACAAAAAGTCACTCAACTAAATAAGCATTAAATATCTGATTTCTTTTCTTATTATTTCTATTTGCTACGAATTAACTAAGAGTGGCTGCTTGTAATTATGCAGGATAAAGTATCGTCACACAATACTTCAATTTTCTATTTTTGATCGTGAACCATGGATCTGATATACCATAATTTCACCTATATAATGAGTACCGTTCAAGTATCCGATTTAGTGATATTAATAAACTCGGTCACTATAACCAAAAGCATTCTAAAAATATTGTATAACATTAGTTATACCATTGAGACGAGTTCTGGAGTGAACGTCAACTATAGGATGCAGGTGTATCCAGTTGACGAGTCCCAAATAGAACGAAACGCAAGTCAAAATGGATTCTACTGTTAACCATTATCCATCTTAGTATACACTAAATACTTCATTTGCAAATATTTCATCAATTGTCCTTTAAATTTTGTATGATTCCTTCCATTATCAATTCCTTTCTATTTCCCTCAATTAGATCTTCTTAGTCTCCTGCTCACAGGTATTCCACTTATGAACGGCGCTACATACTACTTATATCCAAAGACACAAACAGCATACATCACACTATCTGAATGAACAGGTGTTCAGTGTTTGTTGCTTTGTTATGTCTAACAATCCATTTCTATAAATGTATTCATTACCCCAGCAACCGCACACTAACCAGCACCATTAACTTCGATTTACTTCTGAATCCTTATTGGTCCTCGATTCAGTAACTTTTCTCTTTACTTTGACTGTTGAGTCCAGAACACACTTCACTATGCGAATATTATATTTCAAACATACGTAGTTTATACACAGACATATCCTACCATCATACATCATAAAACGATAAGTGACAATTATGATATGATCAAGCCAAACAGTGGCTGTGAGTATGGAGACTCTAAAAGGGTATGGAATTTAATTAGTTGTCCATAAGTATTACCGACCGAATACAACTCTGGATGTATCCGGAGATATATTAAAGCTTGTTGGAAAAACAAAATGTTCTGTTGAATTCCGAAATAACTACTTCACATGAAATTATTTAATGAACATACATGATTTGGACCTTATTGGTATAGATTGTATAGACAAACTAAATCTATGAGATGTATTATTGAACTAAATATGCACGATGAAAAGTTCAAATAGTCAAAGAGGTCTGCCCACCATTCGTGTAATTAAGAAAGCCATGACCATAGAAGACCTTTTGTGGAAACATACAGACTTGTTCCAGAATAAGTTGGGATGCTGCATAATTGGTAAAGCAAAATTATACTTATGACAAGATGTGAAGTCTATCTTTCGTCCAAAACGTCAATTACCATATGCGCCCATTGATAGAATTGACAATGAATTAAAGTGACTAGAGTCTCATTGTCGTACAACTCATTGATTATTCGGCATGGGCAGCCCAAATTGTGGTAATTCAGGACGCAAACAAAAGTATTTGTCTCTGTGCAGGCTTTTCAACTAAATTAAATGGCGCTATACCAAATCATTCATATCCACTACCCTTACCAGATGATTTATTTGTTAAATTAAACGGTGGACGTTATTTTTCCGAATTAGTTCATTTGAAACTTACTTACGAGTGAGAGTTGACAAAGTTTCAAAGGAGTTCCTAACCATTAATAATCACCATGGTCTCAATTTATCCTATTACCGTTCGGTGTAAAGCCAGCACCAAACATTTTCCAGTAAATAATGGAGACTTACATGTGGAATATATTGGATACTTATATTTCTTTTATCATAAGCTCTCAGTTGACCTATTAACTACTGTTTTACAATCTACTATTCTTAATCTCCTGACAGTTTGTTATTTACATTCCCCCCCCCCATACTCACAGCCACTGTTTGGCTTGATCATATCATAATTGTTACCTATCATTTTATAATGTAATGTGGTTGGGTATGTATGATGATTAGAAGTAACTGAATTATAGTATGAACTAAGAATCACAGGGATAACGCAATTGAATCAAGAAGTATTACACAAACACTAACGAATGTACTGTATTTAGAATTCGAAATCAAACATTCAACAAGTACAAAGCAATCATTAGTTCATTCAAACACCACAGTATGTCTGTGTATAAATTACGTATGTTAGAAGTATAATATTCGCATAGTGAAGTGTGTTTACTGTGTTCTAGACTCCGAGTTGAACGACCTTCATTCAGAAGAATTATAACACCTCATGGTGAAAGCCGAGATACTACCTAAGTCACGAGACTGATGCCCTTTCAAATAACCAGAGCAACATTTAATATGGATACATGGAATGTTCGGACAATGCGGAAGACCAGGAATATCAATCACATAGATACGAAAATGGTGAGATACAACTTGGCAGCGCTCAAAATTAGTGAAATATATCGGATACAAGCTGGAAAGAAGAATATAAATTCGGGAGATGCTTCTGTACTCCGATCATAAAGAGGGAAATGCTTAACGCACTCAAGGAGTTGCTCTGATGATGCCCAAAGAAGCGCAAAATGAATCTGTTGAGTGGGAATCTTATGGACCCAGGATCATAAAAGCATTCTTCAAAACAAAGAAGAAGGGAATCGCAATCAATGTTATCCAATGTTATGCATCCACCAGTGGTAACAGTGAAGACGATTAAGATCAGCTCTACTCGAGGCCGCAATCAATCATAGCGAAGTGCATAGGAGAATACCTGACCATACTGATGGGAAACTTAAACGCCAAAGTCGGGATGGATAATACCGGATATGACGACATGGACTTGGAGATAACAACGAAATCGGGAAGAGATTTGCAAATCTATGTGCATTCAACAAATTGATCATAAGCAGCAAAATATTCCCATACAAACGCATACACAAAGCTACATGGGTCTCACCGGATCAGATAGATCATATTTGTATCGCTGAAAAATTCAGAAGGTCAATAGAAGACGAGGGAACTATGAGAGGAGTTGGCATAGCTTCAGATCACCACCTAGTGGTTTCTAAGATAAAACTGAAGCTAAAGAAGTGATGAAAAACTGAACTAACAGCATTACATAAGTTTAATACAGCCTTCCTTCGAAATACTCACAAACTCAACGAGTTCAAGATACCTCTCAACTTCAGGTTACAAGCCTTACAAAATCTACTCAAAGAAGAAACTACTATGAAAACAACTGGGAACGGATCAAAGAAACACTAACTTCAACGTGTCATAGGGTTATGGGCCTCGAGAAGCATTATCATAAGGAATGGATACCCATGGAAACCACAGACAATATTCAAGAAAGGAAGAACAAAAATACTTCGTAGGTTGCTCAAAACCCGAGAAAGATTGACTCGCGAAGAGCAGGCTGGCTTTCGTTCTGGTCGAGGATGTGTTGATCATATCTTCCCCATCCGCCAAATGTTAGAACACCGCCATACTTATCAAAGGCCAACAATCGTAGTGTTTCTCGACATCAGGGCTGCCTTCGATTCGTTGGATAGGACTGTTCTCTGGGATTGTCTATTGAAGAATGGTGTACCTGATAAGTTTATTAACATCCTAAAAGCCTTATATACAAACACCTCAGGTAGAGTGAGGGCATACAACCACCTTTCTCCATTGTTCCATTCAAGCAGTGCGATTAGACAGGGTCGCCCAATCTCAACATTCCATTTCAACTTTGCCATCGATGACATTCTGGAAACAGCTCTGATGGATGTAAGTAGTGGTGGTGTGGATCTGTTGCCTGGAGAAAGACTTCTCGACCTTGAGTATGCGGATGATATTGTCTTACTGTGCGATAATACCCAAGGCATGCGATCCGCACTTAGTCAGTTGGCAATCAGTGTCCGTAGGTATGGTATGTGCTTTGAACCTTCGAAGTGCAAAGTACTTCTACAAGACTGGTATGATTCTAATCCTGTATTCACTCTCGATGGTGAGCAGATAGAAGTAGTCGAGAAGTTCGTGTATCTGGGTAGCTGCATAAGTGCTGGTGGTGACGTGAGTGATGAGATCAATGCACGTAGTTGTTTATGATTATCCTATACTAACCAAAAAATAGCCTCACGTTTTTATACTCTAGGTTATATCCAGTAATGTAGTTTTATAACTTCTTATCTTGAATACCAATAATTTAGCAATGGTTAACGACTCGGTCGTATTTGTAAACTAAGACAATACAACAGTGCATCTATTGTAATTCTTAGTCATCAGTTTTCAATTCTCATTACGCCTCCAAATTTTCTTTTATGTCTAATCATTGTATTTTCATTAAACCCCAGTTTGTAATTTTAAATATTTTCTGAGACCGTTGTATTAGTTCTCTCTATCAGTGCAGTATCTATGTGCAGTGTCCAATTATATTACCAAATGTTTCAACTTGAAATGAATTGAATATTGTCATTAGAAAATGAAAGCTACAGTAGCTAAAAACTAAGTCCTTAAATATCTAGAACATTAAGTCGAATGAGTTCTTTCTTTTTTCCATATATCATCATTATCTTAACCACGAATTTACTTTCACATTGTTCACTCAAAACATTCACAATACACATGTATGTACCCATAGGATATGACCAGTTTTCTGTAAAGTATTAGAGCTAATCAGAAATGATTGCATTTTATTCTATTTCTTGGGGAGATTATTTGACCTCAATTCAGTCAGTCAGTCAGTCAGTAACTACGTGGAACTTCGTACGTACGTACATCAATTCGAGTTACCATACCTGCCACATTAGCACAGAGATTCAGTTATCGATTCAAATCCTGTAGTGGTAGATGTGGTGAAAGTATAAATAGTAATAGGGAACATTAAGGTTTGATAATATTATTTAAGGAGTATAATCCAGTGGAATAGATTTGGAAAGAAAATAAAGGACACGAAGAATTCAGAAGATTAGAGGACACAAAAAGTGGATGCGCCTGCGTCATTGCAAACGATTTTGAGCCATGTCATTCAAGATCTCTAACCATCGGTTGCTATCGTCTCGCGGATCCCAACCAGGTAGTCTACACCTACCAACATGGCTCAGTCTACATGTTAGTGACGTCATGGATTTGTGCCATGTTTTGGTCTGGTCGCCCCTAGCTTTCTTCTAACCTACTCCTACACCATAAAATATCGCACGCCGGGGCAGTCGGTGGTCGGGCATGCGCAACTACGGTCAAACTTCCCTTATCGTATTGTCTGTTAGATGGGATCAAGATTTTGTTTTATAAACTGAGCCATTTTTTAAAGTTTTAACTCATCAATGATATTATGATCACATAACAAGTTTAAGACTCTACTAAACTAGTTCTTTATGTGTGTCAAGTCTACAATCATAAATATGTTACCATTATTTATTGTAAACCTCATATGATTGTATATATATAATTTTGAATAAATGATCTTATGATGCATTAGGAGTATTTGAATTATGAATCCCAGAAATAACTGAATCGGATCAAGGAGTACTAGATAAGCACAAACGCGAATGTACTGTATTTACAAATCGAAATCAAGCAATCTGCAAGTACAAAAGGAATCGTTAATTCATTCAAACACCACAGATCTATTCATTTGATTATTTAATAACTATAAGATAAAAATAGAATTACATATTCATCGGATCCCTCTTAATGCTTTGGACTGTTGTCTTAAAGTTGACATGATTGTTCTTATGAATATAAACTATTAAAATTAAGCTTGTTATTGTTGTGTATATTTATTTTTATTTACCTTGATATTTCAACATTCATGTTGGAGATGTCATTGTAAGTAAACAATAACTATCAAGCTATTTTATACGAATATTCGTCTAAATCAGAACGAATAGTTTAACAGAAATTGATCGCCGAGTAGTATAGAGAAGTCATTATATATGAAAATTATTATATTTGTGAAATAATCTCATCGATTGAAATTTAAAATAGCAATTCCAACGTTTCGTCCAGCTAACTTGTCTGGACTTCTTCAGGGTAGAATAATCAAAATCATCAAAGTAATATCAAACTATTATTGTATGAAGGGACTGATGATCATACGAACAATATTATTCATGTTTATTATTTATTTATTATTTATCTTCAGATCATCATCCATACGTCCTTCTTGAATTAGCTATTCATGGTAATTTACGTGATTTTCTACGAAGTCGTCATCGTCAAAGACCACCACCTGGACTCAATTTTTGGGCAGATGAACGAACAATCAATTCATCATATGTAATTTTAAAGAATTCAAATGATTTCAAAGAAATATTCTCTGATATTACAATTAAACGACAAAGAGTGGAGTTGTTAACAATTGCAATGGATATTGCCGATGCTTTATTATATTTTGAAAGAGTATCTGTAAGTTTTAATGATATTAACTGTCAATTAATGTTTCTTTTAATCGGAAGGTTTAAAAGTGAGTCAAAAATCGTGAGAACTTTACCTAATATCTGACGTTTAAGGTCTAAATTCCTTAATTGCCAATCAAAGTTCCATGTAAGACTGAAGGCGCAAGGATATGTCATAAAATCCTACAAGATGCTCCACAATCATCCATGTAGTAGTTTATGGATGGTTTGTGATCCATGGACAAGAAGATTGTCGTCGGAAGAGAAAGAGAATTTGAAGCCAGTCATTTTGCAGTCGCAGTCAGCAGATGAAGTTATATAATTTGTCAAGGAGAGAACTGGTAAGGTGGTCACCGCTGCTGATGTAAAGACTATGAAAGCTAAGCTCTCCACAGGTAAGTGTATAAAAATATATTTCAGGTTGTCGTACTCGAAAGCAGGTAATGGATTTGCTGTGACAAAAAGATGAAGTTACATATTACTCATAACTTTCAAAATAACACAACAATTGCATTACCGAGACGAAGTGATGAGTATATAAGGATTCTACGAAGTCAAAGAATTAATAGGCATCACATCATCAAGAAATATAGTGAAAGTTTCGCGACGGAAGCTGAGAAAAAAGTGAACAATTATTATTTAAGAATTATTAATAATAACTTGTAAACTTGTTTTTATGCTTCAGTATTAATGATGAATAAATAAAGTTTTACATAATTTTTACTTTCCTCTTATTCCTACTTTCATGGGGATGAATACCAATGACGCTCACGAGTCAGTGTCTGTAAGAATTATGAAGAAATAAGTGAAGCTATTTCCAAGTAAAGTCTTACAGACTAGGCACCCACATGACATATTTACCATCGTCGTATTACGTTTATTATCAAAACTAGTATCAGTAACTAAGTAGACTATAATTTCATGTGATTAGTTCTGCCTATGAATTTAAATAAAACCAGAAGAAATATTAATGCAGAATAGTATGCATTCATTATATTTCATTGCTTGTCCTCAGCTGCTTACAACCAAATATGCATTAGAATTTAACATTGAGGTAGGAAACAGTTATCATAACTGAATGTAAAGAATTGGAATAACGTAGGTTATCAATAATAACTATATACATATGTATATATGCCGTAACAGGTCAGAGGTTATTTGACTTTACAATCAAGGAAACATTAAGGATGGGTGGTGCAATAATCAAATGGAGTTCACAGACAGATAAAATAAGTGGTGTGAAAATCGGATGTGTAAACTCTGGCAGCAGAAGTCTAAGAAGCTGAAGTTGAAGAGAATAGAAAAGAATTGTGAACTGAAAGAATCATACAAAATGTAAATGTAAAAAATGATGGAAATTTACAAATGAATTATTCAGTGTATGATTCTCATTCTGATTCGGTTTAGGCACCCGGGCAGTATCATAGCCCTCACACAAACTAAATGAGATTTGTGCGGCGCATATGTATTTGGTGCCTCCTTGCACCAATATCTATGTGTTCAAATAGTAATAATAATAGTATGATTTTTATATTTTACCAATAGTTTCTGTAATTTTATATTGAACAATAAATTGATTGTCGCCACCTATGGATACATTCGAAAATTTAACCTTTCTCAATCTCACTTTCATATAACACCCATTTTATTTTTTGAAAAGTCATTTCTGATGTAACTGTACGTTTCATACTTATCACTAAACTGGTACACATCAATAATTCGATGCACTACAAGACCATGTTTTTTTAATCAATGTTTCCAATGTACAATTAGCTGAAAGACCTCATGTGTGAGATATTTGTGGGAAATGTTTCGGTCATGCAAGTAAATTACTTCGTCATAAATCTGCCGTTCATGAAGGTAAGTAACAGTAGTATTAAAAGTTTTATTATTGGCTGATATGTTTGATTCTTCAATTGCTTTTTTCATAATCAATAGATCCACTCTCCATAGATGCGTAAATAGGCACTGATGATTTAATCGTCAGGAATATGAAACTACTGTCGGCTATGATTTATTTTTCTTATAAATTCTTTTTGAATGGAAGTTGGATGAAAACTTATCTTACTGTGATGACCTTCAGTCAGTCACTGGTCGTGAGTGCTGTTAGAATTACGAGAGCGGTTATCACTTCCCGGTTGCCTACGCCGTGGAAAGGTTCTTCTGGAGGTACCCAAGGGACAACTGCTTAAGGTCGGTCACACAAGACCTTTTTGCGAGTATTTTTGTGTTAGCTCCGCACCTGTTGAGACCTTACCGCCAGAGAAGAGTATCCATGGAATAAGGCGAGGTGTCAATTTTTAGGGTTGACCTTTTCTAACCCCACCCCTCCTTGTGGGAAGGCAGCATCACTGTCATGTTGGTTGTATGAAGGAAACACCTTGATGTCGTCACACCTCTGTACAATCAGCAGTACGACTTCTCCCTCAGACCTTGGGTTTGCTGCTTTTAGTCTAAACGTTCTTTAATTGTCCTGTTTGGTATGGTAGGACCTTGAGGAACGACCGTTCCAGACAGTATAGCTCGATTGGTTCATCACGATAAGCAAACCTGACCACCACGTCAAGGTATTGTAGTGTGACGTCGAATCGCGTTTGACTATGATCACCACTACAAGAATACTACACGCCAGTTAACCGATAATATCCCCCGTAGGCCAAATATCAGAAGGCAGTTGATGGCTGCAGTTGAATTGTATTTGTTGGCAATCTCGTGGTATTGAAAGAATACCGAGATCGTGCCAGGTTACATTTGGGGTTACTGAGCGTAACCGAATTCATGCAAGGTCACAGTCAACGGAAAAAAGTATGTCTCCAGTACAGTTAAACAAACAAGTACAGTAAAGCAATCTCTGGTACAATTGGTTATTATAATAATTGTTTCCATTACAACGATCGCGTTCTTCTGATAAAAGTAGGTCACTACAGTATCAACAACAGTCGGGATGACCTTCAGTTACAATTAAAATGACTTTGAGAAACTAATGCATGACTTTTTTTTAATAATCAGTATGTTGTTGAGTGATAGATTGGGCAAACTAGATCACGTCATACATCGGTAAACAACTCCGCCTAGCGGTTGAAAACTAGATTATCGACCGCACACTGGTTTTATTCACAAAAATACAAGCAGTGTAACTCAGGTTAGAAATCAGAGTTACAACATAAAACCGTTAATTGCATGACAAATTACAGACGGGCTCTCTGCCTTCGCTTAGTAACCAGTCAGAACTCAGTTTCACCCGATATATAGTCCACTAGGTATATCTGCATTCGTGTTTATTTTCAAGTGGAGATTGATACTCAATGCTCATAGCTTCAAGCTCCAAAGCTACTGAACTACAATGATCTGATAGATAACTCTACATAAAAAACGTTGGTAGGTTTTGGATTGACCTTATAACTTCTGGTCATTGTTGATTGGATATTCACTCTTATTAGTTCATTTACCGAAATTAAGTGTTGATTTTATTTCACATTATTTAGGTCGTAGACCATTTGCCTGTGATATATGTAATGCCTGCTTTACACAAAATGGCCATCTGAAACAACATATCCAAACAGTTCATGCAGGTAATTTATTACACACACGTATAAATAAATCCATTTTTATTAAATTTATTATAGCTAATGTGAAGTTTGTTTCCTCGGTGCGTTTTAGTAAACAATTGATCTAATACAACTTAGTCAGTCAGGTACAACGTAGGACCAGGCACATATGTGCATCGGTCCAAGTTGCCATACCGCATTAGCACAACAAGATGAACACCGGATTCATAGAAGTAATCAATTCAATGATGGTAATGTATATAAGAAAGATTGCATATAAGGATATAAGTAAGAAGATGGTAGTGATTTATCGATGTTCCGTCCCCTTAAATCTTCCACTTCCCATTTCGAACTCATCTATTTCATTTTTTCTTTTTCAATCGTAGTTACTTTTCCATTTGAATGGATACAATTATTTAACCTCATTAGGATAATCCCATACTAAGTTTAAATCTCATCGTACTTATATGAGATTTGAGCATTTTGACCAGCGTTATCTATGATAGAGTGAATCACTAGTCTGAAAATTAAAAATGGTTACTAATTGACAAACTATGTGACATTATGTAACTATTGTCAGTGAGCATAGCTCCCGAAAAAATATGCTTCGATGGTAAAACTTGGTGTTACTGTTAAATTCAATGACCGTTATGTAATAAGACCTTTAATCAGCATTTTTTTGGTTACTGCCAAAAATACTTCAGTTTTTATTCTATTTAAACATATAAACATTGGTACAAAGAGGCACAAAATAGATATGTGCCACACAAATCATCCGATATGTGTGAGGGATGGAATACTGCACGGGTGACCAAACCAAAGCAGGTGGTTTTCTTGGGGGGCCACACCCGCAGCCTTCGAACTAAAGGTCTAATCCACAAGAGAGTGAAGTAACGTCAAGAGATGCAGTCCCATGGTAGCCGTTGACCAACAATAGGTTCATAGGCCATTTATTCCTTCAGGATACTAGAGTCAGCCCATGTGCACCAGTGGTTTGGAATCAGGATTTTCAAACTCCTCTAGATGGACTCTTCGTGTCCACCACTCTGATTAAAGCCCCGGACATTCGCTTTTCACCATCTCAATTTCGTAAACAACACCCCAGCGGCGAGAAGGCAATGAGTAGGACTTCCTTGGTAGTGGTTGCATGCACGTGGCCATGTGAGAGGGAGAGCTTACTCTCCCCACTCTCGGCCGTATCAGGGCATTTGGGGGTACACTTCAGTTAGTCTGTTATAATCAACACAAGATGAGACAGGAATACACATCCGCCCTAGTTGTTACATTATATCAACAATATGAAGTGAACTTAACAAGATGACTATCTAATGAGTTGAAACAACACTAGTATCAGCGGTAAAAAGAAAAACTAAATATTGGAGAAAATAGTTGAAAGAGAATGAAATGAATAATATGAAACAATTTTGGAACTCAATATCTAACACGGAAGATATAGAATGAATCTATCTGCATTATATCAATATATGTCACCACAATTATTGGTAAAGATACTTATTGGATCTAATCAAAATAATGATTCATATTGAATAGAAATAAACTAAGCATAATTCAAGCACGATGAGTTTTCATTGTGTGCATATGTGAGAAACCACGACCGAATACATCACAAACAAAAAAATCTTAATGCTAAAATATAAAGATGTATTGGAAGAGAGAGAGTGTAAGAAAGAAAAAAATGCGTCGAATTATTGATGTGTACCAGTTTAGTGATAAGTATGAAACGTACAGTTACATCAGAAATGACTTTTCAAAAAATAAAATGGGTGTTATATGAAAGTGAGATTGAGAAAGGTTAAATTTTCGAATGTATCCATAGGTGGCGACAATCAATTTATTGTTCAATATAAAATTACAGAAACTATTGGTAAAATATAAAAATCATACTATTATTATTACTATTTGAACACATAGATATTGGTGCAAGGAGGCACCAAATACATATGCGCCGCACAAATCTCATTTAGTTTGTGTGAGGGCTATGATACTGCCCGGGTGCCTAAACCGAATCAGAATGAGAATCATACACTGAATAATTCATTTGTAAATTTCCATCATTTTTTACATTTACATTTTGTATGATTCTTTCAGTTCACAATTCTTTTCTATTCTCTTCAACTTCAGCTTCTTAGACTTCTGCTGCCAGAGTTTACACATCCGATTGGTGTTAAATACTACTTATGCTGACAGACATAATTAGCACATACCACACTGTAACTATTAAATACATGGATTATGGTGCTTCAATGTTATTACTTTTTATAAATTTTCATTTAATGCATTAACTGTTATGATAAGTTTCATCATTCCTAAATTGTCGTTAATTAATTATTTTCCTAATCCTCTGTTTTTATATCTGATATGTCTTGCGATTATGAACGCTATGCTCGGTTCCTAAGCTATTCCTGAAACCTCCAACCTATAACTATACAGCAACCTAAACACGAGAAAGAAGGCGTAAAGTATGCAAAAAAGTACTTCACTCCAAGGTTCATTCTAATACAGAAAACAGAGGGTTTTTATAATATTCTAAATGTCCTTGGGTTGTTCGAAGTTTCTGGAATGCTACTAAACATAGTAGCGGTATAACAATCACCCAATCACAACCCCTACATGTGACGTTTCTCACCCTTGACGATTTCTGGCTAAACTCCAAGTGAACGCTGATTGGATGAAATGCTTCTTAATGTTTCCTGAACCTTGCGTGTCTTTTGCAAGAACTTTTCTGGATCATCTCAATAATATCACTTGTAGCTTCGTTGTAACTTCCTATTTGTAACGTTATCTGGCTAATTAATTAATGTATACAAATTTGAGTTCATGAAACAATAAAATAATAGAATGGCTTTGTTTTTTAACTTTGTCTCCTGATTATACACTGGGATAAAAGTAACTTGTGAGCTGATGATATGCATTAAGGTTATGATTATTGAGTGACCGATCTAGAGAAGGTCATTGATTCTTTAGACAATAAGCGAAATAATTGATAAATAGACTTGAATATTCAGCTATTTCAAATTATTAATCGGTTCAATCACATGAGCTGTAAGAGCTATAAGAATTACAAATACATAAGAATATGTATGAGATTAGTTAAAGTAACATTTTCTGTTATAGACACAATAAGACACAAGCTAGTCATTGAAGAAGGAGATAAATACAGTAGGCTTAAGCTTCCGTTTATTAACCGTACGGTCGTCAGTCAGTCAGTTACAACGTTGAACTTCGTACGTACGTACATCACTTCGAGTTGCTATACCACATTAGCACAGAGATACAATTGTCTATTCAAATCTCATAGTGGTAGAGGTGGTAAAAGTATAAACAGTACTCAGAAACATTAGGGTCAACCGTACGGTTGACTGACAACGTGTGACCAATATAATCTTCTGTGAATAATTGGCATTTTTATTGAACAGGTACAACCCTATTTTGAAAACTTTTAACTTGATCTCAAAATGTAACTGTAAAAACTCTCGAATTTCCCCAAGTTCCTTACTTATATCCTTCAATCGTTCAATCGAACTAGTAGAGTTTGATCAATATTGATACAAGAGTGCATGAGAGATTCATGACTATAAAACCTATTAACGTTAAACATCTTTTTACGGTTGAAGAAAACAAAGATTTAACATGGATAGATGACAATTTAAAGAATAATGAAGAGAATCATTATCAAACAAGAGTATCACTAGAAGCATATAGACAGCAAAATTACAAGTAACCCTATTTTATGCATACGCATAACACTAAATGAAACTCACAATGATATAAAAATATTACACAGGAAAGGCAACTTACGACCACTTTTTTCGCAATTATGCTGCCTCAATAAATGGGCTTGAGTGAAACGTTTATTACAAACATCACAACTATACGGTCGTAATCCTGAATAGAGACAAAAAAGGTATTTTATTTGGTATACAATACTATGTACGATCTAAGTAATTAAATGAAGAAAATGTAAATCAGTAAATACACTCATAGATCCAATCAATGAGTTGAATATCTCAATCTTACCTGTTTGTGTTGGGATATTCAGAAAAATATCGCAAAAATTATCCTGTTAAGTCTAATGCTATCCTTGGACTTGAAATGGTATCATTTTCCCTACTGGTCAATATTTATTTCACATGTCATCTTCCTGTTGGTCAAATCTTGTACAAATGTTATTTTTGATTTTATGGTACGATGTGGTCTGTTTGATCGGTAATATAAACAGAGTATTTTGATGAAGTTTTGTTCTCTGAGCTGAATGGTTTGGTCGTGGAGCTTTCATCGTTCTTCTGAACGACATCATAAGCACAAACTTCAGATAGAGGTGAAGTGTTCGAATTTCTCCATAAATGCACGGCCATTATTTTTTCGAGTGAAAATTTTTTTCATCCCCATCTTCCAATAATTTTCATTCTGTTCCGTCCAATCAAATAGCTAGTTCTATGTTCGTTATAATTGGTCATTTATTTCTTAAACTTGATATAAAATGTCAGGACCTGACGACAGAGCACATTTCCTTTCAATTATGGACGGTAGTAACGTGCAAAGCACGGGCTCTGTCGTTTCCCACGTTGTCACAGAAACCAATAACCTATTCTTGAGCACATTGTTTCTCGTAGCGTCTCAATCACTTGAAGAGCGCCGTTAAAACTTATGAAAGAGCTACGTACTGCCATTATGTGGTGAGAGATTCTCATTTCCATAGAGATCGGAAGCCGTATATTAAATTCGTATGTTGGAGAAATGGTCTTAGAACACCTAGCGGTTCCTCACAGACGAGAAGACGAATGAGGTAATTTGATTAGTGTTATTATAATTTTTCATAAAGGACTTCCGTGAACACTCAATGTCAGGCCTTCATCTTTTGTAAGTTTATTGAAGGTTACTGGACTGTTGTTCGCGGGAATGTGCATCACAATCACGAGCGCAATTCCCCAAGGTACCAAAGCAATTCTTGGATGAGCAGGTAAACGGAGGTGGAATTTGAAGCAGTGAGACCACTTTTGATATCTGGGACAGCAGCATTCAATATTATGCACTTTGTTTACCAATCTTATAGAAAGAGCATTAACGCTCAAGATGGTTTTAATATGCGCTAAAAAGTGTTCGCACAGGCCAACCTACCTGGTAAGCAATGCGTCTATTTAAATTGTAAACGTTAGGTGATTACTCCAAATTGAAAATCATTGTATGCCTTAGTTAGGCGTACGTCTGAAGAGCAATGTACTATCGTGTATAAAAGTGCATATCAAATGGTTTACGGTAGGATGCCTCCAGCACCTTCCACCTTACCTGCAGTTACAAAGTTTTAGATCGAGACCTCTACTCCCACTAATGTTACAATGCCGTTTATCCATCAGACGGCAGTTACCAGCTATCAATATAACGTCAATATGGATGCAACGTTAAGCAATGACGAGGAAGAAATTGTTTCGATTAACTCAGAGGAGTTCACTGGACGAGACGACGAAAACGCGTATGACAACAGACTTTGTGATATTTGCAATGTTGCGCAACCACCACATGAAACTGCTGATGGAAGTGCCTGAATTTTTTGTCGATGTGAATCAATGTTTCATGTATTTTGCGCTTACGACCTATCACAACTTGTCCATGGAATGCACTGTCCCATGTGCGGCGCCATAACGGAATCATAGCAACACCTTTGTTCATGAATTTTGAAACTGTTAAGAGAACGTGCTTAATGACTAAGGCTTGATTAGAATTCATCAATGTTGGTTCAGCTGAATTTTCCCATAGAAATAATGTCGTTATACTAGTGTACTAGTGGCTAAAGGCGATCGGAAGAAAGTTTTAAATTAAATCATGTTTGCGATACTTGACACTTGTGACCAATGTATACCTCAGATATTGGAGAAAATGATGCTCTCCATAGGGTTCAAACCAACGTCATCCAGCATTAAAGTTTAAGGAATTATCACTGAAGCACTCACGCTGTGACTGATCTTCTATATGACTAAGATATTCACATTGATATTTACTTGATAGTAGCCAATGTCATGTTATTTAGTCAGTGATTATTAATTAGGTTATCAAATGGAGACCACTCTCTATGACTCACTGTCACGTTGTTCTATGTTTGAAGCTAATCGGTAGGAAGCCCTAGACCTGGTTACTTGGGCTTCAAACCCTCAAGGAGGATCAGTTTTCTTAATATTGGAGATATACTTCATAGACGAGTGAGAACTAACACGAACATTAGATCAAAGCATAGAATCCTACAAACCACTTCATCATTAGATAGAGTGCACTGGGGTTTCAGGCCATTTAGTCTAGTTATTGTATTTCAAACTTTATCGGTAGAATTCAATCAGCATTAAGGACTAGACAGTATGACTTGGATTAATATACACGGTCTAAATAGTGTTGAGTTACATGAAATCATTGCAAATGAGTTCACCTAAACCACAGCTAATCTCACGGTATTATAAATAGATAGATAAAATTATTTATAGGCTATAAAATGTAGTTCCGGGTGAAGAAGTACGCTTCCCACAGTATAGCAACTATATAGTATTTATACAATAATCTTATGATTTTAACCACTCGTATACTGTTATCAACGATGGTTTTAGCTGAATAACTGACATAAGTCAATCGTAATAGTTTTTTTTTAATATTTTAACTGATATAACCGATTTGACATTCAATAAAATGTACCGTAAAAATTAACTGAAGAGAATAAAACAAAATACAGGTAGGGCTCGATATTTATAACCAACTTCTACTCAAGTTATATATTGATGATTAGATTCATATAAAAAATCTTAACCAGTTAAACCGAATAAGAATAAGAGACAACAAATTAATTAATTATTCCAATGGCGCATGTACATCCAATCATTGCGTCCTCTCAAACTCTAATCTTCTGAATTCTACATGTCCTTCATTTTCCTCTTTCCAAATTTATTCCACTGGATTATACTTCTTGAATAACATCATCAAACCCTAGTGTTCTCTATTACTATTTATACTTTCACCACATCTACCACTACAGGATTTGGATCGATAACTGAATCTCTGTGCTAATTTGGTAGGTATGGAGACTCGAAATGATGTACGTATGTACGTACGAAGTTCCACGTAGTTACTGACTGACTGACTGGCTGACTATTGACACAATTCAGATATAATTATTAGTGTGAAATCCAAATACTAAAAACCTTGATATCACGAAATCATCATGACACGAGTAAAGGCCCTTTTCAGAGCCACCCAAAATTTGATTTAAATTCCTTTGTTTCAATTCCTTGTTTCCATGGTAAAGGTCAAGTGATGAAGCTATCAAAATTCATTTAAGATTAATAATCATTATGTGATTGTCGCCCACGTATTCGTAAACGCTTTTTAAGCTTTATTAAATTACGGTTTAAGTAAACGATTTCGTATAGGAAATGTCATCTAATGAACACTAATGTGTCTAACAAAATAGTACATGCAAAACTTATTCAGAATGTTTCAATGTTTTGTCATATAGTTACGATAGACGAATGTAGTACTACCAGCACACTAGTACAACGACATTATTTCTATGGAAAAGTCAACTGAACCAACATTGATGAATTCTAATCAAGCCTTAGTCATTAAGCACGTTCTCTTAACAGTTTCAAAATTCATGAACAAAGGTGTTGCTATGATTCCGTTATGGCGCCGCACATGGGACAGTGCATTCCATGGACAAGTTGTGATAGGTCGTAAGCGCAAAATACATGAAACATTGATTCACATCGACAAAAAATTCAGGCACTTCCATCAGCAGTTTCATGTGGTGGTTGCGCAACATTGCAAATATCACAAAGTCTGTTGTCATACGCGTTTTCGTCGTCTCGTCCAGTGAACTCCTCTGAGTTAATCGAAACAATTTCTTCCTCGTCATTGCTTAACGTTGCATTCATATCGACGTTATTCTGATAGTTGGCAACTCACAAAAGATGAAGGCCTGACATTGAGTGTTCACGGAAGTCCTTTATGAAAAATTATAATAACACTAATCAAATTACCTCATTCGTCTTCTCGTCTGTGAGGAACCGCTAGGTGTTCTAAGACCATTTCTCCAACATACGAATTTAATATACGGCTTCCGATCTCTATGGAAATGAGAATCTCTCACCACATAATGGCAGTACGTAGCTCTTTCATAAGTTTTAACGGCGCTCTTCAAGTGATTGAGACGCTACGAGAAACAATGTGCTCAAGAATAGGTTATTGGTTTCTGTGACAACGTGGGAAACGACAGAGCCCGTGCTTTGCACGTTACTACCGTCCATAATTGAAAGGAAATGTGCTCTGTCGTCAGGTCCTGACATTTTATATCAAGTTTAAGAAATAAATGACCAATTATAACAAACATAGAACTAGCTATTTGATTGGACGGAACAGAATGAAAATTATTGGAAGATGGGGATGAAAAATGTTTTCGAATGGGACGAAAAAAATTTCACTCGAAGAAAAATAAAAAAATGGCCGTGCATTTAAGGTTAACCTGTTTGTACATTACATATATGATAGTGATCATAACAATACAAAGACATATGCGAATCGTTACTGTTTGAATAACACCGCTGTCTGTTAAATAAGTTATTAAAAGGGCTCGACAAAATTAACCGTAATCAAAATCGGTTGTAGGAGAATTGCTATATGAGTGTCAAGAACGAAGATGTCAATACGTTTTCTGAAAATATTGGGGCGTGTAACTGTTTACGATCATGGGGATTTCGAAAGATCAATTGATTAAAGTAGATATTGATTCAATTATTTGGTTTAAGTGCATAAGTTCAAGTGAGCTAAGTTTATGTTGATTTATTACATGGTATTTATGCTGGTCTACACCGCAATTTTTGGTGTGTGATTCTGTTAGTTTGAAGCACGTATTGACAAGGTATCAAGTTGTGTTAAGGTGAGAGGACCTGGGTCCTAGTACAACTGAATTCGATTTGTATTTTAATGATTTGCAAACACGTAGGATATTTAAAAACTCAGCACTTCTTTCAATTCGTCCCAATTTTTTTCAACAATTCCATTTCTACCTTCGACATTGGTGACATATCAGGGTTATCAATTGCTTCAACCTTGTTTCTCAGTACATATCAAGGCTTATGATGAAATTCACTACAGAAAAGCCGAACTAATCACCTATGATAGATTTGTTTTCCTGAACAAAACAAAAAAGCGCAGTCACAAACGAATTAAACATGAATTATTAAACAAACAATGTTATAATCAGTTAACTATTGTATACATACATAACTTTGGATACATCTATATTTACAACTGAAAAAAATTGTTATAATCTCACTTTATTACTGGTCAAAGTATAGGACCAATTGAACATGTCTATTGGAATTATTTACTCTTAAGTTATTTAAATGTAATGTGCAAATAGTATAAAAGTGAACCGTTTTTTTTGCTTTACAAACTAAAGTAAATATTAACTTGTAAACTAAAATAAACATTTAACACACATTTGTTACAAATGACATAAAACTAATACATGATTTCATGTAATATAACATTAAAACTGACCTATATCAGAAAACAACTCCGCCTGTAGCTCATCCAGAGTTACTGCCGGTCCCAAGCCCGGGTAAAGGAGGAGGGTTGAGCATGGGGTTAGCGTCCCCATCCCGTAGAAACCTAACTCGCTAAAAAAACGCTAACCAGAAAAAATAACTCAAACCATTTAAACTCTGCCCTGGGAGTTAGAGGTAATATGACGCTTCATGGTGAAAGCCGAGTTCCTTCGGAAGCCACGAGGCCGATGCCCCTCCTAACAACCAGAGCAACAATTTTTATAGGTACATGGAACGTCCGGACAATGTGGGAGACCGGGAAGACCAGTCAAATAGCAACGGAAATGAGGAGATACAACTTGGCAGTACTGGGAATCAGTGAAACCCATTGGACCCAAGCTGGACAACAAAGGCTAAATACGGGAGAGATGCTGCTATACTCCGGTCACGAAGAGGAAAATGCTCCACACACTCAGGGAGTTGCTCTAATGCTATCCAAAGTAGCACGAAATGCACTTGTAGGATGGGAATTTCACGGATCCAGAATCATCAAAGCATCATTCAAAACAAAGAAGGAGGGGATCACAATGAACATTATCCAATGTTATGCACCCACCAATGATAGCAACGACGACGTTAAGGATCAATTCTATGAGAGGCTGCAATCAATCATAGAGAAGTGCCCAAGAAAGGACCTCACCATTCTGATGGGAGATCTAAACGCCAAAGTCGGAATGGACAACACCGGATATGAAGACATCATGGGACTGCATGGACTGGGAGAGAGAAACGAAAACGGGGAAAGATTTGCAAATCTGTGTGCATTCAATAAGTTGGTCATAGGCGGTACAACATTTCCACACAAACGTATACACAAAGCTACATGGATCTCACCGGACCACACCACAGAGAACCAGATAGATCACATTTGCATCAATAAAAAGTTCCGAAGGACAATGGAAGATGTGAAAACCAGGAGAGGAGCGGACATAGCTTCAGATCATCACCTAGTTGTGGCCAAATTGAAACTGAAGCTAAAGAAGAACTGGACAACTGGACAAACAGCATCACAAAGGTTCAATACAGCCTTCCTTCGAGATACTGACAAACTCAATGAATTCAAGGTAGCTCTCAACAACAGGTTCCAAGCCTTACAGGATCTACTGAAGGAAGAAAAAACTACTATGGAGGATAGCTGGAAAGGTATCAAGGAAACATTAACTTCAACGTGTCAAGAGGTTCTGGGCCCCAAGAAGCGTCATCACAAGGAATGGATCTCTACAGAAACACTGGACAGGATCAAAGAAAGAAAGAACAAGAAGACAGCAATTAACAACAGTCGAACAAGAGCAGAGAAAGTCCAAGCACAAGCAGAGTACATAGAAGCAAACAAGAAAGTGAAGAAGAGCATTAGAGCCGACAAGCAAAAATACGTGGAAGAACTAGCAACGACGGCGGAAAAAGCTGCAAGAGAAGGAAATATGAGACAGCTTTACGATACGACGAAGAAGCTTGCAGGGAAATACAGTAAACCAGAGAGACCAGTCAAAGACAAAGAAGGAAGACCAATTACTGAGATTCAACAACAGCGCAACAGATGGGCGGAGTACTTCGAGGAACTCCTGAACAGGCCGGCTCCAATGAATCCACCGGACGTCGAAGCAGCACACACAGATCTTCCTATAAATGTCAATCCACCAACGACAGAAGAAATCAGAATGGCCGTCAGACAAATCAAGAGCGGGAAAGCAGCAGGACCTGACAATATACCAGCTGAAGCGTTGAAGTCAGACATCGAAGTAACTACAAGCATGCTTCATCTTCTATTCAAGAAGATTTGGGAGGAGGAACAAGTGCCGATGGATTGGAAAGAAGGACACCTCATCAAGATTCCAAAGAAAGGAGATCTGAGCAAGTGTGAAAACTACAGAGGCATTACACTACTGTCAATACCACGTAAAGTCTTCAACAGAGTGTTACTGAACAGGATGAAAGACGCAGTTGACGCTCAACTTCGAGATCAACAAGCTGGATTCCGTAAGGACCGGTCGTGCACAGACCAGATTGCGACACTACGGATCATCGTCGAACAATCAATTGAGTGGAACTCGTCACTCTACATCAACTTCATTGATTATGAGAAGGCATTTGACAGTGTAGATAGGAGGACGTTATGGAAACTTCTTCGACACTACGGAGTTCCTGAGAAGATTGTCAACATTATCCGGAACTCATACGACGGACTACGGTGCAAAGTAGTGAATGGAGGACAGCTGACAGACGCATTCCAAGTAAGGACCGGAGTAAGACAAGGCTGTCTACTCTCTCCCTTCCTGTTTCTCCTGGTGGTCGACTGGATTATGAAGACCTCGACATGTGAGGAAAAACACGGCATACAATGGACAGCTCAGAACCAATTAGACGATTTGGGCTTCGCAGATGACCTAGCCCTCCTATCACATAAACACGAACAAATGCAGATAAAGACAGCCAGCATAGCAGCAGTCTCTGCATCAGTAGGCCTCAACATACACAAAGGGAAAACCAAGGTCCTCAAACACAACACGGAGTACAGCAATCCAATCACTCTTGATGGCGAAACTCTGGAAGACGTGGAATCCTTCACATACCTGAGAAGCATCGTCGATAAACAAGGAGGTTCAGATGCAGACGTCAAGGCGAGGATTGGCAAAACTAGAGTGGCATTCCTTCAACTGAAAAACATATGGAACTCAAAACAACTTTCAACCAATATCAAAGTCAGAATCTTCAATACGAACGTCAAGGCAGTTCTACTGTACGGAGCTGAAACTTGGAGAACTACAACAACCACCATCAAGAAGGTACAGGTATTTATTAATAGCTGTCTACGCATGATACTCAACATCCATTGGCCGGATACCATCAGCAACAGCCTTTTGTGGGAGAGAACCAACCAGCTTCCAGCTGAAGAGGAAATTAGGAAAAGACGATGGAAATGGATAGGATATACATTGAGGAAATCATCAAACTGCATTACGAGACAAGCGCTAACTTGGAATCCTGAAGGGAAGCGGAAAAGAGGAAGGCCAAAGAACACATTAAGTCGGGAAATAGAAGCAGATATGAAAAAGATGAATAAGAACTGGAAAGAGCTTGAAAGGATTGCCCAGGACAGGGTTGGATGGAGAATGCTGGTGAGCGGCCTATGCTCCTTCACGAGGAGTAAGAGGCGTAAGTTAGTAAGTAAGTAAGTAAGTATATCAAAAAACGAATGACACAAGATTAGTTTAGAAATGGTAGATTGATATCAATTGAGATTCATTTAGAAAATTATGTAGGTTAAGTGAATGTTTCTCTTTAGTTCCTTTTTTCTCAATTTCGTTTACCATTACGTTTATAGGGGGATAACTTGCGAATACTTAAGACATGGATTATGAAACTGAGTGTGGTAAAGTAGTATGTTACCAAAAATTCGATGTATATTCGAAGAATTCATTCAAATGTACCTTATTCTCATATGATACTCAGTGAAGGCTTTTCACAATCTCCAGACTTCTTATATGGCTAAAATTTACTTTATTAGAATTGGTCATTCAATTCACTGAATTGTCAAAACGAGATAGAAAGTGTTTTGATGACAATTTGATACACTCGACCTGTTTTGTATAAAAATTAGATAACTGAAGAAAAGTTGTTTCACCTTCTTTGTTATGAATATGACATCAACATAATCGATTTGATGGCTAACAATCTGACACATAATAGTATGACTTTTATTGGGATACTATTATAGATGATTTGGTAATCCCAAGTAATCACTCACTCAGAGCAATGAAAGTATTCAGTGTAAATAATGAGTAAAACACATCGAATTCTTTCTCCAATCTACGTGTTTTAAAGTGATCTTGAGTTATTACTTTTATAAATGATAAGTAATAAATCTCCTCATTGTAAACAGTGAATTTCAAGAGATTAAATTATAAAATGATTAGTTTGAACAATATTTTGTTTACTGTGTGTTAAGCTTCATTCTCTCAGATTTATGAATTGTCTTATAAAGTGATTGATCTGTTAATCATTGAAAAACCAAAAGAAAAAAAAAATAAATGCATCCATTTTAGGTTGATCAGTGAAAGAACATTGAGCTACAAAGCGAAAAGTCATTTGTACATTGACGAAGGCTAAATCTAAAACCTAGACCAAGTTGAACGAATGATCCATTCTTTGGTCACTACAATCTCGTGGTCATATCATAATGCAATAAAGAATTTTATAGTGTTCGATATGTATGTCAATAAAAACTGATTGTTCTAATAATACTAAAAATACATTGTGATTAGTTCTCATTTGACCAACTTATTGTTGATCATAGACTTTTTTATTGATTTCTATCTTACCGTCAACCAGTACAATTCTAGAGTTTTCACACAAATTTAAAGTAAACATTTTATCTGTTAGTAAAACAAATGAAAAATTAGGGAGCAGTAGACAACATTTTTTTTAGTTTGGAATCGATGTTAGTCTATAGTCTCAAACTTGGTTGAAGTAGCTGTTCGATGATTTGTTGAATGAAGAAGATGAAAGAATGGAATCATATTATCAAGTCGAAAGATATCTATCTATCTCTTTATCCGTCCATCGATGAATATACTGAGGATATATTTCCTACACTTCGTTAGTATGATAACTTAAATTCAATGGTAATAACTGGAATTCAATGGTAATAACTGGAATTCTTAACATTATTTAGTATCTGAAGCGAAAACATTCTGTCTGTTACTCCATACATTCTATTATCAATAAATGATCTGCATCTCGTTGGATTATCATTTGAGATTACCGATAGATGTTATACCGTTCAGTGGGTTTTGAATCGCATGTACATCTAAATTTAAAAGCAATCAACTTACCTATTAATTTCATTTCACATTAAACCAAATGGGTTGTGAATTCAAATGATCATCCGGTCACTCTGATCTCTATAGCTGGATGGTATCATTAAGCCTTATATAGAAACATTTCCCTATACCTTTACTATACGAACACATCGTTGGTATTTTAGAATGGACAATACACTCATAAATAGTCTATTAAATATAACAAAACTCAATGTATGTTGTTTGTATTCTACCTGCCACCTCAAAAAAGTAATTGATTTATCATCTACATAATTACGATAACATACTACACTTGGTTTTCTTAATAGACATTCATAACTCCTTATGCAATCAGCACCTAATTGTAAACAGATGTCAGTATTCATGTGTGAACAGTATTTTACAAGATATGGAGAGAGGAAAGAATGAAAATGAAAAGAGTCACTATAACAGAAATGGAACATCGAAAGTGTCTTGATTCATGTTATAAAAAAAAGAAAATGTACACAATCAGATAAGAGAACGCACAAACAAGATGGGGAGCAAAAACACGAAGTACAAAATCAAAGACAAAAACACTGAAAAGAACACCTGTAGGGAAACGAAACAAAGTAGGAAGTGAGAGAAAAATAGAAAACTAAAGAGAAAAACCAATAAAGAAATTATTTACACATATTTACATATATTCAACAAACAACAGAATAAAAAGTATCAAATCGGGTAGCAATATAAATGGTGATTGGTTTTTTTATGATTTAGTTAAAATGTTTAACGTGGGATAATAATAGTGATCAATATGAATTCAGTAGGATATGTGAATATGTTAGACATTTTATATTTTCATTATATATTCAAATTTACCACCCATTTTATTTTATGACTCATTATCTAATTTCTTTATACAACTAACTAAAAAGATTCCGTGGATTGTTATCTTTAATCCATGGAAATACATTTTACAATCCCCTAAATATATTACTAAATAATATAAGTAGTTGGAAAATCTTTTTGTATTATATAGCTTTTACCTGGTTAATTGAACTGATTAATGCATTGGACATTCGGTTTTTATTAATTGAGTACACATACAAATTGAAAAGGATTTTTCCCAACTACTATGTGTTCCTGATGAAAGTTACTTTTGGGAGGAATACAATCTCCGAAAAGCACCGTAAAATGTTGAAATCTAGTTCTGACCAGTGATCAGCTGTGAAACAGACGTCACGGAAATCTAATTATAAGACATCGCCTACTGATTAATGTTATACATGTAATCCGTTATATCTTGGCTAAGTATTCTGAAGATTAGGCGCCCATCACAAGAACTGAAGGTCCTGCGTTTGATTCCCGGTGATTACGTGGGTGCATACTGTTCAGGATTTCCCTAGAATCGAGGACTTCGTCAAAAGAGACCAAAATCTTGTTTCAAAGTTTATTTTTGTCTGAAATTAAATCAAACTTGTGATAATCGATGAGACTGAAACAAATATTTTCAACACAGTTAGTAAATTTTGAATGAATGAAGTGAAAAATTTAATCGTTTTTGAGTTGTCCCCGATGAACTCAGCCGTTCGATGATACATCATCCATTCAAGTCTCCTCTGAAAAAGTAACCATCAGGTCTGGTCAATAGAATAAGTTTTCAAGTTTAACGTCACAGATTGAATTTATTGCTCTACACTGGTTAATTTCGGATTGAATTTCGTAGAAATTCCAGAGAGGATGTCTGATTTACAATTTCATTTAGGTGGGGGATGAAACAGCAAATCAGTCGTGAAACTAGGTAGAAATCGTATTATGTTATGTTGGAAGTGTTGAGTGATGAATTAAAACTCAGAGACTACATGTCGTTTTGCTCACCACACACCTTGAACATATACTGTGGGTAGTGAAGTAGTACACAGGATAATATGAACCGAAGTATTAGGCTAGTTGGCATTTGTCAGTAAGGTGTGATTGAAATTTTGAGATTGAGCCCATTCCACTCAGCTTCCCTGATTCATAGAATTTGATAAATATTAAAAATGTAGGCAAACTTGACAATTAAGATAATGATCATTAATATCAGTTGTACACCAATTAATAACCAAGAAACATTAGAACTCTTAAATAATACAGGTCAGCAACTCGTCACGATAACTTTCCAATCTGTACTATTATGAATGTATTGGTTCGATGACGAGATAAAGGTAACAATTTGATTCTAATAAGGTTTGCATCACGAAAATAGTAGTTAATTCCAAAAGAGATAGAAATAAAAATTGTCCAATTTAAGATGAAATCCAAGAACAAAAGTCACTATATTATAACATCACAGTGTGTGTGTGCGGTGTAGTATCAGAATTTTAAACGGGAAATTGTCCATACAACGCTATATTCCGATTGCATGCTTCCATTGTAAATATCGGAATTTAAATATCCTTAGTAGTGTCAGTTGTAAAATGATTAAAGCAATGAAAAAGTAACTGTTAAAATGACTTTAGTGGAGGTGACATTTAAAATGGAACAAATCTATCATAGGAAATCGTACAATTGAAAGAAACTGTGATTTTGGGAAATATACTTTGAAAATAGTGCATACGATCGCTGAATATTTTTAGATACAGGCATAATATGCATAAAAAAATATGACGATGGTCTGTTACGCCTCGTGAAGGAGTATAGGTTATCCACCAGGATTCTACATCCAATTCTGTCCTATGCAATCCTTTCCAGTTCTTTCCAGTTGCTTTTCATTCTTTTCATGTCTGCTTCGAATTCTCGACACAGTGTCCCCTTTGGTCTTCCTCTTTTCCATTTCCCTTTAGAACTCGAAGTTAGTGCTTGCCTCGTGATGCAGTTTGGTGAGTTCCATAGAAATATGGTTCACGACAAATCAAATAAAATTGCGTGTACACGTGATCTTGAAAGTTTCAACATCAAGTTCTGTTGAATGCCATAGAACCATATTCAACATTCTAGAACGTATCTATTCCTATCGTTAAAGTACTCGTATCGACAAGCATAGTAATGATAGATTTAACATAATTCACTATTATTATATTGATAACTAATTATTAAAATTAATATTTATTTATTTAACTATCAATCACTAGCAATTTTTCAAACGTTTCTGGTTCCATCCATCCATATAGATAATGTGATTTACTCTATTTCAATTACACACAATGTCAACTACTCACTGTTGATGAGCCTCAAACTGGCCAGAAACAACTGTCTAATCTTCCATGATTTTAAATAGTTTGATTACTTCTTCATCAAGGATTAACGCAAATCATGGTATTATTGTAAACGTGCAAACACGAGGAAGCCACTTCATCATGGTGTAGGATCCTGTACGAGTGGGCAATAACGACCCTAACAAAGATCAGACAGTAGGGCTTTCAGTTTTCGTGATGGGGATATGTTCTTCAGATCACTCAACTATTGGTGAGTTTATAGGTGCCAATGCCAAGGTTGGACTTGGTGGTTTCAAATTAATTGAGCGTTAGGCAGAAAGTTAATAATAAATATACTTTTTATTATATCCCAATGAGTAGAGAAATTGTATTTACTCTGAAGAACTGGTTTACATTAAGTTACGAAACATAAGAAATACAACTTTTCTACTCATTGGGATATAACAAAAAATATAATTGTTACTTAGACCACTCAGTTCTTATTGAATGGCTTACGGTTTCAAATCTAAGCATTTTCCAATCTAGTGTGGTAATCATCTAATACAGTTTGTCGGTGACTACATCACACCTAACATAATTGACCTCCACTAGTCACAACTTCGTAATAAAACTTTTGGTATCCATCTCGACATCAGTTACTCGTTAGTACAGGATTCTCTAACTGGTGTTAATCAGTATTCACAACCACCTGTAAGTATATCTTATTATATTTTTATTCATTTCATGTGAAACCATTAACTCAGTGTCAGTTTTACGATCACCAATATTCAGCATGTTGAAAATCTTCAGTTCATTTGTTATAGAATAAACTGTTAGCAAAACTCAAGTTACATCACTCAATTAGAATAATTAAGTATTTAAGTTTAGGATAACAGAACTTTTCTGACTATTGATTATAATTTCTCATTTCCAAATGCTGTTTACCAGCATGAAGTTCGCATCATTTCACAATATGAGTATGGTAATCTGACTGCGTTCAAGGGGATGTATGAAGATGATCTCAGCAACTTTTATTGTTCATACGTTTACATTTTATACGTACGCTGCTTATGTAAGCACTTGTTTCACATGCATTCATCTGTATGCTAATCCTACTTGCACTGAAGCAAACAGAGAAAGAAATGTAGAGAACGACAACACAAGTGGAGACAATCTAATGTATTCGAACACAAAATTACAGAATCGCTTAGTAAAATCTGAGAACCATACATTAAATATTTTATTTGAGAAATATCAGTCAATCGTCTCAGACTTCATTGTTCTTTCGTTTCCACACCAATTATTCTCCATTTTCGTTCTCTTTTTTTCGATCTTGTTAACTTTCTGCTGCCAGGCATACTACTTATACCCATCAATATCAGTAGCACACACCACAGAGCAATAGGAAAACAATGATAAGTGACATGGTGGAACCAGCAATATTATGGACACAATTATTTGGAAAACTCACATAATTTTCATTCTATATCCTTGACCTTTATGAAAGTATTCGCATTCATGATAACACACAAATAATTCAGATCTGTTTTAATGCAATATTTGCGTGACTTTCGAATCCATTATTAAGGTAAAGATATTTTTTTCTTTTACCAGTCAACACAATGAGATTACAGTGATTACTAATCAAATGTTATGCCCTATTAAACCATAGGTTCATAGCCATAGAAATTAAATTCAGAACGATAAAAACTTTTAAAAAAAAAACAATCTTTAAGATGGTTAAGTGATTACATTAATTCATATTTGATAGTGTATTAGATATATTAAGGTTATTTATTAAGGTTATCTATAATATATACCCAATTGAGATGATAAATTCCCACATTTATAAGTACATAAGATTTTAAAATATAATGAATATGGTAAACCATGGATTGTGTATTATGTGTAATCACAGTTGGATCGATTTTGATCTATCAGTTCAATGATGACAAACATATTAAACAAGATCAGAGAGGATACTTGTATTACAGGAACATAGAACCACTATATACACATATATTCAGTTTAAAAATCATGACTAAATCTTACCTATAAATGTGAATGTTGAACTATAACATTATACTTCGAAAAATTGAAAAACAAAATGAATTAGCTAGTGTATTTTAACAACGTAACTATCAAAAGGTCTATAAGACAGCTATTGGAAACAAATTCAGGTTAAAAGGAATTTCAATGGAAATCTCAATTTGAACATATACAGAAAACGGACACATTCATATTAGTAAATCGATTTCAGCTCTGCACGTTCATACAGTACGAAAAACTTCCCTGGCTTTGAATTTATTTGGAAGAACTAGCAACATCATCACATCCGATGAAGATGAGCTGCAGGAAAAAAACACATAATGAACATCATGAGATTTAATGATTCCCTCATGAACTTTATCAGAAACATATTAAAACGAAACGATCCTTCTTTAAGTAACAACTTTAATGAGATATCATAGATTGGTACCATAGTTTTGCATCTTGAAAATACACAAGGTTAAGGCTTCTAAAAAAATGACTAGGTCTATTCAAAATGAGTTAGTTCGAATTAAGGAAAAGATCTCATTTACATTCACACAGAACTGTGTTTACAGATGAAGTGGTCATGATTGTGATGCGTTCTATGTTCTAGAGTCTTCTCTTGAAAAACCAACTCGTGCCAAGAAACATTTAGGCTACATAAAAATAACCTCTTTGATATTCTTGTAGAATTGGAAAATTTACAGATAAGATCGGCAGTAGCAGTACATGCTATGTGCAATAACTATCAAGCAGACACTACAAATATTCACATAATTCAAAAAGGGCTCTCTCTTCAAATCTGCCTCTTCACGTGACTAACTACACATTTTGTATACCTACCAGTATAAATGCAAATGCACCGAATGATTTCTCAACAAAAATCACCTTGACTGAAATGACATGACATTAAGAGCGTCAGACTTATTTTCTATTTTGATGTTGATTGAACCAAATTCTCTTTATCGCTCCTTTGGATTACCTGAATTTGTGTTAATTTACTCAGACTATTTGTTTAATTACTCTGATGAAGTGGCTCATACTGAGTCACGAAACATTAAAATAAACCACGGTTGCAAGAAGGTTTTCGGTAGTGTCAGTTCTTTTGTTCTCATTTACTGATTTGACGAATGTATCAATTTTTTGATCTAATTCCAGAAAAACTCCCAAAGCAAATTTACATTTTCAATCTTTCATTGGAATCATTAAAACACCGAGACCGAATACAAAAACAAACAAATGTCTTCTTAGACACTATAACATATTCATACGATTTGTGTTTTAAAGGTTACTTACTACTACTTGTCATGTGATGTTCGAAGTAATACAATATATTTCTTATTGAGTGTAGCAGATGTGCTGTTGAAATCGTGGTAAACAATGAAAGACAAGAAGTTTCACTTCATTTTCCAAGGTTTATAGAAATTATTGATATTAAATTTAGACTAGTTAATAAGTAAGCAAAGAATTATTCATAGTTTACCATAAAAGTGTTGACTCCTTCTGTAGCTCTTCTAGGGTTACTGCTAGTCCCAAGTCCGCATAAATGAGGAGAGTTGGTCATGGGGTCAACAATCTTATCCCGTAGAAAACAACCTTATAAAAGTTGCTAACCAGAATAAACAATTCAAACCAATGAAACTTAGCCCTGGAATTTGATGAGTCTTCATTTCGAGGAATTATGACGCCTTATGGTGAAAGTCGAGATTCTTCAGAAGTCATGAGACTGATGCCTCTTCTAACAACCGGAACAACAATTAATATAGGTACACGGAATGTCCGGGTAGTATGGGAGACCGATAGGAACAATCGAATAGTTGAATAAATAATGGAGATACAACTTTGTGATTGTCGGAATAAGTGAGATTCATTGGACCAAAGCTGGACAGAAAAGGATAGATTTGGGAGAGATGCTGTTGTACCCTGGTCACGAGCAAGAATATGCTCCACACACTCAGGGAGTTGTTCTGACGCTGTCCAAACAAGCACAAGAAGCACTCATAGGACGGGAATCTTATGGATCCGTAATGCTCAAACCATATTCTAAAACAAAGAAGCAGGGGATCACAATCAATGTTATCTAATGTTATGCATCCACTAGTGATAGCAGTGATGTGTGTTTCTCCGTGGATTTCGTAATCGATTTGTGGGTATCGGTAAGAGTGAGTGATTAGCCAGATCTCCACCACCCGGGTTACCCCTCACATTAGTTCATGAGTCATTCGTCCCACTATCCAGCAGGCACGACGCGGACGGGTGAGTCGGATTTTGCCTCCCGATAGCAGTGAAGACACCAACAAAATCAAGTGAAGACGGTCAGTGTATCAGCAGCCTCTGTCTTCATCATTAGACCTCAACGTACACAAGGGAAAATGTAAGATCCTCAAACAAAACAAAAAGAACACCAAAACAATCACACTTGGTGGAGAAATTCTGTAAGAGGTGCAAAAGTATTACATACACGAACGCCATCATCGATGAACAAGGAGGATCCGATGCAGGCGTAATGGCAAGGATTGCCAAAGTAAGGGGAGTACTTCTGACGTTGAAGAACATATGGAACTCAGAACAACCGTTAACCGACTTCAAAGTCATAATCTTCAATATGAACGTCAACACAGTTTTACTGTACGAAGCTGAAATGTGGAGATTTATAACAACCATCATCAAAGAGGTACAAGTATTTATAGACAAGTGTCTACTCAAGATGCTCAATGTCCGTTGACCGAATACCATCAGTAACAACCTTCTGTGAGAGAGAACAAACTAGGAAAAGACATCGGACGTGGATAGGACACTCATTATGAAATTTTTCAAGAACGCACTCATTATGGAAGCCGTTAAACCACATCACGAAGCAAGCACCAACTCGGATTCCTGAAGGGAAACCGAATATTGGAAGACCAAAGAACATATTGAGCCGAGAATCGGAAACAAACATGAACAGAATGAATAACAACTGGAAAGGATTGCATAGTACAGAGTTGGATATAGAATGCTATTGGTTGGCCTATGCTCCTCCACGATGAGTAACAGGCGTAAGTAAGTAAATAAGTAATAAAAGTGGTCGTTAAAAGTTAAGATTAAATGTATGACTAATTGTTAATGAGAGGTCAACAATTTCTCACTTGATATTCTTTTAATTCACTGGTGATTGTTTTTCTCATTGTTGATGGTAATGGGCAAATTTGATCAATCTCTGTCGACGTTTAGGTTCATTGCTCATATACTTAAACATCAACATTGGAATTCATTTTTATCCACCTAATGACTCCAAAACAAAACAAAAAGCACTTCATGCATTCAACTATTAACAACTAATGAAAATTACCATGAAAGTTTACCTACATCCAATATCGTATCATTTCTTCAATGAGCTAGTCGAAAGTGGTCAAATCAAGTTATGAATATACACAACGGTAAAGAGCAAATCCTTACAGATAATAACAGAAAGTAGGTGGTCCTTTTGAAATATCTCGTCCTGCTTCGCCTACTCGTTAATCATCTACTCTAGCTTCTGATTTCGCTAACTCATTATTTCATAATATCTCACTAAATCTTCAGAATGCCCATGTTAATCCAGACGCAATTACGACTACGATTGAGAAATTTATTGAGAAATTTGAAACTGAAATAAAGCAATTATTATAACAAGATGATGTATTAAGCGAACGGTACAGGGTTCGAGTCTCGGAGTGAACATCAAATCGGTGATGCAGGCACACCCTGACTACAAGTATCTATGAATGAATCATAAATTACAAGATTATGCAGTTAGGAAAAATGAAAATACATATTTTACGATAAACGTTACAGTATTCCGGGTGAATGAACAGAGTGTTTGTTGCAAAAAAATTCCCTAACTAGTTCATAATTAAATTAATTGATACAAATTACTTTTGTTTCGCCTAAATGTTACGTACATATTTCAAGTTTATTCTCGATACATGTTTATTCAATAGAACTTATTCGAGTAAAATGACCATGTATTCTTGTACACAACGGTGAATTGCAGTCCAGTTGTCTATACATTTTTAAATTATGTAACTGGTACTCTGGAGTACCGTGAAGTTCAGTGAGTCATATTTATGAAGTACGATTTGTTTTACAAGGAGCACAGTTCAAAGCTCATATTGGGTGCTAACTTATTAGCGCCGGACATTCGCTTTTCGTCCTCTCAATTTCGTAAACAACGCCCCCGCCACGAGGATGCAGTAAGTAGGACTTCCCAGGCAGTGACTGTGTTCACGTGGCCATGTGAGAGCGGACTCTCACCACCCTCGGCCGTACCAAGGCATCTTATGAAGTTGGACTACTTAATTTCAATCTGAGTGGTAATTTATTAATATTGGAAGGTTTGAAGAGAATTAGCAGGAGTTATATCTTCTCTACACTTGGCTATCAATATACGACCAAACATCCAGACCCTGTTATAATCACCTCCGTTCGGTTAGCCGAATTTCAATGTGTCCTTATGTGATTGGTGCAAGTGACCTCAAATATGATAGATTGGTCTGGACAGGTAGTGAATACAATTAAACATAATTTCTTTAAAACTAAAATTTATGATTCAGTCACTTATGTGACGTTTATGAGAATTCTCACAGTATAAAAGACCCACATTTAAGAGATTCGCCGGTTTTATGAATATTGTTAGTGCTGAAGTATATGGAGTTTGCAACCGATTTTGAGGAAATCATCCGACGCGAAGACAGACAGGGTTGACAAATGAAATCCCACCTTAATATTTGAAAAATAGATGACAATGAGTTACACTTTGACATTTATGTGTACAAACAATATTAGCCACAACAGCATACTTCTTGTTTTTCAATAAACTGAATTATTATTGTGAAGTAAAAAATACCATCTTATTCAGCCTTGATTAATTTCGTTTTCATGTTGACTGTAAATCTGAAGGCTGGACAACGAAGTGGAAATATAGTTCTCATGCTAAATACAGATTTAAGTATTAGGCTTTGAATCTGGTGGTCCGCATGAAGACTAATTATGTTGCCCATCTAGACAAACTTTAGTGCGTAGAGCAGCGTCTGGATTTTCTTTCGAGATCACACTACTAAGTGAATTAGTGCAACGGCAGAAGCACAACGCCAAATACTTTGGGGCTCCCATGTGGAAGAAATTAGTAAACTACAAGCACTTAATCATAGATGCTTTCAAAGCTTTGTTCGCATTTGATGGAACAATCGAGTGAGCCACGCCGCGGTTACCAGACAATAATGACAAACGCGTTGGTGGGACTGGGATAGTTGGGGTGTGTACTGCATGCGCAAATCAACCGTCTACCTTAGCCGGATTAGAGATAGAACCACGGGCAGCCAATCCAAGACATCCCACTAGTCCATGAAGTAACTGTCTGTCGGACTGAACCATTGTTAGGTGCGAACTACCTAGTTCGCGTTCGTACGCTAACTTTTTTGGAGGTATCGGATGACTATAGTGTTTAATGCAAACAAGCTAAATCTACACAACTGTATACTCATTTCAACGGAGCATGCAACTACCAAACTCATTACTTCAGTTCTATTGGTTAACTTCTGCCCAGTTGTGTAATTAGTTTGAAAGCTTTATATGCGAGTCCTTCTAACATACTAGTGTTTAGTTGCCCGTTTACCTATCTGTTAATTACATTTACTTATTACATTGATCTATAAATATTTGGGACATGCTGATGAGCAATTCAGAATCCGGACAGTTTGGACTCGTTTCAATCCACTGAGGATTCAACCAGTCTAATGCAATGCTGGATTTATTTCATCCTAATCACTATACTATTGTTGTTTCAATCCAGCTATGTTCGCTAAATCTTATAATATTTTGATTGTTTATTATTACTGTACTTGCCAGTTAATTCAGTTACTTGAATATACATTCAGGGCCATTCGTATTTGAGTTCATACTTAATCCATTCGTCCTGGTCATCAAATTGGAGACAATGAATATAACTGTGACATAGCTCAAAATCCGTCAAAGCGCAGTTGCGTCCAACATTAATCTCCTCCTACATCTTCAGCCTCGATATTGTTTCAAGATTTTTATACTGTTTCAGTCAGCCAAAGAAATTTCACCAGTTATCGCTCTTGACTCAATTTTAAATAAATGTTTGCCTCGTTTGAAACTATATCGATTCACTGCAATTTTTTATTTCGTTCACAAAATGAAGAAATAGTTTCACTGATCTTCTATTTGAGCAGTTGGTATTATCGTAGTTTCTCCAATTACATTTATGGAATTCATGGTATGTACTTCAACCCAAAGGAAATGAGTCTGACAGAATGAATAACCAACTAAAATTCGTGCAAATACTTTATTTTTTTCTAATTGTTATGGAAAATATTTAGCTGAAACACATTATCCGCAAAAATGTACTGCGATGGTTTAGGTATAGAAATATATTACACTAAAATTGCTAACTGGATAAGTCAGACAGACGATATTGTTGAAGTTTTGCTTTTTCTAACAGTACGTCTTCAGCTGATTACTCATTTTGTTTAGTTTGACAAAGCTGACCCATGTTTCTTACAATTTCATTGGGTGTCTTTAAAATTGTCTGATTATATAGGGGTTCGTAAAACGGATGCCACATGCACATACTGCCAGTTACCACATACTGAAAGAATAGTAATAACTCGTAAATATTCAAACCTACGATACTCAGCAACTAGAAGAGGAGGTCTATTTCTTCGTGGCTTTACATAGATAAAGGTTGCTGGATTATCTTGAGCGAAGTACACTAAATGATTTTCAATATAATCTCTGTGTAAAGATTATTAATAGTAATAGTATGAGGAAAATGCAAAATGGTAAAGGTTATGAGTTGAAAAGTTTGGTAGTGCATACATTTTATGTACTAGTTGCGTACAGATATGAATATCGAAACCTTATTATGAAGAGATTCTAGAAGTGATTGTTAAAATATTTTTTAACCACAAAACTCATTGGTTATTGCATTACCAAACTTTTAATAACTCTATTGGTTGAAATTATGAACGGTTTACTTGAAATTACGGGGTTTTCGACCGAATGGATGGGGAAATTTTCGTCGATTCAAATACCACAAGTGTTTCATAAACCGGACACTTTGTTATATCTTGTGGCCTGAATGCCCTGTTAATGGATAACGCAATAATACCGCCAATCAGAGAGCAGTGAATTATCGATCATTTATATATACATGATATAAAACGTCTCAACACATACAAGCTGTTATTACAACTTAACGCTTACTCATCATCATATCAAATTGTACATTTACTTTAAAAACAATTTCGTTTTTTATCACTTTGTCGAACATAAAGTTCATAAAAATATTTTTTTGTAAATATAAGCACCAATGTTCTGGATGAAAGTTTATATAGTAAGCCCATTCAACAAGTATTTTATTATTTGTCTGATCACTGTAATTTAGACACTCAATCCACTATGTAAATTTCTGTGTGAGTTTGATTGAGCACATGTCAATTGTTAATCTATTCTCCCATTGATTGTAATACACAGACAATCAATAATTTATCCACAATCGATTAACACTCATAAATATATATGGATTTTCAACACACACGCACACACACAATACTCACTTGGTTTCCCTGTGTGCTAGCTTCATGTACACATGCAAAGTTACCAATCTTTAACAATAAACTATCTCTAACTGGTGTTTAGGCTTTTGAATAATCTCAAGTAAATCTATAATTCTACTAGGAGATTTAGCCTGCATTAAGTACTCAGTTAACGGGATACCATTTATTGGAGTCAGATACAGGGGAAATTAGCCTCTACAAAGTTGGCGATCAGCTTTTAGAACACGCACTATTTCTATACAAAGTCTGCTCCATACTCTCCAAGCGTATCATAAAGAACTTCACATTGGAAAAACAATCACAATTACTACCAATTCATTGATAGTCATAATAAATTCACCTATAAGATTATTCCATGGAATTATTGCTGAGTATTCGCTGATTTAAACCTAAAATGACAGCTTTTTGGGTAAGTCTCATATATTATTCTTGCTATATTGATCCCCTCTTATAGTGTATTCACTCACTAAGTTAATATTATTATTATATTAATAATATTATTAATATTATTAAGATTTCTTCCATTATTGTCATTCAGTAATTCACAGGGATAAGGATCCTACAATGTATAGGGTTAGGGTTAGGGTTAGGGTTAGGGTTAGGGTTAGGGTTTAGGGTTAGGGTTAGGGTTTAGGGTTAGGGTTAGGGTTAGGGTTAGGGTTAGGGTTAGGGTTAGGGTTAGGGTTAGGGTTAGGGTTAGGGTTAGGGTTAGGGTTAGGGTTAGGGTTAGGGTTAGGGTTAGGGTTAGGGTTAGGGTTAGGGTTAGGGTTAGGGTTAGGGTTAGGGTTAGGGTTAGGGTTAGGGTTAGGGTTAGGGTTAGGGTTAGGGTTAGGGTTAGGGTTAGGGTTAGGGTTAGGGTTAGGGGTTAGGGTTAGGGTTAGGGTTAGGGTTAGGGTTAGGGTTAGGGTTAGGGTTAGGGTTAGGGTTAGGGTTAGGGTTAGGGTTAGGGTTAGGGTTAGGGTTAGGGTTAGGGTTAGGGTTAGGGTTAGGGTTAGGGTTAGGGTTAGGGTTAGGGTTAGGGTTAGGGTTAGGGTTAGGGTTAGGGTTAGGGTTAGGGTTAGGGTTAGGGTTAGGGTTAGGGTTAGGGTTAGGGTTAGGGTTAGGGTTAGGGTTAGGGTTAGGGTTAGGGTTAGGGTTAGGGTTAGGTCTGCGGTCAGGGTCGGAATTGCGTCGTGTGGGGGAAGAGTGTAGATCTCGGGGGTCGCCGTATCGTTAAAAAAGAGGGTTAGGGTTGGGGTGAGGGTGAGGGGGCGGGCGAGGTGGCGGGTTTGG